>JACEHZ010000572.1:0-1288883 GCA_017893485.1 Hemerocallis citrina
TGAGGCCAAGCTTGAGGACCCGAATAATACCCCTAGGTATCCAAAGATTTGAGATGTTGGTCAGGAGAGCTGCCGCTACTGAGTCAGATATGAACCAGTACCAGGTAGTACAGGTCAAGAGGAGTAACTGGAGCATTGGTAAGAGGCCTGCAACACCGAGAAATTTTAGGGAACACCCCCTAGCATAGCGGTTCAAACCCACCGGAGCAAATGCTGTTTGCAGTGACTGGAAGGGTACCCACCTGCTACAAGTATGGAGAGGCAGGACACATAGCTTCTGGGTGTACAAAGTCGCAGGGGGCAAGACTTGTTACCTTTGTGGAAAGGAGGGCCACATCAAGCCATTTTGCCATCAGCTCTAGTGGGAAGGGACAATTCAGAAGTAGTCCAACCCAGGGAAGAAGTAATTCCGGCAAGGACGAGTGTTCGCTTTGACCAAAGTCGATGCTGATGATGTTGACAATGTCATCACGGGTATGGGAGATGATGTTTAGATTGCTTTGTTGCTGTTTCCATTTATGTAAGAAATGTTATGTAATGAAAGTACTTTTTATGTAACAGGAGATATTAAGATAAAGGGAATAAAAGCATCAGTTTTATTTGATATAGGATCATCGCACACATTTGTGTCACCCTCATTTGCAAAACGATTGGGAGTCGAACCTAAAATTTTTCCTGGCAAAGTTCTATCTGTGGCTACTCCGTCAGGAGAAAATTTGACTACTGGTCGATATTATGAAGGGCGTGATCTTGAAATTGGAGGCAGGATCTTTGGCATCGACCTCATTGAGTTGGCGGTTTTGGGGGTCGACATCATCATTGGCATAGACTAGATGTCAGTCTACAGTACCACTATTGAGTGCAAGAGCAAGGAGGTTGTGGTGAAGGCCCTAGGGGGACCAGCAGTTACATTTCAAGGGAAGAGGAAGTGTAAGCAGTTGGTAGCAGCTCTGACTGAGTAGTAGGTTCCCAAAGAAGTGGGGCAGATTCCAGTAGTCCGGAAATTTCCAATGGTGTTTCTAGAAGACCTATTGAGGCTTCCTCCTCATCGAGATGAGGAGTTCAACATCTCTGTTTTGCCAGGGAGTGCACCCATTTCTAAGGCACCGCACAGAATGGTGTCGGTTGAACAAGATGAGATCAAGAAGTAGATCGAAGAGTTGTTGGGCAAAGAATTCATTAGGCCAATTGCGTCACCTTGGGGAGCCCCAGATCTTTTGGTGAAGAAGAAGGATGGATCGATGAGAATGTGCATCGACTACAGAGAATTGAACAAGGTGACGGTACAGAACAAGTATCCAATTCCTCGAATTGATGATCTGTTCGACCGTCTACAAGGAACAGTTGTTTTCTCCAAGATAGACCTACGGTCGGGATACCACCAGGTCCGAGCAAAGGAAGAAGATGTGCACAAGATGGCATTCAGAACTAGACATGGTCACTATGAGTTCCTAGTCATGCCGTTTGGAGTAACCAATGCACCTGCTATCTTCTTGGACATGATGAACAGGGTCCTGTGGCCATTCATCGATTCCTTCATTGTTGTGTTCATCGAAGACATATTGGTCTACTCAAAGTCAGATGAAGAGCATGCCGAGCACCTAGCAGAGGTACTGAAGAAGCTACAGGAGTAGAAACTATATGCAAAGCTGTCCAAATGTGACTTCTGGAAAATCGAAGTCGCCTTCCTGGGTTACATCCTTTCTAAGGAGGGAGTGGTTACTGGCCCACAGAAGATTGAGGCAGTGAAATATTGGCCAAGACCGACTACAGTGAAAGAGATTAGGAGCTTCCTGGGTTTAACTGGCTACTATAGAAGGTTCATTCAGGGTTACGCCCAGATAGCTGTGCCACTCACAGGGCTTACAAGGCATAACGTGAGTTTCAAATGGTTGGAACAGTGTGAAGCTAGGTTTCAGGAGTTAAAGGGAAGGTTGACTACCGCTCCTATTCTTTCTTGGCCAAGAGCAGGAGTCGATTATGATGCCTACAACGATGTTTCCCATCGCAGATTGGGCTGTGTGCTGATGTAAGAGGGAAAGGTAATAGCTTATGGGTCTAGACAGCTGAGACCGCATGAGAAGAATTACCCAACCAACGATCTGGAGTTGGCAGCGATCGTTTTTGCTCTGAAGTAGTGGAGGCACACGTGTACGGGGAGAAAGTCAACATGTTGTCACGCTCCGCTTTCCAAAAGAGAATACGAAATACGGATACACGACTAAGCCCATCGAATGATTTTCATCATCCATAAGCTGTTCAAGAATCTTTACAACATTTACAAGAATAATCAGGGTTGGAAGCAAAAGAATCAACCAAGAATGCATATGTGAATCAAAATACCAACAAGAATACTTAAAACCAAAATATATTAATCTCAAATAATCCAGATCTGAATAAGTCAAATATCCTGGGTCACACTGCCCAAATACAAATTAATCCGAGTACAAGATACAATTGTTAAAAACAAGAAACAAGAAATAATAATAGCAAAATCCAGCAGCTAGTATCTCATTTCACCTACTCCATCTGGCAGTCGATCTCCAAAATCTGCAATTCAATAAATTGCAGGAAGAGAAAAAAGAAAACAAATCCCCGTCAATGCAAGTTACGAGCCGCTTGTAGTGCAGACACAAGTACATGGAAAAGGTAAATAAATAGCATGGAATATGCATGACAACAAAATAGAACAACTAACATAAATCATAAACATAATCAAGTAACAGGATATATTAACAGGTACAGGTAACATGTATCAAGTGTCAAGTGAACAAGTATCATGTAAACAAGTAACATGTATCAAGTGTCATCTGATCATGTAGCAAGTGTTATGTATCAAGTCTCATGTATCATGTAGTCAAGTATCAAGTATGCATGTATCATGTTCAAGTATAATATATCAAGTCTTGTAGTTATTACTATCTAGGTAGCACTTTATGTGCCCCGGTTTTTATCACATGGTTGCTACATCAAACAGTTTTGCTTTAGATTTCATAGTGGACTATAGAGAGCAGTGTACTCAGGGACAAGCTCACAAGCAAACAAGTATCAAGCTCTAAATAACCAAATAACAAGCTCCAACCAAGCTCCAAATACCCAAAATATCAAGCTTTGTGTCAAGCGTGCAAGTGCAAGTAATCACGTGTCAAGATCCAAATATCCAAATATCAAGCTCCAAATATCACGTAGGATGAATAGATCTCCTTCCGAGTACACGTTTCTGTATTATCCACTACTATATCTTTTCCTTAAACCCCGGCTTGGTTATTTATTATTAGTGTCAAACAAGCATGTACGTGTCACAAACAGGGCAAGTATATCACGGCATGATTAAGTAACAAGTTCAAGTTGCAAGATAAACATATACGGGAGAAAGATAACACACAACAGGATAAAATAACCAAATTTCTAGTTGAGGACAGCAAGACCATACTGTAGTAAAACTGAGGTTCCCGTTGTTACAAACATGAAAATCTGAATTTGTCGAAAGGCCTATAAAATAGACTCCCGTCCGAATCCAGCAAACATATATAAGTCATAGTGTTTTAGAACAACAAGTCTCAAAACAGGTTTGAATCCAGAAAACATGTTCAGCCAAAAATCAGAAGATCGTATTCAATGTCAGGAAAACAGCATGAAACCTCCTTAAATAAATCCACGAAAAATCTGGGGGGTATTCCACTATATGTATAGTAACAAAAAATCAAGTTTTATAATTTTTCAAAAAAAAATAGAATAGTCAAGTAAAATCAGAAAACATCAAGACACGACAGTTTTGCAAATCTAAAATCATAAACACTATAGTACGAAAACAACAATATCTCACAAATCATAAATCAAAATCCAAATCCTCCAAAACGGTGATAAAATAGATACAGTAGGCTAACTTTCATGTTCAGAAATATTTTAGAGACAGCAAGTAGAAATAGGTCGGAAATCAGGTTCTTTACTGAACAGTATGAAAAATCTACTAGAATAGTAGTTGTTTGGAAACATAGAATGATTTGTAAAACTCATCAAATAATTTCACAGAAATTCTGGGTAAACCCCAATCAAGTCTAGAAGTACTGAGGAAAATTTCAGATCAAAATAATAATTTTAACACCAAAATAAAAATATATTACTCTTCAGAATTCATAGAAAACAAAATCTGGAAATCTTTTGACACTACTGTAGTAAAATTGACATAACTCGCAAACTAAAAATCGAAACTGAGATCTATTGAAAGGGTTGGAAAATAGAAAGAATTCTCTACAAATCATGTTCACAAAATATTCTCAAATACTGACCTTAATAGGGTCTAAAATACTGATCAAAATGAGAAAACCGGCAAAACTGAAAATATCGCGTATGCACAAAATCCACTAGTTCACATAGAACTCATCCAAACACAACCCAACATGAAATATAGTATAGTAGATATCCAAGCAACATGATATAGGGTATTTCACAAGTCCACAACAAGTCTTTCACGAATAACATGAACGAGCACAAGATAACACATGAACCACACACATATACGCAACAAGATGTAGTCAATCCTAGGTTATATCATGTCATGTATGTCGTGAGGCAACTATGGTCAAATCATCACTATAGAGATAATATTAACAAGGGGATTCACACCCAAATTGTCTCTAGAACCCAACTACACTACAAGCGGTATTTAGTACTTGTATTTACAAAGGAATTTAATATAAGTTACTTGCCTAAGAGACGATGAAATCGACGAAGCAAAAGCAAGAATAACGGGAACAGATTCCCGGGCAATGAACTCAACGAACGAACAAAACCCATAAACCAACGAACACACGATCTCAAAATGAACCAACGAGAGAACACATGCACCACAAATACACGAACTATCACGTGCATGGGCGGGGCACGGGCTCACCACAACAAGAGCAAACGGCGAGGACATGACATGGGCAGCGGCACAGCGAGATACTGTCGCTGTTGCTGCGGTTGCTGCTGTCGGACGATAGGGAGGTGGAGCGATGGCCAGGGGTGCACCAGGATTTTTCTGCGTCGTTGATGCATTGCCGTCGGTGAGGGAGCAGCACAAGGAGGACCGGGGCACAGTGGGGGAGCACACAGGAGGGAGAAGGGTTGGAGAGAGGGCGGAGGATCACCGGGGAAGAGGAGGGTTGCGGCGCTGCACAGGGAGCACGGGGGCTATACCGGCTGAGCACTGCACTGGGCTAACATTGGCACGGTGCTGTAGGAGTCGCAGAGGGAGGCAGTGGCACTGTCGATGCTGTACTGGATGGCGACGCGACGCCGAGGTCGCGAACATGCCGAGGAGAGGGAACGAGGTAAGGGATGAGGGAGATAGGAGAATGGGAGAGAGAGAGCGGGAGATGTGTTGAAGAGAGAGAGAGAGAGAGCGGGAGGTAGACGAAGCGGCTACAGGGAGTAAGGTGAACAACCGCAAATGGGAGGGGGGATATGGGTTTATATAGGCAGGGTTAGGGTTTAGGGGATGTAGGTGATGGCTGCACAGGGATAGGGTTATCAGGTTTGGGGTGTAACTGGTGGGGGATTAAGTTAACGGGTAGAGTTAAGTAATTAAAAGGGGAAAAAGGTTAAGTAGACAGTGGGTTAGTTGGGTTATTGGGTCAGGGGATGTTATTAGGGTAATGGATATAATGGGTATTTGGGTTATAGGGTATTTGGTGGTAATGGGTAGTGGGTAGAGAATTGGGTATGGGTTTGAGAATAAATAAATAAATAAATAAATAAATAAATAAAATAACAATTAAAAATATAAAATTTGGATTTTATAGAAATATTAATAATAATAATAAAAACAATAACAATAATAATAATAATAGTATCAAAAATAATAGTAATAATAATAATACTGGGAACAATAATAATAATACGAAAAAATGATAAAAATAATAATAGTACTAATAATAAAAGTAGTAGTAATAATAAAAGTAATAATAATAAAAATAAGAATTGTATTACAATATAAAAATCATATAAAATAGTCACAAATAATTTTTTTGTTCGAAAGCAAATTTTAATAGGAGATCCAATAATTACAATTTCACAAAAAAATTTGAAGGCGGTAAAAATAATTTACGAAAATTTAAATACAGAAAATACAAGGAAAATATATATTTGGGGAAACAGGGGTTACACATGTACACGGATCATAAGAGTCTGAAGTAAATCTACCAACAGAAGGACTTGAATCTGAGGCAGAGGAGATGGTTGGAAGTGTTGAAAGATATCCGGCCCAAAATCAAGTACCATCCAGGCAAGGCCAATGTGGTGGCTGATGCGCTCAGCAGGAAGTGCAGTTTTTCCTGATTGATCACAACTCGGGAGAAGTTGGCAGAAGAACTTGATGGACAAGGATAGAGGTGGTGTTGCAAGGATTTGGAGTTTCCTTAGCTCAGTTAAGGATTCAACCCACTCTGAGGGACAAGATCATCGATAGTCAGAAGATCGATCCAGAGATTCAGGAGATGAGAGAGTGAAGGATGAAGTGTTGTGGTTTGGAGAGCGGCTGTGTGTGTCAAATCAAGCAGAACTGAGGGAGAGTATTCTTTAGGAAGCACATGCTACTTTATTATCCATGCATCCAGGGAGTACCAAGATGTACAAGGACATAAAGCAGTATTTCTGGTGGTCAGGGATGAAGCAAGATGTGGCCGAGTTTGTTGCCAGGTGTGCAGCTTGTCAGCAGGTCAAAGCTGGGAACCAGAAACCTGGGGGTTTGTTGCAGCCATTACCCATCCCGGAGTGGAAGTGGGATTGTATCAGCATGGACTTTATCACAAGTTTGCCCAAGAGTTCCAAGGGCAATGATGCAATTTGGGTAATAGTGGATCGACTCACCAAATCGGCTCACTTCTTGGCGATGAAGCTTACTTGGTCGATGGAGAAGCTGGCCGAGTTGTATGTTGGGGAGATCGTAAGGCTTCATGGATTTCCTCTATCGATAGTATCCGAACGAGATGCGCATTTCACCTCGCATTTCTGGAGTAGTCTCCAAGCAGCTTTGGGGACGAAAACTGATTTCAGTACACCCTTTCATCCTCAAACTGATGGGCAGACTGAGAGAGTCAACAGGATACTAGAAGATATGCTGAGATGTTGCGTGTTGGACTTTGGTGACAGTTGGGAAAAGCATTTGGCTCTTGTGGAATTCGCCTACAACAACAGTTTTCAGGCAAGCATCGGGATGACACCATATGAGGCTTTGTATGGAAGGAAGTGCAGGACACCGGTGTGTTGGTATGAAGTGGGGGAATGGCAGCTGTATGGGCCGGAGATTGTACAATAGACCTCTGAAAAGATCGAGATGGTCAGAAGGAGGTTAGTCGACGCACAAAGCAGGAAGAAAAGTTATGCCGACAACCGGAGGAGAGATTTGGAGTTCGAAGAAGGTGATTTTGTCTTTGTGATGGTGTCTCCAACCAAGGGGGTGATTCGGTTTGGAAGAGGAGGAAAATTAGCCCCGAGATACATAGGTCCTTATAAGAATTGAAGAGGATTGGGAAAGACAGCTTATCGGTTAGAATTACCGGAATAGTTGGCCCAAGTCCACAATGTCTTCCATGTGTCTATGTTACGAGGTTATATTCCAGATCTGAGTCATCATTTACCAGTATAGCCAGAGGGTCTGCAATTGAATTTGAGCTATGCAGAGCGTCTAGTGGAGATTGTGGATCGTCGGGAGAATGTCTTGAGAAATAAGACTATACCTATGGTCATGGTCGTCTGGAGGAATCCAATTTGTTGAGGAGGCCACTTGGGAATCAGAGGAGACGATGATGAAAGATCACCCTGAGCTTTTTAACTAAAATTTGTAAACTCTTTTCTTTTTCTTTTCTCACTCTTAAGTGTAGTTCCGATGACAGAACTAATCTAAGAAGGGAGTGCTGTAACACCCCGTATAATTTATTTTAATTAAAAATACATTTTTCAATTTTTTCACGTGCAACACACGTGCAAATTTCATCTTTATTTTCTTTCCTCTCAATCAAATTTATTATTTTTAATAGTATGCATGAGTCCCCTTTTAATTTTAGTCTTTTATTAAACCCATAGGCCTAAGAGTAGATTATAAACCCACTAGATTAACTAATTAAATTAAAAGCAAGTCCACAAGACGAGCCCATTAATTTAATTCTATAATTAGTTGTGCATGGTCCCACACATGACATGTAATAACTTTTAACACACAAATAAAAGTATAGAATTGTACAAAATAATGTGAGTAGGTGTGCACTTGTGCACTACACGTGCACGTGTGTGTCCAGAAGAGAGAGAGGCCGGATTTGGAGAGATTGGAAAGAGTAGAGAGAGTGGGAGAGAGGAGAGTGGGTGGTTATTTGATGGGGAAATCAAATCCTAGCCATTCAATCGTTCTATAAATACCCCCCCCCCCCCCCCCCCCCCCCCCCCCCCCCCCCAATGTCTTTCTCATTACACCAAAATTAACAATCACGAGAGAGAGAGAGAGAGAGAAAGAGAGAGAGAGAGAGAGAGAGAGTTCTTGTGTTGCATTTTGGAGGCTTGGAGTGCTCTTGCTAGGAGGAGAATGGCTAGGTGATCTTGTTGGAGCTAGGAGTCTCTAAGAGTTGTGTTTCTTCTTTTTGCAAGCCTTCATAAGAGGTGGGTGGTCTTAATGCTTTCTAAAATTGTAGGATGAGCATGCTAGTTTTGACATTGAGTAGTGTAGACTTAATGGATGTGATTAATGTAGTTTACCTCATGCAATTGTGATTGTGATATGACTTGTAGAATTAATGTCGTGTTCAAGTAAAGGGCTAGACATCATGATAATTAGAAAGAAAATAATAACAAATGAATTGTTGCCATGAATTATACATGTTGGAATGATAATGTCGAATATTGTAATTTGCATGAAAAGAGTTTTAAAGATTTCTTTGTAGCGCCTCGAATTTCGAATATGATATCTCAGAAATACGTGGCACAATTCTCAGCATCAACTTCAATTGCAATAGTAAACACAGCCAAAAACACAGATAATTTTTATTTCAACTTTTATTACATCACTTGTTTACAAAACACAGCGGAATACAAAACACCTTGAATTACAATCTTTTTCTTTTACAACACTTTCTTTTACAATTTACATAAGCTCTATTAACATTTTAGCACAAGCATCCAAATCCCAAGCTATAAGCATCTACCTGTAAAACATGAGGCTAGAGATAACCCTAACCCCCAAAACTACAGGGGTCAGCCATAACGGTGTGAGTAACATAAAAAGAAAACAACATAAATAAAACATGAAGGATAAAGTCATAAACAACATATGCCAACCATAAAAATGAAAGGAATATGAAACAACAATAAATAATCATGAGGTATAGAATCATAAACAACATGTATTAAGAATAAAAGAAATAAGAATCAACAATAAATAAAACATGAAAACATCAAGTGAACCTAGACTAAGT
Source organism: Hemerocallis citrina (assembly GCA_017893485.1). Taxonomy (NCBI): domain Eukaryota; kingdom Viridiplantae; phylum Streptophyta; class Magnoliopsida; order Asparagales; family Asphodelaceae; genus Hemerocallis; species Hemerocallis citrina. The sequence continues at coordinate 9,447 of JACEHZ010000572.1, forward strand.
GTCAAGTGTAGAAAACAGAAAACAATATGCATAAAAGCAAGTCAAGAAAACTTCAATGCTATATACTGACTCTCTAATACATACTTGTCGGATTCTATGCATCCCACAATACATAGGTCCGGTGCAAGCCCTTAACGATCTCCACTTTATAGGGTTAAATCCTTTGTTATGCAACTAATCCTACTACAGTGATGAAAATAAGATCCAGAATACTCCACGAATAGGCATCACAACCCTCGATGCGCAAGTATCATGTAAGAATAGCTCTAAAACTGGAGAATCACCTCCCAACCGTATACCCCACGAATAGGCTTGCGAGGCCCTCGACGTGCAGATAAACCGGGTACATCCCGTGAATAGGCCCGCTGCTCGACATGCAAATGCACCCTAAATGCTCCGTGAATAGGCCTGCAGACCCTCGACACGCAAACATATAAATGTCCTCTTGAGACAGAACAACAAACAGTCTTGGAATGCATCTGTTGGACTAACAGACCAAGAGTATATACCTACGTTTCCCAAGTTCCATCAAATCTCCACTAGTGCCTGTCCTTGAGTTAATTATTATTAAAACACAAAAATCCTCATCTCTAGAGTTAGTGTATCATGCCGAACTTAAATTTCACAACAACAACCCCAAGACCCAACTGGTCTAAATCAACAAATCTCATCTGTCAGTTCACATGACTCCCACTCAACTCCTAGATATTCACAAAACAAATATCAACACGAAACTTCCAATAAAACTCACAAATCCATCATCAAAATATTTATATCAAAAATCCAATTTTTATTTAATGTACTCGTAAAATTCCAGAATTAAAATAGAATATTAAATTCATAACAGAAGACTATATTTTGAAACTACAAAACATTAATTAATCCAAAGAAAACATATATATATGAAGTTATAGAAATTCGAGTTTGAACAAAATACAATCCTTGTAAAATACTGTAATCAGTAGCAACACATCAATTGAAACAGTAGATTAATAATCTATAATCGAAGAAATAATCATTTAAAGAAACATTAGAAACTCAAGAAATTCATCAGTCAGAGCAGTGGCAGTCGACTTCAAGAGGCAGTCGGTCAACTGTCCCGCGTAAAATCCAAAACTCAAGGAAAACATCAATCGGAGCAATGACAGTCAACTACATAAGGTAGTCAGTCGAATGTCCCACATAAAATCCAAAACTCAAGGAATACATCAATCACAGTGACAGTCGACTACATAAGGTAGCCTGTAACACCCCGAATTCCAAAACAGACTGAATTCGAAGTTCCATAGGATCTTTTCACTTCTCTTCGTACAATTTTACAAGGAAATTAAAACTTTTATTACATCGGAGTTACATTTACATTATATTTATACAGCGGAAGCAATTTACAATAATTACATGAATAAAATGTACAACACTTGAAACATTCTTTAAGCAGCATGCATACTTTAATCCTGTCAATCTCTTTATCCTGCATAGAAACTGTGGGCTCGTCAGTTCATTCAACTAACGCAAGAATATAATACATCAATTTTCTCTTACTTAGAAATCACATACTTGTCACAAGCAAAACTATGGGGACTATCCTATTGATGTCGTGTTGTACTGTGCACTTAGTCCTTAATGCAGTTGTTTATATTATATGACACTAATACACACTTGTTCGGATTCTATGCATCCCATACTACATAGATTCGAGGGCAAGCCCTTAATCGTACTTCATCTTGTAGGGTTTAGTCCCTCGCCATGACTTAAACTAGTACGGTAACTATGGTAAGTATCTGAGATGTTCTATGAATTACGAGCCCATATCCAGACAATCTGGAGGAGAATCCCATGCACTGACATGAAGCATCATGCAGGCAATCTATGGATAATTCAGCCTCCGTCGTGGAACGATGGCACCACTCATAGTCACCAAACACCCCACAAGTGTCGCCACCGGGATGATAATTCCGGAGTAGTCCTCACGGTGTGTCATGACGCATCAAGCAGGCAATCTGTCAATCACTCTCACACCGCCAATCCGATGACCCTCATACTCGTATTTTTCTCTCACTTTTGTCACATCATCACTATGTATCTAGTCCTTAATTATTTGAATCATGAATAAAATCAACCCCTAGAGTTAGCTCTTTCCTCTATACCGGTCTTAAACATCAATCAACAATGTGACTAAATTTGGTTTTTTCTTTTCAATATCTCATCTCAAAAATATCTTTCAATGCCGGTATAAGGCTTAGCTACCCTCTAGCTTTCAATTCTAATTCATGTTCATAGCATTTGTGTATTCATATTCATAAGACTTTTCATAATTCATCATAATATTTGATTTCACTTTCATGTACAATTTCATGCATAAGACAAAATAAATTTATTTTCTAACTTGTCACATTCATTATTCATTCTTTCCACATAATTCTCTTATTCTCATTTTACCAATACTAAATCTAACATTCATACTTTCAATTTTTTCCATTGTAAATTTTTTTTTTCAAACTCTTTTAAACAATACATTTATTTTTCTTTATCCAACGAAAATTTAAACTAACAATTTATAATAAGTTCTTTCTTGCAAAAATCGTCTCAAATTCTCATTTATACTAGGCCAAGGGTTATAGAAAATAATCTCATGAAATCTGGATATCATTTGAACTTCAGGGCAGTCGACCGTTAAAACATAGTCGGTCGACTGTTCTGCGAGGATTTAATGTAATATCCTAAATTTTCTTTTAATGAGAAATGTTGATTTTCACGTGTTGTGCACGTGCAAAATTTTGTATGCATATTTTCTTATAAAATTATCTTTTATAACATGGACAATTATTTCTTTCTTTCTTTTTATTTTTCTAAAAAGCCTATTTTATAAAGCCTAAACTTGTTTTCTTATTTTTAAGCCCACTCTAATAATTCAATATTTTATTAAATAGTCCATGAGCCTAAAACCCACTATTTTGAGGCCCATAAACTTAATTAATCTTTCAATTGTCACAACTTGTCATGTAGACACAATTAGTGAACAATTAATTAATTAAATTTGTACAAATTTAAATAGGGGACACTAGTTGGAACACGTGCATGCACTTCTGTGTGCATTGCACACCCAAGGGAAGCCGGATGTGGCTAGAGAGGAGTGGAGGAGTGGAGTTGAGTTGAGGGGTAGTTATTGAGATCATGGAAGTTGCTAAAACTTCCCTTTTCATCTTGATCCTTGATCTCTAACTCCATGATTAATCCTATCCATTCAATCTCATCCTAAAAGTGTATAAATACCCCTAGTTTCTTTTCATTTATGCACAACAAATTGCTAAGAGAAGAAAAGGCTAGTGAGAAAAAGATTGAGAAGTTTAAGTGAGTAAAAAATTGAGTGTGCATATTTGTGTGTGTGTTCAATCCAAGAGGAGGCCGGCCCATCATCAAGCACAAGGAGGAGGCTCGGGTTGCACCAAGGAGTAAGGAAGAGGAGCATCTTGCAACACAATCTAGGAGGAGAATGCTACTTTCTTGCATTCTAGGAAACTCTAGGAGCTTTTCATTTCATTTTCTCCAAATAGGTGAGTGTTTTTCATACTTCTAGAACTAGATGTCATGCTAGGAATGATTTAATGAAATTATTATGAATCAATTAGTTGAAATTGGAACCATGCTTGTTTAGTTAAAAATGGAATGGAAACTTGGAGAATGTATCCACCTTTTCCTAAATAAAAAAAACTGGGAGAGTGTTTGATAGAATGATTGCTAATGGATGAATTGTGAATCAAAGTGCTAGAAATCACCAGATTTTTGTGCTACATGTTCTAATTGAATGCTATGATAAAATTTGTGCTTATGAGACAACTAGTTGAATTAAATGCCTTTTTGTGTAATTGATTGCTTAAAATAAAGTTTTTTTATTGTAGAAAGATGAGAAATTATCTCTAAATTATTGTAGGTGGTTAATGAATAAAAGAACAATGAAATATAGTAGTTGTGGAAATTTAACTCTAAGTTATGAAGAAATATGGTGTTTGTTCTCAAAGTCAAAATTATGGACATAGAACATAAAGTAGGATCAAAATACATGTTTTTTAAAGTAAATAATGGTTATAAAAATACTGGTTTACTGTAAATTCATGTTTCGTAAAATCTGGAGCTTTTATTTTCAAAAGAGAAGAAAAAGAAACAAAATCGTTTTGAGATTTATAAAATTTAGAAATGAGCAGAGAACTGGGTTATAAACAACTCATTACTCTTTGAGACAATCTGGTCTCTTAGACCAAGTGGTTAGCGGTGCGGTGGCTTTTACTGTAGCTATGGGCAGACCCCTTAGGTCTCGGTTTCGAAACCCTAGCCCTGCATTTTATTTCGTTTTTTTGAGTAAAAACCCAAAATCCGAGAGCGAACTTATCCTACTAAAACACCCTTTCATATCGCACAGACGCCTTAGCCCAATTGGCTTGCGGTGGCAGTTGACTTGGTCCAGGACGCAGGTTCGAATCTGGCTTTCGGCAGTTTGAACATTTTTTATTTTTTTTTTGAGTTTAAAATCGAATTTTTGACTTTTAAAAATCCAAAAAAAATACTACAATTATTCTAAAAATATGTAGATCTTGTGAAAAATATTTGAACACTATTTATACAAAGTAAAAATGAGTTAGAGGTGAAAATTGGGTAAAATTCCATAGAAAATTGTATTTTCGTTAACTATAAAAGTAATCTATTTTCGACAAATTATGCTAAGTGATAAAGGAAAATTTTTGGAAGAAAGAAGATTCAAGTGTGTTAACTATGGACTCTCTTTGTTAAATTAAGTATTGTTTATGAATGAAAATATGACTTTATGCCTTTGAATTAGATAAATGAAACGAACATTTATAGGAGAATTAAATAAAGGTTAGTGTTGATTAAAATAAGATTAAGAAAGTTTTGTGGAAAAAATAAACTATTTGAGTTTGACTTATTGTAATTATTTATTTATGCATGATGTGCACATGAAATGGAAATTGAATGACTTGTTGAATTTATGAATATACAAGTGATGTGAACATGAAATGAAAATTATTGTTAACCATGAAAAAGAAAACTTATGAGTATGAAAAAAACTTAATGTTGTAATTATGAGTTGAAATTAAGAACTAGGGTGTAGCTAAGCCTTATACCGGCAATAAAATAAATGCTGAGATGAAATTTGAAATGAAAAGACCAAGAGTTGGGTCATGTGAAATGAAGGAATAAGACCAGTATAGTAGGAGTGCTAACCCTAAGGGATTGATTTTGTTCATGATTCAATTAAAGTAAGGATTAGATACATAGTGAAGATGTGATGAAAGTAAGAGAAAAATATTGAGTATGAGGGCCATTGGATTGGCGGCGTGAGAGTATTCACAGGATGTCCCATGATGCGTCATGAGTAGGACGTGGATACTGCTCCAGAGTACCATCCCGGTGGCGACGCTCGTGGGGTGTTTGGTGATTGCGGGTGGTGTCATGTCTATGATAGGAGGTGAATTATCACAGGATGCTTGCATGATGAGTCATGTGACAGTGCGTTGGGATTCTCTCCAGGGTGCCTAGACATGAGTTCGTAGGTCATAGAACATCCAGGATACTTACTGTAGTTACAGAAGTAAATTAAGTCATGGTGAGGGATTGAACCTTACAAGATGAAGAACGGTTAAGGGCTTGCCCTCGGACCTATGTAGTATGGGCTGCATAGACTCTGAACAAGTGCGCATTAGTGTCATATAACAGAAATAATTGCATTAAGGACTTAGTGCACATTCACAACACAACATCAATAGGATAGTCCCTTTAGCTTTGTTTGTGAACAAGTTTATGGTTTGTTAAGTATTGAGAATCGTTATACTGTTTTCGGCATAGAGAGGATAGCCGTGTATAATATTTCGTCAGTTGAATGAATTGACGTGCCCACAGTTTCTATGCAGGGTAAAGCATATGAAAAAGACTAAAGAAGACCTGATGCTTAAAGATTATTTAACTGTTGTTGTATTTCGTTCATTGATGTAAAATTTGCTTCCGCTGTATAAATATTAATGTAAATGTAACTCTGATTTAAAGTAAAGTTTTATTTCCTTGTAAAATTGTACGAAGAGAAGTGAAAAGATCCCGTGGAACTCGAATTCAGTTGTATTTGGGATTCGGGGTGCTACATTTAAAAACTCGAAAATAAAAAAATAGTCAAGACAGTCGACTGTTAGAGCATAGTCGGTCGACTGTTCTGCGAGGATTAAAAACTCGAAAATGAAATAGGCAGGAGAGTCGACTGTTAAGTCATAGTCGATCGACTGTTCTGCGATTAGAATCCGAAATTTGGACTTTATACAATAACTCAAGATTTAAAAAAAAAACATTTAACTCTCACTTTTCATATAAAAGACTATTCTTTTATTTGTACGAAAATGGTCACAAAACTTTATGTCCTCTTAATTTGTCTCTTTCAAAGAGAAAATTCTAAATTGGCAATTCTCAAATGGGTTACTTTTTATTAAACTAATAATTTCCTCCTTTTCTTTTTTTATCAATAAAATCCAATCCTTTTCTTAACTTAGCCCTAACTACAAAAATGTTCATTTCTTCTTTCTTTCCAACAAAACAACAAGTAAAATTTTGGGAATTTTTGTATCAATCTTATTAACAATAAATATGTATAATTTGTTAATCAATCTAATTTCATAACAAGGAGGTTTTCTCATAGTTCACATCATATAAACCACACATTATTCACATTACATTTTTCCACATTCATGAATAACCCAACATAAAGATTCACAATTTCTTAATTAGCAAACAAGCATATTATCAATTCATTATCACAATATTTCTATTCACATCATTCAAACAATTTACTACTGATTTTATACAATTTCACATGGGTTCATTTTCTCCTTAAACTCGGTACTAACACAAAATAATATTTCCTTTTCTTGTTTATTTTAACATGTTTACATACTTAAACCTAGCATGGTAACTGTCACGCCCCGCTTCCCAAAAACATTGGATACGAGCGCATGACGAAGCCCAGCGAATGATTTTAACATCATCCATAAGCTGTAGGATCGACTCAGCATCACAACAAGGATATAACAAGATATATATACAACCAAGCATGCATGAATAATTTATTAAGCAACAGAAAATAATTTAAACATTAATAATATCCAAAATGTTTTCAATGTCTGGAACAAAAGGTAAAACTCGGGAACATCAGCCCGTTACAAGTCTTAAGCAACAACAAATAAAATAACCTAATTACAAAACGAAATGATTAAAGAAAGATTTTCCCAAGCAAGGCCTAGAACGTCTGCTCTTCGATTCCGTTAGGTAAATCTCCTTGGATACCTGTAAGTTGCTCATCTAAAGAGAGAAAAAAGAAAGTCCTTAGAGCAAGTCGTGGACATGCAAGTGGAGAAACAGAGAAACAATGGCAATAGTGGTATAGCAATGAATTCAATAAACAATGAAATCAATAGTGTTGAACAGGGACAAAGCAATAATAGTATAATATGCAATAACTGTGATTTGTCGCGATAACGATAAACAATATCAATAATGGCAATAATAATGATAACACTGTTCGATGAAGATAACAATATGCAATGATAATGTGATGAGAGCCTTAGGTCCATTATTCATTTTTAATCATAACTAATGCACGTACTACTGTGTCCCATGTGTGCCGTATCACAGATTCGATGCATACAATCAATTTCGTTTAGACTAAGATGGTAGATTCTATAGTTCTTGTACTCGGGAACAATATTCAATAATGCCCGATGACCGAATCAATCGAGATACTGAAGTCAGTAATCTGCAATTAACCGATGACCGATATAACCAATAACCAATAACCGATATACCGATAATTAGGGAAACACGGGCCCCTCTTCCGAGTACAGTCACTATGTCATTAACTACCCTAATCAACCCTTAACCCCGACTTGCTTTACTTTCTTTATTCAATTATCATACAATAATGCGATTAATAAGGGATGCTAGTAAAGGTGACAAAACAACCCTAGGATCGTGTAATATACTCTATAGAATTAAATACACTAAAAATAACATTAGAGATATAATTATACATTATTAAACATACGAACCCAATTCTGAATAGCAGTAGGTTGCTGCACCAAAATCAGAATTCTCATTGCTACAGGATAGCAAAAGTGGATCCGACAGGTGGTCTAAAAACTAGACTCCTGCCCGGTTCCAACGCATACTTAAAGTCTATATTCCGACAACGGTAGCTAGGCGAAATTCAGTGTTCTTTATAGATTTTAGTTTCTGGCTGGGTGTCGGTGTTGACTAATTTTAATTATAAAGGCAGTAAATAAACATTACAAAAATCAGTAAAAATAATTTTTAATACCCTAAGCATGTTATCCACAAATCTGGAATTTATCTTGGCCATATATGATCATTAGTTCACTTAATTTATTAGCTTAACATGGTATGTACATGAATCTGAAATTATAGCGCAGCAGTAGGAAAAGAGTCATAACTCGGGCGATATAAATCGGAATTCAAAAGTTCTGGTGTCTGTTGACATTTAGACAAATAGGGATACGTTTCATTTTCAGGGAGTATGATTTTAATGAAGTTATCTAGGTCGAAACAGTACAATAAGATTCAGGTTGGCGTAATTTCCAGAATAGTCAACATGTCCATTTTGAATAAAACGGTTAAAAATTAAGAATAATAATAACAGCGAACCAATCCTATGTGAACATGGTATTAAGGTCGATGATGTCCATAATTCTACTAATTACAATTCAACTAAATTATCAATAGCAATCACATAACCAATCAACCCTAATATACAATCCACAATAGTTGTCTTTAATGTCATTATATGAAATGTGACAATAATTCCCTATTCTTATAGTCAATAACTATAACTACATGGGTGCATGTAAGATTTCTATACATTAGAGGCAAAAAGACGGCACGAAGTCGAGATTACAACTTGGATTCGCTCGTGTAAATCCGTGGCATCTCAACGATAGATACAATAACATTTTACAATATTCAATAGGTCCACTTGCGGAATTCAATAAAAACATCGAATATGATACAATAAATATTCGATAAGAAATGACTTTCCTTTTTCCTTGTAGACGATTCGATAATTAGTAGAGAATAACAGGATCAGAATCCTGGGGAGCAATCCCAAGAGCATGTGCAAAATGCACACGAAGAACAATCAACCAAGCAATTAATAGCTCCAAATTTCCACACCGGATCAGCCGAACAGCAAACAGCAACAGGGATTCGCTGCGCCCAGAACACGGGACAGCGAATGCAGCCAATGGGTAAGCTCCTCCACAGTGGATTGCGTCAGAACAGGGAATAGCGGGTTTGGGATTCGTTGTGGGCGAACACCGAACAGTGATCAGATCTGGCTCGATCGCACGGATCTTGATGCGATCCGATGGTCGAGATCGAATCCCGCCAATTCCTCCTTTCTTCTTCTTCGTTCTCTTCTTCGACGAACCAGCGAGCGAGTGATGAGCACAATATTATTCACATTTAGAAGCAATAATCTTATTATAAATGCACATTTAAAAGCTCTATATGTGATATTTAACTCTTATTTTCTCTTTTCCATAGGAAACAGTCTATAACAGCAAAACGAAGCAAATTCAGGATTGTAAGGATGAAACACAGGAAACTGAAGAGATCAGTCGACTGATCATGCTTACAGGCGTCTGGACAGAGGGAATCAGGTTTACACAACAGTCGGCTGGGCTGATGAATCATGAAAATACTGAAGTCTCGACACAGTCGACTTACATCCGAAGGCAGTCGACTGATAGGCGACGGAGTAAACAGATAAGATATTCGAAGATTCATCCAAATCTAATTTCAAATCTATCTGAATCCAGATTTATGCAAATCAAATCTAGAGACTGGGAATTAGCAAACGGCGTGGTTAACAGATAAGAAAAGGAAGAAGAACCGAGAAAGAAATAAATCATCAAATCAATTAAAGAAGGACTTTCCTGAGAAAGTGCAAACCCTAATTCTTTGGCCGTATTCTATAAATATCAGGAAAAAAAAAGCATTATTCAAGAGGATCGGATCATCAGCTTCCACGTTCCTAATCACCGAATCACAAGTTCCAGAGTCATCAACAAGAAGCACTTTTATCAGCATCGAGGAAGGAGAGAGGAGATCCAGTATTCGAAGGCAGCCGACTGTGTGACAACCAGTCGACCTCATTGCCGGACTTCATTAGTTTATTTCTTCTCTTTCTAATCTTTTATGCCAATCATGTATTCGAACTCGTTGATTAATAAAAGTATTATTATGTGGAACTAATTTCATAGTTGGATAGATTGAAGCCGTAGTTATGTAGTGCTATATTCTTCTGAATTCTTCTATTTACTTATTGATTGAACCTGATTGAATTGACATAGACTTATGATAATCAAACTGGTTCTCGAAGCTCTGAGAGCAGTCGACTAAGGTGAGAGCCAGTCGACTGACGTATAGAGCTTGAGAATATCAAGTTTGCATTACCATCTGTCTGAATACGTTATATGAGCATATTGAGACGACCCGTATCTCGTGCCCGTAACTTGTAACAAGGGAATCTTTAGGGGTTCTTGGTTCAATCAACTTAAGGGATCTAGATCTGATACCAATTTCTAGAACCTTGAGTGTTTGTTCGTTTCCACTGATCTTATGTTTTCTTTAAGTACAACTTAGTAGATACCATGCTAAGCACTTAATGAAAGAAACGAATTAGAGTAGATACCATACCTAATTCTTGGCTTAGGGAAACAGTACTTTAAGGAGTAGATACCATGCCCTTGAAGGGAACAAACATGAGTAATAAGAAGAAGTTCAGAAGGTGACTTAGCATTACTGACTATTGGTGGGGATCTAAACCCAACTACTTCATAAATATTTGTGATTCAACATTTCTTAACTTAGTTTAATCTTTTAATTTCTTTTAGATTTTCAAAACAACTCTTTATGATTTTTACTATTTTCTATTGATTAGTTAGTTAGAATCTACAGTCTCTGTGGGATCGACCCTTGCTATTGCTACGCTTTCAAACGATTCGTGCACTTGCGAGGTTTATAATTTGTGTCTAGTTTTATCTATTTATTTAGGTAACTAGATTGCACAACAGCGAGAGAGAGGGAAGGTGCGATGGCGGGGTTCTTCAACGGTGACGAGGCGACGACATAACAGCGACGACGGTGGGGCGACTGGTCAGGAAGCGACTGGTGGCATGATAGCGGCGATGCCCTATTTTTGGGTTCGAACAGGGGAGGAGTTTGGGGGAGTGAGTTCGGGGTGTTGGAGAAGCGATGGAGGTGGAGAGGAGGTCGAGGGGATGAGGGCGATGGGCAATGGCGGAGAGTGTTGCGGAGACGCTGTGAGGAGCTTGCGGAGGCGTCGAGGTCGGGCTGGCGATCAGAGGGGAGCGGGATGAAGATGGGAACTGGTGGAGTTGTGACTGGGAGATGGAGGAAGGGAGAGATAGAGTTGGGTTCTTTGGGAGCTTTGGGTTTGTTCTGTTCGGTTTCAATCAGAGGAACGAGAAAGAGTGGGAGAAGAAGGGAACTGTTTGGTTTTGTTTTTTGGTTGGTCTGTTTGGGTTTTAAACCAGAGGAGGAGAGAGAAAGAGAGTACGGGAGAGAGAGAGGGGGGGGGGGGAAGTTACGAGATAATGGGAAGTGTGCATGCAAAGTAGGGAGAAGTTAGAGTACAGGTTTAGAAAAGTGGGGGGGGGGGGTGTGGAGAATTGTATATGGGTAGGTGTGGAATTATTAGTCTATACAAATATGGGTACTGGATTATTGGATTTGGGCTCGGGCTAAAATCCAACAAGGGATGGGCTACTCTTTGGGCTGCAATTACATTCAAAATGATTAATAAATGATATTATGGATTAATTTAGGCTTCATAATAGATAAATAAAAAGAAGAGGGACAAGATTTCAAATGACCAATTGAGATAAGGAATAAATTATGAATAACATTAGGATAAATATTATTCAACACAAAAGGCGACAAATGAATTGAATTACAATTCTGATAGAGATTACAACTGGGATCGATAACAGAAAAAGGAAAAAAAAAAAAAAACAGGAGTTACAGTAACTAGTTAGAAGTTGGAGAAAATTGCCCACCTTTAATGGAGAGAAAACAAAAAAGAACTCCTAAAGGATCTCCTAGAATGAACAAGCGAAGCCTTCTCCTCCTAGATCGAGCCACCAATTGACTTCTCCTCCTTGCTTGTATGGAACCCGAGCCTTCCCTTGCTTCTTGAAGTATGCCAGCCACTCCTTGGATGAGGAACACACACAACTAGCACTCAATCTTTTGACACACAACTCTCCCAATATTTTACTCACAATTTGTCTTTCTTTCTTTCATTTTTTTTTCAATTCTTTTTCCAGTGTAAATGTGAGTGAATGGGAGGGGTATTTATACTAATTTGGGGTGCAAATTGAGGGCTAAGATTTCTTCAAATGGTTAAGGATCAATGACCAAGATGAATTAGGGAGTTGTAGCAACTACCCATGATGGAGCAACCACCTCTCCACTTCATCCACCTCTCCCTCTCTCTTTGAATAATCCGGCCTACACTATGGTGCACTTGCACGTGCTAGTGCAATGCACATGCAAACTAGTACCCCCTACCAAAAGTTTGTTCATGTATTTTAACTAATTGTTTACTAAATTAGTCTACACTACAAGTTATGTTAATTAAAAGATGAATTAAATTAAATGGGCTTACTAATGGGCGAAAAGACCATGGACTCTAGTGACTTAATTAATAAATTAATTATAATGGGCTAGAAAGAGATATTAGGCCTAGGATTTTATTTAGGCTTTAAAAATAGTTCTTTTAGGAAATAAAGAGAATAATTACTAGCTCAAGCTATAAAGAAATATTTTCTCTAGAAAAATGCATATGAAATTATACGTGCAAAAAACGTAAAATCACAAACTCTTATAAATAAAAATTTAGGATGTTACATAGCCAGTCGACTGTCCGGCAGAAAATTCGAAACTCAAGAAAATGCTTTAGCCAGGACATCGACAGTCGACTGTCGACATTGGTCGGTCGACTGTCGAACCTACAGACTGCAGTTTAAGTTTCTGTGCATGTTTAGCCGATACATTATTTTATTTAATAAAAATACAAACTTGTAAATACTAAATTTCTGAGATGTTTGAATATGTCTAGTATGACATGTAGGAGTCATCAAGACACTTTAAAACACACCAAGATCTCCAAATATAAATTTTCACAAAAATCTCTCAAAACAGTCATATATGTTCAAATCGAGTTTAAGCATCCAATTTAGCATGAGAAATTCACCAAATAAAAGTAATAGGTTGTTTAAATCATCTTAGGACAAAAGCAATTGAAAATCCAACAAAACTCCATCAAAATTCACAAAACTCTCAAAACAGTGGATTAAGAATGTGAAGGTGTGTGTATGTGTGTTTGTGTGATTGTGCATCAGTTGATCTGAATCCATTGTATGCAAGCAATATATCATTATAAACAAACTCAATATAAAATATCTCAAGTCCAACTCGAAACATCACAAATTCACCAAAAGCCAGTTTCGGCCATGAACATCCAACCCGAAAGCCAAAATCCCTTTTTCACTTCAAAATTGATCCTTTTTTTAACTCGAAAGCTTTTATTGTAATTCATTTAACTCATATAAAATCTTTCACAATAGTTTACTCATGAACATATGCTTCATAACAACCATTCAACAAGGTTCTACTCATCAAAATCATCCAAACTTAGTGTAAATATGGATACAAAGTAAAGGCAGAGTTTGGTTTTACTTTTATACCATAATCAACATACAGTTTATTAAACTTGGCCAACACAGCAAGTATACAAAGGAAAAAAGCCTACTCATGATTTATGTTAGGTTCTTTAGCAATCATAATTAATCAAACTAGGGTTTTTGTCATCAATAGTATGGTTTCAAGCAGTGTTCTAAAAAGCGGCCTAGGTGGCCGCCTAGGCGCTAGGCGGCCCCCCAACACCTCGACTAGGGCCTATGCGTTTATGAAAATCAGAAATGGGTTCTAGGCGGCTAAAATCGGACCTAGGCGGTGTTTAATCGGTCTGGGCGGGTCTAGGCGGACTAGACCCGCTTAGGCCTTAAGTAATTTTTTTAAAAAAGTAAAAAAAACCCACCGCTCTCACTTTCTCCTCCTAATAAAATTTAAGCATATCTTTAGTCTTTTTTTTATCTTGCATAATTTGACATGTATTCTCACTCTCACAGCAATCATGTTAAAACTTACAAGTATGGACTTTAATATCACTAACGCAGCCAAATAAGTGAAGTTATGCACCAAAGGGGGAAGTTTATAAGAAGTATCATGTGCCAACAACTTCAAGGCTCAATCAGTCTACCAGATTATAAGTAGTAAGCTTTTCCTCATTAGTAAAGCTATTTATTCATCTTCTATTTTCAGCTCCTAAAATGTCACCCAGATCTACATATCTTTCCAAAGTAATCTATGGATGGCCAATCCACTTAGTATGGGACAACATGTCATGAGATAGGAGGAAGTTATCTGATTTAAGTGTGGTTATTAGTTAAAGCTGTTCATCGTTATCAAGCATATCATGAGATCATCTATCAACTTTACATTTATTCTCTCTTTAGAACTTGTATTCTTTTATGAGTAGCTATAATGTGGTTTACATCGGATATGGAGAAGATAGAGTCCTCATGTTCACCGATACAATAATACACCGATTCGACTATGTGAAGCTCATCCTACAATTGCAAAGAGAAAAAGTTCAATAGTAAGAATGAGTAGCAATAAAGAGTAAAAAGGGGTAACAACAAAATAAACCTAAAAGATCGATAAATAAATAAATAAATAAATAAATAAACAAATAAACAAATAAATAAACAAATTAAAAAAAACCGCCTACCGCCTAGCCGCTTAATCTCTTATTACAAGGTCTAGGCACTAGGCCCCCATCGGCCGCCCGACTACCGCCTAGCACTTTTTAGAACATTGGTTTCAAGTAAAGATTCAATTTTTAACTCATCTACTCATCAAATTCATTATATCTTCATCCAAACCCTAATATGCTTTCTTATAAAAAATCATCACATACGACATGCATAGAACAAAGAAAACAAAAAGATGTCACTCACCTCTATGAAGAATCAACCGAAGAGAAATAAAAAAAAAAAAAGAAATCCTACTTCGCAAGAAAACCAAGAATCCCCGCTTGAAAACTTCAAGAAAATAATAATAAGAAATCCTTTGTGTAGCACCGCAAGAGACGGCTGTACCCACTCTTAAATAGGCCGGAAATATAGGTTTTAGGGTTTTGTAAATAGATTTGCAAAATACATCTTTTAAATATATCTTTCTATATATAAATCTTTATACTTGGAAATCAAATAAAACCAACTTAATTGAGTTAAAAAAAAAGAATAACCACCTTAAAATCAGCTGGCACTGTTTGAAAAATCCAGAAACAAATTTTGCACTTTTACCCCTCTAAGTGGCGATTTTGCGAAAAGACCATTTTTCATCGAAAGTTGTAAAATAAACCAAATTCGTTAAAACAAGAAGTAAAATCTTTACCTCTGAGTTGACCAGGCATCATACCGAGCCCAAAAATCTGAAAATCTTGAGTTTTCACTCTAAGTGGTAATTTTGCACAAAAGTCACTCTTTTTGTAATATTTGCAAATAGATCCAATAATTATTAGAAAAATCCAGAAAATTCAAAAATAATAACTAATAATATATAATGAGTTTTACAAAAATAATTTTTGATTTTTCACTTCCCAAAAAAATATTTGTACGTGTAAAAAGATAAATCTTCAAAAAAAATATTTATTAAATCTCCAAAAATTATTTTAATTCATTAATTAATCTTTAAAAAATTGTTTTAAAGAACTAGGGTATTACAACCTTTGTAGTCAAGAGATATGTGTTAGCCTCACTAATAAACTTTTTTAAATTAGCACAAATGAGTTCATAGAGTGGTTTTATAAGAGATACAAATTTTTATTTTTCAAAATTGGAGAAATGCAAATTGATGTGTGCAATTAAGAGGAAAAATGAATTGAAAAATATATATGTTTATAATAAGAGTTTGAAAATCATTGTTTACTGTTTTTCAAATAAAGCCAGTCTGGAAAAATTATTACAGTCTGATGTGGCCAAAAACAGGGGTTCAATCGAGACCGTCCAAATGGGGCACGAATCCTACAGCTCAGGGGCAAGATGGTAATTTCACATGCAAATGGGTCCGAAGCAGGTACTGGGTCTCCTTCTCACAGATCCAATAACCCGCAAACGGATCTGCCTCAGCTGGGTACGGGTTTCAACCCGCTACCAGCCCGATCCGACAAGATACAATCAAGGTCCCTGATTAGACCTAAATCAACGGCCATGATTCACATCTATCTTTTCACTGGGGATTAGGGATTAAATTCCTTAACTGATTGTAGGGGATATACCTTATCAGATTACATGCCTTATCTGATTACGAGGAATATTCCTTATCTAATCACGGGGATTACATTCCTAAAACCAGTCCCTAAGACGCCTATAAATACCCCTCACCCATCTCCATTAAGAGGTAATCAATCTTTCACCAGTTTTTACGCTCTTTCATAGTCTGCCAGATTACTGACTTGAGCGTCGGAGGGTGCGTCGCTGGGAACAACCCCGGTGTCTCGCACTGTTTGCAGGTGCACGGCGGGAACGACGATCGAGGTCCGACGGAACAGGTACACAGGTCTTTCTATTCAGTTTCCCCAAGAATCCACAAGTTCTATCTGTGTGCCCCCACACCAAATTTAGCGGCAACAGATTGGCGCCATCTGTGGGAAACTAACGAATAGAGACCTCTCCTCTTTCCGGTGAACAGGTTTTCTCCAGCCATGCCGCCTCGCAAAGTCAGATCTAGGGGCTCCAACCGAGCGCCCAACCCTGACCAGCAAGAAGTCCTTCCTGATCCCGCTCAGCAACAAGGGCAGCTCCCTCCTACCGTGGAAGAGCCGCTCCAGCGGAACCCTCCACATCCTGATCCGAAGGGGCCTAACCCCCAGAAACAGCCTCTTCACCAAGAGAACATACCCAACCACACTGCCTCCAGTGCCTCCATGGCCTCCCATCATCCCCGGGCCTCTGGTCGCCGCAATACCCCTCCCAAACGCCCGGAGGATGACGACCTTCGTCGCCATCTGGATGAGAAGCGGGCTCGGGGGGAAGCCTCCCGCCAGCGGGAGCAATCCCCCCGACACCGAGAGCGCAGGAGGTCCCCCGTCCGAAGAGGGAGAAAGGACTCCCCCGATCACTACCGAAGGAGGCACTCTCCAGCGGGTCGGCAGCAGCACAGGAACAATGAGGCACCCATCACCCGTGCCGAGTTCCAACAACTCCAAGCAATGGTACAACAGGCCCTCAACCTCCGTCAGAACCCCAATGAGCAAAGGGCCCCATCCCCTCCTCCGGTCCGAAGCCCTCGCCGACGGTCCCCTTCTCCTCGACCCGCTCCTACCAATTCCAGACGCACCCCGAGTCCTCGACGTTCTAGAAGGCACCATCGCCGTAGCCCTTGCTCCCTCTCATACGAAGACGAGTCCCGTAGCTCGGCAGATCACCGTCGGAGAGATGACACCATGAACCGCCGCCTGAACGAGGTGGAAAAACTCTTGGGACAGATGAACCGAGAAGAAGAACTCAGGGGGAGGACCCTCCGTCCTAGCCGACCCCCGTTCTCCCGGACCATAGTGGATGCTCCTGTTCCCTTCGGTTTCAAACCTCCCCAGTTCGAGAACTACACTGGGGAGACCGATCCAGTTGACCACATCGAGAGCTTTAAGACGTTGATGCTCCTCCATCAAGCTTCCGATGCCCTCCTCTGCAAAACATTCCCTGCAACTCTGAAAGGCCCAGCTCGAGAATGGTACTCTCGTCTTGCCCCGGCGTCGATATTCTCCTTCGAACAGTTCGAAACCCTGTTCATCACCCATTTCGTCAGCAGCCGAAGGGCCGAGAAGACCAGCATCTCCCTATTGCACCTCCGTCAGCAGAAGGGGGAGAAGTTGAGGGACTACATGAAGAGGTTCACAGCCGAGGCCAGAACCATCGCATCCCTCGACCAATCCGTCGCTACCGCGGCGTTCCAATCCAATATCCTAAATTCCAACCTCCGCTCCTCCCTCGCCAAGAAACCGCCACATGACTTTTCTGACCTCCTCCTCCGCACTGAAAAGTACATCCGAGCTGAAGAGGCCGAGGAACCGCCCAACTGGGAAGCAACCGCCTCCGGGTCCAAGAGGAAGGGAGCGGAAGAAGAGGGACCCAAAAAGTTTCAGAAGGATAATGCCGGCCAGCGCCGGCCTCCCCCAAGATTTGAAAAGTTTACTCCCCTCACCACAAACATCTCCGCCATTTTCATGGAAGTCGAAAAAGAAGGGATCTTGCCTCCAGCTCCAAAGATGAACACCCCTGCCAAAAGAAGAGATAAAGAGAAGTGGTGCCGCTATCACCGGGACCACGGACATGATACCAACGACTGTCGTGCCCTGAGCAACGAGATCGAAGCCCTCATCCAGAGGGGGCAGCTGGCGAAGTTTGTAAGAAAGGATGGAGCCGAACCTCCTCCCCAGCCTCGGGGGGCTAACAAACGTCCAGAGCGAGAAGAAACGCCAGAGTTCGAGGAAGAACGAGTTCTCCACCTTATCCATGGGGGTCCAATGGGGGGCTCCTCGAATTCTTCTCGGAAAGCTTTTATAAGAGAAGTCAACTCAGTCCGAGCCACCCCTCCTCCCAAAGGCCTCGGAGTGCCCGTCACCTTCTCTGATGAAGATCTCGAAGGCGTCCGCACCCCTCATTGTGACGCACTCGTCATCAACCTTCACATGGCCAATTTTAAAGTCGAAAGGATCTTAGTAGATAACGGTTCCTCCGTAAACATCCTATTCCTCGATGCTTTTAAGGGGCTGAAGCTCTCCCGAGACAGACTCAAGCCCGCCGGGTACACGCTCCATGGGTTCACGGGAGTGCCGGTGACGATCGAAGGGGTGATAACCCTCGATGTCACAGCAGGCAAAACTCCTACCACCCGCACGGAGTCAATGGATTTCATGGTCGTAGACGTCCCAGCGGCCTATAACGTCATTTTGGGTCGGCCCGGCCTGGCCGCTCTCGAAGCCGTCCCTTCTGCCTATCATCTCAAAATGAAGTTCCCCACTCGGGCTGGAGTGGGAGAAGTGAGGGGCAACCAGGAGCAAGCCCGCAAATGTTATATGACTTCCACCCTCGGACCCGTCCTCTCCTTAGAAACACTCGAGATCCCTCAAGAAGCTGCTCGGCCAACCTCCGAACCGGTAGACGAGTTGGAGGAGGTACTCTTCTCGGAGCAGGAGCCGACCCGTAAGTTCTACGTCAGCAAGGCCCTTCCGTCCGCCCTATATTCGAATATTGTGAAATGCATCCGAGCCAACCAAGACCTCTTCGCATGGTCGGCGGCAGACATGCCCGGTATCTCCGAAGAACTCTTGGTCCACCGCCTCAGCGTTGATCCGGGGTCCAAACCGGTCCAGCAGAAGAGGCGCAAGTTCGCCCCCGAGCGCCAGCTCGCTATCAAGGAGGAGGTAGACAAATTGCTGAAAGCCCGATTCATACAGGAGGTGAATTATCCGGAGTGGTTGTCAAACGTAGTCATGGTGAAGAAATCCAACGGGACATGGAGGATCTGCATTGATTTCACCGACCTCAACAAGGCCTGCCCTAAGGATCCCTTCCCTCTGCCGAGCATTGACACTCTGATTGACGCAACCTCGGGACATGAGCTCCTCAGCTTCATGGACGCTTTCTCGGGTTACAATCAGATAAGGATGTTCCCCCCGGATATTCCGAAGACGTCTTTTGTAACAGACCAAGGACTCTATTGTTACCGAGTCATGCCGTTCGGCCTAAAGAACGCAGGGGCAACATATCAACGTCTCGTCAACAAGGTATTCCAGGCCCAGATTGGCCGGAACATGGAAGTCTACGTGGATGACATGCTTGTGAAAAGCATCCGGGGCGTTGATCATGAGACCGACCTCCAAGAAGCGTTCGGTGTTTTGAGAAAGCATAATATGAGACTCAACCCGAACAAGTGTGCGTTCGGCGTCTCATCAGGCAAGTTCCTCGGCTTTATGGTTAGCCAACGAGGAATAGAGGCGAATCCGGAGAAGATCAGGGCCATACTGGACATGGCCCCGCCTAGAAACGTCAAAGAAGTTCAGAAACTGACTGGTCGACTAGCCGCCATTGGGCGCTTTTTGTCGAAGTCTGGGGAGAAGTGCCTCCCGTTCTTCAAAGCCCTGAGGGGGACTAAGGGGTTCGAGTGGGGGCAGCCACAACAAGATTCCTTCGACCAGCTTAAGGCTTACCTCGTCAATCCGCCCCTTCTCAGCAAACCCATACCGGGCGAACCCCTCTACCTCTACTTGGCAGCCTCGGAACAGACACTAAGTGCAGTCTTAGTCAGGGAAGAAGAAAGAACTCAGAAGCCCATTTACTACGTCAGCAAAGTGCTCCGAGACGCCGAGCTCCGGTACCCGAAAATTGAGAAAATAGCCTACGCCCTGATAATGGCCGCAAGAAAGCTTCGGCCATAATTCCAGTCTCATTCGGTGGTCGTTCTTACCGACCAGCCATTGAAACAGATCCTTCACAAGCCAGAGACTTCCGGCCGCCTCATGAAGTGGTCGATCGAGCTGAGCCAACATGATATTACTTATCAGCCTCGAACCGCCATCAAGGCACAGGCGCTGGCCGAATTCATAGTGGAAACAACTATTCCCGACCCCGAGCAGACAACGAAGGGCCCGCCTATCTGGTCGGTATATGTCGATGGATCCTCTTGCAATGAGGGGAGCGGGGCTGGAGTCATCCTTGCGGGCCCAGACGACTTTGTCCTTCAATATTCCCTCCGGATAAACTTTAACGCTTCGAATAACGAAGCCGAATACGAAGCACTCATAGCCGGCCTCGGGATGGCCCGAAACGCAGGGGCGCGACGCCTGCAGATCTTCAGCGACTCTCAGTTGGTCGTCAACCAGGTCCTCGGCGAATATGAAGCCCGCGATGACAGGATGGTAAAGTACTTGGCTAAAGTGAAGGGCCTCATGGCGCTCTTCGAGGAGGCCCACATCCGAAGAATCCCCAGAGAGGAAAATGCCCAGGCCGACGCCCTGTCCAAATTAGCCTCCTCGTCCCTGCAAGGCCTCGAACAAACTGTTCTGATAGAAGTCCTCCTCAAGCCAAGCATAGAGGACGAGGCTTTCAACTCCGTCGAAACACTGCCACTCCCCCTCGAAGATAATTGGATGAAGCCCCTCATCGAGTTTCTAAGAGACGGACTCCTCCCAAGGGATCCGAAGGAAGCCCGAAAGATAAGGACCCGAGCCGAGCGTTACATACTGGTCGAAGGCATTCTGTATAAGCGCTCCTTCACCCAGGTGGATGGTCGGCCCTACCTAAGATGCCTCTCCCCCGGACAAGCTGATTACGCCCTACAAGAGCTCCATGAGGGCATCGGCGGAGCCCACTCCGGCTCCAGAGGCTTGGCACGTAAAGTGTTAAACTACGGGTATTACTGGCCCACTCTCCTACGGGATGCCGAACGACACGTTCGGCAATGCACCTTCTGCCAGAAGTATTCCGACATCCGACGCCTTCCACAAGCACCACTCTCCTCCCTATCAAGTCCGATCCCCTTTGCAATGTGGGGGATGGATTTACTTGGGCCATTTCCACCGGCCCCCGGACAGTTGAAGTTCCTAGTCGTGGCAGTCGACTATTTCTCGAAATGGGTCGAGGCCGAGCTGAAAGAGGGGGATCTGGTCCTCCGATCAGCTGCCCAATGTGTTGTGGAATTACCGAACCACGAAGCGGACCCCGACAGGCGAGAGTCCGTTCAATCTCACCTATGGGTCCGAGGCCCTCATCCCACTAGAAGTTGGAATACCCTCTCCTCGCCTGATAGCCTTCGAAGAAGAACAGAATGCCAGGGAGCTCAGAACGAGCCTAGACTTGATAGACGAAATCCGGGAAAGAGCAGCCATACGGCAGCAAGGTTACCGAAGAAGAATCGAACTTGCCTACAATAAACGGGTCCGCCCAACCGACCTGAAAGAGGGGGATCTGGTCCTCCGAAAGCTGGCCATTTCGTTCTCCGGACAGAAGAGCAAACTGGCCCCAAATTGGGAGGGACCGTACAAAGTATCCAAAGTGATCCGCCCCGGTGCGTACAAGCTAGAAGATCTTGAGGGTAGAGAAATTCCCAGGACTTGGAACGCCGACCATCTTTTGAAATACCAAGAGAAGGCAACCCCGCCTATCTGAGTAACTCGAGATGTCGGGCCACCACTCCTGCTACTAGTAATTTTTCCTTTGTTCTTTTTTCATTGTAATAACGGCTAGCAACTTTAGAAGCAGCCGACCATTAGATATTAATGAATAAATAAAGTTTTTTACATTATCGCGTACTTCCGCCTCTAATCCCTTACCACACAATGGTTCGGAGTCCAGCACTCGGCTCGACTCTTCCCACTCGGCCCGTCTTCAGACGGGCCGGTGGCAGATCGCCGTTCGAAATTGCTCCTGCAGCCGTTGAATGGATCGGAGTCCAACACTTGGCTCGATTTTGCTTCGCAAGTCCGCTCCTAAGCGGACTAGAAGTAGCTCGCCATTCGAAACTGCTCCTGCATCTCTTAAACTAATCACACGATGGTTCGGAGTCCAGCACTCGGCTCGACTCTTCCCACTCGGCCCGTCTTCAGACGGGCCGGTGGCAGATCGCCGTTCGAAATTGCTCCTGCAGCCGTTGAATGGATCGGAGTCCAACACTTGGCTCGATTTTGCTTCGCAAGTCCGCTCCTAAGCGGACTAGAAGTAGCTCGCCATTCGAAACTGCTCCTGCATCTCTTAAACTAATCACACGATGGTTCGGAGTCCAGCACTCGGCTCGACTCTTCCCACTCGGCCCGTCTTCAGACGGGCCGGTGGCAGATCGCCGTCTGAAATTGCTCCTGCAGCCGTTGAATGGATCGGAGTCCAACACTTGGCTCGATTTTGCTTCGCAAGTCCGCTCCTAAGCGGACTAGAAGTAGCTCGCCATTCGAAACTGCTCCTGCATCTCTTAATATAACTTTTCGATTGTCGGGAATTCGTCTCGACCATAAATTGTGCCGAACTAACGAGATACCGACCCTCGTTTTTGGCAAAAAATCATCCCGAAGGCAACTTACCGTTAGATCCTCTCAAATTGTGTGCCAGAGCGTGATGAGTGGATCCAGTTCTGCCACGTGCCCGCAAAACGACAAGATAACGTTTTCTTGGGACTTGGGCCTGCCTCTGGATTCGTGCCACCATCCAACGGCTATGGACACCCCACGTCGATCGGCGCCGAAAGCCGAGCAACGGAATCAGAGCTGCGACAAAAGACTCGATAAACAGCCAGTAGAGGACACTTCGGATAAATCAACCCCAATTTTATTAATAACTTGGACGAGATTACAAAAAGATTACAACAGCGAGTTCAACGAAAATATCAGAAGGCATGACCCGCTCATTTCCTCCGAGGAAGGGGGACACTCCGGTTCAACGACACTTTGGGTCGGCGCTTCTTGGCCTCCGAGCTCGTCTCCAAGCCGACGAACCGGGACGCCCCCTCGCCGCTGACCCTCACAGTCGCCCCGACCGAAGCACCACTTGAAGACACCGCCACACCGCTTTGTGCGTCGGCGGCTGACCTACCTATGATAGGAGTCCGGGTCGCCGCTTGATAGAACGTGATCCCTCGCTCAATCTCTTCGCGAGTACACGAGGTGCTCCGAACGTTGGCCCTCACCGGCTGAGGCTTGAGCCGAGCGACCTCCTCCTCCAATTCGACGATCCGGTTCTTCAGCGCCTCGTCCCTCACGACAATTTTGAACCGAGGAAGCTTCGCCGATCCAGGGTATTCGGCGCTGTCAGATATGACACGGCGCAGATGGGTCACCTCGATACTCTTGTCGACTGTCACCCTTTGCAAATGCTCGACCTTCTTCACGAGCTCATCTCGTTCGGCCAAAACAGAAGCCAATTCTTCTTCCTTAGCAAATAGCTCGGCTTCGGCTATCCGCAAGTGGTACACTTCGGCCAACAGATCCCCGTTCTTCTTCTCCACATTGTACAGTATCCTCCTCGTCAGGTCTATCTCGCCCTCGAGGCGTTTCACGAGAGATAGATGAAACAGCTCTACTTGTCGCCGAGCCATCGTCGTGACGGGGGCCTATCCTACGACCGAACCAAACACTTAGACAAAATTTCAAAGACAAAACGTTCTTTCATTCATCAAGAAGTGGTGGCCAGTCCGCAAAAGGCGTTACAAGGTTCGGAAGAGAAAGCAAAACAAAAACTACAAGAAGTTTAATGAAAGAATCGGGGGTCCACCTGCGTCTCCGCTCCGACCCCGGACGCATCGACGGACGGCCCCTTAGCCGGGTCGTCCTCTCCCCCTCCATCTTCGCCTTCAGCCTCGTCCTCATCATCCCCCTCCTCATCGTCTGCGGGCGACTCGGGCCATAGTCGATAGCCGACTCGCTCGAAGCCGGGGACGCAAGCCTGAACGTGGTCCAGGGCCGTCTGATAGGATTGCTCCATGTTCTCAGCCATATGTTTCTTCGCCTCAGCCTCGACCTCGGCTTCAACCTCTGCCCTGATCCTCGCGGCCTGCGCTTCCCTCTCCGCCCTCTCGTCGGCCAAGGACTTCACCGCCGCAGCAAGCTCTTCGGCGGCCTTCGCGGCTTTGGCAGACTCCGCTGCAAGGCTCTCCTTTGCTTTCTTCAGGTCGGCAGTAAGGTCGGCCACCCGAACGTCCAGGGCCTCGGCTCGCCTCTGCTCGGCCTCGAGATCCTTGACCGCCCTGACCTTCGCCAGCCTGTCTTTTTCGCTGGCGGACTTCAGCTCCTTCTCCTGCTCGGCGAACGCCTCGATGAGATGGCCGAAGTGAACGGTGGCCTACGAAGACAACGGTAAATACGAAGTACAAACCGAGTGACAAACTTGAAGAAATTTGCGAACACTTACCGAAACAAGCCCCGGGCGACTTCATAAGTGTCGTCGCCGACCCTTCCTGCCTTCAGCGCGGCCTTATCCTTCGGGGTCGCCAAGTGCTTGACGACCTGCATTGACATCTGCGAGTTGCCAAGGAAACCATCATGGTTCTTAACCCGCCAGTTCGGCACAAACAACTGTTTGTGCTGCTCGGTCAGGATTTCCTCGGCCGCCTTAGTCAATGGGGGAAACTCGAGCGCCAGCGCCGCATTGACGTCAAAGACACCCTCGTTCGCAGACGGGGCGACAGGGGCCGAGGTCCCCTCCACCACCACAACCTCCGAAGGCACCTCGGTAACCGGGGGAGGCAGAGTAACGTTAGTAGCGACTGCGGGCTGCGCACCCGAAGACGCACCCTCGGCCGCCCTCTTCCTCTTTTTGGTCCCGGTCAGCTTGGACCTATCGGCCATCATAGCTTTAAAGTCAATCTTCATCGACTCTGCATCAACGAAAAAAGAAAAACGAATCAAGACAGACGAATTGGAGACTTAGAAAAAAAATGAATGAGATGTCAAGAGCGTACTCGGGTCGATGGGGCTTAGTCCGGACCCGAACAACACCTCTTCGGTCAACTCCCTCCAACTCAGTACCGGAAGGGCCGTGATCCTCCTCGCTACATCCTCCTCAGCCTCAGATAGTGCGGGGTCGCTTCGCGCAAATTTCGGCACCTCCACCTTCCACCGGGACGGAATATGCCGAATCACTTCACCCCTTATGATAAAATACTTCTCCCTCCAACCCTTAAGTGAGTCGGGATTCTCTACAATCTTGACGCCTCTCCTCGGCCCCAAGTAGTACCGGTACTCCGTCTGGTGCTGCCTGTTTATCCGATACAAGCCCCGGAAAACTGATAAGTCCGGCGCTACCTCGGCTCGGTGGCACTGAAGCAAGAATGCATTCACATGACGCCAAGTGTTTGGACTGAATTGAGTAGGGGCGAGACAATACCAGCCAAGGATCTGGAGTATGAAAGGGTGCAGCGGAAAACGCAGTCCCGCGTTCAAGGAGTCGACGTCAAACATGCACATGTCCGACGACGGCAACTTAGAGTTTGCTCGCATCCCGGGGCCAGCGACCATCAGCTTGTACTCCGACGGGATAGCGAAGGCCTTCCTGATCCGGAGAAGATCCTTCTCAGACAACGACGAAGTGAGCTCGTCGGCTTCGGAGTGAAGGAACGGGCTAGGTTCCTCGACGATCTTCGACTTTCCGTAGATCGCTTTCTCCAGAAGATCGCCCTCGTACTGCCTGACACCCGAATGCCCGGACAGGACCGAAGGATATTGTCCCATCTCGGGGGCTCGCTTCGGGTTCTCCACAATCACCCCCACTATGGGGGGCGAAGTCTCCCCCGTCCTCCTCTTCTTCCCGACCCTCGACTCGGTAACCAACGGTTCGGCCATTTGCTTCCCCTTTCTTCGAGCTTCGGCCCTATTCCTCTCCCCGGCGCTACCATCGCCCGAGGACGAGGTACCACTCCCCGAGCTAACCCTTGACATCTCTTGAAAAAGCAAAGGCAAAAGCAAACTAACCTTTGAAGTGACGTTCACGGTTGGAAAATGCTCGCCGGAAATCGCCTGGCCCACGCGACAGCTAACGTCAACACCGTGGAGCAAGAGCGCCGCTAGCAGAAGACTTAGAGAACAAAAGTAAAATCGTGGAGTGAAAAGTGAGAAATGAGCTCAGGGGTGAAGAAATGGTAACTTATAACCCCAAGTGGTAACGGGCCTCCTTGGGAATCCCAAAGGCCCACTAAGAAGCCAAAACGCCCAGCGAGAAGAGGGCGACGGTACGAGAGATGGAGGAACTCCTCAAAAACACAAGTAACGACTCGGCCACCGGTCTAACGAGCCGAGCTATCGAACGAAAGGCTCAGTAACCGAGCTACCGAGTTGACCCAAAAACACTCAACTCGTTCCCCGGGAAAGGGCGCGGAAGAATGCAAACCGAGGTGACGAGATACCGACCCTCGTTTTTGGCAAAAAATCCTCCCGAGGCAAAGTCGCCGTCGGATCTCTCCGAAATTCACGTCAGAATTTGATGGACGGTTCAGATTGCGCCACGACCACAAAACGACAAGATAGCGTTTTTTCGTGATCTGAACCCCATCCTCGTGATGCGTGCCAAGATGAACGGCCCAGATCCGCCCACGCAGACCTTCCGAACTGCCTGCCATCGGCTTGGTCGGCCGAGCTACCGAACAGCTCAGCCGAGCAACCGAGGTACTTAACACGGAGTGACGGAACTCCTCAAAAACACAAGTAACGACTCGGCCACCGGTCTAACGAGCCGAGCTATCGAACGAAAGGCTCAGTAACCGAGCTACCGAGTTGACCCAAAAACACTCAACTCGTTCCCCGGGAAAGGGTGCGGAGGAATGCAAACCGAGGTGACGAGATACCGACCCTCGTTTTTGGCAAAAAATCCTCCCGAGGCAAAGTCGCCGTCGGATCTCTCCGAAATTCGCGTCAGAATTTGATGGACGGTTCAGATTGCGCCACGACCACAAAACGACAAGATAGCATTTTTTCGTGATCTGAACCCCATCCTCGTGATGCGTGCCAAGATGAACGGCCCAGATCCGCCCACGCAGACCTTCCGAACTGCCTGCCATCGGCTTGGTCGGCCGAGCTACCGAACAGCTCAGCCGAGCAACCGAGGTACTTAACACGGAGTGACGGAACTCCTCAAAAACACAAGTAACGACTCGGCCACCGGCCTGACGAGCCGAGCTATCGAACGAAAGGCTCAGTAACCGAGCTACCGAGTTGACCCAAAAACACTCAACTCGTTCCCCGGGAAAGGGCGCGGAGGAATGCAAACCGAGGTGACGAGATACCGACCCTCGTTTTTGGCAAAAAATCCTCCCGAGGCAAAGTCGCCGTCGGATCCCTCCGAAATTCGCGTCAGAATTTGATGGACGGTTCAGATTGCGCCACGCCCACAAAACGACAAGATAGCGTTTTATGGGGATCCACGCTGGGGATGGACGGCCTAGATGATGCCACGTACCCCGGATTCTCCGAACCGAGGTACCGACCCTTCAAACCAAGACGCCGACCCCCTTGAGCCGCGGCGCTACACCTCCGAACCGGGACGCTGGGGTACCGACCCTCGTTTTTGGCAAAAAAACGCTCCGACCCTGATGAGCCGTTAGATCTTGTAGAAAAGCGCGCTCGTCATGATGGACGACCCAGATCTTGCCACGTCCACAAAACGACAAGATAGCGTTTTATGGGGATCCATGCTGGGGATGGACGGCCTAGATGGTGCCACGTACCCCGGATTCTCCGAACCGAGGTACCGACCCTTCAAACCAAGACGCCGACCCCTCGAGCCACGGCGCCACACCTCCGAGCCGGGACGCTGGGGTACCGACCCTCGTTTTTGGCAAAAAAAACGCGCCGACCCCTTGAGCCGCGGCGCCACGCCTCCGAGACGAGGTGACGGGGTGCCGACCCTCGTTTTTGGGAAAAAATCCTTCCGAGGAACAGGGATCGTCTGATCGTTCCGAAACTCGCGCTCTGCCTTGATCGAAGGCCCAGATGACGCCACGCCATAAATGGGTATTTAAAATTGATTTTTATTTATTTAAATCGTTTTACTTATTTAAAAATTGCGAAAAATCGCTAAAAATTCGGGAAAATTAGCTAAAAATTCCAGGAAATAATTAAAAATTCGGGGGATATTTCTAAGCCACCGAACGAACAATTATCGCCTAGAATATACGGTTAAAACCCCCGAACAATTAGCCAATACATCGCAAAGTTAAATCAATAATCCGGAAAAATAAATAAAAACTCGACACAGCTTTGGAGCATCGTAGGGCACCAAAAAAGGAGGAACTAACCTACCCCCGCGCTCCAGGATTCAAAAATCACCCATTCAGACTACGATACAGCTCCACTGACCACTGAGTTAGTCAAACTACTCCTCGAAGACTGATCACCCTCAGCCTTTAGGAGTGGGGGGCTCGTGATGTGGCCAAAAACGGGGGTTCAATCGAGACCGTCCAAATGGGGCACGAATCCTACAGCTCAGGGGCAAGATGGTAATTTCACATGCAAATGGGTCCGAAGCAGGTACTGGGTCTCCTTCTCACAGATCCAATAACCCGCAAACGGATCTGCCTCAGCTGGGTACGGGTTTCAACCCGCTACCAGCCCGATCCGACAAGATACAATCAAGGTCCCTGATTAGACCTAAATCAACGGCCATGATTCACATCTATCTTTTCACTGGGGATTAGGGATTAAATTCCTTAACTGATTGTAGGGGATATACCTTATCAGATTACATGCCTTATCTGATTACGAGGAATATTCCTTATCTAATCACGGGGATTACATTCCTAAAACCAGTCCCTAAGACGCCTATAAATACCCCTCACCCATCTCCATTAAGAGGTAATCAATCTTTCACCAGTTTTTACGCTCTTTCATAGTCTGCCAGATTACTGACTTGAGCGTCGGAGGGTGCGTCGCTGGGAACAACCCCGGTGTCTCGCACTGTTTGCAGGTGCACGGCGGGAACGACGATCGAGGTCCGACGGAACAGGTACACAGGTCTTTCTATTCAGTTTCCCCAAGAATCCACAAGTTCTATCTGTGTGCCCCCACACCAAATTTAGCGGCAACACAGTCTATTAAAAGAATGGATCGATTGAATAATTGAGTTATGTGAAAGAAAACTAATCACAATACAGTATGAACAAAACTATGTTAAGTGTATTTCGTATCAGTAGTCGTGTTTGGAATTATTGGCTAGTCGGTGGCGCTCTAGTGCTGTTACTGTAGCGCGGGTTCGGTCTGGGGTTCTGGGTTCGAAACTTGACAGTACCCTTGTTTTGTTTTGTTTTATTAAATCCAAGAAACGAGACACAGTATGTAGGAATTTCGGCCTGTCTTTATGACAGTGAAGTCACTTGGACTTCTTGGTTCTCGGTGGCGCCTAGGGTCGGTTACTGTAGCTAAGGCGTGGGCTTGGGTTCGAAACCCGGTGGCTCCACTTTGTTTTTTTTTTGTGATGTTTTTTGGATTTAAAGAAGAGTTTTAATGCAAATAAAAATTTGGAAAAAATTGTAATATTCCCCTAAAATGATTTAGATGTTATTAAAAATAATTTCATGATATTTCATGTATTTTGTGAGAATTTAAAAGTGGAATTTGATATAGATAATGAGTTGAAGAATTCGGAATTTTATTAAAGAATATGACTTTTGTTTTGATTAGAAGAAAATTAAAATTTGCAATACTATTGATTTGTCTCTTAATGAGATTCTATAATTATTTTGGTTGATTACAAATACTTGACGATGTTTGAAATACTATATGTGATTAAATTGCCAATGAGAATTGAAGTGAGTACTCTATGTTATGAGTTCATGAAAAGAAATGTTTGTTTTTTGATAAAGATTGTGAATGAATATGAATGAATGAATGAATCATGAATGACACAAAAGCAAGATAAATTGATTAAGTTATGAATATAGTTGAAGATATGAATATAATGAAGTTTATTACATGATTATTGAAGGGTATAAGTACCCACGAATTCTAGAACATGAAAGGTTGTGATTTAGAGGTTTACTGAGACCTCCGGTATCAACATGTTGAATTAAATAATTGATTTATTTTGAGATATGGCTATGTGAGCTATCTCGGTATTTGTGATTAAGTCTGGTAGGGAGGAAAGCTAACTCTAGGTGTTATAATTTATTCATGTATTGAACTTAAGAATTAGGCACTAAGTGAAGATGTAGTAAACTGAGAAAAACGTGAGTTGAGGGCCTCTATATAGTCGGGCGGTGGATCTCCGGAACTATAGACCCAGTCGGACAGTGGATTCCGGGACTTTGGTTGCTTTCGATGAAGGCGAGCTTTAATTTAAATCTGAGACTATGAGTAGTCGGGCGGATAGTATGCCATGCTCCAGTGTATATACATATACCGGGGCTAGAGAAACACTGACAGGATGTTCGCACGATGAGGATTCTGTATAGTCGGGCGGTGGATTCCGAAACTGGAATCTGTACTCGTGGAATGTCTAAACTTTATTTTATTACCGGTTAGTCATCATGGCGAGGGATCGAACCCTTTAATGTAGAGTACGTAGGTGCTTGCCCTCATACCTATGTAGTATGGGATGCATAGAACCCGAACAAGTACGCATTAGTGTCATCTTAGCGTAAAACATCTGCATTAGGCATTTAAGGCATTACATACACTTACATATTTAAAGTAGTCACTTTTAAAACTTTATTTTATATTCAAGTTTGTGCTTTGTTAAAGTATTAAAAGATCGTTATACTTTCGGCACAGTGAGGATGTTCGTGTACAATATTTCGTCGGTTGTAAGCAACTGACATGCCCACAGTTTTATATGCAGGACTTGAAATTTAGAAGAAGATATAAAGATGAATTTGATGTTGATGATTATTTAAATGTTAAAGTTGTTACAATTATATATTTTTTTCATTATTGTACTTCAATTACTTTTCGCTGTGTTATTAATGTAAAAGACTGTTGTAATGTAAATTTTCAAAATTTCTTGTAAAATTATACGAAGTGAAGTGTAAAGATCCTGTTGAGCTATGAATTACCGTATTTTGGTATTTGGAGCGTTACATAAGTGGAACTTCTATAAGCCCAACCTTAAGGGTCCTCGAAAGGCCGATCTGATGGCATAGGAGTGGGCGGATGTCGACCGATTATGTGCGGGCAACAGCATCGGTTGGCTGAATGTGATGGAGAGGCATCTAGATCGGATCGGAATGTGCTCCATTAATTACAGTATGTCATTCGTTGCCTTTTTATTCAAGTTATTTTCTTCGTCTTATGTGCTTCTCTTTCTTTTGCAGAAATGGATGATGTAGAGATCACCGAGACTAGGGCCCTGCTGAAGAAGAAGAAGACGAATAGGCCGAAAGGGAGAAGCAGGGGAAGGTCTCTTCCCAGGGGGGTTTCGAAGAACCTTCCCAACCAGGGCCAAAGAGACAGAAGACTCGGGAGGTCCCCGATACTCCCGGCTCCTCCAAGATGGCGCCAAGCTTAAGTAACCTGAAGGTTACTGAGGTTGTGAGGAGTGGTCTCCCTCCCGTCAATCCGGAGTCCCAGGAGGTCTTGGGCGAAGCGGGGCTCCGACCATGGGCCCCTAACTGGGCCGTTCAGGTTGCCAATACTCTGTCCAAGGGTCCTGTGGCGATCGAAGTTGTTGAGAAGCTTGCCCCTCCTCAGGACGAGCAGGCCATGGAGTGCAATACCATTGAGTCCAGCTATATGAGGTGGGCTCAGGCAAGCATAGAGGTAACCATTGTTCCGTTTTGCTTTCCTTTTACACTTTGGTTGCTATTGTTATTTTTTTTGTTAAGTCTTATTCCCTCGGCTGTAGGCGTGCATGGCCCAGGTGATGAAGCTGCATCACAAGGAGCTGAAGAGGGAGGTGAGAAACGCTCAATGCTTTGAGCATGAGATGAAGGACCTCAAGTTGAAGTTGTTGGCGGTCGAGTCCCGTAACCAAGCTCTTTAGGCTGATCTAGCTTCCCAGGTCGATGGCAGCCTGAGGAGGGAGGGCGAGTTGAAGAAGGCGGCCGCCCTTGAAATAAAGAAGATCAAGCAGGCTGGCATGGACAAGGTTATCGAGGCCCAGGACGAGGTCTATGCTCTGGTGATCGGGCACGTCAAGTACTACCACCCCTAGTTGAAGGTTGATCATTTCCACTATGACATGAAGCTGCCCGACCACCCGCCGACTCCCGGAGGTGATGGTGATGAAGATGTTTTCGGAGCCAACCCTAGGGCCGAGACGGCCGTTGACGACGAAGTTCGCCCACCATCCGAACAGTCGCTTTTGTATTTGCTTTTTTTCTTCTTTGCATTTTGTAACTGCCGAACGCAGATTGGTCACTGCACGTTTGTATAAAATTTTTGGGTAATGAATTTTTTTCCTTTTTGGCCGAACCTTTTGACTTGGATCTCGACGTAGTTAGCCTTGTAAGATTTCGTGAAATAAGCCAAGTATATAGGGCTCGGAATGATGTTACTTTTGTCTCTACCAGATGGATGCATCCTTAGGGGTAAGCCCTGGTCGTGCCAAGATGGTGCGGCTTAGGGGTAAGGTCACGGCATTAGAGTCCGCAATGACCTGGTACCATAAAGAGGCTCGCGGCCGAGAATCTGTTGTCCAATATTTTATAGATAAGTCGAAGGGACTTAGCTTGGAGTTGGCACGCTTGAAGAAGTTGATAGCCGATCGAGACCTGGGGAGCGTGGAAGCTGCATTTTCATCGTTCGACACTTCCGTCCGGCGACCATCGTCCGAATCTTTCCTTCGTGGGGTCATCATGGAGAAAGAGTTAGAGATACAATAATACAAGATAATGTTCGGGATGTCATAATTTTGATCTACTTCTTTCGATGGTGCCTGCCCTTCGGTAGGAGTCTTGTTACCGACCCTATGACTGGGACTCGTGAGGACAAGTGATGCCCAGAGCTCTGCTGCGAGTGTGTCCACCTTGGCGACCCCCAGAGATCCTGTAAAGGAGAAAACTCGTTTGGTCGGCCTTGAACTGGTCTGTACCAACCCTGCGGCCCTGGAGTAGGAGCTTTATTTCGATTGCGAGTGATGTAACAAAGTCTCGTCTATTGTATTGATAAACTTATGTTGGCTGAAATAATAATAAGAAAACATGATTGTATTGGCCATTTCTGAGTTCTTTTGCCATGTGCATGCGTCCAAAATCCGAGCCGAGGGGCGAGGATTTGAGAGAATGGGAACTCCTTCGTAGGTGGTCGGAGTCCAAGATAGGGTTTCGAAGTCCGAGCTGAGGTTTGAGGACGAGAGATTGAGAAATCTCTCCTAGATTTTCAAAGTTCAAGCTGAGGGGGGAGAACTTGAGAGATTGAGAAATCTCGCGAAACCCATGTGACACCAAGGGATCAGGTGGTTAGCTTGAGGATCAACTCGAGCGTCGAGCCCTGTGTGCTTTGCGAGAAAGCTAGGTGCTTCTTCGAGATGCATGCCGAGCATCGGCCGATTATGAATGACTGGTAATGGGAGACGTTTCGTCTTCTAGTGTCATAAATGCTCCTGATAGACATTTCAACTTCCAATACCATAAATGTGCCTCACCTTGGGCTATATAACTCCTCCCCTAACCATTTCTCATTACTCACTTCACTGAGAGTTCTCGCAACTGGTGACTCTCCTTACACCCTCTGACAGTTAGGGGTAGCAGCGATTAAGGATGTTCTACCCCTAGCTGTCAGGGGGTGGAAGAGGGGCCAACTCGAAGCGTGGGGCTCGAGGCACTTGAAGGCGATTGCCGAAAATAAAAAAAATTAACCGAAGGTTCCTATGACTGGTGGCTCTCCTACCACCCTCTGGCAGTTAAGGGTAGCGGTAATAGAGGTTGCTCTACCTCTGGTTGCCAGCGGGTGCAAGGGGGATCACCTTGGCGCCTGGAGCTTATAGGTCCTTGCAGGAGGCGAGGGCCGCAAATCAAATTAAGACTTGGGTAAGTATTCAGTCGACGTCGATCTGGAGGACTTGAGCAAAGGTTGGTAGCTGGCTCGAGGAAAGGGGCGAGGGGCAATGATGTGAGGGACGAGGAATCCCTCGTAGGCAGTCGAAGTCCAAACCGAGGAGTGAGGACTTAAGAGATTGAGGAATCCCTCATAGGTGGTAGAAGTCCAAGCCGAGGGGCGAGGATGTGAAGGATTGAGAAACCCGTCGTAGGTGATCGAAGTCCAAGCCGAGGGGCGACGACTTGAGAGATTGAGAAATCCCTCGTAGGTAATCGAAATCCAAGCCGAGGGGTGAGGACTTGAGAGATTGAGAAATCTCCCGTAGGTGGTCGAAGTCCAAGATGAGGGGAGAGGACGCGAGGGATTGAGAAATCCCTCGTAGGTGGTCGAAGTCCAAGCCGAGCGACGGGAACTTAAGAGATTGAGAAACCTCTCGTAGGTAATCAAAGTCCAAGCCGAGGGGCGAGGACATGAGAGATCAAGGAATCCCTCATAGGTGGTCGAAGTCCAAACTGAGGGGCGAGGACGTGAGGGGTTGAGAAACCTCCAACAAACTTTGTATTCAACCTATTATAAAACTTATGTATTTTTATATAACCTGCAACAAACTTTATAATTCTAAATAATTCCCAACAAGTTTTCTTTTTTTTAACAAGGTTGTAACCATACACACAGACGCTCTCAAAATAATCTCATAATGAGGAGATAATGCAAGCGGGAATTGAACCTTCCCACCTCTTACTCACTAGCTAAGATGCTTACCAATAGACCACTATAGCACTTGCACCACCTACAAAATATTAAATTACTTCAAAAATCCCCCAAAATCTAAAAACAAATTTTCATTACCTAAACTAACCATTTCTTTCATCTTCTCACCTAAAACGCTTATATTCAACCTAGTTTTTTTTTTTCTCGGTTTTCATTCTCCTCCATCCACTCTTCTCTTTTTAAGTAGTATGGTTAACTGATTAACATCCATTACTTCGTTTCCAAAACTATTAATGAAGTTTTAAAATATTAAAGATCATAGTTTTTTCAAAATTTTAAAATAAAATTATAACTTGCTAGATTTGTCGGATCGAAATTAAGGATGTAATTTAGGATGATTTTTATTAGAATTTCTTGGATAATCAAGTGAGATGAGAGACACATTTAAAGATGATATTTTTAAGGATTCAAGTGAATGAAAACAAGAAGCGGATGAGGTGATTACGACATAAAGTAAGCATAATTGAAGGTGAATGGAGGAAAGAATGAGAATAAATTTGAAAATGAGGGAAAAACTGTGTTTGAATAAGAGTGTTTTAGTTGGGAAAATGAAATAGAGAACGGGTAGGTTAGGCATTAAAAATTGGATTTTAGGTTTTGGAGGAAAATGCTTTGTTATTGTTGTTATTGTTGTTATTGTTGTAGGTTTTGGGGGACTTTTGATATAACTTATTGTAATATTTTGTTGGGGGTTATACATAATCACAAATTTGGTTAGGGGTTATATAGAAATCCTAACATTTCATAAGGGTAATATCTAAATAACCATTTTTTAATTTAAAAACATAAATAAAAAAGAAGCAGCATGCGAGAGTTGCACTGCACCCAATTTGGGTGCGCAACTACACCCCCAGTTTTATCTACATGAATATTAGCAAAGTCATAATATTTGTGAGTAATTATATGGAGTTTACACATCTGTGAGTGAGATATATGGAAAGAAAAACATCCATATTTTCTTTTGCGTGATTAAGAAGATGAATTATTAGTTATTTTTATACTTTGGTCCTTCTAAATATATTTGTTTTCTTTTTTAATATTCTAGTGCATGCATTATTGAGGATTGAAAATATGGTTGGTTTTGTATTTCAATTTTTTTTTGTGAGGGTTGGTAATTTGATTTTTATTTCCCTCCAAATTAAACATGTTTTTCCTTTTCTTAATATTTTAGTTCATACATTAATGGCGCGTTAATATTCGATTGATTTTCATTATTCTTTTTTTGAATTTGTTTCTTACTTCTTTATTATTTTTTATGTGTATTCTTGATGACTTATTATTTCATTTATTTATTTATTTTTACTTTTTAGTATTTTAGATTTAATTTTGACATTAATCTTCTTTATCATGATTACAAAAATTAATGGCCGATAATTTCTCTTGATAGATGGAATCTTCTTAAGATATGCCAAAACACACTTTTAAATATAGTATAAATTGAAATATTTGTGTTTCCCTTTTTTCATATTCGTTTACTTCACCAAAGAATGAAAGTTTAATTGCTGATTTTTCTTTCTGCATGCGAGCGCTGGTAATTTAATTTTTATTTACCTTTTTTTTTTTCAATTTGAGAGAGAGAATGTATACAATTAATTATTTGTAAATCTCTAAATGTATGTGTTTCCATTTTTTTTAAGGAGAAAAGTGAGCATAATATTAGTATGAGAAAATTTTCGTCATACAAAGTAATTATACTTATTTGGTGGGGCCTTATGGAATATCTGTTCTGTCCATCATGCTTATTATGTCAATTGATGTATGTTTAGAAGAAGAAAAAAAAATCAAGTTATTCGGATGTCGTCTTACCCATGTATCATGTGGTTAAAAAATGAACGATTTAATAGCATTATAAATCTTATCACAATTGGATCACATGATGCATGGGTAATTAACCTCCAAACTATTTGATTTTTTCTATACACATTCATTGCCATGATAAATATGATGGACAGAGTGGACCTTCAATGAGGGTACCATAAAGTGCGTATAATCGTTTTGTATGGAGAGAAAAATTCGCATACTTATAATGTGAGGCTCACTTTTATCTTTTTTTAAATCCAGGTGCAAGCATTATTGATAAATGAAAGTGTGGTTCTTTAAAATTAAAAAAATGTGAGGGCTCATAATTTAGTTTTTAATTTCTTCCAAATAATTAAATGAGAAAAGTGAATATCATATTTGTATGAAAAATTTTTCTCATACAAAATGAGGTGTCAAAACAAGAACTCTTAAATTATAAGTTTGATCATTTGCAAATTGCAGTAGAAAATCTTAAAAATCAAGATGAACCAATATATTATTTAACAAACCTATAATTTAAGAGTTCTAATTTTGATACTTTACTTTGTGTGAAAAAAAAAATTTATCATACAAATATGAGGCTCACTTTTCTCTAATTATATATTATCATACAAAAATGAGGCTCACTTTTCTCTCTCTCTCTCTCTCTCTCTCTCTCTCTCTCTCTCTCTATATATATATATATATATATATATATATACTAGGTTTGCCCGTTGACACGTGCCTACGGCACGTTTTCGGAATGGTACACCTTGTTTTATCATATAAAATAATTTTTGAGGTCCAGCAAATTAACACCAGCAAACATAGAGCAAAAAACATATTATTTTTGCATTATTTTTATAATTTATAATTTATAATTTATAATTTTATTTTATTTTATTTTATTTAAAAATTTTAAAAAATTTTATTTTCTTAATTTTTTGAATAGAAGAGGGAGGGAGAGAGAGAGAGAGAATTTTTATAAAAAAAATAAATATAGGAGTTGTTTTGGGTGGGAGATTTGAATTTGAGTTTTGGGGGGGACTTTTGAAAGGGAAAATATGTTTTGTGAAGTTAGATCTGAGCCTTTGAGTTTTGAGCGATTGAAGGAGAGCCACTTGATAGCTTTCTTTGTGTTTTTTTTGACGAGTAAAAGGTAGGATTAGCCTACCTCAAAAAATATATATTACTAATAAAAAGTGTTTAAGCAGCTATTACAAAAATAATCTGAGTGGAGGTTACAAAAGATAAAGACCGAGTCACAGATGGGTCTAGGTTTGAGATAGCATGTAGTTGTGTCGTAGAGAGAGCAGCGGACTACTGTCGTACTCCTCTACTAGACACAACAGCATGATCTCATCCCCCTTTGCCATCTAAACAGCAGTGCTCGTAATAGTCCTCCAACACAGATAGCCAAAAACAGAAAAGTCTAGGAACATCAAGGCAGTATGAAAAAGACAGTCCAAAAGATCCACAAAAGATCACCAAAAGTCAGTCGAAATCTTCCACAACACTCGTCGGTTAGGACGAACAACTCCCTACATCACTATCCAACCGATCAGTCCTATATTATATTTGGTGCATGCATTTCTTTGTGTTTTATTATATAGATATATTATATTTTGGTGCATGCATTTGAATATTTGAGAATGGCTCTTGACAAACTTTTTTGTGTGGAAAGATGTCAAAACTGCTACTTTTAAATGCAGTATATATTAATTGATATAGATATAGATTTTTTTTTGTTTTTCCTTCATAATTATTTTTATAAATAAAAAGATAACTTAACTCTTCCTTTGTAGGTGAAGATGGCCTCCAAAAACTCCACTATGATTGTAGTTGTTCTCCTCATGTTCATTGGTTGGTACTCTTTCTCTCTCTTTCTCTCTCTCTATCGCGATATTATAAGATTGTGAATTAGATTCATTTTTTTAATAATTAAGTAATTTGAACTATCCAATTCATGACCATATTTCTCTTCCTCTCTCTATATTTTTTGAGAGTTAAGTAACTTTTTTTTATTTTAGAGTTAAGTAATATGAACTATCCAATTCATGATCATATTATTCACATTATTCTAGATATCACGTAGTACACATAAAGAAAATTTCAAGTAATTCAGAGACATCTTATCTTTGAAATAAGCAGTCCATAGAAATTTGTATTATTTCTAAAATATGTTTTGTTGAATTTACATTAACCACTGAAAGCGTATGTTTCAGATCTCCAAATCACTTGAAATTTTGTTTACATGTGCTTAAAATGTGTAGCTTAAAGTCAGTGGTGCGTTCAAGAATTATATGGTTCAAATTACTCTGCTCACAATTAGAGGTGACAATTTTATTCGACAACACTGATAAACCAATCTGATTTGGACCCAAATTTTAGGGCATGGAGATCTTAAAAATAGACCCACTTTCTCATTGGACTAAAATTTGGATCCTTGTGGATTACCAAGATGGATATATAGTCTGAAATTTGAAAATATATATATTTGTATATATGTTTTGGGGAAAAAAATTAAGAAACCCGCTAATGTTTGCATTTGAGATCAAGAAATCCCATACTCCGTTAACGGCATGGGATTTTTTTATTAAGACTGCAACGTTAAGGGTTGATTAAAAATGTAAACTTTAGGAGATTTCTTGATTAGAAAAACAGGTCAACTTTGTTATTCGCCTAGTCAGAACTAACAGAAACAAAGAAAGAAAGTAGGGGCTTTCATGATTTAAAATGCAAAACATTAGGGGGTTTCTTGATTTTCCCCTATATTTTTTATTTGATTGTATATATTCTTAACTCGATATATTGTCAATATTTGCATATTCTATTTTATGTTTTTTTCCTACAAATATAGTAGAAATTAATTAATTTTTTTCTCCTTCATTTATTTAATCTCATGGTTAGTTTTAATCACATCATTAATTATATTTTAATCTTATCTTAATTTTTAATTCTACAGATTGATTTTAATTTCATTAACTTTTAATTTTAATCACATTATTAATTTTAATTATATAATTAAATTAATTTTAATTTTAATTTTCCTTGTCTCTCCGACCAACCATCACAATGTCCGACCAACCACCTTCTCCTCCATCAGTCACCAAAATCTTCTCGAATCCCCCACCCCCTTCCCTGCACCACCTACGACCACCATCACCTACCTCTTTCCATTAAATTTTTTAAATCCCCCCTCCCAACCACCTCATCCTCCCTCAAATCTCTCACATCTCACTCAAATCCCCCTCATTCTCCTCCTACCTCAAATCCTTCACTTCCCACCACCATCATCACCTACCTCTCTCCATTAAAATTTTCAAACCCAAACAACTTCCACCACCACCACCACCACCACCACATCATCCTTCCTCGAATCCAGACAATCACTAAAACGATTCCCCCCCCACCCAAATAAAATCCCTCAATTCCATCAATTTAGGGTATTTATTTCATAATTATACCCAAACAAAAAAACAATAATAAATAATAATAATAACGGTAATCTGGTCATTGCATGTGCTCGCACGTGATCGGAAAAATATTCTAAAATAGACGAAGTAGACCATAATGTCTAACGGATCAAACTTAAGTAGAATTTTATACAAAGAAAATATATATATATATATATATATATATATATATATATATATATATATATATATATATATATATATATATATATATAACTTGTAAAACTGAGTATGGTTAACTGAAATTTACCTTTGAAAGGATTGGAATGTGGCAATAGGCAATAGATGTATATCCTTAACTATACATGTATTTCCAAATGACTTTTATCTCTATTTCTCATGCTATAATTGAATATTAATGAACCAGCGTGACTGATAAAAAACTCACCATGCAAAGAAAAGGTGCAGTTCATCTGCCAATCGTGAAAGTGTTTAATTATTTATATGCGAATTTTGTAGGTTTCCATTCAGTGCATCATGTTATGTCTCTCCACTGTGGCTTGAAAACACATTATTCGTGCAAAGGTTGGCCCGAATGCATTGCTCCATGCCATAGTCACGGATACACCAACAACAACAACATAATGTGCCTTCGACCTCTCACCAGTCCCAGCTTTTGTTGTTGTGGCCTTCATCCTCAGGACGAAAAAGAAGTTCTCAATTAAATTTCAAAAATTCATGAGTGTCATCTGCATTATTTGAAATGAATGATTAAAAGTTTTGTGCTTATTTGTGATAAGTCTCTCTTAGAAGTTTAAGCTTCTTTAATTATGCTTCTTTTGCAAAAAAACATATATATAGCGTAGAAACACCTCCCATGTAAATCCAATGGCGTGTTGGGATTGGGGAGTCAACAAACACCCTCTGGTCACAACGGAACTAATTAGAGCAAAGAGAAAGTCGAAGTAGACCAGGCGAATAAATTGAGCAAGTAAGTAGATCCACCAAACTAACACAAATACAACAACGATGACTTATCCTGGTTAGCTTTTGCTTAATCCGGGGGGAAATATAGGGAGATCTGATATTCAACTAGAAGAGATTACAAGGAGTTACTGATTCACTTGACATAAGGAATTAAACTCACCCACCAAGAACTATTTCTCTTCCGAGTCTCTCTTTGCAATGGAGAAAAGAATTTACGAAGTACTCCCTCTCATATTGGAGGAGTTTACAATATATATAGAAGAATAGAGAGAAACCCTAGGTCTAATCTTGATCCTCAGTCGTCCTATAAAACATGGAAAAGAAGTAACTGAATAGGAACCGTACGATCTAACTTGGAGTTGAAGATTGAGCTGAAACAACCAAACAAATCGAGGCCCAAAACTGAACACCGTGGCGCGGGCGGTCGACCGTACCACTCTCTGACTTCCCAGTACAAATAGTGGTCGGGGGGTGCGGTCGACTGTCACCCAGACCGGTCGACAGCAACTAGCTGCACCTGCTGCTGCTGCTGTTCTTATTCTACTCGCTTCGATGCTTTGACCTCCGTACTTCATATTACCTTCTTTTAATCTGAACAATGAGTATACAAGACACAACCCTAATAAACTACACATTGAATTGCATACGAGTGCTATTACATGATGTGTTACTCATCTCCAAACTCTAACAAATTTCACCTGCAAAGAAAACTTTGAACAATAGCTTCTTTTTCTAGTTGAACTGATCTCTTCCCAGTCTCACCAAATCCAGTGCAGCCCCTCAAAGGCCCACCTCCGTAGATATACTCACGAAGTTGCCAAACTCTGCACGAACTCCACCTACGCTTAGGCTTTCTCCACCTCTCCACGATATTCGAACGTCGTGGTCTCGTCTCGATGAATCTAGTTGCAGCAAACTAGCTGAGCTTGCGGGAATACCAGAAAAAGGAGAAACACTTGCGCAAGTATTTCGAATTCTCCAAAGCTTTTAGAGATTGTTTTGGCTTGGCCCAACCATTCTCATACCTCTAATCACCTTACGACGATCCTGAAAAACAGACAGAACTCCACATCGAGTTGTGTACCTGCAGCCCCGTACATCAAGAGTTCCCAAGGAAATCAGATTCCATTTCAGCCGAAAAATATGCAAAATATCCCTTAAAGTGAACTTGTGTAAACCTAGCATCTTCAACTCAACTGTCCCCTCACCCACTACTTCAGAAATTTTTCCAGTTTCTGTTGTCACACAATGCCCCGTAATAGACTTATAAGTAGAAAACAACTTTCCCTCGGAGCAAATATGAGAATAACTCCCTGAGTCAAGAAACCAACTAGAATCCACTTATAAAGAATTTGAACCAAGAAAACACGGATCGCGTGAATCAAAGGCACTAACCACATTAGCTGAACTCTCGTTCTTTGCGCTTTCCTGATTCTGCAATTTCCAACAGTTTTTCGTGATAAGCCCTGGCCTCTTGCAATATTGGCAACGGATCGAATCCTTTTACAAAGTACTTTGTCTTCCCCCCGAAGGACCATCCATTGCTAGACAACTTGTAGGAATAGACGATTAAATTTATGGGTCTTTTTCTTAAGTTGATTTTCCTTCAATGCTTTGATTACACCGTTTACCGAAATACTCTCCTTGGCAGATCTATCGTGTAGCATGGTCGTGATCAATTCATGATCATAGTTTTTTCAAAAATTTAAAATAAAATTATAACTTGCTAGATTTGATGGATTGAAATTAAGGATGTAATTTAGGATGAATTTTATTAGAATTTCGTGGATAATCAAGCGAGATGAGAGACACATTTAAAGATGACATTTTTAAGGATTCAAGTGAATGAAAACAAGAAGCGGATGAGGTGATTACGACATAAAGTAAGCATAATTGAAGGTGAATGGTGGAAAGAATGAGAATAAATTTGAAAATGAGGGGAAAACTGTGTTTGAATAAGAGTGTTTTAGTTGGGAAGATGAAAAAGAGAACGGGTAGGTTAGGCATTAAAAATTGGATTTTAGGTTTTGAAGGAAAATGCTTTGTTATTGTTGTTATTGTTGTTATTGTTGTAGGTTTTGGGGGACTTTTGATATAACTTATTGTAATATTTTGTTGGGGGTTATACATAATCACAAATTTGGTTAGGGGTTATATAGAAATCCTAATATTTCATAAGGGTAATATCTAAATAACCATTTTTTAATTTAAAAACATAAATAAAAAAGAAGCTGCATGCAATGGGAGAGTTGCACTGCACCCAATTTGGGTGCGCAACTACACCCCCAGTTTTATCTACATCAATATTAGCAAAGTCATAATATTTGTGAGTAATTATATGGAGTTTACACATCTGTGAGTGAGATATATGGAAAAAAAAAACATCCATATTTCCTTTTGCGTGATTAAGAAGATGTATTATTAGTTATTTTTATACTTTGGTCCTTCTAAATATATTTGTTTTCTTTTTTTATATTCTAGTGCATGCATTATTGAGGATTGAAAATATGGTTGGTTTTGTCTTTCATTTTTTTATTTGTGAGGGTTGGTAATTTGATTTTTATTTCCCTCTTATAAATTAAACATGTTTTTCCTTTTCTTAATATTTTGGTTCATACATTAATGACGCGTTAATATTCGATTGATTTTCATTCCTTTTTTTTTGAATTTGTTTCTTACTTCTTTATTATTTGTTAATTGTTATGTGTATTCATGATGACTTATTATTTCATTTATTTATTTATTTTTACTTTTTAGTATTTTAGATTTAATTTTGACATTAATCTTCTTTATAATGATTACAAAAATTAATGGCTGATAATTTCTCTTGATAGGTGGAATCTTCTTAAGATATGCCAAAACACACTTTTAAATGTAGTATAAATTGAAATATTTGTGTTTACTTTTTTTCATATTCGTTTACTTCACCGAAGAATGAAAGTCTGCTGATTTTTCTTTCTGTATGCGAGCACTGGTACTTTAATTTTTATTTGCTTTTT
This sequence comes from Hemerocallis citrina, assembly GCA_017893485.1. NCBI lineage: Eukaryota > Viridiplantae > Streptophyta > Magnoliopsida > Asparagales > Asphodelaceae > Hemerocallis > Hemerocallis citrina. The sequence goes on from JACEHZ010000572.1 coordinate 54,062, forward strand.
TTTTTAATTTGAGAGAGAGAATGTATACAATTAATTATTTGTAAATCTCTAAATATATGTGTTTCCATTTTTTTAAAGGAGAAAAGTGAGCATAATATTAGTACGAGAAAATCTTCCTCATACAAAGTGATTATACTCATTTTATGGGACCCTTATAGAATATCTGTTCCGTCCATCATGTTTATTATGTCAATTGATGTATGTTCAGAAGAAAAAAAAATCAAGTTGTTCGGATGTCGTCTTACCCATGTATCATGTGGTTAAAAAATGAACTCGGATGTCGTCTTACCCATGTACCATGTGGTTAAAAAATGAACGATTTAACAGCATTATAAATCTTACCACAATTGGATCACATGATGCATGGGTAATTAACCTCCAAACTATTTGACTTTTTCTATACACATTCATTGCCATGATAAATATGATGGACAGAGTGGATCTTCAATGAGGATATCATAAAGTGAGTATAATCGTTTTGTATGGAGAGAAAAATTTGCATAATTATAATGTGAGGCTCACTTTTATCTTTTTTTAAATCCAGGTGCAAGCATTATTGATAACTGAAAGTGTAGTTCTTTAAAATTAAAAAATATGCGAGGGCTCATAATTTAGTTTTTAATTTCTTCCAAATAATTAAATGAGAAAAGTGAATTTCATATTTGTATGAAAATTTTTTCTCATACAAAATGAGGTGTCAAAACAAGAACTCTTAAATTATAAGTTTGATCATTTGCAAATTGCAGTAAAAAATCTTAAAAATCAAGATGAACCAATATATTATTTAACAAACCTATAATTTAAGAGTTCTTATTTTGATACTTTACTTTGTGTGAAAAAAAAAAAATTATCATAAAAATAAGAGGCTCACTTTTCTCTATTTATATATATATATATATATATATATATATATATATATATATATATATATATATATAATATTTTGGTGCATACATTTGAATATTTGAGAATGGCTCTTGACAAACTTTTTTGTGTGGAAAGATGTCAAAACTGCTACTTTTAAATGCAGTATATATTAATTGATATAGATATAGATTTTTTTGTGTTCCTCCTTCATAATTATTTTTATAAATAAAAAGATAACTTAACTCTTCCTTTGTAGGTGAAGATGGCCTCCAAAAACTCCACTATGATTGTAGTTGTTCTCCTCATGTTTATTGGTTGGTACTCTTTCTCTCTCTTTCTCTCTCTCTATCGCGATATTATAAGATTGTGAATTAGATTCATTTTTTTAAGAATTAAGTAATTTGAACTATCCAATTCATGATCATATTTCTCTTCCTCTCTCTATATTTTTTGAGAGTTCAGTATTTTTTTTTATATTTTAGAGTTAAGTAATTTGAACTATCCAATTCATGATCATCTTTTCTTTCTCTCTCACTCATGATATTATGAGATTGTGAGTTGGATTCATTTTCTGAGAGTTAAGTGATTTGAACTATCCAATTCATGATCAAATTATTCACATTATTCTAGATATCACGTAGTACACATAAAGAAAATTCGGAGACATCTTATCGTTGAAGTAAGCTGTTCATAGAAATTTGTATTATTTCTAAAATATGTTTTGTTGAATTTACATTAACCACTGAAAGCGTATGTTTCAGATCTCCAAATCACTTGAAATTTTATTTACATGTACTTAAAATGTGTAGCTTAAAGTCAGTGGTGGGTTCAAGAATTAGATGGTTCAAATTACTCTGCTCACAATTAGAGGTGACAATTTTATTCGACAACACTGATAAACCAATCTGATTTGGACCCAAATTTTAGGGCATGGAGATCTTAAAAATAGACCCATTTTCTCATTGGATTAAAATTTGGATCCTTGTGGATTACCAAGATGGATATACAGTCTGAATTTTGAAAATATATATATTTGTATATATGTTTTGGGGAAAAAAATTAAGAAACCCGCTAATGTTTGCATTTGAGATCAAGAAATCCCATTCTTCGTTAACAGCATGGGATTTTTTGATTAAGACTGCAACGTTAAGGGTTGATTAAAAATATAAATGTTAGGAGATTTCTTGATTAGATAAACAGGTCAACTTTGTTATTCGCCTAGTCAGAACTAACAGAAACAAAGAAAGAAAGTAGGGGCTTTCTTGATTTAAAATGCAAACATTAGGGGGTTTCTTGATTTTCCCCTATATTTTTTATTTGATTGTATATATTCTTAACTCAATATATTGTCAATATTTGCATATTCTATTTTATGTTTTTTTCCTACAAATATAGTAGAAATTAATTAATTTTTTTCTCCTTCATTAATTTAATCTCATGGTTTGTTTTAATCACATCATTAATTATATTTTAATCTTATCTTAATTTTTAATTCTACAGATTGATTTTAATTTCATTAATTTTTAATTTTAATCACATTATTAATTTTAATTATATAATTAAATTAATTTTAATTTTAATTTTTCTTGCCTCTCCGACCAACCATCACAACGTCCGACCAACCACCTTCTCCTCCATCAATCACCAAAATCTTCTCGAATCCCCCACCCCCTTCCCTGCACCACCTACGACCACCATCACCTACCTCTTTCCATTAAAATTTTTAAATCCCCCCTCCCAACCACCTCATCCTCCCTCGAATCTCTCATATCTCACTCAAATCCCCCTCATTCTCCTCCTACCTCAAATCCTTCACTTCCCACCACCATCATCACCTACCTCTCCCCATTAAAATTTTCAAACCCAAACAACTTCCACCACCACCACCACATCATCCTTCCTCGAATCCAGACAATCACTAACACGATCTCCCCCCACAAATCAAATTCCTCGATTCCATCAATTTAGGGTATTTATTTCATAATTATGCACAAATAAAAAATAATAATAAATAATAATAATAAGGGTAATCTGGTCATTGCATGTGCTCGCACGTGATCGGAAAAATATTCTAAAATAGACGGAGTAGGCCATAATGTCTAACGGATCAAACTTAAGTAGAATTTTTTGCAATATATATATATATATATATATATATATATATAGAGTACAGATAAGGGTAAATTTCAGTTAAAAACTGAGTATGGTTAACTGAAATTTACCCTTATCTGTACTCTCTCTCTCTCTCTCTCTATATATATATATATAGAGTACACACACACACAATATATTATAACTAGAAAGGATTGGAACGTGGCAATAGGCAATACACACAATATATTATAACTAGAAAGGATTGGAACGTGGCAATAGGCAATATATATATATATATATATATATATATATATATATATTGCCTATTGCCACGTTCCTATCCTTTCTAGTTATAATATATTGTGTGTGTGTGTGTGTGTGTGTGTGTACACACACACACACACACACACACACAATATATTATAACTAGAAAGGATCGGAACGTGGCACACACACACACACACACACAATATATTATAACTAGAAAGGATTGGAACGTGGCACTAGAAAGGATTGGAACGTGGCAATAGGCAATAGATGTATATCAAAGAAAAGGTGCAATTCATCTGCCAATCGTGAAAGTGTTTAATTATTTATATGCGAATTTTGTAGGTTTCCATTCAGTGCATCATGTTATGTCTCTCCACTGTGGCTTGAAAACACATTATTCGTGCAAAGGTTGGCCCGAATGCATTGCTCCATGCCATAGTCATGGATACACCAACAATAACAACATAATGTGCCTTCGACCTCTCACCAGTCCCAGCTTTTGTTGTTGTGGCCTTCATCCTCAGAACGAAAAAGTTCTCAATTAAATTTCAAAAATTCATGAATGTCATCTGCATTATTTGAAATGAATGATTAAAAGTTTTGTGCTTATTTGTGATCAGTCTCTCTTAGAAGTTTAAGCTTCTTTAATTATGCTTCTTTTGCAAAAAAACATATATATAGCATAGAAACACCTCCCATGTATATATGGCGGAGCCAGGTACTTTATTCGTAAGAGGGCCAAATTAAGGGGAAAAATTTTAATCAGAAATATATATATATATCTGTCGTTGCTAATGAAATATAACAAGTGAACCGATGGGTCTTCATCTTCAAACAATGTGCAATTTGTTTGATTATCAATGCTACAAAAGAATGTTTTATCGTGTAATTACCAAATCCCAAGAAGTACAGTACGAGGTGAAAACAAAATTTGGGCAGCGATATGGCTAAAAATAGTGTTAAATCGGAACCGTCCAAATCGGACACGAATCTTAAAGCTTAGGAGCAAAATGGTAATTTTACCAACAGACGGGTTTGAAGTGTGTATTAGATCTTCTCTCCAAAGACCCAATAGCCCACGAACGGATCCATCCCAACTGGGTGCGGGTCCCAACCCGCAAGAAACCCGGTCCAGCAGGATAGAATTAGGGTTTATGATTAATCTTAATCAACGGCCCCGATCCGCTCTATCCTTTCACTGGGAATTAGGGATTCCATTCCTAAATTGATCCCAAAGGCAGCTATAAATACCCCCCATCCACCACCATTAAGAGGTAATCAATCTTTTGCCAGTTAACGCTCTTTTATAATCTTTTCTGATTACTGACTTGAGCATCGGAGGGTGCGTCGCCGGAATCAACCTCGGTGTCTCGCACTTTTTGCAGGTGAATGGCGGGAGTCAACGGTCAAACGCCGGTGAAAAGGTTTCAGGTTTGGCAATTCAGTTTTCCTAAGAATCCACAAATACTATCTGTTTGCCCCCACACCAGATTTAGCGGTAACAGATTGGCGCCGTCTGTGGGAAGCCACGAATAGCAATCCTTCCTCTTCCCGTCGGTCAGATCATTTCCAGCCATGCCTCCAAGGAAACTTAGATCCAGAGGGTCCAACCGCGGACCTACTCCTCCTCAACAACAGGAGATCCCCTTCCAAACCGTCCAGTCGACGGGACCCCCTCCTTAACCTAATCAGGCCCCGCAGTAGGACCAACCTCCTCATCAGAATCTTCAACCCCCTTGCGGTCAAACCGGGCCTCAGAATGCCGGTGCAGGGGGCACCCGTCCCAATCCTCAGAAACAACCCCTTCAACATGACCACGTCTCCGTGCACAATCCCTTTACCGATTCCATGGCATCTCACAATCTCCGAGCTTCCGAAGACCTCCGCAATACCCTCAACAATCGGCAGAAGGAAGAGGACCTTCGCCACCGTTTGGATGAAAGGCGGGCCCGTGAGGGAGTCTCCCATCAAGAACGTCCAAATGAGCGATCTCCTCGCCGTTGAGAACATAGGAGGTCCCCTCCTCACAGAAGACGGAGAGAGTCCCTTGGGAACCACAGGAGAAGGCCTCATTCTCCTGCTGGTCGGCAACCCCCGAGGAATGATGACGCACCTATCACCCGTGCCGAGTTCCAGCAGTTCCAAGCAACTATCTTGCAAGCCCTCAACCTCCGACCAAACATCAACAATGCTCCGAGGGTCCCCACTCCTCCGGTCCAAAGTCCTCGCCATCGGTACCTAACACCTCCCCCAGCTCCTAGCAACCGCTGTCATGACCTTAGTCCTCATCACTCCCCGAGCTACCGTCGCCGTAGTTCCTGCTCCCCTTCGTACGAAGATGAGTCCAGAGGCTCGTTTGGCTACCGTCGAAGGGATGATGCCATCTACCGTCGTCTCCACGAGATGGAGAGGTGCCTGAGTCAGCTAGATACGGAAGAAGAGCTTAGAGGAAGGACCCTCCGTCCAAGCCGACCTCCCTTCTCTCGAATAATCATGGAGGCACCCGTTCCAATAGGCTTCAAGCCCCCATAGTTCGAGACTTATTCTAGGGAGTCAGATCCTGTGGACCACATCGAGAGCTTCAAGACCCTCATGCTGATACACCAAGCTTCCGATGCTTTATTATGCAAAACCTTCTCGGCCACTCTCAAAGGTCCAGCCCGGGAGTGTTACTCTCGCCTCGCCCCATCCTCCATATTCTCCTTTGAACAATTTGAGACCCTTTTCGTCACCCACTTCGTGAGTAGCCGCCGCACAGAGAAGACCAGCATTTCGCTACTCTACCTCAGCCAGAAGAAGGGTGAGAAGCTCAGAGAGTGTGAAAAGGTTCACCGCGGAAGCTAGGTCCATCGCTTCCCTCGACCAGTCGATTGCTGTAGCGGCCTTCCAATCAAATGTCCTTAACTCCAGCCTTCGGTCCCCCCTAGCCAAGAAACCCCTGTAGCACTTCTCCGACCTCATTCTCAGAAGCGAGAAGTATATTCGGGCTGAGGAAGATGAACATCGCCCCACTTTTGAGGGGCCTTCCTCCGGAACCAAAAGAAAGACGACTGAAGAAGAGGGAGCCAAGAAGCTCCAGAAAGACAATGGTGGCCAGCGCCGCCCTCCTCCCAGATTCGAGAAATTCACTCTTCTTAACGCCAACATTTCCACTATTCTCATGGAGGTTGAGAAGGAAGGGGTTATACCTCCTGCCCCGAAGATGAATACCCCTGGCAAGAAGAGGGACAAAGAGAAGTGGTGCCGTTATCACCGAGACCACAGCAACGACACCAATGATTGTCGGGCCTTGAAGAACGAAATTGCGGCCCTCATCCAGAGGGGGCAGCTGGCTAAATTTGTGAGAAAGGATCGAATTGACCTTCTCCCTCCCCCCAGGGGGGCTAACAAGCGTCCTGAACGACGCGACGAGACTCCCAAATTTGAAGAGGAGCGCATCCTGCATCTCATCCATGGAGGCCCCATGGGAGGCACCTCCAACTCTTCTCGGAAGGCTTTTATACAGGAAGTCAATTCGGTTCACGGCGCACCTCCCCCTAAAGGCTTTGGAGTACCGGTCACTTTTTCAGATGAAGACCTTGAGGGTGTCCGAACCCCCCATTGCGACGCACTACCGATCAATCTCCATATGGCGAATTTTAAAGTGGAGAGAATTATGGTGGACAATGGTAGCTCCATTAACATTCTCTTCCTCGCGGCTTTCCGAGAACTCAAGCTATCTCGGGACAGGCTCAAGCCCGCCGGCTACATGCTCCATGGGTTCATGGGAGTGCCAGTGACTATCGAAGGGGTAATCACCCTCGACGTAACCGCTGGCAAAACTCCTACCACCCGAATGGAGCCGATGGACTTCATGGTCATCGACGTCCCCGCTGCTTATAATGTGATTCTTGGCCGACCCGGCCTTACTGCTCTGGAAGCCATCCCGTCGGCTTATCATCTCAAGATGAAGTTTCCCACCAGGGCAGGAGTAGGGGAAGTAAGAGGTAGTAAAAAGATGGCCCGTAAGTGCTACATGACCCCCACTGGGGGTCCAGTCCTATCCCTCGAGACTCTTGAGATTCCCCAAGAGAGTGTCCGACCAACGTCCGAGCCGGTGGATGAATTGGCGGAAGTGCTATTCTCCGAGCAAGATCTGAACCGCAAGTTCTTTATCAGCAAGACCCTCCCATCTGCCCTATGTTCCGACATGCCAGGAATATCCGAGGAGTTCCTCATCCACCACCTCAGCGTTGCTCCGGGGTCCAAACCGGTCCAACAGAAGAGGCGCAAATTTGCCCCCGAGCGCCAGCAAGCTATAAAAGAAGAAGTGGACAAGCTCCTAAAGGCCCAGTTCATACAAGAGGTCAACTATCCCGAGTGGCTCTCCAATGTTGTCATGGTAAAGAAGGCCAACGGGAGTTGGAGAATTTGTATCGACTTCACGGATCTGAACAAAGCATGCCCTAAAGATACATTCTCTCTCCCAAGCATCGACATCCTGATCGACGCCACTTCGGGCCATGAACTGCTTAGCTTCATGGATGCCTTCTCTGGGTACAACCAAATCCGAATGTTTCCCCCAGATATCTCGAAGACCTCCTTTGTTACAGATCAGGGGCTCTACTGCTACAGGGTAATGCCCTTCGGGCTGAAGAATGCAGGTGTGACCTACCAACGCCTTGTCAACAAGGTCTTCCAAGATCAGATCAGCCGAAATATGGAAGTATATGTTAATGATATGCTTGTTAAGAGCATCCATGGGGCCAACCATGTTGCCGATCTACAGGAAGCGTTCGATGTGTTGCGGAAGCACGATATGAGGCTCAACCCAAACAAGTGTGCATTCGGGGTTTCGTCGGGAAAGTTCCTGGGCTTCATGGTCAGCCAAAGAGGAATCGAGGCCAGCCCGGAGAAGATCAAAGCCATACTGGACATGGCTCCTTCCAAAAGTGTAAAAGAGATTCAGAATCTCACAGGGCGCCTCGCAGCCATAGGGCGCTTCCTATCTAAGTCAGGGAAGAAGTGTCTCCCCTTCTTCAAAGCTCTCAGGGGGGCTAAGGGCTTCGAATGGGGTCAACAGTAGTAAGAATCGTTCGATCAGCTAAAGGCCTATCTAGTCAATCTCCCTCTCCTCAGCAAGCCTATCCCCGGGGAGACACTCTACCTCTACTTAGCTGCCTCCGAACAAACCCTCAGTGCTATCTTGGTGAGGGAAGAAGACAAGGCTCAGAAGCCCATCTAGTACGTGAGCAAGGTACTTCGGGATGCCGAGCTCCGCTATCCAAGGCTGGAGAAGATGGCGTACACCTTGGTTATGGCAGCTAGGAAGCTTTGCTCATATTTCCAGTCCCATTCGGTGGTCGTTCTTACCGACCAGCCGCTGAAACAAGTCCTACACAAACCCGATACCTCCGGCCGTCTGATGAAGTGGTCGATCGAGCTGACCCAGCATGACATATCATACCAGCCTCAGATCGCAATCAAATCTCAAGCCTTAGCTGAATTCATTGTTGATAGCACCATCCCAGAGGCCAGCCAAGCAGCAAACGGGCCTCCTATTTGGACAGTATATGTAGACGGATCCTTTTACACTGAGGGGAGCAGAGCTGGGGTCATTCTGGTAGGCCCAAATGATTTCGTTCTCCAATAATCCCTCTGCATCAACTTCAAGGCCTCCAACAATGAAGCGGAGTATGAAGCCCTTATAGCCGACCTCGGTATGGCTTGCAAAGCAGGGGCACAATCTCTCCGGATATTTAGCGACTCTCAGCTAGTTGTGAATCCAAGTCTTGGGTGAGTACGAGGCGCGAGATGACCGGATGGCTAAGTACCTAGCCAAGGTCTAAAATCTCGTGGCTTCATTCGAGGAGGCGCTGATTCAGCGGATCCCTAGAGAAGAACATTCCCAAGCAGATGCCCTCTCTAAATTGACCTCCTCCTCCCTTCAAGGTGATGAACCAAATATTATTCACTTTTAGGAGCAATAATCTTAAGGCAATTAGATATTTAAATGCTCTATATGTGGTATTTATGCTTCTTTTCTCTTTTTCCATAGGAAACAACCAAAAACAGCAAAACGAAGCAGATTCCAGATTAACACAGACTTTGAGGATGAACTCAGAATATTACAGAGCATCAGTCGGCTGACTCTTCTACCAGGCGACTGGGCAGAGAGTTCGATAAGGCTCGACACAGTCGACTGTGTCCCAAACCAATCGACTGGTATGCGGCGAGTCAGAAGATAAGAACAGATGCATCCTCATCCAAATCCGAATCAAAATTAAGTTATCCAAACCCAGGTGTTTTCTGCAACTTCTCAAACAATCAAAGCAAGAAGCACGCGGTGAGCAGATAAGGAAGGAAAGAAGAAAAAGAGAAAGAAATAAACGGATGATGAAGATAAGGAAAGAAATAACAAAAGAAGAGGACTTCTCTGCAAAAAGCACAAACCCTAATTCTCTTATCTTGTTCTATAAATACCAGTCAAGACAGAAGCAAAAGGGGCCATCTCCCACGTTCCTAAACCACCGAATTACAAAGTTCCAAAGCCATCAACAAAGTGCAGCACGGCAGCAACACAGAAGAAGAAGAAAGGAGATCAAGCATCAAGAAAAGAACGGCCGGTCGACTGTGTGACAGCCAGCCGACCTATCTGACCGAACTACATTAGTTTATTTATTCTCTTGATTATTCTTTTATGTTAACCATGTATTCAAACTTGTTGATTAATAAAAGTATTATTATGTGGAACTAATTTCATAGTTGGGTAGATTAAAGCCATAGTTATGTAGTGCTATATTCTTCTGAATTCTTCTAATTTACTTATTGATTGAATCTGATTGAATTGACATAGATTGATGATAATCAACCTTGTTCTCAAGTTCTGAGAAGCAGTCGACTGAGGTGAGAGCCAGTCGACTGACATACAGAACTTGAGAATATCAAGTTTGTATTACCGTCTATCTGAATCTGTTATATGAGCATATTGAGACGACCCGTATCTCGTGTTCATAACTTGTAACAAGGGAATCTTTAGGGGTTCTTGGTTCAATCAACTTAAGGGATCTAGATCTGATACCAATTTCTAGAACCTTGAGTGTTTGTTCGTTTCCACTGTTCTTATGTTTTCTTTAAGTGCAACTTAGTAGATACCATGCTAAACCCTTAATGAAAGAAACGAATTACAGTAGATACCATGCCTAATTCTTGGCTTAGGGAAACATTACTTTAAGGAGTAGATACCATGCCCTTGAAGAGAACAAACATGAGTAATGAGAAGAAGTTCAGAAGGTGACTTAGCATTATTGACTATTGGTGGAGATCTAAACCCAACTACTTCATAAATATTTGTGATTCAGCATTTCTTAATTTAGTTTTAATCTTTTCAGTCCTTTTAGACTTTTAGAACAACTCTTTATGATTCTTATTCTTTTTATTGGTTAGTAAGTTGAAATCTACAATCTCTGTGGGATCGACCCTTGCTATTGCTACGCTTTTCTAAACGATTCGTGCACTTGCGAGGTTTATAATTTGTGTCTAGTTTATCTATATATTTAGAGAGTCTAGAAATAACAACAAGTTTTTGGCGCCGCTGCCGGGGATTGTCTAGTATTTTAACTTACAGATCAGTAGAAAGTTTTTATTTTTCTTTCTTTCTTTTTAATTTTATTAAGTATTTTTCTTTTAGGTTACAGGATTTTGGTGGATGCACGGAAGGAGATCACTTCGTCCAGAGCTACTACCAATTGATGCAGAAACAGAATGCACTTTGCATAGGTTAGGTCGACTGACTGCGACCAACCAGTCGACTGTTGCACGAAACCAGTCGACTGCTCAGAGACTTTGTTCACATACAGCAATGGGTGAGGAAATGCCAAATCGAGTGCCAATGCAGGACAAGTTCACGCCTAAGAATATCGAGCAACCTTCCTGCATTGCATATCAACCTAATGTCATAGGGAACATGCATCTATCTCCTCAGTTACTTAGTATGGTTCCCCACTTTAGTGGCAAACCAGATGAAGAGCCTCACCTCCATCTGCAAGACTTCTTTGATCTTTGCAGGACACAAAGCGTCCAAGGGCTCACCCCTGAGCAAATCAGGTTAATCTTGTTTCCTTTTTCCTTAAAACTTAATGCTAAACTATGGTATAATTCTTTGGAACCAGGATCCATAAACTCATGGGAGCAATTGGCGACAAAGTTCTTAAAAGAATTCTTTCCAGCCCAAAAGACCAAACAGCTGAAAAGGGAGATTCAACTCTTCCAACAAAAGGATGGAGACTTATTTTTTGAAGCATGGAAGGATTTCAAGAACAAACTTCTCAAATGTCCTACACACAACATGCCTAAAGATGATCAGGTACAAGCTTTTTATGAAGGTTTAAATGATACTAACAAGACAATTGTGGATTCAGCTTGCAACGGGATCCTAATGAGGAAAAGCGGTGAAGAGGCCATTGAACTATTTGAAGAACTCAGTGAGAATTCACAACAATTCTCAACAAGGAGGGGCCCTTCGAAAAAACAGGGAGTTTACGAAATTTCTAATAGCAATAACCTTCAATTAGAAATGGTAAACATGAATAAGAAAATTGATATGCTTGTTAATGCAATGTCGATGATGGGTGGAGTTAAAAAATCAAACAAATGAAATTTGTGCAATTTGTTCTCATGTAGATCATACGACTGATACATGTCCCATGTCTTCTTTCACAGATCAGGAGCATGCAAACTATGTTGGTCGAGGAGTGTTTCCACCAAAGAACAATCCATTTTCGAATACATACAACCCAGGATGGAGGAACCATCCAAATTTCTCATGGAGCAATAATCAAAATAATCAAGGAACTCAATTCACACAAGGACATGCACGAAACTTTCAGATGGGAAGTGGGTTCGATCGGCCAGTCCAAGAACCAAAGAAATTGAATTTTGAATCGACAGTTCTTCAATTGCTTCAACAACAACATCAAACAAACAACCAACAAGGGCAAGCAATTCAGAAATTGGAAACGCAGATTGGCCAAATTGCAAAAGAATTAAGTGAGAGGAAGGCAGGCGAATTCCCTTCACAATCCATACCAAATCCTGGAGGCCAAGAACAAATCAAATCAGTGACAACCCTAAGAAATGGTAAGATAATTGACAGCAAGGTTGGAACACACACAGATGAATCAGAAAACAACCATCAAAAGCTTTGGGTTCCAACGAGGTAAGTGAAAAAGAAAGGACAGTTTCACCACCATTCCCTCAAAGGTTAGTCAATAAAAAGAAAGAACAACATTTATCTGACATCTTTGAAACTCTCAAAAAGGTAGAAATTAATATCCCCCTACTTGATGCTATTAAACAAATTCCTTCTTATGCCAAAATTTTGAAAGATTGTTGTACTCACAAAAGAACATTTCAGGTTAGGGAGGATGTGGCTTTGACAGAGGAAGTGAGCGTTGTACTATTAAGAAAATTACCTCCTAAATTGAAGGATCCAGGTAGTTTACCATTCCTTGCAGGATTGGTGAGCACTTCTTTGAGAAAGCACTACTAGACTTGGGGGCAAGCATCAACCTCCTCCCATACACGGTTTATGAAAAGCTAGGATTGGGGGAACTCCAACCAACATCCATCACCTTGCAATTGGCAGATCGCAGCATCAAAAGACCTAGAGGTATTTTGGAAGATGTCCTAGTTCAGGTAAACGATTTCATTTTGCCTGCTGATTTTGTTGTGTTAGATATGGAGGACTCCTCAATGCCATCTTCTCTACCAATCATTTTAGGTAGGCCCTTTATGAGTACAGCTGATATAAAAATTTGTGTTAAAAAGGGTACTATAAGCATGAAAATAAATGGAGAGAAGGTTGAATTTAAAATGTTCGATACACTGAAATTACCACATGATGATCATGAATGCTATAATATTGATGTGGTGCAGGATATTGTTGATCAAACATTTCAGGTACATAGCGTTGAACCACTACAAGCCACAATTACATAATCTCTAACTTTATCTAATGTTGAACAGGAGTATGATGACTGGAGGATTGCAGAGGCAGTACTTCACCTTGAAACTCCAGAGTCATACTCAGGTAGGTTTGCACCTGTGTTTGAAAAATTAGTGACTGATGACATTCTTGTTTCTACAGATAAGTCGACTGGTGGACTATACAAGTCGACTGGTGGACCAGACAAGTCGACTGGTGGACAGGATGAGTCGGCTGCACCGAGACTTCCAGACATAGAGCTTAAGCAGTTGTCCGACCATTTGAAGCATGCATATCTGGGTGAGAACCAGACGCTACCAGTGATAATTGCTGCCAACTTGAGTGCACAGGAAGAAGATAAGCTGCTAAGGGTATTACGAGAACACAAGAATGCAATAGGATGGACCATTGCAGATATTAAAGGAATCAGTCCATCCAAATGCATGCATAGAATCCTCCTTGAAAACAACGCAAAACCAAGCAGGGAGGCACAGAGAAGGCTTAACCCAAACATGAAGGAAGTGGTAAGAGCAGAGATTCTGAAGCTACTAGATGTTGGTGTCATCTACCCTATCTCAGATAGCAAATGGGTAAGTCCTATACATGTAGTACCTAAGAAAAGTGGAGTCACAGTGGTGACAAATGAAGAAAATGAACTTATCCCGACAAGAGTGACCACAGGATGGAGGGTTTGCATTGACTACAGAAAATTGAATAATGAAACCAGGAAAGATCACTTCCCTCTTCCTTTTATTGATCAAATGTTAGAAAGATTAGCAGGATATAGTCATTATTGTTTTTTAGATGGTTATAGTGGCTATAATCAAATTGCTATTGCTCCAGAAGATCAAGAAAAAACCACTTTTACATGTCCTTTTGGTACTTTTGCATACATGAGAATGCCCTTTGGACTGTGCAATGCACCAGCAACATTTCAAAGATGCATGATGAGTATATTTTCAGACATGGTGGAAAGGTTCATCGAGGTATTTATGGATGATTTTAGTATTTTTGGATCTTGTTTTGATGATTGCCTTAACCATTTGCAGCTTGTGCTTAAAAGATGTGAAGAATGCAATTTAGTGCTGAATTGGGAAAAGTGCCATTTTATGGTACAACAAGGTATTGTGTTGGGACATGTAGTGTCAAAAAGAGGCATAGAGGTAGACAAGGCAAAAATTGACATAATATCAAAACTACCCCCTCCCACTACAGTCAAGGGTGTTAGGAGTTTTCTTGGACATGCAGGGTTCTATAGAAGATTTATAAAAGATTTTTCAAAAATCTCCAAATCCCTTTGTGATTTGTTGGCTAAGGATGTTGAGTTTGTATGGACAAGAGAGTGCACAAATGCTTTTAATACATTGAAAAATCTTCTCATTTCTGCACCTATTGTCATGGCACCAGATTGGAGCCATCCTTTCGAGCTCATGTGTGATGCAAGTGATTATACCTTAGGAGCTGTTTTAGGTCAAAGAATCAATAAGAAACCCCATGTTATTTACTATGCTTCTCGAACTCTAAACGATGCACAGCTAAATTATTCCACTACTGAAAAAGAAATGTTAGCTGTTATTTTTGCTGTAGAGAAGTTTAGGTCATATTTGATTGGTTCTAAAGTTATTGTTTTCACTGACCATGCTGCTTTGAGATATTTATTTGCAAAAAAAGATGCTAAGGCTAGGTTGATCAGATGGGTGTTGTTGCTTCAAGAATTCGATCTTGAGATTAGAGATAAAAAAGGCAGCGACAACGTTGTTGCAGATCACATGTCCAGGCTACTGCAGGAGGAAGAAAGAATTGTGCCGCCACTTAATGAAAATTTCCCAGATGAACATCTATTTGAAATATACATCTCATTGCTCAAATTTTCCATGGTTTGCTGACATTGTAAATTATCTCACTGCTCATGTTTTTCTTCCAGGTATGACAAGTCAGGAACGAAATAGACTAGTGGCTATGTGCAAGCACTACTATTGGGATGATCCTTATTTGTTCAAATTTTGCCCTGATCAAATTATAAGAAGATGTCTGGCAGAAGAACAACAAATGAATATTCTACGACATTGCCACCAATATGCATGTGGAGGACATTTTGGACCAAAAAGAACAGCACTCAAGGTATTGCAATCTGGATTTTATTGGCCTAAAGTATTCAAAGATGCTTTTTCTTTTTGCAGGTCTTGTGACAAATGCCAAAGGACAGGCAACATCTCTTCTAGAAATCAAATGCCGCTGCACAACATACAAGTAATCGAGCTTTTTGATGTTTGGGGAATCGACTTCATGAGTCCCTTTCCTAACTCATTTGGTTATTTATATATACTTGTTGGTGTGGATTATGTGTCCAAATGGGTCGAGGCTGTCCCCTCAAGAACTAATGATCACAAAGTTGTTGTCAAGTTTTTGCAGGATAATATTTTCACTAGGTTTGGGACACCACAAGCAATAATTAGTGATGGAGGGAGCCACTTCAATAACTTTCCGTTTGTTTCTTTGATGAAGAAATATGGTATCACACATAGAGTGGGCACCCCATATCATCCTCAAACTAGTGGGCAGGTAGAGATTAGCAACAGAGAAATCAAGAGCATATTGGAAAAGACAGTCAACACAAGAAGAAAGGATTGATCGCTGCGCTTGAATGATGCATTATGGGCCTACCGAACAGCTTACAAAACATCCATCGGCATGTCACCATACCGTTTGGTCTTTGGAAAAGCCTGTCATCTACCAGTAGAGTTGGAACACAAAGCTTATTGGGCCATTAAAAGGTTCAATTTTGATATGAAACAAGTAGGTGACAAAAGAAGGTTGCAACTGAATGAGCTTGAAGAGTTGAGGCACGACGCATACGAAAAAGCAAAATTATACAAGGAAAGGACAAAGTTGTACCATGACAAACAGCTAGCAAGGAAGGAGTTTTATGAAGGACAGAAGGTATTGATATACAACTCAAGATTGAGACTTTTTCCAGGCAAGCTTATGTCACGATGGTATGGGCCGTACATTGTCACAAGAGTCTTTCCACATGGCGCATTGGAGGTTCATAGCCAAGAGAAGAATCAAGCATTTAAGGTGAACGAGCATAGAGCGAAGCCATACATAGAGATGAGTCTAGAACCGCACGAGGAAGATGTGAATCTTCAAACCATTCAATACATCGCATGAATTCATCAAGTCTAGCTGAAGACAGAAAACACAGCGCTTATTGGGAGGCAACCCAATTTTCAGGGGAGTATTTACACTTTCCTTTCATTTTCTTTTCATCTTTTAGTCTCTCCTTCTTACTAGATGGTAACATATGCCTATTTTTACATTTTCTTTTGAACATTGAGGACAATGTTCCATCTAAGTTTGGGGGTATTAGGGTTATTTAATTTTTGAGTCTTTTTGAACATTTTTTAGGATAAACAATTTCTTATAAAGTAAGAAGAAGGATACTTATTTACTTTAGGATTGTTGAGTTTCATAAATTCCTTACAAAATTATATGAGTCATGCAATTATACATAATAAACAAATGTGATACTTTTTCTGGTGATTATTCCCTTTAGATCTAGTCCTAAATTGAGTTTAAGTAAATAGAGCAATAAAATATATATATATATATATATATATATATATATATATATATATATATATATGAATAAAGTCAATCTACTCCAATGTTTTGAGTGCTTAGTAACTAGGGGTATTCATCACCAATGTTTACCTTTACGTCAAACGGCAACTTGAAATATGAGTATGCAAAGCACTTTAGAGTTTGTGACTTGCTGAGTAACCGGGTGGATTCATCACAAATGTTTTGCATTCGCGTAAAAAGGCAAGTGACAACTTTAGAGAAGAGACTAAAAAAAAAAAAAAAAAAAAACTCTAGTTTGCTACTCGGTTTGTAGTAGAGCAAAAGGGATAATCACAGACTGAGTAATTACATACTATAACTATAATTAATTGCATGACAATTGTGGTTGAGTTTGGAGTTATGAATAAACAATTGCACTAGAGAAAGTGGGGATGTTTAATCTTACTTTATCTGAAATTGTTTATACCTTTCTATGTTGATGATCACATAATAAGAATTCTTGGTGGTTGAGTCTATAGTTATTAGTATCCCCTTGTTCATAAATTCACTCTTTGCTTGAGGACAAGCAAAAGCTAAGTTTGGGGGTATTTGATGAACCAAATATTATTCACTTTTAGGAGCAATAATCTTAAGGCAATTAGACATTTAAATGCTCTATATGTGGTATTTATGCTTCTTTTCTCTTTTTCCATAGGAAACAACCAAAAACAGCAAAACGAAGCAGATTCCAGACTAACACAGACTTTGAGGATGAACTCAGAATATTACAGAGCATCAGTCGGCTGACTCTTCTACCAGGCGACTGGGCAGAGAGTTCGATAAGGCTCGACACAGTCGACTGTGTCCCAAACCAGTCGACTGGTATGCGGCGAGTCAGAAGATAAGAACAGATGCATCCTCATCCAAATCCGAATCAAAATTAAGTTATCCAAACCCAGGTGTTTTCTGCAACTTCTCAAACAATCAAAGCAAGAAGCACGCGGTGAGCAGATAAGGAAGGAAAGAAGAAAAAGAGAAAGAAATAAACGGATGATGAAGATAAGGAAAGAAATAACAAAAGAAGATGACTTCTCTGCAAAAAGCACAAACCCTAATTCTCTTATCTTGTTCTATAAATACCAGTCAAGACAGAAGCAAAAGGGGCCATCTCCCACGTTCCTAAACCACCGAATTACAAAGTTCCAAAGCCATCAACAAAGTGCAGCACGGCAGCAACACAGAAGAAGAAGAAAGGAGATCAAGCATCAAGAAAAGAACGGCCGGTCGACTGCGTGACAGCCAGCCGACCTATCTGACCGAACTACATCAGTTTATTTATTCTCTTGATTATTCTTTTATGTTAACCATGTATTCAAACTTGTTGATTAATAAAAGTATTATTATGTGGAACTAATTTCATAGTTGGGTAGATTAAAGCCATAGTTATGTAGTGCTATATTCTTCTGAATTCTTCTAATTTACTTATTGATTGAATCTGATTGAATTGACATAGATTGATGATAATCAACCTTGTTCTCAAGTTCTGAGAAGCAGTCGACTGAGGTGAGAGCCAGTCGACTGACATACAGAACTTGAGAATATCAAGTTTGTATTACCGTCTATCTGAATCTGTTATATGAGCATATTGAGACGACCCGTATCTCGTGTTCATAACTTGTAACAAGGGAATCTTTAGGGGTTCTTGGTTCAATCAACTTAAGGGATCTAGATCTGATACCAATTTCTAGAACCTTGAGTGTTTGTTCGTTTCCACTGTTCTTATGTTTTCTTTAAGTGCAACTTAGTAGATACCATGCTAAACCCTTAATGAAAGAAACGAATTAGAGTAAATACCATGCCTAATTCTTGGCTTAGGGAAACATTACTTTAAGGAGTAAATACCATGCCCTTGAAGAGAACAAACATGAGTAATGAGAAGAAGTTCAGAAGGTGACTTAGCATTATTGACTATTGGTGGAGATCTAAACCCAACTACTTCATAAATATTTGTGATTCAGCATTTCTTAATTTAGTTTTAATCTTTTCAGTCCTTTTAGACTTTTAGAACAACTCTTTATGATTCTTATTCTTTTTATTGGTTAGTAAGTTGAAATCTACAATCTCTGTGGGATCGACCCTTACTATTGCTACGCTTTTCTAAACGATTCGTGCACTTGCGAGGTTTATAATTTGTGTCTAGTTTATCTATATATTTAGAGAGTCTAGAAATAACAACACAAGGTCTCGAGCAGACCGTCCTGATTGAAGTGCTCCTCAGACCGAGCATAGAAGAAGAAACTCCCAACTCGATGGAGTCGTTGCCCGTCCAACTTCAAGACAACTGGATGAAACCTCTGATAGAATTTCTAAGGGATGGCCTCCTTCCCAAAGACCCTAAGGAAGCTCGTCGAGTCCGAACCAGAGTGGAGCGGTACACCCTTATTGAGGGAGTCTTGTACAAACGCTCCTACACCCAAGTAGACGGTAGACCCTACTTGAGGTGCCTCTCCCCGGGAGAAGCTTCATATGCCTTGTAAGAGCTCCACGAAGGTATAGGCGGAGCACATTCAGGGTCAAGGTCCCTCGCCAGGAAAGTGTTGAACTATGGGAACTTCTGGCCTACCCTCCTACAGGACACCGAACGACATGTACGACAATGCAGCTCTTGTCAACAATACTCCAATATTCGTCGCCTACCCCAAGCGCAACTCACCTCCCTATCGTGTCCGATCTCTTTCGCAATGTGGGGGATGGACTTACTAGGCCCGTTCCCACCAGCTCCCGGGCAACTCAAGTTCTTGGTCGTGGTAATCGACTACTTTTCCAAGTAGATAGAAGCCGAGCCTTTGGCTACAATCACGGAGAACAAGGTGCTTCAGTTCTTCTAGAAGAACATTATTTGTAGGTTCGGCGTGCCTCGGGTCCTAGTAACCGACAACTGAACACAATTTACATGGGCTGCATTCCGATCTCTGTGTGAGGACCTCGCCATTCAGGAGCGCTTCTCCTCTGTCTCTTATCCGCAATCAAATGGCCAAGTGAAAAATGCTAATTGGAAGATCCTTTCCAGTATCAAGAAGAGGCTGGATAAATCTGCCAAAGGCTTATGGGCGGAACAGCTCCCTAACGTACTGTGGAACTACCACACTACGAAACGGACCCCCACAGGAGAGTCGCCATTCAATATCACCTATGGGTCTGAAGCTGTGATCCCCTTGGAAGTCGGTATACCATCTCCTCGTCTTATGGCCTATGAAGAAGAGCAGAATGCCAGAGAGCTTTGGGCAAATTTGGATTTGGTTGATGAGCTCCGTGAACGAGCATCAATCCGCCAGCAGAATTATCAAAGGAGGATCGAACTGGCCTACAACAAGAAAGTCCGTCCCACCGATCTCAAGGAAGGGGACTTAGTCCTCAGGAAGTTAGCTATCTCATTCCCCAGCCAAAAGAGTAAGCTGGCTCCGAATTGGGAAGGACCCTACAAGATCACCAAAGTAGTTCGGCCCGGAACATACCGTCTTGAAGATCTTAAAGGCAGAGAGATTCCCAGGACTTGGAATGCCGACCATCTATTGATGTACCAAGAGAGCACGTGAATGCCTCTCTAAGTACCTTCGGATGTCGAACCGTTCCTTTCCTTTCACTTGTATTTTGCTTCTTTGTTTCTTCAATGTAATAAAGGCTTGCAACTTAGAAGCAGCCGACTGGTAGTTATCAATAAAGAGGTTCTTGTTTCCATATTTTTCTTGTGGTTGTTTGCATCTCTCTGTTTTTAATTTTTTCTACTCTAACGACAAGTTCGAAGTCCAACACTTGGCTCGACTATGTTTTACAAGCTCGCTCTTAAGCAAGCTAGAAGTGGTTCGACATTTGGAATTGCTCCCACAACTGTTGAAATTCACTCTAACGACGAGTTCGGAGTCCAACACTTGGCTTGACTCCGCTTCGCAAGCTCGCTCTTAAGCAAGATAGAAGTGATTTGCCATTCGGAATTGCTCGCACAACTGTTGAAATTCACTCTAACGATGAGTACGGAGTCCAACACTTGGCTCGACTCCGCTTCGCAAGCTCGCTTTTAAGCGAGCTAGAAGAGGTTTGCCATTCGGAATTGCTCCCACAACCGTTGAAATATCCTCTAACGACGAGTTCGGAGTCCAACACTTGGCTCGACTCCGCTTCGCAAGCTCGCTCTTAAGCGATCTAGAAGTGGTTCGCCATTCGGAATTGCTCCCACAACCGTTGAAATTCACTCTAACGACGAGTTCGGAGTCCAACACTTGGCTCGACTCTACTTCGCAAGTTCGATCTTAAGCGAGCTAGAAGTGGTTCGCCATTCGGAATTGCTCCCACAACCGTTGAAATTCACTCTAATGACGAGTTCGGAGTCCGACACTTGGATCGATTCCGATTCGCAAGCTCACTCTTAAGCGAGCTAGGAGTGGCTCGCCATTCGGGATTGCTCCCACAACCGTCGAAACTCGCTCCGCCATCGCGTGCGAAGTTTCTACAACTAGACCAGACATGGAAGAAGAGTACTTGAAAGAGCTAACGTTTGGTTCTTATGGCTCGTTTCAAATTGAACTACCATGCACATCCAACACACGAACATCAGAAAGAAAATGAGCTTTTATTTCATTAAAAAGTTCAACGGACAAAGGAACCCAAATTACAAGGCCAAACTACTCCACTACAAAGACTCAAAGAAGTGTAATTACAAACAACTCGTTCAATGCTTCTTCGGAAAGGGGACATTTCGGTTTAGGAACACACGAGGATGGCGTCACCTAACCTCGGAGACGCCTCTTCAGCGTCGCCTAACCTCGGAGCACGTCGCTAAACCAACAAACCGAGATGCCTCTTCAGCGCTTCCTCTAACCGTGGCTCTAACCGAAGCGCCACTAGACGAAGTAGCCACTCCACTCTGAGCGTCAGCCGGGCTCTGCCTAACAGCAGGCGAGCGAGTCGCGAGCTCGTAGAACGAGATTCCTCTCTCGCTCTCTTTGCGAGTACACGACGTACTTCGGACGTTGATCCTTTCGGGCTGAGGTTTAGTCGAGCAACTTCCTCCTCTAGCTCGACGATCCTATCCTTTAAAATGTCGCCCTTCATCGATATTTTGAAGCGAGGAAGTTTAGCGGGGTCTGCGACATCAGCGCTGTCGGCTATAATGCGACGAAGATGGGTCACTTCGATACTTCTGTTGATCGTAACCCTCCTCAACTTGTCGACCTTTGCCGTCAACTCATCGCGCTCAGACATTAACTTCCCCACCGTCGAAGTTAATTCCTCTTCCTCTGCCAAAAGCTCTTCTTCGGCTATTTCCAAGTGGCGAACCTCCGCCAGTAATTCGCCTTTCTCTTTCTCAACGTCGAACAGTGCCTTGCGAAGCAACTCCACCTCACCTTCAAGACGAACCTCACAAGATCGCTTCCGTAGTTGTTTCAGCTCGGAGAAATACTCTCTCGCAGTTGCCTTGATGTCTTCTAGTCTCAACTCGCTCTTGAGGAAACTTTTTCGGCTACTAGAGAGGGCCCGCTTCGCCGTTTTCAATTCAGTGCGAAGGCGAGAGACCTCAGCCGCTGGACTCAACTCAACCTGAAAAGCGAAAACATATCAACGCAGAGAACAAAAGGAGTCTTCAACACTTAGCAAAATTTCAGTGTGTTCACAATGTTTGAGTTCTCAACACGAACTAAAAAGTGTCTTCAACACTTAGCGAAATTTCAATAATAGCGACACTGTCCTCAACATAGCAAAATTCCAAAACAAGGCGAACACAAATCAAGGCCAAAAATTTCAAACATTTGGCCAAGGTTTCAAAAAGTGAATCATTTCATTAAAATCCAAAATATACATAAGAGCAGTGGTCAGTCCGCAGTTTGGCGTTACAACAGAACAAAAAAAAGAAGCAAAGACAACGAGAAAAGAGGCGACAAAGTCAAGGGTCCACCTCGTGATGTTGTTCCGAAACACCATCGCTCGGCACGGTGACTATCGCCCCCTCGATGTTCACCTCGTCCTCGGCATCGTCCTCGGCTTCTTTGTCCTCCTGCTCGGGTGCGAGCTCCGCTAGAGCCAGTTGCTCCTCCCCCTCTACTGGGTCGTAAAAATAGTAAGAAGAACTGTCAAACCCGGGGATGCGAGCCGCCACGTCCTGTAGCGCTTGGGCGTAGGCATCTTCCATGTTTTTAAACATGTGGGCTTCGGCCTCGTCCCGAACGGCCTGCTCCGCTACCGCCACCTTCGATGCCTGGCTGTTCAACGCCTCATCGGACGCCTTCAGAGCCTCCTCGGATGCCCTCAAAGCCTTGGACATCTCCTCTTGGAGACTAGCCTTCTCTTTCTCCAAAGCTCCGACCTTGGCCGCCTCGGCTGCCGAGTGCTTCGGCGCCTCTGCGAGCTTCGCCTCAAGGCCGGCCACCTTGGCCGCACGCGCTGCCGAAAGTAGCTGCTCAGCCTCGAGTATTTTGACCGCCTTGGTGCGCTCCAACCTCTCCCGATCGTTCAACACCTTCATCTCCTTCTCTTGGCTGGCAAACTCCTCGAGCAAGTGACTAAAGTAGCAGAGAGTCTGCGAGCGAAACGAAAGAAACTATTAATCCCGAACGAAAAAGCTTAGAAATTTCTGTGTATGCCATGATCAACTTGTACTCATCGACATAGTGTTCCGAGCAATCTGCATGGTATCGTTGCCCACGAAGCCCGCCTTCATCGCGGCACGGTCCTTAGGGGTCGGCAGGTGCTTTACCACCTGCATGCAGATACCCCCATCACCAAGAAACCCGTCCACCTTCATCACCCGCCAGTCGGGGACGAAGAGGCGCTTATGCTCCTCGGTAAGGATCTTTTCTGCCTCGACAGTGAGCGGCGGGACCTCCAGAGCTAGAGCCGCACTCGCCGTAAACGCCCCGCTCGACGTGCCAGGCGCATCGGCCTGAGTGGCTCGAGCAGGCATCTCCGATGGAGCGTGGGCGGGCATTTCCGAAGGGGTTTGGTCGGGCGCATCCGAAGGCACCTCGACCACCGGCTCCACAATGGCCGGAGGTGCCGAAGGGACCTTCGCTGCTCGGCCCGCCTGAGGCCCTGCTGTGGTCCTCTTCCTCTTCCTTGACTCTGCCTCCTTCGCCGCGCGAGCCTTAGCCATCAATCCCTTGTAGTCCATGCCAGGGCTCTCTGAAAGAACCGAGCAAAAAGAGTCAGAAAAAATAGCCAAAAGATAAAAAACTAAGAAAGGCGAGAAAAAGAAAATAAAAAGCATATTGGGGTCGATCGGACTGAGACCCCCACCAAACAAGACCTCCTCGGTGATGTCCTTCCAACTGAGGGTCGGAAGTCCAAGGAGCTTCTCCACCACTTCTTCTTCTTCTCTCGTGAGCACTGGCTCCTTCTTCGCCCACTTCGGAACCCCGGTCTTCCACAACGTCGGAAAACCCCACGGCTTGGGGGCACGAATGAGAAAGAACTTCTCCTTCCAGTGCTTGATCGAGTCCGGGTTCTCAATCAATTTCACTCCCTTCCTCGACGACAGATAATACCTCTCCTCCATCTTGCTCATCTAGCACAGGCGATAAAGGCTTCGAAGCAGAACAAGATCCGGTTTCGCACCGATCGCTTGGCACTGAAGGACGAAGGCGATGACGTGCCGCCACATGTTCGGCATAAACTGGATGGGACTCAGCCCATACCATCGCAGCACCGCAACTACAAAGGGGTGCAGCGGTAGCCAAAGTCCTGCTTTCAGTGCGTCATACGGGAAGACGCAAGTGTCAGCCGAAGTTCCCGTACATGCTCGGATACCAGGACCAGGGAGCAGAAGGACATACTTTTTGGGGATACGGAACCCACTCCTGATTCGATGCAAATCTGCCTCGGTCAGGATTAAGGGATTGTCGTTCACCTCGTAAGGGTCCCTTGGCTCATTCTCCTCATACGCCGGAGCCACACCGTGCACCACCTTCTCCAGGAGGTCTTCGGGGTAACTTCTCACTCCCCCGACGCTAGACAAAACGGATGGGTGCCGACCCAATGCCCCAGCTCTCTTCGGGTTCTCAACTATCGTTGTCCCCCCGACCGAGTCTACAACTTCCTTCCCCTTGCTCGGCCTAACTGCCACCGCTCGGCCGGTGTCTTGGTCCGAGGTAGGAGTCTCGTCCTCAGAAGAGATCTTAACCATTCTCTAAGATTAGGAGGAGAGACTAACCTTGAAATGACATTTATGGCCGGAAAAGATCGTCGGGATTCAAACCTCCTTGCCGCAACAGCTAGTAGCGCCACCTGAGAGCGAAAACTCTACTAGCAGAGAGTGAAAGTGAAAGTAAAAAATGAAAGTGAAGGAATGAGGTAAAGAGTGAGGGAGGTGAAAACTTATAGTAAAAGAAACGACTCTTGGGCTTTGTAATGTAAAGTCGCAACTCTTGGGCCTCCCCTCAAGGCGTTAAAGTAGCCCAAACGACTAAGTGGCGAAGGGCGGCAACCGTTCACAAGGGTAACGAAGGTTCAATATAAGCCGCACCGCTCGGCTATGCCTCAAGCCCCAAGATACCGAGGCACTCTGCCGAGCAATTAAGAAGCGATCCAGATCGACCCACGTTCCTCGGAAAAACAACTTTCTCCCCAAAAGTTGTGCGAGATCTCGATCAGACGCCTCAGATCATGCCACGCCCACAAAACGACAAGATAGCATTTTCTCATGATCTGAACCTCTGAACCTCGTGATCTGCGCCATGATAAACGGCCCATATCGTCCCACGTCCCTCGGAACCCTAAGCTGAGTGACTAGCGATCCGAGCTGAGCACATGAATTCAGCTAAACAAGTTTCTCCCGCTGCTCAGAATCCGAGCAACTAGCCATCCGAGCTGCGTATTGGAAAAAACAACTTTCTCCCCAAAAGTCGTGCGAGATCTTCATCAGATGGCTCAAACCATGCCACACCCACAAAATGACAAGATAGCATTTTCTCGTGATATGAACCTCTGAACCTCGTGATCTGCACCACGATAAACAGCTCAGATCGTCCCACGTCCCTCGGAACCCTAAGCCGAGCGACTAGCGATCCGAGCTGACCACATGATTTCAGCTAAACAAGTTTCTCCCGCTGCTCGGAATCCGAGCAACTAGCCATCCAAGCTGCATATTGGAGATAAACAACTTTCTCCCTAAAAGTCGTGCGAGATCTCAATCAGACGGCTCAGACCACGCCATACTCACAAAACGATAAGATAGCATTTTCTCGTGATCTGCGCCACAATAAACAGTTCAGATCGTCCCACGTCCCTTGGAACCCTAAGCCGAGCGACTAGCGATCCGAGCTGACCACATGAATTCAACTAAACAAGTTTCTCCCGCTGCTCGGAATCCAAGCAACTAGCCATCCGAGCTGTGTATTGGAGAAAAACAACTTTCTCCCTAAAAGTCATGCGAGATCTTAATCAGACGGCTCAGACCACGCCACGCCCACAAAATGACAAGATAGCATTTTCTTGTGATCTAAACCTCTGAACCTCGTGATCTGCGCCACGATAAACGGCTCAGATCGTCCTACGTCCCTCGGAACCCTAAGCCGAGCGACTAGCGATCCGAGCTGACCACATGAATTCAGCTAAACAAGTTTCTCCCGCTGCTCGGAATCCGAGCAACTAGCCATCTGAGCTGCGTATTGGAGAAAAACAACTTTCTTTCTAAAATTCGTGCAAGATCTCGATCATACGACTCATATCATGCCACGTCCAAAAAACGACAAGATAGCATTTTCTCGTGATCTGAACTAACCTCGAGATCCGCGCCGTGATGAACGGTTCAGATCACCCCACAACGCTCAGTATTCAGATCCGAGCAACAGGCGATCCAAGCTGCTTACACGAAGAAAGTAACTCGAAATCCCAGTCCGAGCGACCGGAGTTCCGAGCTAATCACATGAAGAAAATAGCGGAGAGCCACGTTGCTCAGAATCCGAGCAAATGGCAATCCGAGCTGCACATTTGAAGAAAAATTCTACTGAGCAATCCCAACCGTCGGATTGTTGCGAAATTCGCGTCAAAAGATGATAAACGGCTCAGATCACGCCACGCCCACAAAACGACAAGATAGCGTTTTCTCGTGATCTGAGCCTCCAAAACTCGAGATTTGTGCCATGATGAACGGTTTAGATCGCCCCATGTTGCTCGGAATTCTGATCCGAGCAACTGGCGATCCGAGCTGCTCACACGGAGAAAAGAGCGTTGAGCGATAATAGCCATCAGATCTTCTCAAAATTTGTGCCCTGACCAGATGAACGGTTCAGATCACCCCACGTCGCTCGGAATCTGTGCTCTGAGCGACTGGCGATCCGAGCTGCTCACACGAAGAAAATGGCGCCAAGCTACGCCGCTTGGATTCCGAGCGACTAGCGATCCGAGCTGCCTACGCGGAGAAAATGGCACCGAGCGACTCTAGCCGTCTGATCTTTCAGAAAGTCACGCCAACACGAGATGGGCAGCCCAGATTATGCCATGTCATAAATCAGAAATAAAAATTAATTTTTATTTATTAAAATCGATTTATTTATTTAAAAATTGAGAAAAAATGATTAAAAATTCGAAAAAAATAATTAAAAATTCTAAAAAATAATTATAAATTTAGGGAAACATTCTTGAGCCCCTGAGTAAATAATTATTGCTTAGAATAGTTGATTAAGACCCCCGAACGACGAATCAACGCTTCGCAAAATTAAATAAATGGTCCAAAAAATAGATAAAAATTAAGAAAAAATGACAAAAGTCCAGAAGAGCTCAAGAACAACCTAGAGTGCGCAACTAACTCAGAAAATCACCATAATACCTTATACAAAGATTCAACACCTCCCATTTGGACTCCGATACAACTCCGCAAGCCATTAAAACAGTAAAACTACTCCTCAAAGGCTGATCAAACTTAGTCTTCGGGAGTGGTGGGCTCGTGATATGGCTAAAAATAGAGTTAAATCGGAACCGTCCAAATTGGACACGAATCTTAAAGCTTAGAGGTAAAATGGTAATTTCATCAACAGACGGGTCTGAAGTTGGTACTGGATCTTCTCTCCAAAGACCCAATAGCCCACGAACGGATCCATCCCAACTGGGTGCGGGTCCCAATAGCCCACGAACTTTATTGTTCGGTTGGATGTTAATAAATATATTGACATCAAACTTTAGAGTAGAATTCCTTTTTTGAAGGTTGAGGAAGAAAGGGTTAACCGAAAGAAGGCACTGCCCCTAACTCCCACTTTTCAGCCCACTAGAAAATAATTAGATTAAGAAAAATTACTTCCATACCCGAATAAACTTTTCATGCATTAGTTAATTTTTAAGATACAGTGAACATCCCTTCTTTACATACGTACATAGACATTTACATGAAGATACATATAGGCATATACAAATATACTAGTATAATCATCTGCATATTGCACAGACCTTTAAAAAAATGTTACATTCTTTTAAAACATGTTAACTGACATACTTTATTTTAAAAAGTATAGATGCATGAAAGTTATTCTTCAAATCCATATGGTAAACGAAAGTTGAAATGTAATCAACAATTCTTCTAAAATTTCTGCAGGATCTCACATGTACATTTTTTTCTTTCATTCATCTATATACATCATGTAATATTCTAAGATTTCTAAATAGCAAAAACATCAAGCATTTCAACATTCAACAAATTCATAAATTGTTCAGATTATAAAACAAAAACAAAATTATATATTTAGATATATACTGATATAGCTAAACTAAATTATCTGACTATAATATGACTCATATAGATATAAAATTCTATATCTTCTTAATAAAATAATTAAAATATCTGATTAATTAGGTTCCAATTTACATATGGGTAGTCTAACAAACAGAGTTGACAACAAAATAACGAGGTTAAATATAAGAACTAATAACATCAACATTTGAGCATGCATATTCAATTTGTTGTATGTAGTTTATCAAATAATAAGAACAATTGTTCTATTCGAAATTCAAGAATAACAACTGTATCATTGTCACCTAAAAATTTTGAAGACCTTAACAGCAATCACGACCACCACTCAATAGCATGTTGTCGCTTTGGTCTACATAGTCTGTCAATATATTTCCTTTGAGCAATTCAATGAAACTCCAAGCATTATCTATTAGCCCTCCATGCCCAATCTCTTCAGTTTTACCAACTCAACGAAACTCCAAGCATCGTCAATTAGCATTTCACGCCCAAAACTGCAAACCCATCAAATAAAAGCTCTCAAGAAACCACATCTGATTGAGGCATTCCATCAAATACCCTCGGCGAAATACAAATTTCATAAGGGAATATCATCAAACCCCTTACAGTCTCCCTCTGTTGATCTCTCTCTTGACTCTCATAAACTAATCCTCTATTCTCCAATCTCGTCACCAATCTCAAATCAACAACACTCCACCATCACAATCCCTAAACTAACCCCAACCCCCGCCTCACCCGCCGCCTCTCCTTCTGCTACCGCCGCCGCCACGGCCATGCCACCGCCGCCTTCGCTGTCGTCCTCCTCCTCTCCTCCTTCACCTGGCTCTCCCTCATCTTCTTTATCAAATTCCTTCACCATCAAATCCTACAAAATTGCTGTCATTCCCTCCATCCCGCTTCCAACAAAGTCGCCACCTTCTCTATCATCATACCACCTCCTACTACCACATCATCTCGGAATTGCCTACTCCTCCCACCTCTAGTACTGCCGCAACTTCCTCCGGCTCTAGTACCGCCTCTCCCAAATGCGGTCATGGCTCGACAACCCCCTCTCCTCCTCAAGTGAGATGAATTCGACGGTGTGGTGTGGCGTGCGTTCAGAGGAAAAGTGGGAGGAGGGGGAATGGCGAGGAATGGAGGATTTTTATTTTGAAAGTGGGAGGGGAAGAGACCGTGGTTGGCTTAGAGAGGTTTAGGGCTTTTATTTTATTTTGTTTTATTTGTTATATGAAATGTGCGTACTGTACATACCAATTTAAATGTGAATTCCCACATTTTTACTTTTTGCTATATTTCAAAATAAAAGAAGGAGAGAGGGTACACTCTCTCTTCTATTAGTATAATATCTAGATTTAAAAATCCCAAAATTTTACCAAAACTATTGTCGAATTTACCGATTTGTTCCTGAGCCTAATATTAGATGCTAGCTGAATTATTCCCGATTCCCGAATTTGTGACTATGGTTGTGATTATATATTGAATCTCCAAAAATAAGCCACCATCCACTTTTATATTGGTTAATTAATTTTGAGTTTGACTGAGTTTGAGAGAGTTGTGGCTTACGAAACCACATGAAACTTTTGCAACCAAAAACATCATGGTTTTAAGAGTGATATGGCTAAAAATGGGATTAAATCGACACCATTCGAATCAGGTACGAATCTTAAAGCTCTTAGGGGTAAAACAAAAGTTTCACCTACAAACGGCTCCGAAATGGGAGCTGGGTCTTTCTTCGAAGCCCAATAACCCAAAAACGGATCTGTCCTATTGGGTATGGGTAGCAACCCGTTACAAACCAATTCAGATATGTAAAGAGTAATTCAAATTCATGGTTATCTCTAAGAGGTGGTTTAAACTACATCTCTTATCATGAAACGAGTTTAAACTCTATATATTATCCAAAAACACCAGGACATAAAGATAAATGATTATCTCTAAACTGTCTCTTAAGGCGACTATAACTATCTCTCTCCCCCACCATAACAAGGTAATTGTAACCCCTGTTTCCTATTTCTTGTATTTTGGGTGTATTTTCTTTTTCCGTATATTTTCTGTATTTAAAATTTTTGTAAATCATTTTTCTGCTTTCAAATTCTTTATTTGATAAATTGTATTCTTGGATCTTCTTTTAAAATCTATTTTTAATCAATAAATTTTACTTATAACTAGTTCCCAATGATTTTTATGATATAAATCTTTTTATTATTATTATTATTATGACTTTGATTATTATGTTTATGTTTATGATTATTATTATTATTTTTATGAGCTATATTAATATTACTGTATTATTTTTATTGTTATTATCTCTATAAAATCATATTGTATTTGCTAGTATTTGAGTATTAACTCAATGTATACTATTTAATTTATTATTGTATTACTAATTGTTATAATTGATTTAATTATTTACTATTAATCTAAACCCTATTTTTTTATTTATATAGTATTCCTAAAACCTTATATTACTCTTCTCTTATTGGATTTCTTAAACCCCAAAACCCATTTCTATACCATATTAACATCACCCAAACCCGTTTACACCAAAACCTACCCGATTACCCATCTTTTAACCCTAACTATATTTGTCTATGTTTAAACCTATATATAATCTTTTCAACCTGTTTATATTCCTGCACTTTAACCTAGCCGCCTGCCTTCCTAACCATCTCGACTATTCATCTTCTTCACCTTGGTTACCCTGTTCATCTTCTTCACTTCATCTTCTACCTGTGCACCTCCAAACCCATCTCCCTGTACACCCGTTAGCCTCCTTCGTCTCGCCATCCCCGTCGCTCCACCCTTTGGCCTCCGCTGCACTCTCCGTCCCCCTGTTCTCCCCCGACGTCGTGACCCTGATGCCAATGACTGCAATGCCTCCCCTACGCCGTGCCGTGTCAGCCAGTCGCTCAGCCCGACCATATGCAGCTTCCCTGCATTGGTTCCCTCCGCCACAGCAGCATCAGCGGCTTCGTTGGGCATTGCTGCCGCCACAGTGCCGCTTCCGCCGTCGACTCTCAGCCTTTGTCGCACTATCCAGTCACCGTCTGCAACCAAGCCAGAGCCAAGCCATGGGTTTCCTTGTGATCAAGTTTTGATCATGTTCAATCTCGTCCATTGATCGCATCATCATCATCAAGATACTTGATCTCGACCGTCGGATATCCTTTGATCATCGCGATCGTGACCATCATCTTGATCTTCAATCAAAGTCGGTTGATCTGATCTGATCATCTTGATCTCTTGATCTCTTGATCTCAGCTGTCTGATCGTGTTTGCGATCTGTAGTTCCTTGCGTTCGTGGTTCGTGGGGTTGTTTGTTCGTTGAGTTCGTGCCCGAGAATTCATTCCCGTTATTCTTTTTCTCTCCATTGGATGCGTCTTCTTCCAGGCAAGTAACTTGTATTCGTTTTGTTGTATAATACAAGTCATAAATACCACGTGTAGTGTAGTTGCATTCTAGAAACAACTCATGTGTGGTATCTCTTGATGAATATTGTCTCTGTAGTGCTATCTTGACCGTAGTTGCCTCACAACATATTTGACATGATATAACTTAGGATTGACCGTTTCTTGATGTGGTTATGTATGCAAGATAATTATGTGAACTTGTGTGGTCGTGTGATATATGTGATATACTCGTTGTGGACATATTGTATACCCTATTTCATGTTGGTTGGACACTTGGTATACTCTATATCATGTTTGATTGTGTTCTGGATGAGTTTCATATCATCTTGGTTGGTTTATGCACAAAGCAATTTCTATATTTTGTCGATACTTTATTTTGATCAGTATTTTAGACCATAATAAGGTCAGTATCTTGATTTCAGTTGTGAACATGATTTTTAGAGAAATCAGTTTTCTTTCGGAATTTTCTGACAGAGCTCGATTTTGTTTTTGTATGTGTGAGATATGGCTTTTTTACTACAGATGTGTAAGATAATTTCCAGTTTTTCATTTCTGTATATTTTGATGAGTAAACTATTTTGATTCGTTTGTTAAGCTTATTTTTTTTATCTGAAATTTTGCACAGTACTTCTATACTTGTTTGGGGATTACCCAGAATTTTGGTGGATTTATTTGAGAAGATTTACAAACCATTTCATGCTTGCCAATCAAAACTATACATGCTGAATCTTCTCGCTGTTCTGTAAAGATATGCATTTTCACCCTAGTTCCTTTTGCTGTTTGAAAAATATTTGTGAAATATGAAAGTTATCCTGTTATGTCTATTTTAAACTCACTTTGATGGATCTGGATTTCGTGTCACGGTTTGCGAAATATTACTGTTTTCGTACAGCAGTGTCGGAAATTTCAGATTTGCAAAACTATCGTTTCTTGATATTTTCTGATTTTCTTTGACTAAACTAATCTTTCTAGAAAATTATGAAACTTTATATTTTGATGCTGGACATATAGGGGAGTACCCCAAATTTTTCGTGGATTTAATTAAGATGTTTTAATGCTGTTTTTCTGTACTTGAATACAATTTACTGATTTCTGGCTGAACGTATTTTCTGGTTTCGATTCTGTTTTGAGTTATGTTTTTGTGAAACACTATATGACTGATATATACTTGCTAGATTCGGCCAGAAGTCTACTTTCCAGGTTTTCAGACGGATCTAGATTTGCATATTTCTAGCAACGAAAATCACTGATTTAGTACAGCACTGTCTTGCTGTCCTGAACTAGAATTCTCATTGTTCTCTTCGTTCATGTGTTATATATTACCTATACATGTTTAACTCTTGACTTGAACTTGTTGATTTACATACCATGCTATTCTTGCCTTGTTTTGTGACTCGTGCATGCCTGTTTGAAAATAATAACAAGCAATCAAGTCGGGGTTAAGGGAAAGACCATAGTTGTGGACAATATATGTATATGTACTCAAAAGGGCGCCCTGTTTCCCATTTTATGTTTGATTCATGTTGATACATGAACCTATTGTACTTTATGTTTGATGCATGAACGGTTGGTTCGTGTACCTGTTGATGCATGGACCTGTTGGTTCGTGTATCTGTTTACCTGTTAATGCATGGACCTGTTGGTTCGTGTACTTGTTTACCTGTTGATGCATGGACCTGTTGGTTCTTGTACCTATTACATGTTGATGCATGAATCCTTTGATTCGTGTACCTGTTTCGTTCATAAACCTAATGATCCATGAATCTGGTGATTCGTGTACCTATTTACTATCTGATTCATGTACATGTTCCTGCTATCTGTTACATAACGCCTGAGTACACGGCCCTATAGAAACCCACCACTAGGCCTAAACGTAACTTGTTTGATGTAGCAACCATGCGGTAAATAGTTGGGACGCATGAAGTGCTACCTAGATAGTAATAACATACAAAACATGACACGACATGAATGCATGATTACTTGATTACATGATTACTTGTTACATGACTACTTGACACGATCACTTGATTTCATGATTACCTGTTACATGATACTTGATCCCTTAATACATGCTCACATGATAAGTGCTACTTGTTTATCTGTTTGTGATATTTGACCCTTGACACATGTTTCTTGTATACCATGCTACTTGTTTCTATGTTCCCGATTCATGTTAGATTTGTTACCATGCTTATTCCATGCCATGCGTGTTACTTTAGACTTGTTTATTCCATGAACTTGTATCCTGCACTACAAGCGGCCCGTAATTTGCATTGATGGAAATCTTGTTTCTTTTTTTCTTTTCTTGCAATTTATTAAATTGCAGATTTTGGAGATCAGTTGCAAGATGGAATATGTGAGATGAGATATTAGTGCTGGTGTTTTGCTTATTATTATTTTCTTGTTATTCATGAACATGTACTTGATTACTTGAATATTTATCTAGTATTTGGACAATGTGACCCATAATTATTGACTTATTCAGATCTAATTTATTTAGATTATTATATTTTGGGTTCAAGTAAATTTTATTGGTATCTCGATTCAGTTATGCATGTGTGGTTGTTTCTCGTGTTTCTGACTCTGATTATTCATGTAAAATGTTGTAAAGATTCTTGAACAGCTTATGGATGATGAAAATCATTCGCTGGACTTAGTCACATACTCATATTCTGTATTCTCTTTTGGGAAGCTGGGGGTGACAAGGTTTTTAGTAGTATCAGAGATCAGGTTTGGCTAATGTATTAGTTTGACTGATATATTAGACAAGCTTGGCTCGATCTGGGATTGGCTCAATATTTCACTGACCATGCATACATGAATGAATTATTATCAACTTTGATAAGGATGCTAATTGTTTTTTATCTTGTGCAGACCATGGCTCGCAGAGGTTCTACTTTCCATCCTCGGAAAGATCAGCCTGGGATTGAGGCCGTCACCACTGTGTTGAAGCGGCTGATCAATATGCTGCCAAACCTCAGTGATCTGGTGATGACTGCTTTGGAAGCTGCCCGGGTTTCGAATCCCACTGTGCCAATGCAGGCAGCTCTTCTGCCTCGTCCGGAAACAGTTATGAATTTTATGAGGCTACATCCCGACAGGTTTTTCGGTACTGAGACGCCTTTGGAGGCTTAACAGTGGTTGATCCGGACAGAGCGGTTGCTTTTGGCGGCACAAGTTACCGATGTTGATCGAGTGGATGTGGTTACCATCCAGCTGGAAGATCTGGCCCACATTTGGTGGATGGCTGAGTCTGAGAGGCTTACTCGGCTTATTGCTTGGGCCAGATTCATTTGGAGCTTCTTGGAGAAGTTCTTCCCCAGTAGTACTCGGGTTGAAATGGAGCAGCAATTCCTAGCCCTAAAACAAGTTAAGTCATTATTCTATTTTGGAATCTTGTTACATATTGTTCATGCAATGTTGTAACGTGAGACTTTCTTGAAACAGGGCTCCAGGATGGTGGATGGGTATGCAGTGGAATTTACAAGACTTAGCCGCTTCGCAGCCATCCTTGGGGCGAACGAAGAGGATAGGGCTCGTAAATTCACGATGGGACTTGAGCAAGATATCAAGAGGCATCTTGTCTCACTTTGCTTGCGTACTTATACTGAGGCATTTGAGGCAGCCCGAGCTCAGGAGCAGGCTCGTGGTGGTTTGGCTCCTTCCCAGCGGACTGTTCCTACTGCTCCTATTAGGCCTTCTAGTGGGCCAGTTCGGAGGCCTTCTCCAACCCATCCAGTCAGGTCGGCTCCCTACCTGCATGTTATTCCTAAGGGCAATGGTCTCTGTGACTTCTGCCAGATTCCGAAGCATATTCACAGAGACTGCAGGCACACCAATCGCCGCTATTTTGGCTGTGGTGCTGCTGACCATTCAGTGTGGGATTGCCCGCAGCAGACGATGGCTCTTCCAGCCGGGGGCCAGTTCAGTTGGTATCCTCACCGCTTCCTTCTCAGCGCCAGATTGTCGGTCAGAGGACCGCTGTTCCCAGGAGAGGTCAAGCTTTCAACCTGACTGCTGCAGATGTTGAGTCAGCGGAAGAGGTTGTTCCAGGTATATTTTGCATTTGTTATTTTGTTGTTTCTCTTTTGCTTCTTTCATTTTGTCTTACATTATTCTTCCATATTATCTTTCTGCATTGTGTTTTCCTCACCCTTGATCACCAATTATTTTTCTCTTGCTTTTGATTCTATCTTAGGTGTTGTCCTTGTTTGTTCTTTCCTTACTCATGTTCTCTTTGATTCCGGTACAAGCAATCTCTTATTTCTGCTTGCCTCGTTGATTTTCTCTTATTTTAGTTTGTGTGTCATTCATTGCTTTCCGTGGCTTGCAATCATCTTCATTTATTGATTCATTTTGAGTATCATACTTGTTATTTCTTTCCTATCTTGTTCTCCTCAAATTCTGGTGTTGCCATTATGTTATTCTTGCTCGGTTCTTGCTGGAGCTAATGGATGCTATTGACAAAGTCTTTCCGATCAGAGTGGCGCAGCGGAAGCATCGTGGGCCCATAACCCACAGGTCCCATGATCCTCTTGTTGCTTCCCCTCCTTTGTATTGTTTGCTTCTCTCTTTTCCTTGCAATGTTCTCATCCGTTGACTCATCCATTGATTCAATTCTTTCCTGCCTTTTCTCTCTTTGATTCCAATTCTACATACGCCGCATCTTGCTTTGTTATCTTGTGTTGTTTCGTTTCTTTTTATACTGTTATTCTTTTTCATGCACTCCATTTGACATCATTCTCATCCCTGTTCCTTCTTATTCTAGTGTTACCACTGCTTTGTTCCTTCCCCATTAATCCTCTGTTTTGTTACCCCCCTTTGCCTTGTCCTATGTACCGCCTAAGCAAATTTCGAGAACAAAATTTTGTTCTAAGGTGGGTATGATTTGTAACCCATGTTTCCCATTTATTGTATTTTGGGTGTACTTTCTTTTTCCATGTATTTTCTATATTTAATTTTTTTTAAAATCATTTTTCCGCTTTCAAATTCTTTTTTTGATAAAATGTATTCTTGAATCTTCTTTTAAAATCTATTTTTAATCAATAAATTTTATTTATAACTAGTTCCCAATGACTTTTTATGATAAAAATCTTTTTATTATTATTATTATGACTTTGATTATTATGTTTATATTTATGATTATTATTATTATTTTTATCAACTATATTATTATTACTGTTATTTTTATTACTATTATTATTTTTATTATTATTGTTATTATCTCTATAAAATCCTGTTGTATTTTCTAGTATTTGAGTATTAACTCAATGTATACTATTTGATTTATTATTGTATTACTAATTGTTATAATTGAGTTAATTATTTACTATTAATCGAAACCCTATTTTTTTATTTATATAGTATACCAAAAACCCTATATTACTCTTCTTTTATTGGATTTCTTAAACCTCAAAACCCATTACTATACCTTATTAACATCACCCAAACCAGTTTACACCTAATTCTACCCGATTACCCATCTTTTAACCCTAACTACATCTGTCTATGTTTAAACCTATATATACTTTTTCAACCTGTTCATATTCCTGCTCTCTAACCTAGCCACCTACCTTCCTAACCATCCCGACTATTCATCTTCTTCACCTTGGTTACTCTGTTCATCTTCATCACTTCATCTTCTACCTGTGCACCATCAAACCCATCTCCCTGTACACCCATTAGCCTCATCTGCCTCGCCATCCCTATCGCTCCACCCTTCGGCCTCCGCTGCACTCTCCGTCCCCCTTACTCTCCCCCGACGTCACGACCCCGATGCCAATGAATGCAACACCTCCCCTGTGTCGTGCCGCGTCAGCTAGTCGCTCAGCCCGACTAGACGCAGCTTCCTTGCATTGGTCCCCTTCGCAATAGCAGCATCAACGACTTCGTCGGCCACTACCGCTGCAATAGTGTAACCCCCGTTTTCGTTAAATTGTATTTTCAAATATTTTACCGTATTTTAAATTAAAATATTCTCTTTTAATTTAATATGTTATTCAAACTATTTTTGTGAAGCCAATAATTGATTACTCAACTATTTTATTATGTGAAATATTTTGAACCCAATTTTTATTACAAGCCCAATAAATTTAATTAAACCCAATAGTCTAATTATTTATTTGGGCCCAATTCTATATTAATTGATTTAAGCCCAATGACCAAGCCCACCCTATTGGGTCTTGATCTGTTAACCCAAACCCAAATGTTGACCAGATCCAACAATTAATATTCCCTTTGATCTGCATTCCAATCAGTTATTTGATCCCCTAATTCTCTCTCCCTAAAACCTCTCCTTTAATTCTCCTCCACTCATTGATTTCCGTAACTCATACTAATTTATCTCTCCCCATAACCAACTCCCTAAAAATCTCTCTCTTTCCTTTTTATTATATTCTAATATCTCTCTCTCTCTCCTTCTCCACTCTGTTAAAAACCAAACGAACCCAAAACAAAACCACCAAACAAATCAAAACGAACTGAACAAAACAAACCCAAGCTCTCCCATTCCCGTCGCCACAACAACCCATTTCATCGTCTTCGTCTCCTCCCCTGAACTCCGCAACCCATCGGAGCGCCGCCCTTGCCCTGCCTTCCGCCGTCACTTCCCTCGACGAGCTCCGCGGCGCAGCGCCGCCCCGCATCCCCCTTCGTCAACCTTCGTGCAGCCCCCCCGCTAGCTCGCGACCTCCCCATGTCTCCCTCACGATGCAGCGAGCATACCCCCTGCCGCCAGTCACGATCTCAGCGCCAGCCCCTGCATTGGCCCGTCGCGCTCACCAGCGACCAGTCGCGCCACCCTGAGTGCGCCGCCACGTCGCAGCACCACTACCCCACCTATGCCACGCCTCCTGTCGCGACTTCCAGCCGTGACCGTCACCGGCAGCCATGGCCGCCGCCCCCTGCCGTCGTCCTCCGCCTTCGCCTCGCCGCTAGCCGCCGTTGGACTCCCGATCTCGTGCTCTGTTTTGAAGAGAAGGAAGAAGAAGAAGAACAGATCAGTGTTTTTGATTTTGACCGTCGGATCTCCCTAAAATTGTGATCTGATCCGATCTTAGCCGTTGGATTTGATCAAGATCTGATCTTTTCAGCCAGATTGGATCTCATCTGTCCAATCCGATCGTGATCATCAGCTCAGATCGAAGCAGATCCAGCCGTCCGACCGTCTCGATCTTGATCTTCCATCAAGATCCGCTCCGGATCCAACCTTGTGTGGGTGTTTGTACGTGCCGTGTTCGTGCCTCGTCTCTCGGGATTCTCATCCCGTATTGGTTCGTGTTCGGATTCGCCATCGTTAAGGCAAGTATCTCTTGTACACTTTTATTGTTCTAGTACAAGCTATTTGTCAAAATACCGCAAGTATATTATTTCTTGGACTCCAATTCGCATTCATAAGTCGAATTGATACCCGTTTATATTCCTAATCCGCCGATCCTGTATTCACACGAGATCGTGAATACTTTGGTATCCCATGCATGACACGAACACCACAAATAAATACAAACATATGAACTTTTAGGGATTCTACATATTGTTGTGAAATGACTATTTTGCCCTTGATGATTATTTAAGTGTTCCATATTATCCCTAAAATTTTAATTAGTTTTATACATGTTATTAGTCACTTTATAGTTGTAATATTATTTTATATGACCCAAAAATATTGTGGACTCATCTATGTAATAATAAATTAGACCCATATATGTATTAATAAAATAGACCCAATTATGACATTAAAACTATATGTTTCGCATTTCATGACTTAAGAATATATTGCATGCAAAATTCCTTGTTGTTCTCTGTCCATATCTTGACTTCGTCTCATTGCATTATGTTTGTGTTAACAAATAAATAAAAGTAACAAGCCGGGGTATAAGGGAAAGATTTAAGTAGTGGTCAATATAGAAGAGCGTACTCGGACGGGAGCTCGTGGTTTCCCGATGCAAGTTGCAATTACAAATTGCAAGATTGCGAATGATATGTTTATATGTTTCACGTTATATGTTTACACTATGTTTGGCTCGATATGTTTCACGTTATATGTTTGCACGTACCTCGGTACAATATTGAATGATATGTTTCCCGAGTACGTGACCTATAAAACCCACCACTAAATCTAAACGAAATTGTATTGACTGTAGCAACCATGTAGTAAAAGAATGGATGCATGAAGTGCTACCTAGATAGAATCAAGACATTAGACATAAGAATAACACGTGCATTTTCATGATCCAACCATATGTTATATGTTCATGTTGATTCGATACCTGATTATTTGTTTTATATGTCACTTGTTTCGTAAAGCCATGTTCATATCATGTTTATATGCTGCATTTTGTTCCTATTTCGTAACTATCGATTCCTTGTTCTTCCCTGTTTTTCTGTTGTTTTGTTTACATCTATTCCCTTAGCTTGTACTCCCCTTGCGGCCCGTAACTTGTATTAACGGGTCTCCTTGTTTCTCTTTTCTTTTCTTTTGTTATAATATACTTGCAGGCCCAAATGGAGAGTTACCAGAAGGTGTCACTGACCAAGTGTTCTAGCTTATTATTTTTATGTTATCTTAAATTTGTGTTTTATTTCATAAAACTCTTTATTTGTAATCCGGGCTTGTTTGACCCGTAATAATTTGTAATTCCCAGTTGTTGGTTACTTTTGTGGACTACGTCATGAACTCTCATTATCATATTGTGATTTACATGCCTGCGTGGTTTATTCTGTTATATTGTTGTTGAGTTTACTTGTACAGCTTATGGATGGTGTGTTTGCACCATTCGCTGGGCCTTAGTCTCGCGCCCGTATTTCCGTGTTTTGGGAAGCGGGGCGTGACAGGGTTTTTAGTGGTATCAGAGCTCAGGTTTGGGCTAATGTGTTAGTTGACTAATACATTAGACAGACTTGACTCAACCAAGTTAACTCAACAACATGTACACCACGTTGATCACATGGATAATGAATAACCAACATAATCTGGATACTCCTCTTATTTGATTCCTCTTTGATCCCTTTACATTCAGTTCTTTCAATCCTCACTTGTTTCGTCCCTTCCATTCATTCACATTTATTGACTTCTTATTGGGTATAGATTCTTTCCTTTTGTACCCATATTATTTTGATTCCGGTGTCTTATCCTTTTCTCCCTGCTCGGTTCGTCGATTGGTGCCACGTAATCTACAAGGGCATATCTGCAGCTTGGAACGCCGCCATCAGTGTAGTGCAGCAGAAGCGTGTAGGCCCATAACCCACAGGTCCCAGAATTTTCCTTATTGCTTTCCCTTCCTTGCACTGCTTGCTTTTCTTCCACACATTTGCATTGTTTTCATTCATTGAATCTCTAGTGGACATCATCCTAGGTCACCCCATTCTTATTTATGATTGTCTTGTTCTGGTATTGCCGCCCTCTTGACCTTTCTTTGAATTCCCTGTTTTGTTATCCCCCATAAGAGTTTGCTTTGCATTGTCCTATATACCGCCTAAGCAAATTTCGAGGACGAAATTTTGTTGTAAGGTGGGTAGGATTGTAACCCCCGTTTTCGTTAAATTGTATTTTCAAATATTTTACCGTATTTTAAATTAAAATATTCTCTTTTAATTTAATATGTTATTCAAACTATTTTTGTGAAGCCAATAATTGATTACTCAACTATTTTATTATGTGAAATATTTTGAACCCAATTTTTATTACAAGCCCAATAAATTTAATTAAACCCAATAGTCTAATTATTTATTTGGGCCCAATTCTATATTAATTGATTTAAGCCCAATGACCAAGCCCACCCTATTGGGTCTTGATCTGTTAACCCAAACCCAAATGTTGACCAGATCCAACAATTAATATTCCCTTTGATCTGCATTCCAATCAGTTATTTGATCCCCTAATTCTCTCTCCCTAAAACCTCTCCTTTAATTCTCCTCCACTCATTGATTTCCGTAACTCATACTAATTTATCTCTCCCCATAACCAACTCCCTAAAAAATCTCTCTCTTTCCTTTTTATTATATTCTAATATCTCTCTCTCTCTCCTTCTCCACTCTGTTAAAAACCAAACGAACCCAAAACAAAACCACCAAACAAATCAAAACGAACTGAACAAAACAAACCCAAGCTCTCCCATTCCCGTCGCCACAACAACCCATTTCATCGTCTTCGTCTCCTCCCCTGAACTCCGCAACCCATCGGAGCGCCGCCCTTGCCCTGCCTTCCGCCGTCACTTCCCTCGACGAGCTCCGCGGCGCAGCGCCGCCCCGCATCCCCCTTCGTCAACCTTCGTGCAGCCCCCCCGCTAGCTCGCGACCTCCCCATGTCTCCCTCACGATGCAGCGAGCATACCCCCTGCCGCCAGTCACGATCTCAGCGCCAGCCCCTGCATTGGCCCGTCGCGCTCACCAGCGACCAGTCGCGCCACCCTGAGTGCGCCGCCACGTCGCAGCACCACTACCCCACCTATGCCACGCCTCCTGTCGCGACTTCCAGCCGTGACCGTCACCGGCAGCCATGGCCGCCGCCCCCTGCCGTCGTCCTCCGCCTTCGCCTCGCCGCTAGCCGCCGTTGGACTCCCGATCTCGTGCTCTGTTTTGAAGAGAAGGAAGAAGAAGAAGAACAGATCAGTGTTTTTGATTTTGACCGTCGGATCTCCCTAAAATTGTGATCTGATCCGATCTTAGCCGTTGGATTTGATCAAGATCTGATCTTTTCAGCCAGATTGGATCTCATCTGTCCAATCCGATCGTGATCATCAGCTCAGATCGAAGCAGATCCAGCCGTCCGACCGTCTCGATCTTGATCTTCCATCAAGATCCGCTCCGGATCCAACCTTGTGTGGGTGTTTGTACGTGCCGTGTTCGTGCCTCGTCTCTCGGGATTCTCATCCCGTATTGGTTCGTGTTCGGATTCGCCATCGTTAAGGCAAGTATCTCTTGTACACTTTTATTGTTCTAGTACAAGCTATTTGTCAAAATACCGCAAGTATATTATTTCTTGGACTCCAATTCGCATTCATAAGTCGAATTGATACCCGTTTATATTCCTAATCCGCCGATCCTGTATTCACACGAGATCGTGAATACTTTGGTATCCCATGCATGACACGAACACCACAAATAAATACAAACATATGAACTTTTAGGGATTCTACATATTGTTGTGAAATGACTATTTTGCCCTTGATGATTATTTAAGTGTTCCATATTATCCCTAAAATTTTAATTAGTTTTATACATGTTATTAGTCACTTTATAGTTGTAATATTATT
This sequence comes from Hemerocallis citrina, assembly GCA_017893485.1. Classification (NCBI taxonomy): domain Eukaryota; kingdom Viridiplantae; phylum Streptophyta; class Magnoliopsida; order Asparagales; family Asphodelaceae; genus Hemerocallis; species Hemerocallis citrina. The sequence continues at coordinate 97,212 of JACEHZ010000572.1, forward strand.
TTATATGACCCAAAAATATTGTGGACTCATCTATGTAATAATAAATTAGACCCATATATGTATTAATAAAATAGACCCAATTATGACATTAAAACTATATGTTTCGCATTTCATGACTTAAGAATATATTGCATGCAAAATTCCTTGTTGTTCTCTGTCCATATCTTGACTTCGTCTCATTGCATTATGTTTGTGTTAACAAATAAATAAAAGTAACAAGCCGGGGTATAAGGGAAAGATTTAAGTAGTGGTCAATATAGAAGAGCGTACTCGGACGGGAGCTCGTGGTTTCCCGATGCAAGTTGCAATTACAAATTGCAAGATTGCGAATGATATGTTTATATGTTTCACGTTATATGTTTACACTATGTTTGGCTCGATATGTTTCACGTTATATGTTTGCACGTACCTCGGTACAATATTGAATGATATGTTTCCCGAGTACGTGACCTATAAAACCCACCACTAAATCTAAACGAAATTGTATTGACTGTAGCAACCATGTAGTAAAAGAATGGATGCATGAAGTGCTACCTAGATAGAATCAAGACATTAGACATAAGAATAACACGTGCATTTTCATGATCCAACCATATGTTATATGTTCATGTTGATTCGATACCTGATTATTTGTTTTATATGTCACTTGTTTCGTAAAGCCATGTTCATATCATGTTTATATGCTGCATTTTGTTCCTATTTCGTAACTATCGATTCCTTGTTCTTCCCTGTTTTTCTGTTGTTTTGTTTACATCTATTCCCTTAGCTTGTACTCCCCTTGCGGCCCGTAACTTGTATTAACGGGTCTCCTTGTTTCTCTTTTCTTTTCTTTTGTTATAATATACTTGCAGGCCCAAATGGAGAGTTACCAGAAGGTGTCACTGACCAAGTGTTCTAGCTTATTATTTTTATGTTATCTTAAATTTGTGTTTTATTTCATAAAACTCTTTATTTGTAATCCGGGCTTGTTTGACCCGTAATAATTTGTAATTCCCAGTTGTTGGTTACTTTTGTGGACTACGTCATGAACTCTCATTATCATATTGTGATTTACATGCCGGCATGGTTTATTCTGTTATATTGTTGTTGAGTTTACTTGTACAGCTTATGGATGGTGTGTTTGCACCATTCGCTGGGCCTTAGTCTCGCGCCCGTATTTCCGTGTTTTGGGAAGTGGGGCGTGACAAATAGTGTCGCTTCTGCCGTCGACGCTCAACCTTTGTCGCCCCATCCAGTCACCGTCTACAGCCAAGCCAGAGCCAAGGCATGGGTTTCCTTGTGATCAAGTTTTGATCATGTTCAATCTCAACCTTTGATCGCATCATCATCATCAAGATACATGATCTCTACTGTTGGATCTCCTTTGATCATCGCGATAATGACCATCATCTTGATCTTTGATCAAAGTCGTCCGATCTGTTCTGATCGTCCTTATCTCTTGATCTCAGCCATCTGATCGTGTTTGCAATCTGTTGTTCCTTGCGTTCGTGGTTCGTGGGGTCGTTCGTTCGTTGAGTTCGTGCCCGGGAATTCGTTCCTGTTATTCTCTTTCTCTCCGTTGGATTCATCGTCTTCCAGGCAAGTAACTTGTATTTGCTTTGTTGTATAATACAAGTCATAAATACTGCCTGTAGCGTAGTTGGGTTCTAGAAACAACTCGTGTGTGATATTTCTTGATGAATATTGTCTCTATAGTGCTATCTTGACTGTAGTTGTCTCATGACATATTTGACATGATATAACTTAGGATTGACCATTTCTTGATATTGTTATGTGTGCATGATATTTATGTAAACTTGTGTGGTCGTGCGATATATGTGATATACTCATTGTGGACATGTTGTATACCTTATTTCATATTGGTTGGACACTTGGTATACTCTATTTCATGTTTGATTGTGTTTTGGACGAGTTTCATATCATCTTGGTTAGTTTTATGCACAAAGCAATTTCTGTATTTTGTCAATACTTTATTTTGATCAGTATTTTAGACCATATTAAGGTCAGTATCTTGATTTCAGTTATGAACATGATTTTTAGATAAATCTGTCTTCTTTCGGAATTTCTTGACAAAGCTCAATTTCGTTTTCGTATGTGTGAGATATGGCTGTTTTACTACAGAGGTGTAAGATAATTTCTAGATTTTTATTTCTGTATATTTTGATGGGTAAACTATTTTGATTCATGTGTTAAACTTATTATTTTGATCTAAAATTTTGCACAGAACTTCTATACTTGTTTGGGGATTACCCAGAAATTGGGTAGATTTATTTGAGAAGACTTACAAACCATTTCATGCTTGCCAATAAAAACTATACATACTGAATTTTTTCGCTGTTTTGTAAAGATATGCATTTTCACCCTAGTTCCTTTTGCTGTTTGAAAAATATTTTTGAAATATTAAAGTTAGCCTATTATGTCTATTTAAACCTCACTTTGAAGGATCTAGATTTTGTGTCACGGTTTGCGAGATATTACTGTTTTCATACAACAGTGTCGGAAATTCCAGATTTGCAAAACTATCGTTTCTTGATATTTTCTGATTTTCGTTGACTAAACTAATCTTGCTGGAAAATTATAAAAAATTATATTTTGATGCTGGACATATAGGGGAATACCCCAGATTTTTCGTAGATTTAATTAAGAAGTTTTTATGCTATTTTCTAGTACTTGAATACAATTTACTGATTTCTGGCAGAACGTATTTTCTGGTTTCGATTCAGTTTTGAGCTATGTTTTTGTGAAATACTATATGACTTATATATACTTGCTGGATTCGGTCGGAAGTCTACTTTTCAGATTTTCTGACGGATCTAGATTTGCATATTTCTGGCAACGGAAATCACTATTTTAGTACAACAATGTCTTTCTGTCCTGAATTAGAATTCTCGTTGTTCTCTTCGTTCATGTGTTATATATTACATGTACATGTTTATCTCTCGACTTGAACTTGTTGATTGCCATACCATGCTGTTCTTGCCTTGTTTTGTGATACGTACATGCCTGTTTAAAAATAATAACAAGTAATCAAGCCGGGGTTAAGGGAAAGACCATAGTAGTGGACAATATAAGTATGTGTAATCAAAAGGGGGTCTTGTTTCCCATTTTATGTTTGATCCATGTTGATACATGAACCTATTGCACTTTATGTTTGATGCATGAACCGTTGGTTCTTGTACCTATTGATGCATGGACATGTTGGTTCGTGTACCTGTTTACTTGTTGATGCATGGACCTGGTGGTTCATGTATCTGTTACATGTTGATGCATGAATCTGTTGATTCGTGTTCCTGTTTGATTTATGAACCTGTTGATGCACGAATCTGGTGATTCATGTACCTGTTTATTATCTGATTCATGAACCTGTTCCTGCTATCTGTTACATGACGACTGAGTACATGACCCTGTAGAAACCCACCACTAGCACGCCCTGAAGTGCTACCTAGATAGTAATAACATACAAGGCTTGACACGACATGAATACATGATTACTTGATTACATGATTACTTGTTACATGACTACTTCACACGGTCACTTGATTTCATGATTACCTGTTACATGATACTTAATCCCTTGATACATGCTCACATGATACATGCTACTTGTTTATCTGTTTGTATGATATTTGACCCTTGACACATGTTTCTTGTATATCATGCTACTTGTTTCTATGTACCTGATTCATGTTAGATTTGTTACCATACTTATTCCATGCCATGCTTGTTACTTTAGACTTGTTTATTCCATGTACTTGTATCCTGCACTATAAGCGGTCCGTAACTTGCATTGATGGGAATCTTGTTTCTTTTTTTCTTTTCCTGCAATTTAATAAATTGCAGATTTTGGAGATCAGTTGCTAGATGAAATAGGCGAGATGAGATATTAGTGCCGGAGTTTTGCTTATTATTAGTTTCTTGTTATTCATGAACATGTACTTGATTACTTGAATATTTATCTTGTATTTGGGCATTGTGACCCAAAATTATTAACTTGTTCAGATCTGATTTATTTGAGATTATTATATTTTGGTTTCAAGTAAATTTTGTTGGTATCTTGATTTAGTTATGCATGCATGGTTGTTTCTCGTGCTTCCGACTCTAATTATTCATGTGAAATGTTGTAAAGATTCTTGAACAGCTTATGGATGATGAAAATCATACTCGTATTCCGTATTCTCTTTTGGGAAGCAGGGCGTGATAGTAATCAATATTTTTCTACATAAATGCTCTTTCATAATCTTCCTGATTACTGATTTGAGCATCGGAGGGTTCATCGCTGGGATCCATCCCAGTGTATCGAACTTCTTGCAGGTAAACGGGAGCGGCAAGAAACCAGTCAAACGCCGGTGAAAGTCAACAGGTTTGCCTTATTTGTTTCCAAAATAATCAACAAATTCATTTGTTTGCTCCCACACCAAAATCAACAGTAACAGATTGGCACCGTCTGTGGGAAACAGAAAAAAGCAGTCCAACCTTATTTCCTCAGCGAAAGTAGTTTCAAATCATGCCTTCGAAAGAGAAAGGGAAGTCAGCAGCCCCCAACAAAAGAGTCACTCCTCTTCCTCCTCCTCCAGTCCAAGATGTCCTTCCTTAACTCAATCAGCAAGTTCAGCAACCACAGCCTGAACAACCTCTTCCTCAATAGCCTCATCCTCAACATGCCTCTCCAGGGTCTCGAGGGGCTGCCCCGGGTGGCTCTCATCGAAGTTTTCCAAAGCAACACCCTCATCATGACCATGTTTTAGTCCACAATCTCTCAATTGACTCTATGACTTCTCAAAGTCTTCCAGGGCCAGATCTCCATCAAGTAATTCATAATCATCAGCAAGGGATCGACCTCCGAACTCGCTTGAATAAATGGCGAGCCCCTGAGCAAGTCCCTCAATCTGAGCACCCAGGGGCGTCGAGAGACTGGACCCCCCTTAGACCGAGGACCAGAAGACCCCCTCCCCAAAGGAGGTAAAGAGTGTCCCCCCCAATGTCGTTGGCGAAGAAGTCACACTCCAATAAGCCGAGCCACACCTACGGATCGTCGAGCTTGAGGGGCACCAGTCACTCAGGCCGAGTTCCAAAACCTCAAAGAAGATATCGCCACGGGTCAGGACCAGCGAGCGCCTAACCCTCCCCATACCGCCACTCATGAAGGAGAGTCCCGGGGGTCGACTAGATTCAACCGAAGGGATGACTCGGTCCACCGCCGTCTCCACGAGATGGAGAGGCACCTCAACAAGATCAATCCCGAAGAAGAACCTCGGACCAATAGGTTTCGCCCAAGCAGACCCCCCTTCTCTTAGGCCATCATGGATGCACCGGTCACGGAAAACTTTAGTCCGCCTCGCTTCGAATCCTACAATGAGGAGTCCGACCCGACTAATCATATCGAAAGTTTTAAAACTCCCATGATCATTCATCAAGCCTCGGATGTACTCCTTTGTAAGGCCTTCCCAGCAACATTGAGGGAACCAGTGCGAGAGTGGTACTCCCGTCTATCCCCAACCTCCATCTTTTCATTTGAATAGTTTGAGGAACTCTTCCTTACCCACTTTGTGGGCAGTAGCCGGACCAAGAAAAAAGTGCATCATTGCTGGCCTTCAGCCAAAGAATGGGTGAATACCTAAGAGATTACGTTCGGCGCTTCACTGTTGAAGCCCGGTCTATTACCACCCTCAACCAATCAGTAGCCTCTGCAGCATTCAATCACAATGTCACTAACACTGACCTCAGGGCGTTCCTTGCCAAGAAGTCTCCTCGGGACTTCTCGAAACTCCAGCTTATGAGTGAGAAGTACATCCAAGTGGAAGAGGCTCTGATATGGCTAAAAATAGGATTAAATCGGGACCGTTCACATCGGACTCGAATCTTAAAGCTCAGGGGTAAAACGGTAATTTCGCATGCAAATGGGTCCGAAGCGGGTACTGGGTCTCCTTCTCACAGATCCAATAACCCGCAAACGGATCCACCTCAGCTGGGTATGGGTTTCAACCCGCTACCAACCCGATCCGACAAGATACAATCAAGGTCCCTGATTAGATCTAAATCAACGGCCATGATTCACGGCTATCTTTTCACTGGGGATTAGGGATTAAATTCCTTAACTGGTTATAGGGGATATACCTTATCAGATTACATGCCTTATCTGATTACGGGGAATATTCCTTATCTAATCACGGGGATTACATTCCTAAAACCAGTCCCTAAGACGCCTATAAATACCCCTCACCCATCTCCATTAAGGGGTAATCAATCTTTCTCTAGTTAAACGCTCTTTCATAATCAATTCTGGTGACTGACTTGAGCGTCGGAGGGTGCGTCGCCGGGAACAACCCCGGTGTCTCGCACTTTTTGCAGGTGCACGGCGGGAGCGACGATCAGAGTTCAACGGAACAGGTATACAGGTTCTCCTATTCAGTTTCCCCAAGAACTCACAAATTCATCTGTTTGCCCCCACACCGAATTTAGCGGCAACAGATTGGCGCCGTCTGTGGGAAACTAACGAATAGAGACCTCTCCTCTTCCCGGTGAACAGGTTTTCTCCAGCCATGCCGCCTCGCAAAGTCAGATCTAGGGGCTCCAACCGAGCTCCCAACCCTGACCAGCAAGAAGTCCTTCCTGATCCCGCTCAGCAACAAGGGCAGCTCCCTCCTACCGTGGAAGAGCCCCTCCAGCGGAACCCTCCACATCCTGATCCGAAGGGGCCTAACCCCCAGAAACAGCCTCTTCACCAAGAGAACATACCCAACCACACTGCCTCCAGTGCCTCCATGGCCTCCCATCATCCCCGGGCCTCTGGTCGCCGCAATACCCCTCCCAAACGCCCGGAAGATGACGACCTTCGTCGCCATCTGGATGAGAAGCGGGCTCGGGGGGAAGCCTCCCGCCAGCGAGAGCAATCCCCCCGACACCGAGAGCGCAGGAGGTCCCCAGTCCGAAGAGGGAGAAAGGACTCCCCCGATCACTACCGAAGGAGGCACTCTCCAGCGGGTCGGCAGCAGCCCCGGAACAATGAGGCACCCATCACCCGTGCCGAGTTCCAACAACTCCAAGCAATGGTACAACAGGCCCTCAACCTCCGTCAGAACCCCAATGAGCAAAGGGCCCCATCCCCTCCTCCGGTCCGGAGCCCTCGCCGACGATCCCCTTCTCCTCGACCCGCTCCTACCAATTCCAGACGCACCCCGAGTCCTCGACGTTCTCGAAGCTACCATCGCCGCAGCCCTCGCTCCCCCTCATACGAAGACGAGTCCCGTGGCTCGGCAGATCACCATCGGAGAGATGACACCATGAACCGCCGCCTGAACGAGGTGGAAAAACTCTTGGGACAGATAAACCGAGAAGAAGAACTCAGGGGGAGGACCCTCCGTCCTAGCCGACCCCCGTTCTCCCGGACCATAGTAGATACCCCTGTTCCCTTCGGTTTCAAACCTCCCCAGTTCGAGAACTACACTGGGGAGACCGATCCAGTTGACCACATCGAAAGCTTTAAGACTTTGATGCTCCTCCATCAAGCGTCCGATGCCCTCCTCTGCAAAACATTCCCGGCAACTCTGAAAGGCCCAGCTCGAGAATGGTACTCTCGTCTTGCCCCGGCGTCAATATTCTCCTTCGAACAGTTCGAGACCCTGTTCATCACCCATTTCGTCAGCAGCCGAAGGGCCGAGAAGACCAGCATTTCCCTATTGCACCTCCGTCAGCAGAAGGGGGAGAAATTGAGGGACTACGTGAAGAGGTTCACAGCCGAGGCCAGAACCATCGCATCCCTCGACCAATCCGTCGCTACCGCGGCGTTCCAATCCAACATCCTAAATTCCAACCTCCGCTCCTCCCTCGCCAAGAAACCGCCACGTGACTTTTCTGACCTCCTCCTCCGCACTGAAAAGTACATCCGAGCTGAAGAGGCCGAGGAACCGCCCAACTGGGAAGCAACCGCCTCCGGGTCTAAGAGGAAGGGAACGGAAGAAGAGGGACCCAAAAAGTTTCAGAAGGATAATGCTGGCCAGCGCCGGCCTCCCCCTAGATTTGAAAAGTTTACTCCCCTCACCACAAACATCTCCGCCATTTTCATGGAAGTCGAAAAAGAAGGGGTCCTACCTCCAGCTCCAAAGATGAACACCCCAGCCAAAAGGAGGGATAAAGACAAATGGTGCCGTTATCACCGGGACCATGGGCATGACACCAACGACTGTCGGGCTCTGAGAAACGAGATCGAAGCCCTTATCCAGAGGGGGTAGCTGGCGAAGTTTGTAAGAAAGGATGGAGCCGAACTTCCTCCCCAGCCTCGGGGGGCTAACAAACGTCCAGAACGGGAAGAGACGCCAGAGTTCGAGGAAGAGCGAGTCCTCCACCTTATCCATGGGGGTCCAATGGGGGGCTCCTCGAACTCTTCTCGGAAAGCTTTTATTAGAGAAGTGAATTCTGTCCGAGCCACCCCTCCCCCCAAAGGACTCGGAGTGCCCGTCACCTTCTCTGACGAAGATCTCGAGGGCGTCCACACCCCTCATTGTGACGCACTCGTCATCAACCTTCACATGGCCAATTTCAAAGTCGAAAGAATCCTAGTGGATAACGGCTCCTCCGTAAACATCCTATTCCTCGATGCTTTTAAGGGGCTGAAGCTCTCCCGAGACAGACTGAAGCCCGCCAGGTATACGCTCCATGGGTTCACGGGAGTGCCGGTGACGATCGAAGGGGTGATTACCCTCGATGTCACAGCAGGCAAAACTCCTACTACCCGCACGGAGTCAATGGATTTCATGGTCGTAGATGTCCCAGCGGCCTATAACGTCATTTTGGGTCGGCCCGGCCTAGCCGCCCTTGAGGCCGTCCCTTCTGCCTATCATCTCAAAATGAAATTCCCCACTCGGGCTGGAGTGGGAGAAGTTAAGGGCAATCAGGAACAGGCCCGCAAGTGTTACATGACTTCCACACTCGGACCCGTCCTCTCCTTAGAAACACTCGAGATCCCACAAGATGCTGCTCGGCCGACTCCCGAGCCGGTAGATGAGCTGGAGGAAATACTCTTCTCGGAGCAGGAGCCGACCCGTAAGTTTTATGTCAGCAAGGCCCTTCCGTCCGCCCTACATTCAAATATTGTGAAATGCATCCGAGCCAACCAAGACCTCTTCGCATGGTCAGCGGCGGACATGCCCGGTATCTCCGAAGAACTCTTGGTCCACCGCCTCAGCGTTGATCCGGGGTCCAAACCGGTCCAGCAGAAGAGGCGCAAGTTCGCCCCCGAGCGCCAGCTCGCCATCAAAGAGGAGGTAGACAAATTGCTGAAAGCCCGATTCATACAGGAGGTGAATTATCCGGAGTGGTTGTCAAACGTAGTCATGGTGAAGAAATCCAATGGAACATGGAGAATCTGTATTGATTTCACTGACCTCAACAAGGCCTGCCCTAAAGATCCCTTCCCTCTGCCGAGCATTGACACTCTGATTGACGCAACCTCGGGACATGAGCTCCTCAGCTTCATGGACGCTTTCTCGGGTTACAATCAGATAAGGATGTTCCCCCCGGATATTCCGAAGACGTCTTTTGTAACAGACCAAGGACTCTATTGTTACCGAGTCATGCCGTTCGGCCTGAAGAACGCAGGGGCAACGTATCAACGTCTCGTCAACAAGGTATTCCAGGCCCAGATTGGCCGGAACATGGAAGTCTACGTGGACGACATGCTTGTGAAAAGCATCCGAGGCGTTGATCATGAGGCCGACCTCCAAGAAGTGTTCGATGTTTTGAGAAAGCACAATATGAGACTCAACCCGAACAAGTGTGCGTTCGGCGTCTCATCAGGCAAGTTCCTCGGCTTTATGGTTAGCCAACGAGGAATAGAGGCAAATCCGGAGAAGATCAGGGCCATACTGGACATGGCCCCGCCTAGAAACGTCAAAGAAGTTCAGAAACTGACAGGTCGTTTAGCCGCCATTGGGCGCTTTTTGTCGAAGTCCGGGGAGAAATGCCTCCCGTTCTTCAAAGCCCTGAGGGGGACTAAGGGGTTCGAGTGGGGGCAGCCACAACAAGATTCCTTCGACCAGCTTAAAGCTTACCTCGTCAATCCGCCCCTTCTCAGCAAATCCATACCGGGCGAACCCCTCTACCTCTACTTGGCAGCCTCGGAACAGACACTAAGTGCGGTCTTAGTCAGGGAAGAAGAAAGAACCCAGAAGCCCATTTACTACGTCAGCAAAGTGCTCCGGGACGCCGAGCTCCGGTACCCGAAAATTGAGAAAATAGCCTACGCCCTGATAATGGCTGCAAGAAAGCTTCGGCCATACTTCCAGTCTCATTCGGTGGTCGTTCTTACCGACCAGCCGTTGAGACAGATCCTTCACAAGCCAGAGACTTCCGGCCGCCTCATGAAGTGGTCGATCGAGCTGAGCCAACACGATATTACTTATCAGCCTCGAACCGCCATCAAGGCGCAGGCGCTGGCCGAATTCATAGTGGAAACGACTATCCCCGACCCCCAGCAGACAACGAAGGGCCCGCCTATCTGGTCGGTATATGTCGATGGATCCTCTTGCAACGAGGGGAGCGGGGCTGGAGTCATCCTTGCGGGCCCAGACGACTTTGTCCTTCAATATTCCCTCCGAATAAACTTTAAAGCCTCGAATAACGAAGCCGAATATGAGGCACTCATAGCCGGCCTCGGGATGGCCCGAAACGCAGGGGCGCGACGCCTGCAGATCTTCAGCGACTCTCAGTTGGTCGTCAACCAGGTCCTCGGCGAATATGAAGCCCGCGATGACAGGATGGTAAAGTACCTGGCTAAAGTGAAGAGCCTCATGGCGCACTTCGAGGAGGCCCACATCCGAAGAATCCCCAGGGAGGAAAATGCCCAGGCCGACGCCCTGTCCAAATTAGCTTCCTCATCCCTGCAAGGCCTTGAACAAACTGTTCTGATAGAAGTCCTCCTCAAGCCAAGCATAGAGGACGAGGCTTTCCACTCCGTCGAAACACTGCCACTTCCCCTCGAAGATAATTGGATGAAGCCCCTCATCGAGTTTTTAAGAGACGGACTCCTCCCAAGGGATCCGAAGGAAGCCCGAAAGATAAGGACCCGAGCCGAGCGTCACATACTGGTCGAAGGCATTCTGTATAAGCGCTCCTTCACCCAGGTAGATGGTCGGCCCTACCTAAGATGCCTCTCACCCGGACAAGCTGATTACGCCCTACAAGAGCTCCATGAGGGCATTGGCGGAGCCCACTCCGGCTCCAGAGCCTTGGCACGTAAAGTGTTAAACTACGGGTATTACTGGCCCACTCTCCTACGGGATGCCGAACGACACGTTCGGCAATGCACCTCCTGCCAGAAGTATTCCGACATCCGACGCCTTCCGCAAGCACCACTCTCCTCCCTATCAAGTCCGATCCCCTTTGCAATGTGGGGGATGGACTTACTTGGGCCATTTCCACCGGCCCCCGGGCAATTGAAGTTCCTAGTCGTGGCAGTCGACTATTTCTCGAAATGGGTAGAGGCCGAGCCCCTGGCTACGATTACCGAACATAGAGTCGTTCAATTCTTCTGGAAAAATGTAATCTGCCGGTTCGGTGTTCCCCGAGTCATAGTTACAGATAACGGTACGCAGTTCGCTGGAGCTGCCTTCCGAGCCTTATGTGAAGACCTAGCCATACAGCACCGCTTCTCCTCAGTCTCTCATCCCCAGTCAAATGGCCAAGCCGAGAATGCCAACCGACAGATCCTCTCCGGCATCAAGAAGAGACTCGACAAGTGCTCCAAGGGATTGTGGGTCGATCAGCTGCCCAATGTGTTGTGGAATTACCGAACCACGAAGCGGACCCCGACAGGCGAGAGTCCGTTCAATCTCACCTATGGGTCCGAGGCCCTCATCCCACTCGAAGTTGGAATACCCTCTCCTCGCCTGATAGCCTTCGAAGAAGAACAGAATGCCAGGGAGCTCAGAACGAGCCTAGATTTGATAGACGAAATTCGGGAAAGAGCAGCCATACGGCAGCAAGGTTACCGAAGAAGAATCGAACTCGCCTACAACAAACGGGTCCGCCCAACCGACCTGAAAGAGGGGGATCTGGTCCTCCGAAAGCTGGCCATTTCGTTCCCCGGACAGAAGAGCAAACTGGCCCCAAATTGGGAGGGACCGTACAAAGTATCCAAAGTGATCCGCCCCGGTGCGTACAAGCTAGAAGACCTTGAGGGTAGAGAAATTCCCAGGACTTGGAACGCCGACCATCTTTTGAAATACCAAGAGAAGGCAACCCCGCCTATCTAAGTAACTCGAGATGTCGGGCCACCACTCCTGCTGCTAGTAATTTTTCCTTTGTTCTTTTTTCATTGTAATAACGGCTAGCAACTTTAGAAGCAGCCGACCATTAGATATTAATAAATAAATAAAGTTTTTTTTTTACATTATCGCGTACTTCCGCCTCTAATTCCCTTATCCCACAATGGTTCGGAGTCCAGCACTCGACTCGACTCTTCCTACTCGGCCCGTCTTCAGACGGGCCGGGGGCAGATCGCCGTTCGAAAATGCTCCTGCAGCCGTTGAATGGATCGGAGTCCAACACTTGGCTCGATTTTGCTTCGCAAGTCCGCTCCTAAGCGGACTAGAAGTAGCTCGCCATTCGAAACTGCTCCTGCATCCCTTAAACTAATCACACAATGGTTCGGAGTCCAGCACTCGGCTCGACTCCTCCTACTCGGCCCGTCTTCAGACGGGCCGGGGGCAGATCGCCGTTCGAAATTGCTCCTGCAGCCGTTGAATGGATCGGAGTCCAACACTTGGCTCGATTTTGCTTCGCAAGTCCGCTCCTAAGCGGACTAGAAGTAGCTCGCCATTCGAAACTGCTCCTGCATCTCTTAAACTAATCACACAATGGTTCGGAGTCCAGCACTCGGCTCGACTCTTCCTACTCGGCCCGTCTTCGGACGGGCCGGGGGCAGATCGCCGTTCGAAATTGCTCCTGCAGCCGTTGAATGGATCGGAGTCCAACACTTGGCTCGATTTTGCTTCGCAAGTCCGCTCCTAAGCTGACTAGAAGTAGCTCGCCATTCGAAACTGCTCCTGCATCCCTTAAACTAATCTGACGACCGGATCTCTCCTATGGCTCGACTCTATCTCTCCGACTCGTCCTCAAACGGGCCAGCATTCGTCCCGACCATGAATTATGCCGAACTGATGAGGTACCGACCCTCGTTTTGGGCAAAAATCATCCCGAGGTCAACTCGCCGTTAGATCCTCTCAAATTGTGTGCCAGAGCGTGATGAGTGGATCCAGTTGTGCCACGTGCCCACAAAACGACAAGATAACGTTTTCTTGGGACTTGGGTCTGCCTCTGGATTCGTGCCACCATCCAACGGTTATGGACACCCCACGTCGACCGGCACCAATAGCCGAGCGACAGGATCAGAGCTGCGACAAAAGACTCGATGAATAGCCAATAGAAGACACTTCGGATAAATCAACCCCAATTTTATTAATGACTTGGACGAGTTTACAAAAAGATTACAACAGCGAGTTCAACAAAAATATCAGAAGGCATGACCCGCTCATTTCCTCCGAGGAAGGGGGACACTCCGGTTCAACGACACTTTGGGTCGGCGCTTCTTGGCCTCCGAGCTCGTCTCCAAGCCAACGAACCGGGACGCCCCTTCGCCGCTGACCCTCACAGTCGCCCCGACCGAAGCACCACTTGAAGACACCGCCACACCGCTTTGTGCGTCGGCGGCTGACATCCTGATGATAGGAGTCCGGGTCGCCGCTTGATAAAACGTGATACCTCGCTCAATCTCTTCGCGAGTACACGAGGTGCTCCGGACGTTGGCCCTTACCGGCTGAGGCTTGAGCCGAGCGACCTCCTCCTCCAATTCGACGATCCGGTTCTTCAGCGCCTCGTCCCTCACGACAATTTTGAACCGAGGAAGCTTCGCCGATCCAGGGTATTCGGCGCTGTCAGATATGACACGACGCAGATGGGTCACCTCGATACTCTTGTCGACTGTCACCCTTTGCAGATGCTCGACCTTCTTCACGAGCTCATCTCGTTCGGCCAAAACAGAAGCCAATTCTTCTTCCTTAGCAAATAGCTCGGCTTCGGCTATCCGCAAGTGGTACACTTCGGCCAACAGATCCCCGTCCTTCTTCTCCACATTGTACAGTATCCTCCTCGTCAGGTCGATCTCGCCCTCGAGGCGTTTCACGAGAGATAGATGGAACAGCTCTACTTGTCGCCGAGCCATCGTCGTGACGGGGGCCTATCCTATGACCGAACCAAACACTTAGACAATTTCAAAGACAAAATGTTTTTTCATTCATCAAGAAGCGGTGGCCAGTCCGCAAAAGGCGTTACAAAGTTCGGAAGAAAAAGCAGAACAAAAACTACAAAAAGATTAACGAGAGAATCAAGGGTCCACCTGCGTCTCCGCTCCCACCCCGGACGCATCGACGGGCGGCCCCTCGATCTCTCCCTTAGCCGGGTCATCCTCTCCCCCCCCGTCTTCGCCTTCGACTTCGTCCTCATCATCCCCCTCCTCGTCGTCTACGGGCGACTCGGGCCACAGTCGATAGCCAACTCGCTCGAAGCCGGGGACACGAGCCTGGACGTGGTCCAGGGCCGTCTGGTAGGATCGCTCCATGTTCTCAGCCATATGTTTCTTCGCCTCTGCCTCGATCTCGGCTTCAACCTCCGCCCTGATCCTCGCGGCCTGCGCTTCCCTCTCCGCCTTCTCGTCGGCCAAGGACTTCAATGCCGCAGCAAGTTCTTGGGCGGCCTTGGCGGCTTTGGCGGACTCCGCTTCAAGGCCCTCCTTCGCTTTCTTCAGGTCGGCAGTAAGGTCGGCCACCCGAACGTCCAGGGCCTCGGCTCGCCTCTGCTCGGCCTCGAGATCCTTGACCGCCCTGACCTTCGCCAGCCTGTCTTTCTCGCTGGCGGACTTCAGCTCCTTCTCCTGTGCGGCGAACGCCTCCATGAGATGGCCGAAGTGAACGGTGGCCTACGAAGACAACGATAAGTACGAAGTACACGCCGAGTAACAAACTTGAAGAAATTTGCGAACACTTACCGAAACAAGCCCCCGGGCGACTTCATAAGTGTCGTCGCCGACCCTCCCTGCCTTCAGCGCGGCCTTATCCTTCGGGGTCGCCAAGTGTTTGACGACCTGCATTGACATCTGCGAGCACCCGAAGACGCACCCTCGGCCGCCCTCTTCCTCTTTCTGGTCCCGGTCAGCTTGGACCTATCGGCCATCATAGCTTTAAAGTCAATCTTCATCGACTCTGCATCAACAAAAAAAAAACCGAATCAAGACAGACGAATTGAAGACTTAGAAAAAAAAATGAATGAGATGTCAAGAGCGTACTCGGGTCGATGGGGCTTAGTCCGGACCCGAACAACACCTCTTCGGTCAACTCCCTCCAACTCAGTACCGGAAGGGCCGTGATCCTCCTCGCTACGTCCTCTTCGGCCTCAGATAGTGCGGGGTCGCTTCGCGCAAATTTCGGCACTTCCACCTTCCACCGGGACGGAATATGCCGAATCACTTCACCCCTTACGATAAAATACTTCTCCCTCCAACCCTTAAGAGAGTCGGGATTCTCTACAATCTTAACACCTCTCCTCGGTCCCAAATAGTACCGGTACTCCGTCTGGTGTTGCCTGTTTATCCGATACAGGCCCCGGAAAACTGACAGATCCGGCGCTACCTCGGCTCGGTGGCACTGAAGCAAGAATGCGTTCACATGACGCCAAGTGTTCGGACTGAACTGAGTAGGGGCGAGACAATACCAGCCGAGGATCTGAAGTATGAAAGGGTGCAGCGGAAAACGCAGTCCCGCGTTCAAGGAGTCGACGTCAAACATGCACATGTCCGACGACGGCAACTTAGAGTTTGCTCGCACCCCGGGGCCAGCGACCATCAGCTTGTACTCCGACGGGATAGCGAAGGCCTTCCTGATCCGAAGAAGATCCTTCTCAGACAACGACGAAGTGTGCTCGTCGGCTTCGGAGTGAAGGAACGGACTAGGCTCCTCGACGATCTTCGACTTTCCGTAGATCGCTTTCTCCAGAAGATCACCCTCGTACTGCCTGACTCCCGAATGCCCGGACAGGACGGAAGGATATTGTCCTATCTCGGGGGCTCGTTTCGGGTTCTCCACAATCACCTCCACTATGGGGGGCGAGGTCTCCCCCGTCCTCCTCTTCTTCCCGATCCTCGACCCGGCAGCCAGCGGTTCGGCCATCTGCTTCCCCTTCCTTCGAGCTTCCGCCCTACTCCTCTCCCCGGCGCCATCACCGCCCGAGGACGAGGTACCACTACCTGAGCTAACCCTTGACATCTCTTGAAAAAGCAAAGGCAAAGACAAACTAACCTTTGAAGTGACGTTCACGGTCGGAAAATGCTCGCCGGAAATCGCCTGGCCCACGCGACAGCTAACGTCAGCACCGTGGAGCAAGAGCGCCGCTAGCAGAAGACTTAGAGAACAAAAGTAAATTCGTGGAGTGAAAAGTGAGAAATGAGCTCAGGGGTGAAGGAATGGTAACTTATAACCCCAAGTGATAACGGGCCTCCTTGGGAATCCCAAAGGCCCACTAAGAATCCCAAACGCCCAGTAAGAAAGAGGCGGCGGTACGAGAGAGATGGCGGAACTCCCCAAAAACACAAGCTGCGACTCGGCCACCAGTCTAACGAGCCGAGCTATCGAACGAAAGGCTCAGTGACCGAACCACCGGGTTGGCCCAAAAACATTCAGCTCCCTCCCCGGAAAGCGGCGCGGAGGAATGCAAACCGAGGTGGCGAGATACCGACCCTCGTTTTTGGCAAAAAATCCTCCCGAGGCAAAGTCGCCGTCGGATCTCTTCGAAATTCGCGTCAGAATTCGATGAACGGCTCAGATTGCGCCACGCCCACAAAACGACAAGATAGCGTTTTTTCGTGATCTGAACCCCATCCTCGTGATGCGTGCCATGATGGACGACCCAGATTTTGCCACGTCCACAAAACGACAAGATAGCGTTTTATGGGGATCTACGCTGGAGATGGACGGCCTAGATTACGCCACGTACCCCGGATTCTCCGAACCGAGGTACCGATCCTTCAAATCGAGTCGCCGACCCATTTGAGCCGCGGCACGACGCATCCGAGCCGGGATGCTGGGGTACCGACCCTCGTTTTTGGCAAAAAAACGCTCCGACCCTTGTGAGCCGTCAGATCTTGAAGAAAAGCGCGCTCGTCATGATGGACGACCCAGATCTTGCCACGTCCACAAAACGACAAGATAGCATTTTATGGGGATCCACGCTGGAGATGGACGGCCTAGATTACGCCACGTACCCCGGATTCTCCGAACCGAGGTACCGACCCTTCAAATCGAGTCGCCGACCATTTGAGCCGCGGCGCGACGCATCCGAGCCGGGATGCTGGGTCACCGACCCTCGTTTTGGCGAAAAGAACTCTCCGACCCCTTGAGCCGCGGCGCTACGCCTCCGAGACGAGGTGACGGAGTGCCGACCCCCGTTTTAGGAAAAAAACCCCTCCGAGGAACAGGGATCGTCTGATCGCTCCGAAACTCGCGCTCCGCCCTGATCGAAGGCCCAGATGATGCCACGCCATAAATAGGTATTAAAAATTGATTTTTATTTATTTAAATCGTTTTACTTATTTGAAAAATTGCGAAAAAATCGCTAAAAATTCGGGAAAATTAGCTAAAAATTCCGGGAAATAATTAAAAATTCGGGGGATATTTCTAAGCCACCGAACGAGCAATTATCGCCTAGAATATACGGTTAAAACCCCCGAACAACTAGCCAATACATCGCAAAGTTAATAATCTGGAAAAATCGCCAAAAATCCGGAAAATTCTGAGAATACTTTTGGGCATTTTGCAAGCCCATAATAACACGGTTGCACCCCGAGCAAGATTCTAAGCTCCCTTAAGAACACCGATAAAATCCCGTACGCCATTAGAACAGCTAAACTACTCCTCAAAGGCAGAATACACTCAGTCTTTAGGAGTGGGGGGCTCGTGATATGGCTAAAAATAGGATTAAATCGGGACCGTTCACATCGGACTCGAATCTTAAAGCTCAGGGGTAAAACGGTAATTTCGCATGCAAATGGGTCTGAAGCGGGTACTGGGTCTCCTTCTCACAGATCCAATAACCCGCAAACGGATCCACCTCAGCTGGGTACGGGTTTCAACCCGCTACCAACCCGATCCGACAAGATACAATCAAGGTCCCTGATTAGATCTAAATCAACGGCCATGATTCACGGCTATCTTTTCACTGGGGATTAGGGATTAAATTCCTTAACTGGTTATAGGGGATATACCTTATCAGATTACATGCCTTATCTGATTACGGGGAATATTCCTTATCTAATCACGGGGATTACATTCCTAAAACCAGTCCCTAAGACGCCTATAAATACCCCTCACCCATCTCCATTAAGGGGTAATCAATCTTTCTCTAGTTAAACGCTCTTTCATAATCAATTCTGGTGACTGACTTGAGCGTCGGAGGGTGCGTCGCCGGGAACAACCCCGATGTCTCGCACTTTTTGCAGGTGCACGGCGGGAGCGACGATCAGAGTTCAACGGAACAGGTATACAGGTTCTCCTATTCAGTTTCCCCAAGAACTCACAAATTCATCTGTTTGCCCCCACACCGAATTTAGCGGCAACAGGCTCTCGACCCCCCTCTTGAGGATTCATCTTCCGGGAGCAAACTGAAGAATACGAGCGAAGAAGGGTCCCAGAAATTCTAGAGGAACGACAATGGCCAACGCCGCCCAACTCCTTGTTTTGAGAAGTTCACCCCCCTCATTGTTAGTATATCATCAGTTCTTATGGAGGTGGAGAAAGAAGGACTACTCCGTGGCCCCCTAGAATGAATACCCATGACAAGAAAAGGAATAGAGATAAGTGGTGCCGCTTTCTCAGGGACTACGACCACGACACATATGATTGTCGGGCTCTCAAGGAGGAGATCGAAGAACTCATATAGCGGGGACACCTAACCAAGTTTTTCACAAAGGACGGGGCCGATCCTCCACCCCGAGGAGCCAACAATCGAACCGAGAGGCTCAACGAGTTCCAAGACTTTGAACATGGGGTCACCGTCCACCTTATCTATGGAGGTCCAATGAGGGAAGAACCAAACTTCTCCTAAGAGACCTTCACCCTATCTTAGAAGTAGGTTTTCAGTTTTCAATAAGGCTGATGCTTGTAACATGGCCAAAAGCATGTAATAATGGCTCACCCCATTGAAGCGGCCACTTAGTTTGTTTCAATAAAATTTAGCTTTTTTCTATTGAAAGTTATTGCATTTGTCTCATGTCTCTCTCTGGGTCACATCTATGACTCGTTAAACGGTAAGTTCGGAGTCCAGTTTGTCCTACAGGGCTGCTCCCACAACTGACTAAGCTCAAAGATGAGTTTGGATTCTAACACTTGGTTCGACGCCGCTTTAGCCGCTTGCAAACGAGCAAGTGCAAAGTAGCTCACCATTCAGAATTGCTCCTACAACTCGTTAAACCCCTAAAGACAACAAGTTCGGAGCCAATACTGGGTTCGATGCCGCTTTAGCCGCTTGCGAACAAGCAAGTGCAGAGCAGCTCACTATCCGGAATTGCTCCTACAACTCGTTGATAACCCCGTAACAACTAGTTTGAAGTTCATAATTATAGTTCAAAATTGCTCTCACAACTTGCAACAACTTGCAAGTATGCGGTTTTGGGGCTCAAAATGAACATTCATACTACTCCCACTATTGGTTAAATTTTGCAACAAGCAAATTCAGAGCTCAACTCTTCCCTAGAGTTGCTTCTCAAACTTCTCCCAAACGGATCTCTCCTAGAGCCTGGTGATGCTCTTCGCTCCGCTCACCTCCCGAGCGGCCTTCTTCTCAATAATTTTGGAGCTCAAGTCTCTCCTAGAGTTTCTCTTAAAACTCGTTCAGAAAATTGCGCCGCCGACGTGATCGGTGCTCCAGATTGTGCCACGTCGATGTTTACTTGATTAATTCTTTTATTTCCTAATTAACTATTTAAAAATTGTGATAAATAATTATAAATTCTAAAAATAATTATAAATTGGAGAAAATTATTTTTGAACTCCTGGAAAAATAATTATTAATTGGAATGATTAATTGATGCTTTTTGAAAATAGATTGTTGCTTCGCAAAATTGAATAAATGATTTGAAAAATAATTAGAAATTAGAAAAAATCAATGAAAAATCCTAAAGATCCCACCAACATGTTTGAATACGAGGCAGGCTCAATTAAATGCTTTTAAGCCCCGTCGGCGATTCTAAAGCTCCAAAAGAAATCCGATAAGATCTCGTACGCCATTAAAACATGAAAACTACTCCCCAAAGGCTGTTAAACTCTGTCTTTAGAAGGGGGGGGGGGGGCTTTTGATATGGCTAAAAATAGGATTAAATTGAGACTGTTCGAATCGGGTATGAATCTTAAACGGAAGTTTCACCTACAAACGGCCCCGAAATGGGAACTGGGTCTTTCTTCGAAGTCCAATAACCCAAAAAAGGATCTGTCATATTGGGTATGGGTAGCAACCCGTTACAAACCAATTCAGATATGTAAAGAGTAATTCAAATTTATGGTTATCTCTAAGAGGCGGTTTAAACTATCTCTCTTATCATGAAATGAGTTTAAACTCTACATCTTATGCAAAAATACCGTGACATAGAGATAAATGATTATCTCTAAACTTTCTCTTAAGGCGACTATAAATATCCCTCTCCCCCTACCATTACAAGGTAATCAATATTTTTCCACATAAACACTCTTTCATAATCTTCCTGATTACTGACTTGAGTGTCGGAGGGTTCGTCGCCAGGATCCATCCTGGTATATCGAAATTTTTGTAGGTCAATGGCAACGTCAAGAAACCAAACAAATGCCGGTGAAAGTCAGCAGGTTTGCCTTATTTTTTCCAAAAGAATCCACAAATTCATCTATTTGCTCCCACACCAAAATCAGCAGCAACAAAGATTTTTTACGAAATCACTGGAAACCTTCTTTTAGGAGAAAATAACATCTATAAGATTTCTTAATAAAGAAATAGAAAAATAAAATATTTCGATACAATTTAGTGTATTAATAGCGAGGATTCAAAATTCTTAGTAAAATATGAGAAAATTAAGGAAATATGGCGAATTACTTTGAGAAGTTATTAAATAAAAAGGTTGTGGACAACTTAAATATAGAGAACTTGAGGAAGAATCGAGAGCATATGTTTTTTCGTAGAATTAAGACCTTAGAGATTCGAAATGCTCTAGGAATGATGAAAATAGGAAAAGCTTTATGACCGGATGGTATACCCATTGAAGTTTGGAATTGTCTTCGTGATGTAGGAGTGAGTTGGCTAATAAGATTATTTAATGGGATTTTGAGGACCAAGAAGATGCCCAGAATAAAGAAAGTCTATTTTAGTACATATATATAAAAATAAATGAGATATACAAAGCTGCTCCAACTACCGAGAGATTAAATTAATGAGTCATTCGATGAAACTTTGGGAGAGAGTGATCGAACATAAACTGGGACTAGAAACTACAATGTCTGATAATCAGTTTGAATTTATGCCTTGGTGGCCAACAATGGAAGCAATTTATGTACGGAGAAGACTATAAAAAATATAGGGAGAATAAGAAAGATCTACATATGGTCTTTATAGATTTAGAAAAAGCATATGATAAAGTCTTTAGAGACATAGTACGGTGGGAGTTAAATTTAAAAAAAAGTAATTATTCGGTATATTGAAGTGATTAAGGATATGTATGAAGGGGCAATGACCATAATTAGAACAACTACATGAGAGACCGATGATTTTCCTATTACAGTAGGTTTACACCAAGGTTCGGATTTAAGCCCTTACACCAAGGATGAATTGACCGATTATAAGATGAGGTGCCTTGGTATATACTTTTTTCGATGATGTCGTCTTAGTAGACTAGACTAAACCAGGAATCAATGTTAAATTAGAAGTACGGAAAGAAACTTTGAAAGGTAGAGCTTTTAGAATAAGCAGAACTAAAACAAAATATATAATTTTAGTGATATTCAGAACACAAATAAGAGTAGTGAAGCTTGATGGTCAAGAGGTACCTAAGAGATACCGTTTCCAATATTTAGGTGCGTTTATAAAAAGAGATTGGAAGATTAGTGAAGATGTTATACATAGGATCCAAATATGGTGGCTTAAGTGGAGAAGCTCTAGTGATGTTTTGTGTAACAAACAAGTACCTTTGAAGCTGAAAGAAAATTTTATAGGACGACTGTTAGACCAACAATGATGTATGGTGTAGAGTGTTCGGCAACAAAGAAACAATATGTCCAAAAAATGAGTGTAGAGGAGATGATGATGCTAAGATGGATGTGTGGTAAAATCGGGAAGGATAAAATTAAAAATGAGTATATACGAGACATGGTAAAGGGCTCCTATTAAAGATAAATTAATAGAGAATCGACACAGGTGGTTTGGACATGTCACACGTATACCTAGTAGTGTCCCCGTTAGAAAAAGTGATTTGATAATTATTGAGGGTGGAATTAGGGGCATGAGAAGACCTAAACTTATTTTAATGGAAACAGTGTGAAAAGATATGATAGCCTTACAGAAGATATTACACTAAATATAGCAGAGTGGAAAACTAGAATTCATGTAGCTAACTCCAACTAGTTGGAATGAAAGTATTTTTATTGTTGTTGTTGTTGTACTTGAAACCTTCTTTTGGTTTATAATTTTTTATTTAAAGCTTGAAATTTTTGGTGATGACTCTATCTTTAGCTTGTAAATAGAGATTTCATGAGTTTCATAAAAATAAAAACAATATGACACTAATTCAATGAAACTTAGGGATGGCAAGTGGGCCGGGTCAATCGGCGACCCGCCCGTTGAACCCGGCCCGTGAAAGCGTTTGGTGGGTTCGGGTCGAACCCGTGAACAGTAACGGGTCGACCCGGGTCGCGTAAATAGCGAATCGAACTCATACAACCCGGTCCGCAAACCCGTTACTGTTCACCCAACCCGTATGCCAACCCGTGGGTCGCGAACTGTTGGACCCGTTTGGGTCGAACATTCGACTCGTCACGGGTCGACCGTTGACCCGCGCGAGCCATTGGGGGGGCACTGTACAACAGAGAGCAAAACGGCTATTATAGCTGTTTTGTTGGATTCTTTTGGTTTTTTTTGGGTTTTTTGTTTATTTTTAGCCTATAAATACCCCCCAAAATTCCATCAAAAAAATCTCACCTTACTCTCTTACCCTCTCTACTATTATAACTCATTTCTAAGGAATTTTTCAAAAATTCAAGTATTCAACAAGCAAATCTTCAAGGTATATACACGATCAATTTTCGATCGTATCGAAATCAAAATTCAACAACTTGTTCAACTCTTCAACTCTCATCCAACTCCAAATGATCAAATCGTCAATTCTCCTTCAAGCTCTCCTCAACTCTTCAATTCCGGAATCGCTTATTTCTAGTTCTACTTCTATTTTTATTTTCACGGTTTATTTTATATACGCATATCCACGGTGAACGGTATCAAAATTTCATCTCTCTCATTATTTTATTTTTGTGTTGTAGTTATAATTATTGTTGGTTTTTTGATCTTCTCTATCTCAACCCTCTTGTTTTTTAGAATTTTTTTTATTATTCACCGTTCCTACATTGTGTTGTTTTTTTTACATACATTAGTACATTACTACATTATGTCTAGATCACGCGGTAGCGGTCGTAGCGGGCAAGATTCTTCCTCCTCTTCCCGTAGGCCACCAATTGTCCCAATTAGTGAGCCCGCCCAAGAGTACCATGATCCTCCTACCCAACAATGGGGTGTACACGATGAGTTTGTAGGTGACATACAATTAGAACAACAACAACAACAACAACAACAACCAACCGAAACCACACAACCCTATAGTAGTAGAAAAAGTAGAGGAAAAAGTAGTGATTGGCATAAGTTTTACGATTATATCCCGAACGAACAAACTCCGGGTATAGGTTTGAAAGTTTGTAAAACATGTTCTAAAACATACAAATTAAAGAGGGGTGACGGCACCGGTACAATTAGTAGACACATCCAACATAACCATAAAGACCTTCTTGCTAACCTACAAGGCCAACAAAAAATCAACTATAGGACCGGTTTAGTTGATAGCCACCCTTATGATCCCGATCTTGTTCGTCGAGAAATGACCCGATTAGTTATAAAGGAAGAGTTACCATTTTCCTATCCCGAGAGTAGGGGCTTGGAAAATTTTAACCAAACGGCCTTAAACCCTCATTTTAGAAGAATTCCGAGAAATACTTGCAAATCGGGTTGTTTTAAAATGCACATCGAAATGAATGACGCTTTGATTGCAATTTTATGGAGTTTAACTTGTAAAGTTAGTTTAACTTTGGATTGTTGGACGGGTGTCAACAATATTCCAATGATGGGAATAACCTATCATTGGATCGACAAAGATTGGATTCTTCAAAAAAGAATCATATAACTTGCGGCGTTGCCGTATCCCCATAGTGGCACTGAAATAGCAAATCGTATTTTAGAAATTTGTGATGTTTTTCATATTCGCGATAAAAATATGTGTATTAGTTTTGATAATGCATCTAACAAAAATATAGCATTTACTACTTTAAAATCCGTATTAAACCCTCTATCTGACAATATTTTTCATGTTAGATGTGCATGTCATATTTTAAATTTATGTGTTCAAGATGTATTAAAAATAGCCGATCCATATATAATTAAAATTAGAAATTGTGTACATTTGATTGCATTAAGTCCAAGCGTATTTCAAGAATGGAAAACTTGGTGTAGACTTTAAAATGTACCTTTTAGAAGAATTTCAAAGGATGTTAGACACCGATGGAATTCTACTTTTGATTTACTACATGTTGTTACCGAATATAAAGCAGTTGTAAATGATTTTTGTATCGCATTTCATATGCCAAATTTTGAAATGACTCCCACCGATTGGTATTATGCTGAAGCTTTGTTGAAACTTTTAGAACCGTTTAAAACAGCAACTTTAAAATTTTCAAAAAACATATGAAATTTACTTCTAGTAGCATTTTTATTTCATTAGTTAGCATAATGCAAACATTTAACGAAATGTTAAATGATCCCATTGTTGGTGAGATTGTAAAACCTGCATACAAAATTTTTTTGAAGTATTATTTTCCTCCTCCTATGTTGATTTGTGTTGCTACCGTTATGGATCCTCGTATCAAATTAGAAGGTACGAAGAGTTTGATTGAAATATTTTTTGTATTACTTGGGGAAAATGTAGAAATAGTAATTGATTGCGTTACTTTTTTTAGTTCAGTTTGAATCTACATTAAATAACTTGTATGATTATTATGATTGATGTTTTGCTTCTAGTAGTACAACTTCTGTAGTTAGTTCTTCTTCTGGTACTTCTAAAGGTAAGGGTAAGAGTAAATTTGATGATAGAACATTTAATTTACTTGTACAAATTCAATCAAAAAAACATAGGACTAATCAACCAAATGAATTAAATTGGTATAACCAACAAGATTCTAAGCCTTCTTCTTCTCCACTAGATATTTTACAATGATGGAAAGACCATGAACACACTTAACTATTCTGTCAATTATGCCTAAAGATTTACTAACTCCTCCTGTCTTTACAGTTGCTTCTGAAAGTGCATTTTCTTCAAGTGGCAGAGTTCTAACTGATTACAGGAATCGCTTGAAGCCCGACGCGTTAGAGATGCTCGTTTGCACAGAAGACTGGCTGAAGACTGAAGATAGGACACAAGGGAAAGTACTATCAACGTCCAACTCGCTGGAAAAACAACAACAACAACAACAACAACAACAACAACAACAATAGCTTTGCTTGTAATAGCAACTCGACCGACACGTTAGAAATTGTATTATATCTTTGCTTGTTATGTTAAATTAGAAAAATTGGAGTCAATTAAAATTGTATATAAGAAATATGTTAGTGTATAAAACATATTTGTGAATTGAATTCTTCATTTCATTAGAAATTGTGAAAATTGTATAACTTAAATTCATATGAATAATATTTCAATATTTTTTGCCAATTTCACTCTTTCAATCTTATTATTATTATTACGGTTTTTAATTTTTATTATTATTATTATTATTATTATTATTATTATTATTATTATTATTATTATTATTATTATTTTAAGCTAAAAATATTAATAAAAAAAGCCTATCTATCTAAACGGGCCAACCCGTGGGTCGACCCGACCCGACCCGAGTTGGACCCTAAAGGGTTCACGGGTTGGGCGGGTCGCCTAAAACAACTTTGGGCCCGGCCCGGTTAAGTCGCCAAACCGGTCCGAGCACGCACAAGTCAAGGTCCACCCCGGGCGGATTCAGCCCGGCCTGGCCCGTTCGACCCGAATGCCAAACTTCATATGGGGGGCCACTATTTTTACAACCTGGTGAAACTCAAATTTCAAGAAGCTTATAAAGCCGATCACAAGAACCTGAAAAATGAAACTTGAGATTCACTAGGTTTCTCGGTTTCAACATGAGTTTTATATAGCCAAAGAGGCCCTTATATGGTCATTGATAGTTAACATGACATAATAGTTTAGAAGGACAATTAATTAATAAATTCTATAACAGAGGCATGAGATATCATTTTTCTTGTTAATGGCTGATGCGGTTTGTTTCTGGGAGACGTGTGGATGCACCAGGTGTGAGTTCTTACTCGATTTGTATTTGGAGGAAGCTCCTAATCAGACGACCCTCGGCTGGCCGAACGGTACCGGTGACAAGCTGGAGTGAGGTGAGGCTGGATGCTTGGCTCGGATCAGGGGGCTCGGATATGAGGTCTCGTGTACCTGCAGACGGTCTCGGAACACCGGGGTTGGTCCTGGTGGCAGACCCTCCGACGATCTAGTTAGTCAATTAAGATAGAGTAACAGTAACTAGGGTTTTGGTGGCCAAAGATTGATCACCTGGAGAAGGAACGGGGGTTTGGTATTTATAGAAGATGGCAACCGGGTCTGGACCCGTTTATGGCCGGGTCTGGACCCGGTTACCCGTTTGGCTGAAGCGGTGGAAACCCGGGCGGTTTAGGGTTGACGTGGCAGACGTCCGAACGGTTTCCGGGCTGACGTGGCAGTGGTCCGGGCGGTTTTTCGACGCTGACGTGGCGGATCTGGAGAACCAGGAGGTGCCTCGTCATTTCTAACCCATATCACAAGCCCCACACTCCTGTAGGACTGGGTGAGCCAGTTATGTAGGAGTGATTCTTCGCCTCCGTAGGAAGAGCAGGGTGGATGTTGGGGTGAGAAAGTAGGATCTGTGATTTTCCGAAGAGGCCAGGGGGTAGGAGGAATGGATCCCTTATTGGAGCTTGCGCGGGAGGCTGTGTAGAGGAGTAAGAGAGCCAGAGGGGTGCATGTCGAGGCCTGGGGGTCGGCGGACGAGCCCACAGAGTCGGCGGACGGGCCCCAAGGGTCGGAAGACGACCGTCTCACTAGTTGGAAGAGCGAGGGGACGGTGAGGCCTTCCGTTGGGGCTTGTTTGCCGAGCGTTTAGGGGTCGGTGGCCGAGACCCTGGGGGGTCGGTTTGTCCAGCGCTTGGGGGTCGGCAGATGAACTTCTTGGGTCTGTGGATGATCTCCTCGCTAGTTGGAAGAGCGAGGAGAGCATTTTGTGCTCGGCCACCCTGAGTCAAAGGAGAGCATTGGTGTTCGGGATGCTATCCGAGCTTCGAGCCCCCTTAGAGTCAAAGGAGAGTGATTGGTGCTCGGGGTGCTATCCGAGCGCCGAACCACCCTGAGTCGAAGGAGAGCGATTGGTGCTCGGGATGCTATCCGAGCGTCGAGCCCCGTCAGAGCAAAAAGGAGAGCGATTGGTGCTCGGGATGCTATCCGAGCACCGAGCCCCCCAGAGTCAAAGGAAGGCGATTGGTGCTCGGGATGCTATTCGAGCGCCGAGCCACCTCAGAGTAAAAGGAGAGCGATTGGTGCTAGGGATGCTATCCGAGCGCCGAGCCCCCCCAGAGTCAAAGGAGAGCGATTGGTGCTCGGGATTTCATTCGAGCGTCGACCCTTCTGTGAAATAGAGGGGAAATTACTGGCTCGTGCTTCTATCCGAGCATCGACCCTTCTGTGAAAAATAGAAGGAGAATTGGCTCGCGCTTCCATCCGAGCGTCGACCCTTCTGTGAAATTGAGGGGGAATTGTCTTGCGCTTCTATCCGAGCGTCGACCCTTCTGCGAAAAATATAAGGGGAATTGGCTTGCGCTTCTATCCGAGCGTCGACCCTTCTGTGAAAAATAGAAGGGGAATTGGCTCGCGCTTCCTTCCGAGCGTCGACCCTTCTGTGAAAATAGAAGGGAAATTGGCTCGCGCTTCCTTCCGAGAGTCGACCCTTCTGTGAAAAATAGAAGGGGAATTGGCTTGCGCTTCTATCCGAGCGTCGACCCTTCTGTGAAAAATAGAAGGGGAATTGGCTCGTGCTTCCATCCGAGCGTCGACCCTTCTGTGAAATAGAGGTGGAATTACTGGCTCGTGCTTCTATCCGAGCGTCGACCCTTCTGTGAAAAATAGAAGGGAAATTACTGGCTCGTGCTTCTATCCGATCGTCGACCCTTCTGTGAAAAATAGAAGGGAAATTGGCTCGCGCTTCTATCCAAGCGTCGACCCTTCTGTGAAAAATAGAAGGGGAATTGGCTCGCACTTCCATCCTAGCGTCGACCCTTCTGTGAAATAAAGGGAGAATTGGCTCGTGCTTCTATCCGAGCGTCAACCCTTCTGCGAAAAATAGAAGGGGAATTGGCTCGCGCTTCTATCCGAGAGTCGACCCTTCTGTAAAAAATAGAAGGGGAATTGGCTCGCGCTTCCTTCCGAGCGTCGACCCTTCTGTGAAAATAGAAAAGGAATTGGCTCGCGCTTCTATCCGAGCGTCGACCCTTCTGTGAAAAATAGAAGGGGAATTGGCTCGCGCTTCTGAACTGGGCGAACTCCATCCCCCTCCCTCATTTCTTTATCTTCACTTTATTACTCACTTTCCAATTTTCAACAAGAGCGGGAACTTTACTTGCCGTCGGTAGATTTTCCGGTGACCGTAACTTTCTACGTTCTAGGTTAGTTTTTTTTTCTTTTCAGTAATGTCGCGAACTCAGTCTGGATCCGAGGCTAGCTCGTCAGGTCGTTTCGCAGAGGAATCTGAGCAGGAAACATCGTCGTCCTTGAGCAAGTATAAAGTGAAGGAGGAGGTTCTTACCGACCCTGGTTCATATGATGGGGACGATGTGGTTTTTGTGGTGTCCCCATTGAGGTCCAGAAGACCGGGGAAGGAGCCCATGGACGAGGGTGACGAGGAGGAAGAGGATGAAGGGGACGAGGATGAGGAGGACGAGGAGGAACAGGATGAGGAGTGGGAAGGTGATGAAGAGGAGGGGGACGAAGATGAGCAGGTTACCGAGGGTGGTGAGGAAGACGATGAGGATGAGGTCGAAGGACAGGATACTGGTCAGAGCACGGCTGGAGGGCCGACTGGGGTCGAAGAAGATCTTCCACCACTTCCCCCCTTGTCGACGCGGTCCCCCGAGCATTAGGCTCGTCCTCGTCGGAGGAAGAAAGCCATGACCATCCCGCACAGTCCTTCCTCGCCCGATGAGTACGCACCGAGACACGGTCTCGAGTTTCCCCCAGTCACCTTCAGGAATCCGGGGTCGATTCGGATGTATCCCGACGATATTAAGGATATCGAACCGATCCCGCCAGTATCGGGCGAAGACAATCGGGTGAAGATCCGCGCAGACAGCATCCCGAGCATTCTGAAGGCAGAGTACCTCAACATTATCAGGGCTGCCTACTACATTCCGTGGGAGTTCGAGATCTTCCTTTCGAGTCCAAGTATCCGTCCCACTACGGTTCTGGCACCGGGGTACTGCATGTTTCCCGAGGATGCGTTCCTCTCGGGGCTGAGGCTACCGCTGCATCCCTTCGTGAAGAGGGTTCTGAACTGGGCGAAGCTGTGTCCCATGCAGTATGGTCCGAACTCCTGGAAGCATTTAGTCTGCTTCATTCTTAAGTGTGAAGAGAAGAGAGTGAAGCCGAGGCTGACATTCTTCCGAGCTATTTTTGGGATTGGTTCGCTCGGAGATCAGGAGGGGATTTTTTACTTCTCGTCGAGACCGCACAAGAAGGTTATGCACAGTCATCCGGACTCTATAAAGGGATGGAAGGAGAAATACTTTGTAGTTCGGACTGAGGGGTCTTGGGGAATTCCGACCGGATGGAACTTCGTCAAGCCGAAGCACAAGCCTCCGAGGAAGAGCGACTTGACAGCCAAGGAGTGGAAGAGGGTGGAGAAGATTACCGGGGGGCACAGTATAGCGTGGCCGCGAGTGACCGAGATACACCTTTCCCGGGCCGGACTGAGTCTTGCCGACCCTAGTATATCTCTTTCCGACTATGTTCATTTCTTGCCTTTGTGTTAACATTAGCCTTTCTCTGTGTTTTTGTAGGGATGACGACTCAACAGGCTGACGCGAAGAAGTTATTGCTTTATGTTGCCGATAAGGCGAGGGCAGAGAAGAGGAAGAAGGCCGAGCAGGAGAGGATAGCGGTCGAGAGGCAGAAACTGGCCGCGTAGACCGGGGCCTCTTCCCAGGTGCCGGCACCGACGGCCGAGGAGCCTTCTGCGGTGAAGAGGGCTAAGAAGTAGCACTCTCAGTCCTGCCACTCGTCGAGGGGGGCTTGGGATGCTGCGGGTGGTTCGGGCAAGACCGTGGATGCCCTGTAAAAAAGACTCCCCCCAATTCGGCCGAGCGCAGCGAAGATGGTGGGCAGGCAGGGTACGCTTCCATTTGCCCCTGATTGGTCGATCGTGCGGGGCGATTCTCTGCTCGATGCACCTGTGGCGATCGAGTTCGTCTCGAAGGCCGCCACCGAGCGCGATCGGATGGCCCTGGCGGTGCAAACGGCGGACCAGGCCTATATGCGGTGGGCCCAGTCAACCCACTTGGTAAGTTGGTTTGGCTCTGTTGTACTTAATGACTTAGAGTTCTTTTTCTGATCTTTCTCTTCTTCGGCCAGGGGATGCTCCATGGCCAGCACTTCTGCAAGTGCCTGGATAAGGAGATTATCATTGAGCGGCGGAATGCGGAGAAGTACCTTCGTGACCTGAACAAGGCCACGGATGAGCTGAAAAAAGCTCAATCGATGATTGCCATTCACGAGGCCCAGCTCGAGTCGCTTGCCAGGATCCACAAGCAGGATCGGGAGGACCTTGAGGCGAAGATCGCGGCCGAGGCGGCGAAGGGGAAGAAGGCACTGGAGGAGATAGAGTCAGCATTGGGGGAGACCATCATGGTGGCGCAGGACGAGGCATACGAACAAGCCAAGTCCCATTTTAGACATATCTACCCCGAGCAGAACGTGGACCATCTCTCCTACGGATGGACCCCTAACCTTCCTATCACCCCGGGAGGTGACGACGCGGGGGGCAATCAGAACCAAGAAGAGGTGCCACCCCACCCTCAAGAATAGATCTTCTCTTTTTTGTTTTTGATGTAAATGCCTTGGGCGGACTGGCCACCGCGGTTTTTTGTATCAAACTTCTTAAAAGTAATGAAATATATTTTTTGGGCCGATTCTTCCGTACTTGTGTTTTTTGTGATGTTTGTTCTCGTCTTTTTGATAGACGCACGGGACCTATGTCGCCTTCCCTGTTGTTGCCGAGGTGCCTTTAGATTGAGTGGGGGAGGGGGCCACGAAGGCAGTTTTGCTTCGTCAACAGAAGCAAGCTCGGGACCGAGCCGCCGCCGTTAACTATTTTATGAACAGGTCCCGGGAGCTCGGCTTGGAGTTGGCGCGCCTGAAGAAGGCCGTAGCCGACCGGGACTGGTGGGTTATCGAGACAGGCTGGTCCCTCTCGGATGCTTCGAGTGGGAGTTCGCTTCGGAGTCTGCCCTTCGTGAGGCCGTAGACGAGAAGGAGCTGGAGATTCGCAGACTGAAGCTATTTTTAGGTGCTGGTCTGATAGAAGGGGCCAGCAATGCGACCCCGGGGTTGTCTCCGATATTTCTACCAGATGGGACGCAGCCCGAAGATGCTGGAAGCTCGGTGGCGGGAGTACCTTCCCGGGCCGGTTCGGACGAGCGTGATAGGAGCCCCGAATTCGAGTTTCCAGCCGAGTGTGAGTGAGTTGAGTTTTTTCCTTGTATTTGTACCTGGTATTTGTACCGACGTTCATTTAGTTGTAAGCAATGAGTAATCAATAAGAACATTCATTTTCCGGAACCTTGAATGCCTCGGATGCCGAGGGTGGTCGGTGTGACAGCTACGAAGGGTCGCCACTGACGCGACTGCGTCATCAATTGCGACGTTTCGTATTCCCATGAACATTTATGGCGACTTTTCGCCTTCCGCCATTTCGTATTCCTAGATGCAATAAATGGCGGCCTTAGGGGGCTATATAATCCCCACCCCCCGTTTGGGTTGTTAGGCAGTTAGTTGCTTGATTAGGGTGCCTGCGGAAGGCGGGCTCCCAGAGAACGCAATTTTTCTGCCTGCCCTGGATTGGAGGCACACCGATCACCTTCGGACTATTCGGGGTACCGGCCGTTAGAGCCATGAGACCCCGGGTTGTTCGTTGGTGAGCGGTGGGCCGACCGATCATTTCGAGGGTTCGGAGAGAGCCGAAGCATGGTGGCTCTTCTGCCGTCCTCGAACAGTTCGGGGTTTTGGGCTCGTAAGAGCCGTAAACCCCGAGTTGTTCGGGGGCGAGAGAAGGGTAAGCTGAATGGCTCGAAGGCTCAGAGCATTTGTTCCAGGACGGAGAGAGCAGTTTGTTGACGGCCCCCCTGCCATCCTCGAACAGTTCGGGGTTTAGGGTTGTAAAAAGCCGAAAACACCGAGTTGTTCGGGGGTGAGAGGGTGGTCAATAACTCGACCCAGAGCTCGGGGCGTCTGCCGAAGGCGGATGCTCTAAACCTAATAAAATTTTTTCAACACACGGTTGTGGCTTGTAACCGAGCGTAGTGGTCGAGCGGCTTTGAATAGAGCTGCGGCCTTGCTCCGGTTGGTTGAGCCCCCATGTTTGCGAGAACCAGTGGCAAGAGTAGCAGGGGGTCACCGCCGAGCTTTAAGGTCGTGGTGCCTTGGAGAAGGCACCCGCCTTACTCGGTGTCGACGCCGAGCTCCTGCACATGTTCTCAGGGAGAGACGGTGCGGGCGTGGCTGGCGGACATCGCCTCGTACATAGGTTGATGAGCTTGGAGAAGCCCAAACCGAGCAAGGGATGGATGCCGAGCCCCCATACCGGTGAGAAAGACAATTGCGGGCGTAGCAGGGGGTCGCTGCAGAGCGTCAAGGTCGCGGTGCCCTGGGGAAGGCACCCGCCTTGCTCGGGGTCGATGCCGAGCTCCTGCACATGTTCTCAGGGAGAGACGGTGCGGGCGTGGCTGGCGGATGTCGCCTTGTACATAGGTTGATGAGCTTGGAGAAGCCCAAACCGAGCGAGGGACGGATGCCGAGCCCCCAGGATTTCCCTCCGGAAGTCCTGAAACTCCTGGTGAGTGACTGGGGCTCCCTCGACCCGGTTCGGTTGAGCCGAAGGTTGCCGTCCGACGCGGCTGAACGCTGGCCTCCGCCCTTGGGACGGTGGCCCTTCCCCTGCTGCGGCTAACCTGTCGGTTTATGATTACCCCCCGTAAGTCGGGCTGGGCTGGACGGAAGGTATTCGGCTGTGGTCCCTGACGGGGAGCCCCGTGATTGGATGCGTGCGCCTCGGCGGCGGCACCCGGCGGCGGCAAGTCCTGCTAAGGTGTGGAGGTAGCCGCCTTCTTGGCTTTGGGGGCCATGAGAGCTCGGCTGTCGATGTACCTTGATGGTTGGGCTCGAGTCGGCTCCTGAAGTAGGGTTCCCACAGACGGCGCCAACCTGATGCGGTTTGTTTCTGGGAGACGTGTGGATGCACCAGGTGTGAGTTCTTACTCGATTTGTATTTGGAGGAAGCTCCTAATCAGACGACCCTCGGCTGGCCGAACGGTACCGGTGACAGGCTAGAGTGAGGCGAGGCTGGATGCTTGGCTCGGATCAGGGGGCTCGGATCTGAGGTCTCATGTACCTGCAGACGGTCTTGGAACACTGGGGTTGGTCCCGGTGGCAGACCCTCCGACGATCTAGTTAGTCACTTAAGATAGAGTAACAGTAATTA
The DNA here is from genome assembly GCA_017893485.1 of Hemerocallis citrina. NCBI lineage: Eukaryota > Viridiplantae > Streptophyta > Magnoliopsida > Asparagales > Asphodelaceae > Hemerocallis > Hemerocallis citrina. Next base: position 131,405 of record JACEHZ010000572.1, read on the forward strand.
GGGTTTTGGTGGCCAAAGATTGATCACCTGGAGAAGGAGCGGGGGTCTGGTATTTATAGAAGATGGCAACCAGGTCTGGACCCGGTTACCCGTTTGGCTGAAGCGGTGGAAACCCGAGCGGTTTAAGGCTGACGTGGCAGACGTCCGGGCGGTTTTCGGGCTGACGTGGCAATGATCCGGGCGGTTTTTCGACGCTGACGTGGCAGATCTGGAGAATCAGGAGGTGCACGTATCCTGAGGGGATCCTGTGGTCCAGGATGGGCCACGTCATTCCTAACCCATATCAATGGCCCTACCTTATATAAGGTTTTGCCTACCCCCTTGAGTTGAACGTGGCTCTGCCACTGCCCATAATCCCCCATGATCTAGGAGTAAAAGGATCTGCCGCAGATCCTTTCACTCTAGGTTTTGCCTATCCTTTTCTTCCTAGATAAAAGGTGTTTCTTTCATCTGAATTGTTGGATCCTTACCTTATTCTGCCCGCCCATCAACCCGTTTGCTAGGTCTATTTATCAGGCAATCACATTTAGAATCTTGAAGATAATAAAAACAAAATTAAAATTTTTTTTATTAAAAAAAAAGAAGAAAAAAAACCCACCAATGTTTCAAAAAGTACAAAGTATTTCTATTTCATCGCATTTTTCCATTAAGTTTTTTCTCTCTCTTACGAGTCAGCTTTGACTCCATTAACTCATGTTGACTGTGTAAAAAGTAGTACGAACTACATAAAATACCCCCTTTAAACTTAAACTAGTAATATACACGTTGCAATCCACGTATTAATTTTTTTATTTTAAAAAAATAAAAATTATGATTTACACGTGCAATATATGTCTTAATAAATAGGATTATATATTTTTAAAAGTAAATGTGAAGACAATAATGGAAGAGTTGGAGTTGCACGTAAGTAGGTAGATTTACAACTCTAACTCTTCCATTATAATAGTTATTATATACTATATTATTGATAGATAGATAGATAGATAGATAGATAGATTAATAGATAGTAATTTACATGTGTAATGTACATTTAATATATTAAAAAAATTTAAGTTAAAAATCTGACATACGGAGGATTCGAACCTAAGACTTCCTTTATATTAGTTATGCACGTGTAATGCACGCGTTGATAGATCCACAAATGACACTTAGACCTTCTCCTATTATAATATTATAGTATTTTTCACGTGCAATGCACGATTTGATAAGAGTCAGAGAATTTTTACGTGCGATATACATGTTAAAAAATAATGTTGGAGTTGGACGTGCGTTGCATGTAATTGAGAAAAATATTTTGAAGAAAAAGCTACGATTTGTACGTGCAATGTACATGTTCGTAAGTAGAATTAGAGTTATACGTGCAATATATGTGTTTATTTGGTGTTAAAAAATATTAAAATTTTATTTTGCACGTGCGTTGCACGTTTAAATAGGTGAAATTTTGTTTGTTAATTTATTTTTGTTATAATTAATAAGAGAGTTGGAGTTGCACGTGCAATGTACGAGTTTGTATGTTGAAAAATTACAACCCAAACTCTACCATTATAATATTAGAGATTAGAGATTAGAGATTACAGATTAAGTCCTTATCTCCTCTCTTTCTCCTTTCTTCTCATGTTTGAAACCCGAAACCCAAACCTATTTCTCCTATCTTCTCATTTCTGAACCAAATTTGAAACCCAAAACCCTCACTCCATCGAGAGAGAAATTATAATGAGCGCCCTTCGGAAAATAAAAATATATTTTAGGTCCCATAAATGCAAATACAGTTTCCTGATCCGATATAATGGCAGAAACAAAAAAACGTCATTGGCGCGAGTAAACAAAGCTCGTCCTCTTCAACAATGGAGAATTCAAAATTACAAAAGCGAAAGTCTTATACCCTATCGCCATTTCGTCGCCACAACCCAACAAATTCCCAAACGACTCGCTCGATACTCCCATAATCCCCCTCACCACCGCGATCACCTCCTCCTGCTCCAGCCGTATATCCATCCTCTCCCACCCCTCAACCTCCTCCTCCTTCTTCTCCACTTCCAAGAAGAAGGCACGGGGAACCACGTGTCTCTTCGTCTCCGAATTTTACAAATACAATTTCAATACACATATTATTTTTTAATAATTACTTCAATACATAGATAGTAAGCATTTGTTGTATTCAGCAGTTGGAACTATGATTATTCTGACGCTTCAACAATTTGATGATAATCAGTTTGGATTCCAGAGTGTCAAGAGACATCTCTCTCTCTCTCTCTCTCTCTCTCTCTCTCTCTCTCTCGAAAATGGAGTGTGGGCCAACGTAGCCTTGCTCGGTATCGGGCGACGATGGGTGTGGTGGAGGAGGAAGATGAGTATCGGCTTGACTGCTGGAAAAAATTCCGTCGAACGCGCTCGCCAAGAGGATGAAGACGCGAGAAGAACTTGACTCCAGTCAATCGGCTAGCTCCCAAGAACGACAGAGAAGATGAGGCATTGATCACCTAGGCTGAGTTCTGTGATTTCAAAGACCAAGTTCTCAAAGCCTTCCAAGTTGCCTCAAATATGGACCGTCAAAAAAGCGATCATCCTAGAACTATGCTACAAGAAGAGTCTCGCATGTCAACACGATCTGAGGGACTGGAAGACCTAATCCTTCATCGCTTCTAAAAGATGGAGGACCGCCTTGCTTAAATTGGTCAAGAGGAAGGTTGCTAAGGTAGAGGCTACCGCCCCAGTCGACCTCCCTTCTCTAGGTCAATTCTTGAAGCCCCTGTTTCAGAGAACTTCAAGCCGCCAACCTTCGAGTCTTACAGCAGTGAATCTGACCCAACAGATCGAATTGAGAGTTTCAAAACTCTCATGATGATCCACCGAGCCCTTGATGCGCTCCTCTGCAGAATGTTCCTAGCAACCCGGAAGGTATCAACACGGGAATGGTACTCCCGTCTTTTTCTGAGGTCTATCTTCGATCATCTTAAAAATTCTTTCCTCACCCACTTTGTTAGCAGTCGCAAGGCTGAGAAGACAAGCGCTTCCTTACTCAACTTGAAGTAAAGGGATGAGGAGTCTCTCAATGTTTTTTTTCAATGATTCACAAACGAGTCCCGATCCATCCCCTCCCTTGACGTAGCAGTAGAAACTACCGCATTCAGACATAATGTCGGTCACGCCAACCTTAAATCATCCCATTCCAACATGCCTCCTCGGGACTTCTCTGAACTCCTATTGCGGAGTAAGAAGTACATCCAAGCTGAAGATGCTCTCCCTCCCCAGGACCAAAGGGACCGCTTATCCGGGAACAAACGAAAGAATATTAATGAAGAAGAACCCAAGAAGTCTCAGAAGGATGGGTTTGGCCAACATCGCCTTCCTCTGCTATCTCACATCGACAAGTTCACTCTTCTCAGTGCTAGCATATCAATGATCCTCATGGAAATCAAGGGAGATGGGTTGCTCGGTCTTCCTCCTAGGATGAACACATTGGACTAGATAAGGGATAAACGTGTGGTTCTGATTTCATAAGGACCATGGCCACACACAGATAACTACCGAACCCTCTAAGAAGAAATCGAGCCTCTAATCCATCCAGGTCACCTCTCCAGGTACACTAAAAAAGATAGGGTTGAGCCTCCTCTAGCTCGAGGAGCTAACAAACGTCCAGAGAGAAATTTTGAGCCCCTAAACTAAGAACCTAATGCAGTTTTTCACTCCATTCATGGAGGTTCCATGGGTGGGGAGTCTAGGTCCTCCTAAAAATCATTCGTCAAAGAAGTAAACCCAGTATAAAACTTCCCTCCTGCCAACAGCTTGGAAGTTCCAGTAACTTTCTTGGAAAAATATCTACAAGGAATTCGAACACCACATTGTGCCGCAATGGCAATCAACATCTGCTTGAAAAAGAAAGAAATGCAGCCATCTTAGGCAGCTCAGTGAACATATTCTTCTTAGAAGCTTTTGAGGGCCTTAAGATCTCCAGGGATGGTACACCCTCCATGGTTTATCTAGGGCTCCATTCCAAATCAAAGGAATAGACCAAATTTTGAAGTGACTATGGGAAAAGCCCCAACTACCCAAACTGAGGCCATAAACTTTATGGTAGTCAATGTGAAAGCTGCCTCCAACACCATCCTTGGCCATCCAGGTTTAGCAGATCTTCATGCTTTAACTTTGGTTTTCCATATGATGATTAAGTTCCCTACATCAGCGGGGGTATGAGAAGTTAATGGCAGTCAAGAAGCAGCTCAAGCATGTTACACGACCACAATGGTGGCTCTGTCCTCCCCCTCGATGCTGTAGAACTCCCTTAAAGAGGGTTCAGGTTAACTCTGAGCCCATGGATGAATTAGAAGAGATCTCCTTCTCCAAAGAAGATCAGGCCAAGGGTTTTTGGGTAAGCAGCTCTCTCTCCAACCAAGTAAGGAACAAACTGTCAGATGTATTAGGGGGAACCATGATTTTTTCACTTGGAGCACTACCGACATGCCTGACATCTTGGAAGAATTGATCATGCACCGCCTCAGTGAAAATACTGATGTCAAGCCAGTCCAGCAAAAGAGTCGCAAGTTCATCCCCGACATGAAACAAGTAGTTAATGAAGAGGTCGATAAATGCCTAGTTGCAAGCTTCATTCAGGAAGTTAGATACCCTGAGTGGCTAGCTAACGTAATCACGGTAAAGAAAGTGAATGACAAGTGGAGGATTTGCATTAACTTCATTGATCTAAACAAAAAAATGTCTGAAGCATCTATTTCCTCTCTCCAGCATTGATGCCTTTGATCGATGTCACACTCGAGCATGAGATCATAATATCCCCCTCCCACCCCCCTACCCCAACATCCCGAAAACATGTTTCATCATCGATCAAGTCATGCTCTTTAGGCTGAAGAATACTGGAGCCACTTACCAGTGCCTGGTAAACAAAGTCTTCTAGGAATTGATAAACCGAAACATGGAAGGTTATATGAACGATATGCTAGTGAAGAGCCTCAAGAAGGAAGACCATATAACTGACCTTCAAGAAGCTTTTGACATCTTACGAATGCACAACATGAGGCTGAACTCCTCTAAGTTCGCCTTTGGAGTCTCTTCGGGGAAATTCTTAGGATTCATTGGTTAGCCATAGGGGAATTGAAGCCAACCTAGAGAATATCTAAGATATACTTGAAATGTCTCCCCTATCCAACATCAAAGAAGTCCAGAGACTTATAGGGCACTTCGCCGCTATCGGACGCTTCCTATCCAAGTTTGGGAAGAAGTGCCTCTCATTCTTAAAATCTCTCTGAGGAGCAAAAGGTTTTGAGTGGGTTCAAGCACATCAAGTAGACTTTGAACAACTTAAGGCATATCTCGACAATCCCCCACTCCTATGCAAGCCCAAGCTAGAAGATGTGCTTTACCTCTCTCTAGCCACCTCATAGTAGACCCATAGTGCTAAGATAGGATCCAAAAACCTATCTACTATGTGAGCAAAGTCTTCATGATATCAAGCTTCGTTACTCTAAGATGGAGAAAATGTTCGATGATTTGATCACGTCCGCCCACAAGTTCCAACACTATTTCCAAGCACACTCCATTTTAGTCCTTACCAACCTACCCCTCAAGCAATTTCTTCACAAGACGAATAACTCTGGGGACTCATGAAGTGGTCTATCGAGATGAGCTAGCACAATGTCAACTACTGCTTAAGTACAGCTATTAAGGTCCAAGCCTTCGCCAAATTTATTGTTGAAAGCATCATCCTTGATCCCCCCGGAGAGAAGATCCTCCAATCTGGAGTGATAATGTCAATGGGTCCTCTTCTATCGAAGGGAGCAGGGCCGGTGTCATCCGTCTTGGCATGGACGAGTTCATACTCCAATACTCACTCTGCCTCAACTTTCAAGCCTCCAACAACGAGGCCGAATACAAGGCACTGATTTTCGGTCTCCTCTTAGTTCCCAAAGCAATCCCCAAGAATCAGAGCGTTCAGCAACTTTCAGCTGGTGATGAACCAAATCCAATGAGACTATGAAGCTAGGGACGATCGCATGGTCAAGTATTTAGCTTGCGTCAAGAAACTCTTAACTACATTCCAAAAGGCCGAAGTCCCTCGCATCCCTCATGAGAAAAATGGGCAAGCATATGCCATTTCTAAGTTAGCATCCTCTTCATTCAAAGTACTCGACCACACAGTGCTTACTGAGGTAATATTGAAGAGGAAGCTTTAGAGCTTATGGCTATCAATCCTCAGACATCCAGAACCAACTGGATGAAAATGTGTTCAAATTCCTCGATAAGGGGACCCCCCAACATATCCCAAAGAATCAAGGAAAATCCAGGTAAGAGTAAATAAATACACACTCGTTGAAGGATTCCTGTATAAGCCCGCATATAATATGATAGATAACGAACCTTATTTGCGGTGCCTCTCCCCTGAGGAGGCCAAGTACGCTCTGAGAAAAGTGCATGATGGAATTGGTGGCAGCCACATGGGTGTGAGGTCCTTTGCCTGCAAAGTTCTCAATCATGTGTATTATTGGTTGTCAATAACGCTCAAGAATACGTCCGCTGGTGTGCTTCCTGCCAGAGGTTCTCCTCTATGAAGTGAACACCCCATGCAGTCCTTTGTTCTATTTCAAGTCTGATCCCCTTCGCCATGTGTGGAATGAACTGACTTGGGCCATTCCCCCTGCAACATGATAAAGAAACTTTCTAGTTGTAGCAATCGACTACTTCACAAAGTGGATCGAAGTAGAACAACTAGCCTCCATCACCAAGCATAAGATTCAGCAATTCTTCTAGAGAAACATCGTGTGCAGGTTCGGGATCCCCATAATTCTCATTACCAACATGGGAGCCCCATTTGCTGCAACGGTATTCCAAAAACTCTGTGTCGATCAGGGGATCAAACAACGTTTCTATTCTATCACGCACATCAATACCAATGGCCAAACCGAGAATGCCAATCAACAAATCCTCGATGGCCTGAAGAAGATGTTTGATGAAGCTCCAAAAGTTTTATGGTTCAAAGAGACCCTAAGTGTGTTATGGTCCTACAGGACCCAAAAAGGACCATAATAGAAGAATCCCCCATCAACCTCACTTTCATTTTCAAAGCATTAACTCCCTAGAGGTTGGGCTACCTTCCCATATCTCCTCTCCTTCAATGAAGAACAAAACTCAAATGACCTCTTGGGCAATCCTGATCTCTCCGAAGAGGTTCGCGAGAGTCTACCCTACGAAGACAAATCTATCAGCAAAGGATGGAGAAGTTCTACAACAAGAAAGGCTGCCCGGCAAACATTAAAGAAGAGGACCTCGTCCTATGGAAAACTCAAAATCTCCGATCCACGCAAGAAGGGAAAGCTATCCCTAAACTGGGAAGGACCATACAAGGTCTCCAAAGTCGTCAGCTAAGGAATTTACTGACTTGAAGACCTAAGGGGCAACAAGATATCAAGGACTTGGAATACCGAGCGTCTGATAAAGTTCAATGAGGATGCTTAGCATCTTTCAACAGTTTCTTTTTACTTTCTTTAGATTTGTAACAAGGATGATTCTTATAACGGCCAGGGCATGTAATAAAGGCTAGTCTCCAAGGCATCCAGTTAGGATTATTTTTAAAAAAAGTTTAGCTTCTTTTTTTTGTTGCAAAATTCGTGTACTATTATCCACTTGCAAAATAATGAGTCCAGCGCTCAGCCCCTCTTCGAAGCGACGTCCACAACTGGTTAGCTCTCCAAAATAACAAATTTTAATTCCAAACCTGTGGTTCAATATCACTCACGCAACTTTCAAACAAGTAAGTTTGGAGCTCAACTTACCACTCTAATGCTCCTGTAACTCGTTAACTCCTTAAAAAACCAGTTCGAAGTCTGAACTTGTGGCTCAAAGTCACTCATATTACTTGCAAAATAGAAAGAACAAAGCTCGACTCGCCACACGAAATTTCTCCTGTAACTCGTTAAAAACTAGTACGAGTTCAAAATCATGGCCCGAAGTTGCTCCTGCAACTTACAAATATGAAAGTTCGGAGCTCGACTCGCAACTTGAACTACTCCTGCAATTCGTTAACTTCCTAACAAGCAAGTTCGTATCCAAGCTCTTCTCTAGAGCCGCTCCCACAACTCACTGACTCAAAGCAACAAAACCTCAACATAAAGAAAGCATGAGTCAAGACAAAAGCACTTGAAAAATCTTTATTTCTTATCAACATCATATTACAAGCTCGAGAATACATGACAGATCCCTTGATTCATTTTGGCACAAGTCTACGAGCTAAAGTATATTGGATAGCCCTACAACTTCTCTCTACTATGGTCAATTACGACGGTGGGGAAAAGGGACACTTCGATTTAAAGACATGGTTCGCTTGTGATGCCTCCTCACTACAAGAATTCGAAGGAGGCACCAACCCAGTAGCGAGAGATTAAATGTTCCGACCACGATGGTGCAATGCCCTCTCGGCCGAGGCCATGCTTGACAACCCAGCTACCCCGCTTTGGGCGTCCCGGGGTTATTCGATGCCACTTGAGGTCGAAAGACTAGATCATGGAACAACTTCCCTCAGTTAATCTTACATCAAACCATGCGAGTGCAAGCCGAGCAATTGGGGTGAGCCTTACCTATGTGGCTCTAATGAGTCTCTCTCAAGTGGGAAACTTCCAGGCTCTGTTCAAGAATCACATTCTTCAATTGATCCTTCTTGGTCGTAGCCGCAAGCAATGTGCGGCAAAAACGATTGATCTCGGCATCTGGAGGATCTCCTATGGTATACACAATTATATGAAAACAAAGAAAAGAAGCAGAGTAACTATACCACTTAGTAAACACGATAGACTCCACCTCAATAAGAACTCACAAGACCCAACTTAACACACCCAAAGCTCTTACTCGGAAGGAAAAACACAAGTCTGCGACATAGAAAGCATTTTCATTCAACTAAAATTGAAAATACAATACCAGTAGTCAGTTCACTATTAGGCATATTTACAATATCAAAATAAAAAGGGTAAAAGTGAAGGGAAGAATTCAGGGGACCACCTCGGTTGACAGAGCCGCGGGAGCAGAAGTCCCAACCACTTCCTTTCCCTTAACCCCCACATCCCCCGTCGGGCTCTTCACCTCCTCAGTAGCAGGCTCCTTCTGAGCTACCTCCATTTCCTTCTCTTCCTCATCTTCCTTCTTGCCTTTTGTTTCCTCCATAACCGGCTCTTCTCTCGTCCTCAGCATGAGATGATATCACTTCTCATCAAAGTGAAGGATGTGAACAACTACATCCCTGATAGCCATAGCATAGACCTTCTTCATTTACGCAAAGAGATGCTCCTCAGCTTTGGCCCTTACCAAGGCCACTACAACCTCCTTCTCTTTTGCCACAACCTCCCTCTCCCTTGTTGCCTCTTCCCTCTACTTCTTCTGATCAGCCTCAAGCTAAAAGACTCGAGCAAGGAGAGCCTCCGGCTCTTCACCACCTCCAGTGCCTTAGTGGTCTTCTTCCTCTTTGAATCGGTCATGTTGGCCGCCGCCTTCTAGCTCTTCTCCCCGGCCACTATCTGGTCCATAAAGTTGTTGAACTGGAAAGTTATGTACAAGGAAAAAGAGCTTTAGAACTTAGAAATATATAGAAGAATACAAAACTACATAACAAAGTAAAATACGTGCCGACATGTGGGCCCGGGATATCTCCATGAAGGACGAGTCGATCATCTCATCTACCAGCATCTTCCGACCCCTACCTTTTCCTATCCTTCGAGGTTGGAAGATTCTTAACCTCATCAATGCATCTCGCCGAATCAATGAGGAAGTCATCGTGTCGCCTGATGCCCCAGTCGAGCACATAAATTTTTTTGTCCTCTTCAGTGTCCTCTTCAGTGAGGGTCACATTGGCCTCGACAACCAAAGGTGGGCGCTCACCCGAGATGACAACATCTAGGAAAAGAACCCCGCAACAGGGCTTGCTGTCGCTTCTAGAGATAACTCCACAGCCACCATTGGGGTAGAGGCAGAAGAGATCCTGGCAACCTTAATGGATGTTGGATTGCCTGTGGTCCTCTTCCTCTTCTTGTTGTAGGGCACCTTGTTGCTCAATCTGGTGTGGACCGACATGATCGCATCAAAATTCATGTTCTTCACCTCTGCAATAGAAAACAAAAAGAAATATGAGAACATGATAAAACGAGAAGAGGAAAATGATAAAGTATTTAACAAATGAAAAGCTAGAACTAAAATCGTACTAGGTTCCTTCGGGATCAGACCCTCTCAAAGATGGCCTCCTCCGTCATGTCCCACCACCTCAGTGCTCTATACTTGAGAAGAGCATAACTTACTCTCTTCTCCTCCTCACTCACCACTGACTTTGCCTTCGCCTTGTTAGAGATGCCCTCTCTCCACTTGGTGGGAAAACCCCACAGCTCGAAATTACAGATGATGAAGAACTTGTTCTTCCAATGTTTAATCCAGTCAAGATTCTCAATTACTCCCATGTCACAGTGAGGGGAAGATAGAACTGATGCCAACTTATTCTGTTGAAGGAGTTTTCACACCTCCTCCACATAGTTAGGTGCGGTTCGAAACCAGCCTTTCAACATTGCAAGATAAAGCTAGTCGCATGCCCTCACATATTCGGCAGGTACTACATCAGGTTAGCTTATACCAATTTAGGATCTCCTTCATAAATGAGTGTATGGGATGATGCAACCCGACGTGAAAAGCATCGTATGGAAAGATAAAGAACTTTTCAAAAAATACCGAACACGCCCTGACCCTAGTGCCGAATAGAAACAACGTAAACTTGGGAGGGAGAGGGTTCTCGAAGGCAACCCTGATCTTCTAAAAAAATCCTCTCTTGTCATGACGGTAGTGATGGAGGTAGACTTGGCGGTCTCTTTCGTCTTGATTACTCCCATGTCCTCTGGGTATTGGCGTACAAGGAAATGGGTGTGAAGAGGATACATACGATCAAAGTAATTTCCCATTTACCATTGGCACCCACCTCATCTCAACTATCTCCTCCACAATAATCGAAGAAGACACGACTACTCTCTTCCCCTTCTCTCCTTTAGTAGATTGGGAAGAAGTTTCATCTTCAACAATATGGCCCACAGGAGAGGCTTCCTCACTTGAAAAATATAAATTACCTTGCTAACGATTGTGACCGATCGAAAAAACTTCGCCAGAAAAGATTGCCGAAAAAATGAGAAACCTAGAGAGAGAAAGAGCCCAAAGAGGAGAGAGAGTTTTTGACAATGAAGAGAAGTGCAAAGAATTGAGAAGGTTAGGTAGGGAATATATAAGTCAAGAACCCCAACTCCTTGGGCCCCTAACTGTTGGGCTCCCAACGATAGGAAGCCCAATGGTCGAGAACTCACAGGTCAACAAATAAAAAAAATGCCATGCTGACGTCAAGATGATGTCAGCGCCACCAAGAAGCTCATCTATCTGAGGAAGACACAAAACCGAGCTAGGCAATGCTTTCGGTTCTTCTCCGTCATCCAATCACCTCGAGATTTGTGCATGTCATCCTTAGCCGTTGGATACTTTCCAAAAATCATGCTCACCACTTTAGGTAGAAAAAGCAAAAAAAAAGACATCATGCTAACGTTAACATGATGTCAATGCCACTAAGAAATTCACCTATCCGAGGAAGATCCAAACCGAGCTAGGTGACACTTTTGGCTCTTCTCTGCCATCCAATCACCTTGAGATTTGTGCCCACCATCCTCAGCCATTGGATCCGTTCCAAAAATTGCGCTTAACACGTTGGACAAAAAAGATAAAAAATGACGTCATGTTGTCAGTGCCACAAGGAGTTCATCTTTCCAAGGAAAACACAACCAAGCTAGGTGAAGCTTTCGGTATTTCACCATCACCCAATCACCTTGAGATCCATGCCCATTGTCCTCATTCGTTGGATCCGTTCCAAAAATTGTGCTCACTACTTCGGGCAGAAAAGACAAAAAATGACGTCATGCTGATGTCAGCGCCACTGAGGAGCATGCCATATAAGGAAGTCTCTATCAGAGCTAGTGGAGGCTTTCAGTACTTCTCAACCGTATGATCACTCCAAAAATCTTGCCTACTTGATCCAGCCACAAGAGCTACATCGCATTCGGTATGATTTTTAATTATAAATTCCAATTACTAATTTTAAATTCCGAAAAATTGATTAAAAGCTTTAAAAAATAATTAAATTTTGGAAATTTTAATTAAAAGTTTCAAAAAATCAATAAAAATTAGCAGAAGTTATACAAAATTTCAACTACCCAGAGAAGCTCCAAACAAGATTTCAGGCATCCCTAAAGCTTCATAATGTTTTCCTAATCACCTGCAAAATAGCAAACTACTCATCGGAGGCTGCGATACCTAACCTTCAGGAGTGAGGGGCTTATAATATGGGTAAAATCAAAGCCACACGATCCTAGCATGTATCTTAAAACTTTTGAAAGGTAGAACGGTAATATTACAGCAACTACAGGCCTACCAAAGACCATGGGCTACACCCAGGCTCATCAGTTCAAACAGGTCCACCATTATGACTAAATTACAACTCAAAAGAGGGAATTTCAGCTAATTAATAGCTTTCAATCAAAATTCGTTATCCAAAATAGAGTTTTTAACTAATTATATCCCATCACCATGGGAATCTGGAGTTTAATCTCAAAATATTTTTTTTTGAGTCTTATCTTTGTTACTAACTCCCAACCTATAAATACTCTCCCCCCTCAATCAGAAATGAGTAATCAATAATTTGCCACTAAAACTCTAATCCCCTTTCTGAGTTACTAACTTGAGCATTGGAGAGTCTTTCGTTGGGGCCAACCCTAGTGTTTAGACTTTGTGCAGATTCACCGAAAGTTTTCAGTCGTCTGGATCTTGATCCAAACATTCTCAACAATCTAGATTTAGATTAATGAGCCTTCTACCATCACAATTCAGATCTGATCGATGGCTTTCTTCAAGCTTCATCAGCTACAAGATAATCTAAATCAATAGCTGCTCGAGATTGAATTAGACTGGAAGTCACTCATTCAAACTTGCCTTCCCGCCCTATCAAGTAAGGCGGGCGAAGACCGGGTTATCTTTCTGAATCAGGTTATTCACTGGGCTGTTAAGCCATCGAGTAGCAGGGGATATAAGCGGAAGGGGATAGGGAAGGAAGTGCAAAGAGAGGTAATCGAAAGGAGAACTATCGATCTTGAGAGATCAGGGGTTCGAATTCTGGCATTTGTTATTATAGCAGAGTCTATGGCTCTTTTAGTGGATAACAAGACTTGAGACGAAGCCTTCCAACATAAGTTATGAAAACCGATTTTGATATGACCATCAAGAGCAAGGCTTCTTGCCCCGAGCCGAAAACTATCGTCCAGATTGTAAGTTTCCTCACTAAAAATGAACTCATTATTTAATTGCTCCCACACAGAAAAAAGCAACAACATGCTTTGGGTTTCGAATTTGGTTCAAAAATGAGAACGAAGGAGAACATGCTTGGTTTATGTCTTACATACTAGGTTCGATGTGAAGAGAAGATGGTGAACCGATAAGAGGTTTAATGCGAAGATGGGAGACGAAAGGAGGATCTGTGTCTGGCTATTAGCAAGTTGACAATCGACTGCAATATTTGTAATATTTGCAGTCAACTCTCAACTGCAACATGATTTCGGGGGATGGAATTGCATGTATTTTCAACCGACAATGGCATAGCAGCAGTTGTGGGTTGGGTGGTGGATTTGTTTGAAGCCCAATTTCTTTTTGATGTTAGAACGTACGGCTCATATCGTGTGGCTTTCTCTTCAGAGTATACCGGATGATAATTTTATCAAGATTATAGCCTAGGGTTTCTCTAGTTCTGCATATAATATTGTAATGGTCTCTATTGAGAGGTGTTCCAAATGCATCAAGGATTTCATCTTAGATTTTTTCATTGCTAACAACATAGTATCTTCTAGTGAGGTTTGAGAGATAGTAGGTTCTTGGTGAGAGTCGCTGTAACTCTTGTATCTTCTCTAGTTGAATAATATCTCAGTTCACTTTTCCCGGATTAGGTTCTCCCTAACTAGGACAAAATTGTGTGCTTTGTGTGTTTGATTTGGTCTACTTGCTTCGTTGATTTGTTGTGATCGATTATCTCTTCTCTGCAACCCCCCCCCCCCCCCGGTGCGCTTAATTACCTAATAACTGGTATTAGAACAATGATTTTTTGAGTTCCTTGGTGAAAATGACAAATCAGAGATTCATGAAGATCAAGCAGTTCGACGGTAAGATTAAATTTAACCTCTGGAATGTGGACATATACGATGCATTGGTTCAACAGAACTTGCATCATACCCTAGAAGGAGATAAGGGGAAGTTATCCGACATGAAGCATGAGAAGTGGGAGGAGATTTGTTCAAAATCCTTGAGTTTAATTTGGTTATCATTGACAAACGATGTCAAATACAACTTCCTAGAGGAGAGAAGCATGGTGAGTTTGTGGGTGAAACTCAGAATTGACTACTTGGAAGGGTGTGATAGATTACCCCTGTGATAGAAAGCATGGTAAGTCTGTGGATTCCGGCTGATTCTTTGATTCTGGTAGATCTTCTCATATTTGCTCCGAGAATGAAATGTTTTCTACCTATAAGTCTAAAACATGTCATTGTATGAGAACAGAGATTGGTGAGATTTGTGATATAGTGGGTGAGAGAACAGTTGAGTTGAAGATGTCAGATGGAAATAAGGTCACATTGGAGAAGGTCATGCATATTCCTTTGATGCAATTGAACCTGAAAATATCTTCTGGAACAATAAAAGCATGCAGATGAAGGTACACTACTCAATGTGGAGTTCTATCAGTATGGAAATGTCGTAGTAAGGTGGTGATGTGAAAGAGGGGTGTTCAGCATAACCTCTACAAGTTTTGTGGGAATGGGAAGACTCGGTCAAGTATTTTAAAGCCCAGCATTCCTAAAGCATTATCGAGTTTACTGCCACTAGAACCACCAAAGCGAGATCACGAAGTTCGAATATCCTTGAGGATGCATACGATCGGAGAAATAACCGATGAAGGTAAATTCAACTAGTAGAAGAAGCCATTGAATCGTATTATTTGTAAGAGAAGTAAAGAAAGAGTCTCAAGGCAATTAATCACATAGATATAGAAGCATGAGTATACAATCCAAGGTAGAGATTGTTAGGTTTATATCTTGCATACTAGGTTCTATATGAAAAGGAGACGGTGAAGTGAGAATAGGATCGAAGCGAAGACGGGAGATGAAAGGGGGCTTTGTTTCTGGCTGTTAGGAAGTTAACAGTCAACTGCAACATGAGGTTGGGGGCTCGACTTACAGGTGCAGTCGACTGCTCTTGGGAGCAGTTTTGGGAATATTGGGCAATGATTGTATCAAGACTCCAATCTAGGGTTTCTCTGGTTCTTTATATAATATTGTAATGGCCTCCATTGGGTGTCAAATGCATCGAGTAATTCATCTGAGAGTTTTCTATTGTAAACAGCTGAGTATTTTCTAGTGAGGCTGAGAGATACATAGGTTCTTAGTGAAGTGATTGTAAGTCTTGTATCTTCTCTAGTTATAGCATCTTAGTTATTTATTCCTTGTATTAAGTTCACATGAACCGGAATAAAATTGTGTGCTTAATGTGTTTGATTTGGTTTCCTTGCTTAGTTAATTCGTTGTGATCAAGATTCGCTTCGAAGAAAGAGGAGATTGGGATTTTATTTAAGTTCAAAGGAAGGGGTCTATAAGGTAGTTCGGATTATTTTTAAATAGGCAGCACCAGTCAACAGAGTCAAAGCTATCCCGTAAGAGAGAGGAAAGACTTAACAAAAAGAAATTGATGAAAAGAGTACACTTTGTTCTTTTTATGACATTGGGGGATTTTTTTTATTTGCGACATTTTTTGCATTTTACCCTAAAAACAGTAGTTCAATAAGATTAAGGGGGTGTATTGGATTAGGATTTTAAAAGACTTATTTTGCTTTAAAAAGTCTTGTGGATTTTAAAAGACTATGTAGGAATGTAATGATTTATAAGATTATTTTTAAAGATTGTAATAATCCAGATTGTCTTGTTGAGATTTTAAAAGATTTGTATCATAAGAATTTATAGGATTTGAAAGGATTATATGGATTTATAATATTTGAAAAAGTACATGGATTTTTAGCAAACATTCAACTATCAATTTTCAATATAATCAAAATTATACCAAAGTATAATCAAAACATTAGCATTTCTCCATAGTATAGTCAAAATTAAACCAAAGTATATAAAACACTAAAAAATTAACCCAATACAAAATTTTCAATATTTTAATAACCAATTTGATATAGCTTCATGTCCTCCTAAGTTGCATTTCTCCACAGATTTAAAGCTATGCTAGCCCTCCATGCATTAGCATCTTCTCGTTCCTGCTCTTGGGTTTGAGCAATAGGTTCAAAATTATTCTCTTCATTAACTGTTAACGATGAAATTGGAGATTTGTCTGTTGGTTCAATTGAAAATACATTAGAACGACATTACTAGTTCATGACAACCCCCTCAACCCCTTCATCTTCAAACCTGCACAAACCCTCTCTGATTGCAACAAATTAAAACCTATTAAAACACAATCATAACCTACACCACTAATTCTTAATTAATTATCCATTAACCATCCCATTATAATATTATAATTATTATTTTATATTACTCCCCGCCGCCTGCCGCGTTCCTCTCCCTCCCTTAGTCATTCTCTCTCTCCCTTGTCTTTCTCTCTCCCTCTCTCCTTCTCTCCTCTGTTTCTTCAAAAAACCCAACCGCTCCTCCATCCTTGCCATCTCCCCGCGCCCTCATCTCCACCCGAAGCCATCACTGCAACCACTCGAGCCCGTCGTCGAACTCCTCGCCATTGTCGCCTTCCTCCGGCCACCACCAATCCTCGCGACCTTCCCCCGAGCTCCTTCTCCCGCGGCCATCACAGTTGAGTGGGAGGAGGGCTCTGATACAAGAATTCTAATAATAATCAGAACATTAGATTACAAAAAAGGAAGAGAAACAAATCTATCCTTTAAAACATAATACATGAGTGATTAAAGAAATAAGAAAAGGGGTTTGAAAGAAAGAAAGAGGGTTTGAGAGCAAGAAGTCTTTAACATGAAATGAAATAGTAGGGAATAGTCTCATGGGTTTGGGTGGGATTTTGATATTGATTTGGTATTTATACATCTCACAAAAAAGACTCATAGAATCCAATCTACAAAACAATCCATAGAAATTAGTGACTTTTGAATAACAGAAGACTTTTTTTAAGTAATAAAAAGTCTTGATTGAATACCACTAGATTTGGACACACTCTTTAAAATTCATGATTGTCTCGATTGAATACAAAAAGACTTTTTAGATTATTTAAAAGTCCTGATTGAATACCACAAGACTTTTTTTATCACAAAAAAGTCTTTTAAAACCTCATGAAATCCTAATCCAATACACCCCCTAAGTTGCAATCAGCATCACCACCTTTAAATAGCAATAATAGATAGATAGTTCATATAAAGACATCAAACCCTATCTCCCCTTTCAGCTCTTATGGGACCAAGATAATTAAGTATGTATTTGCTAAAATTCTAAAATGATTAATAAATTAAGTAAATATACTGATATGGGGTAAGTAACGTGGCCCCATCTACGCCACCGGATCTCCTCAGACTTCACTCCCATGTGATCATCAAGTCAAACCAGTCAAACGGGCTTCAGCCAATTCAGACCCACAGGCAAACTGGTCCGACCCGGTCCGTTAGGGTTTCAGACCCGTTTACCCCTGCCTGTAAATACCAGACCCCCTCCTCACTTGTAAAGGTAATAAACTTTTCTCCACCTAAACCCTAGCCACTGTTACTTTCACAGTGACTAACTAGATCGTCGGAGGGCCTATCGCCGGGACTTCTCCCGTTGTTTCTAGGTAGTATGCAGGTACAAAAGACCAAGCCGAGCTACTGGATCCGAGCTGAGAACCCGGTCTCTACCTCTCTGCTGCTACTCCCGAGCCAGTCCTACTCCCCAGGATCGGACCGACGCCAGTACCACAATTTTCTCTTCATAAACTACAAGAACTCACACCTGCTGTCTGCACACCCCAAAAACAAACAGCATCAGGTTGCAACCATCTGTAGGAACTCAGGTACTATTACTCATTCGAGCCCAGCCAGGAACGTCATCCCAAGTCCGAGCTATCCCGTGGCTCCCAAAGCTAGAAGGGCCGTCACATCGGTACAACATCCAGACCCCACAGATCATAGCCGCGCGAACGCCCAAGGTTCCAACCGACCACGGGTCCACGATGCGGTCGGATGCGAGTCGGGTGCTCCTCACTCGAACGCGACTGATTTATGACGCATCATTTCAAATCGACAGGCTAGTCGCACATGGGGAGAGGCTGCTTCCAACTCGGTCTCGAACCATCGTAAATGGCCGTCCCTAGAGTGTGACTCAGAACACAGCTGCTCGCCTCGTGGACCGCCGCCCCTGCAGGACTCGGTGGGACAAGCCCCCGGCACGAGGGCCGAGTTCCAAAATTTCTGGAATGAGGTCCTTCAAGCTATCCAAGGCGCCTAGGGAACCGAGGTTCACAACAGCTCTGATCCTCGGTCAGGATCTAAGGGTGGCAAATCCTACCGATCGGCCCTGCCCCCAGGATCAGGTAGAGGTCGTCCTCCAACATTTACAGGAGATGGATAACTGCCTCGCCCATCTCGGCGAGGGTGGACCAATGCAGGGTCATGGTCATCGGCCGACCGGACCCCCCTTCTCCCCCCAAATCTTGGAAGCCGAGATCCCCCAAAATTTCAAGCCTTTCCAATTCGAGATCTACAACGGTGAGGGTGATCCCGCTGATCACATGGAGGGGTTCAAGACCCTCATGATGATTCACAGCACTGCGGATCCCCTACTCTGCCGCGCCTTCCCCTCTACCCTTCGTGGTCTGGCTCGAGAATGGTTCTCAAAGCTCACCCCTGGCTCAGTCTTCTCATTCGACTAGTTGGAAGCGAACTTCCTAGCCCACTTCGTGACCCACAGAAAGGTGGAGAAGACGGGCGCGTCTCTTCTGGACCTCATGAAGAAAGAAGGGGAGTCACTCCGCGATTTCGTTCGGAGGTTCACCACCGAGGCGAGGTCCGTGTCCTCCCTTGATGAGGGCGTCACTTCAGCAGCTTTCCGGCACAATGTTAGGCATGGTCAGCTGAAAGCTTCATTGGCCAAAAAAAACCCGTCGACTTTCCCGACCTCCTCAACAGGGTTGAGAAGTACATCCGAGTGGAGGAGGCCCTAAATCCATAAAACGAAGAAGCCACTACCAAGGGGAAGAGGAAGCCGACGACGTCGAGCCCATCAATAAGACCGCAAAAGAGACGGTCAGTCTCAAGAGGGCCCCTTCGGTCCCCAGATTCGAGAGGTATATGCCACTGACCCAGAATGTCTCGGCAATGTTGATGGAGAATGAGGATAAAGGGATCGTTCGAATCCCTCCCCGACCGAGCAACAATAAGAAGCGGGACCAGAGATTTTACTCCCACTTCCACCGAGACAACGGGCACTAGACGAATAGCTGTCGGGCCCTAAAGGACGAGATCGAGGCCCTCATCCAATGAGGGTATTTGAGAGAGTTCACCCAGGATAGTCCAAGAGACCGAAGGGATCGGAGGAATCCGAGGCCTTCGCCTCCTCCTCGAATGATCAACCGGCAGCCCGAACGGGACCCCGAGCCCGAGGAGACCGGAGGTTAGGCCATACTACACTGCATCCATGGGGGACCTATACGAGGGGGTTATAACACCTCCCGCAAGGCCTTCGTCCGAGAAGTTAACTCCATCTGGGACCATCCCTCCCCACAGATTCAGCAGCGACCGGTATCCTTTTCTGGAGAAGACCTAGTGGTTGTCCGACTCCCGCACTGCGATGCCCTCGTCATCAACCTCGTCATGGCGAATTTCGAAGTCCGCCGAATTTTAGTGGACAATGGGAGCTCAGTCAACATCCTCTTCTTGGAAGCATTTCAGAATCTCAAGCTCCTCCGAGATAAGCTAAAACCGGTTGGGTACACCTTGCATGGGTTCTTGGGCATCCCAGTACAAATTGAAGGGATCGTGATGTTGGATGTAACGGCCGGCACGACCCCCACCACACAGACCGAGTCGATGAATTTTATGGTAGTCAATGTCAAGGCATCATACAACACCATCCTCGGCCAACCTAGCCTCTGCTCATTCCAGGCAGTTCCCTTGGCCTACCACTTGAAGTTGAAATTCCCCACTGACCTCGGGGTCGGCATTGTTAAAGGAAAGCACGAGTCTGCATGATCTTACTACTTGACCACGATCGGGGGGTGGGGTGTTCTCCCTTGATGCAGTCGAGCTTACAACTGAAAGAGACCATCCCGAGTCAGAGCCTACGGACGAATTGGAGGAGGTTCCATTCAAATCGGAAGACAAGCCCAAGTAGTTCCATGTGAGCCGCACCCTTTCCCTTGACCTGAAGCCAGGGCTGATAGATTGTGTTCATCGTAATATCGACCTCTTCGCCTGGACGCCATTCGACATGCCTGGGATTTCTGAAGATCTGATCATGCACAGGCTCAGCATCGCCCTGGGCTCCAAGACAATCCATCAGAAGCGGCACAAGTTTGCTCCAGAGAGGCAACAAGCAGTAAAAACAGAGGTGGACAAGCTATTGTCTGCCCAAGTAATTCAGGAGGTCAGCTACCCCGAGTGGCTGGCGAATGTCGTGATGGTCAAAAAGGCCAGCGGGAGCTGGAGGATCTACAAAGAGTTCACGGATCTCAACAAAGCGTGCCCCAAAGATCCTTTCCCCCTCCAGAGCATCGATTCTCTGATCGACACAACGTTGGGTCACGAGCTCCTAACCTTCATGGAAGCCTTTTCGGGCTACAATCAGATCTGAATGTTTCCCCTGGACACCGCCAAAACATCCTTCGTCACCGAATAGGGTCTTTATTGCTACCAGGTCATGCCCTTCGGGCTCAAGAACGCCAGGGCCACCTACCAAAGACTAGTCAACCCAGTCTTCAAAAATCAGATCGGTCGTAACATGGAGGTATACATCAATGACATGCTCGTCAAGAGCCGACGGGGGCGGGATCATGTTACTGACCTTGAGGAAGCCATTGACATCCTTCGGTCTTACAACATGAGGCTCAACCCTGCCATGTGTGCCTTCGGCATCTCCTCGGGAAAATTTCTTGGATTCATCGTCAGCCAGTGCGGCAATGAGGCAAATCCGAAGAAGATCCAGGCCATTATTGACATGGCCCCTTCCAGAAGCATCAAGGAGGTTCAGTGGCTCACATGGAAACTGGCGGCCATCGGCCGCTTCCTCTCCAAGTTCGGAGAGAAGTCCCTCCCCTTCTGCAAGGCCTTGCGAGAGGCGAAAGGTTTCGAATGGGGCGACCCCCAGCAACAGGCATTCGAACAGTTAAAATCCTACCTCGCGAACCCCCCACTCCTGAGCAAACCTGAATCGGGCGAACCCCACTTTTTGTACCTCTCAGACTCGAAAAGCACCCTCAGTGCCGTGCTCGTCCGAGAGGAAGAGGGAGTTCAAAAGCCACTCTACTATTTGAGCAAAGTCTTGCTCTCTGCCGAGACAAGATATGCGTAGATGGAAAAGGTGGCATACGCCCTGATAATGGCCGTGCGAAAGCTCCGCCCTTACTTCCAGGCCCACTCAATCCAGGTCCTTATGAACCAACCTCTCAAGGCCGTCCTCCACAGGCCCTAAATTTCCAGCCGCTTAGTCAAGTGGTCGATCGAACTAAGCCAGTACGACATCAGCTACCAGCCCAGGACAGCCATAAAGGGGTAGGCCCTCGTCGAATTTATCACGGAGTGCACTATCTCCGAGCCTTCCAACACTCAAGTGGAAAATACGATCTAGGAAGTTTATGTGGATGGCTCGTCTTACGAAGTAGGAAGCGGCGCGGGAATCATACTCAAAGGTCCTGATAACTTCATCCTCCAGTATTTCCTCCGCCTGAATTTTCAGCCTCAAACAACGAGGCTGAGTACGTGGCTATGATTGCCGGTCTCACTCTGGCACACAAGGCGAGGGCCAGACAAATCAGGGCCTTTAGCGACTCCCAGCTCGTGATCAACTAGATCACCGGAGAGTACGAGGCCCGCGATGCTCGGATGGTCTAATATTTGGCGGTAGTGCAGCAACTCCTGGTATCCTTTGACCTCTCTTCAGTGGAACGAATCCCCAGGGAGCAAAATGCTTAGGCTGATTTCTTATCAAAACTGGCCTTGTCATCCTTTGAAGGGCTAGATAGCACCGTCTTAATTGAAGTCCTACTCCATTCTAGCATCGACCTCCCAGATGTCCTCTGCCTCGCCACCAAACCCCAACCAGACAACTAAATGACTCCCATCATGAAGTTTCTGGCCGAGGGCGATCTTCCTCAAGATCGGGCTGAGGCTAGAAGGACCCGAGTCCGTTCAGAGAGGTTCATCATAATCAACGAGATGCTATTCAAACTCTCGTACACAACAATGGACGGCAGAACCTATCTTCGTTGTCTAGCCCCCGACGAGGCCAAGTACGCTCTGAAGGAACTATATGTAGAAAACGGGGGGGTGTCACATGGGAAGCAATTCGCTCGCACGAAAAGTCCTAAATCACGGGTACTATTGGCCAACCATGTTACAAGAGCCCAGGATCTCGTCAAAAGATGTGGCCCATGCCAAAGATTCTCCTCGGTAAAAAGGCTTCCACAAGAGAACCTCCGCTCCCTGGCGAGTCCGTCCCCATTTGCCATGTGGGGGATGGATATGGTCGGCCCTTTCCCAAAAGCTACGGGCCAAAGGAAGTTCCTCGTGGTGGCCATTGACTACTTTACCAAATGGATCGAGGCAGAGCCCCTAGCCACAATCACAGAGCGCCAAACCCAGCAATTCTTCTAGAAGAACATCATTTGCTGGTTTGGGATCCCCCAGGTACTTATCATAGATAATAAGACCCAATTCGCAGCCAGAACATTCGAAAATTCTGCGAAGACATCGGCATCCAGCAGTGCTTCTCATCGATATGTCATCCCCAGTCAAATGGCCAGGCCGAAAATGCAAACCGTCAAATCCTTGATGGCCTCAAGAAGCGGCTGGATAATTCATCAAAGGAGTTGTGGGTCGACGAGTTGCCAATCGTCATCTGGGCGCACCAAACGACGAAGAGAATCCCCACGGGCGAGTCACCTTTCTACCTAACCTATGACACAGAAGCGGTTATCCCCTAGAGATCGAACTCTTTTCACCCAGGATCATGGCCTTCAACGAGGAGAACAACTCAACGGGCCTCATACCTAACTTGGATCTAATCGACGAGGTTAGGAAAAAATCTGCCATCAGAAGAAGCATATACCAACAACGGATCGAGAAATTTTACAACAAGAAGGTCTGCCCTACCAACATCAAGCTTGGTGACCTCGTGCTCCAAAAATTAGCGGTGTCCGACCCCAGTAAAAAGAGAAAATTGGACCCTAATTGAGAGGGTCCGTATAAGGTCTCCGAAGTGGTACGCCCTGGCACGTACCGACTCACAGACCTTGGGGAAGGATCATAAAGAAGTCCTGAACACAGAACACCTCATCAAGTTCCTCGAATGGTACGACTAAACTCCTTGTGTAAAAGAAATTCATGTAATTGGCACCACGTGCCCCGTTTTTTTTTTGTATAACTAAAAAGTGAAACTCTGTTTCTTTCCCTTCTTGTGTAAAAGAAACTCATGTATTCGATATTCGGTATTGACCTCGAGCCATACCCTAGCTTTCTCAAGCTTTATGGGCTGGGCGCTCGGTGATGACCCCGAACCACATCCTAACTCTTTCAGAGTATAGGAGCTCGACATTTGGCATTGACCTCGAGCCATACCCTAGCTTTCTTAAGCTTTATGGGCTGGGCGCTCGGCAATGACCCCGAACCACATCTTAACTCTTTCAGAGTGCAGGAGCTTGACATTCGGCATTGACCTCGAGCCATACCGTAGATTTCTCAAGCATTATGGGCTGGGCACTCGGCGATGACCCCGAACCACATCCTAACTCTTTCAGAGTACAGGAGCTCGACATTCGACATTGACCTCAAGCCATACCCTAGCTTTCCAAGATTTATGGGCTGGGCACTCGGCGATGAACCCGAACCATTTCCAAACTCTTTCAGAGTACAGGAGCTTGACATTCGGCATTGACCTCAAGCCACACCCTAGCTTTTTCAAGCTTTATGGGCTGGGCGCTCGACAATGACCCTCAACCACATCCTAACTCTTTCAGAGTACAGGAGCTCGATATTCAGCATTTATCTCGAGCCATACCCTAGCTTTCTCAAGCTTTATAGGCTGGGTGCTCAGCAATGACCCCGAACTACATCCTAACTCTTTCAGAGTACATGAACTCGACATTCGGCATTGACCTCGATCCATACCTTAGCTTTCTCAAGCTTTATGGGCTGGGCGCTTGGCAACGACCCTGAACCACATCCTAACTCTTTCAGAGTACAGGAGCTCGATATTCGGTATTGACCTTGTAGCGCCCTGATTTCCGAATACCGGGAAACCGTGACACGAGCCAAGATCTTTTCTTCAATTAGTCACAATACACAGAAAAACAGGAGAATTTAAAACTTTTTATTCAGTACACAAAGTGTTACAAGTCTGAATATTGTACAACTGTAATACTTTACAATGGAGTTACAATATTGCCTTTACATTTCTAAGTGTTACAACCTTCACATCTTACATCAGAGTACTTCTTAACTAATACAGAATCAATACATATTTTGCAGCGGAACTAAACTTAATACTGACTCCTTGCTTTCCTCGCCTTGAGTCCTCCTGAATATCGCCTTTGTACTTCGGCGATCCAGTACCTATGGAAGTGGGGACGTCAGTATTCACTGACGCTTAAAGGCTGATCATATAGCAGCGAATCTTCCAAACAATATACAAAATATAGCAATGGTGTAGTTTAAGTGTACGTGAGTGCTATGACCGGACTCTAATGCGATATTTGAATAGAACTAGGACGCTTCCTATTCTAATGTCAGCAAGTCTCCGAAAGCAACATGCAGCCCATACTACATGCGACTCCATCTCAAGCCGTTTCTCCATATATAGGGATTGAACCCGCGTGACACATTCTAATTGTTCACAACCTGTTCCTGACACCTACACGTGACTCGCGAGGCTGCAGATGTGGTCATGTGCCACTGTTGCATTTCGCCCGTGGTGTCTATGTTCGCCACTGCGACCCGGCTAACCGGACCTCACTCAAAATAGACGAACCCAATATATTGGGTGTCATAACAAAAATCACACTATAGGGTTTCGCAAGCGTAGGGTAGCGCAAAGCCTACCCTGTGGCACCCTCTGGGGTATCGCAAGCGCAGGACTGCACAATGCATCCTGTGGCACCCCTAGCCACGGTACTCCAGGAATTAACAGAGCGAGATACGCAACCCGTGTCCTCAACTTGTGAGACGGCACCGTACGTATCCCTTTGACAGGAAGGCACAACCCTGTACACCACCTATGATCTGCCTCAAGGGACGAGTTAGTGTAAGGGGCCCCCTACAACTGACCCCTCTCTCCCGGCAAAAGGGTTTAAGTAAACTGATCCTTATAAGTCACAATCCTAGTGATGTCCCTGACTCGATCAGTCCTAGGGATGACGATATTGTCACACAACTTGCTAGGCCTTAAATTAGGCTTCGCAAGACAACTCTACTAGGCCGCTCAACCTAGATTTACCAGAGTCCTTCAGGACCCGGTTCGTGGCTCATCGATCCAAGACTTTGGCTGTGCGAATATACATGCATGCCGCTACCCTAGACTTGGATTTCGTCTATACTCCGGTCCTCGATCAACCTACCCTGGTTAAGATTCGACGGTACACAAGGAGTGACTCCTCCACAGTTCCTTAGGGTAGAAATCATATGTCTTGATGGTCGATAGCCCTTAGGGTGGTAACATCACCCTAGACGAGCACAACTAACTGTGTACTAGCTAACAAGCTATACACGAGTAATAACCACATACGAGCCAACTAAGCTACGTATGAAACAATAACTACCTACGAGCCAGGTGGGCCTCGTAGGAGATAACCACATACATACCAGCCAAATAAGCTGCGTATGAGACCAACAGCTACGCACGGGCCAGTCGGGCCGCGTACGAGACAACCACCTACATACGAGCCGACTAAGCTACGTATGAGACCCACAGCTACATACGGGCCAGTCGAGCCACGTACGAGCACAACCGTGTGCAAACAACCATACAGGTAATCAATCCTCGAAGCAACCAAACGTGCTTACTAACACACTTAATCTTCTATTATTAGAAGCAACAAAAGAATCTATTAGTAGTCTATGATGGGTATTGTACTAGGGAAGAACCGAAGGCGATAAAATGGCCTTTATCGGACTAACTATCCCTAGTGGTCTTCCCAATCCTTATTACTTCAACCTATAGCGCCTTAAGTATGGCATACAATTACAAGCAGCTTCCTACGACAATCAATCATATAACACAACCACCATGATATTCCTATGTATAAATGTGATTAATGCTTTATGCTTACATTGAGCTCAAGCATGAAAATCACTAATGTCCTTAAACATAAAATTCTCTATAGTCAATCGTAGGTTACCAATTGAGCATGGAAGCCTACTACTTATCATAACCAACCACCACCACCCAACTAAGCAATATTCCAAGGTATAGTAGGTAGTCCTAACACTACTCCTACAACATTCTAAGCAAGTATTACTCTAGCATGGTATAGAACCCCACATAAATCACTACAACTAGCTATGGGTGGTTTCTTTACTTTAAGCATGAACATCATAGTATGGGTATCCTTAACTTAACATGATTAATAATTAGCATGATACCTACTTACTTAGCATGAATCATGATCATTCACTAACATAGCATGAACAAACACTTATCTAAGCATGGGTACCATGTAAACACGAGTATTCATATAAACTAGCATGGTACACAACTTAATTACTATTAAGCTAGTATGGCATAGATAAAACTAGCATGGTATATTACCTACTTACAATCAAACTAACATAGTATACACTTCTCTACCATTTATCTAGCATGGTATACAACTTGTGTACAATTTAAACTAGCATGATATGCAAAATACTTACAATTTAGCTAGCATGGTATATCGCTTTCCAACCATTAAATTAGCATGGTATATGATTTTATCATGGATCCTACAACACTCTAGGCACAATAAAATTTATCCAAACATGGTAGGAAACTCTTGGATTGAATCCTACAACATTCTAAGCATAATTAATTAATCCAAGCATGGTAGGAAACTCTTAGAATTTGTCCTACATCATTCTAACATCATTAAGCATGCTAGGTATTTTTAGAATAAATCCTACCATTAACTAAGCATGAAACATGATAGGATATTTTTAGAATACATCCTACAACATTTTAAGTATAAAAGCATGGTAGGATATTTTTATAAACAATCCTACAACATGTTAAACATCAAGCATGATAGCATATTTTTAGAAATAATCCTACAATTTTCTAAACATAAGCATGATAGAATTTCTTAGAAAACATCCTACAACCTTTTGAGTCTAAAACATGATAGGAATATTTTTATAAACAATCCTACAACATTCTAAGCATGGAAACATGGTAGGATATTTTTAGAGGTAATCCTACAACTAATTAAGCATGAATATGGCTTCTAAATATTTTTAGAAGTGATCCTACAACATGTGAAGCATGAATAAGGCTTCTAATCATTTTTAGAAATGATCCTACAACATGTGAAGCATGGATAAGGCTTCTAAATATTTTTAGAAGTGATCCTACAACATAAGTAGCATGAATATGGCTTCTAATCATTTTTAGAAATGATCCTACAACATAAGTAGCATGAATATGGCTTCTAATTATTTTTAGAAAAGATCCTACAATATAAGTAGCATAAAAATGGCTTTTAAATATTTTTAGAAATGATCCTACAACATGTGAAGCATGAATAAGGCTTCTAATCGTTTTTAGAAATGATCCTACAACATGTGAAGCATGAATAAGGCTTCTAAATATTTTTCGAAGTGATCCTACAACATATAAAGCATGAATATGACTTCTAATATTTTTAGAAGTGATCCTACAACATTAGTAGTATGGAAATGGCTTCTAAATATTTTTGGAAGTGATCCTACAACATAAGTAGCATGAATAAGGCTTCTAATCATTTTTAGCAAAGATCCTACAACATAAGTAGCATGAATATGGCTTCTAAATGTTTTTAGAAAAGATCCTACAACATAAGTAGCATGAATATGGCTTCTAAATATTTTTAGAAGCAATCCTACAACATTTTACTACTACTACTACTCCTATCAAAACATAATTATCTACTACTACTACTACAACATACAACTTACTACTATTACTACTACTTCATTCTCATAAAAATCACAACATACAACTTACTACTATTACTACTACCTTATTAATCAACATACATGCTACTACTACTTCATCTTGTTATATACTACTACTTATTATTTTAGCTTTACCACTACTTAGTTACTTACTAATCTTTGTGATTACTAGTGATAAAGGAAAGATCATTTTATCTTATTTTACTTTACAACTAGTAAACATGAAAGAAAAGATTTTATTTCTACAACTAGTGATTAAAAGAAAAGATCTTTTAATAGCTACAACTAGTGATCAAATAAAAAGAGAAGATCTTTTTATTAGCTATAACTAGTGATTAAATAAAAAGAGAAGATCTTTTTAATTAGCTACAACTAGTGATTAAAAAGAAAAGAAAGATCTTTTTAAATTAACTACAACTAGTGATTAAAAGAAAAGAAAGATCTTTTTAATTAGCTACAACTAGTGATCAAAAGAAAAGATCTTTTTATTAGAACATATGCCTTTATTATTAGTCCAAGGTTTAATCAAGTCCTACAACCTTACATGGTTGTAAACAATTCATATGCCTTATGTATGGTTCCATATCAAGTCCTACAACCTTACATGGTTGTATGCAAAAGTTATGTGTATGTATCTTTTTAGTCCAAGTAGTTAACAACATTCAAATGAGAAAACTCATACAACCACACCACTACAAAGTAACCATACCAAAAGAAAAATAAACAAGAGGGTAAGAAGAAGAAGAACATCAAAACCATCATTCAAATAAACAACAAACAAACAAACATACAATCAAACAAGAAAGCATGAAGAAACCCCCACCTTGTTTCTTTCTTTGATGGAAGAACTAGCTAGCTACCTTCTCCTTCCCCTAGCTTTTTAGAACTCCTAAGAACCCTACAATAAAACTCTCTTTTGTTAGTATGAAACCTCTCTTTCTTTTCCTTTCTTTCTTTCTTTCTTTCTTTCTTTCTTTCTTTTGTTTTCTAAAATGAGAGAAGGAGGAGAATGAAGGGCTATTTATAGAAGGAGATGGGAGGTGGTAAGTGCACCACATGGCACAAAATAACCCCAAAACAAGGAGGTAGGATTGGGGGGAGGTGTTATGTGAGGGAAAATTGATGTGGAGGAGGGTTTGTTCTAGAAGAATTCTTAACCTTCTTATGTAAACTTAACCTAGGTTAAACCTCCTAATCAAATCCTTAACCATCCCTACTAGGTTATAGCAAAATAAGTGTTGTCCAAAATATACAACACATAATTCGTATAATGCACTAATCGACATACTACTCGCACGTGCGCATATATGTCTGTATACCGGAAAATCTTCGCATAATCTGCATAAAAATAATTAAATCTTGGAAATAATAATAAAATAAATTTTATTATTAGTTCGGAAGATCACGGTATCAATTTGATACAATACGGATATATACTGGCCGATATCGGGATACAGATAGTGTCTAGGAGCAAACCGGGTAAAAATCACCAAAATGTTCTAATTTTGGAATTAAAACAAAATAATAATAAAATAATAATAAAATATCAATTTATATACGGTAATATCCGTCCGGGATATTACAGACCTCGAGCCATACCCTAGCTTTCTCAAACTTTATGGGTTAGGTGCTCGGCGATGACCCCAAATCACATCCTAACTCTTTCAGAGCACAGGAGATTGACATTTGACATTGACCTCGAGCCATACCCTAGCTTTTTCGAGCTTTATGGGCTAGGCGCTCGGCAATGACCACGAACCCCCAACTCTCTTACAAGACGGGGCCCGACACTCAACTTGCACTGCGCACAGCGTCCTAATCACTTGCAAAATGGGGAGGGACGGAAAAATCAAATTTTATTCATCACAAGCACCCTAAATGACCACAATACAAGGAAAGTTATTACAACACTTCTGCTAACCTTAACCTAAGTGTTTCTTTCAGAGTTTTTTCGGCTAGCACGGACCATGTCGAGCCCCACCCAGCGAGTACATCCCTCGACACCCTGCTGGTCCGGTGCCATCGGCACCGCCAGTGTAGACGTCCCGGCAACGGAGCTCTGCGCATCAGCGGACCTCTCCATCTCCAGATAGAGGGTCAGCGAGGAACCCAAAACAGAGGGGTCTCCTCCCCTAGGATGGCCGAACCGAGACCGACCCGTGCCTAGAATAAACTTCAACCTCTGAATCTTCAGCTCCTTTTCAACCACAACCTCACGAAGAACGGACTCGGAGGTCTGTTGCCTAGTAGAAGCATCGGATATTGACCAGTTCGTCTTGGCACTCCCCCAGTCCCAATCGACTATAGCTTTCTTCAGACGTGTAGCCTCTAAGCTGAGCTCCTTGGACTTGTTCATAAAATAGCTTACCACGGGTTCTCAATCGCGGGCCTGCTTACGATAGCGAATCAAAACACTCTCCTTGGACTTCAGCCTATTCCGAAGTTGCCAGACCTCAGCAGAACTGAGGTCGGTACTCAGGGTCTCGTTCATCTGGCAAAGGTGAAGGAAACCACAATTCACTAAAAAAGCACGTCAAAAAACAACAACTCATAGAAGGTCGGCCAAAAACACGATTGTATTAATTCAAAAATTGATTACAAAAGGCGATGGCCAGTCCGCGTTTGGCAATACAAAAAGAGAAAAAAAATTTTAACTACTTCGGAGGGGGATCTGCACCTCTTCATTGGCCGTCACACCCCCCGCCCCCTTATCCAAGTGGGGGTCCTTTGGAGCCTCATCTCTCTCGCCCCCGGGGGTTAGAGGATGCATGGGGGGCTCCCACTCATAGTGGAGATGGTCGATCTTCGCCTCAGGGTAAAGGAGTAGAAGGTGCTCCTTCGCTTTATCGTACGCCTCATCTTGGGCACCAATCACCTCTTCCGAAGCCGCCATCGCCAACTCGTCGTAATATGCCGCCGCCTTTCCCCGGACCGCCGTCAATTCGTGGAGATGATGGTCCTATTTAGAGGCGAGCTCGGCTTGGAAGGCCTGCGCCGCCTCCTGAGCGATCGTCAGCTCGACCCTCAACCCCTTCGCTTTTCGAAGGTACCGATCGGCGTTCCACTTCTCGGTGTGGATCTCCTTCTCCAAGCACCTCCTCAGCTGCGTCCCAGTCATCAGCGCCTGGTCGAGATAGGCAGGGTCAGAAAAGAATACCCAGCACAAAAAAGTAAACAGGCAACAAAACCAACACTTACCACTACTTGAGCTTGAGCCCACTTCATGTGGGCCATCTCCGTGGTCTCGGTCGTGGGCCGTAGCGAGCTTATCTGCCACCTCCATAGAGATCGGACCCTCAGCAAGCGAATCTTCCTCCTTGACCGCCCAGTCCGGGGCGAACGACCACAGGCCACCCCATCCCACCATCCGTCGGGTATCGGGACGGACAGCGGGGGTCCCAGACTTCAGGACCTCGGTAACCTTTCGGCTACTTAAGCTCGGCCCCGACTCTTTCGCCTCTCGAGACGAGTGGCTTTTCTTCGACTTCTTTAGAGGACGGCTCCGAAGAGACCTTCACCACCCCCTGAACTGGTCCCATCGTCAATGCTGCCTTCTCGGTCCTCTTCTTCTAGGCCAGTGCAACAGGGCCTTCCTCACCTCGAGCTTCATCGGGTCCATCGCTGCAGAGAAAAAGAGAATGTTAATATGAAAGCAGAAAATTAAACAAGAATGAAACAAAATCGTACAGGGGTCGGTTGGGCTCAGTCCGGCTCGGGCCAGGTGTATCTCTGTCACGTGCAACCAACCGATGCTGTGCCCCTCTACAATTTTGTCCACATCAGCTCACTCTGCCTTCGTCAAGTCCCTCTGCCTCGGGGGTTTGTGGTTCGGCCTGTAGAAATTCCAGGTCGTAGGAATTTCCCAAGGTGCCTCGCTCCCGCTACGAAGTACTTCTCCTTCCACCCCTTTATGGAATCCGGATGACCATTCATTACCCTCTTGTGAGGGCGGGGCGACATGTAGAATATACCCTCCATATCTCTGAGCGAGCTTACCCCTAAGACAGCGCGGAAGTAATTCAGCTTCAGCGGGACCCTCTTCTCCTAGCACTTGAAAATGAAGTAGATCAGATGCTTCCACGAATTGGGGCCGTATTGCATCGGGCACATTTCCCCCCACCTCAGCACCTTCTTGACGAACAGGAGCAGTGGCAACCTTAGTTTCGAGACGAAAGCATCCTCGGGAAACATGCAGAAGCCACGGGCCAACTCGGTGGTAGGACGGAGACCGGGACTCGGCAGCATCAATTCGTACTCCCGAGGGATGAAGTAACTGGCCCTTATTATGGGCAGAAAATCGCCCTTCAGCACGCACTGGATGTTGTCCACCTTTATCTGGGGCCGGTCAGAAGAAGCCACCTCCACGTTGAATTGGACAAGGTTTTCCACGTCGTCAGGGTACATCCTGATCGACCCTGGATTCCTGGAGTAGGGGGCGTCAAGTCCAGGCTTTGGTTCGAACTCATCCGGCGTGCTCGGACTAGCCGACAAACGCCACTTCCTCTTCTTCCTACGGATACAAGGCTTCCTCGGTGGTGATGGTGTCGGCAGAGGGGGGAGAACCCCTCCTTCCTCACCTCCTTCCTCACCTCCTTCCTCATCTCTCTCTCCCTTGGCTCCTCCCTCACGGCCCCCCTGTTCAACCCCTTCTTCCTTGACTCCTTCCTCAAACTCCTCGCCTCCTTCCTCAAACACTCCTTCCTCAATCTCCTCGCCCGATGACTTTACCACCTTCGGCTTGCGACTTCATAGGGGGACCACATTCAGAACCTGATCATCCGTATCCCAGGACGTGGAATCCAACTGTCCCTCCACCTCCAAAGTTTGGTCACCCAGGTCCCAGGACGTTGAGTCCGACTCACGATCCTCCTCACCCCGACCGGAATAGCTCGCTTCGGAGCTAAACTAAGAGCATGACATTACGAAATAAAATACTAACCTGATTACCGTAAGCGGAGAGATCATCGTGAAAGTCCTCGCTGGCAGCTTAGAGAGAGAAGCTCCTGTTTTTAGAAAGAGAACGCAAAGTGAAGAAATGATGGAGGGGTGGAGGATTTATAGAGTGAAAACAACGTCTCGAATTCCACGTAAAAATCCTAACCATCAAAGTCTTGATCATCAAGATCTAACGACAAATAGGATTTCAAACGCCTCGATTTCCATGCCCGTGGCTTCAACATCGCGTGCGAAATTTTTGTTTTTACCCCCTGCTTTCACAGCAAGTACGGGGTTTCGAAGCTCGCTTCGAGTCTTGCCACCCCTAGCTTTCAAGCAGCTTTGGGGGCCGATGCTCGGCAGCCACCCTAGAGTTTTCACGGCAAGCAGGGGGGTTCGACGCTTGGTAGTGACCTCGAGACATCCCCTAGCTTTTATAGCAAGCTTGGGGGCTCGACGGTTGGCAGCGATTTTGAGCCACCCCCTTACCTTTACAGCATGCTTACGGGCTCGATGCTCGATAGTAATCCCGAGCCACCCCCTTGCTTTTACGGCAAGTTTAGGGATTCGACGATCGGTAGCAATACCGAGACACCCCAGAGCTTTTACAACAAGCTTGTGGGCTCGATGCTCGGCAATGACCTCGAGCCACCCGAGATCTTTTTTCAGCAAGCTTGAGGGCTCGACGCTCGATAGTGATTTCGAGCTACCCCCTAGCTTCTACAACAAGCTTGGGGGCTCAACGGTCGACAGCGATTCCGAGCCACCCCCTTGCCTTTACAGCAAGCTTAGGGGCTCGACGCTCGGCAGTAATCCTGAGCAACCCCCTAGCTTTTACATCAAGTTTGGGGATTCGACGGTTGGTAGCAATATCGAGCCACCCCAGAGCTTCTACAACAAGCTCGGCAGTAACCTCGACCCACCCCAAAGATTTTACAGTAAGCTTGGGGGCTCGACGGTCAGTAGCAATTCCGAGCCACCCTCTTGCCTTTACAGTAAGCTTGGGGGCTCGACACTCGGTAGTGAACTCGAGCCATCCCCTAGCTTTTACAGCAAGCTAGGGGGCTCGATGGTCGGCAGCGATTCCGAACCACCCCCTTTCCTGTACAGCAAGCTTGGGGGCTCGATGCTCGGTATGACCTCGAGCCATCCCCTAGCTTTTACAGCAAGCTAGGGGGCTCAATGTTTGGCAGCAATTTTGAGCCACCCCAGAGCTTTCACAGCAGTTTTGGGGGTTCAACGCTCGGTAATGATCTCGAGCCACCTCAGAGCTTTTACAACAAGCTTAGGGGCTTGACGCTCGGCAATGACCTCGAGCCACCCCAGAGCTTTTTTTAGCAAGCTGGAGGGCTCGACGCGCTGTAGTGATTTCGAGCCACCCCTAGCTTATACAACAAGCCTGGGGCTCGACGCTCGGCAGCAATTCCGAGCCACTCCCTAGCCTTTACAGCAAACTTAAGGGCTCAATGCTCGGTAGTGATCCCGAGACACCCCGTAGCTTTTACAGCAAGCTTAGGGGCTCGACGGTCGGTAGCAATCCCGAGCCATCCCCTAATTTTTACAGCAAGATAGGGGCATTCGATGCTCGGCAGTGACCTCGAGCCACCCCAGAGCTTTTTTCAGCAAGCTTGGGGGCTAGACGTTCGGTAGTGATTCTGAGCCACCCCTTAGCTTCTATAACAAGAATGGGGCTCGACGCTAGCAGCAATTCTGAGCCACCCCTAGATTTTACATCCAGCTGGGGGGCTCGATGCTCGGCAGTAACCTCGAACCATCCCCTAGCTTCTACAACAAGCTTAGGGGCTCGACGCACGGCAGTGATCCCAAGCCACCCCCTAGATTTTACAGTAAGTTTAGAGGCTCGTCGCTCGGTAGTGACCTCGAGCCATCTCCTAGCTTTTTTAGCAAGCTAGGGGGCTCGATGCTGGGCAGCGATTCCGAGCAACCCCAGAGCTTTCACAGCAGCTTTGGGGGTTCGACGCTCGACAATGATCTCGAGCCACCCCAGAGCTTTTGCAACAAGCTTAGGGGCTTGACGTTCGACAATGACCTCGAGCCACCCCAGAGCTTTTTTTCAGCAAGCTTGAGGGCTCGACGCTCGGTAGTGATTCCGAACCACCCCTTAGCTTCTATAACAAGTTTGGGGCTCGATACTCGGAAGCAATTCCGAGCCACCCCCTAGATTTAACAGCAAGCTGAGGGGCTCGACGCTCGATAGCGATTCCGAGCCACTCCTAGCTTTTACAGCAAGTTGGGGGGCTCGACGCTCGTATAAAGACATCAAACCCTATTCCCTCTTTTAGCTCTTATGGGACCAAGATAATTAAGTATGTATTTGCTAAAATTCTCAAATGATTAATAAATTAAGTATATACTGATATGGGGTAAGTGACGTGGCCCCATCTAGGCCACCGGATCTCCTCAGACTTCACTTCCCTGTGATCATCAAGTCAAACCAGTCAAACGGGCTTCACCCCATTCAAGCCCACGGGTCCGACCCGGTCCGTTAGGGTCTTAGACCCGTTTACCCCTGCCTATAAATACAAGACCCCCTCCTCACTTCTAAATGTAATAAACTTTTTCCCACCTGAACTCTAGCCACTGTTACTTTCTCAGTGACTAACTAGATCGTCGGAGGGCCTGTCGCCGGAACTTCTTCCGTTGTTTCTTGGCAGTATGCAGGTACAAAAGACCGAGCCAAGCACCAAAGATCCGAGCCGAGTATCCGGTCTCTACCTCTCTGCTGCTACTTCCAAGCCCGTCCTACTCCCCAAGATCGGACAAACGTCAGTACCACAGTTTTCTCTTCACAAACTACAAGCACTCACACCTGCTGCCCCCACACTCTAAAAACAAACAACATCATATACTATGAGGATGCGATAGAAAAGGAAACCCTTATTTCAAAAATTGTTGACGCTCTTAGAAAAGCACTCACCAATTAGAAATTGTGGGGGAGGATCCTTATATCTAAGAATATTCGATCTGTGAGAGATTGGAATTCTTATAAAAGTTTTTAATATGATATTTTCCCTCCTTTTAGATTATATATAATTTAATAGGATATAGTTAATTGAATAGGATATTTTACCCACTTTTATATTATAGTCGAAGTAAATAGTTAATGCTGTTTAGGTTATTTCGTGTATTTTCAAATCAAAAGAAAATAGTTATTCATGAAGACAAGCAAAGGGCATCTTCTCCCAAGCTTAAAGAAAGGTATTCTCAATCTTAAAATTAAGAAAAGTTCGCTACACTCGAATTCAAGTTTTATCGACGTTTTAGTTATAGTATTAAAAAAATGTATTCTCAACCTCAAAATTAAGTTCCATAAAAAAAACCCTCAAAATTAAGAAAAGTTCGCTGCACTCTCGAATTTAAGTTGTTACGACGAATTAGTTATAGTTTTTATGAAAAAAAACTAGTTACTTAATTAACTTTAAGAACATCAGCCATATGAAATTTTCCTCTGTCCATTCAGTTCGGCTAAATTCACCTTGTGATAAGCTTTTTGTTTATTCTTTTTTTTTCTACTTTTAATTTAGGAAAATGAAAAAAAGTAATTCTGGTAAAATTTCTCAACATACAGTATATATTTTATTGATTGAAAAGGTGGAATAAGGTCACCCTGTTTCATTAATAAGAGGTTAATAAAATAACCCCGGTAAACCGGGGGAAAAACAAAAGTACAGAGCAGGAAGCAAAATACAGTGCTGAAAGTAAAATTTAAACCCCCAACAAAACCCTGGGGGGTGGGTCTAATCCTCCATACATCAACCCATTCAGAAGTACAGTAGGCCAGAAACGAACTCGCAGAGACTGTAGCGATTGGGAATCTCATAAGAATGGGTGGCGCTGTCCCTCAGTCCAGTGTCGGCCCAAAGTCTACCTCATCATCATCAAAATCCTCCACCTAGAAGACTCTGGCAATCCTCCCTCTCGCTCTTATGGCGGCAGCTGTAGCCCAAAAAGAGATAAGATGCATGATATGAGTAAGGTTACCAGAAATACGACTATATGAAGCACGAAAAAAAAAGTTGTTTCTGTCAAGCCATAACACCCATGTAATTGCCGCAATGACAATGTACCACGCATTCTTCATTTCGTGATGAATCGAGGCAAATTTGGGACCGATCCACAAATCCTCATAATCATTGGGATAATCACTTGTACCTAGGGCTCTTAAAACCTCTACCATAGTCGTCTTACTCCTTGGACATTGGATAAAAAGGTGATTCAAAGTCTCCGTATGCATGTCACAGAACCCACAGGCAGTCGCAATCTGGGGTTATCTTTTTACTAGGTTTTCTCTCGTGAGGATTGCATTATATAGCACTAGCCAGAGGAATACTCTGACCTTCAGTGGTGTTTTCACCTTCCACAGCATCTGTGCCCAGCTGGGCCGGCATCCCCGGAAGTGAATACGATGGTAAAGGGATCTGACCGTGAAAGCACCCTTGGTCTCTAATTCCCATCGCAGCTGGTCTGGTCCTTCGGCGCACATCGACCCGGACCGTGTGAATGTGTTTGCAGATCTAGCAGTTGCTGCTGTAATCCTAGGGTAAGAGCTCCTTGAAACGTCGGTTTCCAATTTTCCCTCTTCCAGTTTTCTGCCACAGAGATATTAGGACGAGTCGTTTTGGCAAACAGCTCCGGGAAAGTTTCTTTCAATGTATGAGCACCACACCACTTATCCCACCAAAATCTGGTAGACCGTCCATTTCCGATATTCAAAGTCACTGCTGAATTGAACGGCCCACTTGCTTTGGAAATTCCTTTCCAAAAACAGGAGACCTTAGCCCCTACTCGAAAGCCCAGGCTTCTCGTACCTTTTCCCCGTAGGTATGGTTGAATGAAATCCTGCCAGCCTTCCCCACCATGGTGGAAAACCTTCCACCACCATTTCCCCAAGAGGGCAAGATTCATATCTCTAAGGTCGATGATTCCTAGCCCCCCATGCTTCTTCTTCATGCAGGCAATACCCCATTTGATCAGGTAGTAGCCTCCCCTATTCGAATCTGCCCCTTTCCAAAGGAATCTTTTATGGATTCGGTCAATCCTTTGGATGACCCACTTTGGAAGCTCAAAAAAGGACATGCAGTAAATGGGCAGGTTAGACAATACTGAGTTAATGAGTATCACTCTGCCTCCTAGCGACAGCGATTTTCCCTTCCAACAAGACAATCTGTCCTCTACCCTATCTATTATAGGCAACCAGTTCAACTTAGTGAGTTTCCCTGGTCTGAGTGGGAGCCCTAGATATTTGATTGGGAACTCATTCGTCATACAGTTTAGTATGGTGGTATGTTCCCGGGGTTCTTCATCAGAGAGAGTAATGGGAATCAGTGCACTCTTGTGAAAATTTATCCTGAGACCTGACCATGCTTCAGAACAATAGAGGGTCCCTTTAAAGCAGACTGTTTCTGATCTGGTCCCATTCCCAAATAGTAGTGTCAACAACATATTGGAGAATCGTGCACCCTGAATTGGAGTTGCTATTGGCCACCGGCTTAATCCAACCTTTTCTTCAACAATTTTCTAGCATTCCCCTTAGCACATCTGCTACAATAGTGAATAAAAGTGAAGATAACGGATCCCCTTGCCGGAGTCCCTTCTTGCAGGAAAACGAAGGCACTGGCCACCCATTCACCGATATTGTCGTTTTACTAGTCTGTAGATATTGTTTGAACCATTTAACCCATTTGTCCCCAAATCCTCCCCCTCTGAGAGCTTCCAGCAAACATTCCCAGTCGACGGTGTCGTATGCTTTTTCAAAATCCAATTTTAGAAGGAAGTTCTTAGAATTGCTCATATGACAATGGTGGATAACTTGTTCAGCAGTGGCCATACAGTCCAGGATACATCTGCCCTTGATGAAGCCCGTCTAGTTTTTGTTGGTTATGCTATCCATTAAACTCCCCAGGCGGATGGCCAGAACCTTTGTGATGATCTTCACCGAGCAATTAATGAGGCTTATCGGTCTGAAATCCCCCATACCCTTAGATTCCTTCCGTTTGGGTATCAGGACAACTTCCGCAAAATTGAACATGCCCAATCTGAGATTGTTATGAAAAAATTCCTCCATCAGTGCCATAATGTCCCTTTTAATTTCTTCCCAGAACACTTGGTAAAACATCATTGAAAAACCATCGGGCCCAGGTGACTTGTCTGCGCCCATTTGGTTGATGGCCTTCTTCACTTCCATTTTCGAAAATGGTTCCTCCAGATTGGAGAGAGTTTGCACTGAGTCATTCTGGTACGCCTGCCAGTAATCTTCCCTCAAAGGAATCCTGAAATCATTCTTTCTTCCAAAGAGGCCCTTATAGTAGTTCTGGAAGGTTGAGGAGATCTCCTTTTCATCCTGCAAAGTTCCCGACTCCGTCTGAATTAAGAGGACCAGATTGGATCTACGTCTGGCACTAGCCACTCGGTGGAAGTAGGCCGTATTCGCATCTCCCTTTTTGAGCCACGAAATCCTTGACCTTTGTTGCCATTTGATCTCATCCAACTTATAGAGATTGGCGATATTTCCCCGGAGCTCTAATAGCATGTTTATTTCATCTTGTGACAAGACTCTCGTCTCTTCCACCCTTTCTAGCTCATTGATTCCTTCCAAAAAGGAATCTTTTGCATGCTAGATGGTCGAGAACCTAGACCGATTCCATCGTCGTAGCCACTTTCTCAATCTGCAAACTTTTTCACACCATCGGGAAGTCGTGTCCCTACCTGTAGTGGGGAGCGCCCAATTTTCCATCACCATGTGATGAAACCCCTGAATTTCCAACCAGGCTTTCTCAAATCTGAATTTTCATGCCTTCTGCGTTCTGCGAACCCCCACTTCGAGTAGGATCGGGGTATGGTCCGACATGGGTCTAGAAATTGATCGAGCTGTAGCTAATTGAAATTTAGCTTCCCATTTCATCGATACTAGTATCTTGTCCAACTTGGCCATAATCGGAGCTGCTTGCATATTAGACCATGTGTATAGTCTGTCATTAATTGGGATATTGTTGTTGGAATCTAGCTACCTAAATTAATAGATAAACTAGACACAAATTATAAAAACCTCGCAAGTGCACGAATCGAATCGTAGTAATAGCAAGGGTCGATCCCACAGAGATTGTAGACTTCAACTTACTAATCAATAAAACTAATAATAAAAATGAATGAAAGTTGTCATAATATTCTAAAAGAACTAAAAGATTAAAACTAAGATGAGAGGTGTTGAATCACAAATATCTCTTGAATAGTTGGGTTGTTGATCTCCACCAATAGTTAGTAATGCTAAGTTACTTTCTGAACTTACTTCTACTTACTTATGTTGTTCACTTCAAGGGCATGGTATCTACTCCTTAAAGTATTGTTTCCCTAAGCCAAGAATTAGGCATGGTATCTACTCTAATTCGTTTCTTCCCCTAAGTATTTTAGCATGGTATCTACTAAGTCATACTTAGAGAAAACATAAGAACAGTGGAAACGAACAAACACTTAAAGTTCTAGAAATTGGTATCAGATCTAGGTCCTCTAAGTTGATTGAACCAAGAACCCCTAAAGATTCCTTTGTTACAAATTATGGGCACGAGATTCGGTCGTCTCAATATGCTTCATATAACAGATTTAGATAAATGATAACATAAACTTGATATTCTCACGTGCTGTATGTCAGTCGACTGGCTCTCACCTCAGTCGACTGCTCTCAGACTTCAAGATCCAAGTTTGATGATCATTAATCTATGTCAATTCAACCAGATTCAATCAATAAGTAATTAGAAGATCTCAGAAGAATATAGCACTACATAACTACGGTTTCGATCTACCCAACTATGAAATTAGTTCCACATAATAATACTTTAATTGCTTAACAAGTTCAAATACATGATCAACATAAAAGAATAAAGAGAGAAGAAGAAATAAACTAATGGATTCCGGCAATATGGTCGACTGTCTGTCACACAGTCGACTGCCTTCTGGATGCTGGATCTTCTCTTTCCTTCTTCGATGATGATGGAGTGAAGCACGGGTTGATGACTTGATGGTTGGGAACTTTCTGATTAAGTTGTGTCCACGAGATAGATGATCCTCCTGAATAATGCTTCTTTTCTGGTATTTATAGAACGCGGCTGAGAATTAGGGTTTTGCACTTTTTCAGGAAAGTCCTTCTTTATTTGATTTGATGATTTATATCTTTCTCTTTTCTTCTTTCCTTCCTTATCTGTTCACCACGTGCTCTTGGAAATCCCCAGTCTCTAGATTTGATTCGTTGCCTAAGATCTGGGTTCAAATAGATTTGAAATTAGATTTGGGTGAATCTTCGAATATCTTATCTGTTTATTCCGCCGCAGACCAGTCGACTTGTCTTCGAACCAGTTGACTGAGTCGAGACTTATGTAGATTTCATCTTTGATCATACCAGTCGACTGTCTTTGAGAGTAAGTCGACTGTGTCGAGAGTTGTGGAAAATCAGCTTCTCTTGTTCAGTCGCCTGGTTGAGGAACCAGTCGACTGATCCTCTGCAGTTTGCTGTGTATTATCCTTGAAGTCCTAAATCTGCTTCGTTTTGCTGTTTATAAGCTGTTTCCTATGGAAAAGAGAAAATAAGAGTTAAATACCATATATAGAGCTTTTAAATGTCTAATTATATTAAGATTATTGCTCTAAAAAGTGAATAATAATGTGTTCATCAGATATCTATCAGCTCTAGTTCCGTTATCACCCTATTGAACTCCTCTTTGTGTCTGTCACTGGAGTCTATTTCCTTGTGCTCAAAAGCAAATCTGGTGATGTTGAAGTCCCCCCCAACAATCCAGGGTCCAGGCTAACGACGTCGGATGTTGACCAGTTCTTGCCAAAAGGCATCTCACTCTGTAGCCACATTTGGCCCATAAACGATAGTCACCGACTGCACCCAATTATCAGATCTTCGTTTCAGTCGGGTGGTTAAGGAGAACGTTCCACTGTATATCTCAATACAGGTGAGAATATCCGAATTGAACCCAATAGCAATCCCTCATGAGGCTCCTGCTGATGGGTGTAATACTCATTCCTTGATTCTGTTACCCCCAATTCTATTGAGTTTGAGCCCGTACTGAAGTTTGGTCTCCTGCAGACCTACTACTTCCGCCTTGGAATTACTAAGAATGTCACTAACCATATCTCTCTTCCCTCTGTCCCCCAGCCCCCTAACATTCCAGAATAGAGTATTCATTGAGGGACAGTGTCAGGGGTGATCGTTGGTGTGGATGT
Organism: Hemerocallis citrina; assembly: GCA_017893485.1. Classification (NCBI taxonomy): domain Eukaryota; kingdom Viridiplantae; phylum Streptophyta; class Magnoliopsida; order Asparagales; family Asphodelaceae; genus Hemerocallis; species Hemerocallis citrina. The sequence goes on from JACEHZ010000572.1 coordinate 174,012, forward strand.
GGGGCCAGCTTCATCCTCGGGGATGACTGTTGACCCAGCGCTATCTCCTAGAGCGTTCTCATAACAAGTCTTAACCCTTTCGGTTTCCCAACCCCAAATTTTATTGAGTAATAAATCATTTCGCTCCGTGTCACACACCTCTAAGCCACATGTCTTAGCTAGGAAAAAACTTCAGAATCTGACATGAAATTTAATTTAGTAGCTAAAAAACTTTTTGTACCTCCGTTGTCGAATTTAGCAGCTTTGGCTGCCGCCGCCACGTCGAGATAGTCATCCAAGGACTCCACATGATCCCTCTTGGGCGATCGGTGAACTCTGAACCCAACTGTCCTATGTGACGTTCCAAAACTATCTTCGGGTGCTGACTCTGGAAGTGTGGACAAGACCAACTTAGGCGAGATCTCCCTCTGGGTGTTAGCGATGAAATCTAGATCCTCTGACTCCTCATCTGTGAATGAGAATTCTTCGTCTAGATTTAGTCGCCCTTCTAGGTCTATCTGTGCGATGAATTTCCCGTTGTAGAGTAGGTAATGTCATTGCGGACTTCTCATTGAGCCTACAAATTGGCGAGCTAATAGTAATAGTGGTGTTCTCCATTGTGTTCCCCTCAGTGGACCCGCTACCAGTCTGACATTGTGACTAATTGTTTGAAACTTCAGATCTGCTAGTCCCAGAGACAATAAGATGCATTTTGGACCCTTCTTTGGGCCCATTAACGCCTATAAGATGCGCACAAACCAACCCCCCATTAATAATCTCATCTGCCGAATAAGACTCCATTCCTCTGCGGTTTATTATACCGCGCTCCTCGAAAATCCCGCACGCTGCTTGCGTTATGTTATGAATTCATTCTCTTGTCGGAAGAGAATAATGTCTATTTAGAAAGTAGGGCTTGTCACGCGAGAGATGTCGTCAAGGGCAGGGCAGGTAAGAACTCGACGATAACGAGGCGGTACATTTACCGCTGTCGCCAGCTGGCAAAAAAGGATTGGGTGGGACTACGGTGGGGTCAGAGTTTGGCATTAGAGACGAGGTGTGAGGCGATAAAATCAAAGAGGCGCTATTAATCGCTTCTCCCTTCCTCATTCTTCCACTTTCTTCTTTCTCCTTCAGTGCCAAACCCTTTTCACAACTTTTTTCCACACCGTTGTCTTCTTTACCCCATTTACCTTTCCTCAAGCCATGAGCGTCACTCTGGAGCTTCTGTGGGTTCTTTTCCCTGTGGAAGCTCAGATCTGTGCTCTTCGCTTTCTCCAGAGTTGTCTCTGACTCTTGTCGCCCTAGCCCCACAGATGCCTGCTCTGGTTCTTTTGCTGAAAACCATCGCTTTTCTACCCACTCCCTGGTAGAAAGCATTCTTTCGCTTGTCTTGTTCCCCAATCTGGCGTTTTCCTTCACCAACCTTTGTCTCGATGCCTGCATTCCGTTACAGCAAGTGTTTTTGCCATTTTTGTGGTCTGCAAGACCTGTCCCTCCCCTCTGAGCCACAGCATGCTCCTCCTCTTCTGCATGCATGGTGTTGCAGGGTTGGTTTTTGCCACTTTGGGGGCCTGCAAGCCCTGTCCCCCTCCTCAGCTCCACAGCCTGTGCCTCCTGCCTTGCATGCCGCTTTTGACCACTTTGAAGCTCTCGATTGTCGTTTTGGGTAATCTGTTGTTTCTCCTTTTTCTGATTTACTCCTGAAGCAGTTAGGTTTACCAGATCTGGGCGTTGATCATCTTGGCTGTTGGATCCTTTGGCCTGGCTTCGCGTCTGACCATCAGCGTCCCGCCGTGATCCATGTCTCTCTGATCCCTCCGTCGTGGCCTCTTGAAGTGCCTCCATCTCTCTCGCCGCCTTGATGACCTCTCGATGGGCCTTCTCCACTTCATGGCTCCCATATAAAGAGATCTCCCAAGTTGGCGATGCAACATCCCTGTAGCTTCGGCCGTCTCTGAGCGAGGTTGTAGGCATTTGGGACGTGATGGAGGAAGGGTCTTTCTCTCTATCTGCGCTTTTGTCGAGGACAAAGCGTATGAGATAGGAATCATCATATGAGAACACTTTGGCGAATCTTGGCATCAGGGCTATGTCTTTACTTCTAATCAGCATTCTTGCCGATACTATATCCGATCGGCGAACGGTTTTCTCGTCGATTTCTTCCACCGTTCCGAAGTCGGAGACCATCTCTTGCAAGGCCTCCTTCTTCCAAAAATGTAAGGGTACATTGCGAATCCACACCCAATATCTCTCCCCTTGTGGCTTCTCAGCACCGAAGCTAGGTGTCCACGCTTCGAAATTCATCCTGAAATGCCCAAAATCCACTATGCCTGCTCCGGTGATCTCTATCATCTTTTGCGGTGAAGGGAAAGAAACCAGAAACTGAAGGGGACACATTCGCTTGACAATCCAGTCCCGGTGCGCCTTCATAGGCCATCTCTCGCTCAAATCTTGAAGCACATGGGCCTCCGATGGTCTTCTGGCAGTCACCCGTGCTACTGCGCACCATTGACTAAGCAAAACTTCCTCCTTTTTGATTGCGGCGAGGCTGTTTGTCAGTTTTATCGTTGCTGGGTTGTCAGGTGACCTTCCCCTATACACTCGCCTCTCTTCGTCATCATTGGTGGTGAAAATATTTGTGCAATTGTAAGATATATCGCCCCACATCATACATCTCAGGCATCTTACCTCTTTGGTGCACTCCGTCCGATAGTGTCCCAACTTGCCACAGTTGAAGCACGGAACCGATTTGCACTTTCCCTTTCTTTGTTGCTTTCTGAATTCACTTGGTGCTTGCGGAGGGGATTTGGAATTTCTTTTTCTCTTGTGAACCACTACCTGCCACTCCTCTCCCTCTACCCCTACTGGAGGCAGTCCCTCACTGTAACGCCCCGAATCCCAAATACAACTGAATTCGAGAGTTCTACAGGATCTTTACGCTTCATTCGGTACAATTTTACAAGGAAATAAAACTTTTCACTTTACATCAGAGTTTACATAAAACTTTACACTTTATATTTTACAGCAGGAACATATACATCAATAAAATAATGACAGCGGAAGCAATTACAACTTTATACAAAAGATGCAACAACACATAATCTTTGAGCATTGGTTCTCCTTTAACCTTTATCAAGCCAGTTATCCTGCATATAAAACTGTGGGTACGTTAGTTTACTCAACCGACGATAATTATACATGGTCATCCTCTCTATGCCAGAAACAGTATTGTAACACCCCGCAAAATTGAAAATTTCAATTTTGCCCCTGGGTGTTACGCACGTATATTTTGTAATGTGTTTCACTACATATTTTGGATTCGTACTATTTATATATTTTCCGTATTGATTTCAGTCAACTAAAATATAATATTTCAATTCCTGGGATTTACGTGCTTTTTACGTGTTTTGATGCACGTGTTTCCACCACTACGTACAATATTTTCTATAGGTTTAAATTATTTATTTTTATGTATTTAAATCTATTTTATAAAATTGAAATTTATTTTTTTCCCTATTTCGATTAAAATGCATTTTTCAATTTTCTGCACGTATATTGCACATACTTTCTACGTGTTGTGATTTCATCAGGAAATATATGTAAATTAGTAAATGTAATTTTGCTTATGCTGTTTTCAATTATATTTAATAGTTTCTCATTAATAAAATCGATTTTTGCATTTTCATATTTTACGTGCGACGCACATGTTTTCGGTAAACGTATTTGTATGTATTTTGTTTTCAAAATAAATTCTAGAGTGCGTGTAACACCCGTAGTTTAGAATATATATATATATATATATATATATATATAAACAAGGTATATATATGTTGAAAGATAGTTACTATTTGGTATATGTGATTAGGTTACTAATAAGTTGAAATGGTAATATATGTATATGGCTTAAATGGGGTGGGGGCCCACGTTGGAGCTTGAAACAGCAAAAGATTTAAAACTGGGCTGGTGGTTTATATAGAACATGGATATGGTATAGATGATTGTAAACAAATATACTAAAATTGTATTATGCATATGAGTGCATGTGTGCATGCTCACACTTTGTGTGTGGCCGGATTGCACACTAAAAGAGGCTGGTTTGAGCTAGTGGGGGAGGAGAGGAAAAATTGTAGGTTATGAGAGTTACAAATGTGAAGAGGTGGACAAATGAAAAGATGGGAGTTTGGGAAGTTATGAAATGTGAAAGGTTGGAGATTAATTTTAGTAATTTATTAGGTGTGTAATTTTGTAATTTGAACCCTAGCAAAATCCTATAAATAGCCCCATCCTCTTCTCTTTTATCCACACCAAAAAATAAAAATAAATAAGAGTAAGAAAAAGAAAGAGAGAAGAGAGTTTTGTGCTTGGAGGCCATTGCTAGGAGGAGAAGAGCTAGGAATTCTTGAAGCTAGAAGTGGTGATTATTCTTTCAATCGTTCAAGCTTCAATCAAGGTGGGTGGTTTCTTACTTTCTAGTTGTAGAAATATCATGCTAGAAATTATAAGTTTAGTTATATGAGATGATATTGATATGTAGGTGATTTTCATGCTATTATACATGATATGAATAATATGTGTGTGGTTAAATAATAGAAAATTATGATGTAAGAATTGATACCATGATTCATGTTAAAACTTTATCCTTGGTGAATGTATATTTTGAATAAGATATGAAAAGTAGATTTAATTTACACTTTTATATGTGCTAAATGAGTAGTAAAGATTTGATGTGATAATTAGAAGATAAATTCATGTTTTCATATATGTTAAGTGATAGAAATGTTAACATTGTTTAAAGAGCAAAGTAATTGTCTTGTTGCTTGCACATGAGAAGAGAAATTGTAGCTTGCATGTTAATGAAACTAGTAATTTATTTGAAGAGATTTCTCTTAGTGTTAAAAAGGAGTTTTGTAAAGTAAAATGAGTATACATAACTGTTGCCGCTAAATTCGGTGTGGGGGCAAACAGATGAATTTGTGAGTTCTTTGGGGAAACTGAATAGGAGAACCTGTATACCTGTTCCGTTGAACTCTGATCGTCGCTCCCGCCGTGCACCTGCAAAAAGTGCGAGACACCGGGGTTGTTCCCGGCGACGCACCCTCCGACGCTCAAGTCAGTAACCAGAAATGATTATGAAAGAGCGTTTAACTAGAGAAAGATTGATTACCTCTTAATGGAGATGGGTGGGGGGTATTTATAGGCGTCTTAGAGAACAATTTAGGAATGTAATCCGCGTAGTCTGATATAGAACAATCTCCTTGTAAACAGATTGGGAAAGTAATCTGATAAGGTATATTCTGGTAATCAGATAAGGAATTTTAATCCCTAAATCCCAGTGTAAAGATTGACGTGAATCATGGCCGTTGATTTAGATCTAATCAGGGACCTTGATTGTGTCTTGCTGGATCGAGTTGGCAGCGGGTTGAAACCCGTGCCCAGCTGTGGTGGATCCGTTTGCGGGTTATTGGATCTGTGAGAAGGAGACCCAGTACCCGCTTCGGACCCGTTTGCATGTGAAATTACCGTCTCGTCCCTGAGCTGTAGGATTCGTGCCCCATTTGGACGGTCTCGATTGAACCCCTTGTTTTGACCATATCACGAGCCCCCCACTCCTAAAGACTGAGGGTGGTCAGTCTTTGAGGAGTAGTTTGACTAACTCAGTGGTCGGTGGAACTGTATCGCAGTCCGAATGGGTGATTTTTGAATCCTGGAGCACGGGGGTAGGCTAGTTCCTCCTTCTTTGATGCTCCGAAGCTGTGTCGAGTTTTTGTCTATTTTTCCGGATGATTTATTTAATTTTGCGATGTGTTGGCTAATTGTTCGGGGGCTTTAACCGCGTATTCTAGGTAATAATTGCTCGTTCGGTGGCTTAGAAATATTCCCCGAATTTTTAATTATTTCCTGGAATTTTTAGCTAATTTTCCCGAATTTTTAGCGATTTTTCGCAATTTTTTAAATAAATAAACCGATTTAAATAAATAAAAACCAATTTTTAATACCTATTTATGGCGTGGCATCATCTGGGCCTTCGATCAAGATGGAGCGCGAATTTCGGAACGATCAGACGCCTCCTGCTCCTCGGAAGGATTTTTTCCCAAAAACGAGGGTCGGCACTCCGTCACCCCGGCCCGGATGCGTTGCGCCGCGGTTCGAGGGGTCGGCGAGTTGGTTCGAATGGTCGGTACCTCGGCTCGGATCATCCGAGGTACGTGGCACCATCTAGACCGTCCATCTTTAGCGGGGATCCCAATAGAACGCTATCTTGTCGTTTTGTGGACGTGGCAAGATCTGGGACGTCCATCATGACGAGCGCGCTTTCCTACGAGATCCAACGGCTCCTGAGGGTCGGAAGGATTTTTTCCCAAAAACGAGGGTCGGTACCTCGGCACCGCGGCCCGGATGCGTAGCACCGCGGCTAGGGGGGTCGGCGACTCGGTTGGAAGGGTCGGTACCCCAGCACCACGGCCCGGATGCGTAGCGCCGCGGCTAGGGGGGTCGGCGACCCGGTTGGAAGGGTCGGTACCCCAGCACCACGGCCCGGATGCGTAGTGCCGCGGCTTGGGGGGTCGGCGACCTGGTTGGAAGGGTCGGTGCCTCGGTTCAAATCATCCGAGGTACGTGGCATCATCTAGGCCGTCCATCTTTGGCGTGGATCCCCATAAAATGCTATCTTGTCGTTTTGTGGACGTGGCAAGATCTGGGACGTCCATCATGACGAGCGCGCTTTCCTACGAGATCCAACGGCTCCTGAGGGTCGGAAGGATTTTTTCCCAAAAACGAGGGTCGGTACCTCGGCACCGCGGCCCGGATGCGTAGCACCGCGGCTAGGGGGGTCGGCGACTCGGTTGGAAGGGTCGGTACCCCAGCACCACGGCCCGGATGCGTAGCGCCGCGGCTTGGGGGGTCGGCGACCCGGTTGGAAGGGTCGGTACCCCAGCACCACGGCCCGGATGCGTAGTGCCGCGGCTAGGGGGGTCGACGACTCGGTTGGAAGGGTCGGTCCCTCGGTTCGGATCATCCGAGGTACGTGGCATCATCTAGGCCGCCCATCTCTGGCGTGGATCCCCATAAAACGCTATCTTGTCGTTTTGTCGACGTGGCAAGATCTGGGCCGTTTATCTGGGCACGCATCACGAGGATGGGGTTCAGATCACGAGAAAACGCTATCTTGTCGTTTTGTGGGCGTGGCGCAATCTGAACCGTTCATCAGATCCTGACGCGAATTTTGGAGAGATCCGACGGTGATTTTGATTCGGGAGGATTTTTTGCCAAAAACGAGGGTCGGTATCTCGTCACCTCGGTCCGCATACCTCGCGCTATTTGCCGGGCGCGGAGTTGGGTATTTTTGGGCGAACTTGGTGGCTCGGCTCGGTGGGCCGGAGGCCGAGTCGGTTACTTGTCTTCTTGATGGTTCCGCCATTCCGTATTAAGTGGCTCGGTTGCTCGGCTGAGCTGTTCGGTAGCTCGACCGACCAAGCCGATGGCAAGCGGTTTGGAACGTCTGCGTGGACGGATCTGGGCCGTTCATTTTGGCACGCATCACGAGGATGGGGTTCAGATCACGAGAAAACGCTATCTTGTCGTTTTGTGGGCGTGGCGCAATCTGAACCGTTCATCAGATCCTGACGCGAATTTTGGAGAGATCCGACGGTGATTTTGATTCGGGAGGATTTTTTGCCAAAAACGAGGGTCGGTATCTCGTCACCTCGGTCCGCGTACCTCGCGCTGTTTGCCGGGCGCGGATTTGGGTATTTTTGGGCGAACTCGGTGGCTCGGTCACTGAGCGTTTCGTTCGATAGCTCGGCTCATTAGACCGGTGGCCGAGTCGCAACTTGTGTTTTTTGGGGAGTTCCGCCATCCCTCTCATACCGCCGCCTCTCTCTTGTAGGGCGTTTGGGATTCTTAGTGGGCCTTTGGGATTCCCAAGGAGGCCCGTTATCAGTTGAGGTTATAAGTTACCATTCCTTCACCCCTGAGCTCATTTCTCACTTTTCACTCTACGAATTTACTTTTGTTCTCTAAGTCTTCTGCTAGCGGCGCTCTTGCTCCACGGTGTTGTCGTTAGCTGTCGCGTGGGCCAGGCGATTTCCGGCGAGCATTCTCCGACCGTGAACGTCACTTCAAAGGTTAGTTTGTCCTTGCCTTAGCTTTTTCAAGAGATGTCAAGGGTAAGCTCGGGTAGTGGTGCCTCGTCCTCGGGCGGTGATGGCGCCGGGGAGAGTAGTAGGGCGGAAGCTCGCAGGAAGGGGAAGCAGATGGCCGAACCGCTGGCTGTCGAGTCGAGGATCGGGAAGAAGAAGAGGACAGGGGAGACCCCGCCCCCCATAGTGGGGGTGATTGTGGAGAACCCGAAACGAGCTCCCGAGATAGGACAATATCCTTCCGTCCTGTCCGGGCATTCGGGAGTCAGGCAGTACGAGGGTGATCTTCTGGAGAAAGCGATCTACGGAAAGTCGAAGATCGTCGAGGAGCCTAATCCGTTCCATCCCTCCGAAGCTGACGAGCTCATTTCGTCGTTGACCGAGAAGGATCTTCTTCGGATCAGGAAGGCTTTCGCTATCCCGTCGGAGTACAAGCTGATGGTCGCTGGCCCCGGGGTGCGAGCAAACACTAAGTTGCCCTCGTCGGACATGTGCATGTTTGACGTCGACTCCTTGAACGCGGGACTGCGTTTTCCGCTGCACCCTTTCATACTTCAGATCCTCGGTTGGTATTGTCTCGCCCCTACTCAGTTCAGTCCAAACACTTGGCGTCATGTGAACGCATTCTTGCTTCAGTGTCACCGAGCCGAGGTAGCGCCGGATCTGTCAGTTTTCCGGGGCCTCTATCGGATAAACAAGCAACACGGCTCGGAGTACCGGTACTATTTGGGGCCGAGGAGAGGTGTTAAGATTGTAGAGAATCCCGACTCTCTTAAGGGTTGGAGGGAGAAGTATTTTATCGTAAGGGGCGAAGCGATTTGGCACATTCCGTCCCGGTGGAAGGTGGAAGTGCCGAAATTTGCGCGGGGCGACCCCGCACTATCCGAGGCCGAGGAGGAGGTAGCGAGGAGGATCACGGCCCTTCCGGTACTGAGTTGGAGGGAGTTGACCGAGGAGGTGTTGTTCGGGTCCGGACTAAGCCCCATCGACCCGAGTACGCTCTTGACATCTCATTCATTTTTTTTTCTAAGTCTTCAATTCGTCTGTTTTGATTCGGTTTTCTCCCCCTCTTTTTTTGTCGATGCAGAGTCGATGAAGATTGACTTTAAAGCTATGATGGCCGATAGGTCCAAGCTGACCGGGACCAGAAAAAGGAAGAGGGCGGCCGAGGGTGCGTCTTCGGGTGTTCAGCCCGCGGTCGCCACTAACGTTGCTCCGCCTCCCCCGGCTACCGAGGTGCCTTCGGAGGTGGTGGTGGTGGAGGAGACCTCGGCCCCTGTCGCCCCGTCCGTGAACGAGGGTGTCTTTGATGTCAATGCGGCGCTGGCGCTCGAGCTTCCCCCATTGACTCAGAATGCCGAGGAAATCCTGACCGAGCAGCACAAGCAGTTGTTTGTGCCGAACTGGCTGGTGAGGAATCATGATGGTTTCCTCGGCAACTCGCAGATGTCAATGCAGGTCGTCAAACACTTGGCGACCCCGAAGGATAAGGCCGCGCTGAATGCGGGGAGGGTCGGCGACGACACTTACGAGGTCGCCCGGGGGCTTGTTTCGGTAAGTGTTCGCAAATTCCTTCAAGTTTGTTACTCGGTGCGTACTTCGTACTTATCGTTGTCTTCGTAGGCCACCGTTCACTTCGGCCATCTCATGGAGGCGTTCGCCGCACAGGAGAAGGAGCTGAAGTCCGCCAGCGAGAAAGACAGGCTGGCGAAGGTCCGGGCGGTCAAGGAACTCGAGGCCGAGCAGAGGCGGGCCGAGGCTCTGGACGTTCGGGTGGCCGACCTTACTGCCGACCTGAAGAAAGCGAAGGAGGGCCTCGAAGCGGAGTCCGCCAAAGCTGCCAAGGCCGCCCAAGATCTCGCCGCGGCATTGAAGTCCTTGGCCGACGAGAAGGCGGAGAGGGAAGCGCAGGCCGCGAGGATCCGGGCGGAGGTCGAAGCCGAGATTGAGGCAGAGGCGAAGAAACATATGGCTGAGAACATGGAGCGATCCTACCAGACGGCCCTGGACCACGTCCAGGCTCGTGTCCCCGGCTTCGAGCGAGTCGGCTATCAACTGTGGCCCGGGTCGCCCGCGGACGACGAGGAGGGGGATGCCGAGGACGAGGTCGAAGGCGAAGACGGAGGGGGAGAGGATGACCCGGCTAAGGGAGTGATCGAGGGACCGCCCGTCGATGCGTCCGGGGTGGGAGCGGAGACGCAGGTGGACCCTTGATTCTTTCGTTAATCTTTTTGTAGTTTCTGTTCTGCTTTTTCTTCCGAGCTTTGTAACGCCTTTTGCGGACTGGCCACCGCTTTTTGATAAATGAAAAAACGTTTTGTCTTTGAAATTGTCTAAGTGTTTGGTTCGGTCGTAGGGTAGGCCCCCGTCACTACGATGGCTCGGCGACAAGTAGAGCTGTTCCATCTATCTCTCGTGAAACGCCTTGAGGGCGAGATCGACCTGACGAGGAGGATGCTGTACAATATGGAGATGAAGAACGGGGATCTGTTGGCCGAAGTGTACCACTTGCGGATAGCCGAAGCCGAGCTATTTGCTAAGGAAGAAGAATTGGCTTCTGTTTTGGCCGAACGAGATGAGCTCGTGAAGAAGGTCGAGCATTTGCAAAGGGTGACAGTCGACAAGAGTATCGAGGTGACCCATCTGCGTCGTGTCATATCTGACAGCGCCGAATACCCTGGATCGGCGAAGCTTCCTCGGTTCAAAATTGTCGTGAAGGACGAGGCACTGAAGGACCGGATCGTCGAATTGGAGGAGGAGGTTGCTCGGCTCAAGCCTCAGCCGGTGAGGGCCAACGTCCGGAGCACCTCGTGTACCCGCGAAGAGATCGAGCGAGGTATCACGTTCTACCAAGCGGCGTCCCGGACTCCTATCATCGGGGCGTCAGCCGCCGATGCACAAAGTGGTGTGGCGGTGTCTTCAAGTGGCGCTTCGGTTGGGGCGACTGGGAGGCTCAGCGGCGAAGGGGCGTCCCGGTTCGTCGGCCTGGAGACGAGCTCGGAGGCTAAGAAGCGCCGACCCAAAGTGTCGTTGAACCGGAGTGTCCCCCTTCCTCGGAGGAAATGAGCGGGTCATGCCTTCTAATATTTTGTTGAACTCGCTGTAGTAATCTTTTTGTAAACTCGTCCAAGTCATTAATAAAATTGGGGTTGATTTATCCGAAGTGTCTTCTATTGGCTGTTCGTCGAGTCTTTTGTCGCAATTCTGATCCTGTCGCTCGGCTATTGACGCCGGTCGACGTGGGGTGTCTACAATCGTTGGATGGTGGCGCGAATCCAGAGGCAGGCACAAGTCCCAAGAGAACGTTATCTTGTCGTTTTGTGGGCACGTGGCACTACTGGATCCACTCATCACGCTTTGGCACACAATTTGGGAGGATCTAACGGCGAGTTGACCTCGGGGTGATTTTTTCCCAAAACGAGGGTCGGTACCTCGTCAGCTCGGCACAATTGATGGCCGAAACGAATTTTCCAACAATGTGTTGTTCTGACTCCGCCGTTCGGCTCTTGGTGCCGATCGACGTGGGGTGTCCATAACCGTCGGATGGGGGCACGAATCCAGAGGCAGGCACGAGTACCAAGAAAACGTTATCTTGTCGTTTTGTGGGCACGTGGCACTACTGGATCCACTCATCACGCTTTGGCACACAATTTGAGAGGATCTAACGGCGAGTTGACCTCGGGGTGATTTTTTCCCAAAACGAGGGTCGGTACCTCGTCAGCTCGGCACAGTCTACGGTCGGGACGGGTTCCGGACCGTTTAAGGACGAGTCGGAGAGATAGAGTCGAGCCGGAGGAAGGATCCGGTCGTTAGATTAGTTTAAGGGATGTAGGAGCAGTTTCGAATGGCGAGCTACTTCTAGTCCGCTTAGGAGCGGACTTGCGAAGCCAAATCGAGCCAAGTGTTGGACTCCGATCCATTCAACGGCTGCAGGAGCAATTTCGAACGGCGATCTGCCCCCGGCCCGTCTGAAGACGGACCGAGTAGGAAGAGTCGAGCCGAGTGCTGGACTCCGAACCATTGTGTGATAAGTTTGAGAGATGCAGGAGCAGTTTCGAATGGCGAGCTACTTCTAGTCCGCTTAGGAGCGGATTTGCGAAGCAAAATCGAGCCAAGTGTTGGACTCCGATCCATTCAACGGCTGCAGGAGCAATTTCGAACGGCGATCTGCCTCCGGCCCGTCTGAAGACGGGCCGAGTAGGAAGAGTCGAGCCGAGTGCTGGACTCCGAACCATTGTGTGATAAGTTTGAGAGATGCAGGAGCAGTTTCGAATGGCGAGCTACTTCTAGTCCGCTTAGGAGCGAATTTGCGAAGCAAAATCGAGCCAAGTGTTGGACTCCGATCCATTCAACGGCTGCAGGAGCAATTTCGAACGGCGATCTGCCCCCGGCCCGTCTGAAGACGGGCCGAGTAGGAAGAGTCGAGCCGAGTGCTGGACTCCGAACCATTGTGTGATAAGGGAATTAGAGGCGGAAGTACGCGATAATGTAAAGAAAAACTTTATTTATTTATTAATATCTAATGGTCGGCTGCTTCTAAAGTTGCTAGCCGTTTATTACAATGAAAAAGAACAAAGGAAAAATTACTAGTAGCAGGAGTGGTTGCCCGACATCTCGAGTTACTTAGATAGGCGGGGTTGCCTTCTCTAGGTATTTCAAAAGATGGTCGGCATTCCAAGTCCTGGGAATTTCTCTACCCTCAAGGTCTTCTAGCTTGTACGCACCGGGGCGGATTACTTTGGATACTTTGTACGGTCCCTCCCAATTTGGGGCCAATTTGCTCTTCTGTCCGGGGAACGAAATGGCCAGCTTTCGGAGGACCAGGTCCCCCTCTTTCAAGTCGGTTGGGCGGACCCGTTTGTTGTAGGCGAGTTCGATTCTTCTTCGGTAACCTTGCTGCCGTATGGCGGCTCTTTCCCGAATCTCGTCTACCAAATCTAGGCTCGTTCTGAGCTCCCTGGCATTCTGTTCTTCTTCGAAGGCAATCAGGCGAGGAGAGGGTATTCCAACTTCTAGTGGGATGAGGGCCTCGGACCCATAGGTGAGATTGAACGGACTCTCGCCCGTCGGGATCCGCTTCGTGGTTCGGTAATTCCACAACACATTGGGCAGCTGATCGACCCACAATCCCTTGGAGCATTTGTCGAGTCTCTTCTTGATGCCGGAGAGGATCTGCCGGTTGGCATTCTCGGCTTGGCCATTTGACTGAGGATGAGAGACTGAGGAGAAGCGGTGCTGTATAGCTAGGTCTTGACATAAGGCTCGGAAGGCAGCTCCAGCGAACTGCGTACCGTTATCCGTAACTACGACTCGGGGAACACCGAAACGACAGATTACACTTTTCCAGAAGAATTGGACGACTCTATGTTCGGTAATTGTAGCCAGGGGCTCGGCCTCGACCCATTTCGAGAAATAGTCGACTGCCACGACTAGAAACTTCAACTGTCCGGGGGCCGGTGGAAATGGCCCGAGCAGATCCATCCCCCACATTGCAAAGGGGATCGGACTCGACAAGGAGGAGAGTGGTGCTTGTGGAAGGCGTCGGATGTCGGAATACTTCTGACAGGATGTGCATTGTCGAACGTGTCGTTCGGCGTCCCGTAGGAGAGTGGGCCAGTAATACCCGTAGTTTAACACTTTACGTGCCAAGGCTCTGGAGCCGGAGTGGGCTCCGCCGATGCCCTCATGGAGCTCTTGCAGGGCGTAATCGGCTTGTCCGGGGGAGAGGCATCTTAGGTAGGGTCGACCATCCACCTGGGTGAAGGAGCGCTTATACAGAACGCCTTCGACCATTATGTAACGCTCGGCCCGGGTCCTTATCTTTCGGGCTTCCTTCGGATCCCTTGGTAGGAGTCCGTCTCTTAAAAACTCGACGAGGGGCTTCATCCAATTGTCTTCGAGGGGGAGCGGCAGTGTTTCGACGGAGTTGAAAGCCTCGTCCTCTATGCTGGGCTTGAGGAGGACTTCTATCAGAACGGTTTGTTCGAGGCCTTGCAGGGATGAGGAAGCTAGTTTGGACAGGGCGTCGGCCTGGGCATTTTCCTCTCTGGGGATTCTTCGGATGAGGGCCTCGTCGAAGAGCGCCATGAGGCTCTTCACTTTGGCCAAGTACTTTACCATTCTGTCATCGCGGGCTTCATATTCGCCGAGGACCTGGTTGACGACCAATTGAGAGTCGCTGAAGATCTGCAGGCGTCGCGCCCCTGCGTTTCGGGCCATCCCGAGGCCGGCTATGAGTGCCTCGTATTCGGCTTCGTTATTCGAGGCTTTAAAGTTTATCCGGAGGGAATATTGAAGGACAAAGTCGTCTGGGCCCGCCAGGATGACTCCAGCCCCGCTCCCCTCGTTGCAGGAGGATCCATCGACATATACAGACCAGACAGGCGGTCCCTTCGTCGTCTGCTCGGAGTCGGGGATAGTCGTCTCAACTATGAATTCGGCCAGCGCCTGCGCTTTGATTGCGGTCCGAGGCTGATAAGTAATATCATGTTGGCTCAACTCGATCGACCACTTCATGAGGCGGCCGGAAGTCTCTGGCTTGTGAAGGATCTGTTTCAACGGCTGGTCGGTAAGGACGACCACCGAATGAGACTGGAAGTATGGCCGAAGCTTTCTTGCAGCCATTATCAGGGCGTAGGCTATTTTCTCAATTTTCGGGTACCGGAGCTCGGCGTCCCGGAGCACTTTGCTGACGTAGTAAATGGGCTTTTGAGTTCTATCTTCTTCCCTGACTAAAACCGCACTTAGTGTCTGTTCCGAGGCTGCCAAGTAGAGGTAGAGGGGTTCGCCTGGTATGGGTTTGCTGAGCAGAGGCGGGTTGACGAGGTAAGCTTTAAGCTGGTCGAAGGAATCTTGTTGCGGCTGCCCCCACTCGAACCCCTTAGTCCCCCTCAGGGCTTTGAAGAACGGGAGGCATTTCTCTCCGGACTTCGACAAAAAGCGCCCAATGGCGGCTAAACGACCTGTCAGTTTCTGAACTTCTTTGACGTTTCTGGGCGGGACCATGTCTAGTATGGCCCTGATCTTCTCCGGATTTGCCTCTATTCCTCGTTGGCTGACCATAAAGCCGAGGAACTTGCCCGATGAGACGCCGAACGCACACTTGTTCGGGTTGAGTCTCATATTGTGCCTTCTCAAAACATCGAACGCTTCTTGGAGGTCGGTCTCATGATCAACGCCTCGGATGCTTTTCACAAGCATGTCGTCCACGTAGACTTCCATGTTCCGACCAATCTGGGCCTGGAATACCTTGTTGACGAGACGTTGGTACGTTGCCCCTGCGTTCTTCAGGCCGAACGGCATGACTCGGTAACAATAGAGTCCTTGGTCCGTTACAAAAGACGTCTTCGGAATATCCGGGGGGAACATCCTTATCTGATTGTAACCCGAGAAAGCATCCATGAAGCTGAGGAGCTCATGTCCCGAGGTTGCGTCAATCAGAATGTCGATGCTCGGCAGAGGGAAGGGATCTTTAGGGCAGGCCTTGTTGAGGTCAGTGAAATCAATACAGATTCTCCATGTCCCATTGGATTTCTTCACCATGACTACGTTGGACAACCACTCCGGATAATTCACTTCCTGTATGAATCGGGCTTTCAACAGTTTGTCTACCTCCTCTTTGATGGCGAGCTGGCGCTCGGGGGCGAACTTGCGCCTCTTCTGCTGGACCGGTTTGGACCCCGAATCAACGCTGAGGCGATGGACCAAGAGTTCTTCGGAGATACCGGGCATGTCCGCTGCTGACCATGCGAAGAGGTCCCGGTTGGCTCGGATGCATTTCACAATATTTGAATGTAGGGCGGACGGGAGTGCCTTGCTGACATAGAACTTACGGGTCGGCTCCTGCTCCGAGAAGAGTATTTCCTCCAGCTCATCGACTGGCTCGGGAGTCGGCCGAGCAGCATCTTGTGGAATCTCGAGTGTTTCTAAGGAGAGGACGGGTCCGAGCGTGGAGGTCATGTAACACTTGCGGGCCTGTTCCTGATTGCCCCTAACTTCTCCCACTCCAGCCCGAGTGGGGAATTTCATTTTGAGATGATAGGCAGAAGGGACGGCTTCAAGGGCGGCTAGGCCGGGCCGACCCAAAATGACGTTGTAGGCCGCGGGGACATCTACAACCATGAAATCCATTGACTCCGTGCGGGTAGTAGGAGTTTTGCCTGCTGTGACATCGAGGGTGATCACCCCTTCGATCGTCACCGGCACTCCCGTGAACCCATGGAGCGTATACCCGGCGGGCTTCAGTCTGTCTCGGGAGAGCTTCAGCCCCTTAAAAGCATCGAGGAATAGGATGTTAACGGAGGAGCCGTTATCCACTAGGATTCTTTCGACTTTGAAATTGGCCATGTGAAGGTTGATGACGAGTGCGTCGCAATGAGGGGTGCGGACGCCCTCGAGATCGTCGTCAGAGAAGGTGACGGGCACTCCGAGTCCTTTGGGGGGAGGGGTGGCCCGGACAGAATTTACTTCCCTAATAAAAGCTTTCCGAGAAGAGTTCGAGGAGCCCCCCATTGGACCCCCATGGATAAGGTGGAGGACTCGCTCTTCCTCGAATTCTGGCGTCTCTTCCCGTTCCGGACGTTTGTTAGCCCCCCGAGGCTGGGGAGGAAGTTCGGCCCCGTCCTTTCTTACAAACTTCGCCAGCTGCCCCCTCTGGATGAGGGCTTCGATCTCGTTTCTCAGGGCCCGGCAGTCGTTGGTGTCATGCCCATGGTCCCGGTGATAACGGCACCATTTGTCTTTATCCCTCCTTTTGGCTGGGGTGTTCATCTTTGGAGCTGGAGGCAGGACCCCTTCTTTTTCGACTTCCATGAAAATGGCGGAGATGTTTGTGGTGAGGGGAGTGAATTTTTCAAATCTAGGGGGAGGCCGGCGCTGGCCAGCATTATCCTTCTGAAACTTTTTGGGTCCCTCTTCTTCCGTTCCCTTCCTCTTAGACCCGGAGGCGGTTGCTTCCCAGTTGGGCGGTTCCTCGGCCTCTTCAGCTCGGATGTACTTTTCAGTACGGAGGAGGAGGTCAGAAAAGTCATGTGGCGGTTTTTTGGCGAGGGAGGAGCGGAGGTTAGAATTTAGGATGTTGGATTGGAACGCCGCGGTAGCAACGGATTGGTCGAGGGATGCGATAGTTCTGGCCTCGGCTGTGAACCTCTTCACGTAGTCCCTCAATCTCTCCCCCTTCTGCTGACGGAGGTGCAACAGGGAAATGCTGGTCTTCTCGGCCCTTCGGCTGCTGACGAAGTGGGTGATGAACAGGGTCTCGAACTGTTCAAAGGAGAATATTGACGCCGGGGCAAGGCGAGAGTACCATTCTCGAGCTGGGCCCTTCAGAGTTGCAGGGAATGTTTTGCAGAGGAGGGCGTCGGACGCTTGATGGAGGAGCATCAAAGTCTTAAAGCCTTCGATGTGGTCAACCGGATCGGTCTCTCCCGTATAGTTCTCGAACTGGGGAGGTTTGAAACCGAAGGGAACAGGAGTATCCACTATGGTCCGGGAGAACGGGGGTTGGCTAGGACGGAGGGTCCTCCCCCTGAGTTCTTCTTCCCGGTTTATCCGTCCCAAGAGTTTTTCCACCTCGTTTAGGCGGCGGTTCATGGTGTTATCTCTCCGGCGGTGATCTGCCGAGCCACGGGACTCGTCTTCGTAGGATGGGGAGCGAGGACTGCGGCGATGGTAGCTTCGGGAACGACGAGGACTTGGGGTGCGTCTGGAATTGGTAGGAGCGGGTCGAGGAGAAGGGGAACGTTGGCGAGGGCTCCGGACCGGACGAGGGGAGGGGGCCCTTGGCTCATTGGGATTTTGACGGAGATTGAGGGCCTGTTGTACCATAGCTTGGAATTGCTGGAACTCGGCACGGGTGATGGGTGCCTCATTGTTCCGATGCTGCTGCCGACCTGCTGGTGAGTGCCTCCTTCGGTAGTGATCGGGGGAGTCTCTTCTCCCTCTTCGGGCGGGGGACCCCCTGTGTCCCCGGTGTCGGGGGGATCGTTCTTGGTGGGAGGCTTCTCCCCGAGCCCGCTTTTCGTCCAGATGGTGACAAAGGTCCTTATCTTCCGGGCGTCTGGGATGGGCATCGTGGCGACCAGAGGCTCGGGGATGATGGGAGGCCATGGAGGCACTGGAGGCAGTGTGGTTGGGTATGTTCTCTGGATGAAGAGGCTGTTTCTGGGGGTTAGGCCCCTTCGGATCAGGATGTGGAGGGTTCCGCTGGAGCGGCTCTTCCACAGTAGGAGGGAGCTGCCCTTGTTGCTGAGTGGGATCAGGAAGGACTTCCTGCTGGTCAAGGATGGGCGCTCGATTGGAGCCCCTAGATCTGACTTTGCGAGGCGGCATGGCTGGAGAAAACCTATTCACCGGGAAGAGGAGAGGTCTCTACTCGTTAGTTTCCCACAGACGGCGCCAATCTGTTGCCGCTAAATTCGGTGTGGGGGCAAACAGATGAATTTGTGAGTTCTTTGGGGAAACTGAATAGGAGAACCTGTATACCTGTTCCGTTGAACTCTGATCGTCGCTCCCGCCGTGCACCTGCAAAAAGTGCGAGACACCGGGGTTGTTCCCGGCGACGCACCCTCCGACGCTCAAGTCAGTAACCAGAAATGATTATGAAAGAGCGTTTAACTAGAGAAAGATTGATTACCTCTTAATGGAGATGGGTGGGGGGTATTTATAGGCGTCTTAGAGAACAATTTAGGAATGTAATCCGCGTAGTCTGATATAGAACAATCTCCTTGTAAACAGATTGGGAAAGTAATCTGATAAGGTATATTCTGGTAATCAGATAAGGAATTTTAATCCCTAAATCCCAGTGTAAAGATTGACGTGAATCATGGCCGTTGATTTAGATCTAATCAGGGACCTTGATTGTGTCTTGCTGGATCGAGTTGGCAGCGGGTTGAAACCCGTGCCCAGCTGTGGTGGATCCGTTTGCGGGTTATTGGATCTGTGAGAAGGAGACCCAGTACCCGCTTCGGACCCGTTTGCATGTGAAATTACCGTCTCGTCCCTGAGCTGTAGGATTCGTGCCCCATTTGGACGGTCTCGATTGAACCCCTTGTTTTGACCATATCAATAACTTATTTTAACTTATTGTAAGAGAATATAAATTTTTCATAGTTTGATTTTAATTAAATTCTTGTGATAAAAGAGAAGACAGAGAGATGTGAATTTTTGATATTATTAAATATAAGTTTTAAACCCATGAGTTTCTGTAGTAAATAAATTTCAGTCTAAATAAACTATTTGGAGATTAGTGGAGAAAATTTGATCAAATGATAAATTGAGTTTTATGATAATAATGAGGGAGCAGATAGTTGGGAGAAAAACCCACGAAACTAGTTAACACCGTTCGGCGCAACTGGCACCGTGGGCTGGCTCTGCGTTGTCTTGCTGTTGGGTTGGGTTCGAATCTCAGTAAGTACAAAACATTTTGGGGTTTTATTATTATTATTTTTTTTAAATACTCAGACCGAGAGAGAGAGTAGAAGAAGTTTCGAAACCAAGGATTGAACACAAGTCTAGAATGGACTATTAGTTAGTGGGCTGGGTTGGGTGTTGACCAGGGTTAACCGGAGGTCACGGGATCGAATCCCTTTGCTGCCCATTATATCTTTTGATGCTTTTTTTTTTATACTAAGTATTTTGATGAGATTTTCTTTAATACAAATAAAAATTTTAGTGTATATTTTTAAAGTATTTTGATGAGATTTTCTTTAATACAAATAAAAATTTTAGTGTATATTTTGAAAAGGAGAAATTGAAATAGAAATTTGAGATAGAAAATAAGTAATGATTGAGGATTTTATTATTAAAAATGTATGACTTTAAAGAGTAAAAGAAATATACATTATGTGAATTAATTATTTTTAAATCATGATTTTTATCATTAGAAGAAAAGTAAAATGTTGATATGTAAATTAATTGTCTTTGATGGGATTATTCATTTGTGCTGAATACCTGATTATTATATGTATTTAAATTGCAAATGAGATTGCAAGTGATAAAATCATGTTTTTGAAAAGGATAAATTTTTGTGAGATCGACGTTGAATGAAATGGTTTCATGAAAAAGAATTATTATTATTAAGAAATCATGAATCGTGATAAAATAAGATATCATATGAGTTTGAAATTGTGAATGAGTTATTATTTGCTATGAATAGCTAGATCATGATTAGTGGCAAGACTAAGAAATGATTACTTGTGGATAAGTGTTAAGACAAGATTGTGATCTTTTGTGAACGAATTGAAAGATGAAATTATTTAGGTTTAAGACATAATTATCAAAGGGTACATGCACCCATGTTTCTTGTACATGAAAGTTTATGATGTAGAGTTAGTAAGACCTTGGTACCGGCATTATTGAAAGAAAGGATTTGAGAAATAATTTGGAGATATGGCTAAGGAGCCATCTCGTATTTGTTGATTAAGTCCGGTAGGAGGTAAAACTAATTCTATGAGTGGAAATTATTCATGTCTTGAACTTAAGAAAATTTAGGCACATAAGTGAAGATGTAGTAAACTTAGGGAAACGTAAGTGGGGTGCTCTATATAGTCTGCGGTGGACTCCAAGACTATAGACCAAGTTGGTGGACTGAGGTTGCCCTGTGGGAGACGGATTATTATATTTTAATCCGGGACTATGAGGACGGGTCAGCGGTGGACTCCGGGATCTTGAGTAGTCGGACGGATGGGTTTTTGTGTTTACCGTCTCCAATGTATATATATATATACTGGGCTAGAGGGTCACATTGTAACACCCCGAATTTCAAATAAGGATAAATTCGAGATTTCACAGGATCTTTACTTCACTTCGTACAATTTTACAAGGAATTTAAAACTTTTCATTCACAATACATCAGAGTTCCTTTACACAGTGGAAGAATAAAAGATTACAACAATGAAATACAACTTGTATAACTTTAGCATCATTTGCAACTTTAACTTCTAAACAGCAACAGCATATCCACTTTATAACTCCATGAATAGTTCATTACCTGCATGTCAATCTGTGGGCACGTCAGTCACTTACAACTGACGAAATGTTATACACGGCTATCCTCTCTATGCCGGGAATAGTATAACGATCTCATACTTTAACAAATCACAAAAAGATTGAATGAACATATAAAGTGTCAAAAGTGATTATTCTAAACATAAGTGTATGTCATGTCTTAATGCCTAATGCATACCATTCTACACTAGGATGACACTAATGCACACTTGTTCGGATTCTATGCATCCCATACTACATAGGTCCGAGGGCAAGCGCCTACGTTCTTCACAATACAGGGCTCGATCCCTCGCCATAAAAACTACCCGGTAGCAAAACAAAGTTCAGACTTTTCCACGAATTTGAATCCCAGCCTTGGAGTCCACCGCTGGCTGTTATAACAGATTCCACATCGTGCGAATCGTCCCGTATGTGACCCTCTAGCCCAGTATATATATATATATATACATTGGAGACGGTAAACACAAAAATCCATCCGTCCGACTACTCAAGATCTTGGAGTCCACCGCCGACCCGTCCTCATAGTCCCGGATTAAAATATAATAATCCATCTCCCACGGGCAACCTCAGTCTACCAACTGGGTCTATAATCTTGGAGTCCACCGCCGACTATATAGAGCACCCCACTTACGTTTCCCTAAGTTTACTACATCTTCACTTATATGCCTAAATTTTCTTAAGTTCAAGACATGAATAATTTCTACTCATAGAATCAGTTTTACCTCCTACCGGACTTAATCAACAAATACGAGATGACTCCTTAGCCATATCTCCGAATCATTCCTCAAATCTTTTCTTTTAATAATGCCGGTACCGAGGTCTTACTAACTCTAAATCATAAACTTTAATGTACATGAAACATGGGTACACATACCCTTTAGTAAACATGTCTTAAACCTAGATATTTTCATCTTTCAACTTATTCACAGAATAAACATAGTCTCCACACTATTCATGATCCATTTATTGATTCATGTTCTTTTTAAACAAACATGCATTTCAAGAACACAAATTTCACCACATGAATTGTTATAACAAATCTAAGTTGTCACAATGTTTCAATTCATCATAAAAATTTCTTAAATAAGATACAAGAGTAATTTCTTTTAGAAGATCAATTCACAAAATACTACTTTCATTTACTTCACCACAAAGTGCTATTCTCAAAATTTTATTTCTTTTTATACTTCAAAAATATACAAGGAAACTATCTCTTAATATTTCCACTTCATTTTATATTAATACTAAAATTTAATTCCAATTAAAAATAAACATTCATGAGTAAAAACTCCCAAAAAAAAAACAAATGTGAGGCATGGGTTTTGAACCCCAGACCCACGGCAAATATAGCCAGCACCTAACCCGAGCCCACTAGCCATTTAGTCCATATGGACTTTTGTCAAATATAGCAACCGAAATTCCTTTCATACATTAGTACAAATTTGGTAATTTAATTGAATGAAAAAAATATATATAAAAGATGGCTATAAAGATTTGAACCCAAGATCTATTATAAGAGGTGCTCACTGGCTAACGAATAAATCCAAATGTGATTTCTGTCTAAGAGTTGTATTTGTATACTTTTGTTCATACTTTTCTGAAATTGTTTCTTTTTAACAAAACTTGTTTACCCAATAATCCAATCCTTTAGGATATTGGAATAAACTTCTCTTTGGACTAAAAGAAATTCTTAAATAATAATCAACAAGTCCAAACTTATTTTTTTTAGCATATATCTCATTTAAAAAAAAAGATTATTTCCTTTCTTTACAAAATTTACATTTCTTTTCAAACTCGAAAATTAAAATCATGCTTTTCTAAAAACTAGTTTATGCCCAACATCCTACAAATAAAAATTTGTGTTAAGAATCAGACATATCTTTTAATCGATTATGGATGTCTCAAAGGAATTCCTCTCATACAAAAGAAAATTGTATTTTTTTTGACATATGTCAACATACTTCATAAAAAAATTATTTCCTTCTCTTTTCTTTTTCATCATATCTCTAATCATATGTCGAAATATAGCATTCTTTTACATATCACACTTTTGACATAGCTAGATTTACAAGTATTCTAACATTGTTCACAGTAATAATTCTTTAGTTAAACTCTTCTTTTCAATTTACACATGAACTTGCATTTCTCAAAACTTGAATGAAAAACAAAAATTTGTTTAATTTCTTTTATACAAATTGGGAATTTATAGCATGCCAACAAGTCTCAATCATAAGAATTTTACAAAATCTCTTTCATGAACAAATTATTATTTTCCAAATGTAACAATAAAAAATATACATATGTCAATAATAACAAAATTTTACTTTCTTCTTTCTTAGTCAATAAATCATAAAGCATGTTTATCATATGATATTCATCACTAAAATTCCCACATACTCAACAAGTACAAAAATTGCAATCACATTAACATGATTCATGGTATAAAGAAATTCTTCTTTTTAATTAGCATGATATCACAACAAAATTATCCTCATTCAAAACATGATATAGTAGCATAAATTTTATCTTATAATTCTCAAACAATATCTTCTTATACTACTCTTTTTTTTTTTTTTTTGTATGCATATCCTACACTAGAAAATAATGAAATCACCCACTAACACAATGTTAATCTATTTGTCAACATAGCATGATTCACTATTAATCTCACCACAATCATGGTATAGTTATTCTATTTTATCAAAACTACTCATTCACTTTTATTAGCATGTACATTCAAAAAAAAAAAATTAGAAAGTAGGAGAACACCCACCTTTTGTGAAGCTTGAACAATGAAAAGAAAGAGAACACCACTTCTAGCTCCAAAGATTCCTAGCTCCTAGTAAGGCTCCTCCTCCTAGCAAAGCTCCCTTTCTCTAGCAATGGCTTCCTCTCTCTAGCAATTTCTCCAAGCAAAAGGACCCTCACTCACTTTCTTTTCTTTCTTTCTTTCTTTCTTTCTTTTGATAATGTTTTTGGTGCAAGATAAAGGTAGGAAATTGGAGCTCTATTTACAGAATTTTGGGAGGGTCTAAAGTGCAAAAATTCAACCCTAATAACTCTTCAAATTAATTCATACAACCATTCAAGTCCTAAACTCCTAAAACCCCTTTCTCTTCATCTCCCCACTCTCCACCTCTCCATTATTCTCCTCCCTCTCTCCAAAACCGGTCACCCCTAGCCCACAAAAGGGTCCAAATACATTTGTGTGTACATGCACACATGCACAAACAAATATGAACACATTTCTATAACTCTAAATGTGTACTAATATTTGTTACTTGTCATGTATAACTTAATTTGTGATTTTAATAGTGGGCTTGCTACATGGGCTCATTTCTAATTAATTTGATTATCTAGTGGGCTTGCCACATGGGCTCATTTCTAATTAATTAATTTGATTATCTAGTGGGCTCCTCTCTTAATGGGCTAGATTTTATTCTATAGGTCCATGAATCAAAAGAAGGCTTTAATTAAAACTTATGCATGCTAAAAATTTGTAATTGAGAATAACAAATGAGAATAAAATTTGCACGTGCATCATACGTGCAGAAAAAATTGACAATTGCATTTTAATCAAAATAGGGGGAAAATGAATTTCTGTTTTTATAAAATAGATTTAAATATATAAAATAAATAATTTAAACACATAGAAAATATTGTACGTAGCGGTGGAGAATATGTAATTAATATGTGTATTGAAAACACGTACAAAGCACGTAGAATACAAATATCGAAATATTATATTTTTGTTGATTCAAAAATAGGAAAAAAATCAATATTGAAAATAAATAAATAGTCGATAATCAAAATACGGGATGAAAACACGTTACAAAATATACGTGCATAACACACGAGGGCAAAATTGTAATTTTCAATTTTGCGGGGTGTTACACACATACGGGACGATTCGCACGATGTGGAATCTGTTATAACAGCCAGCGGTGGACTCCACGGCTGGGATTCAAATTCGTGGAATAGTCAGAACTTTGTTTTGCTACCGGGTAGATTTCATGGCAAGGGATCGAGCCCTGTATTGTGAAGAACATAGGCATTTTCCCTCGGACCTATGTAGTATGGGATGCATAGAATCCGAACAAGTGTGCATTAGTGTCATCCTAGTGTAGAATGGTATGCATTAGGCATTAAGACATGACATACACTTATGTTTAGAATAATCACTTTTGACACTTTACTTGTTCATTCAATCTTTTTGTGATTGTTAAAGTATGAGATCGTTATACTATTCCCGGCATAGAGAGGATAGCCGTGTATAACATTTCGTCAGTTGTAAGTAACTAACGAGCCCACAGATTAACGTGCAGGTAAAGGACTATTCATGGAGTTATAAAGTGGACATGCTTTTGCTGTTTAGAAGTTAAAGATGTTGCAAATGATGTTAAAGTTATACAAGTTGTATTTCATTGTTGTAATCTTTTAGTCTTCCGCTGTGTAAAAACCAAGTGTAAAGGAATTCTGATGTATTGTGAATGCAAGGTTTTAAATTCCTTGTAAAATTGTACGAAGTGAAGTAAAGATCCTGTGAAATCTCGAATTTATCCTTATTTGAAATTCGGGGCGTTACAAATGGTATCAGAGCATGCTTCACAAGTAGTACAAGTTTATAAGGAACGATAAAAAGGGACGATAAATTTGGGAACAAGCCAAAAGAGTCCTTCTGTCAACCGGGTGTAAACAACCCTAAGCGACACGGTATTTAAGAGTCTTCGGACCACCGCTAGCTGGGAACCGACTCTTACGGCTAACCCAAGTAAATCAGAACTTGATAGACTAAAGATTTGTTTAGGAAGAGTAGTAAGATCATTAACTATAATCTAGAACCCGTGACACCTTATTGAGTAGTTACAATATTATTCCTGTAGACACTAGAGTATGAGTTTCTGTCTATAGAGATATAAATGTAAGTGATTTACATTTGTGTTGCTCTATGCACTGATGTTTTCTCTTTCTTTTGGATGGCTGGAGTTGTGAATGCAGTAGTTATTGACTTTCATTCATGATGTTTTTCTCGTATACATTGATATGAGAGTGTATGCGAGCACATTTTTCCCTGGGTATCAGAGTGGCGCAGTGGAAGCGTGGTAGCTTGGACCGTCATTCATGATACCTTACACACTTTCCTCTCAAATTATTTTGTAGATTTTATCATGCTACTTTCTCCATATTTTTTTTTCAAATAAAAATTTTCTTATGTTATTAAATGATTTGAATATTTATTATTTATCTATCTTCCTTAGTCTTGATATTTTAAACTTGTTTTTCAAACTTAAAATTTCATCTTTCATGTATTTACGTCACTTTATGATTACCCGTTTATATCTACTATTACTTTACGTATTTTGTCAAGTTTTTTAAATTGCCGTTTATTAAATTAATATTGCAACCACTATTTTCTTCATTTATTATTTTGGATTTTTCTTATGAAATTTTCTTATGAGCACTCATTTTATATGATTTTGATTTCTATGGTACTATAGTATCTTATTCTATATGTTCTTAACAAGATTGAAATTTTTTCTACCTATATAAATGTGACCTACTATTTGTTTGTTTACATTCGGTACTATTATTTCATATTTGTTTTGATAAATTCATTTTTCTATTAATCGCTATTCATTACTTTTATAGTTTTACACATCTTTAATGTATTGCATATACTCACTATTTATACAATATCCTTTCTCAAATTTTAACTGTCTTTGCATTCTTAGTTATTACTTATGATCTCTGTATATATCATATATTTCAATATTCTTATTATACATATCATTTTACCCTCATCTAATTACATTAATACTTTTGTTTATGTCTATTGTCCTAAATTGCTATACTATATAATTATTGTTTTCAATTTTGTTTTCATCTCGTGTATGTGCTTTACACTATTTTGTCTTAATGTTATAAATTAATTTCATCACTACAAAATTTTTTATATTCAAAAGTATTTCGACGTATGCCTTCTATTTTTTCAAATTGTGTGTATAATTATCATAGTTACCTTACAAACTATTTTATTAATTGGTATACAAAGTCATTTTATGTTATCTATACTTTCAGCCATGTCTCATTCCCATTTATTTTTCCAAACTCTTATTCAATGGTCTTGTTCTAAATTGCTAATTCGATTTCGTTTTATAGTTTGTGAAATTTCTACCGTTTATTACATCGATAAATTTTTCTAAATTATCTATTGACTATGTTTTCTTCACCACATTGTTTTCCGAACTATTTCGAAATTAACGACATAATTGACTTTTCCCTTTTATCTAATAGCTTACCTAATATTATTTTTGTACGAAAATTTCTCTCAAACTATTCTATCTCTTGTCACATTTCAGTTCTTATGCCATTTTCCTAATTTTCTTGTTCCGTCTTGAAACATCTTAATATTCATAGTTTTCTTATAAAGAGTTTGTCTTGTTTTTCCTTGTTGTGTATATTACATTTATTTTTCTTAAAGTTGCAGTTTTCTAAATACAAATATTTTCTGTGACATGTACAAAATACAACCTTCACCCTAGCAAGTTCCGGGGACGGAACTACTCTAAGGGGGGGAGAGTGTAACACCCCGCAAAATTAAAATTTTCAATTTTGCCCCTGGGTGTTACGCATATATATTTTGTAATGTGTTTCACTACATATTTTGGATTCGTACTATTTATATATTTTCCGTATTGATTTCAGTCAACTAAAATATAATATTTCAATTCCTGGGATTTACGTGCTTTTGACGTGTTTTGATGCATGTGTTTCCACCACTACGTACAATGTTTTCAATAGGTTTAAATTATTTATTTTTATGTATTTAAATCTATTTTATAAAACTAAAATTTATTTTTCCCCCTATTTCGATTAAAATGCATTTTCAATTTTCTGTACGTATATTGCACGTACTTTCTACGTGTTGTGATTTCATCAGGAAATATATGTAAATTAGTAAATGTAATTTTGCTTATGTTGTTTTCAATTATATTTAATAGTTTTTCATTAATAAAATCGATTTTTGCATTTTCATATTTTACGTGCGACGCACATGTTTTCGGTAAACGTATTTGTATATATTTTGTTTTCAAAATAAATTCTAGAGTGCGTGTAACACCCGTAGTTTAGAATATATATATATATATATATATATATATATATATATATATATATATATATATATATAAACAAGGTATATATATGTTGAAAGATAGTTACTATTTGGTATATGTGATTAGGTTACTAATAAGTTGAAATGGTAATATATGTATATGGCTTAAATGGGGTGGGGGCCCACGTTGGAGCTTGAAACAGCAAAAGATTTAAAACTGGGCTGGTGGTTTATATAGAACATGGATATGGTATAGATGATTGTAAATAAATATGTTAAAATTGTATTGTGCATATGAGTGCATGTGTGCATGCTCACACTTTGTGTGTGGCCGGATTGCACACTAAAAGAGGCTGGTTTGAGCTAGTGGGGGAGGAGAGGAAAAATTGTAGGTTATGAGAGTTACAAATGTGAAGAGGTGGACAAATGAAAAGATGGGAGTTTGAGAAGTTATGAAATGTGAAAGGTTGGAGATTAATTTTAGTAATTTATTAGGTGTGTAATTTTGTAATTTGAACCCTAGCAAAACCCTATAAATAGCCCCATCCTCTTCTCTTTTATCCACACCAAAAAAATAAAATAAATAAGAGTAAGAAAAAGAAAGAGAGAAGAGAGTTTTGTGCTTGGAGGCCATTGCTAGGAGGAGAAGAGCTAGAAATTCTTGAAGCTAGAAGTGGTGATTATTCTTTCAATCGTTCAAGCTTCAATCAAGGTGGGTGGTTTCTTACTTTCTAGTTGTAGAAATATCATGCTAGAAATTATAAGTTTAGTTATATGAGATGATATTGATATGTAGGTGATTTTCATGCTATTATACATGATATGAATAATATGTGTGTGGTTAAATAATAGAAAATTATGATGTAAGAATTGATACCATGATTCATGTTAAAACTTTATCCTTGGCGAATGTATATTTTGAATAAGATATGAAAAGTAGATTTAATTTACACTTTTATATGTGCTAAATGAGTAGTAAAGATTTGATGTGATAATTAGAAGATAAATTCATGTTTTCATATATGTTAAGTGATAGAAATGTTAACATTGTTTAAAGAGCAAAGTAATTGTCTTGTTGCTTGCACATGAGAAGAGAAATTGTAGCTTGCATGTTAATGAAACTAGTAATTTATTTGAAGAGATTTCTCTTAGTGTTAAAAAGGAGTTTTGTAAAGTAAAATGAGTATACATAACTTATTTTAACTTATTGTAAGAGAATATAAATTTTTCATAGTTTGATTTTAATTAAATTCTTGTGATAAAAGAGAAGACAG
This sequence comes from Hemerocallis citrina, assembly GCA_017893485.1. Lineage (NCBI taxonomy): Eukaryota > Viridiplantae > Streptophyta > Magnoliopsida > Asparagales > Asphodelaceae > Hemerocallis > Hemerocallis citrina. The sequence goes on from JACEHZ010000572.1 coordinate 203,522, forward strand.
AGAGATGTGAATTTTTGATATTATTAAATATAAGTTTTAAACCCATGAGTTTCTGTAGTAAATAAATTTCAGTCTAAATAAACTATTTGGAGATTAGTGGAGAAGATTTGATCAAATGAAAAATTGAGTTTTATGATAATAATGAGGGAGCAAATAGTTGGGAGAAAAACCCACGAAACTTGTTAACACCGTTCGGCGCAACTGGCACCGTGGGCTGGCTCTGTGTTGTCTTGCTGTTGGGTTGGGTTCGAATCTCAGTAAGTACAAAACATTTTGGGGTTTTATTATTATTTTTTTTTAAATACTCAGACCGAGAGAGAGAGTAGAAGAAGTTTCGAAACCAAGGATTGAACACAAGTCCAGAATGGACTATTGGTTAGTGGGCTGGGTTGGGTGTTGACCAGGGTTGACCGGAGGTCACGGGATCGAATCCCTTTGCTGCCCATTATATCTTTTGATGCTTTTTTTTTATACTAAGTATTTTGATGAGATTTTCTTTAATACAACTAAAAATTTTAGTGTATATTTTTAAAGTATTTTGATGAGATTTTCTTTAATTCAAATAAAAATTTTAGTGTATATTTTGAAAAGGAGAAATTGAAATAGAAATTTGAGATTGAAAACAAATAATGATTGTGGATTTTATTATTAAAAATGTATGACTTTAAAGAGTAAAAGAAATATACATTATGTGAATTAATTAATTTTAAATCATGATTTTTATCATTAGAAGAAAAGTAAAATGTTGATATGTAAATTAATTGTCTTTGATAGGATTATTCATTTGTGCTGAATACCTGATTATTATATGTATTTAAATTGCAAATGAGATTGCAAGTGATAAAATCATGTTTGTGAAAAGGATAAATTTTTGTGAGATCGACGTTGAATGAAATGGTTTCATGAAAAAGAATTATTATTATTAAGGAATCATGAATCGTGATAAAATAAGATATCATATGAGTTTGAAATTGTGAATGAGTTATTATTTGCTATGAATAGCTAGATCATGATTAGTGGCAAGACTAAGAAATGATTACTTGTGGATAAGTGTTAAGACAAGATTGTGATCTTTTGTGAATGAATTGAAAGATGAAATTATTTAGGTTTAAGACATAATTATCAAAGGGTACATGCACCCATGTTTCTTGTACATGAAAGTTTATGATGTAGAGTTAGTAAGACCTTAGTACCGGCATTATTGAAAGAAAGGATTTGAGAAATGATTTGGAGATATGGCTAAGGAGCCATCTCGTATTTGTTGATTAAGTCTGGTAGGAGGTAACTAATTCTATGAGTGGAAATTATTCATGTCTTGAACTTAAGAAAATTTAGGCACATTAGTGAAGATGTGGTAAACTTAGGAAAACGTAAGTGGGGTGCTCTATATAGTCGACGGTGGACTCCAAGACTATAGACCAAGTTGGTGGACTGAGATTGCCATGTGGGAGACGGATTATTATATTTTAATCCGGGACTATGAGGACGGGTCAGCGGTGGACTCCGGGATCTTGAGTAGTCGGACGGATGGGTTTTTGTGTTTACCGTCTCCAATGTATATATATATACTGGGCTAGAGTGTCACATACGGGACGATTCGCACGATGTGGAATCTGTTATAACAGCCAGCGGTGGACTCCTCGGCTGGGATTCAAATTCGTGGAATAGTATGAACTTTGTTTTGCTACCGGGTAGATTTCATGGCGAGGGATCGAGCCCTGTATTGTGAAGAACGTAGGCACTTGCCCTCGGACCTATGTAGTATGGGATGCATAGAATCCGAACAAGTGTGCATTAGTGTCATCCTAGTGTAGAATGGCATGCATTAGGCATTAAGACATGACATACACTTATGTTTAGAATAATCACTTTTGACACTTTACTTGTTCATTCAATCTTTTTCTGATTGTTAAAGTATGAGATCGTTATACTATTCCCGGCATAGAGAGGATAGCCGTGTATAACATTTCGTCAGTTGTAAGTAACTGACGAGCCCACAGATTAACGTGCAGGTAAAGGACTATTCATGGAGTTATAAAGTGGACATGCTTTTGCTGTTTAGAAGTTAAAGATGTTGCAAATGATGTTAAAGTTATACAAGTTGTATTTCATTGTTGTAATATTTTAGTCTTCCGCTGTGTAAAAACCAAGTGTAAAGGAATTCTGATGTATTGTGAATGCAAAGTTTTAAATTTCTTGTAAAATTGTACGAAGTGAAGTAAAGATCCTGTGAAATCTCGAATTTATCCTTATTTGAAATTCGGGGCATTACAAGTATAACGATTCTCATTTCTTAATAAATCACAAACTTGTTCACATATCAAAATGAAGGGGAAATCTTAAGGATGTCGTGTTGTGGTTGTGCACCTAATCCTTAATGCAATAGTTATATTATATTATATGACATTAATGCGCACTTGTTTGGATTCTATGCATCCCATACTACATGGGTCCGATGGCAAGCCCTTAATCGTTCTTCATCTTGTAGGGTTCAATCCCTCATCATGACTTAATCTACTGCTGTAACTACGGTAAGTATCCTAGATGTTCTATGAGTTATGAGCTCATGTCCAGACAGCCTGGAGAGAAATCCCATGTCATGTCACGACGCATCGTGAAGACAGTCTGTGGTCAATTCAGCCTCCGTCATGGGACATGACACCACCCTCAGTCACCAAACATCCCACGAGCGTCGCCATCGGGACGGTACTCTGGAGCAGTATCCACGTCATGTCACGACGCATCGTGAAGACAGCATGTGAATACTCTCATGCCGCCAATCCAATGGCCCTCATACTCATGTTTTTCTCCTACTTTCATCACATCTCCACTATGTACTAGCCCTTAGTTTTATTAGAATCATGAACAAAATCAAAGCTCTAGAGTTAGCCTCTCCACTAAACCGGACTTAATCATTCATTCCACATGACCAACCTTGGTCTTTCATTTCAATTTCTTACCAATTGCCGGGGAAGACTTAGCTACTCTTTCATTTCAATTCCAATTCACAATTACTAAAAATCTGTGCGTTTCCAACTCATGAGTTCATTTTTCATAATCACCATAGATTTTCTCTTTCATGTCCATAGTTCCACACTAATACAACTTTCATAAATTCAAATAAATGATTCACTTCATATTTAATTCATGCAAAGAAAAATAGAGTTTACTGTCTCAACCAATATTCAACATAAGATTCACAATCTTTATTATAAAACAAGTCATAGAATTTATGATGTATCGCAAAGTCATCTGGACAGTCGACTTAGAGCTCATCCAGTCGACTTGTTCAGTCAAACGAAGTCCTTCAGTAAACTGCTCGGAAGAGTCGACTGCTGCACATGGCCAGTCGGCTGTTCCACAGCGTTCAAAATTCAAATATCATCTACAGTGCAGTCGACTGTCAATCCGCCCAGTCGGCTGTTCAGCAGAGTTCAATTATGTAACCTTTCAAGTTCAGTACAGTCGACTGTTACATACATTCGGTCGACTGAGCAGGTTAAACTTTCAAATTTAAGGAATCCTCTCTTTATTCTGTTCACACATCATTTTTTGTCATACTACAATGTGCTCATTCCAACATGACATTCTTAGGTGTTTATTAACATCACAACATAGTTTTCGATAAAAAGTAAATTCCACATAACTAGTGTTTTCTTTTCTCAAAGGAAAATGCTAAACATATATTTTTTTCTTTTACTCATCATTTACTCACGGAGATGAATACTAATCCCAATTTAACATGCTAGAACATCAAGTTAATAATTCACATTAAAAAATACGTCGTTCCATGAAAATCCGAACTGTATATATTTTCTTTCAATATACCAGTCGACTGTTCATACGACCGATCGACTGTATAGGTCATTTTCAGTTCTCTAATTATTATTAGTCCTTTTTCATAAGTTCATAATTTCTACACTATGTACAGCATGGAAGGTATCAATTTAGCAATCATTCTATCCCTTCAGTTTGCACACACATACACAATTCAATCCTCGATCTTAACATGAATTCTAATTTAGAAGTCATGGGAAACATCCACCTCGTACCAGTCGACTTATTCACATGATCGGTCGACTGTACAGGTCAGTTCCGATCTTTTAATTTTCATTAATCATGTTCATTCATTCACATCTTTCATACTAAATACAGCACAATGCATTTTAGTATAATAATCACCATATCAATCCAATTTCACAAGCATGATAACAATTAAAATTTGCCCTAGCATGATCACTATATTAGAAGTCTTGAGAAACACCCACCTTGTTGACAAAATAAACGAAATCCTAAAAAGCCTTCTAGTGATAATGTGACTCCTCCTCCTTGCTCCTTGCCACCGAGAATCTTCTGAAGTAATGCCGGCTTCCAAAGAATAATCACACTCACAACTCTCTTACAATTATATCTTTCTCTTCTCAAATAGATTTTTGGGTAGATTACAATTAATTGGGTAGGGGGGGGGGGGTATTTATACACAATTTTGAGTGAAATGGAGGGCTAGGATTTAGTAGATGGTTATGAGATGGAGGGCTAAGATGAAAGTAGGAGTTGCATTAACTACCCACAACTAAGTAACCACCCATGCATGATCTCCATTTGAAAATTTCCAATTCCCTCCAAAAGATAAAAACCGGCCATGGAAAGAATAGTTTGCAATGCACACCATGTTGCATGCACGTGCTATTCTAGTCTCCATATAAACAAACTTGTGCATATACATTTTTACAAAATAATCTTTTAAAAGAGTTTTACTTTACAAGTTGTTAAAAAGAGAATTAATTCTTGGGCTTAAATTAATGGGCCAAGACATTAACTTTTACAAAATAAATAATTTAGATTTTGGGCTTAAGTTTATTTGAAACAAGGACCTTTAGAAAGAAATAATTTAGCAAACATATATACATAGACATATACTCATCGTTCATTATAAAATTTCATAAAATTGCACATGCACACTACGTGCAAAATAATAAAATAAATAAATAATTTTCATAAATGAAATCAGGGCATTACAACACTCCCTCCTTCGAATAGTTCCGTCCCCGGAACTACAGTCGAGAGCGAGAAACAAAACAAGCATAAAATACAAAATACATATCAAACAAAAAGCTCAGGATGGTCCTTCAACATCCTCTCCTCAGACTCCCAAGTAGCCTCTTCAACCAAATGGTTTCTCCAGACTACCTTGACCATCGGTATCGTCTTATTCCTCAAGACTTTCTCTCGACGATCAACAATCTCGACAGGAGACTCGATGTAATTCAGATCCAATTGCAAACCTTCCGACACTTCAGGCAAATGATGACTTGGATCTGGAATATAACCTCTCAGCATAGACACATAAAAGACATTGTGCACCTGAGATAACTCTTCCGGTAATTCAAGCCGGTAAGCAGTTTTCCCTATCCTTTTCAATATCTTATACGGGCCTATAAACCTCGGGGATAACTTCCCGCCCTTGCCAAATCGAATCACACCTTTACTGGGTGATACTTTCAGAAAGACGAAGTCACCGACCTCAAATTCAAGGTCCCTTCTCCGGTTGTCTGCATAGCTTTTCTGCCTGCTCTGAGCTTCTACCAACCTTTTTCTGATCAGATCAATCTTCTCAGAGGTTTGTTGTACAAGCTCAGGCCCAAACAATTGACGCTCCCCAACTTCAAACCAATAAGCAGGTGTCCTGCATTTCCTGCCATACAAAGCTTCGTACGGCGCCATCCCGATGCTAGTCTGAAAACTGTTGTTGTAGGCAAACTCTACCAAGGGTAAATGCCTTTCCCAATTGCCTCCAAAGTCTAGTATATAACACCGAAGCATATTCTCAAGAATACGGTTGACTCTCTCGGTCTGCCTATCGGTTTGCGGATGAAAAGCAGTGCTGAAAACTGTCTTGGTACCCAAACCTGTCTGAAGACTCCTTCAGAAATGCGAAGTAAACCGCGCATCTCGATCAGACACAATATTTGACGGAACACCATGAAGCCAGACGATCTCGCTAACATACAACTCAGCTAACTTGTCCATCGAAGCAGTGAGTTTCATCGCCAAAAAGTGAGCGGACTTGGTTAGTCGATCGACTATAACCCAAATCGCATCATTACCTTTTGAACTCTTAGGCAATTCCGTAATGAAATCCATACTGATGTTATCCCACTTCCATTCCAGAATAGGTAACGGCTGTAATAGACCTCCGGGTTTCTGATTTTTGGCTTTGACTTGCTGACAAATCTCACACTTCGCCACAAATTCAGCCACATCCCGCTTCAAACCTGACCACCAGAAATGCTGTTGGATGTCTTTGTACATCTTAGTACTCCCAGGATGTACCGACAAAAAAGTAGCATGCGCCTCCTGAAGAATACTCTCTTTCAGGTCCGCCTGATTTGGAACACATAGCCTCTCTCCAAACCACAGCACTCCATCCCTGATTTGAAATCCGGGCAACCTGCTAGCACCAACCTGCTCCTTCATCTCCAAAATATCAGCATCAACCTCCTGGCTTGCAATGATCCTTGCATTCAAAGTAAGCTGAAGCCTAAACTGAGCCAAAGATGCTTCCAACCCTTGCAAGACAACTTCAATACCTGCTCGATCCAATTCCTCAATCAGATGCTTCTGAGTTGTAATCAAATTGGATAAACTGCTCTTGTGACTAAGTGCATCAGCAACAACATTAGCTTTCCCAGGATGATACTTGATCTCAGGTCGCATGTCCTCAAGCACTTCCAACCATCTCCGATGCCTCAAATTCAGATCCTTCTGCTGATATATGTACTTCAAACTCTTGTGATCCGTGTACATATTCAATTTCTCACCGTACACGTAGTGTCTCCATTGCTTCAGGGCAAAGATAATCGCAACCAACTCCAGATCATGATTCGGATAATTCTTCTCATGCGGTCGTAGTTGCCTAGACCCATAAGCGATTACTCTTCCTTCTTGCATTAAGACACAACCAAGCCCCCGATGTGAAGCATCGCTGTAAACATCATACTCAACACCTGCTCTAGGCAAAGCCAAAATAGGTGCAGTAGTCAGATTCTCTTTCAACTCCTGAAAGCTTGCCTCACATTGCTCAGTCCACTTGAAGTTCACATTCTTCTTGGTCAGACCAGTAAGCGGTATGGCTAACAGAGCATAACCTTGAATGAATCTCCTGTAGTATCCAGTCAATCCCAGAAAACTTCTGACTTCCTTCACTGTAGTAGGCCTAGCCTAATCTCTCATTGCCTCTATCTTCTGAGGGTCAGTTGCCACTCCCTCCTTAGAAAGGATGTGACCTAGGAATGCCACTTCAGATTTCCAGAAATCACACTTGGATAGCTTGGCATACAACTTCTGCTCTTTCAGCTTCTTCAACACTGCTACCAGATGCTCGGTGTGCTCCTCCTCTGACTTGGAGTACACAAGGATATCGTCGATAAACACCACAATGAAAGAATCAATGAACGGTCTCAGAACTCTGTTCATCAAGTCCATGAAGATTGTGGGTGCATTCGTCACTCAAAATGGCATAACTAAGAATTCGTAATGCCCATGTCGAGTTCTAAATACAATTTTGTGCACATCTTCAGCTTTCACTCGAACTTGGTGATATCCTGATCGAAGATCTATTTTGGAGAAAACAACTGCTCCTTGTAGACGATCGAACAAGTCATCAATTTGGGGAATAGGATACTTATTCTGAACAGTGACCTTATTCAGCTCTCGGTAATCGATACACATTCTCATCGATCCATCCTTCTTCTTTACCAAAAGCATTGGTGCTCCCCAAGGTGACGCACTAGGTTGAATAAAGCCTTTCTCCAACAGTTCCTCAATCTGATGTTTTACCTCATCCTGTTCCACTAGAGCCATCCTATACGGTGCCTTAGAAATTGGTGCACTCCCTGGTTGAACAGTGATATTGAACTCTACATCACGATGTGGAGGTAACCCAGGAAAATCATCCAAGAACACAGTCGGATAGTCCCGAACCACAGGAATTCCTTTCACTTCTACAGGAATCTCTTCCTTGCGGATAGCTGCCACCAGCCTGAAACACTTCTTCTTCCCTTGGAAAGTGACTTCAGGTCTACCTGGAGCCTTCACTGTTACTGTCTTAGTCTTACACTCGATGCTTGCACTGTACACCGACATCCAATCAATGCCAATGATAACATCGACTCCCAAGATAGTCAGCTCGATCAGATCAATCCCAAAGATTCGATCTCCAATCACAATCTCGTAATCAGCATAGTACCGATCAGTGGTTAGAGTCTTCCCTGATGGAGTAGCTATTGCTAAGATCTTGCCTGGAAAAATCTTCGGTTCAACTCCCAACACTTTAGCAAATTTAGGAGACACAAAAGTATGAGAGGATCCAGTATCGAACAACACAACAGCTTTCATTCCATTAAGATAAAGTTCTCCTGTTACATAATACACACTCATTACGTAACAGTTCACTTAATAAACGGGAAAAAGAAATAACATAAACCTCTAGACATCTGCCCTCGTACCAGTGATGACATGATCTACTTCATCAGCATCAGCTTCCGTTAAGGCAAATACTCGCCCTGATTGGTACGGTCTCTTCCCAGCCTGCTGAGCTGATCCCCCACGGGTGACATTCCGTGGCTTGGAGCATTGAGACATGTAATGTCCCGTCACACCACAGCTGAAGCAAGCCACCTCATGAGGTCTTACCACATTGTTCCCAGGTCCTCCAGCCACACTAATAGCGTTCGCCCCTGTCGGTTTGAACCTTTGTGAAGATGGTTATCCCTTGAAACTCCCAGAATGTGCGGGCCTCTTTCCAGACTGCCAGTTGATCCTCCGGTTCTGAACAACATGAAACTGCTCCATGTCTGCTTCAGTGGCTGCTGCTCTCTTGACCAACTTGTCAAATCTTCTGATACCAAGAGGTATCATCCGGGACCTCAAGCTCGGCCTCAATCCATGCTCAAACTTACGAGCTTTCTTTGCTTCATCCATCACTAATTCAGGAGCACACCTAGAAATCTGAGTAAACTTGGTCTCGTACTCTCTCACTGACGTGCCACATTGCTGTAGTGATAGAAACTCCATAGCCTTCTTCTCTTGGACGTCGGAGGGGAAATAGTGACTGCGGAATTCTTCCAAAAATTCCTCCCAGCCAAGAACTATGCCTCCCATGGTCCTCTTCATCGACTGCCACCATACAGCCGCATCCTTCTCAAACTGCAGAGTCGCCAATTTCACCTTGCTGCCCTCAGGGGTCTCCAGCACTTCAAAGATCGTCTCTACCTGACGAATCCAGTTGTCAGCTGCATTAGGGTCTGACTTCCCGTCGAACATAGGTGGATTCATCCGTTTGAACGATTCCACTAGTTTAATCGCTTCGGGCACCGGATTCGCAGGTCCCCTTCCTTGGTTCTGATTCATGGCTACGGCGTTGAGCGTCTGATAGACCCTCGCAAGTTCTGTTTCCAGATCCAGACCTTCCTCGTTTCTAGCTCCTCTTCTAGCCATATTCTGATGCAAAAGATCCATTAAATTCGAAGTATAAGACATGAATTTTAAATCAACTTGCATTTCATTGAATTCAAAATTTTATACATTCGAATTGAAAAATATTTCTTGACATCAGAATGAAAATAGTAGAAGCTACAACAGTCTAACTCTTACGGTTCCTCTTTGCTTCTCGAAGTTCTCCCCGTAGTTCATCAACTTCATCCTTCAGTACATCGGTCAGATTCTTCCTCTTCTCGAGTTCCCATTCACGATGACTGAGAATTGAAAAGTCATCCTTACGCTTAGCCAATTGAGCCTCCAATAATCCGACTCTCTCGCAGTGTTTCTACCTGCTTCTGAAGAGATATCACAAGACTATTTGGAACTAGTTCTTCTTCTTCGTCAGAAGAGTCACCAGATGAATCCGGAGGTAGGGTGATCTCTCGGGATTCAGGCCATTCTTCTCCGTCAGAATCTGCTTGCCCTGGATAGTACTCTGTTGTGAAATCCAGCTACCTAAATAAATAGATAAACTAGACACAAATTAAAACCTCTCAAGTGTACGAATCATTTATAGAAGCGTAGTGAAGAGCAAGGGTCGATCCCACAGAGATTGTAGTACTTAACTCACTAATCAATAAAATAGAAAATAGAATCTTTAAGTGTTGATCTAAAAGTCTAAGGAAATAAAAGGATAAAAATCTAAATTAAATAGCATCACTATTTGAGTCACGAATATCTATTTAAAGTAGTTGGGCTTTGATTTCCACCTGTAGTCAATAATGCTAAGTCGTATACTACTCCAATTACTCATGTTTGTTCCTTTAAGGGCATGGTATCTACTCCTTAAAGTTAATATTTCCCTACGCCAAGAATTAGGCATGGTATCTACTCTAATTCGTTTCTTTCCTTAAGTATTTAGTATGGCATCTACTAAGTTGCACTTAATGAAAGCATAGGAACAATGGAAACGAACAAACACTCGATATTCTAGAAATTGGTATCAGATCTAGATCCTTCAAGTTGATTAAACCAAGAACCCCTAAAGATTCCTGCGTTACAAACTATGAGCACAAGATACGGGTCGTCTCTATACTCATATAACAGATTTAGATTTATAATATGCAAACTTGATAAACTCAGGTTCTGTATGGCAGTCGACTTGCTGTCACTCTCAGTCGACTGCTCTTAGAACTTCTGAACAAGTTTGAACATTATAAATCTATACCAATTCAATCAGGTTTAATCAATAAGTAATAGAGTAGCATTGAGAAAAATATAAGTATTACATGACTACGGTTTCAATCTACCCAACTATAAAATTAGTTGCACATAATACAACCTTTATTGATTAATAAAATAGAATTCATGACTCTATAATAAAAATAAAAGTAAAAGGAAGAACAGAAGAACACTGATTTGTATGATGTAGAAATTGAGCCCAATCAGCCTTCGACTTGTTCTCCTCCTTCTTGATGCTGATATCTTGATGCTTGCTGGTCGGTTGACTCGTTCCTCCTCTCGAATAATGCCTCTTGGTTGATATTTATAGAACACGGGAAGAGAATTAGGGTTTGCACTTTTTGCTGAAAAGTCCTCTTCTTTCATTTATTTCTTTCCTTTTTTAATCTGCGTTTTATTTCTTTCTCTTATCTTCTTTTCTTCCTTTTCTGCTTTGATTTGGATTTAGATGAGGATGGATCTTTAATTATCTTATCTTTTCACTCCACTCGATGCAGTCGACTGGTGTTGGATGTAAGTCGACTGCATCGAGACATCTGTGGCTTCATTATTCATCTGTCAAGTCGACTGATGTTGGAGAAGTCGACTGTGCCGAGCCCTATCAATCTCTCTGTCCAGTCGCCTGTTGGTGGAATCAGTCGACCTATGCTTTGCAGTTTCTGTGTATCCTCCTCAAAATCCTGAATCTGCTTCGTTTTGCTGTTTTAGGCTGTTTCCTGTGGAAAAGAGAAAATAAGAGTAAAATACCACATATAAAGCATTTAAATGTCCAATTGCATTAAGATTATTGCTCCTAAATGTGAATATTATTGAGTTCATCAAATACCCCCAAACTTAGCTTTTGCTTGTCCTCAAGCAAAAAGTAAAATTATGAACAAGGAAAAAATACTCGTCTCAACCCATCACACCAAGAATTCTCATTATGCAAGCATCAAAATTACAATTAAAAATATAAACAATTACAAATAAAGTAAAAAACAAGCATACCCACTTTCTCCAGTGCAATTATTTATTCATAGCTCCAAACCCAATCATATTTGTCATGCCATTAATTTAATTATAGTATGTAACAACTCAATCATGTGATTATCCCTTTTCACTACTACAAACCGAGTAGCAAACTAGAGTTTTTTTTATTTTTTTTATTTTTTTATTTTTTTTTTAAGTCTCTTTTCTAAGTTGCCACTTGTCTTTTGACGCGAATGCAAGACATTTGTGATGACTTCACCCGGTTACTCAACAAGTCACAAACTTTACAGTGCTTTGCATACTCATATTTCAAGTTTCCGTTTGACGTAAAAGTAAACATTGGTGATGAATACCCCTAGTTACTAAGCAACTCAAAACATTGGAGTAGATTGACTTTATTCATTTTCTTAGTTTTGTTTTTCGTTATTACTCTATTTACTTAAACTCTGTTTCGGACTAGATCAAAAGGAATAATCACCAGAAAAAGCATCACATTTGACTTTTATGTATAATAGCATGACTCATACAATTTGTAAGGAATTATGAAACTCAACAATCCTAAAGTAAATGAATATACTTACTCTTACTCTATAAGAAATTGTTTATCTAAAAAAAAAAATCAAAAGACTCCAAATGGTTAAAATCAAAAGACTCCAAATGTAAACAACTACCCCCAAACTTAGATGGAACATTGTCCTCAATGTTCGCACAAAAACTTCTAATAGGCATGTGTTACCACCCAGTTTGAAGGAAAGAAAATAAAGAAATAATTAAAGAAATAAATAAATAGAGAGTGTAAATACTCTCCTGAAAAATTGGGTTGCTCCCAATAAGCGCTGTGTTTCTTGTCTTCAGCTAGACTCAATGAGTTTGTGCAATGTATTGAATGGCTCGCGGCTCAAAACTCATCTTATTATAAGGTTTCCCCCTATGCCCATTCACCTTGAACGTTTGATTTTTCGCCAACGCTCCAATTGGGGGAAATCTTTACAACAATTTATGGACCGTACCATCTTGACATAAGCCTATCAGCAATGGTCCACCTTAATGCACCCTTGTGTTCTTACAAGACTCCCTGCAGCTTCACTTCTTCCTGCATCCTTAAGTTAGCAACTGTCACAGGTAACGTCTGGTTTTCCCCTAAATATCCGTACTTCAAGTGTTCGTGTAGTGCTTCAGCTCCTCATCTGGTGTCTTGGTAAAAGAAGAAACAAAAGTATTATTAGACACAAGATTTTTAAACACATGTTCAAACTTACCTGCATATGATTTTTCATTTCCAATGGTATGTATTTTCTCTGCAATCCTCCAATCATCATATTCCTGTTCAACTTGAGATAGTATTAGAGGGTGTGTAATTGTTGCTTGTAATGGATCAACACCATGCTCCTAAAATGTTTGGTCTACAGTCTCCTGAACCACATCAACATTATAACATTCATGATCATCGTGTGGTACTTTTGGTGCATCCAATATTTTAAACTCAATCTCGTCCTCTAGTGTTGTCACCGATTGGAGCTATTCTTGTCCTCTAGGGTTTGGTATGGTTTGTGATGGGAGTTCTCCTGCCTTTCTTTCACTTAACTCCTTAGCAATTTGACCAATTTGAATCTCCAATTTCTGAATGGCCTGCCCTTGTTGGTTGCTTGTTTCATGTTGCTGTTGGAGCAATTGAAGAACGGTGGATTCGAAATCCAACTTCTTCTGTTCTTGCACTGGCTGATCAAACCCATTCCCAATTTGGAATTGCTGCGCATGCCCTTGTGCGAATTGAGTGCCTTGATGGTTTTGAATATTGCTCCATGAAAGATTTGGATTGCTTTGCCACCCTGGGTTGTATGTGTTTGAAAAAGGGTTGTTCTGGGGTGGGTACATTCCCTGTCCTACGTAGTTTGCGTGCTCCTGATCTGTGAAAGAAGACATGGGACATGTGTTAGTCGTATGATCAGAATGAGAACAAATTGCACAAATTTCTTTTGGTTGGGTTTTTACGCCGCCCAACGTTGAAATCACATTAACAAGCATATCAATCTTTTTATTCATGTTTTCCATTTCTAATTGCATGTTATTATTATTAGAAATTTCGTAAACTCCCTATTTTTTCGAAAGGCCCCTCCTTGTTGAGAATTGTTGTGAGTTCTCGCTGAGTTCTTCAAATAGCTCGATGGCCTCCTTACCACTCTTTCTCATCAAAATTCCATTGCAAGCTGAATCTACAATTGATTTGTTAGTGTCATTTAAACCCTCATAAAATGCTTGTACCTGATCATCCATGGGTATGTTGTGAGTAGGACACTTGAGAAGCTTGTTCTTGAAGTCCTTCCATGCCTCGAAGAACAAATCACCATCTTTTTGTTGGAAAAGTAGAATTTCCCTTTTCAGTTGTCTGGTTTTCTGAGCTGGAAAGAATTCCTTCAAGAACTTTGTTGCCAATTGCTCCCATGACTGAATTGATCCTGCTTCCAAAGAATTATACCATAATTTAGCATTTAGTTTTAATGAAAATGGAAACAAAATTAACCTGATTTGTTCAGGGGTAAGCCCTTGGACGCTTTGTGTTCTGCAAAGATCAAAGAAATCTTGCAAATGGAGGTGCGGATCCTCATCTATTCTGCCACTGAAGTGGGGAACCATGCTAAGTAATTGAGGAGATAGATGCATATTCCCTGTGACTTTAGGTTGATAAGCAATGCAGGAGGGTTGCTCAATATTCCTCGGAATGAATTTGTCTTGCATTGGTACTCGATTTGGTACTTTCTCCCCCATTGTTGCTTCTGGAAAAATCCTCTGTACAGTCGACTGGTCCCTGGAGACAGTCGACTGGTCTGTCCTGAAAGAAAATGTTATAAAAGAAAAGAAAAAAGAAAAAGATAAAAATTGATTTGCAAGTTAAAATACTAAACAATCCCTGGCAACGGCGCCAAAAACTTGTTGTGAAATCCAACTACCTAAATAAATAGATAAACTAGACACAAATTAAAACCTCGCAAGTGTACGAATCGTTTATAGAAGCGTAGTGAAGAGTAAGGGTCGATCCTACAGAGATTGTAGTACTTAACTCACTAATCAATAAAATAGAAAATAGAATCTTTAAGTGTTGATCTAAAAGTCTAAGGAAATGAAAGGATAAAAATCTAAATTAAATAGCATCACTGTTTGAGTCACGAATATCTATTTAAAGTAGTTGGGCTTTGATTTCCACCTGTAGTCAATAAAGCTAAGTCGTATACTACTCCAATTACTCTTGTTTGTTCCTTTAAGGGCATGGTATCTACTCCTTAAAGTTAATGTTTCCCTACGCCAAGAATTAGGCATGGTATCTACTTTAATTCGTTTCTTTCCTTAAGTATTTAGCATGGTATCTAGTAAGTTACACTTAATGAAAGCATAGGAACAATGGAAACGAACAAACACTCGATGTTCTAGAAATTGGTATTAGATCTAGATCCTTCAAATTGATTAAACCAAGAACCCCTAAAGATTCCTGTGTTACAAACTATGAGCACAAGATACGGGTCGTCTCTATACTCATATAACAGATTCAGATTTATAATATGCAAACTTGATAAACTCAGGTTCTGTATGGCAGTCGACTTGCTGTCACTCTCAGTCGACTGCTCTTAGAACTTCTGAACAAGTTTGATCATTATAAATCTATACCAATTCAATCAGGTTTAATCAATAAGTAATAGAGTAGCATTGAGAAGAATATAAGTATTACATGACTACGGTTTCAATCTACCCAACTATAAAATTAGTTGCACATAATACAACCTTTATTGATTAATAAAATAGAATTCATGACTCTACAATAAAAATAAAAATAAAAGGAAGAACAGAAGAACACTGATTTGTATGATGTAGAAATTGAGCCCAATCAGTCGTCGACTTGTTCTCCTCCTTCTTGATGATGATATCTTGATGCTTGCTGGTCGGTTGATTCGTTCCTCCTCTTGAATAATGCCTCTTGGTTGATATTTATAGAACACGGGAAGAGAATTAGGGTTTGCACTTTTTGCTGAAAAGTCCTCTTCTTTCATTTATTTCTTTCCTTTTTTAATCTGCGTTTTATTTCTTTCTCTTTTCTTCTTTTCTTCCTTTTCTGCTTTGATTTGGATTTAGATGAGGATGGATCTTTAATTATCTTATCTTTTCACTCCGCTGGATGCAGTCGACTGGTGTTGGATGTAAGTCGACTGCATCGAGACATCTGTGGCTTCATGATTCATTTGTCAAGTCGACTGATGTTGGAGAAGTCCACTGTGCCGAGCCCTATCAATCTCTTTGTCCAGTCGCCTGTTGGTGGAATCAGTCGACCTATGCTTTGCAGTTTCTGTGTATCCTCCTCAAAATCCTGAATCTTCTTCATTTTGCTGTTTTAGTCTGTTTCATGTGGAAAAGAGAAAATAAGAGTAAAATACCACATATAAAGCATTTAAATGTCTAATTGCATTGAGATTATTGCACCTAAATGTGAATATTATTGAGTTCATCATACTCTTCCTCGGAATCTGCTTGTCCAGGATGGTACTCTTCCTCGATGATATGCCAGTCGTCGTCTCCAGCATGGTCGAAGTGATCAGCCATCTTTGAAATAGAGAGAAAGAAGCATAAGTCATAGAGCAACACAAATGTAAGTCACTTACATTTAAATCTCTAAACTCAAACACACACTCTAATGTCCACTTCTAGGGTGTCGTTCCTTATAAATTTGTACAAGTGTGAAACGTAGCTCTGATACCACTCTGTAACGCCACGAATCCCAAATACAACTGAATTCGAGAGTTCTACAGGATCTTTACGCTTCATTCGGTACAATTTTAAAAGGAAATAAAACTTTTCACTTTACATCAGAGTTTAAATAAAACTTTACACTTTATATTTTACAGTAGGAAAATATACATCAATAAAATAATGACAGCGGAAGCAATTACAACTTTATACAAAAGATGCAACAACACATAATCTTTGAGCATTGGTTCTCCTTAAACCTTTATCAAGCCAGTTATCCTGCATATAAAACTGTGGGTACGTCAGTAATATGGCTAAAAATAGGATTAAATCGGGACCGTTCACATCGGACACGAATCTTAAAGCTCAGGGGTAAAACGGTAATTTCACATGCAAATGGGTCCAAAACGGCTACTGGGTCTCCATCTCACAGATCCAATAACCCGCGAACGGATCCACCTCAGCTGGGTACGCGTCCCGACCCGATACAAACCCAGTCCGACAGGATAGAATTAGGGTCTCTGATTAAACCAAATCAACGGGCCTGATTCGCGACTATCCTCTCACCGGGAATTAAGGGATTACATTCCTAATCTGATTACGAGGATTTTATGCCTTATCAGATCACAGGAATCACATTCCTTATCTGATCCCAACGGCAACTATAAATACCCCACACCCATCTCCATTAAGAGGTAATCAATCTTTTGCTAGTTAAACGCTCTTCCTTAATCATTTCTGATTACTGATTTGAGCGTCGGAGGGTGCATCGTCGGGATCAACCCCGGTGTCTTGCACTTTTTGCAGGTGAACGACGGGAGTCAGCGGTCAAACTCCGGCGAAACAGGTTAGAGGTTTGCTATTCATGTTTTCCTAAGAACTCACAAATTCTATCTGTTTACCCCCACACCAGATTTAGCGGTAACAGATTGGCGCCGTCTGTGGGAAAACATACGAATAGCAGCCTCTCCTCTTCCCGTTGGTCAGATCTCCTCCAGCCATGCCTCCTAGGAAAGTAAGATCCAGAGGGTCCAACCGTGGACCCAACCATGTTGATCAGCAAGAGGTAGTCCCCATCCAACCCGCTCAGCAGCAGGGGCAACTTCCTCTCCAAGCAGAAGACCCTCTTCAACAAGATCAGCCTCCTCTTCAGAATCAGCAACCCCCTAAGGGTCCCGCCGGTCCTCAGAACGCCGGTGCGGGGGGCTCTCGTATGAAGCAACCGCTCAATCAGGACCGCGTCTCCATACACAATGCCTCTACGGATTCCATGGTCTCTCACAATCCCCAAAATCAGAAGAAGGAAGAGGACCTACGCCACCGTCTGGACAAGAAGCGGGCCCGAGAGGGAGCCTCCTGCCAACAATGTCCGGGTGAGCGGTCCCCTCACCACCGAGATTATAGAAGGTCTCCTATCTGAAGGGGAAGGAGGGAGTCCCCTGAGCATTACAGAAGAAGACATCGTTCCCCCGTCGGTCGGCAACATCCGAGGAACGATGAGGCACCCATCACTCATGCCGAGTTCCAACAATTTCAAACAACGGTGTTGCAAGCTCTCAACCTCCGACCCAACAACAACAATGCCCAAAGGGCTCCTACTCCTCCATGGATTCCAAGTCCTCGCCGCTCCCAGAGCTACCGTCGTCGTAGTCCCCGCTCCCCTTCCTATGAAGACGAGTCCAGAAGCTCGTTTGACTACCGTCGAAGAGACGATGCTCTCTACCGCCGTCTCCACGAGATGGAGAGGCGCATCGGCCGAATAGACAAGGATGAGGAGTTAAGAGGAAGGACCATCCGCCCGAGCAGACCTCCCTTCTCCCGGACCATCATGGAAGCTCCTATCCCAAGAGGTTTCGAACCCCCGAAGTTCGAAACTTACTCGGGGGAGTCGGACCCCGTGGACCACATCGAAAGCTTTAAGACCCTCATGCTATTCCACCAAGCTTCCGATGCTTTGCTGTGCAAAACCTTCCCCACCACTCTTAAGGGTTCGGCTCGGGAGTGGTACTCCCGCCTCGCCCCGTCATTCATATTCTCCTTCGAGCAATTCAAGAGCCTCTTCATCACTCATTTTGTGAGTAGCAGACACACGGAGAAGACTAACATCTCGTTACTCCAGCTCCACCAGGAGAGAGGAGAGAAGTTGAGAGAATATGTGAAGAGGTTCACTGCGGAGGTCAGGTCCATAGCCTCCCTCGACCAATCCTTCGCAACAGCCGCCTTCCAATCCAACATCCTCAATTCTAACCTTCGCTCGTCCCTTGCTAAGAAGCCCCCACATAATTTCGCTGACCTCCTTCTAAGGAGCGAGAAGTACATTCGGGCCGAAGAAGCCGAGAATCTCCCGGGCTTTGATGAGACATCTTCCGGGAACAAACGGAAGAGCACAAGCGAAGAGGGATCCAAAAATCCCAGAAGGACGGCAATGGACAGCGTCGCCCGACTCCTCGGTTAGAGAAGTTCACCCCCCTCATTGCCAATATATCAGAAGTTCTTATGGAGGTGGACAACGAAGGGCTCCTCCGTGCTCCCCCGAGAATGAATACACCTGGCAAGAAGAGTAACAAGGATAAGTGGTGCCGCTTTCACAGGCACCACGGCCACGACACGGATGATTGCCGGGCTCTCAAGGAGGAGATTGAAAAACTCATACAGCGGGGGCACCTGATCAAGTTCGTCCAAAAAGAGGGGGTCGAGTTTCCCCCCTGAGGAAGCCTACAAACGAACAGAAGGGCCCGCCAAGCTTCAACACTCAGAATCTCCCAGCTCCTCCCAAGAGGTCTTCACCTTATTGTAGAAGTAGGATCTTGATTTTCAATATGGCCGATGCTTGTAACTCGACCAACAGCATGTAATAATGGCTCGCCCTATTGAAGCAGCCACTTAGTTTATTTCAATAAAACTATACATCTTTTCATTGAAAATTATTGCTCTTGCTTCTCTATCTCTCCGAGTCACGACTCTCTTAAATGGTGGGTTCGGAGTCCAGCTTTTTCTACATGGCTGCTCCCGCGACTTACTAACCCTTAACACCGATGGTTCAGAGTCCAACACTTGGCTCGATTTCTCTTCACATAACCTGCTCTTCAACGGGTTAGAAGTGGTTCGCCATTCGGAATTGCTCCCACAACCGTTGAACAACACTACCGATGGTTCGGAGTCCAACACTTGGCTCGATTCCTCTTCAAATAACCTGCTCTTCAGCGGGTTAGAAGTGGTTCGCCATTCGGAATTGCTCCCACAACCGTTGAATACCTCTACCGATGGTTCGGAGTCCAACACTTGGCTCGATTCCTCTTCAAATAACTTGCTCTTCAGCGGGTTAGAAGTGGTTCGCCATTCGGAATTGCTCCCACAACCGTTGAACACCTCTACCGATGGTTCGGAGTCTAACACTTGGCTCGATTCCTCTTCAAATAACCTGCTCTTTAGTGGGTTAAAAGTGGTTCGCCATTCGGAATTGCTCCCACAACCGTTGAACAACTCTACCGATGGTTCGGAGTCCAACACTTGGCTCCATTCCTCTTCAAATAACCTGCTCTTCAGCGGGTTAGAAGTGGTTCGCCATTCGGAACTGCTCCCACAACCGTTGATTCTGTCACTTAAATAGCGAGTTCGGAGCACAACTCTCTCCTAGAGTTGCACCTCGAGACTCGTCTTCCAGATGGCTCTTCTAAAAACTGAGCTCTTCACTCCGCTCGCCACCAAAGCGGAGCACTTCTCGACGAGATCGGAGCACAACTCTCTTTTAGAGTTGCTCCTCAAAATCATCTTCCAGATGGCTCTCCTAGAGCCGAGCTCTTCACTCCGCTCGCCTCCAAAGCGGAGCTCTTCTCATCGAGTTCGGAGCACAACTCTCTCCTAGAGTTGCTCCTCGAAATCATCTTCCAGATGGCTCTCCTAGTGCCGAGCTCTTCACTCCACTCGCCTCCAAAGCGGAGCTCTTCTCGACGAGTTCGGAGCACAACTCTCTCCTAGAGTTGCTCCTCAATATTGTCTTCCAGATGGCTCTCCTAGAGCCGAGATCTTCATTCCGCTCGCCTCCAAAGCGGAGCTCTTCTCATCGAGTTCGGAGCACAACTCTCTCCTAGAGTTGCTCCTCAAAATCGTCTTCCAGATGGCTCTCCCAGAGTCGAGCTCTTCACTCCGCTCGCCTCCAAAGCGGAGCTCTTCTCATCGAGTTTGGAGCTCACAACACTCTCCTAGAGTTGCTCCTCAAACTCGTCTTCCAAATGGCTCTCTGCCAGAGCCGAGCTCTTCACTCCGCTCGCCTCCAAAGAGGAGCTCTTCTCCACGAGTTCGGAGCTAAAACTCTCTCCTAGAGTCGCTCCTCAAACTCGTCTTCCAAATGGCTCTCTCCCAGAGCCGAACTCTTCACTCCGCTCGCCTCCAAAGCGGAGCTCTTCTCCACGAGTTCGGAGCACAACTCTCTCCTAGAGTTGCTCCTCAAACTCGTCTGCCAGATGGCTCTTCTAATGCCGTGTTCTTCACTCCGCTCGCCTCCAAAGCGGAGATCTTCTCAAATGAGTTCGGAGCACAACTCTCTCCTAGAGTTGCTCCTCAAACTCGTCTGCCAGATGGCTCTTCTAATGCCGAGTTCTTCACTCCGCTCGCCTCCAAAGCGGAGATCTTCTTAAACAAGTTCGGAGCTCACAACTCTCTCCTAGAGTTGCTCCTCAAAACTCGTCTTCCAGATGGCTCTTTCCTAGAGTCGAGCTCTTCACTCCGCTCGCTTCCGAAGCGGACCTCTTCTCAACGAGTTCGGAGCTTACAACTCTCCCCTAGAGTTGCTCCTAGCACTCACTTCAGAGAGTGGGTCTTCCCAGCACCTCTTCCTAGCACCTCTTCTCCTAGGAGTAGAGCTCCTCTTCAAAAATCTCCAAAACCAAACAGAATAGAGGCAGAGCTTCAGAGCCCCTCACCTCTCCCATATGCCGACCCATCCTTCCGAGCCGAGGAGCAGAGCTTCATCGACCCATCCCCTTCATCAACTCACCGAGCTTCTCCTCACGCTCGAGCCGTCCGAACTCCGAGCTCGACTACACTGAGCTACTACGGGCAGAAGGTGAACTACTGAGTTACCGAGCCGAGCGGACGAGGAACCGACCCTCGTATATGGAGAAAAATTCTGCGGACCCAACTTCGCCGTTAGATCATCTCAAAATTCGCACTCAAGCGTGATGGACGGATCAGATCGCGCCATGTCACCACAAAACGACAAGATAACATTTTCTCGAAATTCGTGCCTCTTGTCTCGTGATTCGCGCCACAATCGTGATCAACCGTCCAGATGGCTCTCCTAG
Source organism: Hemerocallis citrina (assembly GCA_017893485.1). Lineage (NCBI taxonomy): Eukaryota > Viridiplantae > Streptophyta > Magnoliopsida > Asparagales > Asphodelaceae > Hemerocallis > Hemerocallis citrina. The sequence continues at coordinate 225,247 of JACEHZ010000572.1, forward strand.
AGCCGAGCTCTTCACTCTGCTCGCCTCCAAAGTGGAGCTTTTCTCGACGAGATCGGAGCACAACTCTCTCCTAGAGTTCCTCCTCAAAACTCGTCTCCCAAATGGCTCTCTCCCAGAGCCGAGCTCTTTACCCCGCTCGCCTCCAAAGCGGAGCTCTTCTCCACGAGTTCGGAGCTAAAACTCTCTCCTAGAGCTGCTCCTCAAACTCGTCTTCCAAATGGCTCTCTCCCAGAGCCGAGCTCTTCACTCCGCTCGCCTCCAAAGCGGAGCTCTTCTCAAACGAGTTCGGAGCTAAAACTCTCTCCTAGAGTTGCTCCTCAAACTCGTCTTCCAAGTGGCTCTTCCCTAGAACCGAGCTCTTCGCTCCGCTCGCCTCCAAAGCGGACCTCTTCTCAAACGAGTTCGGAGCTAAAAACTCTCTCCTAGAGTTGCTCCTCAAACTCCTCTTCCAGATGGCTCTTCTACAAGTCGAGATCTTCACTCCGCTCGCCTCCAAAGCGGAGATCTTCTTAACGAGTTCGGAGCTAAAAACTCTCTCCTAGAGTTGCTCCTCAAACTCCTCTTCCAGACGGCTCTTCTACAAGTCGAGCTCTTCACTCTGCTCGCCTCTAAAGCGGAGCTCTTCTCAACGAGTTCGGAGCTAAAAACTCTCTCCTAGAGTTGCTCCTCAAACTCATCTTCCAGACGGCTCTTCTACAAGTCGAGCTCTTCACTCCGCTCGCCTCCAATGCGGACCTCTTCTCAAACGAGTTCGGAGCTAAAAACTCTCTCCTAGAGTTGCTCCTCAAACTCCTCTTCCAGATGGCTCTTCTACAAGTCAAGCTCTTCACTCCGCTCGCCTCCAAAGCGGAGCTCTTCTCAAACGAGTTCGGAGCTAAAACTCTCTCCTCGAGTTGCTCCTCAAACTCCTCTTCCAGATGGCTCTTCTACAAGTCGAGCTCTTCACTCCGCTCGCCTCCAAAGCGGAGCTCTTCTCAACGAGTTCGGAGCTAAAAACTTTCTCCTAGAGTTGCTCTTCAAACTCCTCTTCCAGACGGCTCTTCTACAAATCGAGCTCCTCACTCCGCTCGCCTCCAAAGCAGAGCTCTTCCCAATGAATTCGGAGCTAAAACTCTCTTAGAGTTGCTCCTTGCGCTCACTTCAAAGAATGGGTCTTCCCATGGCTCTTACGAGAATCTTCCCAGTGCCTCTTCTCCACCCCTAGGAGTGGAGCTCCTCTTCACCTCTCCAAAGAATACCCAGCACTTCTCCTCTTCTCCGCTATGCGAAAGAACAAGGCAGAGGAGAGAACCCAAATGCCTCTCCTCCCCTTCCTCTTCTCCTCTTCTCCACTGTGCGAAAGAACAAGGCAGAGAAGAGAACCCAAGTGCCTCTCCTCCCCTTCCTCTTCTCCTCTTTTCCACTGTGCGAAAGAACAAGGCAGAGGAGAGAACCCAACTGCCTCTCCTCCCCTTCCTCTTCACCTCTTCTCCACTGTGCGAAAGAACAAGGTAGAGGAGAGAACCCAAATGCCTCTCCTCCCCTTCCTCTTTCTTCTCAGAAGAGCTGTCGATCCCATCGATCCGAGGTGCCGAGGTACCGACCCTCGTATATGGAGAAAAATTCGACTGATCCCATCTCATCGTCGGATCGTCTCAAAATTCGTGCTAAAACATGATGAACGGCTCAGATCTCGCCACGTCACCACAAAACGACAAGATAACGTTTTCTCGAAACTCGTGCCTCTTGTCTCGTGATTTGTGCCACGATCGTGATCAACCGTCCAGATTGAGCCACGTAGTTCGGATCTCAAATCCGAGCTACCGACCTACCGAACAGCAAAGTGGGAAAAAATGCTCCTCAAAATCTGTGCTCGGATTTGCCGAGCAAGAAGCAGAGCAGAGGAGAAGAAAAAAGAAGAAGAAAAAAATTAGAGAAAGGTCGGGTCGGACCCGTTAAGGTACCAAACCCATGACCCGAACTCCACTTCTTCTTCTCCTCCAATCTCCCGCCAAAACAAACCAGAAAAATAAAACACAGCTCACATCTTCTTCTCCACCGAGCTCAAGAACTCCTCCACCAACCTCCTCCAAGCTCCACGAACAAGCTCCGAGCACCACCTTCGCGAGCTTCATTCGTGTCGAGCTTCAATACCGATCACAAAGCTCCGTCATCTCCTCAAGCTCCATCGAGCTCCCACCTCGAGCGAGCTTCACCATGGCCGAGCTCCACGTTCGCCACCTTCTACTTCCAACGCCGAGCTCACAAAGCTCCGACCAAAGCGCCGAGCTCCGAGCTCCCATCATCTTCTCCTCCTCCAAGCTCCACGAACGAGCTCCGAGTGCAATGTCGAGCCGAACCCATCACCTCAGTCACTGCCGAGCTCTCCCTCTCTCCGAGCTCCGAGCGCAATGTCAAGCCGAACCCATCAACTCAGTCACTGCCGAGCTCTCCCTCTCTTCGAGCTCCACGTCGAACCCAACTCCTCACCATCACCGACAGCTCCAACTCCGAGCTCGCCTCTTCTCTTCGTCGAGCACCGAAGCACCGAGCTCGTCAAAATGCCGACCCACTTCGCCGAGCTCCTCGACCATGCCGAGCTCACCATCGGAGCTCCCCACGCTCGCCTCTTCTCTTCGTCGAGCACCGAAGCACCGAGCTCGTCAAAATGCCGACCCACTTTGCCGAGCTCCTCGACCATGCCGAGCTCACCATCGGAGCTCCCCACGACCGCCGAAGCCTCCTTCGTCGAAGCTCCGAAGCATCGAGCTCCGACATTGGCGGAGCTCCATTGAACTTGCCGAAGCTTGCCGGAGCTCCATTGAACTTGCCGAAGCTCCATTGACCTTGCCGAAGCATCGAGCTCCGACGTCCCACCTCCGAGCTCCTCTCTACTGAGTCGACGAGCTCCGAACTCGAACCCTTCACCAAGCTCTCCACCTTCGTCGCCGAGCTCGCAGTGCGCAATCGCCGAAGCTCCACCACTTCCTCCTCACATTGAGCTTGGTCGTCCGTCGCCCATCTACTTCATCAACTCCCCGGAGCCTCCCGCTGTCGAGCTCGCGATGATGAAGAAGAAGCGAAGAGAGAAGAAGGAAACGAAGAAGAACAGAGGCGATGAAGAGAAGAAGCAGCAAAGAAGAAGAAAGAAAGAAAAGAAAAATAAAATAAAATAAAATCGCCACGTGGCACGGCCACGTGGCATCTAGCCGAGCCTCAATTGGAGGAAAATCAAATAGCCGAGCCGAGGTGCCGAAGCGCCGAACTCGTAATTGGAGAAAAAAATTGGCCGACCCACACGATCTGTCCGATCGTTTCAAAATTCGTGTCGCGACACGATCGACGCTCAGAAACGCGCCACGTGTCCAGAACGTGATCTGTCTCACGATGCGCGCACATCTGATCATGATCGACGGTCAGGAACACGCCACGTGTCCAGGTAATATTTAAATTATTTATTTATTTATTTATTTAATTGTTTTTTAATTCAAAAAATCAGAAAAAAATATTTAAAAATCGAAAAAAATTAATTAAAAATTCTAAAAATAATTATTAATTCAGAAAAATTATTTTTAATTCTGAAAAAATAATTATTAAATTAGAATAATTAATTAATATTTTCGATAATTAATTATTTAATTCAGAAAATGAATAAAAAAATGAGAAAAAATTCAGAAAAATCTGAAAAAATCACCAAAAATCTAGAAAATTCTGAGAATGTTTTTGGGCATTTTACAAGCCCATAATAACACTGTTACACCCCGAGCAAGATTCTAAACTCCCTTAAGAACACCGATAAAATCCCGTACGCCATTAGAACAGTAAAACTACTCCTCAAAGGCTGATCAAACTCAGTATTCGGGAGTGGGGGGCTCGTGATATGGCTAAAAATATGATTAAATCGGGACCGTTTACATCGGACACGAATCTTAAAGCTCAGGGGTAAAACGGTAATTTCACATGCAAATAGGTCCAAAACGGCTACTGGGTCTCCTCTCACAGATCCAATAACCCGTGAACGGATCCACCTCAGCTGGGTACGGGTCCCGACCCGATACAAACCCAGTTCGACAGGATAGAATTAGGGTCTCTGATTAAACCAAATCAACGGGCCTGATTCGCGACTATCCTCTCACCGGGAATTAAGAGATTACATTCCTAATCTGATTACGAGGATTTTATACCTTATCAGATCACAGCAATCACATTCCTTATCTGATCCCAACGGCGACTATAAATACCCCACACCCATCTCCATTAAGATGTAATCAATCTTTTGCTAGTTAAACGCTCTTCCTTAATCATTTCTGATTACTGACTTGAGTATTGGAGGGTGCGTCGCCGGGATCAACCCCGGTGTCTCGCACTTTTTGCAGGTGAACGGCGGGAGTCAGCGGTCAAACTCCGGCGGAACAGGTTAGAGGTTTGCTATTCATGTTTTCCTAAGAACTCACAAATTCTATCTGTTTACCCCCACACCAGATTTAGCGGTAACAGTTATTATTTACTTGATTTTATTAACATACTTATTGATTGGAAGTGACATTTGTATTATAAATAGAGTTAAATTGTGCTATCCAAATAAATTTAGCATGAAACACCTAAGTGTTGTGGACACCATATTATGTATATGGGTGAGTTTTGGTTGGCAAGGGATAACCCTTCGTCAAACTCAATAAATCAATAATGTGTTTCAAAAGTGGGAATATAGTGATTGAAAGTGTGTTTTGAAACACCTTATGATTATGATAAAAAGGTTGACACCTAATGATGGTGCAACTATGAGATATGTAGATCATTCTAAAAGAATTGGAAGTATCATGTAAATAAAGATCTGCACTAAAAAAAGACATAGCCTTTGAGGTAGGTATGATCTGCAGACTCACTAATAATCCCATACACATTTGAGTGCCCTTAAGAGGCTAATGAGATACCTGAATGGTACTCACGAGTTTGCATTGTACTACTCAAAATTTAGTAAAAGTCGACAACTAGTGGATATGTGTTCACACTAGGAGGAGCAGAAAATTATGGAGATTAATAGGAAAACAAGTTTTGCCTTCTCATCCAAGAAATCAGACCTCTATGTGTTACCCTCTGCAGGGGAAGAGGCTGAGTGGATTGAATGACTTATTGCTAATCATCCATTTAAGAAGTTTAATGTAAATTCTCTAATTCTGTTATGCGACTATCAAGCTATAATACACTGTAGCTCATAACTCACTCTATAATAATAAGAGGAGTATATTAAGGCTAAAAGAAGCCTAGTTGAACTTTCTCATAGATAAAGTGCAATTGCGATAAGTATGTCTAATGCTCTTGTTAAGAGACTTGAAAGTGATCTAATTATCAAAACTATGGGAAAAATGGAGTTAAAAGCTATTGAGTCAAAAGTTTTAACATCCAAATTGTTTTGAGATTTAGAATCCAATTGGAGCATAGAGAAGTTCAAACTGAAGCATCAATTTTAGGTAGTTGGCATGCTTTAGATAATTTAAAAAGTTCTATGTAAATTCTGTTAATATATAACTCATTCCAATTTTGATGACTCTATATATTTTCATAATTTACTTAGAATTATCTCATTATTCCAAAAGAAAGCATGGAAACTTGTCGATGTGTTTCCGATGTTTAGATGGTTATTATATCATTCTAATTTTGATGATATAACTCTTTTATGGATTCATGTTTTATTCCAATTTTGATGATTCAGAATTAACCATAATTGATTTGACTGTTCTATCATTCCAATATGAAACATAGTATAGTTCTTGTGCAGAAACTATAATAGTTCTTGTTCTTTATTTTGTTAAAGAAACTTGATTGTGATGTTTGCGTTACATTTCGCTAAGCTATCGTTGAATTATACTAAGTTCTTTAGTAGAACTAGATACTTTATGAAATTTGCTAGAATTCTTAGAGATGTGTCTCTTGATATTCTTATTTTTAATAAGCTAGTAAAGATGGAGGAGTTAAATCTGTCAACATAGATTTTAGAATAATGATTTGCTCAAAATGGAGGAGTAAACATAAAACAGTTTGCAAGGATATAGTTTTGGTTTATTTCTCTAAAGAATAAATTTGTCACTTGCTTGATAAAACTTATGTTGATTTTAAGGCTCTTGTGTTCATGAGCTTAAAACTCATATTTTGTTCTTGAAGTTTATTTGCTTTGGTTGATTTTGAAACTATGACAGGTTTCTCTAGTTGGTTTAGTCATTATGAACTATTCTGTTTTGATCTAGTCTTTGAACTATTTGATTATTTTGATTTAGTCTGATTTGAACTATTCGAGTTATAATTAATTTAGTCTATGAACTGTATTATTTTGTGAGCCAATGATTTAACGGGGCATTGCCTAATATATTGAGAATATAGGAGGAGATTGTTGGATATATAGGTATATTCTCAATATAATAGAATATTATTGTATATAATGTTCTATGGGGCAACACGTACTTTGCACGTGTTATCTGTTTAATTGTTGGACCGAATTGAGTGGGCATAAAGCCCAGTACCCTAAACCTTGTTCATCTCATATAAAAGCTGGTCTAGAGGTAGTGCTCTGTGATATTCCAATACTGATAAGCAGTGTATAATATCTTAAGCGGCTATGAGATATAAACCCTAACCCTAATTACTCATCTTGATCTAACAATAACCAGGTGTATCTTGTAAAATGATTAATATAAATCACATAATATTTGTAATTGTCATTTGATAATACTGGACTAGACCATACATCCGTAAAGTCCTCATGTTCACCGATACAATTGTCATTTGATAGAGTCCTCATGTTCACCGATACAATAATACACCGATTCGACTATGTGAAGCCCATCCTACAATTGCAAAGAGAAAAAGTTTAATAGTAAGAATGAGTAGCAATAAAGAGTAAAAAGGGGTAACAACAAAATAAACCTAAAAGATCGATAAATAAATAAATAAATAAATAAACAAATAAATAAATAAACAAATTTAAAAAAACCGCCTACCGCCTAGCCGCTTAATCTCCGATTACAAGGTCTAGGCGCTAGGCCCCCATCGGCCGCCTGACTACCGCCTAGCGCTTTTTAGAACATTGGTTTCAAGTAAAGATTCAATTTTAACTCATCTACTCATCAAATTCATTATATCTTCATCCAAACCCTAATATGCTTTCTTATAAAAAATCATCACATATGACATGCATAGAACAAAGAAAACAAAAAGATGTCACTCACCTCTATGAAGAATCAACCGAAGAGAAATAAAAAAAAATAAGAGAAATCCTACTTCGCAAGAAAACCAAGAATCCCCGCTTGAGAACTTCAAGAAAATAATAATAAGAAATCCTTTGTGTAGCACCGCAAGAGACGGCTGCACCCACTCTTAAATAGGCCGGAAATATAGGTTTTAGGGTTTTGTAAATAGATTTGCAAAATACATCTTTTAAAAATATCTTTCTATATATAAATCTTTATACTTGGAAATCAAATAAAACCAACTTAATTGAGTTAAAAAAAAAAGAATAACCACCTTAAAATCAGCTGGCACTGTTTGAAAAAACCCAGAAACAAATTTTGCACTTTTACCCCTCTAAGTGGCGATTTTGCGAAAAGACCATTTTTCATCAAAACTTGTAAAATAAACCAAATTCGTTAAAACAAGAAGTAAAATCTTTACCTCTGAGTTGACCAGGCATCATACCGAGCCCAAAAATCTGAAAATCTTGAGTTTTCACTCTAAGTGGTAATTTTGCTCAAAAGTCCCTCTTTTGTAATATTTGCAAATAGATCCAATAATTATCAAAAAAATCCAGAAAATTCAAAAATAATAACTAATAATATATAATGAGTTTTTCAAAAATAATTTTTGATTTTTCACTTCCCAAAAAAATATTTGTACGTGTAAAAAGATAAATCTTCAAAAAAAATATTTATTAAATCTCCAAAAATTATTTTAATTCATTGATTAATCTTTAAAAAATTGTTTTAAAGAACTGGGGTATTACAGCCTTTGTAGTCAAGAGATATGTGTTAGCCTCACTAATAAACTTTTTTAAATTAGCACAAATGAGTTCATAGAGTGGTTTTATAAGAGATACAAATTTTTATTTTTCAAAATTGGAGAAATGCAAATTGATGTGTGCAATTAAGAGGAAAAATGAATTGAAAAATATATATGTTTATAATAAGAGTTTGAAAATCATTGTTTACTTCAAATAAAGCCAGTCTGGAAAAATTATTACAGTCTATTAAAAGATTGGATCGATTGAATAATTGAGTTATGTGAAAGAAAACTAATCACAATACAGTATGAACAAAACTATGTTAAGTGTATTTCATATCAGTAGTCGTGTTTGGAATTATTGGCTAGTCGGTGGCGCTCTAGTGTTGTTACTGTAGCGCGGGTTCGGTCTGGGGTTCTGGGTTCGAAACTTGACAGTACCCTTGTTTTGTTTTGTTTTATTAAATCCAAGAACCGAGACACAATATGTAGGAATTTCAGCCTGTCTTTATGACAGTGAAGTCACTTGGACTTCTTGGTTCTCGGTGGCGCCTAGGGTCGGTTACTGTAGCTAAGGCGTGGGCTTGGGTTCGAAACCCGGTGGCTCCACTTTGTTTTTTTTTTGTGATGTTTTTTGGATTTAAAGAAGAGTTTTAATGCAAATAAAAATTTGGAAAAAATTGTAATATTCCCCTAAAATGATTTAGATGTTATTAAAAATAATATCATGATATTTCATGCATTTTGTGAGAATTTAAAAGTGGAATTTGATATAGATAATGAGTTGAAGAATTCAGAATTTTATTAAAGAATATGACTTTTGTTTTGATTAGAAGAAAATTAAAATTTGCAATACTATTGATTTGTCTCTTAATGAGATTCTATAATTATTTTGGTTGATTACAAATACTTGACGATGTTTAAAATACTATATGTGATTAAATTGCCAATGAGAATTGAAGTGAGTACTCTATGTTATGAGTTCATGAAAAGAAATGTTTGTTTTTTGATAAAGATTGTGAATGAATATGAATGAATGGATGAATCATGAATGACACAAAAGCAAGATAAATTGATTAAGTTATGAATATAGTTGAAGATATGAATATAATGAAGTTTATTACATGATTATTGAAGGGTATAAGTACCCACAAATTCTAGAACATAAAAGGTTGTGATTTAGAGGTTTACTGAGACCTCCGGTATCAACATGTTGAATTAAATGATTGATTTATTTTGAGATATGGCTATTTGAGCTATCTCGGTATTTGTGATTAAGTCTGGTAGGGGGGAAAGCTAACTCTAGGTGTTATAATTTATTCATGTATTGAACTTAAGAATTAGGCACTAAGTGAAGATGTAGTAAACTGAGGCAAACGTGAGTTGAGGGCCTCTATATAGTCGGGCGGTGGATCTCCGGAACTATAGACCCAGTCGGACAGTGGATTCCGGGACTTTGGTTGCTTCCGATGAAGGCGAGCTTTAATTTAAATCTGAGACTATGAGTAGTCGGGCGGATAGTATGCCATGCTCCAGTGTATATACGTATACCGGGGCTAGAGAAACACTGACAGGATGTTCGCACGACGAGGATTCTGTATAGTCGGGCGGTGGATTCCGAAACTGGAATCTGTACTCGTGGAATGTCTAAACTTTATTTTATTACCGGTTAGTCATCATGGCGAGGGATCGAACCCTTTAATGTAGAGTACGTAGGTGCTTGCCCTCATACCTATGTAGTATGGGATGCATAGAATCAGAACAAGTACGCATTAGTGTCATCTTAGCGTAAAACATCTGCATTAGGCGTTTAAGGCATTACATACACTTACATATTTAAAGTAGTCACTTTTAAAACTTTATTTTATATTCAAGTTTGTGCTTTGTTAAAGTATTACAAGATCGTTATACTTTCAGCACAGTGAGGATGTTCGTGTATAATATTTCGTCGGTTGTAAGCAACTGACATGCCCACAGTTTTATATGCAGGACTTGAAATTTAGAAGAAGATATAAAGATGAATTTGATGTTGATGATTATTTAAATGTTAAAGTTGTTACAATTGTATATTTTTTTCATTATTGTACTTCAATTACTTTTCGCTGTGTTATTAATGTAAAAGACTGTTGTAATGTAAATTTTCAAAATTTCTTGTAAAATTATACGAAGTGAAGTGTAAAGATCATGTTGAGCTATGAATTACCGTATTTTGGTATTTGGAGCGTTACATAAGTGGAACTTCTATAAGCCCAACCTTAAGGGTCCCCGAAAGGCCGATCTGATGGCAGAGGAGTGGGCGGATGTCGACCGATTATGTGCGGGCAACAGCATCGGTTGGCTGAATGTGATGGAGAGGCATCTAGATCGGATCGGAATGTGCTCCATTAATTACAGTATGTCTTTCGTTGCCTTTTTATTCAAGTTATTTTCTTCGTCTTATGTGCTTCTCTTTCTTTTGCAAAAATGGATGATGTAGAGATCACCGAGACTAGGGCCCTGCTGAAGAAGAAGAAGACCGAATAGGCCGAAAGGGAGAAGCAGGGGAAGGTCTCTTCCCAGGGGGGTTTCGAAGAACCTTCCCAACCAGGGCCAAAGAGACAGAAGACTCGAGAGGTCCCCGATACTCCCGGCTCCTCCAAGATGGCGCCAAGCCTAAGTAACCTGAAGGTTACTGAGGTTGTGAGGAGTGGCCTCCCTCCCGTCAATCCGGAGTCCCAGGAGGTCTTGGGCAAAGCGGGGCTCTGACCATGGGCCCCTAACTGGGTCGTTCAGGTCGCCAATACTCTGTCCGAGGGTCCTGTGGCGATCGAAGTTGTTGAGAAGCTTGCCCCTCCTCAGGATGAGCAGGCCATGGAGTGCAATACCATTGAGTCCAGCTATATGAGGTGGGCTCATGCGAGCGTAGAGGTAACCATTGTTCCGTTTTGCTTTCCTTTTACACTTTGGTTGCTATTGTTATTTTTTTTGTTAAGTCTTATTCCCTCGGCTGTAGGCGTGCATGGCCCAGGTGATGAAGCTGCATCGAGCTGAAGAGGGAGGTGAGAAACGCTCAATGCTTTGAGCACGAGATGAAGGACCTCAAGTTGAAGTTGTTGGCGGTCGAGTCCCGTAACCAAGCTCTTTAGGCTGATCTAGCTTCCCAGGTCGATGGCAGCCTGAGGAGGGAGGGCGAGTTGAAGAAGGCGGCCGCCCTTGAAATAAAGAAGATCAAGCAGGCTGGCATGGACAAGGTTATCAAGGCCCAGGACGAGGTCTATGCTCTGGTGATCGGGCACGTCAAGTACTACCACCCCTAGTTGAAGGTTGATCATTTCCACTATGACATGAAGCTGCCTGACCACCCGCCGACTCCCGGAGGTGGTGGTGATGAAGATGTTTTCGGAGCCAACACTAGGGCCGAGACGGCCGTTGACGATGAAGTTCGCCCACCATCCGAACAGTCGCTCTTGTATTTGCTTTTTTTCTTCTTTGCATTTTGTAACTGCCGAACGCAGATTGGCCACTGCACGTTTGTATAAAATTTTTGGGTAATGAATTTTTTTTTCTTTTTGGCCGAACCTTTTGACTTGGATCTCTGAGGCGTAGTTAGCCTTGTAAGATTTCCTGAAATAAGCCAAGTATATAGGGCTCGGAATGATGTTACTTTTGTCTCTACCAGATGGATGCACCCTTGGGGGTAAGCCCTGGTCGTGCCAAGATGGTGCGGCTTAGGGGTAAGGTCACGGCATTAGAGTTCGCAATGACCCGGTACCATAAAGAGGCTCGCGGCCGAGAATCTGTTGTCCAATATTTTATAGATAAGTCGAAGGGACTTAGCTTGGAGTTGGCACGCTTGAAGAAGTTGATAGCCGATCGAGACCTGGAGAGCGTGGAAGCTGCATTTTCATCGTCCGGCGACCATCGTCCGAATCTTTCCTTCGTGAGGTCATCGTGGAGAAAGAGTTAGAGATACAATAATACAAGATGATGTTCGGGATATCAGAATTTTGATCTACTTCTTTCGATGGTGCCTGCCCTTCGGTAGGAGTCTTGTTACCGACCCTATGACTGGGACTCGTGAGGCCAAGTGATGCCCAGAGCTCTGCTACGAGTGTGTCCACCTTGGCGACCCCCAGAGATCCTGTAAAGGAGAAAACTCGTTTGGTCGGCCTTGAACTAGTCTGTACCAACCCTGCGGCCCTGGAGTAGGAGCTTTATTTCGATTGCAAGTGATGTAACAAAGTCTCGTCTATTGTATTGATAAACTTATGTTGGTTGAAATAATAATAAGAAAACATGATTGTATTGGCCTTTTCTGAGTTCTTTTGCCATGTGCATGCGTCCAAAATCCGAGCCGAGGGGCGAGGATTTGAGAGAATGGGAACTCCTTCGTAGGTGGTCGGAGTCCAAGATAGGGTTTCGAAGTCCGAGCTGAGGTTTAAGGACGAGAGATTGAGAAATCTCTCCTAGATTTTCAAAGTTCAAGCTCAGGGGCGAGAACATGAGAGATTGAGAAATCTCGCGAAACCCATGTGACACTGAGGGATCAGGTGGTTAGCTTGAGGATCAACTCGAGCGTCGAGCCCTGTGTGCTTTGCGAGAAAGCTAGGTGCTTCTTCGAGATGCATGCCGAGCATCGGCCGATTATGAATGACTTGTAATGGGAGACGTTTCGTCTTCTAGTGTCATAAATGCTCCTGATAGACATTTCAACTTCCAATACCATAAATGTGCCTCACCTTGGGCTATATAACTCCTCCCCTAACCATTTCTCATTCCTCACTTCACTGAGAGTTCTCGCAACTGGTGACTCTCCTTACACCCTCTGACAGTTAGGGGTAGCAGCGATTTAGGATGTTCTACCCCTAGCTGTCAGGGGGTGGAAGAGGGGCCAACTCGAATCGTGGGGCTCGAGGCACTTGAAGGCGATTGCCGAAAATAAAAAAAATAACCGAAGGTTCCTATGACTGGTGGCTCTCCTACCACCCTCTGGCAGTTAAGGGTAGCGGCAATAGAGGTTGCTCTACCTCTGGTTGCCAGCGGGTGCAAGGGGGATCACCTTGGCGCATGGAGCTTATAGGTCCTTGCAGGAGGCGAGGGCCACAAATCAAATTAAGACTTGGGTAAGTATTCAGTCGACGTCGATCTAGAGGACTTGAGCAAAGGTTGGTAGCTGGCTCGAGGAAAGGGGCGAGGGGCAATGATGTGAGGGACGAGGAATCCCTCGTAGGAGGTCGAAATCCAAACCGAGGAGTGAGGACTTAAGAGATTGAGGAATCCCTCATAGGTGGTAGAAGTCCAAGCCGAGGGGCGAGGATGTGAAGGATTGAGAAACCCGTCGTAGGTGATCGAAGTCCAATCCGAGGGGCGACGACTTGAGAGAATGAGGAATCCCTCGTGGGTAATCGAAGTCCAAGCCGAGGGGTGAGGACTTGAAAGATTAAGAAATCTCTCGTAGGTGGTCGAAGTCCAAGATGAGGGGAGAGGACGCGAGGGATTGAGAAATCCCTCGTAGGTTGTCGAAGTCCAAGCCGAGGGACGAGAACTTAAGAGATTGAGAAACCTCTCGTAGGTAATCAAAGTCCAAGCCGAGGGGCGAGGACGTGAGAGATCAAGGAATCCCTCATAGGTGGTCGAAGTCCAAGCTGAGGGGCGAGGACGTGAGGGGTTGAGAAACCTCCAACAAACTTTGTATTCAACCTATTATAAAACTTATGTATTTTTATATAACCTCCAACAAACTTTGTAATTCTAAATAATCCCCAACAAGTTTTCTTTTTTTAACAAGGTTGTAACCATACACACAGACGCTCTCAAAATAATCTCATAATGTGGAGATAATGCAAGCGGGAATTGAACCTTCCCACCTCTTACTCACTAGCTAAGATGCTTACCAATAGACCACTATAGCACTTGCACCACCTACAAAATATTAAATTACTTCAAAAATCCCCCAAAATCTAAAAACAAATTTTCATTACCTAAACTAACCATTTCTTTCATCTTCTCACCTAAAATGCTTATATTCAACCTAGTTTTTTTTCCTCAGTTTTCATTCTCCTCCATCCACTCTTCTCTTTTTAAGTAGTATGGTTAACTAATTAACATCCATTACTTGTTTTCCAAAACTATTAATGAAGTTTTAAAATATTAAAGATCATAGTTTTTTCAAAATTTTCAAATAAAATTATAACTTGCTAGATTTGTCGGATCGAAATTAAGGATGTAATTTAGGATGAATTTTATTAGAATTTCTTGGATAATCAAGTGAAATGAGAGACACATTTAAAGATGATATTTTTAAGGATTCAAGTGAATGAAAACAAGAAGCGGATGAGGTGATCACGACATAAAGTAAGTATAATTGAAGGTGAATGGAGGAAAGAATGAGAATAAATTTGAAAATGAGGGGGAAACTGTGTTTGAATAAGAGTGTTTTAGTTGGGAAAATGAAATAGAGAACGGGTAGGTTAGGCATTAAAAATTGGATTTTAGGTTTTGGAGGAAAATGCTTTGTTATTGTTGTTATTGTTGTTATTGTTGTAGGTTTTGGGGGACTTTTGATATAACTTATTGTAATATTTTGTTGGGGGTTATACATAATCACAAATTTGGTTAGGGGTTATATAGAAATCCTAATATTTCATAAGGATAATATCTAAATAACCATTTTTTAATTTAAAAACATCAATAAAAAAGAAGCTGCATGCAATGGGAGAGTTGCACTGCAGCCAATTTGGGTGCGCAACTACACCCCCAGTTTTATCTACATCAATATTAGCAAAGTCATAATATTTGTGAGTAATTATATGGAGTTTACACATCTGTGAGTAAGATATATGGAAAAAAAAACATCCATATTTCCTTTTGCGTGATTAAGAAGATGTATTATTAGTTATTTTTATACTTTGGTCCTTCTAAATATATTTGTTTTCTTTTTTTATATTCTAGTGCATGCATTATTGAGGATTGAAAATATGGTTGGTTTTGTCTTTCATTTTTTTTTTGTGAGGGTTGGTAATTTGATTTTTATTTCCCGCTTATAAATTAAACATGTTTTTCCTTTTCTTAATATTTTGGTTCATACATTAATGACGCGTTAATATTCGATTGATTTTCATTCCTCTTTTTTTGAATTTGTTTCTTACTTCTTTATTATTTGTTAATTGTTATGTGTATTCATGATGACTTATTATTTCATTTATTTATTTATTTTTATCTGTTCCGTCCATCATGTTTATTATGTCAATTGATGTATGTTCAGAAGAAAAAAAAATCAAGTTGTTCGGATGTCGTTTTACCTATGTATCATGTGATTAAAAAATGAACGATTTCAACAGCATTATAAATCTTACCACAATTGGATCACATGATGCATGGGTAAACAACCTCCAAACTATTTGATTTTTTCTACACACATTTATTGGCATGATAAATATGATGGACAGAGTAGACCGTCAATGAGGGTACCATAAAGTAAGTATAATCGTTTTGTATGAGAAAAAAAATTCGCGCATACTTATAATGTGAGGCTCACTTTTATCCTTTTTAAATCCAGGTGCAAGCATTATTGATAATTGAAAGTGTGGTTCTTTAAAATTAAAAAAATATAAGAATAGAATTGGAATGGAGAAGAGAAGAGAGTGGAGAGAAGAGAGAGCATGGCTGCCTTGGCACAAGAGCAGATCTTAGGCTCAGGTGCTAATGGCTCCCCCCCTCATCATTACTCTTCTCGATCCCCATGAAATTGTGCAGCGACGTAGAGTACTTTGTGATGCATGGGTCGTCTGTGGAGACTTCAATGTGACCGTCTCCAATCAAGAAAGGAACAAAGGCTCCAGCTCTAGTAGAGACATGAAGAACTTTCGCAGTTGGATTCAACAATTACAACTCATTGATCTCCCGCTGGCAGGGAGGAAATATACATGGTCTAACCTCAGGCAAAATGCTTCTTGTGCGAGACTAGACAGATTCCTTATCTCAAACCAGTTTGATCAGTCCTTCCCCTCTTGCGTCCAACACTCCCTGCCCCGTATTGCATCTGATCATTGCCCTATTATTCTTGACTCCCAAGCAATTCAGAACAAAATCCACTACTTCAAATTCGAAAAAGAATGGGCTTCTCATAAAGATTTTAACCACTACGTCACTAGCTGGTGGACTAGTTTAAATTGTGTTGGATCCAAAGTTGATATCTTTGCTAAGAAGCTTACCCTCTTAAAGAGAATGATCAGAAGGTGGAGGAACGAGGCCTTCGGCCACATCCCCAAGCGCAAGGAGTCCCTGCTCCAAGTGATTCACAATCTTGATATTTTAGCTGATTCACAGAATTTAGACTCCACCCAATCTGCTGAGCTCAATGATGCTCGTTCTGAATATCACAAACTAGTCCAAGCTGAGGTCACATACTGGAGACAGAGATCTCGTATCACTTGGATCAAAGAGGGTGATGCTAATACTAAGTTCTTCCACTCCATGGCTAACGGGAGGTGACGCAAGAATTTCATCTTTTCACTTCTGCACAACGGAGACCTCATCACTGATCAGTCGGCGATCAGATCCTGCTTTGAGTCACATTTCAAAGACATCTGTGGCACCAGCTCAGAGCCAGATTTTAGAACAGAGTGGGCATCTCTCTATCCATCACCAATGTCTGATCTCTCTACACTTGATGCAGATTTCAGTAAAGAGGAAATCAAGAGAGCAATCTTCGATATGAACGGAGATAAAGCCCCAGGCCCTGATGGTTTTTCTATGCATTTCTATCAACCGTACTGGAAAACTATCCAAGATGACTTATGCAATATGCTTCTGGCCTTCCAGCATGGTGAAGCTGACATCGATAGACTAAACTATTCTACAATTGTGCTCAATCCCAAATGCGAAGGAGCTTTTTCTGTCTCCGACTATCGGCCCATCTGCTTGCTCAATTTTCATGAAGATCTTCACTAAGATCCTTGCCAACAGACTAAGCCCTTTGCTGCATACTCTTGTATCATCATCTCAAAGCGCCTTTCTCAAAGGGAAATCTATGGTGGACTGTTTTCTAGTGGCGCACGAAGCAATCAACTTATGCTGTTCTAAGAAATCTGATTCACTTATGCTGAAATTTGATTTTCGCAAAGCTTTTGATACGCTAAGCTGGGATTTCTTGGACCAATTGCTTAATGCCAGAGGCTTTGGCCCTCGTTGGTGCTCCTAGATCAAAGCAATTCTCCAATCCACCATATCCAATGTTTTGGTCAATGGTATAGTAGGTAGGACCATCGGCTCAAAAAGAGGACTCAAACAAGGAGACCCTCTTTCTCCAATGCTTTTCAATCTGGCGGTGGATGTGCTTGCACAAATGTTGCGAGTTGGCAGAGAAAATGACACCTTCTCTCAGCTCAATCTAAGGGGTTCCCTGGCCAATCTCTCCATATTACAGTTTGCCGACGACACTCTGATCTTTTGTAAAGGAGACGAGCAAGAAGTTCTTCATCTAAAAGTGCTCCTACACCTCTTTGCTAATGTCTCTGGACTCCACATTAATCTCTCCAAATCATCCATCACATACTTTGGACACTCTCAAGCTAAGCTCAATGCTTTTTCACACATCTTAGGCTGCACTCAAGATACCATGCCAACCAAGTATCTAGGAATGCCACTTGCAAGGGGAAGGCTCAAGGAAAGAGACTGGCAACCCTTGCTCCTTAAGATTGAGAGGAGATTGTCCACATGGAAAGGCAGACTCCTATCTCGGGGGGGTTGACTCATTCTAATCAACTCTGTTCTTAGTGCCCTCCCTACTTACTTTGCCTCTTTCTTCAAGCTGCCTTGGTGGGTGGTAGCCAGGATCGACCAAATGAGGAGTAGATTCTTTTGGGTTGGAGGCGACACCAAGACTACGGGGGCCTCTTGTACTAGCTGGAAGTGTATATGCCAGCCTAAGAAACAGGGTGGTCTTGGTGTGCTTGATCTTCAAAAATTCAATAATGCACTACTCATGAAATCGTGGTGGAAGCTCTATACTGAAAACTCCCTATGCTCCCAAACTCTTAAGTCTCTATATTTCAACCACACCACTGGCGATTTCCTCTGCAAGGCCCATTCCTCAGACTTCTGGAAGAATCTGTTCAAACTTAAAGAACAATTCGATCAAGGGATCTCTTGGGAACTTGGCAATGGGATCTTGCTCAAGTTCTGAACCTGTAAATGGATTGAGAGACAAATCATTGCCACCCACTTCCCCTCCCTCTTTGAAGAAGCATGGAACAAAGAAGCATTTTTGAGATCTCAGGGCATTCTGAACCAAGGCATGTGGACTTGGAGACCTAGTCTGCACACATCCTCTACTAGTAGTATCTTGATGGAAAAGAGACTTCTTCTTTAGGCCATCTCCAATGTTCAACCATCGCAGCAACCTGATCAAGCCATCTGGAACCATTCTATCTCTGGGTGCTATTTGGTCAAATCAGCTTACACCATCTATAGTGTCTCCGGTCTTCTCTCCCCCTTCTTTCGCGCTTGTTGGAAGAACTGCGCACCACTCAAATGTAAAATCTTCATTTGGATGTTGTGCGGAAAAAAGCTCAACTTGAAGGATAGATTACATTCTAAAAGTTGGGATGGTGATCTGGCCTGCACTACTTGTGCATGTCAGATTGAAACCACATACCACATCTTCTTTGAGTGCCCGAAGGCCGCTCAAACATGGCTACACTTCACACAAGCCTTCAACATCACCAATCTGCCGGAGTCCATCTCGGCATGTTTCACCACTTGGTGTTTTGATAACAAAAACCACAAATTCACTCACTCATGGCATCTGGTCACTATAGCTGTCGGTTGGAGTCTTTGGAATGCTAGAAATAATAGAATTTTTTACAGCAAGCATACATCTGTGGATAAGCTGATCACTAATATAAAATTCTGGTTTTCATATTGGCTAGATTCAAGTGGAGAATCAAAGAAGAAGACCAAGATTTTGAAGGAAATCAGGGGCACGGGAGACAGCGACTTAATGAGGCCACCTCGAGGGGACACTGCCGATGGAAACGCAACTTGATCTCTGATGGTTACTCTGATTATGGTCTTTTAATTCTTGCTTTTGGGACTGTTATTTTTTGGGACTGTGTCTAGTCCGGTTTTGTAATCTTCACAAACTCTAGTTGTCTTCTGCTTTCTCTCGACTGTTAGGAGTTTATTTTGTTTCGGGCTTTGTTAAGGGGGGAAAAGAGGGATGAGATCATGTCAGTGGATCTAGTAGAGGTGTACGACAATAGTCCACTACCCTCTCTACGATTCAAAGGCATGTCATCTCGAACTTGGCTCCATCCTATGTTCGAGCAACCAACTACAGCCTCTTTTGTAATAGTACTAGCACTTATTTTCTTTTGATATATATATATATATATATATATATATATATATATATATATATATATATATCTACTACTATAATGGGAGAAGGCCTTAGTGTAATTTGTCCTTCTACCAACCCGTGCAACACGCGTGCATGAATTTTTACTTTTAAAAATAAATATATGTATTTATTAAGCCGTGCAACGCACGTGTAAATTACTAGTATCATTTAATTAGGGTTAGAATAATTAGGGTTGGGATTAATCTTTTAAATAGGGTCAAAATTATTACAGTTAGATTAAACCTTTATTTAGGGTTAAATTAATCCTATAATAGTTAAGGGCGTTTTAGGAAAACACACCTCCAAAGGCGAAAACAACGGTCACATGTCATCACTGCGAGGAGTTTTTTAAGCGGAGGTGGGCGATCTGCAAAAAAGTACAAATAGGTAGACAAACGACAAAAAATGATATAGGGATCTCAACTTGTATATATATATATATATATATTCTGTGAGGTAGGACTACCTTACCTTTTGCCAATCAAAAAAAATAAAAAAAATGTGAGGGCTCATAATTTAGTTTTTAATTTCTTCCAAATAATTAAATGAGAAAAGTGAGCCTCATATTTGTATGAAAAAAATTTCTCATACAAAATGAGGTGTCAAAATAAGAATTCTTAAATTATAAGTTTGATCATTTGCAAATTGCAGTAGAAAATCTTAACCATCAAGATGAACCAATTTGTTATTTAACAAACCTATAATTTAAGAGTTCTTATTTTGATACTTTACTTTGTGTGAAAAATAAAATTAACATACAAATACGAGGCTAACTTTTCTCAAATTAAATATATATATATTTTTTAATTATATTTTGGTGCATGCATTTGAATATTTGAGAATGGCTCTTGACAAACTTTTTTATTTGGAAAGATGTCAAAACTGCAACTTTTAAATGCAGTATATATTAATTGATATAGAAATAGATTTTTTTTTGTTCTTCCTTCATAATTATTTTTATAAATAAAAAGATAACTTAACTCTTCTCCTTTGTAGGTGAAGATGGCCTCCAAAAACTCCACTATGACTGTAGTTGTTCTCCTCATGTTCATTGGTTGGTACTCTTTCTCTCTCTCTCGCGATATTATGAGATTGTGAATTAGATTCATTTTTTAAAGAATTAAGTAATTTGAACTATCTAATTCATGATCATATTTTCTCTTCCTCTCTCTATATTTTTTGAGAGTTAAGTAAATTTTTTTATTTTAGAGTTAAGTAATTTTAACTATCCAATTCATGATTATCTTTACTTTCTCTCTCACTCGTGATATTATGAGATTGTGAGTTAGATTCATTTTCTGAGAGTTAAGTAATTTGAACTATCCAATTCATGATCATATTATTCACATTATTCTAGATATCACGAAGTACACATAAAGAAAAGTTGAAGTGATTCGGAGACGTCATATCTTTGAAGTAAGCGGTTCATAGAAATTTGCATTATTTCTAGAATATATTTTGTTGAATTTACATTAACCGCTTAAAGCGTATGTTTCAGATCTCCAAATCACTTGAAATTTTATATACACTGTGTAGATTAAAGTCAGTGGTGCGATCATGAATTAGATGGTTCAAATTACTCTGCTCACAATTAGAGGTGACAATTTTATTCTACAACACTGATAAACCAATCTGATTTCGACCCAAATTTTAGGGCATGGAGATCTTAAAAATAGACCCACTTTCTCATTGGATTAAAATTTGGATCCTTGTGGATTACGAAGATGGATAGTCTGAAATATGTAAATATATATATTTGTATATATGTTTTGGGGTAAAAAATTAAGAAAACTCCTAATGTTTGCATTTTAGATCAAGAAATCCCATACTCCGTTAACGGCATGGGGTTTCTTGATCAAGACTGTAACGTTAAGGGTTGATAAAAAATGTAAACGTTAGGGGATTTCTTGATTAGAAAAACAGGTCAACTTTGTTATTCGCCTAGTCAGAACTAACAGAAACAAAGAAAGAAAACAGGGGCTTTCTTGATTTAAAATGCAAACATTAGGGGGTTTCTTGATTTTCCCCTATATTTTTTATTTGATGGTATATCTTTACTTTACTATTTTAATGGGAGAGTTGGGATTGTAACAAACAAATCCTAACTTTGTAACTATATAAACACATATAATACACGTTCAAACTATATCTAACAATTATAAATCTGCACCGCACGTGTAGTCCAAATCAAAACATTCAAACATAAACTTTTTTTTTCTTTATTCAATATATATTCATTTAATTTAATAATTTTACTTTTTGCACGTACATTATACTAGTATTCTTAACTCAATATATTGTCAATATTTACATATTCTATTTTATGTTTTTTTCCTACAAATATAGTAGAAATGAATATTATTAGTTAGGGAATACAAACATTAATAGAATATACTGTTCCTCATATACACACATAGGAATAATTTCTCATTTTCCTTTTATTAAAGAGGTGCTTAGCCATTACGATAAAATTATATTTGTTTGTTTTTTTTTTCTATTTGTATGTTTATTCATTTATTTTTAATATTCACTCAACAAATTTTCATTAACTAGTTTTATACAAATTGCAGTTTTTCGTCAAAAAGGGTTCAAGGCATATTCCAATCAGTCTTTAATACATTCTTGGATCATCATGCGTATGATGAAAAGAAAATAAAATTTGGACAATCAAAACTGTATTGTATCCCAACAATTTAGCGAGTTTGGTTCCCCAGGATCCTTCATCCCTTATTGGGTTTGGATCCGCATGTGTATTCCACACTATCTTTATAGATCATCAAGTGGATCTTATAGGATCCATCCCGAATGTGACCTACTGCAGTCTTCACTGCAACAATGAATATTGCTCATCATCTTATATTATCTTTCGGTTTGCTAAATTTTACATGTTTGGTACACAACCATACATAAATTATTTTGGGCACTAAACCGTATTGCCGTCAGCTTTTTTTACCTGCTGGCCTGCTCCGTTATGATGTCGCTAACTTTTGTGTGAAATATCTAAAATATCCCTATCAGTTCAATTTAATTACTAAATTACTAGTCCATCATTCCCGTCCATCATCATCATCATCAAAAAAAAAAATCAAATCCGTCAATTCCATTCATAATTTTACCCAAATAAAAAAAACAATAATAAATAATAATAATAAGGGTAATCAGGTTATTGCATATGCTCGCACGTGATCGAAAAAAAACCCTAAAATAGACGGAGTAGACCATAATGTCTAACAGATCAAACTTAAGTAGGATTTCATGCAAAGAAAAAAAATTAATATATATATATATATGTGTGTGTGTGTGGTTATCTGCCAAACTTGTAAAACTGAGTATGGTTCTTAAATTTAGCCTTATCTGTACTCCATAACTATATAGATACACACAATATTATAACCAGAAAGGATTGGAATGTGGCAATAGGCAATAGATGTATTTCCAAATGACTTTTATCTCTATTTCTCACGCTATAATTGAATATTAATGAACCAACGGGACTGATAAAAAAACTCACCATGCAAAGAAAAGGTGCAATTCATCAGCCAATCGTGAAAGTGTTTAATTATTTATATGCGAATTTTGTAGGTTTCCATTCAGTGCATCATGTTATGTCTCTCCACTGTAGCTTGATAACAGATAATTCGTGCAAAGGTTGGACCGAATGCATTGCTCCATGCCATAGTCTCGGATACACCAAGAATAACAACATAATGTGCCTTCGACCTCTCACCAGTCCCAGCTTTTGTTGTTGTGGCCTTCATCCTCAGGACGAAAAACAAGTTCTCAATTAAATTTCAAAAATTCATGAATGTCATCTGCATTATTTGAAATGAATGAATAAAAGTTTTGTGCTTATTTGTGATAAGTCTCTTAGAAATGAATGAATAAAAGTTTTGTGCTTATTTGTGATAAGTCTCTTAGAAATGAATGAATAAAAGTTTTGTGCTTATTTGTGATAAGTCTCTTAGAGCATCCACACTCGTTTTGCTATATTTGCCAATTTGCCATTTTTTGAGAAACATGACGCTGCAGTCGTTTGCTATTTTGCCATATTTTGGCAAAATCGCTAGTCGCTTCTCATTTTTGAGAAACGAAATTGCGATTCTCAAATTATAAGAGATGGGACAACATTTCTCGTTCCAATTTTTTTTTTTTTTTTAATAACGTCGGACGATACAACATGTATCGTCCCAATTTTTTTTTTTTTTAATAACGTCGGATAATACAACATGTATCATCCCATAATTTTTTATTTTTAAATTTTTTTTTTACTAGATCGAACGGTCAGATTCGCCGGGAAAAAAAAAAAGGAAAAATTCTCGGACGGGACAACATGTCCCGTCCTTGATTTGAGGAGGGATTACCGAGTAGGTTTAGTTGGTTTTAATTAGGTTTAGTTGGTTTTTAATTAGGTTTAGGTATTATTATATTATTTATTTTATTTAATTAACATATTTTAATAGTTAATCAATTATTATTATTATTATTATTATTTAAACGAAAGAGACGATATAACATGTATCGTCTCTTCCATTTTTTTTTTAAAAAATTGCACGACGGTAAATGTTCTACCGTCCCATGCAAAAAAATTTTAAAATTTGAGAGGGACGAGACATGTTGTCTCGTCTCTTTCTTTTTTTATTTTACGCGTCAACGGACGATACAACATGTATCGTCCAACTATAAAAATGAGAAAAATATAGCAAACAACCATTGCAGACCATTTCGCCAAATCCTAATACTGTAGCTGCCATTTTTTAAAATGTGAGAAATACCATTGTGGATGCTCTTAGAGCATCCACCATTGTTTGCTATATTTGCCAATTTCTCATTTTTTGAGAAATGAGCTGCTGCAGTCGTTTGCTATTTTGCCATTTTATGGCAAAGTTGCTACAGTCGTTTCTCATTTTTGAGAAACCAATTTGCGATTCTCAAATTATAAGAGACGAGACAACTTGTTTCGTCTGACTTTTTTTTAATATTATTTTTTAAATTGATCGGACGATCCGATTCGTCTGGAAAAATAATAATAATAATAAAAATAAAAAATAAAAAAATAAAAATAAAAATGGTGAAAAGGAAGTGCGAGACACCGGGGTTGATTCCGGCGACGCACCCTCCGACGCTCTTGTCAGTAATCAGAAGAGATTAAGAAAGAGCTTAAAGTGGTGAAAAAGTCATTAACCTGGTCACAGTGGCAGAGGGGAGGTATTTATAGTCGCCAGGGGAGTGATTAGAGGCCCGGTTCCCTGTGTAACTGCTAGGAGAAAAATCCTCACAGTCTGTTTAGGAAACTAACCCCTTGATTCCCGGTGAGAGCAAATCAGGCCCGTTGACTTGGTCAAATCAGGGGCCCTGATTTGTCTCTTGCTGGTCTGGGCTCGCTTCGGGTCGGGACCCGTGCCCAATTGGAGCGGACCCATTAGTGGGTTATTGGATCTGTGAGAAGGAGATTCAGAACCCGCTTTGGATCCGCTTGTATGTGAAATTACCTTTTTACCCCTAACTTCAAGATTCGTGCCCAATCCGGACGGTTCCGATTTAACCCCATTTTTAGCCATATCACGAGCCCCCACTCCTAAAGACTGAGCGTGATCAGCCTTTGAGGAGTAGTTTGACTGTTTTGGTGGCTAGCGGAGTTGTATCGGAGTCCATATGGAGGACTTAGAATCTCGAAGGGGGTAGTGAGATAACTTTTTGATGTCATGTGCTGTTTCTTAGCCATATCGAGTATTTGACGTCTTTTATCTATTTTTTTCGGATTATTTACTTAATTTTGCGATGTGTTTACTAATCGTTCGGGGGGCCTTAACAGTGCATTCTGGGCAATAATTGTTCGTTCAGGGGCCCAAAAATATACCTCCGAATTTTCAATTATTTTCTAGAATTTTTAGTTAAATTTTCCGAATTTTTAGCAATTTTTCGCAATTTTTAAATAAATAAATCGATTAAAATAGATAAAAAATGACTTTTAATACCGATTTATGACGTGGCTCGATCTGAGCCGTTGATCGTGGTCGAGCTCGAATTTCTGAGAGATCCATTGGCTGTTATCGCTCGGAAGTTTTTTTCTCCGTTTGCGAGCTCGGAAAGGCACTTGCTCGGCCGCCGACCGTAGACAGGGGGTCTCGGCAGGCCGAGCGACGTGGCGCAATCTGAGCCGTCGGATGATGGTGTGAATCCCAAGAAAATGCTATCTTGTCTTTTAGTGCACGCGGCACGATCTGGACCGTTCATCATCAAGTGCACGAATTTTCGGAAGATCCAACGGTTGTAGGAGCTTGGTGTCTTTTTTCTCCGTTTGCAAGCTCGGAAAGGCACTTGCTCTGCCGCCGACCGAAGACAGGGGGTCTCGGCAGGCCGATCGACGTGGCACAATCTGAGCCGTCGGATGATGGCGACGTGCATCTCGAAACGGGCACATTCCTCAAGAAAACACTATCTTGTCGTTTAGTGTCCTCGGCGAGATCTGGGCCGTCTAATCGAGATCAGGCGCGATTTTTGAGGAGAAAGTGAGTTTTCCCCATTTGCGAGCTCGGAAAGGCACTTGCTTGGACGCCGACCGAAGACAGGGGGTCTTGGCGGGCCGATCGACGTGGCGCGAACTGTCTCGAGATGATTCTGTTCCCAAGGACGTTAATGGTGCCTCGGGGTTTGCGCGGCGTTCCACCTTCCCCAGGTCATTAAGGATAACTCCTTCAATTAATGCGTGGCGTTCCAACTTCCGAGGGTCATAATGGCTGGTTCTTGGAGGGTAGGCTATAAGTACTCCATTCCCCTTGTTATTTCAGTCGCAGCAATGTTGAGTTTTAGACCTCGGTGGTGTCTGCCTCTGGCGGACGCCAGTCTTGTGAAGTCTTAACCTTGATAGGTTCGGAGGGGTGGTCACTCTACTGCCTTCTTCTTCTCCCGTTCCTGACGGCCCCCATTGTGGGTGTCGGGGTCGGGGGAGAACGAGGCAGGAGTAGTGACGACTGTGATCCGAACCCGAGGTATGAGTCGCTCCGGGATGATGGGTGGTCGTTCTTCCACCAAGGTCTTCTGCCGACTCCGGCTGTCCCGAGGTGGGTGGCGGGGTCGGAGGAGATCATGGTGGAAGAGGTGACGATCCAAATTCGGACCCGGGGGCCAAGTTGCTTCGGAAGGACGAGCGGTCGTTCTTCCACCATGACCTTCTCCAGACTCTGACTGCCCCGACGTGGGTATCATCGTCGGGGGAGATTATGGCTCGGACTTCCGGACCATCAGTGAGATTGAGGGGGAAGAAATAAAGGGCGTTCCGAGCTTGTTGTTTGCAACTGTGAAGGTTCTGTTGCCAGAGTCCTCTACCAGGCCGAACCTTCACAGTTACAATCAACTAGCTCGGGATGGCGCGCTTCTCCCAATCTCTGAGTGTTGATCTGCTTTCGACCGGGCCCCGTGGGTCGGTGGGAAGCCGACCGAGACATGGGGCCTGGGGGGCACGCCGAAGGCGGTGCCTTAAAACTTTGAATTAAAATTTTTTCTGGTTTCTTCAGACAGAGGTGGGGTATGGAGGAAGTGTAGGGCATCCGAGCAACCTGACGCAATCTGAACCGTTGGATGGCGGCTCGCATCTCGAGACGGGCACATTTCTCAAGAAAACCCTATCTTTTCGTTTAGTGTCCTCGACGAGATCTGGGCCGTTTGATCGAGATCATGCACGAAAGTTGAGGAGAAAGTGCGTTTTCTCCGTTTGCAGGCTCGGAAAGGCCCTTGCTCGGAGACCGACCGGAGTCTGTGTAATCTGGCTCGGATTGCGTGTAGCTCGGATTCAGATCCCATTGCGCTGAGCTAGTTGACTTGGTGAGGAAGGCAGTTGTGTTGGGCCTTCGCGACGTTTCGAGAGCAGCCCAAAAGTCGTGCTCTTTCGTTTGGAAGTCCAAAGGACGTTCCATTTTACTATAAATCTTCACCCCCCTTAGACCAAGTCTCATTTTTTACTTTTACTCTCTCTCTTCAGTTCTCACTTTGCCTTCGAAGTTTTCAGCTCTCTGGTGGCGGTGCTAGCTGTCGCGGTAGCGTTCCTTGTCTCCGGCGAGCTTTTCCGACCGTAGCTGTCACTTCGAGGTCAGTTTCTTTCCCTTCTCTTTTAAAAAAAATGGTTAAGATCACGGATGAGACCCCCGCCTCGGAGCAAGCCGTTGGCCGAGGGGATAAAGGGAAGGAGGTAGTGGAGACGAGCGATCAGAATGTCGTTCGTCCGGACAGAGAAGGCGAAGTGGCCGAGCTGCCTAAGGAGGTTGCGGCAGTGTCCCGGGAGGGCAAGGCCATGGTCACGATCGTGGAAACGCCGAAGACGGCGGGAGCATTCGGTCGGCAGCCCATTTCTCTGTCGAGCGTGGGAGGCGTACGGGACTACGCCGAGGACACCTTGGAGAGAGTGACCCAAGGCACGGCTAAGTTGGTGGAAGAGAACGAGCCGAGGGAGCTGTCCGAGGTGGACCATACCATCTCGTCTCTCACCGAGGGTGACCTTCACCTGATCCGAGAGGGCTTTCGGATCCCTGCCGACTATGGACTGCTCCTCCCCGGGCCGGGTTTCCGAGCCAACACAAAGTCCTCGTCGGACGTGTGCGTCTTTCCGGTCGACTCCCTTATTGTCGGACTCCGTTTTCCACTCCACCCGTTCATGGTCGATGTCCTGACATGGTACGGTTTGAGCCCCGCCCAGCTGATGTCGAACACATGGAGGCACGTCATGGCATTCGTCCTCCGATGCCAAGAGGTTGGTGCCAAACCGAGTATGTTCCTCTTTCGGAGCCTCTACCGACCTTGTCAGCCAAGGCGAGACGAACAAAGGTTCTATCTTTCGCCCCGGACGGGCATGAAGCTGATCGAGAATCCAGACTCGATCAAACATTGGAAGGAGAAGTACTTCCTCATCCGAGCCCCTGCGCCGTGGGTGATACCGACGGTTTGGGCAAAGGAAGGTCTGCCCAAGCGGACCAAGAAGGAGGCGGCGCTGAGTGATGAGGAGGCGGAGGTCCAGAAGAAGCTCCTCGACTTGCCAGCGCTAAGCTGGAAAGAAATTACCGAGGGGGATCTGTTCCGAGGGGGTCTCAGTCCGATCGACCCTAGTATGCTTCTGGTATTTATACTCTTTGCTTAAAGTTCATGAAATTTTTTTAAAGTATTTTCATTCAACTTGTGCAGAGACGATGAAGCTGGATTACAAAGCTCTGGTGGCGAAGGGCCGGTCGGAGCAGGAGGTGAAGAAGAAGAGGCCTTCGGCAGGGCCTCAGGACAGCCGAGCCTCGAAGAAGCCTTCGGTCGAGAAGGCTGCTGACCAACCGAAGGTCGCGGTCCTCGAGCAGGGGGAGATCAGGGTCCTCGACTCTCCTGCATCGGGTGCGCCGACACCGCCTTCGAAGGGGGATGCTCCCGGTTCGTCGAGCGGTGCGTTCGGCGTGAAGGAGGTGTTGTCACTCCAGGTTCCGTCCCTCACTGCCGAGGCGGAGAAGATCTTGACCGAGCGTCATAAGCAGATCTTCGTCCCTGATTGGCAGGTGATGAACGTCGACGGCTTCTTGGGCGAAGGCAACATCTGTCTGGAGGCGGTGAGGCACCTGCCGACCCCAAAGGATCGAGCGACCCTGAAGGCCGGGCTAGCAGGGGACGCCGTGATGCAGATTGCTCGGAATACTATGTCGGTAAGTAGGCCGAGCTCTCCCCCATCAAAATTTCTTTCTTAGAATTTTTCCAAGTCCTTGGGTTCGGATTTTAATGTGCTGTTCTTTTCCAGACCTTCTGCCACTTCAATTTCCTTCTCGAGGAGTTTGCGAACAAGGAGCAGGAGAACGAGCGGGAGAGGGCGGAGCGCGTCAAGGCCACGCAGCTGCTTGATGCCGAACAGCTCCTCTCGGCGAGAGGGGTGCTGAAGTGAAGGGGCTGGAGCAGCAGCTGGCCGACGCCATTCAGCTGTCGAAGGACGCGGCGACCAAACTTGAGGCCTCGGAGAAGGAGGCTGCCGAGCTGAAGGAGGCGTTGGCCGACGCTCGGTCGGAGGCGGAGAAGGCTCGGAAGAGGGCCGAGAAGATCATGGCCAAACACCGGAAGAAGGTGAAGAAGGTGAAGAAGGCCGTGCAGGAGGAGGCCGCGCAGCACATGCTCCAAAACATGGAGGATGCCTACGGTCGAGCCCTGCTCCACGTAGCTGCCAAGAACCCTGGCTTCGACACGTCCTCCTACCGTTTTTACGACCCCGTGGAAGGGGAGGAGGAGGTTCCCGAGGGGCTGCTCGACCCTGAGGGAGAGACGGAGCGTGTCGAAGGCCCAGGGGAGACCGAGGCCGAGGAGGAGGAGGAGGACGACTCCGAGGAGGAGAGCGGGAGCGAAGGCGAAGGCGAGGGCGACGGCGAGGGCAAGACCGGGGGGTCGACGGACCCGAGCGGCAAAAAGGTCGACCCCTGACTCGGTTGTCTATTTTTTTGTTTTGTCTCTTTTTGTAAGCCTAACTGCGGACTGGCCACCGCTTTTGCAAAACTTTCTCCTCGGTTTTGAATGAAAACATTTTGTTTGGCCAAAATTTATCCAAGTGTTGAGCCTCGGATTTGTGTGTGACTAGCTGTAGATGTTTCCATGTATTGTCCCCTCGGACTCATCTCCGCTTTTCAGGTGAAGTTCGGTCCGATCACGGAGGTTTCGTACCTCCGTAAGGAGTTGGTCAAGATGAAGCGAGAGCTGTCATTGAGCCATGATAAGCGCTTTCACTTATTTTTGGAACTGGGGGAGGTAAAGACGCTGGCCAGGGCGAAGTGTCGCGAGTTGGCGCAGCTACGAAAGCGACCCCCGGTCTCTGCTCTTGAGGGCGAGGTCGAGCGGCTCCGTAGAGAGCTCACCGCCGCCGAGCAGAAGAATGGCGAGCTTTTGGCTGAGGTCCAACACATGGAATTAGCGGAGAAAGAACGCTCGGCAGTGGAAGAGAAGCTGACTTTGGAGCTGGAGAAGGCGTTGGCCGAGCGCAAGAGGCTATTGGCCGAAGTCGACAGGCTCAAAAGGATCACGATAGATAGGGGGATCGAAGTCACCCACTTCCGACGGCTCGCGACCGATAGTGCCAACGTCTCTGGCTCGTCGAGGCCTTCTCGTCCGAAGAAGTTGGCGAAGGACGACGCTCTGAGAGACAGAATCATTGAACTGGAGGAAGAGGTCGCGTCGCTCAAGCCTGTGCCGGAGAGGGCTAACGTCCGCAGTACGTCATGCACTCGTGAAGAGTGCGAGAGAGGGATTTCCTTTTACGAACTTGCGACACGTTTGCCTATGACCGGACGGAGTCCAGCCGACGCTCAGAGCAGTGCGGCCGTCTCGTCGAGCGGGGCCTCGGTCGGTGCCGCAGTTAGGGCCAGCAGCGAAGGGGGGCCGCGCTTCGTTGGTTTAGGATCGAGCTCGGAGGGCAGGCCTCGTCGTCCTCGCATTTCCTTAAACCGAAACGTTCCCCTTCCGAAGAGGACCTGATCATGTCGCTTCATGTCCCTTCTGATTTGTTGTAAAACGTTGTTGTAGGGTCGGTTCGGCCGTGTGTAACACTATTATGTCTGAATGCGAATTTGAGAGTTTCTATAGAAAATCTCCAAGTGTTGGACTTCAGCAGTGTATTGAAATTTTGCTTGTTCGTTTTCCCTTCTTTTCAGCTCGAGACGGCCGACCCATATGCTGAATCCCACGGTTCGGATGATGACTCTGAATCCGAGGCCACTTCTGGGACGGCGGCTCTGAGTCCCAGGAGCGTCGAGCTGGAGATACGCCGAGCTGAGAGTGAGCAGGCCCACCTTTCGTCCGTCCTCGACCTTCGGGAAGCGGAGATCCAATGCCTGGAGAATAGGATCGCCGAGTTGAGCCCCGCAGGAGGGGACGAAGATTTGCAAACCGCTTTCAGCAACGCTCTTCGGGTCAAGTGCATTCGGCACAACCAGTCGAAGATTATAGCCGAGCGGGACGATCTGCTCTCGGAGATTCGACACTTGCAGACTGTGGTAGCGAAGCTTCGAAAAGATGCAGGGGGGCCATCAGCCGAGGAGGACGAACAGTCGACCGAACAGTCTAGTGAAGATATTTCCATGTGAGGGCCAAGTATAGTGGGTCGGCGTCGTGTATTTTGTTTGCAAACACTTTGTAACTATGGAAAAGGTGTGCTTTGTATTATGGCCTGGTTGTTTAATAAAATATCTTTCATTGCTCTGCATATTTGTCTTGCTTATATCTGTGTTGGTCGCGCCGAGATCTTTGAACCAAGCGTGCTAGTTCCTTCGGCGAGAGTGTTGAACCGAACGGGTTCCTATGAGTACAGTATTTTGTCGTTTAGCGACTCTGACAAGGTACGGCATGAATTCCTAGGCGGCTCTGTCCCCAAGAAAGCGCTATCTTGTTGTTTAGCGCAGGTGGCAAGATCTGAGCCGTTGAACTTAGGCACGAATCTCGAGGCGGCTCAGTTCCCAAGAAAACGTTATCTTGTCGTTTAGCATCGGTGGCAAGATCTGAGCCGTCTGATCGAGATCATGCACGAAAGTTGAGGAGAAAGTGAGTTTTCTCCGTTTGCGAGCTCGGGAAGGCACTTGCTCGGTAGCCGACCGAAGGCGTAGGGCTTCGGGCTTCGGCTATTAGGCAGGAGTGCTCGGATTATGTGGCTGAACGTAGCTTCGGTGTCCCTCCACTGACGGAGCAGAGGGGTGGACCACTCCCAGTTTGTTGCGAAGCAAGCTTGGGGGGACTGGGAGCTAAGTGTTGGACTCCAGGACCATCGTTGTAGTTCAATGGTTGTGGGAGCAATTCCGAACGGCGATCTACCCCTGGCTCGTCCGGAGGCGAGCCGAGGAGGTAAAGTCGAGCCGAGTGTTGGACTCCGAACCATCGGTGTAGTTCAACGGTTGTGGGAGCAATTCCGAACGGCGATCTACCCCTGGCTCGTCCGGAGGCGAGCTGAGGAGGTAAAGTCGAGCCGAGTGTTGGACTCCGAACCATCGGTTTAGTTCAACGGTTGTGGGAGCAATTCCGAACGGCGATCTACCCCTGGCTCGCTCGGAGGCGAGCTGAGGAGGTAAAGTTGAGCCGAGTGTTGGACTCCGAACCATCGGTTTAGTTCAACGGTTGTGGGAGCAGTTCCGAACGACGGTCTACCCCTGGTTCGTCCGGGGACGAGTCGAGGAGGTGAGGTCGAGCCGAACGTGGACTCCGAACCATTGGTTGAAATCACAATTTAAAAAGCAGGTGATAAGAGGGGAGAGAAACATGCGAATTCACAAATACGAGTGAGCTTTCTTTATTGATAATCGACGGCGAGCCGTTTTACATAGTACAATTTATGAAAATAGGTTACAAGTCGGAGGACTGGAATGGCTCGATATCCTATGATACTTAGAGTGGTGCCGGAGCGCTTTCTTGGTATTTTAGGAGGTGGTCGACATTCCAGGTCCTCGGAAGCTCTCTGCCCTCTAGGTCTTCAAGACGATATGTTCCGGGCCGAACTACCTTTGTGATCCTGTACGGCCCTTCCCAGTTCGGAGCCAGCTTGCTCTTCTGACTGGGGAAGGATATGGCTAGCTTTCTCAAGACCAAATCTCCTTGCTTAAGGTTGGCGGGTCGAACCTTTTTGTTGTACGCCAGTTCAACCCTCCTTCGGTAACTTTGCTGCCGAATCGCCGCTCTTTCTCTCAGTTCATCTATCAGGTCTAAGTCTGCTCTGAAGTCCCTGGCATTCTGTGCTTCGTCATAGGCTGTGAGCCGAGGGGAAGGTATTCCGACCTCGAGAGGTATCACGGCCTCGGACCCATAGGTGAGGTTGAAAGGGGACTCGCCTGTGGGGGTCCGCTTGCTCGTGCGGTAGTTCCATAGGACGTTGGGGAGTTGGTCGACCCATAAGCCCTTGGAACTTTTGTCCAGCCTTTTCTTGATGCCTGCGAGGATCTGCGGATTAGCATTTTCTGCCTGTCCGTTCGACTGAGGGTGGGAAACGGACGAGAAGCGCTGGTGGATGGCAAGGTCGTCGCACAGAGCTCGGAATGTTGCGCCAGTGAACTGAGTCCCGTTGTCCGTCACGAGGACATGGGGGACGCCGAACCTACAGATGATGCTCTTCCAGAAGAACTGTACCACCTTGTTCTCGGTTATAGTGGCGAGGGGCTCGGCCTCGACCCACTTCGAGAAGTAGTTGATGGCTACGACCAAGAACCTGAACTGACCCGGAGCCGGAGGGAAAGGCCCTAGTAAATCCATCCCCCACATTGCAAAGGGGATGGGACTTAATAGGGAGGCGAGGTTGGCCTGAGGGAGGCGACGGATGCTGGAGTGTCTCTGACAAGAGCTGCATTGCCGAACGTGTCGCTCGGCGTCTTGAAGGAGGGTCGGCCAGAAGTACCCATAATTCAAAGTTTTTTAGGCCAAGGACCTAAATCCTGAGTGTGCCCCTCCGATGCCTTCGTGGAGCTCTTGTAGGGCATATTCAGCCTGATCCGGAGAGAGGCACCTTAGGTACGATCGGCCGTCTATTTGAGAGAAAGAGCGTTTGTATAGGATGCCCTTGATCAAGACATACCGCTCGACCTGGGTTCTGACTCAGTGAGCCTCTTTGGGGTCTTCGGGTAGGAGCCCATCCCTTAAGAACTCCACTAAAGGCTTCATCCAATTATCTTGTAACATGACCGGCAACGATTCTGCTGAGCCAGGTGTCTCGTCTTCGATGCTCGGCTTAGAGAGGACTTCGATCAGTACGGTCTGTTCGAGACCTTGCAGTGAGGACGAGGCCAATTTGGAGAGGGCATCGGCCTGTAAGTTCTCTTCACGAGGGACCCGCTGGATGAGCGCCTCCTCGAACCGGCTCATGAGGGCCCGAACCTTAGCAAGGTACTTCGCCATCCGCTCGTCTCGGGCCTCGTACTCGCCCAAGACCTGGTTTACGACGAGCTGGGAATCGCTGTGGATTCGGAGGCATTGCGCCCCAGCACTTCGTGCAAGTCCGAGGCCAGCAATGAGTGCTTCGTACTCTGCCTCATTGTTCGAGGCCTTGAAGTTCATGCGGATCGCGTACTGGAGGACGAAGTCGTCAGGGCCACTTAGAATGATGTCGGCGCTGCTTCCTTCATTACAAGAGGATCCGTGCACGAAGACTGTCCAAATGGGGGGTCCATTCGGAACGTGGCCGACCTCAGGGATAGTGGACTCTACGATGAAGTCGGCGAGTGCCTGTGCCTTAATCGCTGTCCGAGGCTGGTAAGAGATGTCATGCTGGCTCAGCTCTATGGACCACTTCATCAGCCGGCCCGAGGTCTCAAGCTTGTAGAGGATCTGCTTTAGGGGTTGGTCGGTGAGGACGACGATCGAGTGGGACTGAAAGTATGGCCGGAGTTTCCTCGCCGCTGTGACTAGGGCGTAGGCCATCTTTTCTATCTTCGGATAGCGGAGCTCGGCGTCTCGAAGCACCTTGCTCACGTAGTAGATGGGCCATTGGGACCGGTCCTCCTCTCTTACCAAGACAGCACTCAAGGTCTGCTCGGAAGCAGCCAAGTAGACGAAGAGAGTCTCGCCTGGGACCGGTTTGCTGAGCAGAGGGGGGTTCACCAAGTAGGCCTTCAGTTGGTCGAACGACTCCTATTGTGGTTGGCCCCATTCAAAACCCTTAGCCCCCCTGAGTGCTTTGAAGAAGGGGAGGCACTTTTCCCCCGACTTCGAGAGGAACCGACCAATAGCGGCGAGCCGACCGGTAAGCTTCTGCACCTCCTTAATATTCCGAGGCGGGGCCATGTCTAATATGGCCTTAATCTTCTCGGGATTAGCTTCAATTTCTCGTTGGCTTACCATGAAGCCGAGGAATTTTCCCGAGGAGACCCCGAACGCACACTTGTTCGGGTTCAGCCGCATGCTGTGCCTTCTCAACACGCCGAAGGCCTCCTGGAGGTCGGCCACGTGATCAGTGCCTCGGACGCTTTTGACGAGCATGTCGTCAACGTAGACCTCCATATTCCGACCTATCTAGTTCTGGAAAACCTTATTGATGAGGCGCTGATAGGTGGCGCCCGCGTTCTTCAACCCGAACGGCATGACCCGATAGCAGTAGAGGCCCTGGTCGGTGATGAAGGAGGTCTTTGAAATGTCCGGAGGAAACATTCGGATTTGATTATAGCCTGAGAAGGCATCCATGAAGCTGAGGAGCTCATGGCCCGAGGTGGCGTCAATGAGGGTGTCGATGTTTGGAAGGGGGAACGGGTCCTTCGGACACGCCTTATTCAGGTCGGTGAAGTCAATGCATATTCTCCAGGAGCCGTTCGACTTCTTGACCATTACAACATTGGAGAGCCACTCGGGATAGTTAACCTCCTGTATGAACTTGGCCTTCAGCAGTTTGTCCACCTCCTCCTTGATGGCCTGCTGTCGCTCGGGAGCGAACTTTCGCCTCTTCTGCTGAACCGGTTTGCACCCCGGCTCGACACTTAGGCGATGGACGAGCAACTCCTCGGAAATGTCGGGCATGTCCGCGGCCGACCATGCAAACAAGTCACGGTTATCCCGGATGCACTTAATCAGGTCCGAGCACAGTGCGATCGGTAAGGACTTGCTGATGAGGAACTTCCGGCTCGGGTCCTCGTCCGAGAAGAGCACTTCTTCTAACTCGTCCGCCGGCTCGGACGTTGGCCGAGCTTTCGGCTCGGGGATTTCTAGTGTCTCGAGCGAGAGCACTGGTCCCCCCATGGACGTGCTGTTTCTTGGCTTCCCCTGACTTCCCCTACTCCCGACCGAGTGGGGAACTTCATTTTCAAATGGTACGCCGAGGGGACAGCCTCCAAGGCGGCTAGGCCGGGTCGGCCTAGAATGACATTATACTCTGCCAGGACGTTGACGACCATAAAGTCCATCAGCTCGGTCCGGGTAGTAGGGGCGCTTTCCGCGGTTACGTCTAGGGTTATCACTCCCTCGACAGTTACCGGGACCCCCGTGAACCCGTGGAGTGTGTAACCGGCCGGCTTGAGACGGTCCCGGGATAGCTACAGGCCTCGGAAGGCCGAGAGGAAGAGAATATTGACCGAACTCCCATTGTCTACTAAGATCCTCTGCACCTTGAAGTTGGCCATGCAGAGGTCGATGACGAGGGCGTCACAGTGCGGGGTTCGGACCCCTTCGAGGTCTGCATCGGAGAAAGACACAGGGACACCGAGACCTTTGGGAGGAGGGGCGCTATGAACCGAGTTGACTTCTCGGACGAAGGCCTTCCGAGAGGAATTAGAGGAGCCTCCCATGGGGCCTCCGTGGATCAGGTGCAGAATCCGTTCTTCCTCGAACTCGGGTGTCTCCTCGCGCCGCTCGGAGCGCTTGTTAGCCCCCCGAGGCGGAGGAGAGTTGCGATCTGCCCGATCGTTAGCCTTCACGAATTTGGCCAATTGCCCCCTCCGGATGAGGGCTTCTATCTCATCTCTCAATGCCCGGCAGTCGTTCGTGTCGTGGCCGTGATCCCGATGGTAACGACACCATTTATCTTTGCTCCTTCTCTTTGCCGGGGTGTGCATCCTCGGAGCTGGAGGGATGACTCCCTCCTTCTACACTTCCATTAGGATGATGGAGACGTTAGTGGTGAGGGGAGTGAACTTCTCGAACCTGGGGGGAGGGCGACGCTGACCGCCGTTATCCTTCTGCGCTTTCTTGGACCCCTCTTCCCCCGTCGCCTTCCTCTTCGACCCTGAAGAGGACCCCCCGAAGCTCGGGAGGGCTTCAGTCTCCTCTGCTCGGATATACTTCTCGCACCTCAGGAGGAGGTCGGCGAAGTCGTGTGGGGGCTTCTTGGCTAGGGACGATCGGAGGTTGGCGTTGAGGACGTTCGACTGGAACGCCACGGTCGCCACTGACTGGTCTAAGGAGGCGATAGACCTGACCTCTGCGGTGAATCTCTTCACATAGTCCCGCAGCTTCTCTTCCCTTTCCTGCCGCAGGTTCAGTAGGGAGAGGCTTGTCTTCTCAGCTCGCCTGCTACTCACGAAGTGAGTTATGAACAGTGTTTTGAACTGCTCGAACGAGAAGATGGAGGAGGGAGCGAGCCTGGAATACCATTCCCGAGCCGACCCCCTGAGGGTGGCGGGGAAGGTCCTGCAGAGCACGGCGTCGGAAGCATGATGGATCAGCATCAGGATCTTGAAGCTTTCGACGTGATCAACTGGGTTGGATTCCCCTGAGTACGTTTCAAACTGCGGAGGTTTGAAACCCCTCGGTATGTGGGCCTCCATGATCGACCGAGAGAAAGGGGGTCGGCTGGGACGGACGGTTCCTGCTCGGGACTCCTCCTCCCTGTCCATGCGGCCGATATGCCTTTCCACCTCATGGAGACGGTGGATGAGGGCGTCGTCCCTCCGCTGGTAATCGTATGACCCCCCGGACTCCTCTTCATAGGAAGGGGAGCGCGGACTGCGACGCCGGTAGTCCTGGGATCGGCGAGGACTGTATTGCTGCTGCTGGCGGCTGGGAGCCGGGGAAGGACTTCGGGTTCGGCGGCGAGGACTAGGGTCCCTCGGGGGCGTTGGAGCCCTCTGAGCATTTTGGACGTTCTGCCGAAGGTTGAGGGCCTGTAGCACGGTGTCCTGAAATTGCAGGAACTCGGCACGAGTGATCGGTGCATCATTGTTCCTCCGAGGATGCCGATCCGCGGGGGAATGCGGCCTCCTCCTCCTGCATTCGGGAGACGTCGCCCGGCCCCTGCGGTCCGGGGACCTCCTACCGTGTCGGCGATGAGGGGACTGCTCACCCTGACGCTGGCGGGAGGCTCCCTCTCGGGCCCGCCTCTCGTCAAGGTGGGTGCGGAGGTCGTCGTCCTTCTGGCGGTTCAGGAGCGTGTTGCGGAGGTCGGGATGATGAGAAGCCATCGAGTCCGAGGACCCATTATGGACCGAGACATGGTCCGGATTGAGGGGCTGCTTCTGCTTCCGACCGTTATGGCCGGAAGGGCCATTGTTGGGTTGCTGCTTGGGAAGAGGAGGTTGGCCCTGCTGGGCCGGCGGAGGAAGGTCGGGCTGAGGAATAGGATTGAAAGGGGCTTCCTCTGTAGGGTCGGCGAGATTAACCCCACGGTTTGACCCTCTAGATCTGACCTTCTTTGGAGGCATGGTTGGAGAGGACGACAGAGAAGGGGCTGAGTCTGTTCGTGTGGCTCTTTCCCACAGACGGCGCCAATCTGTTACCGCTGATTTCGGTGTGGGGGTAAACAGATAGAATTTGTGAGTTCGGGGAAAACCTGAACAGTTGACTCAAGCCTTCTTGCTCCTGACGCAACCTACAAGGAAGTGCGAGACACTGGGGTTGATTCCGGCGATGCACCCTCCGACGCTCTTGTCAGTAATCAGAAGAGATTAAGAAAGAGCTTAAAGTGGTGAAAAAGTCATTAACCTGGTCACAGTGGCAGAGGGGAGGTATTTATAGTCGCCAGGAGAGTGATTAGAGGCCTGGTTCCCTGTGTAACTGCTAGGAGAAAAATCCTCACAGTCTGTTTAGGAAACTAACCCCTTGATTCCCGGTGAGAGCAAATCAGGCCCGTTGACTTGGTCAAATCAGGGGCCCTGATTTGTCTCTTGCTGGTCTGGGCTCGCTTCGGGTCGGGACCCGTGCCCAATTGGAGCGGACCCATTCGTGGGTTATTGGATCTGTGAGAAGGAGATTCAGAACCTGCTTTGGATCCGCTTGTATGTGAAATTACCTTTTTACCCCCGAGTTTCAAGATTCGTGCCCAATCTGGACGGTTCCGATTTAACCCCATTCTTAGCCATATCAATAACAAAAATCACAAATTCACTCATTCATGGCATCTGGTCACTATAGCTGTCGGTTGGAGTCTTTGGAATGCTAGAAATGATAGAATTTTTTACAGCAAGCATACATCTGTGGATAAGCTGATCACTAATATAAAATTCTGGTTTTCATATTGGCTAGATTCAAGTGGAGAATCAAAGAAGAAGACCAAGATTTTGGAGGAAATCAGGGGCACGGGAGACAGCGACTTAATGAGGCCACCTCGAGGGGACACTGCCGATGGAAACGCAACTTGATCTCTGATGGTTACTCTGATTTTGGTCTTTTAATTCTTGTTTTTGGGACTGTTATTTTTTGGGACTGTGTCTAGTCCGGTTTTGTAATCTTCACAAACTCTAGTTGTCTTCTGCTTTCTCTCGGCTGTTAGGAGGTTATTTTGTTTCGGGCTTTGTTAAGGGGGGAAAAGAGGGATGAGATCATGTCAGTGGATCTAGTAGAGGTGTACGACAATAGTCCACTACCCTCTCTACGATTCAAAGGCATGTCATCTCGAACTTGGCTCCATCCTATGTTCGAGCAACCAACTACAGCCTCTTTTGTAATAGTACTAGCACTTATTTTCTTTTGATATATATATATATATATATATATATATATATATATATTCTGTGAGGTAGGACTACCTTACCTTTTGCCAGTCAAAAAAAATAAAAAAAATGTGAGGGCTCATAATTTAGTTTTTAATTTCATCCAAATAATTAAATGAGAAAAGTGAGCCTCATATTTGTATGAAAAAAATTTCTCATACAAAATGAGGTGTCAAAATAAGAATTCTTAAATTATAAGTTTGATCATTTGCAAATTGCAGTAGAAAATCTTAACAATCAAGATGAACCAATTTGTTATTTAACAAACCTATAATTTAATAGTTCTTATTTTGATACTTTACTTTGTGTGAAAAATAAAATTAACATACAAATACGAGGCTAACTTTTCTCAAATTAAATATATATATATTTTTTAATTATATTTTGGTGCATGCATTTGAATATTTGAGAATGGCTCTTGACAAACTTTTTTTTTTGGAAAGATGTCAAAACTGCAACTTTTAAATGCAGTATATATTAATTGATATAGAAATTGATTTTTTTTTTGTTCTTCCTTCCTAATTATTTTTATAAATAAAAAGATAACTTAACTCTTCTCCTTTGTAGGTGAAGATGGCTTCCAAAAACTCCACTATGATTGTAGTTGTTCTCCTCATGTTCATTGGTTGGTACTCTTCCTCTCTCTCTCTCGCGATATTATGAGATTGTGAATTAGATTCATTTTTTAAAGAATTAAGTAATTTGAACTATCCAATTCATGATCATATTTTCTCTTCCTCTCTCTATATTTTTTGAGAGTTAAGTAAATTTTTTTATTTTAGAGTTAAGTAATTTTAACTATCCAATTCATGATCATCTTTTCTTTCTCTCTCACTCGTGATATTATGAGATTGTGAGTTAGATTCATTTTCTGAGAGTTAAGTAATTTGAACTATCCAATTCATGATCATATTATTCACATTATTCTAGATATCACGAAGTACACATAAAGAAAAGTTGAAGTGATTCGGAGACGTCATATCTTTGAAGTAAGCGGTTCATAGAAATTTGCATTATTTCTAGAATATATTTTGTTGAATTTACATTAACCGCTTAAAGCGTATGTTTCAGATCTCCAAATCACCTGAAATTTTATATACACTGTGTAGATTAAAGTCAGTGGTGCGATCATGAATTAGATGGTTCAAATTACTCTGCTCACAATTAGAGGTGACAATTTTATTCTACAACACTGATAAACCAATCTGATTTCGATCCAAATTTTAGGGCATGGAGATCTTAAAAATAGACCCACTTTCTCATTGGATTAAAATTTGGATCCTTGTGGATTACGAAGATGGATAGTCTGAAATATGTAAATATATATATTTGTATATATGTTTTGGGGTAAAAAATTAAGAAAACTCCTAATGTTTGCATTTTAGATCAAGAAATCCCATACTCCGTTAACGGCATGGGGTTTCTTGATTAAGACTGTAACGTTAAGGGTTGATTAAAAATGTAAACGTTAGGGGATTTCTTGATTAGAAAAACAGGTCAACTTTGTTATTCGCCTAGTCAGAACTAACAGAAACAAAGAAAGAAAGCAGGGGCTTTCTTGATTTAAAATGCAAACATTAGGGGGTTTCTTGATTTTCCCCTATATTTTTTATTTGATGGTATATCTTTACTTTATTACTATTTTAATGGGAGAGTTGGGATTGTAACAAACAAACCTTAACTTTGTAACTATATAAACACATATAATACACGTTCAAACTATATCCAACAAATATAAATCTGCACCGCACGTGTAGTCCAAATCAAAACATTCAAACATAAACTTTTTTTTTCTTTATTCAATATATATTCATTTAATTTAATAATTTTACTTTTTGTAGATGTGCATTGCACGTACATTATCCTAGTATTCT
Source organism: Hemerocallis citrina (assembly GCA_017893485.1). NCBI lineage: Eukaryota > Viridiplantae > Streptophyta > Magnoliopsida > Asparagales > Asphodelaceae > Hemerocallis > Hemerocallis citrina. The sequence continues at coordinate 266,850 of JACEHZ010000572.1, forward strand.
TAACTCAATATATTGTCAATATTTACATATTCTATTTTATGTTTTTTTCCTACAAATATAGTAGAAGTGAATATTATTAGTTAGGAAATACAAACATTAATAGAATATACTGTTCCTCATATACACACATAGGAATAATTTCTCATTTTCCTTTTATTAAAGAGGTGCTTAGCCATTACGATAAAATTATATTTGTTTTTTTTTCTTTCTATTTGTATGTTTATTCATTTATTTTTAATATTCACTCAACAAATTTTCATTAACTAGTTTTATACAAATTGCAGTTTTTCGTCAAAAAGGGTTCAAGGCATATTCCAATCAGCCTTTAATGCATTCTTGGATCATCATGCGTATGATGAAAAGAAAATAAAATTTGGACAATCAAAACTGTATTGTATCCCAACAATTTAGCGAGTTTGGTTCCCCAGGATCCTTCATCCCTTATTGGGTTTGGATCCGCATGTGTATTCCACACTATCTTTATAGATCATCAAGTGGATCTTATAGGATCCATCCCGAATGTGACCTACTGCAGTCTTCACGGCAACAATGAATATTGCTCATCATCTTATATTATCTTTAGGTTAACTAATTTTACATGTTTGGCACACAACCATACATAAATTATTTTGGGCACTAAACCGTATTGCTGTCAGCTTTTTTTACCTGCTGGCCTGCTCCGTTATGATACCGCTAATTTTTGTGTGAAATATCTAAAATACTCCTATCAGTTCAATTTAATTACTAAATTACCAGTCCATCATTCCCGTCCATCATCATCATCATCAAAAAAAAAAAAAATCAAATCCGTCAATTCCATTCATAATTTTACCCAAATAAAAAAAACAATAATAAATAATAATAATAAGGGTAATCAGGTTATTGCATGTGCTCGCACGTGATCGAAAAAACACCCTAAAATAGACGGAGTAGACCATAATGTCTAACAGATCAAACTTAAGTAGGATTTTATGCAAAGAAATAAAATATATATATATATATATATATGTGTGTGTGTGTGTGTGGTTATCTGCCAAACTTGTAAAACTGAGTATGGTTCTTAAATTTAGCCTTATCTGTACTCCATAAATATATAGATATACACACAATATTATAACCAGAAAGGATTGGATTGTGGCAATAGGCAATAGATGTATTTCCAAATGACTTTTATCTCTATTTCTCACGCTATAATTGAATATTAATGAACCAACGGGACTGATAAAAAAACTCACCATGCAAAGAAAAGGTGCAATTCATCAGCCAATCGTGAAAGTGTTTAATTATTTATATATGCGAATTTTGTAGGTTTCCATTCAGTGCATCATGTTATGTCTCTCCACTGTGGCTTGATAACAGATAATTCGTGCAAAGGTTGGACCGAATGCATTGCTCCATGCCATAGTCTCGGATACACCAAGAATAACAACATAATGTGCCTTCGACCTCTCACCAGTCCCAGCTTTTGTTGTTGTGGCCTTCATCCTCAGGACGAAAAACAAGTTCACAATTAAATTTCAAAAATTCATGAATGTCATCTGCTTTATTTGAAATGAATGAATAAAAGTTTTGTGCTTATTTGTGATGAGTCTCTTAGAAATGAATGAATAAAAGTTTTGTGCTTATTTGTGATAAGTCTCGTAGAGCATCCCGCAGTCGTTTTGCTATATTTGCCAATTTGCCATTTTTTGAGAAACATGACGCTGCAGTCGTTTGCTATTTTGCCATATATTGACAAAATCGCTAGTCGCTTCTCATTTTTGAGAAACGAAATTGCGATTCTCAAATTATAAGAGACGGGACAACATTTCTCGTTCTAATTTTTTTTTTTTTTTTTAATAACGTCGGACGATACAACATGTATCGTCCCAATTTTTTTTTTTTTTTAATAACGTCGGATAATACAGCATGTATCATCCCATAATTTTTTATTTTTAAATTTTTTTTTACTAGATCGAACGGTCAGATTCGCCGGGAAAAAAAAATGGAAAAATTCTCGGACGGTCCCGTCCTTGATTTGAGGAGGGATTACCGAGTAGGGATTACCGAGTAGGTTTAGTTGGTTTTAATTAGGTTTAGTTGGTTTTTAATTAGGTTTAGGTATTATTATATTATTTATTTTATTTAATTAACATATTTTAATAGTTAATCAATTATTATTATTATTATTATTTTTTAAACGAAAGAGACGATACAACATGTATCGTCTCTTCCATTTTTTAAAAAAAAATTTGCAAGACGGTAAATGTTCTACCGTCCCACGCAAAAAAATTTTTAAAATTTGAGAGGGACGAGACATGTTGTCTCGTCTCTTTCCTTTTTTATTTTACGCGTCAACGGACGATACAACATGTATCGTCCAACTATAAAAATGAAAAAAATATAGCAAACAACCACTGCAGACCATTTCGCCAAATCCTAATACTGTAGCTGCAATTTTTTAAAATGTGAGAAATACCATTGTGGATGCTCTTAGAGCATCCACAATTGTTTGCTATATTTGCCAATTTCTCATTTTTTGAGAAATGAGCTGCTGCAGTCGTTTGCTATTTTGCCATTTTATGGCAAAGTTGCTACAGTCGTTTCTCATTTTTGAGAAACCAATTTGCGATTCTCAAATTATAAGAGACGAGACAACTTGTTTCGTCTGACTTTTTTTTTAATATTATTTTTTAAATTGATCGGACGGTCCGATTCGTCTGGAAAAATAATAATAATAAAAAAAATAAAAAATAAAAAAATAAAAATAAAAATTGCTCGGACGAGACATGTTGTCTTGCCTCAAGCTAAAGTGCTTAGGACGGGACAACATGTCCCGTCCAGGAATCCGGGGGGTTTTAGTGGTAGGTTTAGTGGATTTAATTAGGTTTTAGAAAATGGCTAAAATTGAAAAAACCTCCTCAAACTATCCCATATATGCAGAAAACCTCACTCTCCTTTTTTTTATGCAGAAAACCACACTCAACTATTGTGCGAAAAACCACATCATGACTCCGTTAGGGTTCCGTTATACGGGTGGTTTTTCGCACCCATAGTTGAGTGCGGTTTTCTGCATAAAAAAAAAGGTGAGTGAGGTTTTCTGCATAAAAGAAAAAGATGAGTGAGGTTTTATGCATATATGAGATAGTTTAAGGGGGTTTTTCCAATTTTAGCCTAACGGAACCCTAACGAAGTCATGATGTGGTTTTTCGCACCATAGTTGAGTATGGTTTTTTGCATAAAAAAAAAGGTGAGTGAGGTTTTCTGTATATATGGTATAGTTTAAGGGGGTTTTTATAATTTTAGCCTTTAGGAAATATTATATTATTTAATTTACTTAATTAACATATTTTAATAGTTAATCAGTAATTAATTAAATCGTAAAAAAAAAAACTAATTGACGAAACATCATGTCTCGTCTTTCTCAAATTTTAGCAAAAATATAGCAAACAATCACTGCAGACAATTTTGCTGTTTGCTATTACTGTAGCTGCCATATTCCTAAAAAATAAGAAACACCATTGTGGATGCTCTTAGAAGTTTAAGCTTCTTTAATTATGCTTCTTTTGCAAAAAACATATATATAGCATAGAAACACCTCCCATATCCAATGGCGGAGCCAGGTACTTTATTCGTAAGAGCATCTCCAACCACGTTTGCTATTTTGGCTAACTAAAATAGCCAAAATGAATAACAAATGGATAATTTGGCTAGTAAAAAAAGTATCAACTCCAATCATGTTATCTATTTTGAATAACCATTAATAATTTAAAGTCCAAAATTAAATAAAATAAAAATACAAAACCAAAGCTATTACGCCCACACTTTGCGTGCATTAGTATTAGCATGTTATAACCAGCAACATCACATTCACGCTGATTTCTCACAATTGCACACATGAATCGACGACGCTCTCAACTTCTTCATCTCATAATAAACACGAAGAACAATAGTAATCATCACAGTCATCTCTCTAAACATCTCCAAAGCTTCATCACTCAAACCAGCTTGAAAAAATACCCATCAATCATTATATTCCAAGAAACAATCCCCAGCCCTACAATACATCACCATCAAGCAACTAAGATACTACTACTCTACTTGTCTACTGTAGTGTTGTGCTGTCATCCAATCCAATTTCCCTTTCTTCAACTTTCCTCTCTCTCTCACTCCTTCCCCAAACAGACTCCCAACTTCAATGTCCTAAAATCCACCCCCCCAAGAACCGGCCATGGCTCGCATCTTCCCCAACCGCTCCGACTCTGCCCGCCACTCCTCCACCTCCTTCCGCCTCTCCTTAACCCCTCCTCCATTGATTCCCTCCCCTCCCCTTTCGGCGAGCTCGCTATCCCCTTCTCCCACCCCGACCTCTCCCTCACCGCCTACAAGATCCTCCTCTCCGTCTCCCGCTCCACCGCCTCCAAACCCCTCACCTACATTCCCAACAACTCCCCTTCTGCTTTGACAATGACAGGGCTGCTTCAATAAGAGCTTCGACGAAGACAGGGCTTCGACGACGACGACAGGGCTTCGGCTTCGATGAGGGCTTCGACGACCACAGAGCTGTTTCGATGAGGGCTTCGACGACGACAGGGCTTCGCAATTTCGATTTGCTCGCGATTTTGGAGGAGGGCTTCGGCAGAAGCAATATGGCGAGCGAATCCCGCTTGCCAGATTTGGCGAGCGGATCGCAAGCGGAATTCAGTTCGCCAGGATAGCAACTGATTTGGCGAGTTCGTTGGAGAGGAATTTTGCGGATTTAGTCGCTATTTTAGCTAATTGGAAGGAATAGCGATTAGCGTTGTAAATGGTCTAAAAGGGCCAAATTAAGGGAAAAAAATATGATCAGAAATATATATCTGTCGTTGCTAATGAATTATAACAACTGAACGGATGGGTCTTCATCTTCAAACAATGTGCAATTTGTTTTATTATCAATGCTGCAAAAGAATGTTTTATCGTGTAATTAACAAATCCCAAGAAGTACAGTATGAGGTGAAAACAAAATTTGGGTAGAAATTAAGCAAAAAATTTACATAAATTATAGACAAGTAAATTGAGAATATTAGAAGTCATGTATATCATTGTAATAATTTAAGAAGTTAGTCAACTTTTTCAAGAAATTACAACAAGAGCTAGTGTCCAAGAAAGAGAGGACTAAAAAATCAAGTGAACTAAATTTAAAGAGAGAAAAAATTAAACAGCCTAGATAACTAAATTAATTGGGAGTATGCATTTAATTAAGTGGTTTTTTTTATATCCCATATCTGAAAACTGGGTGTTCTATGGGTTCCTATATATTAAACTTTATTGTTTTGTTGGATGTTAATAAATATTTTGGCATCAAACTTTAAAGTAGAAATTCCTATTTTGAAGGTTGACGAAGAAAGGGTTAACCGAAAGGAGGCACTGCCCCTAACTCCCACTTTTCAGCCCACCAGAAAATAATTAGATTAAGAAAAATTACTTCCATACCCAAATATGAAACAAACTTTTCATGCATTGGTTAATTTTTAAGATATAGTGAACATCCCTACTTTACATACGTACATAGACCGATAGACATTTACATGAAGATACATATAGGCATATACAAATATACTAGTATAATCATGTGCATAGTGCACAGACCTTTAAAAAAAAGTTACATTCACTTAAAACATGTTAACTCACATACTTTATTTTAAAAAGTATAGATGCATGAAGGTTATTCTTCAAATACATATGGTAAACGAAAGTTGAAACGTAATCAACAATTCTCTTAAAATTTCTGCAGGATCTCACATGCACATTTTTTTCTTTCTTTCATTTATATACATCATGTAACATTCTAAGATTTCTAAATACCAAAAACATCAAGCATTTCAACAGTCAACAAATTCATAAATTGTTCAGATTATAAAACAAAAACAAAATTATATATATTGTATAGATATATACTAATATAGCTAAACTAAATTATCTGACTATAATATGACTCATATAGATATAAAATTCTATATCTTCTTAATCAAATAATTAAAATATCTGATTAATTAGGTTCCAATTTACACATGGGTAGTCTAACAAACAGAGTTGACAACAAAATAACGAGGTTAAATATAAGAACTACTAATATCAATAATTGAGCATGCATGTTCAATTTGTTGTATGTAGTTTATCAAATAATAAGAATAATTGTTCTATTCGAAATTCAAGAATAACAACTGTATCATTGTCGCCTAAAAATTTTGAAGACCTTAATAGCAATCACGGCCACCACTCAATAGCATGTTGTCGCTTTGGTCTACATAGTCTGTCAATCTATTTCCTTTGAGCAATTCAATGAAACTCCAAGCATTATCTATTAGCCCTCCATGCCCAATCTCTTCAGTTTTATCAACTCAACGAAACTCCAAGCATCGTCCATTAGCCTTTCACGCCCAAAACTGCAAACCCATCAAATAAAAGCACTCAAGAAACCACATCTGATTGAGGCATTCCATCAAATACCCTCGGCAAAATACATATTTCATAGGGGAATATCATCAAACACCTTACAGTCTCCCTCTGTCAGTCTCTCTCTTGACTCTCATAAACTAATCCTCTATTCTCCAATCTCGTCACCAATCTCAAAGCAACAACACTCCACCATCACAATCCCTAAACCTAACCCTAACCCCCGCCCCACCTGCCACCTCTCCTCCTGCTACCACCGCCGCCCCGGCTGCGCCACCACCGCTTTCGCCATCGTCCTCCTCCTCTCCTCCTTAACCTGGCTCTCCCTCATCTTCTTTATCAAATTCCTTCACCATCAAATCCTGCAAAATTGCTGTCATTCCCTCCACCATCCCGCTTCCAACAAAGTCGCCACCTTCTCTATCATCATACCACCTCATTCTGCCACATCATCTCAAAATTGCCCACTCCTCCCACCTCTAGTACTGCCGCCACTTCCTCCAGCTCTAGTACCGCCTTTCCCAAATGTGTTGATTCTTGATTTTGATGATCACAACACAGTGCAACATGTGTCTATGTTATACAGCTAACATTGCAGTGTACATACCAAAGACAATTCTAGTTGAACAAATGAACAAGCTCAAAAGGATACAGATGAAGACTTCAATACATGGATCAAGACTCAATTCAAGACTCAAGACTCAAGACTTCAAGCTCAAATGTGTTAAATTATTGTGTCTTGTAAACATTGTATTTTTACTTTTGTTGAGTCTTAGTCTGATTGTAAAGCCTTGTCACACACACACACACTCAAAATTTCATAATGTGTATCTCTTTAAAACCCCCAAAAAGAGTCAAAACAGTTTGAAGAATTTTAACTCTTGAGTACCAGTCGACTTAAGCTTCTGCCAGTCGACTGATAGTACAAAACTGTTTAAAATTATTCAAACTCTGATCAGTCGACTCATATGGCAACCCAGTCGACTGTTCGAGAGCTTTTGACCGTTTTCTGTTTTTCAAAATCGAATTTTTTCAAACTCAAAAGCTCAGATCCGTTGGTTGACAGTTGAGTAACTGTCTCCCAACGTTCAGGAGATCAAACTCTTTAAGTAGAGTTCAGATCTCACTGAAAACATCTACAGAATTTTACTTTGAAATCCGAGCACTCTTGAAAAACTTTTTAAGTGATAATTTTTTTGAGAAACAAAGCTTTCAAGTTCATACACTTTGGTTCTCTACATTCAGTCCAGTATAGCATTGAATTCGCTCTGGACTGAGTATAGAAGTCGACCTATTCTTTTAGCCACGTGCATCAACACATACAACAACAAGGCTATAGGTTGACTGTAAAGTATTCTTGTTCTCTTGCTCTCGGTTGGAGAGTGTTTTTGACTCTTGGTTGTAGAGTCGGTGTTGTTTCACTCTTGGTGGAAGAGTGGGTTGCTTTCTCTGGTTGAGAGAAAGGACTACGGGTTAGACAAGGTTGTTGTCGTAACGCCGTAGGGTATTCTTGTAATTTTTCAAGAATAGTGGAAATCTTAAGTGGGTTGCTTGGGGACTGGATGTAGGTCGGGAGGACCGAACCAGGATATATCTTGTGTACTCTGTGATTGATTATCTTGTGTTTGCATTTACTCTGGTTTATTTTAATTCTGCAAAAAGTTTCTGAACAGTCGACTCCTTGCACCATCAGTCGACTAGTCAGTGCCGTTTGTAGTTGTAATTTCATTGTGCCTTTAGTCGTCTGTCTCATTCAGCAGTCGACTGCACAGAGTTATTGTTTTCAATTATTTTGGACAAATCAGTCGACTGGTTCATAACTCAGTCGACTGCACCGAGAAAAATTTCCGCAGTTTTTATTAAACACTATTCACCCCCCCTCTAGTGTTTGTTGTCTTGCCTACAGGATCCAACACTTGGTATCAGAGCAAGGTTACAGGCTATGACAACTACTTCAAATACAAATCAGTACCATGAAGGCCAATCTACACAACGGCCACCACTATTTGATGGAACGAACTACAATTATTGGAAGTGCCGAATGCGAATCTATCTCCAATCAATCAACTATGAGATATGGCAAATGACAGAGACAGAATATACTGCTCCTACCATTCCATATGCACAATGGAATGATGATCAAAAGAATCAGACTATGAACAATGCCAAAGCAATGAATGCCTTATTTTGTGCACTTACAAAAGAAGAATTCAACCGTGTATCCAATGCTACAACTGCACATCAAATTTGACATACACTCGAGGTAACACATGAAGGAACGAATAAAGTAAAAGAGTCTAAAATTTCTGTTCTTGTCCACAGGTTTGAGATGTTCAGAATGAAGGACAATGAGACTGTGTCCGAGATGATTACCAGATTCACAGACATCACAAACTCTCTTGTGGCACTTGGAAAGATTTATACTCAAGCAGAGATGGTTAGAAAAATCCTACGTGCACTCACTCCAGAATGGGAGAAGAAAACCACAGCAATAGAAGAAGCGAATGACTTATCAACACTTACTCTCGAGAATCTTGTTGGCAATCTCATGGCATATGAGGTCCAACTTGAAGATCGAAAGAAAGATACAGAATCACACCAAGCAAAGAAGAAATCATTGGCTTTTAAAGCCATGACAGACTCAGAAGATGAGGAAGAAGATGAAGAAGAAATAGCAATGTTCACTCGGAGATTCAAGAAGTTCTTAAAGAAGGGTAAGTTTCATTCTAAAGCTAGAGATTCAAATGACCCTCCTACATGTTTCAGGTGCAATAAAATAGGTCATATGAAGAAGGATTGTCCCTTAGAAAATGCAAAGAACAAGGGAAAATCATCCAACTTCAAGAAGGACAAATATCTAAAGAACAAATTTGCCAAAAACAAGAAGGCTTATCAAGCTACATGGGATGATAGTGATTCATCTTCCGAAGAAGAAACGGATGAAAATAACGAAGTGGCAAATGTGTGTTTCATGACTGCACAAGAACATGTAAGTAATGATTATGATTCCGAAGATCTTCTTGATGCTTTTAATGAAATATTCCAAGAGTTAAAGAAAGAAAAGATTAGAGTTAAGAATCTTGAGAAAGTGAATCAAACACTTAATCAAGAAAATCTTAACCTTGATAAGGAAGTAAAATCCTTAAATTCTCGCATTGCAAGTTTAGATACTGATCTTGAAACTCTCAAAAAGAATTATGAAGAGATTTTAAAGAACGTATCTAAGTTTAACAAAGGCAAAGAGAATTTAAATGATATGCTTCATCATTAAGTTACATCTAGTCAAAAATATGGACTTGGTTTTAAAAAATCCTCTGTAAAAGAATCTCCTGTTGTAAACACTAGTAAGACTAAATTAGCATCTATTTCTAGTGTTACACACAAGTTGTATGATTTCTTGCAAAGCCTAAGGTTGTTAATTTTAGTGATAAAAGCAAAACTAACGTTCGGTTAAGTCGACTGAACCATACAACCAGTCGTCTGTCTAGAGAAATTAGATCTTATTCAACAAGATCAAAACCTCTTATAAGTCGACCTAGTGTATCAACCAGTCGACTGATGTACACCAACAGTCGATTGAACAACACTGGTAAGTCGACTGGACAGAACAAGTTAGTATGGGTTCCAGTCAGTCTAAATCAGAATGATAGAATTGCTTATATTAACTCATATATGTTAAATGTGTGTAATTCTTCTTATTATATTCCTGCTTATGGAGGAAGGTCAAACTCTTCATGGGTTTGGTTTCCCCCAAACTAATGTGTTTTGAACCCAATAAATAGGGTACCATATTTACCTTAAACTTTTTATAGGTACCCAAGAAAGAACGCTGGATATTAGACAGCGGATGTTCAAAACACATGACAGGACATGCCAACCTACTGTCCACCATTCAAAGTATAGATGGAGGAACCGTCACCTTTGGAGATAACAACAAAGGCAAAGTCATCGGTATTGGCATGGTCGGTAAAATATCTAACCCAATTATAGAAAATGTGCTATTGGTTAGTGGTTTAAAGCATAATCTTTTAAGCATTAGTCAATTGTGTGATAAAGGATATAAAATAGTTTTTGAAAAAGATGCATGCTTGATTCATGATTCAACTATGCAAAATGTTGTTTTTCAAGGTTTTCGTAAAAATAATATTTATGAATTGTGTTTGAATGCAATTGATTTTTCAAATGACTTTTGTTTAATAGCCTCTAACAATGAATCTTGGTTATGGCATAGAAGATTTGGACATGTGAACATGAAAAATCTCTCAAAATTATCTAAATATAACCTAGTCAAAGGACTGCCAAAACTATCCTTTAAAAAGGATAAGTTATGTGATGCATGTCAACTAGGAAAACAAATCAAATCCACTTTTAAAACAAAAGAAGTAATTTCTACTAGTAGGCCGCTCGAATTAATTCATATGGATTTATTTGGCCCTACTAGAGTTGCTTCTTTAAATAAAAGTAGATATGTGTTTGTTTTAGTAGATGATTTTTCAAGATTCACTTGGACATTCTTTTTAAAACATAAAAATGATGCTTTTAAGGAATTTGCACATTTCTGTAAACGTGTCCAAAATCAAAGATCTCTAACCATAGTCACTATTAGAAGTGATCATGGTGGAGAATTTGAAAATGAAACATTTACAGAATATTGCAACAAGAATGGTATAACACATTCATTTGCATTTCCTAGAGCTTCACCACAAAATGGAGTGGTTGAAAGGAAAAATAGGACTTTGCAAGAATGCGCACGTACTATGCTTGTTGAAAGCAATCTACCAAAGCATTTTTGGGCTGAAGCTGTTGCTACAGCTTGTTATGTTTTAAATAGAATTCTTCTAAGACCTAAACTAAAGAAGACTTGTTACGAGTTATTTTTTAATAAAATTCCTAAAGTCTCTTACTTTAAGACATTTGGTTGCAAGTGTTTTATTCTAAACACAAAAGATAATTTAGACAAATTTGATCCTAGATCTAATGAGGGTATCTTTTTAGGATACTCAAATAGGAGTAAAGCATATAGAATTTTCAATAAGTCTACAATGACTATTGAAGAATCAATGCATGTTACATTCGATGAATCTGTACCTTCATCAACCTTAAATAAAGATGATGAAACTGACTTATCACCTTTAGATAATGTGATTAAATCCTTAGAGCAAACTAATATGTCTGATAAGTCGACTGATAAGTTCTCCTAGTCGACTGACGTAAAGCAGTTGACTGAAGAACAAGTCAAGTCGACTGATCCGATTGAGATATCTTCAACTTTACCAAAGTCATTTGTTGAAGTTAAAGATCATCCTCGTGACTTAATAATTGGTGACATCTCCCATGGTATTCAGACACGTTCACATGTTAATATGATCTCTCATACAGCATTCTTGTCGGATTTTGAACCGAAAAATATACAAGAAGCTTGTGAGAATGAATATTGGATGAATGCCATGCAAGATGAACTAAACCAATTTATAAGGAATGATGTATGGGATTTAGTTCCTAGACCTCCTGATCAGACTATTATTGGTACCAAATGGGTATTCAAAACTAAGTTAGATGAATCAGGACAAGTTGTAAGGAACAAGGCTAGATTAGTTGCTCAAGGATATAATCAAGAAGAAGGTATAGATTTTGATGAAACATATGCTCCTGTTGCTAGACTAGAATCTATTCGTATTTTATTATCTTTTGCTTGTTTTATGAATTTTATACTTTATCAAAAGGATGTGAAAAGTGCCTTTCTTAATGGGTTTATTAAGGAAAATGTTTATGTTAAACAACCACCAGATTTTGAACATGAACAATTTCCAGATCATGTTTATAAATTGAAAAAGGCTTTATACGGTCTTAAACAAGCACCTCGTGCTTGGTATGATCGTCTGAAAACTTTTCTTTTAGAAACAGGATTTGAAATAGGTAAAGTAGACACTACTTTGTTTATCAAAAGAGTTAAGAATGATATCTTAATTTGTATAGTTAAGAATGATATCTTAATCATACAAATATATGTTGATGATATAATTTTTGGTTCTACTAACAATAATCTATGTCAAGAATTTGCTAATACCATGAAAAATGAATTTGAGATGAGTCACATAGGTGAACTCAATTATTTTCTAGGACTTCAAATTAAACAGTCCTCACATGGCATATTTATCAATCAAGGCAAATATGCAAAGGAATTACTCAAACGTTTTAACATGGATAGTACTAGTAGTAAATCCACACCTATGGCTACTACTACTACTCTTGACAAAGATTTATTAGGTAAGAGTGTTGATCAAAAACTCTATCGAGGTATGATTGGTTCACTCTTATATATTACTGCAAGTAGACCAGATATTATGTTCAGCATATGTTTATGTGCTAGATATCAATCTAGTCCTAAAGAGTCTCATTTAAAAGCAGTGAAACGAATTTTAAGATATATTAAAGGCACATCTGAATATGGTTTATTTTATCCACGCACCGATAATTTTCAACTTTTGTCATATAGCGATGCCGATTTTGCTGGAAGCAAAACTGATCGCAAGAGTACTAGTGGTACATGTCACTTTTTGGGATATTCCCTAGTATCTTGGTTCAGTAAAAAGCAAAACTCCGTATCCCTATCAACTACAGAAGCTGAGTATATCGCTGCAAGTTTGGCATGTGCACAAATTTTATGGATGAAACAAACCTTATTAGATTATGGTATTTCATTTGAGAAACCCTCAATTATGTGTGATAATACCAGTGCAATTAATCTATCTAAAAATCCGATTCAACATTCACGTACGAAACATATTGATATTCGACATCATTTTCTACGTGATCATGTTTTAAAAGGAGATATATCTTTAGACTTTATTTCTACTGATAAACAAGTAGCAGATATATTTACCAAGCCCCTTAAAGAAGATACTTTCATTAATTTAAGAAGAGAACTTGGAATTTGTGATTTTATTGATATTTGCTGAAAATTGTTACTGTTAAGTCGACTGTATTCTTGGATAAATCGACTGTACTGGTTTTTTAAACATACCAATTTTTTCATCTGACCAGTCGCCTGATTCCTATACCAGTCGACTGATTAGTAGATATAAAATTTTTATTTTCTTCTCGACCCAGTCGATTGATCTCCCTACCAGTCGACTGTCGCGAGCTAAATCGTCTTCAGCGACTATTCATCGCGTCTTTTGAGATGGAATTCACCTATCTTTTCACCCGTGATCTCTATTCTCTACCGTCGATTTCATTTCTCTTTGATCTCAGCCGTTTATTTACTGTTAAAACCCTCTTTACCAGCCGTTTTTATCCCATACCGTTCTCAAGCTTTTACCCCCAATTTCAAAACCCTAGCTTTTGGAGAAGAAGGTGATCTACTCTCTCAGTGCTGTTTGTGCTCGAATCTCTCTTTTTCTTAGGTAAAATCCTTTCCACTTTCTTTTTCATGGCACCCAAACGATCTAAACGATCTCATGAGGGTAGTTCTTCTTCTCAAGACTACACTCAATATCTTTTGAGTCCCGATCTTATTGATCGATGGTATGTCTTCTGTACCATTACAATCTTCCCTGAAAGATTTGTAAACTTTAATGACCTAGACCGTTTCAATCTCATCCCTTTATTCCCAAACTGCAGTCTTTATGATTTTTTATCTTTATCAAACCAACCTAATTACTATCCCCAACTCATCTATTTGTTTTATACAAATATGAGAATAGTCCAAAAACCAGATGGGGATGTCTTAATCCGTTCGTCTGTGAAGAATGTTAAAATGACACTCACACCGACTAGGATTAATGAGATGTTGGGTATTGATGATGTGGGATTACCTCTTGATGACATTCTTTTAGATAATGCTTCTATTTTATCTAGAATTTTCCTACCTAATCATGGCTCTCCAATGACAAGTAAAAATATCAAACCAATTGCAAAGCTTGTAGGTAGAATATTAGCCTATAACATCCTCCCTAAAAAGGGTAGTTATGACCAATATTCTATTGAATTACAAAAAGCTATATATGCAATTTTTGGTAGAATTGCTGTTAATTGGGGTCAAGTTATCTTTTCTAAACTTAATCAAGACCACACTCACTTTTTACCTTTTGGAGGTCTTCTTACTAGAGTCTTTATAGCTTTTGGTGTTGATCTCGATTCGGAGACAAATGTTGTTACTCATTATGAGTGTTTCGATCGTGCTAGTTTGGCACGAATGAAACTTCTTGATGCTCCTACTAGATCACCCCCTAGATCTCCTCCTCTTTCTCAAGCTCCTTTAGGTTCTAGTTCTAGACCTTCTACCTCTACTGAACCACTTCTTCAAGCCAATTTTGATGACCCACGTACTCTCTATGACTGTGTTTCCTATCTAATGAATCACTCAGTCTCTGTAGACACCCAACTCCATACCCTAGACTCTAAACTAGACCACCTCACTCATCTCTTCACCTCTCAATTTCATCCTCCTTCTCAAGATGTCGATGAAGACTCCAATGAAGAAGATTGAAGATTTCTTATTTTCTTTTCTATTATGTAATTTTCTTTTTAATGCATTTGTTTTTTATGTATTAGACTTTATCATTGTTTTTTCTTTAATGCAAAAGCTTGTTCCTTTGTGCTTTTTGATGATTCCAAAGGGGGAGAGAAATATCTAAGTTATATATCAGTTATATATCTGAGTTATATTTTATCTATCTGTGTTATGTGTTGCTTATGTTAAACATTGTTACACTGTTCTGGGTATTGAAATATCTCTGGTCAGTCGACTTCCCCAAGGGATACAGTCGACTGTTGCTAACTGCTGCATCTGTGATACTTATGTTAACTGCATTTGTTATATTTTCATATTCTGTTCAGTTGCCTGATCTATTGTTCAGTCGACTGATACATGATAACATCTATTTTATGTATGCATATTTTGTTTTTAATAGGGGGAGCTTTTAAAACCTATGCTTGTATGTTTCTATATAAATTGTTATCAGCTATTGTGTTGTCATCATCAAAAAGGGGGAGAATGTTGATTCTTGATTTTGATGATCACAACACAGTGCAACATGGGTCTATGTTATACAGCTAACATTGCAGTGTACATACCAAAGACAATTATAGTTGAACAAATGAACAAGCTCAAAAGGATACAGATGAAGACTTCAATACAAGGATCAAGGCTCAATTCAAGACTCAAGACTCAAGACTTCAAGCTCAAATGTGTTAAATTATTGTGTCTTGTAAACATTGTATTTTTACTTTTGTTGAGTCTTAGTCTGATTGTAAAGCCTTGTCACACACACACACACATTCAAAATTTCATAATGTGTATCTCTTTAAAACCCCCAAAAAGAGTCAAAACAGTTTGAAGAATTTTAACTCTTGAGTACCAGTCGAATTAAGCTTCTGCCAGTCGACTGATAGTACAAAACTGTTTAAAATTATTCAAACTCTGATCAGTCGACTCATATGGCAACCCAGTCGACTGTTCGAGAGCTTTTGACCGTTTTCTGTTTTTCAAAATCAAATTTTTTCAAACTCAAAAGCTCAGATCCGTTGGTTGACAGTTGAGTAATTGTCTCCCAACGTTCAGGAGATCAAACTCTTTAAGTAGAGTTCAGATCTCACTGAAAACATCTACAGAATTTTACTTTGAAATCCAAGCACTCTTGAAAAACTTTTTAAGTGATAATTTTTGTGAGAAACAAAGCTTTCAAGTTCATACACTTTGGTTCTCTACATTTAGTCCAGTATAGCATTGAATTCGCTCTGGACTGAGTAAAGAAGTCGACCTATTCTTTTAGCCACGTGCATCAACACATACAACAACAAGGCTATAGGTTGACTGTAAAGTATTCTTGTTCTCTTGCTCTCGGTTGGAGAGTGTTTTTGACTCTTGGTTGTAGAGTCGGTGTTGTTTCACTCTTGGTGGAAGAGTGGGTTGCTTTCTCTGGTTGAGAGAAAGGGCTACGGGTTAGACAAGGTTGTTGTCGTAACGCCGTAGGGTATTCTTGTAATTTTTCAAGAATAGTGGAAATCTCAAGTGGGTTGCTTGGGGACTGGATGTAGGTCGGGAGGACCGAACCAGGATATATCTTGTGTACTCTGTGATTGATTATCTTGTGTTTGCATTTACTCTGGTTTATTTTAATTCTGCAAAAAGTTTCTGAACAGTCGACTCCTTGCACCATCAGTCGACTGGTCAGTGCCGTTTGTAGTTGTAATTTCATTGTGCCTTCAGTCGTCTGTCTCATTTAGCAGTCGACTGCACAGAGTTATTGTTTTCAATTATTTTGGACAAATCAGTCGACTGGTTCATAACTCAGTCGACTGTACCGAGAAAAATTTCCGCAGTTTTTATTAAACACTATTCACCCCCCTCTAGTGTTTGTTGTCTTGCCTACAGGATCCAACAAAATGCAGTCATGGCTCGACAACCCCCTCTCCTCCTCAAGCGAGATGAATTCGACGGTGTGGTGAGGCGTGTGTTCGAAGGCGACGGGGGAGGAGGGGGCATGGCGAGGAATGGAGGATTTTGATTTTGAAAGTGGGAGGGGAAGAGAGCGTGGATGGCTTAGAGAGGTTTGGGGCTTTTATTTTATTTTGTTTTATTTGTTTTATGAAATGTGCGTACTGCACATACCAATTTAAATGTGAATTCCAACATTTTTACTTCTTGCTATATTTCAAAATAAAAGAAGGAGAGAGTGGGTACACTCTCTTTTCTATTAGTATAATATCTAGATTTATAAATCCCAAATTTTTATCGAAACTATAGCCGAATTTACCGATTTGTTCCTGAGCCTAATATTAGATGCTAGCTGAATTATTCCCGAATCCCGAATTTGTGACTATGGTGGTGATTAAATATTGAATCTCCAAAAATAAGCCACCAACCACTTTTATATTTGTTAATTAATTTTGAGTTTGACTGAGTTTGAGAGAGTTGTGGCTTACGAAACCACTTGAAACAGTTGCAACCAAAAACATCTTTGTTTTAAAAGTGATATGGCTAAAAATGGGATTAAATCGAGACCGTTCGAATCGAGTACGAATCTTAGAGCTCTCAGGGGTAAAACGGAAGTTTCACCTACAAACGGCTCCGAAATAGGAGCTGGGTCTTTCTTCGAAGCCCAATAACCCAAAAACGGATCTGTCCAATTGGGTATGGGTAGCAACCCGTTACAAACCAATTCAGATATGTAAAGAGTAATTTAAATTCATGGTTATCTCTAGGAGGCATTTTAAACTACATCTTTTATCATGAAACGAGTTTAAACTCTACATCTTATCCAAAAACACAGTGACATAGAGATAAATGATTATCTCTAAACTGTCTCTTAAGGCGACTATAAATACCCCTCCCCCCCCCACCATAACAAGGTAATTATAACCCCTGTTACCCATTTCTTGTATTTTGGGTGTATTTTCTTTTTTCGTGTATTTTCTGTATTTAAAATTTTTGTAAATTATTTTTCCGCTTTTAAATTCTTTTTTTGATAAAATGTATTCTTGGATCTTTTTTCAAAATCTATTTTTAATCAATAAATTTTATTTATAACTACTTCCCAATGAATTTTTATGATACAAATCTTATTATTATTATTATTATTATTATGACTTTGATTATTATGTTTATGTTTATGATTATTATTACTATTTTTATCAGCTATATTATTATTACTGTTATTTTTATTACTATTATTATTTTTATTGTTATTGTTATTATCTCTATAAAATCCTATTGTATTTGCTAGTATTTGAGTATTAACTCAATGTATACTATTTGATTTATTATTATATTACTAATTGTTATAATTGATTTAATTACTTACTATTAAACTAAACCCTATTTTTTTTTTATTTATATAGTATTCCTAAAACCCTTTATTACTCTTCTCTTATTGGATTTCTTAAACCCCAAAACCCATTTCTATACCCTATTAACATCACCCAAATCCGTTTACACCCAACCCTACCCGATTACCCATCTTTTAACCCTAACTATATCTGTCTATGTTTAAACTAATATATACTCTTTTCAACCTGTTCATATTCCTACTCTCTAATCTAGCCGCCTGCCTTCCTAACCATCCCGACTATTCATCTTCTTCACCTTGGTTACCCTGTTCATCTTCATCACTTCATCTTCTACATGTGCACCTCCAAACCCATCTCCTTGTACACCCGTAGCCTCCTTCGTCTTGCCATCCCCGTCGCTCCACCCTTCGGCCTTCGCTGCACTCTTCGTCCCCCCTGCTCTCCCCCGATGTCGCGACCTCGATGCCAACGACTGTAGCGCCTCCCCTGTGCCGCATCGCGTCCACCAGTCACTCAGACCAACCAAATGCAGCTTCCCTGCAGTCCCCTCCACCATAGAAGCATCAGCAGCTTTGTCGGCCACTGCCGCCACAGTGCTGCTTTCGTCGTCGACTCTCAGCTATCGTCACCCCATCCAGTCACCGTCTGTAGCCAAGCCAGAGCCAAGCCATGGGTGTCCTTGTGATCAAGTTTTGATCATGTTCAATCTCGGCCGATGATCGCATCATCATCATCATCATCAAGATACTTGATCTCGACCGTTGGATCTCCTTTGATCATCGCGGTCGTGACCACCATCTTGATCTTCGATCAAAGTCGTCTGATCTGATCTGATCGTCTTGATCTCTTGATCTCTTGATCTCTAGATCTCAGCGGTCTGATCGTGTTTGCGATCTGTTGTTCCATGCGTTCATGGTTCGTGGGGTCGTTCTTTCGTTGAGTTCGTGTCCGGGAATTCGTTCTCGTTATTCTCTTTCTCGCCATTAGATTTTTCGTCTTCCAGGCAAGTAACTTGTATTTGTTTTATTGTATAATATAGGTCATAAATACCACCTGTAGCATAGTTGGGTGCTAGTGACAACTTGTGTGTAATATCTCTTGATGAATATTGTCTCTATAGTGCTATCTTGACTGTAGTTGCCTCACGATATATTTGACATGATATAACTTAGGATTGACCGTTTCTTGATGTGGTTATGTATGCAAGATAATTATGTGAACTTGTGTGGTCGTGTGATATATGTGATATACTCGTTGTGGACATGTTGTATACCCTATTTCATGTTGGTTGGACACTTAGTATACTCTATTTCATGTTTGATTGTGTTTTGGACAAGTTTCATATCATCTTGGTTGGTTTTATGCACAAAGCAATTTCTGTATTTTGTCGATACTTTATTTTGATCAGTATTTTAGACCATATTAAGGTCAATATCTTGATTTCAGTTGTGAACATGATTTTTAGCGAAATCTGTCTTCTTTCGAAATTTTCTGACAGAGCTTGATTTCTTTTTCGTATGTGTGAGATATGGCTATTTTACTACAGAGGTGTAAGATAATTTCTAGATTTTGATTTCTGTATATTTTGATGAGTAAACTATCTTCATTTGTGTGTTAAAATTATTATTTTGATCTGAAATTTTGCACAGTACTTCTATACCTGTTTGGGGATTACCCAGAATTTTGGTGGATTTATTTGTGAAGATTTACAAACCATTTCATGCTTGCCAATAAAAACTATACTTGCTGAATTTCCTCGCTGTTCTATAAAGATATGCATTT
This sequence comes from Hemerocallis citrina, assembly GCA_017893485.1. Taxonomy (NCBI): domain Eukaryota; kingdom Viridiplantae; phylum Streptophyta; class Magnoliopsida; order Asparagales; family Asphodelaceae; genus Hemerocallis; species Hemerocallis citrina. The sequence goes on from JACEHZ010000572.1 coordinate 286,842, forward strand.
TCACCCTAGTTCCTTTTGCTGTTTGAAAAATATTTGTGAAATATGAAAGTTATCCTGTTATGTATATTTTAGCCTCACTTTGACGGATCAGGATTTCGTGTCACGGTGCGAGATAATACTGTTTTTGTACAATAGTGTCGAAAATTCCAGATTTACAAAACTATCATTTCTTTATGTTTTCCGATTTTCGTTGACTAAACTAATCTTGCTGGAAAATTATGAAAATTTATATTTTGATGCTGGACATCTAGGGGAATATCCCAGATTTTTCATGGATTTTATTAAGATGTTTTCATGCTGTTTTCCTGTACTTGAATACAATTTACTGATTTCTTGCTGAACGTATTTTCTGGTTTCGATCAAGTTTTGAGCTATGTTTTTGTGAAACACTATATGAATTATATATATTTTCTGGATTCGGCCAGAAGTCTACTTTCCAGATTTTCTGACGGATCTAGATTTGCATACTTGTAGCAATGGAAATCACTGTTTTAGTATAGCACTGTCTTGCTGTCCTGAACTAGAATTCTCGTTGTTCTCTTCGTTCATGTGTTATATATTACCTGTACATGTTTATCTCTCGACTTGAACTTGTTGCTTGCCATACCATGCTGTTCTTGCCTTGTTTTGTGACTCGTACATGCCTGTTTGAAAATAATAACAAGTAATCAAGCCGGGATTAAGAAAAAGACCATAGTAGTGGACAATATAGGTATGTGTACTCAAAAGGGGGTCCGTGTTTCCTATTTTATGTTTGATTCACGTTGATACATGAACCTATTGCACTTTATGTTTGATGCATGAACCGTTGGTTCGAGTACCTGTTGATCCATGGACCTGTTGGTTCGTGTACTGTTTACCTGTTGATGCATGGACCTATTGGTTCATGTACCTGTTACATGTTGATGCATGAATCCGTTGATTCGTGTACCTGTTTGATTCATGAACCTGTTGATGTACGAATCTGGTGATTCGTGCACAGAAAACCTCCCACATCCAATGGCGATGCCAGGTACTTTATTCGTAAGAGGGCCAAATTAAGGGGGAAAAATTTAATCAGAAATATATATATCTGTCGTTGGACTCGTTGCTAATGAAATATAACAACTGAAACGATGGGTCTTCATCTTCAAACAATGTGCAATTTGTTTGATTATCAATGCTACAAAAGAATGTTTTATCGTGTAATTACCAAATCCCAAGAAGTACAGTACGAGGTGAAAACAAAATTTGGGTAGAAAGCAAAAAATTTACATAAATTAGAGACAAGTAAATTGAGAATATTAGAAGTCAAGTATATCATGGGAATACTTTTTGAAGAAATTACAACAAGAGCTAGTGTCCAAGAAAGAGAGGATTAAAAAATCTAAGTGAACTAAATTTAAAGAGAGAAAAAATTAAACAGCATAACTAAATTGGGAGTATCCATTTAAGTGGTTTTTTTTTTATCCCATATCTGAAAACTGGGTGTTCTATGGGTTCCTATATATTAAACTTTATTGTTCGGTTGGATGTTAATAAATATATTGGCAGCAAACTTTAAAGTAGAAATTCTTGTAAAATAATGGAGACGATGCTAGAAAGTAAAAGAGACAAGAGAATAGAGTATAATTTGTATTCAAATGATTTTCTTTTCTTTTTTCAGCATTCCCAAATGATTCATCTAAAGGCCTATTTATAGGCTTACAAAAGAAGTTGAAAGGAAAAACATGGAGTAAATGGTGAGTGGAGAACATGGAGATCATGGGGTTAGTGGAGAAAATGGGATAATGGAGAGACATTCACATTAATTGATTTTTTAACACTCCCCCTTGAATGTCTCGTAATTGTGGATAAGAATATGCCTCGATATTGCCTCATTAAAAACCTTACCAAGAAAACCCAATGGGACAAAACTTGGTAAAGGAAAAAAGAGTGCAGTGCATATTTTTTCTCCCCTGAAAAGATCATCCTTTTAGATCTTTCAAACGACGCATCCCAATCATGTTTACCATCTTTTCAAATGTTGTCGTGGGTAGAGCCTTAGTGAACAAATCTGCTGGATTCTCACTTGACTTTATCTGCTGAACACTTATTTCACCCTTTTGTTGAAGATCATGAGTGAAGAAGAACTTTGGTGAGATATGCTTCGTTTTATCATCTTTGATGTAGCCATCCTTTAGCTGAGCTATGCATGCTGTATTATCTTCAAATAAGGTTGTGGGGATATTTTTATCGACTGAAAGGCCACACGTTCCCCGGATATATTGAGATATCGACCTCAACCAAACACATTCACGACTTGTCTCGTGGATTGCCAATATTTCTGCATGATTAGTTGAAGTTGCTACTAGTGTTTGTTTTGTAGAACGCCATGAAATTGCTGTTCCTCCGCAGGTGAACACATATCCTGATTGAGATCGGGCTTTATGTGGATCAGATAAATATCCTGCATCTGCATACCCAATTAAATCTGATTTGGACAGGTTAGAATAATACAAGCCCATATCCATGGTCCCTCGAAGATATCTAAATATATGTTTCACACCATTCCAATGTCTTCGAGTTGGTGAGGAACTATATCTTGCCAATAAATTTACCGCAAAAGATATATCAGGACGTGTATTGTTAGCAAGATATATCAATGCTCCAATGGCACTAAGATATGGTACTTCAGGACCAATTAGTTCTTCATGTTCCTCACGAGGTCTAAACACATCTTTATTAACATCTAATGACCTCACTACCATGGGAGTACTTAAGGGATGAGCTTTATCCATGTAAAACCTTTTAAGTACTTTTTCCAGATAAGTGGATTGATGCAAGAAAATCCCTTCTTTCAAATGTTCAATTTGAAGACCTAAACAATATCTTGTTTTTCCAAGGTCTTTCATTTCAAATTCTCTCTTTAAATATTGCACGGCTTGTAATAACTCTTCAGGAGTTCTGATGATATTTAAATCATCAACATAAACAACAATTATAACAAATTTTGATCCTAAACCTTTTATAAACACACATGGGCATATAGGATAATTATTATAACCCTCTTTTTTTAAAAATTCACTCAGACGGTTATACCACATCCGTCCTGATTGTTTTAATCCATATAATGCTTTGTTTAACTTAACTGAGTAAATTTCCCGGGAATTATCATTATGTGCTTCTAGCACTTTAAATCCTTCAGGGATTTTCATATATATATCATGGTCTAACGAACCATACAAATAGGCCGTGACCACATCCATGAGACGCATTTCAAGTCTTTCATGCACTGCCAGACATATCAAATATCGAAATGTTATTGCATCCACCACAGGAGAATATGTCTCTTCATAATCAACACCAGGCATTTGGGTAAAACTTTGTGCGACAAGCCGTGCTTTATATCTAGTAATCTCATTTCGTTCATTTCTTTTTCGTACAAATACCCATTTATAGCCTACTGGTTTGATCTCTTTTGGTGTTCGGACTACAGATCCAAAAACTCCTCGTTTTCCAAACGAGTCTAATTCAGACTTAATTGCCTCTTTTCATTTTGGCCAATCATTTCTATTTCTATACTCTCCCACAGAGGTAGGTTCATGATCCTCGTTTTTATTTATGATATCGCACGCTATATTATATACAAAAATATTATCGACAATTATATTATTCCGGTCCCATCTTCTTCTCGTAATGACATAGTTAATCGAGATCTCTTCATTTTCATTAATTTCAGGTACCTAATTCTCTTCATTATTAACTATGTCAATGGTCTCTTCTGGAGAGACATCCTCGATTTGACAATCATGGTTATTTGCTCCTTTTCTTTTTCGAGGATATTTATCTTTGGAACCAAGTGGTCTACCACGCTTCAAGCGTGCCTTAGACTCACTAGCAATTATAGGTTGTCCTTCAGGGACATCAATTTTGATAGGAGCATTTACAGCTGGAATATGAGATTTTGTTATTCTTTTGTGGTCAGTAAATGCGTCTGGCAGTTGATTTGCAATACCTTGCAAATGAATTATCCTTTGAACTTCTAATTCACTTTGTTTTGTTCGAGGATCTAAACATTTCAATGATAATTCATTCCATGAAATCTCTTTTTCCAACTGTTTATTATCTCCCCCTAATGTTGGGAATAGTGATTCATCAAAGTGACAATCTGCAAACCTTGCAGTAAACAAATCTCTAGTTGTTGGTTCAATATACTTGATTATAGATGGAGATTCATACCCAACATATATTCCCGTCCTCCTTTGAGGTCCCATTTTTGTGCGTTGTGGTGGATTAATTGGGACATATACCGCACATCCGAAAATTCGTAAATGGGAAATATTTGGTTCCTGACCATGAACCAATTGTAAGGGAGAATTATCATTATAACTGGTTGGCCGGATGCGTATAAGTTGTGCTGCATGTAAAACAGCATGTCCCCAAGCCCAAACGGGCAGATTTGATTTCATAAGCATTGGTCTAGCAATCCATTGGATCCGTTTTATAAATGATTCTGCCAAACCATTTTGAGTGTGAACATAGGCTACTAGATGTTCCACTTTTAACCCAATTGACATACAATAATTCATAAAAGATTGGGATGTAAATTCACCAGCAGTATCAAGACGAATTGTCTTTATCGAATAATCAGGAAAATGTGCCCGCAACCGAATTATTTGTGCAAGTAATCTTGCAAAAGCCAAATTACGAGATGATAATAAACACACATGTGACCATCGAGTTGATGCGTCAATTAGAACCATAAAATACCGAAACGGTCCACATAGGGGATGAATCGGACCACATATATCACCATGAATTCGTTCTAAAAATGACAGTGATTCGTTCTTTATTTTGGCTGGTGAGGGCCTTGTAATTAACTTTCCTTTGGAACAAGCAACACAAGGAAATTCATGGGATTGAAAAATCTTCTGGTTTTTCAATGAATGACCACATGATTTCTCGATAATTTTCCGCATCATCGTTGAACCGGGATGACCTAACCGATCATGCCAAACCTTAAATATATCTGTAAACTTCATATTTGTTGTATTATATGATTCAACTATTCTTAAATACAATTCAGATGAGAAAGCTGGTAATTTTTCTAACACACACTTTTTGCCCATCATATTTGAGGTAATACAAAGATATTCAATACTTCTTTCATTCATAGTCTCAATATGATATCCATTTAGACGAATATCTTTAAAACTTAATAAGTTTCTTTGAGACTTAGGCGAAAATAATGCATTTTCAATTATGAATTTTGTGCCTTCTGGCATTATAAAATTTGCTCTTCCGGAGCCTTCAAATATCTTTGCACAGCCTGATATGGTATTGACATGTGCTTGATCATTTCTCAGATTAGAAAAATATTTCTTATCTTTAAGAATGGTGTGGGTAGTAGCACTGTCTGCAAGACATATATCCCCAACTTGGATCTTGGATTGATACATATTCATAATCTAGATAAAGAAAGAAAAAAAAATGCGAATAAATAAACTTGAAAGCAATATAAAGCATGAAGAATGACATTGATTTGAAAATAAAATTAAGCTAAAGAAAAACTTTAACAAAACTGAAACAAACTGAAATAAAACATAGTTCATAGCAAACTTAAACATAGAAACAAAATAACAAGCTGAAAGAAACTTCAAATATCATAAGCATCTTGATCACTTCTGGTCACTTCCATCTTCAGGATGGATAAGGAAATCAGCTGCATCCAGGTGCATCAAATCATCGAGGCCTTCGGTGAAATCATTGGAGTCGTCAGCAATGAAATTTGCTTCAACATTCTTTCCTTTGTTCTTCAACAACTCTTGATAAAGATCAACAAAATGCTTGGGAATACGACAAGTACGCGACCAATGGCCTTGCATCCCGCATCGGTGGCAGATGCTTTCCTTCATCTTCTTATTCATGCCACCATCATTGTTTCCTCGTGATTCATCCCTAACATTGTGGTTACTTCGACCACCGGGGAAATAACCTCTTCCTCTTCCTCGTCCACGTCCACATCCGCGGCCTCGGCCACGACCACGACCACGATTATTATTGAATGCTATCACATTCACTTCAGGGAATGGAGCAGAGCCAGTAGGACGAGACTCATGATTTTTCATCAATAACTCATTATTTTGCTCAGCAACAAGAAGACAAGATATCAAATCTCCGTATTTTGTAAAACCCTTTTCACGGTATTGTTGTTGCAAGAGCACATTAGATGCATGAAACGTGGATAACGTTTTTTCCATCATATCAGAATCAGTAACAGTTTCACCACATAATTTCATTTGTGAACTGATTCGAAAAATAGCCGAGTTATACTCACTAACAGATTTAAAATCTTGAAAACGGAGATGCATCCAGTGTAACGTGCTTTCGGAAGAATCACAGTTTTCTAATGATCATACCTCTCTTTCAGTGATTTCCAAAGATCTGCAGGATCTTTGACCATGAGGTATTCAACTTTCAACCTCGCATGAAGGTGATGGCGAAGAAATATCATTGCCTTCGCCTTATCTTGGTTGGATGTTTCTTTTGATTCATCAATTGTCTCCTTGAGACCTTTAGCATCCAAATGGATCTCCGCATCCAACACCCACGACAAATAATTCTTACCGGTAATATCAAGAGCTTCAAATTCAAGCTTGACAAGGTTCGACATGATGAAACTATATGTATATATAAAAAAATGCAATTAGAAAAAAAAAATTAGATTAAACTATAACTTTTCTGATACACAAGATCCAAATGAATGGCGAGTGTAGAGCATACTTAGTTATAGTGACCTTAATATTATAATATGAATAAAAAAAATGCTATAACTTTTCTGATACACAAGATCCAAATGAATGGCGAGTGTAGAGCATACTTAGTTATAGTGACCTTAATATTATAATATGAGTATAAAAAAATGCAATAACTTTTCTGATACACAAGATCCAAATATGGCGAGTGTAGAGCATACTTAGTTATAATGACCTTAATATTATAATATGAGTATATAAAAAAAAAACCTCGAATAGTTGAAGTATCATGTATAAGAATAGTTGAAGTAGAGCCTCGTGCTGATAACGTCTTGTAAAATAATGGAGACGATGCTAGAAAGTAAAAGAGACAAGAGAATAGAGTATAATTTGTATTCAAATGATTTCCTTTTCTTTTTTTAGCACTCCCAAATGATTCATCTAAAGGCCTATTTATACGCTTACAAAAGAAGTTGAAAGGACAAATATGGAGTAAATGGTGAGTGGAGAACATGGAGATCATGGGGTTAGTGGAGAAAATGGGATAATGGAGAGACAATCACATTAATTGATTTTTTAACAGAAATTCCTATTTTGAAGGTTGACGAAGAAAGGGTTAACCGAAAGAAGGCACTGCCCCTAACTCCCACTTTTCAGCCCACCAGAAAATAATTAGATTAAGAAAAATTACTTCCATACCCAAATATGAAACAAACTTTACCTCTCTCTTCTATTAGTATAATATCTAGATTTTAAAATCCCAAATTTTTACCGAAACTATTGTCGAATTTACCTATTTGTTCCTGAGCCTAATATTAGATGCTAGCTGAATTATTCCCGAATCCCGAATTTCTGACTATGGTGGTGATTAAATATTGAATCTCCAAAAATAAGCCACCATCCACTTTTATATTAGTTAATTAATTTTGAGTTTGACTGAGTTTGAGAGAGTTGTGGCTTACGAAACCACTTGAAACTTTTGCAACTAAAAACATCTTGGTTTTAAGAGTGATATGGCTAAAAATGGGATTAAACGATACCGTTCGAATCGGGTATGAATCTTAGAGCTCTCAGGGGTAAAACGGAAGTTTCACCTACAAACGGCTCCGAAATGGGAGCTGGATCTTTCTTCAAAGCCCAATAACCCAAAAACGGATCTGTCCTATTAGGTATGGGTAGCAATCCGTTACAAACCAATTCAGATATGTAAAGAGTAATTCAAATTCATGGTTATTTCTAAGAGGCGGTTTAAACTACATCTCCTATCATGAAACGAGTTTAAACTCTACTATTGATTCTTGGTTTTGATGACTACAACACACTGCAAAGTTGTGCTACTTCTTAAATATTGCGGATGTATCAATGTCAATACCATGTGTGATACACAAAGGCAAAGTTGATCCAATGAAGCTCTCAAAGAAAATTTGATCAAGCTACAAAGTTCTAAGTTTAAGACAAGATTGATCAAGCAAGCTTCAACAATTAAAGACAATGGCTCAAGCTCAAATTCAAGACTCAAGATTAAGACAAGATTCAGTGCTTCAATGTGTTTTATTAAATGTCTTGTAGACAATTGTAATTTTATTTTTTTGAGTCTTAGAATGATGTAATAGCCTTGTCACACACACACTCACACATATCTTTATAATTGAGTATTTTTTCACAAGTTTAAAGGTCGAAACAATCTTGATTAAGATTAGCTGTTGAGTACCAGTCGACTGCCGTTTGGCACCAGTCGACTGAACTAGTATGAAATTGTCTAAACTTTTCCAAACTCTGGTCAGTCGACTCTTCATGGAAACCCAATCAACTGTTCAAGTCGTTTCGTCATATTTCAGAATTTAAAACTTGTTTTTCAAATTCAAAAGTTTTATATCCGTTTTTAATCAGTTTTATTAACTGTTTTACAACGTCCTAGTGATTCCTCTCTATAAATAGAGCCTAGGAATCACCATGGAAAGGTTCCAAGCATTTTTTATAAAAGTTTAAGTTTTTGCTTTTGAAAAGATAACAAGTATTCAAACAAGCATTCATAATCTTCTCCGTCTTGGTTCTCTGAAATCAGTCTAGTATAACATTGAATTCGTTTTAGACTAATTTCGGAAGTTGACCTATTAGCCTCCATACAAAAATCACAATCACAACAAGGCTATAGGTTGTTGTAACTCTTTTATTGTTTTCTTTCACTCTTGGGTTGTGGGAGTGGTCCTCTCGGTTGGAGAGTAGGGCTCTATGTTGTAGAGTCAGGTTTTCACTCTTGGTTGAAGAGTGGGTTTGCTCTCTAGTGGTGAGAGAGGTCTGCGGGTTGGACAAGTTATTGTCTAAATGCCATAGGGTATTCTTGTATTTTGTTCAAGAATAGTGAAAAATCTTAAATGGGTTGCTTGGGGACTGGATGTAGGTCGGAAGGACCGAACCAGGATACATCGCTGTGTACTTTGTGGTTGATTCTCTCTGTGGTTGTATTTTCTTTACTTGCTTTTTAATTTCTCTCTGAAACTTGTTTGGCAAGTCGACTGTCCCTCTTCTATAAGTCGACTGATCAGACTGGTATAACATAATCTTCAAAAAACTTTTCTGACAAGTCGACTGAGTTTCGCTATAAGTCGACTGATCAGACTTGTATAAAATATTCTTCTATTCTGTTGCCCCAGTCGACTGTATTCCCTTTCAAGTCGACTGGACAGTAAGAAAAAGTTCAATTCTGTTATTATTTTTTATACAACACTATTCACCCCCCCTCCCTTTTAGTGTTTCTTGCCTTGCCTACAGGATCTCCAACACTTGGTATCAGAGCCTGGTTGAGTGCAATGGCAACTAATTCTAATGCAAGCCAATACCATGAAGGCCAATCCACAGAAAGGCCACCCCTATTCGATGGAACCAATTACAACTATTGGAAGTGTAGAATGAAGATCTACCATCAGGTCATCAATTATGAGATATGGAACATGACGGAGACCGAGTACACCGCTCTTACCATTCCATATGCACAATGGAACGATGACATAAAGAGCGAAAAAATGAACAATGCAAAGGCAATGAACGCTCTATTTTGTGCCTTTACCAAGGAGGAGTTCAATCGTGTGTCCAATGCAACAACGGCGCATCAAATTTGGCACACACTCGAGGTAACTCATGAAGGAACTAATTAAGTTAAAGAGTCTAAAATATATGTTCTTGTTCACAGGTTTGAAATGTTCCGCATGAAGGAGAACGAGAATGTGTCTGAAATGATCACAAGGTTCATGGATATTACAAACTCTCTTGTGGCACTTGGAAAGACGTACACTCAAGCCGAAATGGTGAGGAAAGTACTTCGTGCACTAACACCCGAATGGGAGAAGAAGAACACCGCCATAGAAGAGGCCAACGATTTAACACAACTCTCTCTTGAGAATCTTGTGAGAAATCTTATGGCGTATGAGGTACAACTTGAAAAACGCAAGAAGGATCTAGAACCTCAACAATCAAAGAAAAAGTCTCTAGGATTCAAGGCCATGTCGGACTCCGAAGATGAAGAAGAAGATGAGGAAGAGATAGCCATGTTCACGAGAAAGTTCAAAATGTTTCTAAGGAAAGGTAAATTTAATTCAAAATATAAGGATACTAATGAACTTCCAACTTGTTTCAAGTGTAACAAGACAGGACATATGAAGAAGGATTGCCCACTAGAGAATGCGAAATCTAAAGGAAAGGCTTTCAACTTCAAGAAGGAGAAGTACACCAAGAACAATAACATGAAGAACAAAAAGGCGTATCAAGCAACTTGGGACGATAGCGACTCTTCATCGGAAGAAGAAAGTGAAGAGACAAATGAGGTTGCTAATGTATGCTTTATGGCTTCACAAAAGCAAGTAAGTGATGATTATGATTCGAATGATTTATTAGATACTTTCAATGAGATTTTTCAAGAGCTTAAAAAAGAAAAATTAGAACTAAAAACTTGGAGAAAGTAAATCAAACACTTTCCCAAGAGAATCTTGACTTAGATAAAGAAGTCAAGTCTTTAAATTATCGAATTTCTAGTTTGGATATAGATCTTTTATCTCTTTAGAAAAATTATGAAGTGGTATCCAAGAATGTATCTAAATTTAATAAAGGAAAGGAGAATTTAAATGATGTTCTCCAACATCAAGTTCAATCTAATAAGAGATTTGGACTTGGTTTTCAAAAGTTTCTTGAAAAACCTCATGTTACTAAGAACACTAGTGTAAATAAGCCTGAATCTATTTCTAGTGTTAAAGAATAAATTATATGAATTTTTTGAAAAACCTATAACTGTAGTTTTTAATGAAAAAGTAATTCTGTAGTTCAGATCAGTCGACTGGACCCAAATTTCAGTCGCCTGTCCAGAGGTTCTGAGTCTTATTCAACAAAATGAAAACCTCAGATAAGTCGACCTATTACACCTCCCAGTCAACTGGATTTCAGTAGCAGTCGACTAAAAGGTTCGATAAGGTCGACTGGACAGAGCAAAAAATATATATGGGTTTTAGTCAATTTGAGTCAGAAAGATAGAGTTACTTATATAAAATCATATATTCTTGTTGTATGTAATTCTATAGATTATATTTTTGCATTTGGTGGAAAGTTAAACTCACTTTGGGTTTGGTTTCCCAAAAACCAATCACTTTTGGACCCAATGAAAATGGTACCATATTCACATTGAAAATTTTATAGGTACCTAAAAGAGAACGTTGGATACTTGACAGCGGATGCTCAAAGCACACGAATGGTCATGCCAACCTCCTATCTTCCATTCAAGAGATTGATGGAGGAACAGTCACATTCGGTGACAACAACAAAGGAAAGGTCATTGGAATAGGCATGGTCGGTAAGCACACTAATCCTTCAAAAGAAGATGTTTTTCTTGTTAGTGGTTTTAAGTATAATTTATTAAGTATTAGCCAATTGTGTGATAAGGGATATAAAATTGTTTTTGAAAAAGATGCTTGTTTAATTTATGACTCTACCATGCAAAATATAATTTTTCAAGGATTTAGGAAGAATAATATTTATGAATTGTGTTTAAAATCAAAATGAATTTTTGATTAATGATTTTTTCTTTGTAGTTTCTAATAATGATTCTTGGCTTTGGCATAAGCGATTTGGCCATGTGAACATGAAAAATATTGCTAAATTATCTAAATACAACCTATCTAAAGTGCTGCCAAGACTATCCTATAAAAAAGATAAGTTATGTGATGCATGTCAACTAGGTAAACAAATTAAATCTACTTTTAAGACAAAAGAAGTAATTTCTACTGGTAGGCCTCTCGAATTAATCCACATGGATTTATTTGACCCTACTAGAGTTGCTTCCTTAAATAAAAGTAGGTATGTATTTATTTTAGTAGATAATTTTTCACGATTCACTTGGGTTTTCTTTTTAAAACATAAGAATGATGCTTTTGATGAATTTGCAAATTTTTTTAAACGGATTCAAAATCAAAAGTCTCTAACCATAGTCACTATTAGAAGTAATCATGGTGGAGAATTTGAAAATAAAACGTTTTCAGAATATTGCAACAAGATTGGTATAACACATTCATTTGCATTTCCTAGAGCTTCACCACAAAATGGAGTGGTCGAAAAAAAGAATAGGACTTTGCAAGAGTGTGCATGTACCATGCTTGTTGAAAGCAATTTAACTAAGTATTTTTGGGCTGAAGCTGTTGCTACAGCTTGTTATGTTTTAAATAGAATTTTGATTAGGCCTTTAGCTCGATCCAAAATCCGAGCGTCCGAACAACCGAGCGTGAAAATGGAGAAAATCATTGCCTCAAGATTCACGCTTGATCTTGATCACGGTTCTGATCGAGCCACTTAGCTTGGATCCAAAATTTGAGTGTTCGAACAACCGAGCGTGAAAATGGTGAAAAACATCGTCTCATGATTCGCGCTTGATCTCCATCAACGGCTCAGATCATGGCACGTAGCTCGGATCTAAAATTTGAGGATCCGAACTACCGAGCGTGAAAATGGAAAAAAACATCGCATCAGGATTTGCGCTTAATCTTATCAACAGCTCAGAGCACACCACGTAGCTCGGATCTAAAATCAGAGGATCCGAATTACCGAGCGTGAAAATGGCGAAAAGGGTCACCTCATGATTCGCGCTTGATCTCCATCAATGGCTCAGAGCATGCCACGTAGCTCGGATCTAAAATCCGAGGATCCGAACCACCGAGCGTGAAAATGGCAAAAAACATTGTCTCATGATTCGCGTTTGATCTCTATCAACGGCTCAGATCACGCCATGTAGCTTAGATCTAAAATCCGAGGATCCAAACTACCGAGCGTGAAAATGGCGAAAAACATCATCTCATGATTCGCGCTTGATCTCCGTAAACGGCTCAGATCATGCCATGTAGCTCAGATCTGAAATCCGAGGATCCGAACTACCAAGCGTGAAAATGGCAAAAATCATCGCATCAGGATTCGTGCTTGATCTCATCAATGGCTCAGATCATGCCACGTAGCTCAGATATAAAATCCGAGGATCCGAACTACCGAGTCTGAAAATGGAGAAAAACATTGCCTCGTGATTCGCGCTTGATCTTAATCGACACCTCTGATCATGCCACATAGCTCAGATTTAGAATCCGAGCATCTGAGCAACCAAACTTCGAAATGGAGAAAATGCTTACCTCTCGATGCGTGCACACGATCAGAGCGCTCAGATCGAGCCACGTCAGCGGACGCCAGATCAACCATTTGATCGTTCAGAAAATTGTGCCGCCGACGTGAACAACGCTCCAGATTTCGCCACGTCGATGTTTACTTGATTAATTCTTTTATTTCCTAATTAATTATTTAAAAATTGTGATAAATAATTAAAAATTCAAAAAACTAATTAAAAATTCTAAAAAATATTTATAAATTGGAGAAAAATATTTTTGAACTCTTGGAAAAATAATTATTAATTGGAATGATTAATTGATGCTTTTTGAAAATAGATTGTTGCTTTGCAAAACTGAATAAATGATTCAAAAAATAATTAAAAATTAGAAAAAATCAATGAAAAATCCTGAAGATCCCATCAACATGTTTGAATACGTGGCAGGCTCAATTAAATGCTTTTAAGTCCCGTCGGCGATTCTAAAGCTCCAATAGAACTCCGATAAAATCACATACGCCATTAAAACAAGAAAACTACTCCCCAAAGGCTGTTAAACTCAGTCTTCGGGGGTGGGGGGCTCTTGATATGGCTAAAAATATGATTAAATTGAGACCGTTCGAATCGGGTATGAATCTTAGAGCTCTCAGGGGTAAAACGGAAGTTTCACCTACAAACGGCTCCGAAATGGGAACTGGGTCTTTTTTCGAAGCCCAATAACCCAAAAACAGATCTGTCATATTTGGTATGGGTAGCAATCCGTTACAAACCAATTCAGATATGTAAAGAGTAATTCAAATTCATGGTTATCTCTAAAAGGTGGTTTAAACTATCTCTCTTATCATGAAACGAGTTTAAACTCTACATCTTATGCAAAAACACTGTGACATAGAGATAAATGATTATCTCTAAACTGTCTCTTAAGGCGATCATAAATACCTTCTCCCCCCACCATAACAAGGTAATCGATATTTTTCCACATAAACGCTCTTTCATAATCTTCCTGATTACTGACTTGAGCGTCGGAGGGTTCGTCGCCGGGATCCATCCTGATATATCGAACTTTTTGCAGGTCTATGGCAACGGCAAGAAACCAGTAAAATGCCGGTGAAAGTCAACAGATTTGCCTTATTTATTTCCAAAAGAATCCACAAATTCATATGTTTTCTCCCACACCAAAATCAACAGCAACAAAGAGATTTTACAAAATCACTGGAAACCTTCTTTTAGAAGAAAATAACATCTATATGATTTCTAAATAAAGAAATAGAAAAATAAAATATTTGGATACAATTTAGTGTATTAATAGTGAGGATTCAAAATTCTTAGTAAAATATGAGAAAATTAAGGAAAGATGGCGAATTACTTTGAGAAGTTATTAAATGAAAAGGTTGTGGGCAACTTAAATATCGAAAACTTAAGGAAGAGTCGAGAGCATATATTTTTTCGTAGAATTAAGACCTTAGAGATTTGAAATGCTCTAGGAATGATAAAAATAGGAAAAGCTTTATGACCGGATGGTATACCCATTGAAGTTTGGAATTGTCTTGGTGATGTAGGAGTAGGTTGGCTAATAAGATTATTTAATGGGATTTTGAGGTCCAAGAAGATGCCCAGAATAAAGAAAGACTATTTTAGTACATACATATAAAAATAAAGGAGATATACAAAGCTGCTTCAACTACCGAGAGATTAAATTAATGAGCCATACGATGAAACTTTGGGAGAGAGTGATCGAACATAAATTGAGACTAAAAACTACAATGTCTGATAATCAGTTTGGATTTATGCCTGGGTGGTCAACAATGCAAGCAATTTATCTACGGAGAAGACTATAAAAAAATATAGGGAGAATAAGAAAAATCTATATATGGTGTTTATAGATTTAGAAAAAGCATATGATAAAGTTTTTAGAGACATAATATGGTGGGCATTAAATAATAAAGAAAAGTAATTATTCGGTATATTGAAGTGATTAAGGATATGTATGAAGGGGCAATGATCACTATTAGAACAACTACATGAGAGACCAATGATTTTCCTATTACAGCAGGTTTACACCAAGGTTCGGATTTAAGCCCTTACCTCTTTGTTTTGGTTATGGATGAATTGACGCGATGAATATAAGATGAGGTTCCTTGGTATATACTTTTTGCTAATGATGTCGTCTTAGTAGACTAGACTAAAGCAGGAATCAATATTAAATTAGAAGTATGGAAAGAAACTTTGAAAGGTAGAGCATTTAGAATAAGCAGAACTAAAACAGAATATATAATTTTAGTGATATTCAGAACACAAATAAAAGTAGTGAAGCTTGATGGTCAAGAGGTACCTAAGAAAGACCGTTTCCGATATTTAGGCGCGGTTATACAAAGAGATTGAAAGATTAGTGAAGATGTTATACATAGGATCCAAATATGGTGGCTTAAGTGGAGAAGCTCTAGTGATGTTTTGTGTAACAAACAAGTACCTTTGAAACTGAAAGAAAATTTTATAGGACGGCTGTTAGACCAACAATGATGTATGGTGTAGAGTGTTCGGCAACAAAGAAACAACATGTCCAAAAAATGAGTGTAGAGGAGATGATGATGCTAAGATGGATGTGTGGTAAAATCAGGAAGGATAGAATTAAAAATGAGTATATACGAGACATGGTAAATGGCTCCTATTAAAGATAAATTAAGGGAGAATCAACTCAGGTGGTTTGGACATGTCACACGTATACCTAGTAGTGCCCCGGTTAGAAAGAGTGATTTAATAAGTATTGTGGGTAGAGTTAGGGGTAGGGAAAGACCTAAACTTATTTTAATGGAAACAGTGCGAAAAGATATAATAGCCTTACAGAAGATATTACACTAAATATAGCTGAGTGGAAAACAGAATTCATGTAGCTAACTCCAACTAGTTGGAAAGAAAGTTTTTTTTATTGTTGTTGTTGTTGTACTTTTTTTTTTGATAACGCGGATAGAGTCCTCAGACTCCAGCCCAGAAAATATATATTAATAAAAACTAGTACAACAAAGAGCGGTTTTTCTGGGAGTAAAACTGCACAATCTACAGATAACGATATGTACAAGAGGACTATATACATAAGCAAATCGCCGAAAAATGAGAACCTCTGAAACACTCAAAAAAGCAAAATACAATAAGGCAGACGGTAATACTACTCCAAGATCAACGGGGGAAAGAGGAAACGACATCTGAAGTGGCCAAGAGGGCCTGAAGGCTGAAACAAGACATCCGCAAGCAACTTGAAACCTTCTTTTGGTTTATAAAATTTTATTTGAAGCTTTGAAATTTTTGGTGATGAAACTCTATCTTTAGCCTGTAAATAGAGATTTCATGAGTTTCATAAAAATAAAAACAATATGAAACTAATTCAATGAAACTTCATATGGGGGCCTACTATTTTTACAACCTGGTGAAACTCAAATTTTAAGAAGTTTATGAAGCCAATCACAAAAACCTGACAAATGAAACTTGAGATTCACTTGGTTTCTCGGTTTCAACGTGAGTTTTATATAGCCAAAGAGACCCTTATATGGTCATTGATAGTTAACTGAGGGGTATCTTCCATCGTAGAAGCCATTGTTGGAGCTTTGGGCCCTTTCTTGGCCATATCTACAAGAAGGTATAGGAAGGAAATGGAGGTTTGGGGAAGATGAGAACAAGAATCAAGAACCAGACAAGAGAAGAAGTAGAAGTGAAATCACAAACATGCGCAGCGCTCCAAATGAGCTGCTGCCTTCTTTTATACACTAATCACGCAATGTACACGTAAAAAGCTGGCTGTTAAGGCAGTTAAAGAGTGGGTCCCCTCTTACAATCAATCCCTACCCTTCCTCTACTCTAACCCAATGGTTCAGATTAAATCCTGAACCGTTATTTACATTATGCAACCAACCCCTTATCACTTAGGACTGAAACGCAACATTCACAAAAGAATCAGATACACCCATTGCCTTTTAACTCCTGAGCTTTACTCTCCTTTTCCAGCTTGAGCTTAATGGCTATCAGCAGCTAATGGTGTGTAACAACTCCTCCCCCCGATCTTTAAGACCTTGCCTTAAGGTCGAATGCAGGAAAGCGCCGAACTAAATCCCAATACGACTCCCAGGTTGCCTCTTCTATTGGATGGTGCTTCCATTTAATAAGAAACTCAGAGATTAATTTCTTCCCTTTCACAATTGACCTCCTATCTATTATGTCCTCAGGCTCTAATAATGACTTCGAAACAATAGTAGGTATACTACTCTGAATTTGAACTGCTGCACCGACATGTTTCTTCAGTTGGGATATGTGAAGAACTAGATGGATTTTGGCATCACTGGGCAGGTCCAACTTGTATGCAACTTTACTTACTCTTGCAATTACTGCATATGGACCATAGTATAATGGGGATAACTTTTGAATAGCCCTTGTAGCAACACTGGATTGACGATACGGCTGAAGCTTCAAATAGACCAAATCCCCAATTTCAAACTCTTGCTCAACTCTCTTCTTATCTTCTAACATCTTCATGCGTTCTTGAGCTATAATCAAATGATCTTTAAGTAGCTGTAATTGAACATCCCTAGACAACAAAGCTTCTTCTACCTGCAGACTCTTTGCGGTATAAGGAATATAAGAAACCAAACTGGGAGGTTTCTTTCCATACAATGCCTGATAAGGAGTTGTTTTAGTTGCTCCATGCCAATGGTATTGTACCAATATTCCGCCCACATTAACCACTTACTCCATTCCTTTGGCTTCATGTTACAAAAACATCTCAAATAAGTCTCTAAACACCTATCCACCGCCTCCGTTTGGCCATCGGACTGAGGATGATAAGCGGTTGAAAATTTTAATTTTGTACCCTGCATCTTAAGTGTCTCCTGCATCAAACTGCTAGTAAAAACAGATCCCCTGTCACATACAATGGAAATAGGCATTCCATACAACTTAAAAACTCCCTCTATTAATATTTGCAACACATCCTTTGCAGAAAATGGGTGTCGAATGGGAAAGAAATGGGCATATTTTTTCAACCTATCAACTACCACCAAAATTACTGAGTAACTTGCACTGATTGGCAATCATTCCATGAAATCCATAGTCGCATGTTCCCATACATTTTCAGGTATAGGTAGAGGTTGAAGTAGACCAGCTGGTGCATGGCATATGTACTTATTTGCTTGACATATTGTACACTCTTTAACATAAAGTTAACATAAAGTTGAACATCCTTCTTCATACCCTTCCACCAAAAAGCTCTTCTTAATCTCTGCAATGTCCTATCATAGCCAGAATGACCCCCAATAGGAGCATCATGATGTTCTTGGATCAACAACTGACGAAAAGAAGATGTGGGGCTGATCACTACCTTCCCTGCTTTATACCATACGCCTTTGTCATAGACAAATTTACTCCCATGCTTGTTACTATGTTTGAGCGCCAATTCTTTGAAGTAGTTTTCTGTAGATGTCATGTGAATAACCTGCTTCCACCAATCAGTCACTAACATAGATAGTTGTTGTAGGAAGCAATCCATATCTCTTCTAGACAACCTATCAGCAGGTACATTATCTTTCCCCTTTTTGTATTCAACTTCAAAGTTAAACCCATATAGTTTAACCAACCAAGAGTGTTGAGCTTCAGTTGATAGCCTTTGATCCAATAGGTATTTGAGAGGTTGATGGTCTGTTCTTATTACAAACTTTCTTCCAAACAAAAACTGCTTCCATTTTTTCACCGCAAGCAAAATTGCCAACATTTCCTTTTCATAAGCAGAAAAGTGTAAACTTCTTCCTTTCAAGGCTTGACTGATAAATGCAATTGGGTGTTTCTTCTGCAGAAGAACTGCCCCCACTCCTTCTTTACAAGCATCGCATTCTACTATGAATGTTTCATTGAAATCTGGCAATTGAAGGACTGGGGCAGACATTAATGCTTGTTTGAGTTTCTCAAATGCAATTGATGCTTCATCAGACCATTTGAACCCATCTTTTTTGGTTAACTCAATCAATGGAGAAGCTATATTACCATAATTACGTATAAACTTCCTATAGTATCCAGTGAGTTCCAAAAAACATCTCAAAGATTTCACATTCTTTGGAAATGGCCAATCTCTTATTGCAGCTATTTTACTTTCATCAACAGAGATCCCCTCTTCTGATACTACATGGCCCAAGTATTCCACCAGCAATTGCCCAAATTCACACTTAGATTTTTTAACAAAAAGTGTGTTGTCTTGGAGAATTTTTACCACTTCCCTTAGATGTCTTAAGTGATCACACCAAGATGCACTAAAGACTAATATATCGTCAAAGAATACCAAAACAAACTTCCTTAGATGTGGGCAAAATATATCATTCATTAAACTTTGAAAGGTGGATGGTGCATTGCTCAAACCAAATGGCATTACTAAAAATTCATAATGCCCACTGTGTGTTCTAAAAGCAGTCTTGTGTATATCATTATTGTGCATACGGATTTGGTGATAGCCTGACCTTAGATCAAGCTTTGTAAAAAACTTAGACCCATGTAACTCATCTAGCAAATCATCAATTATAGGAATAGGATACTTATCTTTGATTGTTTGCTGATTTAAAGTTCTATAATCCACACACATCCGCCACGATCCATCATGTTTCTTAACCAAAACCACCGGAGAAGAATATGAACTTGTGCTTGGACAAATTACTCCTTGTTGCAACATGTCAGTTATCAGCTCTTCAATGGCATTCTTTTTTTCAAAAGAGTGTCGATATGGTCTGATACACACTGGTTTTGAGCCTTGGATCAATGGAATTTGATGATCAGCTGTTCTTCTTGGAGGCAACCCCTTAGGTTCATCAAACACATTTTGGAACTCATTTAACAACTCAATCATTTCCCTTGGTAACTCAGTCTTCACTTTTTGCTCAGTAGCTAAATTTATCAAATACAAGATGAATCCCCTATGAATTAACAAAGCCAACTTATTGACTTCTTTTTCACTCATAATTTGATTGGAGCTAGGTCTCAAACCTGCTAATTTCCATTCTCTTCCCCTATGAAAAAACATTAATTGTTTATCTACAATATCAACAGTCACCTCCTTAACTTGTTTCATCCATTTTGCACCTAGTACAACATCATGACCTCCAATGGGAAAAACCAAAAAGTCATCAGTAAACTTATACCCCTGGCAAACAATCTCTATCCCTGCGCAAAGCCCACTGCCTTCAACCTCCTTGCCTCCAGCTACACGCACACTAAACTTTTGTGCAATGGACAATTATAACCCTGTCTTTTCAACAACATATGGATCAATATAGTTGTGAGTAGCCCCGCTGTCTAACAAGATGTGTACCACCTGTCCATTGAGTTCAGCTTTAAAAATCAAACACTCAGTATTTGTGCCTATGTTCAAGGCAACAAAATTATCCTGGCTGCAATCCACTTGGGAAGGTTCATCCATAGCAATTAGCTGATTCAAAACATCCTCTTCTTGAATGCTGAATAAATCCCAACTCCCCTCAATGCACATATATACTTTCGTTTTACAAATATGGCCTGGTGTAAATTTTTGATCGCAATGAAAGCACAAATTCTTTTTCCTTCTCTCTCAAACTTCGTTAGGAGTTAATTTCTTCAAGATAGGCCCCCAGCTACTTGACTCTTAGGAGTAATTTGTTCATTTGTATGAGGGTTAGAACCATGCTGAAAAGAATTTTTGAAATAGGGTTTAAAACTACCCCTATTCAATCCCTTCAAAGCTTCATTTTTCTTTTCATATTTACTTGCAACCTTGAAAACCTCACTCAAGGTATGTGGTTTTGCCATGAGTACATCATGTTGGATGTCAATTTTGAGGCCACTGATGAATTGTTGGACCAAATAGGATTCACTCACTCCTTCAACTAAACAATTAAGTTTTTCAAACTTTCTTTGATAATCCAGCACTGAAGTAGTTTGTTCTAATCGACAGAGTGTACGGGTAGCATTTTCATACATTCCTAACCCAAATCGATTACAAATTCCATCCCTAAATTACTTCCATGTAACCAGACCATCATTAACTTTCAAAAACCACCTACACCACTGTATTGCTTCTTCTTTCAAGAAAAAATAAGACACTCTAACTTTCTCATATCCTACAATCTAATAAACTTCAAAATAGTGTTCAACTTGGAACAGCCAATTGAGTACATCCCTCGTACCAGAAAATGGAATTACATCAAGCTTAGGAGGTTTCGGGAAAAAAAAATTCATCATCAGTTGCTGTAAATTTTTTCCCTCCATTCTATTACCCTCCATTTTTGAACCAAGATTTACATCCATAGAAAAGTGATCAAGATCATGATTACCTGATGTATGGGGAGAAAAATTTGGTGACAAATTTAGCCCAACAGAGCCAAGTCTTCCCTTCTCTTCTCTGTTTGTTGCAGCTAGAGATTTCATTTGCTCCGTCATTTGTTGCATTTGAGCGAACATCAATGAAGACTACATCGACATCTCCTTTGATAGCTCCTTGATTTGCTGCTCAACCCCACTCAACCTTAACTCCAAGATTCGATGGTGTTGCTGCCAATCCAATTCTGGGCCTCCCCCTAACACACCTTTAGAATTTGGAGGTACGAGTTCTTGACAGATCTGATCTTCATCGATTGAATTCCCAAAGGGATCAGAAGGCTCTGATACCAATTGATGGGTATCTTCCATCGTAGAAGCCATTGTTGGAGCTTTGGGCCCTTTCTTGGCCATATCTACAAGAAGGTATAGGAAGGAAATGGAGGTTTGGGGAAGATGGGAACAAGAATCAAGAACCAGACAAGAGAAGAAGAAGAAGTGAAATCACAAACATGCGCAACGCTCCAAATGAGCTGCTGCCTTCTTTTATACACTAATCACGCAATGTACACGTAAAGAGCTGGCCGTTAAGGCAGTTAAAGAGTGGGTCCCCTCTTACAATCAATCCCTACCCTTCCTCTACTCTAACCCAATGGTTCAGATTAAATCCTGAACCGTTATTTACATTATGCAACCAAACCCTTATCACTTAGGACTGAAACACAACATTCACAAAAGAATCAGATACATCCATTGCCTTTTCACTCCTGAGCTTTACTCTCCTCTTCCAGCTTGAGCTTAATGGCTATCAGTAGCTAATGGTGTGTAACATTAATATGACATAATAGTTTAGATGGACAATTAATTATTAAATTCTGTAACAGAGGCAAGAGATATCATTTTCCTTGTTAATGGCTATACCTTATATAAGGTTTTGCCTACCCCCCTTGAGTTGAACGTGGCTCTGCCACTGCCCATAATCCCCCATGATCTAGGAGTAAAAGGATCTGCCGCCTTTGATAAAAGGTGTTTCTTTCATCTGAATTGTTGGATCCTTACCTTATTCTGCCCGCCCATCAACCCGTTTGCTTGGTCTATTTATTAGGCAATCACATTTAGATTCTTGAAGATAATAAAAACAAAATTTAAATTTTTTTATAAAAAAAAGAAGAAGAAAAAAACCCAATGTTTCAAAAAGTACTAAGTATGCCTATTTCATCAAATTTTTCCAATCACTTTTTTCTCTCTCTTACGAGTCAGCTTTGACTCCATTGACTCATGTTGACTGTGTAAAAAGTAGTACGAACTACATAAAATACCCCCTCTTTAAACTTAAACTAGTAATATACACGTGCAATCCACGTATTAATTTTTTTATTTAAAAAAAAGTAAAAATTATGATTTACACGTGCAATGTATGTCTTAATAAATAGGATTATATATTTTTAAAAGTAAATGTGAAGACAATAATGAGAGAGTTATAGTTGCACGTAAGTAGGTAGATTTACAACTCTAACTCTTCCATTATAATAGTTATTATATACTATATTATTGATAGATAGATAGATAGATAGATAGTAATTTACACGTGTAATATACATTTAATATATTAAAAAAATTTAAGTAAAAAATCTGACAGACGGAGGATTCGAACCTGAGACTTCCTTTATATTAGTTATGCACGTGTAATGTACGCGTTGATAGATTCACAAATGACACTTAGACCTTCTCATATTATAATATTACTAGGTACGCCCGTTGACACGTGCCTACGGCACGTCTTCGAATGGTGCACCTTATTTGATCATATAAAATAGTTTTGGAGGTCCATCAAATTAATTGAAGTAGCAAATATAGAGCAAAAAACATATTATGTGATTTTTTTGAATTATTTTTAAAGTATTTAATTTTTAATTTTTTTAGTTTTTAATTTTTTAAATTTTTTAAAATTTTTTAAAATTTGTATTTTCTGAATTTTTTGAATAGAAGAGGGAGGGAGAGAGAGAAAAAAAAAATTAAATAAATATATGAGTTGTTTTGGGTGGGAGATTTGAATTTGAGTTTTGGGGGGAAAATATATTTTGTGAGGTTAAATCTAGGCCTTTGACTTTTTTGGGATTGAAGGAGAGCCACTTGATAGCTTTCTTTGTGTTTTATTATATAGATAATATTTTTCACGTGCGATGCACGTTTTGATAGGAGTTGGAGAATTTTTACGTGCGATATACGTGTTAAGAAATAATTTTGGAGTTGGACGTTCGTTGCACGTAATTGAGAAAAATATTTTGAAGAAAAAGCTACGATTTGTACATGCAATGTATATGTTCGTAAGTAGAATTAGAGTTATACGTGCAACATATGTATTTATTTGGTGTTAAAAAATATTAAAAATTTATTTTGCACGTGCATTGCACGTTTAAATAGGTGAAATTTTGTTTGTTTATTTGTTTTTGTTGTAATTAATAAGAGAGTTGGAGTTTCCGTGCAATGCACGGGTTTGTATCTTGACAAATTACAACCCCAACTCTCCCATTATAATATTAGAGATTAGAGATTAGAGATTGGAGATTAGCCCAACTCTCCCATTATAATATTAGAGATTACAGATTACAGATTACAGATAAACCGATCTCCATTCTTTCTCCTTCATCTATTCTCCTTTCTTCTCATGTTTGAAACCCGAAACCCAAACCTATTTCTCCTATCTTCTCATTTCTGAACCAAATTTGAAACCCAAAACCCTCACTCCATCGAGAGAAAAATGATAATGAGCGCCCTTCGGAAAATAAAAATATATTTTAGGTCCTATAAATGCAAATACAGTTTCCTGATCCAATATAATGGCAGAAACAAAAAAACGTCATTGGCGCGAGTAAACAAAGCTCGTCCTCTTTAACAATGGAGAATTCAAAATTACAAAAGCAAAGTCTTATACCCTATCGCCATTTCGTCTCCACAACCCAAAAAATCCCCAAACAGCTCGCTCGATACTCCCATAATCCCCCTCACCACCGCGACCACCTCCTCCAGCTCCAGCCGTATATCCATCCTCTCGCACCCCTCATCCTCCTCCTCCTCCTTCTCCACTTCCAAGAAGAAGGCACGGGGAACCACGTGGCTCTTCGTCTCCGAATTTTACAAATACAATTTCAATACACATATTATTTTTTGATAATTACTTCAATACATAGATAGTAAGCATTTGTTGTGTTTAGCAGTTTGAACTATGATTATTCTGATGCTTCAACAATTTGATGATAATCAGTTTGGATTCCGAGTGTCAAGAGACAGCTCTCTCTCTCTCTCTCTCTCTCTCTCTCTCTCTCTCTTGAGGAGATGGAGTGAGGGCCAACGTAGCCTTGCTCGGTATCGGGCGACGATGGGTGTGGTGGAGGAAGATGTATCGGCTTGACTGGTGGCAAAAATTCCGTCGAACGCGCTCGCCAAGAGGACGAAGACGTGAGAAGAATTTGACTCACGTCAATCGGCTAGCTCCCAAGAACGACAGAGAAGATGAAGCATCGATCACCTTGGCTGAGTTCTGTGATTTCAAAGACCAAGTTCTCAAAGCCTTCCAAGTTGCCTCAAATATGGACCGTCAAACAAGCGATCATCCTAGAACTATGCTACAAGGAGAGTCTCGCATGTCAACACGATCTGAGGGACTGGAAGACCTAATCCTTCGTTGCCTCCAAGAGATGGAGGACCGCCTTGCTTAAATTGGTCAAGAGGAGGGTCTCTAAGGTAGAGGCTACCGCCTCAGCCGACCTCCCTTCTCCAGGTCAATTCTTGAAGCCCTTGTTCCAGAGAACTTCAAACCGCCAACCTTCGAGTCTTACAACAGTGAATCTGACCCAACAGATCGAATTGAGAGTTTCAAAACTCTCATGATGATTTACCGAGTCCCTGACGCGCTCCTCTGCAGAACGTTCCTAGCAACCCGGAAGGTATCAACACGGGAATGGTATTCCCGTCATTTTCTGAGGTCTATCTTTGATCATCTTAAAAAGCCTTTCTTCACCCACTTTGTTAGCAGTCGCAAGGCTAAGAAGATGAGTGCTTACTTACTCGACTTGAAGCAAAGGGATGAGGAGTCTTTCAATGATTTTTTCCAATGCTTCACA
Source organism: Hemerocallis citrina (assembly GCA_017893485.1). NCBI lineage: Eukaryota > Viridiplantae > Streptophyta > Magnoliopsida > Asparagales > Asphodelaceae > Hemerocallis > Hemerocallis citrina. The sequence continues at coordinate 312,617 of JACEHZ010000572.1, forward strand.
AACGAGTCCCGATCCATCCCCTCCCTTGATGTAGCAGTACAAACTACCGCCTTCAGACAGAATGTCGGTCACGCCGACCTTAAAGCATCCCTTGCTAACATGCTTCCTCGGGACTTCTCTGAACTCCTATTGCGGAGTAAGAAGTACATCCAAGCTGAAGATGCTCTCCCTTCCTAGGACCAAAGGGACCCCTCATCCGCGAACAAACGAAAGAATATCAATGAAGAAGAACCCAAGAAGTCTCAGAATGATGGGTTTGGCCAACAATGCCTTCCTCTTCTATCTCACATCGACAAGTACACTCCTCTCAGTGCTAGCATATCAATGATCCTCATGAAAATCAAGGGAGATGGGTTGCTTGGTCTTCCTCCTAGGATGAACACGTCGGACTAGATAAGGGATAGGAATGTGTGGTTCTGATTTCATACGGACCATGGCCACACACAGATAACTGCCGAACCCTCAAAGAAGCAATCGAGGGTCTGATCCATCCAGGTCACCTCTCCAGGTACACTCAAAAAGATAGGGTCGAGCCTCCTCTAGCTCGAGGAGCTAACAAGCATCCGGAGAGAAATTTTGAGCCCCTAAACTAAGAACCCATTGCAGTTTTTCACTCCATTCATGGAGGTTCCATGGGTGGGGAGTCTAGGTCCTCCCGAAAATCATTCGTCGAAGAAGTAAACCCAATATAAAACTTCCCTCCTGCCAAGAGCTTAGAAGTTCCAGTAACTTTCTCAGAAAAATATCTACAAGGAGTTCAAACACCTCATTGTGCCGCAATGGTAATCAGCATCTGCTTGAAAAACAATGAAATGCGGCCATCTTAGGCATCTCAGTGAACATATTCTTCTTAGAAGCTTTCGTGGGCCTTAAGATCTCCAGGGATGTCTAAAGCCAGCCGGGTACACCCTCCATGGTTTATCTAGGGCTCCATTCCAAATCAAAGGAATAGACCAAATTTGATGTGACTGTGGGAAAAGCCCCAACTACCCAAACTGCCATAAACTTTATGGTAGTCAATGTGAAAGCTGTTGGAATTAATTTTTGCAGTTTTCCGGGTCAGATTCCGGCAGGCTCCGGCCACCGGCGGCACCGGAAAATGAGTGGATTGCGATCCTCTCGACGAGTACTATTCCGTGGTGTACTCACTTGCCAAAAATGAATTCCGTATGAATGAGAAATGTTGGTCCAAAGTTGGGTACTTGAAATGTACTAACGTGGCAACTTGGAGAAAATGGATAGTCCCATGTCGGAAATTGGGAAAGATCTTTTCTAGTATATATACTAAAAAACTGGACTAAATGGTGTGGCCCGGGGGTTACCACTAACGTGTAGTGGAGAGAGGACTTAGCCAAAATGACAAACACACGCGCGTGCGCGCGCACGCCCGATCCGGCCCGACTCTGGCTCTGGCTTAAATTCTTTTTGCCCAGACAAAAACTTTTTCCCTACTGAACTGATAAGGCTTTTCAGATTCAGTAACTGGTACCATTACTCTATAACAGCAGAGTAATGGCTCACCAGTTATGAATCTGAAGAGTCTCCATTACTCTGCTATTACAGAGTAATGGGACTCTGAAGAGTCTCCGGTCTCCATTTTCTTTTATAGAAGACTACTGAATCCAGACAGAGTTTTTTACACAGTCAGAGTTTTATTCTTCTTCTTCCTCTTCTTCTCCTCTGAGTCAACTGAGAGTACATCACAGACAGCAGTTCGCTGAATCTCTGAAGCAAGGGTGCTGCTCTTCAGAGAAGGTACAGTTGTATCCTGGGAAGCAATTCGCCAGCCACCGTCACACTACGGGGTGAATTCTGCTTTAAGGAGAGAGATTCTCAATCTCGAATCTATGCAAAGTCTTTTGTTTCCTGTTTCTATTTCCTATATTTCAGTTCTTCGCAATTGCTGTTGGGATTTTTTCATATTTATAAAATCGGGTTCTAACAATCTTAAAGCATAATTTTTTCCTCACTGATTCTAACAGTTTTGTGGAGTTTATTTATAGGTGCTGTTATCGGTTTGGAGAAAACAACTAACAAGTTCCCTTTCAAACTATTTCAGAGAAGATAAGAACATGGAGAACATACAAAGTGATATTACCAGTGGGCTTATCAGTACCGAAACACCGGTGACCCAAAATGTGACTGCACAATCGGTTGTGGCACATTCGATCGTTCTGCCCATGCACATAATCGTGGGAGAAAAACCGGAGAAGTTCAATGGAAATGGATTCAAGAAGTGGCAAGAAAAGATGCAGTTCTACCTGACCACATTGAAGCTGGACAGATTCCTCACTGAATCTGCCGCGATGCTGGCGCCAATGGATGCACACTCCGTTGCTGCAGTTGATGCGTGGACTCAGGGCGACTACCTCTGCAGGAACTACATCCTGAATAGCTTGGTAGACCCCCTGTACAACGTCTACTGTGTCTTCAAGATGTCTAAACTCTTGTGGGGGTCCTTGGAAAAGAAGTACAAATTAGAAGACGCCGGGTCCAAGAAGTTTGTAGGCAAATTTCTGGACTAAAAGATGATTGACTCCAAAACTGTTGTGAGTCAAGTCCAAGAACTGCAGGTAATAATGCACGACATTGCTGCAGAGAACATGACGCTGTGCGAACCATTTCAGGTTGCAGCGTTCATCGAAAAACTTCCACCTAGATGGGAAGACTTCAAGAACTACCTCAAACACATGCGAAAGGAGATGTCTCTTGAATACCTAATTGTCAGGTTGCGGATCAAAGAGGAGAATCGCAAGACTGACAGGTCCTATGGAAATCAGTCCATAGAAAAGGCCAACGTGGTGGAGCACGAACAGAAGGGCAAGAAGAGAAAATTTCTGCCACAGGCCTCAAACAAAAAAACCTCTTGGAAAGAGGTTTGCTGGGAAATGCCACAAGTGTGGTAAGCTGGGGCACAAAATTTCTGAGTGCCACAGCAAGGACAGTAATCGTTCAGGAACAGGACATGTAAAAGGGAATGAAAAATCCCACGCACACATAGCTGAGAACTTTTCCATTGGTCTCTCTGACCTGGACCTCTGTGCTGTAGTATCAGAGATAAATCTTATGGGGAGCAATCCTCGTGAATGGTGGTACGATACTGGGGCCACCAAGCATATCTGCTCGGACAAGAAAGTGTTCACTTCATACCAGAAGTGCAACAAAGATGAACAGCTGATCATAGGAAACTCTTCCACCTCCAAAATTGAAGGAACAGGGTAGATAGTGTTGAAAATGACTTCAGGTAAAGAACTAACACTCACAAATGTGCTGCATGTTCCAGATATTAGAAAGAACTTGATATCAGGTTCTTTGCTAAGAAAAAATGAGTTTAAGGTTGTTCATGTTTCTGATAATTTTGTATTGTCTAAGAATAGGGTATACTTGGGTAAAAGATATGTAAAGGATGGACTGTTCAAGTTTAATATAATGACAGTCATCCCTAAAACTATTGTTCCTGCTGTTCCCAATGTTAATGAAATAACTCCTATTGCCTATGTTGTTGAGTCTTCCTCTGTTTGGCATGAAAGACTAGGCCATGTTAATGTCAATTCTATGCGTAGATTAATTAACATGAATTTGCTACCAAAATTTAAGGTAGATAACTCCGAAAAATGTGAAGTTTGCACGGAGGCCAAACTCACTAAAACACCATCACGTTCTGTAGAAAGAAACACAGAAACTCTAGGTTTAATTCACACAGATCTGTGTGATTTAAAATATGTGCAGACTAGAGGTGGCAAAAATTACTTTGTGACATTCATAGACGATTGCAGTATTGCACAAAATTCTGTTATATATATTTGTTACATAGCAAAAATGAGACTTTGGATAAATTCAAAGAATATAAACTTGAGATTGAGAATCAACTTGGCAAAATGATTAAAATCGTTAGAAGTGATAGAGGAGGAGAATATGATGCACCATTTAACATGTTCTGCTCAGAAATGGAATAGTTCATCAGACAACTGCTCCTTACTCACCCGAATCAAACGGTATTGCCGAGCGCAAGAACCGAACTCTGAAGGAGATGATGAATGCCTTATTGTTGAATTCTGGCTTACCCTAAAACATGTGGGGGGAAGCGTTGCTGACTGCCAACTACATTCTCAATAAAATACCTCACAAGAAAACCGGCAAGACACCATATGAACTGTGGAAAGGTAACTAACCTTCGTATAAATACCTCAAAGTGTGAGGGTGTCTAGAAAAAGTGGCAGTACCTAACCCAAAACAGGTCACCATCGGACCTAAGAAGATTGATTGCATATTCATAGGCTATGCACACAACAGTAGTGCATATCGGTTCTTGGTATACAAATCAGATATACCGGATATCCATGTGAATACAATAATGGAATCAAGGAATGCTTCCTTCTTTGAACACGTATTTCCGTGCAAGGATACTATGTACCCCAAACGTACATGTGAACAAGACAATGCAAGCACTTCAGTTGATGAACCAGAACATGATACTGATGAGCCTAAACGAAGTAAATGGGCTAGAACACCAAAATCATTTGGTCCTGACTTTGTGACGGCCTTTCTATTAGAGAATGAGCCCAGAACTTTCAAGGAAGCCATGTCTATGCCTGATGCTCCTATGTGGAAGGAAGCAATCAAAAGTGAAATAGACTCCATTATGCAAAATCATACATGGGAGTTAGTTGACTTGCCTTCTGGATGTAAAGCTCTAGGATGCAAATGGATTTTCAAACAAAAATTGAAACCAGATGGTTCAATAGAGAAGCATAAGGCAAAACTTGTGGTACAAGGATTTAGGCAAAAGGAAGGTCTCGATTTCTTTGATACATATTCCCCAGTTACAAGAATAACATCTATAAGAATGTTGATATCTATTGCAGCTCTACGTAATCTGGAAATACATCAAATGGATATTAAAACTGCATTTCTAAATGGGGACTTAGAAGAAGAAATATACATGAAACAACCTGAGGGTTACGTAGTTCCTAGACAGGAAAACAAGGTGTGCAGGCTTGTAAAATCTCTGTGCGGCCTGAAACAAGCACCAAAGCAGTGGCATGAAATATTTGACAATGTTATGATGTCAAATGGTTTCAAAATAAATGAATGTGATAAGTGTATCTACATCAAAAATACTCCAAATGGATACATTCCGGTCTGTCTGTATGTAGACGACATGCTCATTATTGGAAACAATTACGACATTATCAAACAAACTAAGAGCATGCTTAGTGGCAAGTTTGACATGAAAGATTTGGGAGTTACAGATGTCATACTAGGAATCAAAGTTTCCAGGACACCTGAGGGAATTACTTTGTCTCAAGCCCATTATGCTGAGAAAGTACTTGAAAGATTCAAGAATTACTCTAATGGGACAGCAAAAAGTCCAGTCGATCCAAATCTTCACTTGTTCAAAAACACAGGCAAAAGCATATCACAACTGGAATATGCATGTGTAATCGGTAGTCTGATGTACCTAACAAATTGTACAAGACCAAACCTAGCACATTTGGTAAATGTACTGAGCCGATACACAAGTAATCCAGGACGAAGTCACTGGAAAGGAATAACTAGAGTATTGAACTACTTGCGACATACTCAGAGTTATGCGCTGCATTACACCAGATATCTAGCAGTACTAGAAGGCTACAGTGATGCCAACTGGATATCGGACTCCAAGAACTCAAAATCCACAAGTGGATATGTCTTCACACTTGGTGGTGCAGCTGTGTCAAGGAAATCCTCTAAACAAATGCTATTGGGCAGATCCACCATGGAATCTGAGTTTATTGGTTTAGACAAAGCGGCAGAGGAAGCAAAATGGCTTCGAAACTTTTTAGTGGATATTCCTATGTGGGAAAAACCAGTGGCTGCTTTATGTGTACACTCTGACCGCCAATCAGCTATAGCACGGGCACTGAGTTGTATGTATAATGGTAAGTCTCGTCATATAAGAAAGCGACACAAAACCATTAGACAACTGCTCTCAAATGGAGTAATCCCTATAGAATATATAAAATCGGCCGACAACCTAGCGGATCAATTTACTAAAAGTCTGTCGCGAGAGCAGGTTGTGAGATCATCAAGAGAAATGGGTTTAAAGCCTATGACGAAAGAGGATACTTGATGGAAACCCTACCTAGAAATTGGAGATCCCAAGATCTAGGTTCAAAGGGACAACTAAATCTTGTTGAATCGACGGGAGCACTGAGAGATTAAAATCTCATACCCACTCTTACGATGATAAAACAGTGCTGCCTGCAAAGAGTTAGGATAAGCTTGGCTTTTAATAATTCCCATAGGTTTGAAATAAAAGTGGGGTATAACAGGATACTCTTTATGGGAAATCACCTTGTGAGTATAAAATGGGGTCGTTTCTAGGAGAATGAAGAGAGGCTACATTCTCCAAGTTCACTCACGATTAACCAAGAATGTTCAAGGCCAAAATGAACATAACAAGAGAACTTAGTTCTGTGAAAAGATGAAACTGTGTGATAGTTATTGTCTAGGTTCACATCAAAGCCCGGGTAGTTCAAGACATCATGATCACTACCTGGTCAAGTGAATCCGATAGCTACTTACTATGGGTGGTTCAAAGTTGAAAAATTACTACCATTCCTAATGCAGTGATTTTCCGATTATACTCTCAAAGTTTTTCTGTCATGTTTTTTGTTTTTCTGTCGTTTCTGGATTACATAGTCTGGTAATTTCCATTCATGTGGGGGATTGTTTAAATTAATTTTTGCAGTTTTCCGGACCGGATTCCGGCAGGCTCCGGCCACTGGCGGCGCCGGAAAATGAGTGGATTGCGATCCTCTCGACGAGTACTATTCCGTGGTGTACTCAATTGCCAAAAATGAATTCCGTATGAATGAGAAATGTTGGTCCAAAGTTGGGTACTTGAAATGTACTAACGTAGCAACTTGGAGAAAATGGATAGTCCCATTTCAGAAATTGGGAAAGATTTTTTCAAGTATATATACTAGAAAACTGAACTAAAGGGCATGGCCCGGGGGTTACCATTAACGTGTAGTGGAGAGAGGACTTAGCCAAAATGACAAACACACATGCGCGCGCCCGCGCTCGGCCCGGCCTCGGCTCGGCTTGGCTCGGCTCTGGCTTAAATTTTTTTTTTGCCCAGACAAAAACTTTTCCCCTACTGAACTAATAAGGCTTTTCAGATTCAGTAACTGGTACCATTACTCTGTAACAGCAGAGTAATGGCTCACCAGTTATGAATCTGAAGAGTCTCCATTTCTCTGCTGTTACAGAGTAATGGGCCTCTGAAGAGTCTTCAGTCTCCATTTTCTTTTATAAAAGACTACTGAATCCAGACAGAGTTTTTTACATAGTCAGAGTTTTATTCTTCTTCTCCTCTGAGTCAACAGAGAGTACATCACAGACAGCAGTTCGCTGAATCTCTAAAACAAGGGTGCTGCTCTTCAGAGAAGGTACAGTTGTATCCTGGGAAGCAATTCGCCAGCCACCGTCACACTACGGGGCGAATTCTGCTTTAAGGAGAGAGATTCTCAATCTCGACTCTGTGCAAAGTCTTTCGTTTCCTGTTTTTATTTCCTGTATTTCAGTTTTTCGCAACTGCTGTTGGAATTTTTTCATATTTATAAAATCGGGTTCTAACAAAAGCTGCCTCCAACACCATCCTCGGCCATCCAGGTTTAGCATATCTTCATGTTGTAACCTTGGTTTTCCATATGATGATTAAGTTCCCCACATCAGTGGGGGTATGAGAAGTTAATGGGAGTCAAGAAGCAGCTCAAGCATGTTACAGGACCACAATGGTGGCTCTGTCCTCCCCCTCGATGCTATAGAACTCCCTTAAAGAGTGTTCAGGTTAACTCTGAGCCCGTGGATGAATTAAAAGAGATCTCCTTCTCCAAAGAAGAACAAGCCAAGGGTTTTTGGGTAAGCAGCTCTTTCTCCAGCCAAGTAAGGAACAAACTGTCAGATGTATTAGGGGGAACCATGATTTATTCGCTTGGACCGCTGCTGACATGCCTGACATCTTGGAAGAATTGATCATGCACCGCCTCGGTGAAAATACTGTTGTCAAGCCAGTCCAGCAAAAGAGTCGCAAGTTCATCCCCGACATGAAATAAGTAGTTAATGAAGATGTCGATAAATGCCTAGTTGCAAGCTTCATTCAGGAAGTTAGATACCCTGAGTGGGTAGCTAATGTAGTCACGGTAAAGAAAGTGAATGACAAGTAGAGGATTTGTAGTAACTTCATTGATCTAAACAAAAAAATGTCTGAAGCATCTATTTCCTCTCCCCAGCATTGATGCCTTGATCGATGTCACACTCGGGCATAAGATCGCTATCGGACGCTTCCTATCTAAGTTTGGGGAGAAGTGCCCCTCATCCTTAAAATCTCTCTGAGGAGCAAAAGGTTTTAAGTGGGTTCAAGCACATCAAGTAGACTTTGAACAACTTAAGGCATATCTCTACAATCCCCCACTCCTATGCAAGCCCAAGCCAGAAGATGTGCTCTACCTCTATCTAGCCACCTCATAGCAGACCCACAGTGCTAAGATAAGATCCAAAAACCTATCTACTATGTGAGCAAAGTCTTCATGATATCAAGCTTCGTTACTCTAAGATGGAGAAAATGGTCGATGATTTGATCACGTCCGCTCACAAGTTCCAACACTATTTCCAAGCACACTCCATTTTAGTCCTTACCAACCTACCCCTCAAGCAAGTTCTTCAAAAGACAAATAACTCTGGGGGACTCATGAAGTGGTCCATCGAGATGAGCTAGCACAACGTCAACTACTGCTCAAGCGGCTATTAAGGTCCAAGCCTTAGCCGAATTTATTGTTGAAAGCATCATCCCTGATCCTCCCCCCCCCCCCCCCCCCGAGCGAAGATCCTCCAATCTGGAGTGCCAATGTCAATGGGTCCTCTTGCATCGAAGGAAGCAGGGCCGGTGTCATCCGTCTTGGCACGGATGAGTTCATACTCCAATACTCACTCTGCCTCAACTTTCAAGCCTCCAACAACGAGGCCGAATACAAGGCACTGATTTTCGGTCTCCTCTTAGATCCCAAAGCAATCCCCAAGAATCAGAGTGTTCAGCAACTCTCAGCTGGTGATGAACCAAATCCAATGAGACTATGAAGCTAGGGACAATCGCATGGTCAAGTATTTAGCTTGCATCAAGAAACTCTTAACTACATTCCAAAAGGCCAAAGTCCCTCGCATCCCTCGTAAGGAAAATGGGCAAGCATATGCCATTTCTAAGTTAGCATCCTCTTCATTCAAAGTACTCGACCACACAGTGCCTACTGAGGTAATATTGAAGAGGAAGCTTTAGAGCTTATGGCTATCAATCCTCAGACATCCAAAACCAACTGGATGAAAATGTGTTCAAATTCCTCGATAAGGGGACCCTCCCAACATATCCCAAAGAATCAAGGAAAATCCAGGTAAGAGTAGATAAGTACACACTCGTCGAAGGATTCCTGTACAAGCGCGCATATAATATGATAGATAACGAACCTTATTTGCGGTGCCTCTCCCCTGAGGAGGCCAAGTACGCTCTGAGAAAAGTGCATGAAGGAATTGGTGGCAGCCACATAGGTGTGAGGTCCTTTGCCCGCAAAGTTCTCAATCATGTGTATTATTGGTCGTCAACGACGCTCAAGAATACGTCCGCTGGTGTGCTTCCTGCCAGAGGTTCTCCTCTATGAAGTGAAAACCCCATGCAGTCCTTTGTTCTATTTCAAGTCTGATCCCCTTTGCCACGTGGGGAATGAACTGACTTGGGCCATTCCCCCAGCAACATGATAAAGAAACTTTCTAGTTGTAGCAATCGACTACTTCACAAAGTGGATCGAAGTAGAACAACTAGCCTCCATCACCAAGCATAAGTTTCAGCAATTCTTCTAGAGAAACATCGTGTGCAGGTTCGGGATCCCCAGAATTCTCATTACCAACATGGGAGCCCCATTTGCTGCCACGGGATTCCAAAAGCTCTTTGTTGATCAGGGGATCAAACAATGTTTCTATTCTATCACGTACATCCATACCAATGGCCAAGCCGAGAATGCCAATTAACAAATCCTCGATGGCCTGAAGAAGATGTTCGATGAAGCTCCAAAAGGTTTATGGTTCAAAGAGAACCTAAGTGTGTTATGGTCCTACAGGACCCAAAAAGGACCACAACAGAAGAATCCCCCATCAACCTTACTTTCATTTCCAAAGCATTAACTCCCTGGAGGTTGGGCTACCTTCCCTTATCTCCTCTCCTTCAATGAAGAACAAAACTCAAATGACCTTTTGGGCAACCCTGATCTCTCTGAAGAGGTTTGCGAGAGTGTACCCTACGAAGACAAATCTATCAGCAAAGGATGGAGAAGTTCTACAACAAGAATGGCTGCCCGGCAAACTTTAAAGAAGACGACCTCATCCTATGGAAAACTCAAAATCTCCGATCCACGCAAGAAGGGAAAGCTATCCCTAAACTGGGAAGGACCATACAAGGTCTCCAAAGTCGTCGGCTAAGGAATTTACTGACTTGAAGACCTAAGAGGCAACAAGATATCAAGGACTTGGAATACCGAGCATCTGATAAAGTTCAATGAGGATGCTTGGCATCCTTTAACAATTTCTTTTTGCTTTCTTTAGATTTGTAACAAGGATGATTCTTTTAACGGTTAGGGCATGTAATAAAAGCTAGTCTTCAAGGCATCCAGTTAGGATTATTTTTTAACAAAATTTAGCTTCTTTTTTTGTTGCAAAATTCATGTACTATTATCCACTTGCAAACAATGAGTCCAGCACTCAGCCCCTCTTCGAAGCGACGTCCACAACTTGTTAGCTCTCCAAAATAACAAATTTTGATTCCAAACCCGTGGTTCAGTGTCACTCACGCAACTTTCAAAAAAGTAAGTTTGGAGCTCAACTTGCCACTCTAATGCTCCTGTAACTCGTTAACTCCTTAAAAAACAAGTTCGAAGTTCGAACTCTTGGCTCAAAGTCACTCCTATTACTCACAAAATAGAAAGATCAAAGCTCGAATCGCCACACAAAATTTCTCCTGTAATTCCTTAAAAACTAGTACGAGTTCAAAATCATGGCTCGAAGTTGCTCCTACAACTCACAAATATGAAAGTTCGGAGCTCGACTCGCAACTTGAACTACTCCTACAATTTGTTAACTTCCCAACAAGCAAGTTTGTATCCCAGCTCTTCTCTAGAACCGCTCCCACAACTCACTAACTCAAAGCAACAAAACCTCAACATAAAGAAAGCAAGAGTCAAGAGAAAAGCACTTGAAAAATCTTTATTTCTTATCAACATCATATTACAAGCTCGAGAATACATGACAGATCCCTTGATTCATTTTGGCACAAGTCTAAGAGCTAAAGTATATTGGATAGCCCTACAACTCCTCTCTACTATGATCAATTACGACTGTGGGGAAGAGGGACACTTCGGTTTAAAGACACGGTTCGCTTGTGATGCCTCCTCACTACAAGAATCGGAAGGAGGCACCAACCCAGTAGCCAGAGACTAAATGTTCCGATCACAGGGGTGCAATGCCCTCTCGGCCGAGGCCATGCTTGATGACCCAGCTACCCCGCTTTGGGCATCCCGGGGTTATTCGATGCCACTTGAGGTCGAAAGACCAGATCATGGAACAACTTCCCTCAGTTAATCTTACACCAAACCGTGCGAGTGCAAGCCGAGCAATTGGGGTGAGCCTCACCTAAGTGGCTATGATGAGTCTCTCTCAAGTGGGAAACTTCCAGGCTCCGTTCAAGAATCACATTCTTCAATTGATCCTTCTCGGTCGTAGCCGCAAGCAATGTGCGGCAAAAACGATCGATCTCGGCATTTGGAGGATCTCCTATGGTATACACAATTATATGAAAACAAAGAAAAAAAGCAAAATAACTATACCACTTAGTAAACACAGTAGACTCCACCTCAATAAGAACTCACAATACCCAACTCAACACACCCAAAGCTCTTACTCGAAAGGAAAAACACAAGTCTTCGACATAGAAAGCATTTTCATTCAACTAAAATTGAAAATACAATACCAGTAGTCGGTTCTCTATTAGGCATATTTACAATATCAAAATAAAGAGGGTAAAAGTGAAGGGAAGAAGTCAGGGGACCACCTCGGTTGACAGAGCTGCGGGTGCAGAAGTCCCAACCACTTCCTTTCCCTTCACCCCCACATCCCCCACTGGGCTCTTCACCTCCTCGGTTGCAGGCTCCTTCTGAGCTACCTTCACTTCCTTCTCTTCCTCATCTTCCTTCTTGCCTTTTGTTTCCTCCATAACCGGCTTTTCTCTCAGCCTTAGCATGAGATGATATCACTTCTCATCAAAATCAGGGATGTGCACGACTGCGTCCCTGATAGCCTTAGCATAGACCTTCTTCATTTTTGCAAAGAGATGCTCCTCAGCTTTGGCCCTTACCAAGGTCACTGCAACCTCCTTCTCCTTTGCCACAACCTCCCTCTCCCTTGTTGCCTCTTCCCTCTCCTTCTTCTGATCAGCCTCAAGCTAACCAACTCGAGCAAGGAGAGCCTTCGGCTCTTCACCACCTCCAGTGCCTTAGTGGTCTTCTTCCTCTTTGACTCGGTCATGTTGGCTGCCGCCTTCTACCACTTCTCCCCGGCCACTATCTGGTCCATAAAGTTGTTGAACTGGCAAGTTATGTACAAGGAAAAAGAGCTTCAGAACTTAGAAATATATAGAAGAATACAAAACTACATAAGAAAGTAAAATACGTGCCGACATGTGGGCCCGAGATATCTCCATGAATGACGAGTCGATCATCTCATCTACCAGCATCTTACGACCCCGACCTTTTCCTATCCTTTGGGGTCGGAAGATTCTTAACCACATCAATGCATCTCGCCGAATCAATGAGGAAGTCATCGTGTCGCTTGATGCCCCAATTGAGCACATAAAACTTTTTGTCCTCTTCATTGAGGGTCACGTTGGCCTCGGCAACCAAAGGTGGGTGCTCACCTGAGATGACAACAGCTAGGAAAAGAACCCCTGCAACAGGGCTCGCTGTCGCTTCTAGAGATAACTCCACAGCCACCATTGGGGTAGAAGCTGAAGAGATCCTGGCAACCTTAATGGATGTTGGATTGCCCGTGGTCCTCTACCTCTTCTTGTCGTGGGGCACCTTGTTGCTCAATCTGGTGTGGATCGACATGATTGCATCAAAATTCATGTTCTTCACCTCTGCAATAGAAAACAAAGAGAAATATAAGAACATGATAAAATGAGAAGAGGGAAATGATAAAGTATTTAACATATGAAAAAGCTAGAACTAAAATCGTACTAGGTTCCATCGGGCTCAGACCCTCTCAAAGATGGCCTCCTCCGTCATATCCCACCACCTCAATGCTCTATACTTGAGAAGAGCATAGCTTACTCTCTTCTCCTCCTCACTCACCACTGTCTTTGCCTTCGCCTTGTTAGAGATGCCCTCTCTCCACTTGGTGGGAAAACCCCACAGCTCGGAATTACATATGATGAAGAACTTGTTCTTCCAATGTTTAAACCAGTCAAGATTCTCACTTACTCCCATGTCACAGTGAGGGGAAGATAGAACCGATGCCATCTTATTCTGTTGAAGGAGTTTTCACACCTCCTCCACATAGTTAGGTGTGGTTCGAAACCAGCCTTTCAACATTGCAAGATAAAGCTGGTCGCATGCCCTCACATATTCGGCAGGTACTACATCAGGCTAGCTTATACCAATTTAGGATCTTCTTCATAAATGAGTGTATGGGATGATGCAACCCGGCGTGAAAAGCATCGTATGGAAAGATAAAGAACTTTTCAAAAAATACCGAACACGCCCTGACCCTAGGGCCGCATAGACTAAACGTAAACTTGGGAGGGAGAGGGTTCCCGAACGCAAGCCTGATCTTCTAAAAAAATCCTCTCTCGTCATGACGGTAGTGATGGAGGTAGCCTCAGCCGTCTCTTTCGTCTTGATTACTCCCATGTCCTCTGGGTATTGGCGTACAAGGAAATGGGTGTGAGGAGGATATATATGATCAAAGTAGTTTCCCATTTCTCGTTGGCTCCCACCTCATCTCAACTATCTCCTCCACAATATCCGAAGAAGACCCGACTACTCTCTTCCCCTTCTCTCCTTTAGTATATTGGGAAGAAGTTTCATCTTCAACAATATGGCCCACAGGAGAGGCTTCATCACTTGAAAAATATAAATTACCTTGCTAACGATTGTGACCGATCGACGGAACTTCGCCCAAAAAGATTGCCGAAAAAATGAGAAACCTAGAGAGAGAAAGAGCCCGAAGAGGAGAGAGAGTTTTTTACAATGAAGAGAAGTGCAAAGAATTGAGAAGGTGGGGTGGGGAATATATAAGTCAAGAACCCCAACTCCTTGGGCCCCCTAACCGTTGGGCTCCCAACGGTAGGAAGCCCAACGGTCGGGAACTCACAGGTCACCAAATAAAAATAAAAAATGCCACGCTGATGTCAGCGCCACCAAGAAGCTCATCTATCTGAGGAAGACACAAAACTGAGCTAGGCAATGCTTTCGGTTCTTCTCTGTTGTCCAATCACCTCAAGATCTGTGCATGTCATCCTCAGCTGTTGGATCCTTTCCAAAAATCATGCTCACCACTTTAGGTAGAAAAGGAAAAAAAAGACATCATGCTAACGTTAACATGATGTCAACGCTACTAAGGAATTCACCTATCCGAGGAAGATCCAAACCGAGCTAGGCGACACTTTTGGCTCTTCTCTGCCATCCAATCACCTTGAGATTTGTGCCCACCGTCCTCAGCCGTTGGATCCGTTGCAAAAATTGCGCTCAACACTTCAGACAGAAAAGATAAAAAATGACTTCATGTTGTCAGCGCTACAAGGAGTTCATCTATCCAAGGAAAAGACAATCGAGCTAGGTGAAGCTTTCGGTACTTCACCATCGCCCAATCACCTTGAGATCCATGCCCATTGTCCTCATTCGTTGGATCCGTTCCAAAAATCGTGCTCACTACTTCGGGCAGAAAAGACAAAAAATGACGTCATGCTGATGTCAGTGCCACTGAGGAGCTTGCCATATGAGGAAGTCTCTATCAGAGCTAGTGGAGGCTTTCAGTACTTCTCAACCGTATGATCACTCCAAAATTCTTACCTACTTGATCCAGCCACCAGAGCTACATCGCACCCGGTATTATTTTTAATTATAAATTCCAATTACTAATTTTAAATTCTGAAAAATTGATTAAAGTTTTAAAAAATAATTAAATTTTGGAAATTTTAATTAAAAGTTTCAAAAAATCCTTAAAAATTAGCAGAAGTTATACAAAATTGCAACTACCTAGAGAAGCTCCAAACAAGATTTTAGGCATCCCTAAAGCTTCATAATGTTCTCCTAATCACCTGCAAAATAGCAAACTACTCATCAGAGGCCGCGATACCTAACCTTCAGGAGTGAGGGGCTTATAATATGGGTAAAATCAAAGCCACGCGATCCTAGCATGTATCTTAAAGATTTTGAAAGGTAGAACGGTAATATTATAGCAACTACAGGCCTACCAAAAGACCATTGGCTACACCCAGGCTCATCAGTTCAAACAGGTCCACCATTATGACTAAATTACAACTCAAAAGAGGGAATTTCAGATAATTAAAAGCTTTCAATCAAAATTCGTTATCCAAAACAGAGTTTTTAACTAATTCTATCCTATCACCAAGGGAATCTGGAGTTTAATCTCAAAATATATTTTATTAAGTCTTATCTTTGTAACTAACTCCCAACCTATAAATACTCTCCCCCCTCAATCAGAAATGAGTAATCAATAATTTGCCACTAAAACTCTAATCTCCTTTCTGAGTTACTAACTTGAGCAATGGAGAGTCCTTCGTTGGGGCCAACCTCAGTATTTAGACTTTGTGCAGATTCACCGAAAGTTTTCAATCGTTTGGATCTTGATCCAGACATTCTCAACAATCTAGATTTAGATTAATGAGCTTTCTACCATCACAATTCAAATCTGATCGATGGCTTTCTTCAAGCTTAATCAGCTACAAGATAATCTAAATCAACAGCTGCTCGAGATTGAATCAGACTGGAAGTCACTCATTCAAACCTGCCTTCCCACCCTATCAAGTAAGGCGGGCGAAGACCGGGTTATCTCTTTAAATCAGGTTATTCACTGGGCTGTTAAGCCATCGAGTAGCAGGGGATATAAGAGGAAGGCGATAGGGAAGGAAGTGCAAAGAGAGGTAATCGTAAGGAGAGCTATCGATCTTGAGAGATCAGGGGTTTGAATTCTAGCATTTGTTATTATAGAAGAGTCTATGGCTCCCTTAGTGGATAACAAGATAGGAGACAAAGCCTTCCAACATAAGTTATGAAAACCGATTCCAATATGACCATCAAGAGCAAGGCTTCTCGCCCCGAGCCGAAAACTATCGTCCAGATTGTAAGTTTCCTCACTAAAAACGAACTCATTATTTAATTGCTCCCACACAGAAAAAAGAAACAACAGGCTTTGGGTTTCGAATTTGGTTCAAAAATGAGAAGGAAGGAGAACATGCTGGGTTTATGTTTTACATACTAGGTTCGATGTGAATGATGGGAGAAGAAAGGAGGATCTATGTCTGTCTGTTAGCAAGTTGACAATCGACTGTAATATTTGTAATATTTGCAGTCAACTCTCAACTGCAACATGATTTCGGGGGATGGAATTGCATGTATTTTCGACCGTCAGCGGCATAGCAGCAGTTTTGGGTCAGGTGGTGGATTTGTTTGAAGCCCATTTTCTTTTCGATGTTAGAACGTACGGCTCATATCGTGTGGCTTTCTCTTCAGAGTATATCAGACGATAATTTTATCAAGATTATAGCCTAGGGTTTCTCTAGTTCTGCATATAATATTGTAATGGTCTCTATTGAGAGGTGTTCCAAATGCATCAAGGATTTCATCTTAGAGTTTTTCATTGCAAACAACATAGTATCTTCTAGTGAGGTTTGAGAGATAGCAGGTTCTTGGTGAGAGTCACTGTAACTCTTGTATGTTCTCTAGTTGAATAATATCTCAGTTAACTTTTCCCGAATTAGGTTTGCCCGAACTAGGACAAAATTATGTGCTTTGTGTGTTTGATTTGGTCTACTTGCTTCGTTGATTTGTTGTGACCGATTATCTCTTCTCTTACCCCCCCCCTCCCCCGTGCGCTTAATTACCTAATAACTGGTATCAGAACAATGATTTTTTTTAGTTCCTTGGTGAAAATGACAAATCAGGGATTCATGAAGATCAAGCAGTTCGACGGTAAGATTAAATTTAACCACTGGAATGTGGACATATACGATGCATTGGTTCAACAGAACTTGCATCATACCCTAGAAGGAGATAAGGGGAAGTCATCCGACATGAAGCATGAGAAGTAGGAGGAGATTTTTTCAAAATCCTTGAGTTTAATTTGGTTATCATTGACAAACGATGTCAAATACAACTTCCTAGAGGAGAGAAGCATGGTGAGTCTATGGGTGAAACTCAAAATTGACTACTCGGAAGGGTGTGATAGATTACCCCTGTGATCGAAAGCATGGTGAGTCTGTGAATTCCGGCTGAGTCTTTGATTTTGGTAGTTCTTCTCATATTTGCTCCGAGAATGAAATGTTTTCTACCTATAAGTCTAGAACATTTCATTGTATGATAACAGAGATTGGTGAGATTTGTGATATAGTGGGTGAGAGAACAGTTGAGTTGAAGTTGCCAGATGGAAAGGCTCACATTGGAGAAGGTCATGCATATTCCTTTGATGCAATTGAACCTGATAATATCCTCTGGAACAATAAAAGCATGGGGATGAAGGTACACTACTTAATGTGGAGTTCTATCGGTATGGAAATGTCATTGTAAGGTGGTGATGTGAAAGAGGGGTGTTCAGCACAACCTCTACAAGTTTTGTGGGAACGGGAAGACTCGGTCAAGTATTTTAAAGCCTAGTGTTCCTAAAGCATAATCGAGTTTATTGCCACTAGAACCACCAAAGCGATATCACAAAGTTCGAATATCCTTGAGGATGTATACGATCGGAGAAATAACAGATGAAGGTAAATTCAACTAGTAGAAGAAGTCATTGAATCGTATTATTTGCAAGAGAAGTAAAGAAAGCGCAATTAATCACACAGATATAGAAGCATGAGTATGCAATCCAAGGTAGAGATTGTTAGGTTTATGTCTTGCATACTAGGTTTTATGTGAAAAGAAGACAATGAAGTGAGAATAGGATCGAAGCAAAGACGGGAGATGAAAGGGGGCTTTGTTTCTGGTTGTTAGGAAGTTAACAGTCAACTGCAACATGAGGTTGGGGGCTCGACTTACAGGTGCAGTCGACTGCTCTTAGGAGCAGTTTTGGGTATAATGGGCAATGATTGTATCAAGACTCCAACCTAGGGTTTCTCTGGTTCTTTATATAATATTGTAATGGCCTCCATTGGGTGTCAAATGCATCGAGTAATTCATCTGAGAGTTTTCTATTGTAAACAGCCGAGTATTTTCTAGTGAGACTTGAGAGATACATAGGTTCTTAGTGAAGTAATTGTAAGTCTTGTATCTTCTCTAGTTGAATAACATCATAGTTATCTATTCCCTGTATTAAGTTCACATGAACCAGAATAAAATTGTGTGCTTAATGTGTTTGATTTGGTTTCCTTGCTTAGTTAATTCGTTGTGATCAAGATTTGCTTCGAAGAAAGAGGAGATTGGGATTTAATTTAAGTTCAAAGGAAGGGGTCTATAAGGTAGTTCAGATTATTTTTAAATAGGCAGCACGAGTCAACAGAGTCAAAGCTATCCCGTAAGAGAGATGAGAGACTTAACAAAAAGAAGTTGACGAAAAGAGTACACTTTGTTCTTTTTAAGTCATTGGGGGATTTTTTTTATTTGCGACATTTTTTGCATTTTACCCTAAAACAGTAGTTGAATAAGATTAAGGGGGTGTATTGGATTAGGATTTTAAAAGACTTTTTTTGCTTTAAAAATTCTTGTGGATTTTAAAAGACTATGTAGGAATGTAATGATTTATAAGATTTTTTTAAAAGATTGTAATAATCCAGATTGTCTTGTTGGGATTTTAAAAGATTTGTATCATAAGAATTTATAGGATTTGAAAGGATTATATGGATTTATAAGATTTGAAAAAGTACATGGATTTTTAGCAAACATTCAACTATCAATTTTCAATATAATCAAAATTATACCAAATTATAATCAAAACAATAGCATTTCTCCATAGTATAATCAAAATTAAACCAAAGTATATAAAACACTAAAAAATTAACCCAATACAAAATTTCCAATCTTTTAATAACCAATTTGATATAGCTTCATGTCCTCCTTAGTAGCATTTCTCCATAGATCTAAAGCTATGCTAGCCCTCCATGCATTAGCATCTTCTCGTTCCTGCTCTTGGGTTTGAGCAATAGGTTCAAAATTATTGTCTTCATTAACTGTTAATGATGAAATTGGAGATTTGTCTATTGGTTCAATTGGAAATACATTAGAACGACATTACTAGTTCATGACAACCCCCTTTAACCCCTTCATCTTCAAACCTGCACAAACCCTCTCTGATTGCAACAAATTAAAACCTATTAAAACACAATCATAACGTACACCACTAATTCTTAATTAATTATCCATTAACCATCCCATTATAATATTATAGTTATTATTTTATATTACCCCCCCCCCCTCCCGCCGCGTTCCTCTCTCTCCCTCAGTCATTCTCTCTCTCCCCTGTCTTTCTCTCTCCTTCTCTCCTTCTCTCCTCTGTTTCTTCAAAAAACCCAACCGCTCCTCCATCCTCGCCATCTCCCCGCACCCTCATCTCCACCCGAAGCCATCACTGCAACCACTCGAGCCCGTCGTCGAACTCCTCGCCATTGCCACCTTCCTCCGACCACCACCAATCCTCGCGACCTTCCCCTGAGCTCCTTCTCCCGCGGCCATCACAGTTGAGTGGGAGGAGGGCTCTGATACAAAAATTCTAATAATAATTAGAACTTTGGATTACAAAAAAGGAAGACAAACAAATCTAACCTTTAAAACATAATACATAAGTTATTAGAGAAATAAGAAAAGGGGTTTGAGAGAAAGAAAGAGGGTTTGAGAGCAAGAAGTTTCTAACATAAAATAAAATAGCAGGGAATAGTCTCATGGGTTTGGGTGGGATTTTGATATTGATTTGGTATTTATACATCTCACAAAAAAGTCTCAAAGAATCCACTCTAAAAGAAATCCATGGAAATGAGTGACTTTTGAATGCCAGAAGACTTTTTTTAAGTTATAAAAAGTTTTGATTGAATACCGCTAGATTTGGACACACTCTTTAAAAATCATGATAGTCTCGATTGAATACCAAAAGACTTTTTAGATTATTTAAAAGTGCTGATTGAATACCAGAAGACTTTTTTTATCACAAAAAATCTTTTAAAACCTCATGAAATCCTAATCCAATACACCCCCTAAGTTGCAATCAACATCACCACCTTTAAATAGCAATAATAATAGATAGTTCATATAAAGACATCAAACCCTATCGACCCTTTCAGCTCTTATGGGACCAAGATAATTAAGTATGTATTTGCTAAAATTCTAAAATGATTAATAAATTAAGTAAATATACTGATATGGGGTAAGTGATGTGGCCCCATCTAGGCCACCGGATCTCCTCAGATTTCACTCCCCTATGATCATCAAGTCAAACCAGTCAAACGAGCTTCAGCCTATTCAGGCCCACTGGCAAACGGGTCCGACCCGGTCCATTAGGGTCTCAGACTCGTTTACCCCTGCCTATAAATACCAGACCCCTCCTCACTTCTAAAGGTAATAAAAATTTTCCCCACCTAAACCCTAGCCACTGTTGCTTTCTCAGTGACTAGATCGCCGGAGGGCCTGTCGCCAGAACTTCTCCCAGTATTTCTAGGCAGTGTGCAGGTACAAAAGACCGAGCCGAGCACCAAAGATCCGAGCCGAGCTACTGGATCCGAGCCGAGAACCCAGTCTCTACCTCTATGCTGCTACTCCCGAGCCGGTCCTACTCCCCAGGATCGGACTGATGCCAGTACCACAGTTTCCTCTTCACAAACTACAAGAACTCACACCTGCTGCCCGCACACCCCAAAAACAAACAGCATTAGGTTACCGCCATTTGTGGGAACTCAGGTACTATCGCCCGTCCGAGCCTAGCCAGGGACGTCATCCCAAGTCCGAGCTCTCCCATGGCTCCCAAAGCCAGAAGGGCCATCACATCGGCACGACATCCAGACCCCGCACATCACAGCCGCTCGGATGCCCAGGGTTCCAACCTACCACGGGTCCACAGCGTGGCCAGATGCGGGTCGGGTGCTCCTCACTCGAACGCGACCAATTTGTGATGCATCATTTCGAATCGACAGGCCAGTCGCACAAAGGGAGAGGCTGCTTCCAACTCGGTCTCGAACCATCGTAGATGGTCGTCCCTATAGTGCGATTCAGAACATAGCCGCTCGCCCCGTGGACCTCTGCCCCCACAGGACTCGGTGGGACAAGCCACCGTCATGAGGGCCGAGTTCCAAAATTTCTTGAATGAGGTCCTTCAAGCTATTCAAGGATCCTAGGGAACCGAGGTCCGCAACAGCTCTGATCCTCGGTTAGGAGCAAGGGGTGGCAAATCCTACCGATCGGCCCGCCCCCAGGAACAGGTTGAGGTCGTCCTCCGGCATTTACAGAAGATGGAGAATCCCTCGCCCATCTCGGCGAGGGTGGACCAATGCAGGTTCATGGTCATCGGCCGGCCGGACCCCATTTCTCCCCCCAAATCTTTGAAGCCGAGATCCCCCAAAATTTCAGGCCTCCCTAATTCGAGGGTGATCCTACTGATCACATGGAGGGGTTCAAGACCCTCATGATGATTCACAGCAATGCGGATCCCCTCCTCTGCCGCGCCTTCCCCGCTACCCTTCGTGGTCCGACTCGGGAATGGTTCTCAAAGCTCACCCCTGGCTTAGTCGTCCAACCAGTTGGAAGCGAACTTCCTAGCCCACTTTGTGACCAGCAGAAAGGTGGAGAAGACGGGCGCGTCTTTTCTGGACCTCAGACAGAAAGAACGGGAGTCACTTCGCGATTTCGTTCGTAGGTTCACCACCAAGGCGAGGTCCGTGTCCTCCCTTGACGCGGGCGTCTCTTCAGCAGCTTTCCGGCACAATGTTAGGCATGGTCAGCTGAAAGCTTCATTGGCCAAAAAACCCCCGTCGACTTTTCCGACCTCCTCAGCAGGGTCGAGAAGTACATCCGAGCGGAGGAGGCACTAAATCCAGAAACCAAAGAAGCCACTGCCAAGGGGAAGCAGAAGCCGATGACGTCGAGCCCATCAAGAAGACCGCAAAAGAGACGGCCAGTCTCAAGAGGGCCCCTCCGGTCCCCAGATTCGAGAGGTATACGCCGCTGACCCAGAATGTCTCGGCAATGTTGATGGAGATCGAGGATAAAGGGATCGTTCGAATCCTTCCCCGACCGAGCAACAACAAGAAGGGGGACCAGAGATTCTACTGCCGCTTCCACCGAGACAACGGGCACGAGATAGATAGCTGGCGGGCCCTAAAGGACGAGATCGAGGCCCTCATCCAGCGAGGGTACTTGAGAGAGTTCACTTGGGATTGTCCAAGAGACCGAAGGGATCCGAGGAATCCGAGGCCTTCACCTCCTCCTCGAATGATCAACCGGCGGCCCGAACGGGACCCCGAGCTTGAGGAGACCGGAGGTCAGGCCATACTACACTGCGTCTATGGGGGACCTATGGGAAGGGGTTCTAACACCGCCCGCAAGGCCTTCGTTCGGGAAGTTAACTTCGTCCGGGACCATCCCTCCCTACAGATTCAGCAGCGACCGGTATCTTTTACTGGAGAAGACCTAGAGGGAGTCCGACTCCCGCACTACGATGCCCTCATCATCAGCCTCGTCATGGCAAATTTTGAAGTTCGCCGAATTCTAGTGGACAACGGGAGCTCAGTCAAACTTCCTCTTCTTGGAAGCATTTGAGAACCTCAAGCTCCCCAGAGATAAGCTGAAGCCGACCGGGTACACCTTGCATGGGTTCTCGGGCATCCCGGTACAAATTGAAGGGATCGTGAAGTTGGATGTAATGGCTGGCATGACCCCCACCACACGGACTGAGTCAATGGATTTTATGGTATTCAATGTCAAGGCAGCATACAACACCATCCTCGGCCAACCCGGCCTCTGCTCGTTCCAGGCAGTTCCTTCGACCTACCACTTGAAGCTGAAGTTCCCCACTGACCTCGGGGTCGGCGTTGTTAAAGGAAATCAGAAGTCTGCATGATCTTGCTACATGACCACGATCGGGGGGTGGGGTGTTCCCCCTTGACGCAGTCGAGCTTCCACTTGAAAAAGACCGGCCTGAGTCAGAGCCTGCGGACGAATTGGAGGAGGTTCCATTCAAATTGGAAGACAAGTCCAAGTAGTTCCATGTGAGCCGCACCCTTTCCCCCGACCTAAAGCCAGGGCTGATAGATTGCGTTCACCGTAATATCGACCTCTTCGCCTGGATGTCGTTTGACATGCCCGAGATTTCCGAAGATCTGATCATGCACAGGCTCAGCATCGCCCCGGGCTCCAAGCCAATCCATCAGAAGCGGCGCAAGTTCGCCCCAGAGAGGCAACAAGCAGTAAAAACGGAGGTGGACAAGCTGTTGTCTACCCAGTTCATTTAGGAGGTCAGCTACCCCGAGTGGCTGGCGAACGTCGTGATGGTCAAAAAGGCCAGTGGGAGCTCGAGGATCTGCATAGAGTTCAGGGATCTCAACAAGGCGTGCCCCAAAGATCTTTTCTCCCTCCAGAGCATCGACGCACTGATCGACACAACGTCGGTTCACGAGCTCCTAACCTTCATGGACGCCTTTTCAGGCTACAATCAGATCTAAATATTCCCCCTGGACACTACCAAAATATCCTTCGTCACCGACCAGGGTCTCTACTGCTACCGGGTCATGCCCTTCAGGCTCAAGAACGTCGGGGCCACCTACCAAAGACTAGTCAACCCAGTCTTCAAAAACCAGATCGGTCATAACATGGAGGTATACGTCAATGACATGCTCGTCAAGAGTCGACGGGGGCGGGATCATGTTACAAACCTTGAGGAAGCCTTTGGCGTCCTTCCGTCTCACAACATGAGGCTCAACCCCGCCATGTGTGCCTTCGGCGTCTCCTCGAGAAATTTTTTTGGATTCGTTGTCAGCCAGCGCGGCATTGAGGCAAATCCGAAAAAGATCCATGCCATTATCGACATGGCCCCTTCCAAAAGCATCAAGGAGGTTCAGTGGCTCACGGGGAGACTGGCGGCCATCGGCCGCTTCCTCTCCAAGTTCGGAGAGAAGTCCCTCCCCTTCTTCAAGGCCTTGCGAGGGGCGAAAGGTTTCGAATGGGGCGACTCCCAGCAACCGGCGTTCGAACAGTTAAAGTCCTACCTCGTCAACCCCCCACTCCTGAGCAAATCCGAATCGGGCAAACCCCACTTTTTGTACCTCTCAGACTCGAAAAGCACCCTCAGTGTCGTGCTCGTCTGAGAGGAAAAGGGAGTTCAGAAGCCTCTCTACTATGTGAGCAAAGTATTGCTCTCGGTCGAGACAAGATATGCGAAGATGGAAAAGGTGGCATACGCCCTGGTAATGGCTGCACGAAAGCTCTGCCCTTACTTCCAGGCCCACTCAATCCAGGTCCTTACGGACCAACCTCTCAAGGCCGTCCTCCACAGGCCCGAAAGTTCCTACCGCTTAGTCAAGTGGTCGATCGAACTAAGCCAGTACGACATCAGCTACCAGCCCAGGAAAGCCATAAAGGGGTAGACCCTCGCCGAATTTATCACGGAGTGCACTATCCCCGAGCATTCTGACACTCAAGAAGAAAATCTGATCTGGGAAGTTTATGTCGATGGCTCATCTTACGAAGTAGGAAGCGGCACGGGTGTCATACTCAAAGGTCCCAATAACTTCATCCTCCAGTATTCCCTCCACCTGAATTTTCGGCCTCAAACAACGAGGCAGAGTACGTGGCTATGATCGCCGGGCTCACTCTGGCGCACAAGGCGGGGGCTAGACAAATTAGGGCCTTTAGCGACTTCCAGCTCGTGGTCAACCAGATCACCTGAGAGTACGAGGCCCGCGATGCTCGGATGGTCCGATATTTGGCGGTAGTGCAGCAACTCCTGGTATCCTTTGACTTCTCTTCAATGGAACGAATCCCTAAGGAGCAAAATGCTCAGGCTGATTCCTTGTCAAAACTGGCCTCGTCATCCTTCGAAGGGCTAGACAGCACCGTCCTAATCGAAGTCCTGATCCGTTCTAGCATCGACCTCCCAGATGTCCTCTGCCTCGCCACCAAACCCCAACCAGACAACTAAATGACCCGAGTCCGTTCAGAGAGGTTCATCATAATCAACGAGATGTTATTCAAACGCTCGTACACAATAATGGACGAAAGACCCTATCTTCGTTGCCTAGCCCCCGACGAGGCTAAGTATGCTCTGAAGGAATTATATGAAGGAAATGGGGGGTGTCACATGGGAAGCAGGTTGCTCGCACTAAAAGCCCTAAATCACGGGTACTACTGGCCGACCATGTTACAAGAGCCCAGGACCTCGTCAAAAGATGCGGCCCATGCCAAAGATTCTCCTCGGTAAAAAGGCTTCCACAAACGAACCTCCGTTCCCTGGCGAGTCCGTCCCCATTTGCCATGTGGGGAATGGATTTGGTTGGCCCTTTCCCAAAAGCTACGGGCCAAAGAATGTTCCTTGTGGTGGCCATTGACTACTTTACCAAATGGATCGAGGCATAGCCCCTGGCCACAATCACAGAGCACCAAACCCAGCAATTCTTCTGGAAGAACATCATTTGCTGGTTCGGGATCCCCCAGGTACTTATCACAGACAACGAAACCCAATTCGCGGGCTAGAACTTTCGAAAATTCTATCAAGACATCGGCGTCCAGCAGCGCTTCTCATCAATATGTCACCCCCAGTCAAACGGCCAGGCCAAGAATGTGAACCGTCAAATCCTTGATGGCCTCAAGAAGTGGCTGGATAATTCATCAAAGGAGCTGTGGGTCGACTAGTTGCCAAGCGTTCTCTGGGCGCACCGGACGACGAAGAGAATGCCCATGGGCGAGTCACCTTTCAACCTAACCTACGGCACAGAAGCGGTTATCCCCTAGAGATCGGACTCCCTTCGCCCAGGATCATGGCCTTCAACGAGGAGAACAACTCAACGGGCCTCAGAGCCAACCTGGATCTAATCGACGAGGCCAGGGAAAAATCCGCTATCAGAAGGAGCATATACCAACAACGGATCGAGAAATTTTACAACAAGAAGGTCCGCCCCACCAACATCAAGCTTGGTGACCTCGTGCTCCGAAAATTAGCGGTGTCCGACCCTAGTAAAAAGAGAAAATTGGCCCCTAGCTAATTGGGAGGGTCAGTATAAGGTTTCTGAAGTGGTACGTCCTGGCACGTACCGACTTACAGACCTAGGGGCAGGATCATAAAGAAGCCCTGAACGCAGAACACCTCATCAAGTTCCTCGAAGGGGACGACTAAACTCCTTGTGTAAAAGAAACTCATGTAATCGGGACCACGTGCCCCGTTTTTTTTTGTGTAACTAAAAAGTGCAACTCTGTTTCTTTCCCTTCTTGTATAAAAGAAACTCATGTATTCGATATTCGGCATTGACCTCGAGCCATACCCTAGCTTTCTCAAGCTTTATGGGCTGGGCGCTCGGCGATGACCCCGAACCACATCCTAACTCTTTCAGAGTACATAAGCTCGACATTCGGCATTGACCTTGAGCTATACCCTAGCTTTCTTAAGCTTTATGGACTGGAGCTCGGCAATGACCCCGAGCCACATCCTAACTCTTTCAGAGTGCAGGAGCTCGACATTTGGCATTGACCTCGAGCCATACCGTAGATTTCTCAAGCTTTATGGGCTGGGCGCTCGGCGATGACCCTGAACCACATCTTAACTCTTTCAGAGTACAGGAGCTCGACATTTGGCATTGACCTTGAGCCATACCCTAGCTTTCTCAAGCTTTATAGGCTAGGCGCTCTGTGATGAACCCGAATCATATCCTAACTCTTTCAGAGTGCAGGGGCTTGATATTCGGCATTGACCTCGAACCACAACCTTAACCATATCCTAACTCTTTCAGAGTACAGGTGCTTGACATTCGGCATTGACCTCGAGCCACACCCTAGCTTTCTCAAGCTTTATGGGCTAGGCGCTCAGCAATGACCCCGAACCACATCCTAACTCTTTCAGAGTACAGGAGCTCGACATTCAGCATTTACCTCGAGCCATACCCTAGCTTTCTCAAGCTTTATAGGCTGGGTGCTCAGCAATGACCCCGAACCACATCCTAACTCTTTCAGAGTACATGAGTTCAACATTCGGCATTGACCTCGAGCCATACCCTAGCTTTCTCAAGCTTTATGGGCTGGGCGCTCGCCGATGACCCCGAACCATATCCTAACTCTTTCAGAGTACAGGAACTCGACATTCGGTATTGACCTCGAGCCATACCCTAGCTTTCTCAAGCTTTATGGGTTGGGCGCTCGGCAATGACCCCAAACCACATCCTAACTCTTTCAGAGTACAGGAGCTGACATTCGGCATTGACCTCGAGCCATACCCTAGCTTTCTCAAGCTTTATGGGTTGGACGCTCGGCGATGACCCCGAATCACATCCTAACTCTTTCAGAGCACAGGAGCTCGACATTTGACATTGACCTCGAGCCATACCCTAGCTTTTTCAAGCTTTATGGGCTAGGCGCTCGGCAATGACCACGAACCCCCAACTCCCTAACAAGACGGGGCCCGAAACTCAACTTGCACTGTGCGTAGCGTCCTAATCACTTACAAAATGGGGAGGGACGGAAAAATCAAATTTTATTCATCACAAGCACCCTGAATGACCACAGTACAAGGAAAGTTATTACAACGCTTCCGCTAACCTCAACCTAAGTGTTTCTTTCGGGGCTTTTTCGGCCAGCACGGACCATGTCAAGCCCCACCGAGCGAGTACGTCCCTCGACACGCTGCTGGTCTGGTGCCACTGGCACCGCCAGTGTAGACGTCCCGGCAACAGAGCTCTGTGCATCAGTGGGCCTCTCCATCTCCAGATAGAGGGTCAGCGAGGAACCCAAAACAGAGTGGCCTCCTCCCCCAGGATGGTCGAACCGAGACTGACCCGTGCCTAGCATAAATTTCAACCTCTGAATCTCCAGCTCCTTTTAAACCACAACCTCACGAAGAACGGACTCGGAGGTCTGTTGCCTAGTGGAAGCATCAGATATTGACCACTTCATCTCGGCACTCCCCCAGTCCTGATCGGCTATAGCTTTCTTCAGACGTGCAGCCTCTAAGCTGAGCTCCTTGGACTTGTTCATAAAATATCTTTTCGCGACTTCTCGATCGCGGGCCTGCTTACGATAGTGAATCAAAACACTCTCCTTGGACTCCAACCTATTCCAAAGTCACCGAACCTCGGCAGAACTGAGGTCGGCACCCAGGGTCTCGTTCATCTGGAAAAAGAGAAGGAAACCACAATTCACTAAAAATGCACGTCAAAAAACAACAACTCAAAGAAGGTCGGCCAAAAACATGATTGTATTAATTCAAAATTTAATTACAAAAGTCGGTGGCCAGTCCGCGTTCGGCAATACAAAAAGAGAAAAAAAAATTTAAACTACTTCGGAGGGGGATCTGCACCTCTTCGTCGGCCGTCACACCCCCCGCCCCTTCTCCAAGTGGGGGTACTTCGGAGCCTCATCTCTCTCACCTCCGAGGGTTAGAGGATGCACGGGGAGCTCCCACCCGTAGTGGAAATGGTCGATCTTCGCCTCGGGGTAAAGGAGAAGAAAGTGCTCCTTCGCTTTATCGTACGGCTCATCTTGGGCGCCAATCACCTCTTCCGAAGCCGCCATCGCCAACTCGTCGTAATCTGCCACCGCCTTTCCCCGGACCACCGCCAATTCACGGAGATGGTGGTCCTATTTAGAGGCGAGCTCGCTGGGAAGGCCTGCACTGCCCCCTAAGCGGTCGTCAGCTCAACCCTCAACTCCTTCGCTTCTTGAAGGTACCGATCGACGTTTCGCTTCTCAGTGTGGATCTCCTTCTCCAAGCACCTCCTCAGCTGCGCCCCGATCATCAGCACCTGGTCGAGATAGGCAGGGTCAGAAAAGAATACCCAGCACAAAAAAGTAAACAGGCAACAAAACCAACACTTACCACTACTTGAGCTTGAGCCCACTTCATGTGGGCCATCTCCGTGGTCTCGGTCGTGGGCCGTGGCGAGCTTATCTGCCACCTCCATAGAGATCGGGCCCTCAGCCAGCAAATCTTCCTCCTTGACCTCCCAGTCCGGGGCGAACGGACTTAGGCCACCCTATCCCACCATCCGTCGGGTATCCGGACGGACAGCGGGGGTCCCAGACTTCAGGACCTCGGTAACCTTTCGGCTACTTGAGCTCGGCCCCGACTTTTTCGCCTCTCGAGGCGAGTGGCTTTTCTTCGACTTCTTAGAGGGCCGCTCCGAAGAGACCTTCGCCGCCCCCTGGACTGGTCCCGTCGTCGATGCTGCCTTCTCGGTCTCTTCTTCTAGGCCAGCGCAGCAGGGCCTTCCTTACCTCGAGCTTCGTCGGGTCCATCGCTGCAGAGAAAAAGAGAATGTTAATACGAAAGCAGAAAATTAGATAAGAATGAAACAAAATCGTACAGGGGTCGGTTGGGCTCAGTCCGGCTCGGGCCAGGTGTATCTTTGTCATGCACGGCCAAAGGATGTTGTGCCCCTCTACAATTTTGTCTACATCAACTCACTCTGCCTCCGTTAAGTCCCTCCACCTCGGGGGTTTGTGGTTTGGCTTGTAGAAATTTCAGGTCATAGGAATTTCCCAAGGCACCTCGCTCCCGACTACGAAGTACTTTTCCTTCCACCCCTTTATGGAATCTGGGTGACCATTCATTACCCTCTTGTGAGGGCGGGGCGACATGTAGAATATACCCTCCATATCTCCGAGCGAGCTCTCCCCTAAGACAGCGCAGAAGTACTTCAGCTTCAGCAGGACCCTATTCTCCTGGCACTTGAAAATGAAGTAGATCAGATGCTTCCACGAATTGGGGCCATATTGCATCGGGCACAGTTCCCCCCACCTCAGCACCCTCTTGATGAACAGGTGCAGTGGCAACCTTAGTTCCGAGACGAAAGCATCCTCAGAAAACATGCTGAAGCCAGGGGCCAACTCGGTGGTGGGATGGAGACCGGGACTCGGCAGCATCAATTCGTACTCCCGAGGGATGAAGTAACTGGCTCTTATTATGGGCAGAAAATCGTCCTTTAGAACGCACTGTATGTTGTCCACCTTTATCTGGGGCAGGTCAGATGAAGGCACCTCCACGTTGAATTGGACAAGGTTTTCCACATTGTCAGGGTACATCCTGATCGACCCTGGATTCCTGGAGTAGGGGGCATCAAGTCCAGGCTTTGGTCCGAACTCATCCGGCGTGCTCGGACTATTCGGAAAATGCCACTTCCTCTTCGTCCTACGGATACAAGGCTTCCTCGGAGGTGACGGTGTCGACAGAGGGGGCAGAGGGGGGAGAACCCCTCCTTCCTCACCTCCTTCCTCATCTCTCTCTCCCTCGGCTCCTCCCTCACAGCCCCCCTGTTCAACCCCTTCTTCCTTGCCTCCTTCCTCAAACACTCCTTCCTCAATCTCCTCGCCCGATGACTCTACCACCTCCGACTCGCGACTTCGTAGGGGGGCCAGATACAGAACCTGATCATCCATATCCCAGGACGTGGAATCCGACTGTCCCTCCACCTCCAAAGTTCGGTCATCCAGGTCCCAGGACGTTGAGTCCGACTCACGATCCTCCTCACCCCGACCGGAAGAGCTCACTTCGGAACTGGACTGAGAGTGCGACATTACGAAATAAAATACTAACCTGATTACCGTAAATGGAAAGATCACCGTAAAAGTCGTCGCTGGCAGCTTAGAGAGAGAAGCTCCTGTTTTTAGAAAGAGAACGCAAAGTAAAAAAATGAGGGAGGGGCAGAGGATTTATAGAGTGAAAACAACGCCTCGAATTCCACGTAAAAATCCTAACCGTCCAAGTCTTGATCATCAAGATCTAACGGCCACTAGGATTCCAAACGCCTCGATTTCCACGCCCGTGGCTTCAGCATTGCGTGCAAAATTTTGGTTTTTACCCCCTGCTTTCACAGCAAGTATGGGGGTTCGAAGCTCGCTTCGAGTCTTGCCACCCCTAGCTTTCAAGCAGCTTTGGGGGCCGACGCTCGGCAGCCACCCCAGAGTTTTCACGGCAAGCAGGGGGGTTCGACGCTCGGTAGTGACCTCGATTCATCCCCTAGCTTTTACAGCAAGCTTGGGGGCTCGAGGTTGGTAGCGATTCCAAGCCACTCCCTTGCCTTTATAGCATGCTTACGGGCTCGACGCTTGATAGTAATCTCGAGCCACCCCCTAGCTTTTACGGCAAGTTTGGGGATTCGACGGTCGGTAGCAATACCGAGCCACCCCAGAGCTTTTACAATAAGCTTGGGGGCTCGACGCTCGGCAATGACCTCGAGCCACCCGAGAGCTTTTTTCAGCAAGCTTGAGGCCTCGACGCACAGTAGTGATTCCGATCAACCCTCTAGCTTCCACAACAAGTTTGGGGGCTCGATGGTCGGCAGCGATTCCGAGCCACCCCCTTGACTTTACAGCAAGCTTAGGGGCTCGACGCTCGGCAGTAATCCCCAGCAATCCCCTAGCTTTTACAAAAAGTTTGGGGATTCGACGGTCGGTAGCAATATCGAGCCACCCCAGAGCTTCTACAACAAGCTCGACAGTAACCTCGAGCCACCCCAAAGATTTTACAGTAAGCTTGGGGGCTCGACGGTCGGTAGCGATTTCGAGCCACCCCCTTGCCTTTACAGCAAACTTGGGGGCTAGACGCTTGGTAGTGAACTCGAGCCATCCCCTAGCCTTTACTGCAAGCTAAGGGGCTCGACGGTCGGCAGCGATTCCGAGCCGCCCCCTTTCCGGTACAGCAAGCTTGGGGGCTCGACGCTCGGTAGTGACCTCGAGCCATCCCCTAGCTTTTACAGCAAGCTAGGGGGCTCGATGTTCGGCAGCGATTCCGAGCCACCCCAGAGCTTTCACAGCAGTTTTGGGGGTTCAACGCTCAATAATGATCTCGAGCCACCTCAGAGCTTTTACAACAAGCTTAGGAGCTCGATGCTCCGCAATGACCTCGAGCCACCCCAGAGCTTTTTTCAGCAAGCTTGAGGGCTCGACGCTCGGTAGTGATTTCGAGTTACCCCTAGCTTCTACAACATGCTTGGGACTCGACGCTCGGTAGCAATTCCATGCCACCTCCTAGTTTTTACAGCAAACTTAGGGGCTCGTTGCTCGGAAGTGATCCCGAGGCACCCCCTAACTTTTACAGCAAGC
Organism: Hemerocallis citrina; assembly: GCA_017893485.1. NCBI lineage: Eukaryota > Viridiplantae > Streptophyta > Magnoliopsida > Asparagales > Asphodelaceae > Hemerocallis > Hemerocallis citrina. The sequence goes on from JACEHZ010000572.1 coordinate 345,145, forward strand.
ATGTAGGCTCAATGGTCGGTAGCAATCCCGAGCCATCCCCTAATTTTTACAGCAAGCTAGGTGCGTTCGACGCTCGACAGTGACCTCGAGCCACCCCAGAGCTTTTTTCAGCAAGCTTGGGGGCTAGACACTCGGTAGTGATTCTGAGCCACCCCTAGCTTCTACAGCAAGCTGGGGGGCTCGATGCTCGGCAGTAACCTCGAGCCATCCCCTAGCTTCTACAACAACCTTAGGGGCTCGACGCTTGGCAGTGATCCCGAACCATCCCTAGCTTTTACTGCAAGCCTAGGGGCTCGTCGCTCGGTAGTGACCTCGAGCCATCTCCTAGCTTTTTCAGCAAGCTAGGGGGCTCGACGCTCGGCAGCGATTCCGAGCCATCCCAGAGCTTTCACAGCATCTGTTGCCGCTAAAATCGGTGTGAGGGCAAACAGATAGAATTTGTGGATTCTTAGAAAAACTGAATAGCAAACCTGTATACCTGTTCCGTCGAAGTTTGACGCCGACTCCTGCCGTACACCTGCAAAAAGTGCAAGACATTGGGGTTGTTCCCGGCGACGCACCCTCCGACGCTCAAGTCAGTAATCAAGGAAGATTATGAAAGAGCGTGAAAACTGGAAAAAGATGGATTACCTCTCAATGGAGATGGATGGGGGTATTTATAGGCGCCGCTGGGATAAGATTAGGAATGTAATCCCCCTGTGGTTAGATAAGGAATGTAATCCCTAATCTCCAGTGAAGGGATAGATATGAATCAGGGCCGTTGATTAGGATTTAATCAGAAACCCTAATTCTATCCCTTCTGGACCGGGTTTGCTGCGGGTTGAAACCCATACCCAGTTGAGGTGGATCCGTTTGCGGGTAAGTGATTATCTTCGGGGAAGATAACCAGTACCCGCTTCAGACCCGTTGGTAGGTGAAATTATCGTTTTACCCCTGAGCTTCAAGATTCGTGCCCAATTTGGACGATTCCGATTTAACCCCATTTTTAGCCATATCACGAGCCCCCCACTCCTAAAGACTGAGTTTGATCAGCCTTTGAGGAGTAATTTAGCTGTTTTAATGGCTAGTGGAGTTGTATCGGAGCCCAAATGGAGGGTTTTGAATCTCGAAGGGGGTAGCGAGGTGATTTCAAGCGGTAAGCTGTTCTTAAGCTTCTCTGGATATTTGGTGGTTTCTATCTATTTTTTTCGGATTATTTATTTAATTTTGTGATGTGTTAACTAGTCGTTCGGGGGTCTTAACAACACATTCTAGGTAATAATTGCTCGTTCAGGGGCTGAAAAATGTTCCCCTAAATTTGTAATTATTTTCTAGAATTTTTAGTTAATTTTCCCGAATTTTTAGTAATTTTTCGCAATTTTTAAGTAAATAAAACGATTTAAATAAATAAAACTAATTTTTAATACCGATTTATGGCGTGGCGCAATCTGGGCCCTTGATCAGCGCCGAGCGCGATTTTCTGGGCGATCAGACGATCCGCGCTCCTCGGCAGATAGTTTCTTCGTATACGAGGGTCGGTTCCTCGTCCCTTCGGCTCGGCGGGTCGGCACATGGCTCGGAATCAGCCGAACTACGTGGCGTGATCCTGGACGTCCATCTCAGCGCGTATCCCCAAAAAATGCTATCTTGTCATTTAGTGAACGTGGCAAGATCTGAGCCGTCCATCATGACGAGCACGTTTTTTGACAAGATCCAACGGCTGAGGAGGGTCGGCGGATTTTTTCTCCATATACGAGGGTCGGTTCCTCGTCCCCTCGGCTCGGCAGATCAGCACGTAGCTCGGAATCAGCCGAACTACGTGCCGTGATCCTGGACGTCCATCTCAGCGCGTATCCCCAAAAAACGCTATCTTGTCGTTTAGTGAACGTGGCAAGATCTGAGCTGTCCATCATGACAAGCGCGTTTTTTGACAAGATCCAATGGCTGAGGAGGGTCGGCGGATTTTTTCTCCATATACGGGGGTTGGTTCCTCATCCCCTTAGCTTAGCAGCTCGGTGCTGATGGCCGAGGCCTGGGGTTAGAAATTTTGAAGCGTCCTGGATTTGAAGCGTCGTCAGCCCGTTCTCTCCCTTCGGCTCGGCAGCTCGGCTGCTTAGCCAGGCTGTTCGGTAGCTCGGCTAGGCGAACCGATGGCACATAGCTCGGAAGGTACACGTGGTCAGATCTGGAGCGTCCATCGTTGCGTGAATCACGAGGGTTGGGTTCAGATCACGAGAAAACGTTATTTTGTCGTTTTGTGAGCGTGGCGCAATCTGAACCGTCCATCATGTCTTGACACGAATTTTGGAGAGATCTGACGATGATTCCGCCTCGGAAGAATTTTTCTCCATATATGAGGGTCAGTTCCTCGTCCCCTCGGCTCGGAAGCTCGGTGCCGATAGCCGAGGCATGGAGTTGGACGTTTTGAAGCGTCCTGGATTTGAAGCGTCGTCGCCCTTCGGCTCGGCAGCTCGGCTGCTTAGCCAGGCTGTTCAGTAGCTCGGTTAGGCGAACCGGTGGCACGCAGCTCAGAATGTACACGTGGTCAGATCTGGAGCGTCCATCATTGCGTGAATCACGAGGGTTGGGTTCAGATCACGAGAAAACTTTATTTTGTCGTTTTGTGAGCGTAGCGCAACCTGAACCGTCCATCGTGTCTTGACACTAATTTTGGAGAGATCTGACGGTGATTCTGCCTCGGAAGAATTTTTCTCCATATATGAGGGTCGGTTCCTCGTCCCCTCGGCTCGGAACCTCAGTGCTGAAGCGGACTCAGTAGCTCGGTCGCTTAACCAGACTGTTCGGTAGGTCGGCTAGGCGAACCGGTGGTCGAGTCGTGGACTTGAGCGCTTTGTGGAGTCTTTGTTGTGAAACTGAAACGTCGCAACTCTCCACTTTGGCGCTTTGGCTTCTTAGCGGGCTTTTAAGTTCCCAAGGAGGCCCAAACGTCGCACTGGGGTTATAAGTTCTAACTCCCCCACCCCCAAGCTCATTTCTCACTTTTCACTCCAAGATTTCACTTTCTCTCTGTGCTCTCTGCTAGCGGCAATTTTTGCTCCAAGGCGGTTACGTTAGCTGTCGCGTGGGCCAGGCAATTTCCGGCGAGCTTATTCCAACCGTTAACGTCACTTCAAGGTTAGTCTTCTTGCCTTAGCTTTTTTCTAGAGATGTCAAGGGTGAACTCGGGGAGTGAGGCCTCGTCCTCGGGCGATAGTGGTGCTGAGGAGAGGAGGGAGATGGAGATCCGAAGGAAAGGGAAGCAAGTAGCCGAGCCGTCTGGGGCCGAGGCGAGGAAGGAGAAGAAGAAGAGGAGGGTAGTGGCCCAATCTCCTGTGGTCGAGGTGATTGTGGAGAATCCGAGGCAAGCCCCTGAGACGGGCCGGTACCCTTGTGTACTGTCCGGACACGCTAGGGTTAGGCAGTACGAGGGCGACCTCTTGAAGAAGGCGGTCATCGGTCAGTCGGAAGTTTACGAAGAGAACAACCCGGTTCTGACCACCGAGGCAGACGAAATTGGATCGGTGCTATCCGAGAGGGACCTGCTCCAGATCAGAAAAGGGTTCGCCATCCCTCCGGAGTACAAGTTAATTCTCCCCGGCCCCGGGATGCGAACGAACTCCAAGCTGTTGTCGTCGGATATGTGCATGTTCGACTACGACTCTCTGAACGCCGGACTGCGCTTTCCCCTGCACCCCTTCATTCGTCTGGTCCTCGGGTGGTACTGCCTTGTGCCGACCCAATTCATGCCGAACACATGGCATCATGTGAATGCCTTCCTGCTTCAGTGCCGCAACGCCGAGGTCAAGCCGGACCTGACGGTCTTTCGAAGCATGTATCGGATAAACCGGATGCACAAGACCGAGCATCGATACTACCTGGCGCCGAGGAAGGGTGTTCGGATTATAGAAAACCCGGACTCGATCAAAGGCTGGAAGGAAAAGTTCTTCATATTGAGGGAGCCATCGATGCTGCAAGTTCCGAGCCGATGGAAAGTAGAGGTGCCAAAGTTTGCGAGGGCCGACCCAGAACTGACTGTGGCCGAGGAGGAAGTGGCGAGGAAGATCGTGGCCCTCTCGATGTTGAGTTGGAGGGAGATGACCGAGCAGGTGCTATACGGGTCAGGCCTTAGTCCGATCGACCCGAGTACGCTCCTGAAATCTCGCATTTTTTTCCTAAGTCTTTAGCTCGTTTTACTGACTCTCAATTTGTTTGTTGTTTGGTACAGAAGCGCCGAAGATGGACTTTACGGCCATGATGAAGGAGAGGGGTAAGGTGGCCGATGGAAGGAAGAGGAAGAGGCCGAGCACGACCGCCTCATCAGGTCGGCCTCTCAAACTTGCTTCGGCAGTTGTTCCACCTCCCCCTGTTGCTGAGGTCCCCTCGTCGATGGTGGTTGTTGTCGAAGAGCCCTCGGCTCCTGTTGCTTCTGCCCCGGTTCGGCAAAACTTCCTCGATTTAAGATAATGGTTAAGGATGACACTCTGAAGGATAGGATCGTTGAGCTCGAGGAGGAGGTGGCTCGACTGAAGTCTCAGCCTGTGAGGGCTAATGTCCGCAACACTTCCTGTACTCGCGAAGAGAGAGAACAGGGGATCACCTTCTACGAGCTAGCGACTCGTGGCCAAGTTATTGGTCGGACAGCAGCCGACGCACAAAGCGGAGTAGCTGTTAGCTCGAGTGGAGCCTCGGTCGGAGCCACCGTTAGGATTAGTGGTGAGGCGGCGTCGCAGTTCGTCGGCCTAGAGACAAGCTCGGAGATAAAAAGATGGAAACCCCTATTGTCTCTTAATCGAAATGTCCCTGTCCCGAGGAGGCACTGAACGAGTTGCGTCGAGCCTTTTACTTCTTGCATCGCCTCTGTTGTTGTAATAACATGCCTTGTAAATTTATTTAGTTGCTTTCCCGCTGTAACTGTCTGCCTTGTAAATTTACCAAGTATTTTAATAAAATCGAAGTTGTTTTGTTCATCGTTGTGCCGTGGTCGCCTTATTCTCGACGCTGAACCATAAGGACCCATAGTTGTCTTTTTCGAAGGTTTTAGCCGCGGAACTTTAGTTTTTCAGCTCGGAGTATACCGAGGTGTGATAGCTCGGATTTCAAACGCGATCCACGTGGATCAATCTAGACAGTCGATCATGATCGTGGAACGCATCACGAGGTGGGAGGCATGAATTCCCAAAAAACACTATCTTGTCGTTTTGTGGAAACGTGGCACGATCTGATCCGTTCATCACGTTCTAGCATGCATTTTGAGATGATCTAACGGCGAAATTGGTTCGGCAGAATTTTTCTCCATATACGAGGGTCGATTCCTCGTCCGCTCGGCTCGGGGTATTGAGTGAGCGCAGTCGAGCCGAATGCTGGACTCCGAACTACTGCTAGAGTTGCTCGATGGTTGTGGGAGCAGTTCCGAATGGCGATCTGCTTCTAGTTCTCTTACGAGCGAGCTTGCGAAGAAGAGTCGAGCTGAGTGTTGGACTCCGAACCATCGGTAGAGTGAAGAGTGAAGGCAGAGAGATGTAAGCACTTTTTACAAGTAAAATATGAAAAAAATTTCTTTATTGATGACTAATGGCCGGCTGCTTCTAAAGTTGCGAGCCGTTATTATAAGAGAAAAATAAAAAAAATAATTACAAGTAATAGGAGAGGAACGGTTCGCCATCTCGAAATACCTAGAGAGGCGTTGGTGCTCACTCTTGGTATTTTAAGAGATGGTCGGCATTCCAAGTCCTGGGAATCTCCCTGCCTTCGAGATCTTCTAGTCTGTATGTGCCGGGGCGGACTACTTTAGCGATCTTGTAAGGTCCCTCCCAATTTGGGGCCAATTTACTCTTTTGACCTGGGAATGAGATGGCCAACATTCTGAGGACCAAGTCCCCTTCTTTGAGGTCCGTAGGGCGGACTCTCTTGTTGTATGCCAACTCGATCCTTCTGTAGAACCCCGTATTTTCAAATATTTTTTTTATATTTGAAAATGAATTTAAATTTATTTTTGGAGATTTAATAAATATTTTCAGAAAAATTTATCTTTTGTACACGTGCAAAACACGTGCAAATACTTTTTGAGAAGTTCGAAAAATTAAGTTTTCTTCATGAAAAATCATTATTTAATATTTGAGATTTATTTAGTATTTTTCCAGATTTTTCTGAAATTTATTGGAACTATTTGCAATTTTTGAGAAAAGAATGACCTTTTTTGCAAATTTGACATTTTTTGGGGTTAAAGTGCAAAATGCAATTTCTGGACGTTTTGAACAGTATTAACTGAGATTTAGAATGTATGTTTTCTTTTAAATCCTAATTTAAATGAGTTTTGATGGAATTTCCAAAGATAGAACTATATATGTAAATTGTATTTTGGAAAGGATTGTTTTGCAAAGTGTGGGTAAAACCCTAATATTCCATCCGGCATATTTAAGAGATTTTTTCTCCCAGCCGTCATTGTTGATAAAACACAGTATTTTGGAGATTTATTTTTGGTGGAGAAGGAGTCTTTGGATCTAGCAAAAGGAGGATTCTTTCGTGGACTATTCTCAAAATCTAAGGTGAGATATATAAAAATTGTTGTGTTGTTTTGATTTATGTGAGAGATATAGAAATTGTTTTGTTGTTTGATTCATGTGAGTGACTGTGTTTTGTTTGTTTGATTTTGTGAGTATTATAATGCGTCTTGTTGATTGATCTATGTGTGCAAGTATCATGATGTAATGATTGGATGTTGTGAACAATATAGATATTGTATTGTGGTATGAATCACGTGAATAATTGTGAATGAAGTAGTGGATCTTTATTATTAAAATCGTGTTGCTAAAAGCATGTTAAGATTTGAGTATGAACATCTGGACATTAGACTTATAAATCAGATTTTATTTAGATTTGTGAAAAAAATTTAGATCTTGTAAAATCCTAATGAAAGAAATTGTGATTTAGAACATGAGAACTTAAATCTTGACATATTGATGTTTTGAGTGATATATATACATATACCTGATGAAGATTCGTTGAGATTTATTATTTTCCTGAATACGAACTATTTTCATCACATTGATCATCAGAAAGCTTCAGATTTTGATTTTTGTAATCAGACCTAATTTTGAAATCTATAGGCCGACAGTCGACTGGCCTACTGTGCAGTCGACTGGTACGAGCCTGACACTTTACTTTAGAATCTTTGAAAAAGTTGTTCTGGACAGTCGACCTAGCTCATAGGCAGTCGACTGGTCCACTGAAGAAATTATTTTTGTAAGAATTATTAGTCCTTCTGGACAGTCGACCTGTGATTCCTTTAAGTCGACTTATATACTTAGAAAAATTTTGAGAAGATTATTGGAATTTACCTCGGGTAAGTCGACTGATTCCTTTCTTAAGTCGACTTATTTGACTTAGTTTATGTTTGTAAAATTTTGGATAATTGACCTCTGGACAGTCGACTTACTAAAGTTTAAGTCGACTGGTACTGAAGGATCTTTGTAAACTTTAGAGCTATTTCGAATGATTGGTTTTCAGATAATTCAGTATATACTTGTTATTCAGCTCAGTATTTAATTAAGCATTTGACATTGAGATATTCAGTTAAGTATGTCATTGAGACATTTAGTTGAGCCACTTTGTTTAGTGGGACTTTAGTTTAGACTTTTGAGTTTGAGTCTCGAGAGGTGTGTGACCCTAGTATACCGGTGTTGAGTTATTAGTTGAGGCCCATTGAGGCATTTCAGTTATTCAGATTTGAATTTAGGCCGGTAGGGTACATCATTCTAGGAGATTCGTTAAGTAAACAATTAACCCAAAATAATAAGGACAGGCACTAGTGGTGATATGATGAACGGGAACATGAGTCAAGAACCTCAGTATGGCTTTCGGTGTGGGATTTAATCTCCAGAATTATCACAGTAGATTATTAGTGGTGTGGGATATGTCTCCGGAATTATCACAGTCTTGTGGTGTGGGACAATCTCCGGAATTATCACGGTAACTATTGTGGTGTGGGATTGATCTCCGGAATTATAGGAGTCGAGGTGAAGCACATGTGGTAATCGTGTGGGGACGTGTCAATGTTTCGGTGTGGGATGATCTCCGGAATTATTCAAGTAAAATATCTTGGGTGTGGGATCCATCTCCGGAATTATCGGGCATGTGATACTATCCATAGTTTATCTTTATCTCGTAGTAGTCATCGTGTTAGGATTAGTTCATAACGCGGGGATTGAACCCTATGAAGTGAAGACGTTAAGGGCTTGCACCGAACCTATGTAGAATGGGATGCATAGACTTCGACAAGTACGCATTAGAGAGTCCGCATATAGAACTTGTGTTTTCTTGACTTTGTTTTATGTACGTGGTTTTCTTGTTTTTCTACACTTGACACTTAGTTTAGTATCACTTGATGTTTTATGTTAACTGTCATTTAGTACTTTCCATGTTCTTATTTAGTACTTGTTGTTTAAGAATTTATGAGGTATGATCCTTTATGTTGTTTGTTTGTTTATTTTTATATTTCTCACACCATTTATGGCTGACCCATTTAGTTTGGGGGTTAGGGATCATCTCTAGCCTCACATGTTGCAGGTAGTTGCTTAGAGTTGGAGATAGGATGCTTGAGTGGTTTTGAGATATAATTGATTCATAAGAGTTTTGTGTAAATTTGTAATAACAGTTTTGAGATAAATTTGTGTTGTAAATAAAGAAAACATTGAGTTGAGTTGTTTTGATTTCCGCTGTGTATTGTAAATGATTTGTTGTAATAAAAGTTGAAAATTTTAGTGGTGTTGATTATGTTTAATATTATGTTGAAGTGGATCACTGGGAATGTGCCACGTATTTTCTAAGATATCATATTAGAAATTCGGGGCGCTACACCTTCTTCGGTAGCTTTGTTGATGAAGGGCAGCTCTTTCTCGGATCTCATCTATCAGGTTTAGATTTGCTCTGAGCTCTCTGACATTTTGCTCTTCTTCATAAGCTATTAGACGAGGAGAGGGTATTCCGACTTCTAGGGGGATGATGGCCTCGGATCCATAGGTGAGATTGAATGGGCTCTCTCCTGTAGGGGTCCGTTTTGTGGTGCGGTAGTTCCACAGCACGTTGGGAAGCTGGTCGACCCATAAGCCTTTGGAACATTTATCCAACCTCTTCTTAATGCCGGAGATGATCTGTCGGTTAGCATTTTCGGCTTGGCCATTCGACTGGGGATGTGAGATGGAGGAGAACCTGTGTTGGATGGCAAGGTCTTCGCATAGAGCTCGGAAGGCAGCCCCGGTGAACTGTGTTTCGTTGTCTGTTATCAGGACCCTAGGGACGCTGAATCGGCAGATCACGCTCTTCCAAAAGAACTGAACAACCTTGTTCTTGGTGATCATGGCCAAGGGCTCGGCCTCTATCCATTTTGAAAAGTAGTCGATCGCCACGACTAAGAATTTGAACTGTTCGGGAGCTGGTGGAAATGGCCCTAGTAAATCCATCCCCCACATTGCAAAGGGGACTGGACTTGATAGGGAAGTTAGTGGAGCTTGTGGGAGGCGTCGGATGTCAGAGTACTTCTGACAGGAGCTGCATTGCCGAACATGCCGTTCGGCGTCTCGTAGGAGAGTGGGCCAGAAATATCCGTAATTCAACACTTTGCGGGCCAAGGATCTGGATCCCGAATGTGCCCCGCCGATGCCCTCGTGAAGTTCTTGCAGGACGTAGTCGGCCTGCTCGGGGGAGAGGCATCTCAGGTAAGGCCGGCTGTCTACCTGTGTGAAGGAGCATTTATATAGGATACCTCTGATCAGTGTGTAACGCTCAGCTCGGGTTCTCACTCTTCGAGCTTCCTTGGGATCCTCGGGGAGGAGTCCGTCCCTTAGGAATTCAACGAGGGGTTTCATCCAGTTATCTTCAAGCAGGACGGGAAGCGACTCTATGGAGTCGGAGGTTTCATCCTCTATACTTGGCTTCAAAAGAACCTCTATCAAGACAGTCTGATCGAGACCTTGAAGGGAGGAAGAGGCTAGTTTGGAGAGGGCATCGGCCTGAGCATTTTCTTCCCGGGGTATTCACTGGATGAGGGCTTCCTCAAACAGCGCCATGAGGCTCCTGACCTTGGCTAAGTATTTAACCATCCTGTCGTCACGTGCTTCATACTCGCCGAGGACCTGATTTACGATTAGCTGAGAGTCGCTAAAGATCCGGAGCCATTGTGCCCTTGCATTGCGGGCCATCCCAAGGCCGGCTATAAGTGCCTCGTATTCTGCTTCGTTGTTGGAGGCCTTGAAGTTTATACGGAGGGAGTATTGGAGGATGAAGTCATCTGGGCCTGCCAGAATGACCCCTGCTCCGCTTCCCTCGTTACAGGAGGATCCGTCCACATAAACTGACCAGATAGGTGGTCCCTTCACTGCTTGGCTAAACTCGGGGATGGTACTTTCAACTATAAATTCTGCTAGGGCCTGAGCCTTGATTGCGGTCCGAGGCTGATATGTTATATCATGTTGGCTCAGCTCGATATACCATTTCATCAGGCGACCCGAGGTCTCTGGCTTGTAGAGGACTTGTTTCAGCGGTTGGTCGGTAAGGACGACCACCGAATGGGACTGAAAGTACGGGCGAAGCTTTCTCGCGGCCATCACTAGGGCGTAAGCCATCTTTTCTATCTTCGGGTAGCGGAGTTCGGCATCCCGAAATACTTTGCTCACATAGTAAATGGGCTTTTGAGCCCGGTCTTCTTCCTTTACTAAAACGGCACTGAGAGTCTGTTCGGAGGCTGCCAGGTAGAGGTAGAGGGGTTCTCCAGGAATTGGTTTGCTGAGGAGAGGAGGATTGACGAGGTAAGCCTTGAGCTGGTCGAAGTACTCCTGTTGCTGTTGTCCCCATTCAAAACCTTTAGCCCCCCTGAGGGCCTTGAAGAAGGGGAGGCACTTCTCTCCGGACTTCGAGAGAAAACGCCCTATGGCGGCCAAGCGGCCTGTTAACCTCTGAACTTCCTTAACATTCTTGGGAGGGGCCATGTCTAATATGGCCTTGATTTTCTCAGGGTTTGCTTCAATTCCTCGTTGGCTAACCATGAAGCCGAGGAACTTTCCTGACGAGACACCGAACGCACATTTATTCGGATTGAGTCTCATGTTGTGCTTTCTCAGAACATCAAATGCCTCTTGGAGGTCGGTTACATGATCGGCACCTCGGATGCTTTTTACAAGCATGTCGTCAACATACACCTCCATGTTTCGGCCGATTTGAGCTTGGAAAACCTTGTTGACGAGGCGTTGGTATGTGGCTCCTGCGTTCTTCAGACCGAAGGGCATAACCCTGTAGCAATAGAGGCCCTGATCGGTCACAAATAATGTCTTCGGAATATCCGGGGGGAACATCCGGATCTGGTTGTAGCCTGAGAAGGCATCCATGAAGCTGAGGAGTTCATGTCCCGAGGTGGCATCAATCAAAGTGTCAATACTCGGAAGAGGGAAGGGATCCTTGGGGCATGCCTTGTTGAGATCGGTAAAATCGATACAAATTCTTCAGGTCCCATTGGACTTCTTCACCATTACTACATTCGACAACCACTCGGGATAGTTTACTTCTTGTATGAACCGGGCCTTTAAGAGCTTGTCCACCTCCTCTTTTATAGCTAGCTACCGCTTAAGGGCGAACTTGCGCCTCTTCTGTTGAACCGGTTTGGACCCCGGAACAACGCTGAGGTGGTGTACTAAAAGCTCCTCGGAAATTCCGGGCATGTCTGCAGTTGACCAAGCGAAGAGGTCTCGGTTCCTTCGGATGCACTGTACAATGTCCGAGCATAGGGCGGATGGGAGGGTCTTGCTAATAAAGAACTTGCGAGTTGGATCCTACTCAGAGAAGAGCACTTCCTCCAATTCATCCACCGGCTCGGACATCGGTCGGGCAGCATCTTGGGGGATTTCCAGAGTTTCTAAGGAGAGGACCGGACCGATGGTAGAGGTCATATAGCACTTGCGGGACGTTTCCTGATTGCCTTTTACTTCCCCTACTCCGGCCCGAGTGGGAAACTTCATTTTGAGGTGATAGGCGGAAGGGACGGCTTCAAGGGCAGCTAGGCCGGACCGACCCAGAATGACATTGTAGGCTGCGGGGACATCTACGACCATGAAGTCCATCGACTCCGTTCGGGTAGTAGGAGTTTTGCCAGCAGTTACATCGAGGGTGATCACCCCTTCAATAGTCACTGGCACTCCCGTGAACCCATGGAGCGTGTAGCCGGTGGGCTTGAGTCTGTCTCGGGAGAGCTTTAGGCCTTTAAAAGCGGCGAGGAAGAGGATGTTAACGGAGCTGCCATTGTGACACACTCATTATTAGTCTCATATATGGAGAAAAATTCTTCCGAGGTGGAATCACCGTCAGATCTCTCCAAAATTCGTGTCAAGACACGATGGACGGTTCAGATTGCGCCACGCTCACAAAACGACAAAATAATGTTTTCTCGTGATCTGAACCCAACCCTCGTGATTCACGCAATGATGGACGCTCCAAATCTGACCACGTGTACCTTCCGAGCTGCGTGCCACCGGTTCGCCGAGCCGAGCTACTGAACAGCCTGGCTAAGCAGCCGAGCTGTTGAGCCGAAGGGCGACGACGCTTCAAATCCAGGACGCTTCAAAACGTCCAACTCCATGCCTCGGCTGTCGGCACCGAGCTTCCGAGCCGAGGGGACGAGGAACCGACCCTCATATATGGAGAAAAATTCTTCCGAGGCGGAATCACTGTCAGATCTCTCCAAAATTCGTGTCAAGACACGATGGACGGTTCAGATTGCACCACGCTCACAAAACGACAAAATAACGTTTTCTCGTGAACTGAACCCAACCCTCGTGATTCACGCAATGATGGATGCTCCAGATCTGACCACGTGTACCTTCCGAGCTGCGTGCCACCGGTTCGCCTAGCCGAGCTACTGAACAGCCTGGCTAAGCAGTCGAGCTGCCGAGCCGAAGGGCGACGACGCTTCAAATCCAGGACGCTTCAAAACGTCCAACTCCAAGCCTCGGCTATCGGCACCGAGCTTCCGAGCCGAGGGGACGAGGAACTGACCCTCATATACGGAGAAAAATTCTTCCGATGCGGAATCACCGTCAGATCTCTCCAAAATTCGTGTCAAGACATGATGGACGGTTCGGATTGCGAAACGCTCACAAAACGACAAAATAATGTTTTCTCGTGATCTGAACCCAACCCTCGTGATTCACGCAACGATGGACGCTCCAGATCTGACCACGTGTACCTTCCGAGCTGCGTGCCACCGGTTCGCCTAGTCGAGCTACTGAACAGCCTGGCTAAGCAGCCGAGCTGCCGAGCCAAAGGGAGAGAACGGGCTGACGATGCTTCAAATCCAGGATGCTTCAAAATTTCTAACCCCAGGCCTCGGCCATCAGCACCGAGCTGCCGAGCCGAGGGGACGAGCAACCGACCCTCGTATATGGAGAAAAAATCTACCGACCCTCCTCAGCTGTGGGATCTTTTCAAAAATGCGCTCGTCATGATGGACGGCTAAGATCTGGCCACGTTCACTAAACGACAAGATAGCATTTTTTGGGGATTCGCGCTGAGATGGACGTTCAGGATCACGCCACGTGGTTCGGCTGATTCCGAGCTACCAACGGGTCTGAAGCGGGTACTGGTTATCTTCCCCGAAGATAACCACTTACCCGCAAACGGATCCACCTCAAATGGGTGCGGGTTTCAACCCGCAGCAAACCCGGTCCAAAAGGGATAGAATTAGGGTTTCTGATTAAATCCTAATCAACGGCCCTGATTCATATCTATCCCTTCACTGGGGATTAGGGATTACATTCCTTATCTAACCACAGGGGGATTACATTCCTAATCTGATCCCAGCGGCGCCTATAAATACCCCCCATCCATCTCCATTGAGAGGTAATCGATCTTTTTCCAGTTTTCACGCTCTTTCATAATCTTCCTTGATTACTGACTTGAGCGTCGGAGGGTGCGTCGCCGGGAACAACCCCGGTGTCTCGCACTTTTTACAGGTGTACGGCAGGAGTCGGTGTCAAACTCCGACGGAACAGGTATACAGGTTTGCTATTCAGTTTTCCTAAGAATCCACAAATTCTATCTGTTTGCCCCCACACCGATTTTAGCGGCAACAGCAGCTTTGGGGGTTCGAGGCTCGAGAATGATCTCGAGCCACCCTAGAGCTTTTACAACAAGCTTAGGGGCTCGACGTTCGGCAATGACCTCGAGCTACCCCAGAGCTTTTTTTCAGCAAGCTTGAGGGCTCGACGCTCGGTAGTGATTCCGAGCCACCCCTTAGCTTCTATAACAAGCTTGGGGCTCGATGCTCGGAAGAAATTCCGAGCCACCCCCTAGATTTAATAGCAAGCTGAGGGGCTCGACGCTCGACAGCGATTCCGAGCCACCCCTAGCTTTTACAGCAAGTTGGGGGGCTCGATGCTCGTATAAAGACATCAAACCCTATTGCCTCTTTCAGCTCTTATGGGACCAAGATAATTAAGTATGTATTTGCCAAAATTCTCAAATGATTAATAAATTAAGTAAATATACTAATATGGGGTAAGTGACGTGGCCCCATCTAGGCCACCGGATCTCCCCAGACTTCACTCCCCTGTGATCATCAAGTCAAATCAGTCAAACGGGCTTCAGCCCATTCAGGCCCACAGGCAGACGGGTCCGATCCGGTCCATTAGGGTCTCAGACCCGTTTACCCCTACCTATAAATACCAGACCCCCTCCTCGCTTCTAAATGTAATAAACTTTTCCCCACCTGAACCCTAGCCACTGTTGCTTTCTCAGTGACTAACTAGATCGTCGGAGGGCCTGTCGCCGGGACTTCTCCCGATGTTTCTGGACAGTGTGCAGGTACAAAAGACCGAGCCAAGCACCAAAGATCCGAGCCGAGCTACTGGATCCGAGCCGAGCACCCGGTCTCTACCTCTCTGCTGCTACTCCCGAGCCGGTCCTACTTCTCAGGATCGGACCAACGTCAGTACCATAATTTCTTCTTCACAAACTACAAGAACTCACACCTGCTATCTCCACACTCTAAAAACAAACAACATCATATATGAGGAAGAGATAGAAAATGAAACCCTTATTTCGAAAATTGTTGGCGCTCTTAGAAAAGCACTCACCAATTAGAAATTGTCGGGGAGGATCCTTATATCAAAGAATATTCGATCTGTGAGAGATTGGAATTCTTATAAAAGTTTTTAATATGATATTTTCCCTCCTTTTAGATTATATATAATTTAATAGGATATAGTTAATTGAATAGAATATTTTACCCACTTTTATATTATAGTCGAAGTAAATAGTTAAGGCTGTCTAGGTTATTTCGTGTATTTTCAAGGCAAAAGAAAATAGTTATTCATGAAGACAAGCAAAGGGCATCTTCTCCCAAGCTTAAAAAAAGGTATTCTCAATCTTAAAATGAAGAAAAGTTCGCTACACTCTCGAATTCAAGTTTTATCGACGTTTTAGTTATAGTATTAAAAAAATGTATTCTCAACCTCAAAATTAAGTTCCATAAAATAAAAACCCTCAAAATTAAGAAAAGTTCGCTGCACTCTCGAATTTAAGTTGTTACGACGATTTAGTTATAGTTTTTATGAAAAAAAACTAGTTACTTAATTAACTTTAAGAACATCAGCCATATGAAATTTTCCTTTGTCCATTCAGATCGGCTAAATTCACCTTGTGATATGCTTTTTCTTTATTCTTTTTTTCTACTTTTAATTTAGGAAAATGAGAAAATTAATTGTGGTAAAATTTCTCAATATACAGTATATATTACTTGTATCAACATATTTATGCTGACTAGTGAAAATTTACCACGCACCAAGTGCACGTAGCTTGGTGCATGAGACTAATAGTTTAAGATCTATTGGTCAAAGTTAAATACTATCACAAGATTCATATAAAATTGTATCATTTCAAAAAATGTTATCGTACCTCCTTGTCTAACAAGAAAAGAGATGCAAGAGCTATCAACATTTAGATATACTACAGAGGATATTTTTTTTCTTTATTCTTGATAATACTATATTTTCACATACTTACAGCCAATTGATATTAATGTAACTTACTTTCCCACAATTTCCATGTGAAAGCAACAATATACTAACAAATGCAGTATCAATGAAAACAATCATATGCTTGAAAAGTTGAAAGGTCTATTACAATTATATATACACTATATACATATATATCTTTGGAAAAATTAGAAGAATAGTTTAGAATTTTTTACCAAACTATCCCAGTTTTTGTAAGTATGTACGAAACTATCCCTGTTTGAAAATTTAATACCAAAACATTCCTGTCGCTAACTGAGTTAGCGCGCCTAGTATTTTTCTTCATGCTAACTCAATTAGCGTGCTGCAGGGGATACAACTTTTCCCTCTTGTTTGGGTGTGGCAAAAACTTACCCAATATAGACACACTAACCCCGTTAGTGCGCCGCTTTATACCAAGACCGTTAACTGGGTTAGCGTGTGTCGATTATTAGTCTGTTTGTGAAGATAGGTATACACGTTAACTCAGTTAACGGCCTTGGTAAAACAAGGCATGTTAACTGGGTTAACGTGTGTGAGTATCTCCAATTTCCAGAAAGTTTCAACTTTCTGAAAACTTAAAATCTTCACAGTCGTTAACTCAGTTAACGGTCTTGGTAAGAATAGACACGTTAACTGAGTTAATGTGTGTGAGTATCTCCAATTTTCAGAAAGTTTCAACTTTCTGAAAACTTAAAATCTTCACGGTCGTTAACTCAGTTAACGGCCTTGGTAATAATAGACACGTTAACTGAGTTAACGTGTCTATAGTTAGTGATTTTTTACCTACACCCCCTTTTTAGGTAGTGCCCCATACTGTCTCATCTACGAACGCTAACCCCGTTAGCGCGAGTTGTTTAAATACGCACACTAACGGAGTTAGTGTGTCTATATTGGGTGAGTTTTTTCGCACACCCAAACTAGAGAGAAAAAGTTGTATCCCCTGCAGCACATTAATTGAGTTAGCGCGAAGAAAAATACTAGGCGCGCTAACTCAGTTAGCGACAGAGATGTTTTGGTATTAAATTTTCAAACAGGGATAGTTTCGTACATACTTACAAAAAGTGGGATAGTTTGGTAAAAAAATTCAATAGTTTGCACTGGATTAGCAGATCCACTTAAACCTAGAAGATCATAACTTGCCTAAATAAACTTTTCCATGATCTTGCTCTTCATCAGTGCCCCAATCAGCTTAATAATATTGGGCTTGATCTCAATCCTCTTCATGCTTAGCATGTACCAATCACGCTAGTTGCTCAGAGCATTATGAAAACAAAGAAGTATTACTTGGCATCTGCAGAGTGCAAGACCCAAGGAAAATAATTCCATAGTTCTTTGACAATATTATCTAAATGACCGGAGTTAGCTCATCAACAACATTAACCAAACGACAGCAAATCTCACTATTCAACAGCTGCAAATCTTGCTCTTCAACAACATTATACCTTTCTATCTAGCTTATCTTACACTCCTTGCATTATTCTTTCTTATCGCTAAAGAAAAGAAAGGGTTATAAAAAATACCTTTCAGGATAGTAGTTTACATGATGCGGTTTTGAACTCAAATTCTCATTCATTTATTACCTGCATAACAATATCATAATACCAATTCATAATATCCGTACGTAGAGTACCATAAACGTACATACAAAACCTGTATAACAATTAAGTCCTCAGTGAAACGAGCACACGTGAAAACAGACTTGTAGGTTGATATATTGATAGAAGGTAAGCTTTCTCATATATACCTTAGTAGGTATTGAGAGACTTGACTACCAAGTACATGGAACTTTCATCACCCCATGCAATAGCTCTTTCCAATGCTAAAATGAAGTCCTTGGAGTAATCAAAGAATAAAAGTTAAGATAAGAAAAAAAAAAGATCCCAGGATTTTAACTTAAAACTTGGAGTAATCATTGATGTATGAAATCACTGAAATATAAGATTACACGAAAAAGACATTCGTGAATGTAAATAAAATAGGCAATTTCCATCTCACAAATAATCTACCATTTACAATTGAAGATCATGACTGTATGCAATGCAAAATTTAATACAGCTCACTAATGACAATCCACAGAAGTTGCATGTCGCACATTGATCACAACGTATACCACCCATCTCTTTAAACATTAAATAATTAAGTAAAAAATCTTCAAAGAACAAGACATATATGAGCTTATATTATCTAAGGATCACTAAAAAATATTCTTCCATATATTATTCCTTTTAAAAATAGAGTAAAGATAGTGAGGTAAAAAATTGATATAAAAGGATGGAAGGTAAAAAAATATTACAATAGATGAGTAGAAATTGCAAAAATTATATGATTCAGGATCAAACAACACAACTTTCTCACAGTTAAGAAAAGACTACCTCTCTCAACTACTGTATAAAACAACTGAGAATTAAATAAAGAATATTAGAGAATTAACATGAATACAATCTATGGTCAATAACGATGAGCTAAGAAGATTCAAAGCTTGTGGCAAAAGTATACATAGAAACTTTTACAAAAGTAAATATATGCAACAATCAAAGTTGTCCCTTGTAATTATATACACCATATATCTTTACAGATCTACATACAATTAAAAAAATATCAAAAACAAACTTCCCGTTGAGTTGGGTATATGTAAAGCAGAAAATTTTGATAACTTGATAACCTCTTAAGTACATGGGTAACATATGGATGCAGCCATGGGTAACACAAGCTGCCAAAATTTTACAATTTTGAGTAATTGGGTACAGTCCCAAAGAGACGAAGATAAGGAGAGTCATTATGAAGAGTTTGAGTTGGGAGACGATTAATCAGATATGTGGCTGTAGCAAAAGCATATGGCCAATAATTTAATGACATTTTGGCATGAGAAAGAAGAGATAAACCTGTCTCGACAATGTGTTTATGCCTACGCTCCGCGAACCCATTATGTTCCGGAGTATGTGGAGGAGTAGTAAGATGAGACACTACAAGACTAACAGCCTTTACCGATATTTTTTTGCACATTTACCGGCATTTATAAACCCCGCCGTAGATACCACCGGCGTTTTATAAATCGCCAGTGCAAGTGTCGCTGAATCGCGTGTCGCTGTAGCTTAGGGACATTCACCGGCGTTTTTTACGACTGCCGGTGTAGGTTAAAACTACACCGGCGGTCGTAAAAACGCCGGGGAATGTATGGTTTCGTTTGGAAGTACTGTTTTCGGCCAACACCTACACCGGCGTTTTTAAAACGCCGGTATAGACTGACAGTTTTTTGCTGAAAGCTACACCGGCGCTTGTAAAAACGCCGATGTAGCTATAGATTTAAAAAAAAAAAAAAAAAAAAAAAAACTGAACATGAAGCTGAAAATGTGTAAGCTCAGAACAACACAAACTGAACATGAATTTCAAAATGTGTAAGCTCAGAACAACAGAAACTGGATATGAATTTCAAAATGTGTATGCTCAGAACAACAGAAATTGAACATGAAGCTCAAAATGTGTAAGCTCAGAACAACAGAAACTGAACATGAAGTTCAAAATGTGTAAGCTCAGAACAACAGAAACTGAACATAAAGTTCAAAATGTGTAAGCTCAGAACAACACAAACTGAACATAAATTTCAAAATGCTAACGCTCAGAACAACAGAAAGTGAACATGAAGCTCAAAATGTGTGTAACACCCCTTTTTTTTTTGAAAACTAAACCTCTAAATTCAATTCTTTCAATTTCTATATCACTTTAAACATAAACTAAGATAGATATATTCCAAATAAAATTTTGGCAGAGTCTCCCCTGAAATTTCTGCCCCGAAATACAAAAAGCTTACGGAATTCTGCTCAAAATTCCGTAGCTCACAACACAAACAATATTATCAAGGGGCTCCTCAGGCCAAAATGAGCAGAATCAAACCGGCGATATAAATAATATGCTCTGGGGGCCAAACTCATAATAGAATATCAAATATTAAATAAAAACCATAAATTCCTTTGAAAACATATAAGATTTTTGTAAAGATTTAGGAAAACCTTTTTAAAAGCCAACCGCAGAACCCAATACTCCACAACGTGGTGGGTACGGGCTTTCTTACTTCATCACAGCACTACGTATATGTACTTTTACCATAATACAAAATAATACATCAACTGTCTACATTTCTTCATATGCTAAATGCATAGAATATATCATTCAACAAGAATATAATATCTAACTCTACATCTACCTCACCGAGCTGCTAGAAAACCTGCAGGAGAGTTAGGGTTGTCCACCCTCAGGGGGGGAACCCCCCTAACCCCCAGAAATGCATCAGGGGTTAACCATTTCTGGTGAGAGTATGATTATTAATCTAGTAAATTATTAAATTGTATAAAGAAAATAAATTAAACTTACAAACATCAAGATAAGAAGATGCAGCCTGAAATCTGAACATAAAAAACCATCATATCATATTATTGCATAATATTAATGTGCCATGATATTTATTTTGCCATAACATCCCACATTAAGAATACCATGTTATTCATTACCTCATTGTATCATATATAGGCATACGCCAAGTTATAGCATTAATAAAAGAACTACATTAAGTTATTCCATATCATAAGGGTATCAAAATGTATAACTCATCACATTATAATATCATGTTATTGCCCATTAACTCATTTCAAACATAATTAGACTGTAAGAATATACCCCCTTACTAATTTCATCAATTATTGCATCACAAGCCATAATCATCTATATATATATCACAAACATACATCACATTTGCGGGTTTCCAAGAGATAGGGCCACAATCACTTATTCATTCTAATTGAACTCCATAACAACCAATCATAGCATGCAAGCTCATACACAATGCTCTATGTAACTAAAATCATCTATAAGGGCCTATATGTCCCAAAATATGCACAAAACATGTACTATATATACACGGGTTTCCAAAACATGACCACAATCACTAATTTCGTCTAATTACATCTTATAACATCCATCCATAGCATGCTAGCCCATACACAAGGCTCCACATATGCTAAATCACCTATATCGGCTTATTCATCCAAAAACATGCACAAAACATGCACGGGGCAAATATATGCATAAAACGTTTAATATAATTAATTTTTTATACTTCAACACGTCACATTAAACCATAATATAGGTATTATACACTTAAAATAGTTAATTTTGCTAAATATCACCAAAACCCATTTTCGGGCCCTTAAAAATCCGTATTTTCGTTGAAAATCAATTTTTGGCATAACTTCTACAAAATATATATTAGAAAGCCACGAAATGTGACCACAATATAAAATATATGTAGATACAACATACTCACCTGATGGATCGAGTAAAAAATGTCCCACATTCTTCCGGTAGCCTGTCGAAGTTCAACTTTTTCCACCTAATTGGAAAATTATAGAACTGATTAGCTTAAAACTCAAAACTCGACCTATGGACCTCCCAATTTGAATCCGTCTTCACCCACGCGTCACAAATGACATATGTAGGTGAGCTACATCGATAAATTTCGAATTAGGGCCCCAATACAAGAACTCACATATTGATCGGAGGCTTTCTAATAAGAAAATTTCCTATTTTCTAATTTCTTTAATCCCCTTTATCCTAATCTCTCAAATTAGAGTTAATAATAATAATAAGACTCAATTACACCTCCGAACCCATCAAATTTTCACCTAAATTTCACTCGGGCATTTCACCGAACACCCGGCGTGCATACATGGTACACCCGTATTTTTGAGATTCCGACGGGTTTCTAACTCCATAAAATTTTCACTAAACCCATTCTAATTTGTTTCCCCCTAATACACAACAATTTCTATAACTCATACTTATCAATTATTCTATTTATTATCCAAATTCTAAAGCCAACACACTAAATAATTTATAACTCACAAACCACTCAATTTCTTACCAATCTTCATTCTCTATAATTACCAGCATCACCTAATTACCCTACTATTTCATTTTCTAGCACTAAAACTCAAAATCATAAATTCCCATAAAATAAACTTCATAATTTCTTACCTTCCAAGCCTTATCTTTGCAAATGGACTCCGGAAATGAGTAGAGAACCTCCAAATTAGCTAAAACCCTCAAATTTTTGTGAAGAAACAAATGGAAATTGGCTAGGGTTTTGAGCCCTAAGTCTTGGCCGGTGGTGGGTTTCCTTTTTCTGGCCGAAACTGAAGTGGCATGATAACTGGAGCTTTGTGAAATTATCTAACATAACCATTATTATTATAAATTCGGGCTGTTCGTGGCCTTTTTTGTTCAGCCCAAAGAGTTGAGATAACCGCAGTTATCTGAACATCACTCCTATCTATTATCAACTCCACTTCTCCAAACACCGACTTACAAAAACATTTTTTTATTTTTTATTTTATTTTATCATTTACAAAACAACTTAAGTTAAAAACAACTTAAGTTGTTTGAGCCTACCTTTGTCCCAAGCACACCTTAAACCGTTGAAACTTGTTCAGGTTTGTAAGATATACAAGACATGGAATTAGTCAATAACCAACTACAAATTATGAAAGTCCATTAAGCCAAATCTTTGGGGTTGATTGACACCAAGGGTCAAATATACAGCTTCAAGTCCACGTTCCATTTACTAGAAATCATATGACTCCAAAAAGAAACTGTCACAAACATTATCTTTCCGTTAAATATCAAGAACCCAATGACAAAGTAAGACTTTAGTAGCTAACCATTACAACTAGATAACAAAATTACTGCATTTCCAATTAAAAACCTCTCATTTAAGCAAAAGAACCTTTAAAAAAACACCCAATTTTAATCGAAACAAAGAAAATCTTACCCCATTCTTCGCCTCGACGGGGTGCTCTTCATCGATATGACAGCAAAGCCCAACGATATCGAAATCCTCCAAACAAAACGGGCATGGAAACTCCGCACGTGACTCCTCATCCCCTCCATCGACCTCCTCGAATCCTAAATACAGATCTGCCAATAATTCACCCCAAAATCAGAACAAGAAAAAAAAGCCACCGACCGAAAACCCTAGAAATCAAGAATCGGAAAGGCGAGGCTCACCGTATCGCGATTGGAGGGCCCTGGATTGGTGGTGGCGCTTCGAGGTGGCGACAAATCGGCTCCAGGAAATTTTGGTTTTTTTTGGGGGGGGGGGGATCGAAGGAGGAAATGGTATAAAGTTTGGGGGAAATTTATTCCAAACTCTATACCGGCGTTTTAACTAAAAAACGCCGGTGAATTGGAGACTGGCGTGTTTTACTAAAATGCCGGTGAATATGGCATTCACCGGTGTTTTTACAAAAAATGCCGGTGAATATCATAATTCCCCGGCATTTTATAGAGGCCGCCGGCGTATAACCATCGAATTTGATGCCCCATTCCTGGTCTCTTCCTACCCCGGCGTTTCTGGTAAAACGCCAAAAAATATACGTCGGTAAATCCATCGTGTGTTGTAGTGAGAAATGCCATGAGTAGCAAAGTAAGGCCGAATTTTGTCATATTCCCCTCCATTATCACTAAACACTTGAACTATTGGCATTTTGAAATACTTTTCAACAAGTGCTTGAAAATGATAACAGGTTTTCTCAGTGTCAGACTTTTTTTTGAGAGGGTATAACTATTGGATATATAGGTATGTTCTCAATATAATAGAATATTATTGTGTATAATGTTCTATGGGGCAACACGTACTTTGCAACACGTACTTTTCATGTGTTATCTATTTAATTGTTGGACCGGGTTAAGTGGGCATAAAGCCCAGTACCCTAAACCCAGTTCATCTCATATAAAAGCTGGTCTAGAGGTAGTGCTTTGTGATATTCCAATACTGATAAGCAGAGTATAATATCTTAAGCGGCTATGAGATATAAACCCTAACCCTAATTACTCATCTTGATCTAACAATCTTAAGATATTATTTAAGTAAAATTACTGAGATTGAAAGAGAGAGGGTTCGTCGGAATCTCACCCCCGTCGTTGGCCGCCGCTCAACGACCACATCTGCAACTGTCAATCGTGACTGTAGCCGCCATCACCGGCCATCAATCACGACTGTCGTCGCAGTCATCGCCATCAACGATCGCGACCGTAGCTGGAGTCATCGCAGTCATCTGCGACTGTAGACGTCGCTATCGAGGAAGATCGAAGGGCTACCCATCATCGGCGAAGACCTTCCCCTCTTTAGTCGCGCTGTCGAAGTATAGCACCGCAGATCCAGGTCATCGCTTTCGGTCGTCTTCATCCTCTTGATCGGCTGCTGTTGTTGCTGTTTGGGGGTTTGATTGGGTCTCTCTCATCGATCAGTTGATGTTGCTGTTATTGTTTGAAGGCATTGATCGGATCAGATCAATCTGGTTCTCCTCTTGACTGACTGCTGTATGCTCTTCAGATTTGGTCAATTCTAAACTCAGTTATTTTCTCTTTACTAAATTACATAAGTAGTAATTATTCAGAAAAGAACTCTATTGTTTAGAATCTATTGTTTATTCCTTTGCGACAGAAAAACATAATCGTCCGTACGATGTTTCTAAATTAGAGGGATTCAAAAGAGCTGAATTTAACAGTTGGAAAGTGAAAAGTTCAATAAGAGATGTGGATGTAATTGCTGGAGACAGTGCGAGCAATGGGGATGTTGTTTGGACTAGATCCAAGTATGATTAGACTGGATCATATTTAAAATTAAAGATAAGTTCTTTACCTGCATATATATTTTAATTATCTGTTGTTGCTAAGTGCAAACATTTTAAAACCGTGTTGATCATTGTTTAATTAAATACAAGTTTGAATAACTGTTTTGGCTATGTGTACTAAGGATCAAATATATATTTTGATAAGTTAAACTGTATGTTATGACTATAAAATTGCTCCAATTAAATTGTTGTGAATTAGATAATGCTAATAATTTGTTTAATTGACTAATCTTTAATGATTTGATGAATGTAGGAACTTCAAAGTTACTTACAAATTGTGTGTATTGGAGATGATGGATTTATATCAAGGTATGATTAGTTTGCACTACGCAGGCATCTCCATCGAATTTGGAAAACACTTCTAACTTGAAGTGTCAGTATGATCTATTCTAATCTTTCTTAGTAATTTCATGTGATGAATGTGTTAACGATTTGTGCATTTGATCATATGATTGAGAGTTTTAGATCATAGTTATTCTCGCTTTGGAAAACTAGCATGTTTAAGGTTGTTAAGTGTTTTATCATACTATATGTATAGATATTTTGATAAATTCATTGTCTGCAGTTTGTGTAAGATTATATATTTGCTTATCTCATTAAAAATAAATAAATGATGCATAAGATCTGTAACAAATTTTCGTAACTTAGATAAGAGCATTTTGTAATGCAGCATATGACTCCATTAGTTACGTTTTGTTCTTTTTCGTTCATTGTACTGTGTGTGCAAAATTGAATTATAAAATATTGGTCATTATCTCGTTTAGCATTTCAAAGATGATGAAGAACGAATAAAGGAAAATATAGCTCAATTTGTTTGAACAAGTGGACATTGTTAGAATTACTAGAGAAAGCAAACAATTTTGTAAAATGTGATAGATTAATTTTGTTTTAACTCTTATAATGTGCATATATTGTCAATCGCATGTATTAGTTGAGTTTAACAAATGAGACAATTAATAATAATAGTTCTAATTGTGTATTGTTCCTGAACATAGCAAATTGGCTAGGATTTGAGAACTATATATTAAATTGTTTGTTCTTATTAAAACTCATAACTCTGCTAAATGACACTCCAATAAATATGACAAATATGAGAGTTTTGCTCAAATTATGATCACTAGAAAATCATTTAGTATGGTCCCTAGGAGCACACAACTTCTTGAGTCAATACATTCTGATATTTGTGATCTCCGTAGCTTTGTGACTAGATGAGACGATAATTGGTCAGAAGTATTTAATTACCTATGTAAATGATTATTGAATGTTTGTCATACATATATGGAGGATGTAACACTCGCTATTGTGATAAATTAAAATCTAGTTAAATGCTAAAAATCAAGGGTTCAATGTTGATGGAGGTGGTGAATATGTTTAATAATTTTAGAGTAATTTGCATTTGGCATAATCTCTAGTGCACTATATTTACCACTGTCAAACAGTATTGATAAAGTTAGAATCAAACACTCAGTGAAATGTTGAATTCTATGTTATTGACTGTTAGTTTGACTTTGAATAATTATGAGTGATGTTACATTATCAATCATATCTCTAATTTGTTACCACACTCTAAGTTACTTACACTTTGTAGATTAACGGTATAAAAACAAAAATAATTTTATCAAAGTGAAAATGTGGTATGATACATTTGTTAGAGTACATGACCCTAGAAGGCCTAAAGTAGGACCTACAACAAATATTTGTGTATACTTAGAAAGTACAGAATGTGGTTCTATGGACAATTTTGGATCTATCTAATTTGGGTAAGTAGAATCTGGAGTTGCAAAGTTCTTTGAGGATGTGTTCATCAAAGACAAATCTATCAAATTATCAGTCCTACTGCCACGGTCAATGATTCACAGTTGGAATCAAGAACCAGTCCTACTGACACTTATACTTCAATGGCAAATAAGCCAAGAAGAGTCTTTAGTAGATAATGAGATAAATTTGTGTTATACAATTAGTTGATTTGCCGAAATGGGTTTAAACTATAGTGAGTGGGGTTTTGTAGAAAAAAATTAGTTTTGATTGATCATTAGCAATTTTAATGCACTTCTAGTAGCTTAAGAATCGACTGAGATAAATGGGGTAGACTGATTTGTTGTCTACTCACATGTTTTTCATATTGCTACAATAAGGATTCTTCTTGCCCTTACATCTTTTGAAAATTTTGTTATTCATAAAAGATTTTAAACAGTTTTGTACTGAAAAGTTCTGTATTGAACATTTCATATTGAAAAGTTTTGTACTGATTAGTTTTGTACTAAGTGTTTTGTACTAATGTGTTTAGTGAACAAGATTTACAACTTTGTAAAATCATCGTATGTTTTAAAACATGTAATATAGCTAACGTATAAATAATTTGACAAATTTCTCAAAGAGCCTAGTATATGAATCAAATAATTCAGATCAGTGCCTTTAACTTTGTGGTGTGTCAAATATAATGGTTATTATTTACTTGATTTTATTGACATACTTGTTGATTGGAAGTGACATCTCTATTATAAATGGGGTTAAAATGTGCTATCCAAATAAATTTAGCATAAAATACCTAAGTGTTGTAGACACCATATTATGTATATAGGTAAGTTTTGGTTGGCAAAGGATAACCCTTCGTCAAACTCGAAAAATCAATAAAGTGTTTCAAAAGTGGGGATATAGTGATTGAAAGTGTGTTTTGAAATACCATATAATTATGATAAAAAGGTTGACACCTAATGATGGTACAACTATGAGACATGTAGAATATTCTAAAAGAATTGAAAGTCTCATGTATATAAAGATCTGCACTAAAAAAAGATATAGCCTTTGAGGTAGGTATGATCTGCAGACTCACTAATAATTCCATACACATTTGAGTGCCCTTAAGAGGCTAATGAGATACCTGAATGGTACTCATGAGTTCGCTTTTTGCTACTCAAAGTTTAGTGAAAGTCGACAACTAGTGGATATGTGTTCATAGTAGGAGGAGCAGAAAATTATGGAGATTAATGGGCAAACAAGCGTTGCTTTGTCTTCCAAGAAATAAGACCTCTATGTGTTATCCTCTACAGGGAAAGAGGCTGAGTGGATTGAAAGACTTATTGCTAATCATCCATTTAAAAAGTTTAATGTAAATTCTCTAATTCTGTTATGCGACTATCAAGCTATAATACACTGTAGTTCATAACTCACTCTATAATAGTGAGAGGAGTATATTAAGGCTGAAAGAAGCATAGTTGAACTTTCTCATAGATAAAGTGCAATTGCGACAAGTATGGCTAATGCACTTGTTAAGAGACTTGAAAGTGATCTTATTATCAAAATTGTGGGGGAAATGGAGTTAAAAGCTATTGAGTCAAAAGCTTTAACATCAAAGTTGTTTTGAGATTTAGAATCCAATTGGAGCCATAGAGAAGTTCAAACTGAAACATCAATTTTAGGCAGTTGGCATGCTTTAGATAATTTGAAAAGTTCTATGTAAATTCTGTTAATATATAACTTCATTCCAATTTTGATGACACTATATATTTTCTTAATTTACTTAGAATCATCTCATTATTCCAAAAAAAAGCATAAAAACTTATCGATGTGTTTCCGATGTTTAGATGGTTGTTATATCATTCCAATTTTGATGATATAACTCTTTTATGGATTCATGTTTCATTCCAATTTTGCTGATTCAGAATTAACCATAATTGATTTGACTGTTCTACCATTCTAGTATGAAACATAGTATAGTTCTTGTGCAGAAACTATAATAGTTCTTGTTCTTAATTTTGTTAAAGAAGCTTGATTGTAATGCTTGCGTTATATTTCGCTAAGCTATCGTTGAATTGTACTAAGTTCTTTAGTATAACTAGATATTTTATGAAATTTGCTAGAATTCTTAGAGATGTGTCTCGTGATATTATTGTTTTCAATAAGCTAGCAAAGATGGAGGAGTTGAATCTATCAACATAGATTTCAGAATAATGATTTGCTCAAAATGGAGGAGTAAACATAAAGCAGTTTGTAAGGATATAGTTTTGGTTTATTTCTCTAAAGAATAACTTTGTCACTTGCTTGATAAAACTTCTGTTGATTTTAAGGCTCTTGTGTTCATGAGCTTAAAACTCATATTTTGTTCTTGAAGTTTATTTGCTTTGGTTGATTTTGAAACTATGACATGTTTCTCTAGTTGGTTTAGTCATTGTGAACTATTCTGTTTTGACAGGGTCTTTGAACTATTTGATTATTATGGTTTAGTCTCATTTGAACTATTCGAGTTATAATTGATTTAGTCTATGAACTATATTATTTTGTGAGCCAATGATTTAACAGGGCATTGTCTAATATATTGAGAATATAGGAGGAGATTGTTGGATATATAGGTATATTCTCAATATAATAGAATATTATTGTGTGTAATGTTCTTTGGGGCAACACATACTTTGCACGTATTATCTGTTTAATTGTTGAACCGGGTTGAGTGGGCATAAAGCCCAGTACCCTAAATCCAGTTCATCTCATATAAAAGCTGGTCTAGAGGTAGTGCTCTGTGATATTCCAATACTGATAAGTAGGGTATAATATCTTAAGCGGCTATGAGATATAAACCCTAACCCTAATTACTCATCTTGATCTAACAATAACCAGGTGTATCTTGTAAAATGATCAACAAAAATCACATATTATTTGTAATTTTCATTTGATAACACTAGACTAGACCATACATCCGTAAAGATTAAATCAAGAGGGGCACGAGAGGTAAGAGTAGAATCAGAAAAAAGTAGCTTGTGGCTTTTATTGATATGGTATGAATTACAATGCGACATAGAGAAATCAGAAATAGGTAATGAAAACTTGGAATTTAAAACCCGAAGAATAGAATTAGATGGATGTCCAAGCCGATGGTGCCAATCGTGAATGGGCTGATTGAAACTTGTGTAGACTCGAGGAGATTTTGGGTGCCATTCATAAACACCAGATTTAGATGGCCCCTGGAAGAGAGTTGTGCCCTTTGACTGTTCCTTGACACGAAAAAGAGAGGGTAAGAATTCAATTGAAGTATTATTCTCTTGACAAAACTTTGAGATGGACAGGATATTTCGTGATATAGATGGAACATGTAAGACATTAGAGAAAGTAAAAATTTTAGAGGGAGTGGTGAAAGAAAAAGAACCAGTATTTGCAATTGGAAGAGACGAACCATCGCCAATCATAATTTCATCCGAGCCATCAGATGGTGCATGTAATGAGAAGTTGTTGAGATCATTTATGACATGGTGGGTTGCTCCACTATCGAGGAGCCAATCATTGGATGAGGTGCCAGTGTTGACGGAGGAAGGATGTGAGTAGCGTGCATCATGTGAGCTTGAGGTATGAAGGGATTCTGTTGACCCATCTGAACAGCTCTGGTATAGACCGGAGTGGGAACCTCAATGGTAGAAAAAGGGTCTTGAATATATGGCATTTGTCGAGAGCATGACCAGTGGCTCGACACCATTGGCGCTTACCCAAGTATGGTCTCTGGGGCTTGGCCGAAGAAGTAGATCAAGGTGTGGGAAGCAGTGCTGGCGTTGGAGAGCTTGATAGTTGGCTTTTAGAATAATTTTTCTTGTATTGCGTAGCATGAACAGTAGCCGTGAATTGGGCAGGAGAGGATGTGTTAGCAGCAACAATCTCCTTTGTGATTAACTTTTCATGAAGTTCTTCAAAAGAAATAGGGGTGTCTCGAGCATTGACAGCATCAATGACAGATTTGTACACCTCATAATCGAGACCTTGGAGCACCGTGTCAATGATGTCCTCATGGTCCATTGGCTTTCCCATAGCAGCTAGACGGTCCGTGCACTTCTTGATGGCTTGCATATACTCATGAATCGATTGATTAGTATGAGTAATTTTGGAGAGCTAAGTTTTGATTTGTTTGAAGTGACCACGAGACGTACTAGCATATGTGGAGGAGAGGATATCCCATGCCTCCTTGGCAGTGCTAGTTTGAGAGACAAGGGGCACGAGATCTTGGGAAATAGACCCAATGAGGGCACCAAAAACGAGCCGATCTTGGCGGAACCAAGTCACGGCTGGTGGGTTGGAGACAGAAACACCAGCAGTGGTGATGGATGTTGGAGGAGAAGGAAAAGTGCCATCGATATATTTCCACAGATCATGGCCGAGAAGTGTTGCTTGCAACTGAGTCTACCAGGTTATGTAGTTGGTGGGTATTAACTTGATGGTGTTTTGTAATTGGAGGATAGTGAATGGCCTAGTAGGCTCATTAGGATTAGGAATGATAGATTGTTCATTCGCCAATGGGAGGAGAAGAAAAAAATTGAGGAATATGGTAGAAGCTTTAACTCTGATACTATATAAGGTTTAGAGAAGAGATGGTTTCTCATCAATATTGTCAGCCTTAAAATAGGCAAATACAAAATTGTTACAGATGGTTTGTTGAGAGTAAATCTTTCCTTGTGTTTGTTGAGAGTAAATCTCTCCTTCAAGTTGCAACTGAATGTGAGTTGGTCATATCTTCTACAATAATAACATTCGTTTCCAAAGAAGAAGAAGAAGAAGGGAAAAAAAAAACTTTAACATTAAGGCAACAAAGAAGTTGAAGCCACGTACACATGAAGTTGTAGATAACATAGAGAAAGTAATTATACCTTTGTAAATTCGTACTATGTAATATAATTATTCAACTGTTTATATGCCTTCTATAGTATGCGTGAAGGCTAGAGAGTCATCGGACGATGGGGCGTCGGGATCGTCGGAGACGAGGGGGCCGTCGGAGTCGTGGGCGTATTAAGTTTAATTAAAAGGTCTAGGAGAGAACAAATAAAGGAGTATTAGGTTTATTAAGAGAAATTAATTTGTATGGTTGCGATCAATTGTAGCATAAATTTGATCTACTGTTCAATTTTTTGCTGGACAAATTTATTCTTATTTTTATAATAAAAATAGATAGATATGGGGCCTTCAAATGCTTCTGCATGTCCCAAAAGGAAACCTAAAGGCCCAATAAGGCCGGACAACATCAACAATTTATTATCGTGAATTGTAATTAGCAACAAAATAATTTATTATTTTTTAAAAAGAAAATTCACTCTTTTAAATGATAACTTATAAGTCTTTTTGCTAGTGACGAGAGGGTCGGATATTTAAATAACACGATCAAGTCTTTAGATCCATCTTACAGACAATGCAAAATTTCTGATCCCATCACCTTTCATATTGAAGTGTAAGCGTACATTAGGGAAAGTAGCATATATAGTTAGAACATGCCTCGAATTGAGGTTTATCTCCGGTGTTGCTTCTTTTTGCTAGGTGTCGTAGCCACATACACTCAACAGGGCGGGCCCTACCCTAGAGGCGAGTAAGGCGGCTACCTTGGGTTTCTAGAGATTTCGCAATTTTAGGGGCTCCAAATTTGAACTTCCCTTGTAAATATAGGTACATATTTTGCGCGTAAAAAATATATATATATGTTCTTAGGGCTTCATTTCGGAAGTTCGCCTAAGGTCCCCGGGAACTCAGGCCGGCCCTGACACTCAGTGCAACTCAACCTCTTACTCAGTAGTGATGCGGCTTACATAATGGCACTTCATAACGCTAACTACTACTTGCTATATTAGATAAATAGACTAACTTATGAAAGCACAATTATTTTACAATGACTCTACCTAATATAATTTGAGAGTTGGAGTTTTGTAATCTGTGGACAACTCAATTTAATCTAACCTCAACATTTAAGTCAAAATTATGATAACCATCAATTTCAAATCAGCTATCCAATAGTTAAATCTAAAGATACATACTTTGCTATATACATTGCACATAATAGATAAATAATGGGTGTTTTTTTTCTCCATAATAACACTCGAAAAGTTTGAAATTTTCTAAAGAACACATGTAATTTTCATATTTCTAAAATAGTAATCGTATTTAATATATCCAAAAAAAATCACCTGACATTACTTGGTGTTAAGTTTTGGACGGAAATGGGTAAACGTAACTATTTAACTTTTCCCTTTCTCTTTGGGTAGGTTTAGGGTTTCAAATAAGATATTTAATGAGGAGAAGATCAAGATGAAGTGGGTTAGATGAGAAGGCGAGTAGAAATTGAATAAATTTAAATTTGGGTTTTAATGAAGAAATTAAGAAGAGTAAATATGAATGGGATGAAAACATAAACATTTAAAGAGAAATAAGAAGTAATTAGTCTCATTTCATAAGCTTCTTATTGAGTTTAAACCCAACAAGAAGAATATTTTTGAAATATTCCATTAACTTAATGTATCAAGTAATGTTAGATGGTTTTGTGAAGCATAACAAATACTTACAATTTTTGAAATTTAAAAAAAAGGAAAACTACTGCTATTTTAGTAATATCAAAATTTTTAAGTGTTATTATGGAAAAAAATCCATAAATAATAGGTGCGGATTGATGTTGCAATATAGACTAATATAATAATGCTACACCCACAACCTTTTTACAATATTTTTCTTTACAATCTTAGGTGACACAATACAATTTGAGATTTTTACCACCAACGCTATACATACTATACAATAATCTTTACTAATCTCTAATATCTAATATTATAATGAGCAGGGGCGGAGCCAGTAGCCTACCACTGCGGTCCAAGGACCGCACTCAAATTAAAAAAAAAAAAAAAAATTACGTATATATATATACAGTTAGTCTATATATACCTCATAATATAGAGTTAGTCTATTATGAGATGGTGAGCGGGGCTCCTTATCTTGAGCGGGAGCTTCCAGCCATCCGATCTGAATTGATTCAGATCGAATGGCTGAGATCAGATCCCGTTCTCCATCTGTTTTGGCGTTTTGTTGAGGGTGAAATGGTCATTTACTCCCTCTCCTTATCTTTTTGGCATGCTGGCTCCCAACTCTTATCCCGCTCTCTCTTCGATCTGAAAGAAACCCTAGCCCCCCTCTCCTTATCTTTCTCCCGCGCTCTCCTTCTTCGTCTGAAACCCTTCTCCTCTTCAATCGTTGCGATCAGAAACCCTAGCTCCCAAAGCGATACCCCAACTTGATACCCTCTTCCCCAAATCGATTTTTGCAGAAACCCTCTCTATTCCCCCTAATCGAGACCATAATCGAAATCCTCACCAGCCGCCCATCTTCCTTATTCGAAATCCCCAAATCCTCTTCACCTCGAAACCCTAGCTTCACCTCAGCTCGCCCCCGACGCTCCTCTTCGCAGTCGAAATCTACATCCACACGGCCAAGCTTCTCCCGATCTGAGGTATAATTTGAGGCCTAAATTTTGATTGTGATTTTGATTAGTGGTCCGATCTGCAACTTCATCTTGATTGTGATGTTAGGTTTATTTTTTAGAATTCTACAAAATATCCTAATTCAGATGCTAACCACAAAAAAATTGTGATTTTAGGTTGATTTTGTTATTTCTCCCTAATTTTCTAACTGCGCTGTTGTAGAATGAACTCAAAATTGCCCAAACAAACTACATAGTTAAAATTTAATGCTTTTAGTTGAAGTTGAATCAATCTTTGGTTATTGTTTTTTAAATTTGTAGTTCGAGCTTTGATTGAGCATTTCTTCATTCCACAAGATTTTTCAACTTTAGATATTCTCGAACTCGGTGATGAACTTGATACGTATATTTTTGATGTGCGCGCAAACATTGCATTCACAGAGTTGAGAGGCCTAGGTGATCTTGCACAAAAGTTGGTCCTAACGAAGAAACATAGAATTTTTCCATTGGTTTATAAGCTTCTAACACTGGCATTAATTCTACATGTCGCCACTGCTACTGTGGAAAGAGTGTTTTCTGCAATGAGTATTGTGAAAGATACATTGCGCAACCGAATGGGCGACGAGTGGATGAATGACAGTCTTCTTGTTTACGTTGAGAAAGACTTATTTTTGAATATTGATAATGAACTTATTGTAAAGCGATTTCAAAATATGAAGACTCGTAAAGGACAATTGTGAAGGTACGTTGTCATTTGTATTTTTGTATATTTCAGATTTTATTTTTATTATAATAAACTCGACCACAGTGACTCAAATTCTTGGCTCTGCCCCTGATAATGAGAGAAGACCTTAGTGTCATTTTTAAATCTATCAATCGTAAATCTACCAACAAGTATGACGCACGTACATAATTAATATGAAAGAAGTTTCATATTCGAGTCCTCACTATATCAAAAAAAAATTATTAAGACGTGCATCACACGTGTAAATTACTAATAGTGTGTTATCTAAGATTGCAAAAAAAAATAATAATAAAAAAGATTGTGGATGTAGCATTATTATTATTATTGTGATAAAGCTCTGTATTTAATTTTAAGTGGTGCAATCCCTTTCATTTATTTGTCCCGTACAGGATGATTTGCTGGCAAGAGTCCTACTTTTGTCTCTTTAGTTAATTAAATTGAGGGCTTTATATGAAGTATCAGACAATTAGAGGTATGGCTTGCCTTCTAATCTCGATCACTTTTAGACTTGTATGCAATATTCTTATTCACTAATTAATTAATTAACTGCGCCTTAAGTGCCATTTTCAATCAGCTTCTTTTGTGAAAATGAAACTGCCTGTTTTTTTTTTTTTAAAGCTCTTTTTGTGCTACCTTTTGTAAGCTAGCTAGGCCAAATTACACGTTTGATGTGTTGTACGGGTTCCGAGTAGAAATTGAGACTTGAGAATCTTTCCAGAGCTTATCCCCATCCACTTTCTACAATAATATTTTAAGAAAATTGAGTGCAAATTTTCTTTTCCATATAGAAATTTTCACAGTTGTAATGTTGAATAATTCATCAATGCAACCATAAGAAATCATGGAAGATTAATGATATGGGTCAGATGACGTGGCCTCTCCTAGGCCACAGGATCTCCTCGAAAACCGCTCACTACTGATCATCAGATCAGCCCTGAGTCCCATGGGCTTCTGCCACGTCAGGCCCACAGGCAAACGGGTCCAGACCCCGCCCAAACAGGTTCAGACCCGTTTACACTGCCTATAAATACCAGGCCCTCTCCCCCTTCACAGGATAATCAATCTTTCCCATCTAAAAAAACCGTAGCTATTGTTACTCTTCAGTGACTAACTAGACCGTCGGAGGGCCTGCCACCGGGATCAACCCCGGTGTTCCCAGGCCGAGTACAGGTACACGAGACCGAGCCGAGCCTCCAGATCCGAGTCGAGCCTCCGACCTCCACCTCACTCCTGCCTGCTCCCGAGCCGTCCCCTCAGCTGAGGGTCGGGCGTATAGCCAGTACCGAAGCTTCCACTTTATAAATTGAGAGAACTCACACCTGGTGCAGCCACCCCCAAAAACAAACCGCATCAAGTTGGTACCGTCTGTGGAAAACGTCGGTACGGACCTCAGTCCGATCCCAGCCATTAACGGCATCCCTTCAATCCGAGCTCATATGACACCCAAGCCCAGAAAAGCCGTCACCTCTGCACGTCGTCCGGACCCTCCTCCTCAGGACGTCCCCGCCGACACTCATGGATCAAACCATCCGAGGATCAACCTCGGACCCGGCTTCTCGCTCGTTCGCAACTGACCTGCGTTGGGTCATCCAGAACCGACAGGCCAGTCGAACTAGGGGAGGGGCCACTTCCAACTCGGCCCCGAACCATCCCAGGAATCCATCCCGAGAGCGGAAGTCGAAGCTCAGTCACACCGACCGGAGGCCACCACCCCAACGCGACCCGGCCGGACGA
Source organism: Hemerocallis citrina (assembly GCA_017893485.1). Taxonomy (NCBI): domain Eukaryota; kingdom Viridiplantae; phylum Streptophyta; class Magnoliopsida; order Asparagales; family Asphodelaceae; genus Hemerocallis; species Hemerocallis citrina. The sequence goes on from JACEHZ010000572.1 coordinate 381,529, forward strand.
GCTCCAGTCACCCACCGTGAGTTCCAAGACTTCCGGAACGAAATCCTTGAGGCCATCTGAGGGACCCCTGTCAACGAGACACTCCACCGCTCTCACTCGAGGTCAGATGCCGGAGCCAGCGCGTCGCGCGGCCTAACAGGCCCTCCAGAACATGACGATGACGTCTTGCGATGCCTACAAGAAATGGAGAACCGCCTCAACCACTTTGGTGAGGGCGACCTGAGGCCAGCTCAGGGTCATAGACCGACCTAACCTCCTTTCTTCGCTGCAATCCTACAAGCAGAAATACCTCAAAACGTCCGACCTCCCCAGTTCGAGACCTATGATGGAGAGAGTGATCCTGCTGATCACATGGAGGGTTTAAGACCCCATGATGATTCACAGTGCTACAGATCCCCTCCTATGTCGTGCCTTCCCCGCCACCTTCCGGGGTCCGACTCTAAAATGGTTCTCCAAGCTCGTTCACGGCTCGATCTACTCATTCAACCAGCTGGAGGCCAATTTTCTGGTCCACTTCGTGACCAGCAGAAAAGCCGAGAAGACGAGCGCGTCCCTACTGGACCTCCAACAGAAGGAAGGGGAGTCACCCCGAAAGTTCGTCTAGAGGTTCACCACAGAGGCGAGATCGGTCTCCTCCCTCGACACCGGGGTCGCCTCGGCAGCATTTCAACACAACGTCCGGCACGGCCAGCTGAAGGCATCCCTGGCCAAGAAGCCTTCCCTCGATTTTCCCGACCTGCACAATCAGGTCGAAAAGTACATCCGGGACGAGAAGGCCTTAAATCCAGAGGACACCGAAGAGGTCCCAGGGAAGGGGAAGTGCAAGACCGATGAGGTGGAGCCAGCCAAGAAAGTTCCAAAAGACATGGCCGGCGTGAAGAGGGTCCCTTCGGTTTCGCGCTTCGAGAGGTACACGCCACTGACACAAAACGTGTCGGCCATCCTCTTAGCGATCAAGTACAGGGACCTCGTCCAGATGCCCCCTCGACCGACCAGCAACAAGAAAAGGGGCCAACGATTCTACTGTCGCTTCCACCGGGACAACGAGCACGACATCGACTACTGCCGGGCCCTAAAAGACAAAATTGAGGCCCTCATCCAACGAGGGTATCTCCGGGAATTCACCCGGGAAGATGCTCGGGACCGAAGAGACATGAGGAACCGGAGAGCTTCTCCTCCTCCTCGCGCCCCCAAACAGCATCCCGAGCGGGACCCCGAGCCTGAAGAGACCGGAGGTCAAGCCATCCTGCATTGCATCCATGGGGGGCCTATGGGAGGGGAGTTGAGCACATCCCGCAAGGCATTCGTCCGAGAGGTAAACACCGTCCGAGACCTCCCTTCCCCCCAGGTTTAGCAGCTCCTGTAACACCCCAAAATTTTTCCTGAAATATAACTTTCTTAGTTTATGATTAAAGTGATATAGAAATTGAAAGAATTGAATTTGGAGACTTAGTTTTCAAAAAAAAAATTTGGGGTGTTACAGCTCCCTATCTCCGTCTCCAAAGAAAACCTGGAGGGGGTCCGGCTCCTGAACTGCGATGTGCTCTTCATCAGCCTCGTCATGGCGAACTACGAGGTCCGCCGGATCCTTGTGGACAACGGGAGCTCGGTGAACATCCTCTTCTTGGAAGCGTTCGAGAACCTCAAGCTCCCTCCAAGCTGTTCTCTCGGCCTACCACTTGAAATTGAAGTTCCCCACCAAGTTAGGTGTCGGGGTTGTCCGAGGGAACCAAGAAGCAGCACGATCGTGCTATATGACGGCGGTCGGGGGCGGTGTATTCTCCCTGGACGCCGTCAAACTGCAGCCCGAAAGGAGCCAGCCCGAGCTCGAGCCGGCGGATGAACTAGAAGAAGTCTCGTTCGAGATAGGAGACATGTCAAAGTGGTTCCGCGTGAGCTGCTCCCTTGTGCCTGACCTCAAGTTTGACCTGATCAATTGCATTCGCCGCAACTTCGACCTCTTTGCTTGGAAGCCCTCCTACATGCCCGGGATCTCCGAAGACCTGATCATGCACAGACTAAGTGTGATCCCTGGCTCGAAGCCAATCATCCAGAAGCAGCGTAAGTTCGCCCTGGAGAGACAGCAGGCTGTAAAAGCAAAGGTAGGAAAGCTCTTGCCTACCCGGTTCATCTAGTAGGTCAGCTACCCCGAGTGGTTGGCGAACGTCGTGATGGTCAGAAAGGCGAGTGGGAGTTGGAGGATCTATATAGACTTCACGGATCTCAACAAGGCGTGCCCTAAAGATCCGTTCCCTCTCCCTAGCATCGACGCTCTGCTCGACGCAATGTCGGGTCTCGAGCTCCTTTCCTTTATGGATGCCTTCTCAGGCTACAACCAGATCTGGATGTTCCCCCATGATATAGCCAAGACATCCTTCGTCACCGACCAAGGTCTTTATTGCAACTGGGTTATGCCCTTTGGGCTGAAGAATGCCGGTGCCACTTATCAGAGGCTCATCAACCGAGTCTTCAAGGACCAGATCGATCGCAACATGGAGGTGTACGTCGGCGACATGCTCATCAAAAGCCAACAGGGACAAGTCCACGTCGCCGATTTGGAAGAAGCCTTTAGCGTCCTCCAGACCCACAACATGAGGCTCAATCCGGCGAAGTGCGCATTCGGCGTCTCCTCGGGAAAGTTTCTCGGGTTCGTCGTAAGCCAGCGCCGCATCGAGGCGAACCCCGAGAAGATCCAGGCCATAATAGACATGGCCCCTCCTAGAAACATCAAAGAGGTTCAGCGGCTCACGGGAAGACTGACGGCCATTGGCCGTTTCCTCTCCAACTCCGGAGAGAAGTTCCTCCCGTTCTTCAAAGCTTTGCGTGGAACCGGAGGCTTCGAGTGGGGTACTCAGCAGTAGGAGGCGTTCGCCCAATTGAAAGAGTACCTCGCCAATCCTCCTCTCCTCAGCAAGCCCAAACCGAGCGAGCCCCTCTGGCTTTATCTTTCAGCCTCGGAATGCATGCTCAGTGTTGTCCTCGTTCGGGAAGAAGACGGAGTCCAAAAGCCGCTGTACTATGTGAGCAAGGTTCTGCTCGCGGCCGAGACCAGATACGCAAAAATGGAGAAGGTGGCCTACGCCCTGGTCACGGCCGCACGGAAGCTTTGCCCCTATTTCCAGGTACACTCAATTCAGGTCCACACGAACCAGCCTCTGAAGGCAGTACTCCACAAGCCCGAGAGCTCCGGCCGACTGGTCAAGTGGTCGATCGAGCTCAGTCAATACGACATCGGCTATCAACCAATAACGGCCATCAAGGGACAGGCCCTCGTCGAGTTCATCACAGAATGCACCATCTCTGAGCAACCCGAAAGTGGGGTGGCTGACCAGACGTGGGAAGTTTACGTCGAAGGCTCTTCCTGCGAAGCGGGGAGTGGTGCGGGCATCATTTTGCAAAGACCTGACAACTTTCTTCTCCAATATTCACTCCGCCTCAACTTTCCAGCCTCCAATAACGAGGCTGAATATGAAGCTATGATTGTCGGGTTCACCCTGGCACACCAGGCAGGCCCCAGACAGATCAGACTTTAAGCGACTCTCAACTCGTGGTCAATTAGATCACCGGAGAGTACGAGGCCCTGACGATAGGAAGATCCGATACCTGGCCGTGGTTCAACGGCTCTTAACATCCTTCGACGAGTCTGCAGTCTTAAGGATCCCAAGAGAGCAGAACGCCCAGGCTGATGCCCTGTCAAAGTTAGCCTCCTCGTCCTTCGAAGGTCTTGACCGCACCATCCTGATCGAAGTACTCCTGAAGCCGAGTATCGACCTTCCTGAGACCCTCTGTATAGAAGACGGAGCTCAGCCTTACGATTGGACCACTCCTATAAGAAAGTTTCTAATGAAAGGAGAGCTCCCTGAAATCCAAGCCAAGGCAAGGCGGATCAGGGTGCGCTCAGAGAGGTTCGTCATGATCAGCGAACCCCTCTTCAAACGCTCATACACTACGACGGACAAAAGACCCTACCCCCACTGCTTAACCCCCGACAAGGCAAAGTACGCTCTCAAGGAGCTCCATGAAGGAATTAGCAGGTGCCATATGGGAAGTCGGTCGCTTGAGCAAAAGGCTCTGAATCACGGGTACTACTAGCCCACGATGCTGCAAGACGCCCTGGCCCTAGTCAAAAAGTGTGGTCCTTGTCAAAGGTTCTCCTCGGTGAGAAGGGCTCCATAAGCAAACCTCCGCTCCTTGGCTAGTCTGACTCTCTTTGCTATGTGGGGAATGGATCTGGTAGGCCCATTTTCGAAGGCAACAGACCAAAGGAAGTTTCTGATAGTAGCAATCGACTACTTCACAACGTGGATCGAGGCCGAGCCCCTGGCCACGATCACCGAGCAGCAACCCAGCAATCTTCTGGAAGCACATCGTCTGCCAATTCGGGTTTCCGCACATACTCATCACAAATAATGGGACTCAATTCACGAGTAAGAATTTTCGAAAGTTCTGCGAGGATCTCGGGATCTAGCAGCGCTTCTCTTCGGTATGCCACCCGCAGTCGAACGGTCAGGCCGAGAACACGAATCGCCAGATCCTTGAAGGTCTCAAGAAATGACTCGATAACTCTTCAAAGGGTTTATGGGTCGACGAGCTACCGAGCGTTCTCTAGGCCTATCGAACAACGAAGAGAATCCCCACGGGAGAGTCGCCATTCAATCTGACTTACGGTACGGAGACAGTAATTCCCCTCGAGATCGGGCTCCCTTCGCCCCGGATCATGGCCTTCGACGAAGCAAGCAACTCGACACAGCTACGTGCCAACCTGGACCTCATAAACGAGGTCAGAGAGAAATCCGCTATCAGAATGAACACATACCAGCAGAGGATCAAGAGGTTTTACAACAAAAGGGTGCGTCCCACCGACATCAAGCTAGGGGACCTGTCCTCCGAAAGCTGGCAGTATCTAACCCCGGCTAAAAGAGGAAACTGGCCCCAAACTAGAAAGGCCCGTACAAGGTTTTTAGGGTTGTACGCCCGGGCACATACCGCCTCACCAATCCGGAGGGCAAAGCTGTCAAGGGACCCTGGAACACAGAGCACCTCATCAAATTCCTCGAAGGGGAGGATTAGCCTTTACAGATGCCCCCATATAAATTATAAATTGTAAATATGATGTAATTGTGCCAGCTTTTATAAAACAAGCTTCGGCTTTGTACCAGCTTTCTTAAAACAAGTTTCGAGCTCGGCCTTCAGATGGAACCGTAAGCCACAAAAAGCTTCTCTTACAAGCTTGGGGGCTCAGCCTACGGATGGAACCGCGAGCCACAAAAAGCTTCTCTTACAAGCTTGGGGCTCGGCCTTCGGATGGAACCACGAGCCACAAAAAGTCACTCCTAAGGTATGGGGGCTCGGCATCGACCTCGAGAATGGCCTGGGCTTTCTCAAGCCCTACGGCTTAAGCGCTCGGCGATGACCTCCAGCTACGCTCGTACTATCTACCCGAGAACAGGAATGGGAGCTCGGCATCGACCTCGAGCAAGGCCTTGGCTTTTTCAAGCCACACGACTTTTACGCTCGGCGATGACCTTCGGCTACACTCATAACAAGCTTCTATAAGATATGGGGGCTCGTCATTGACCTCGAGCACGGCCTGGGCTTTCTCAAGCCCTACGGCCTATGCGCTCGGCGATGACCTCCAGCTACACCCGTACTATCTACTCGAGAACAGGAATGGGAGCTCGGCATCGACCTCGAGCAAGGCCTTGGCTTTTCCAAGCCACGTGATCTTTACGCTCGGCGATGACCTCCAGCTACACTCATAATAAGCTTCTCTAAGGTATGGGGGCTCGGCATCGACCTCGAGCACAGCCTGGGCTTTCTCAAGCCCTACGGCCTATGCGCTCGGCGATGACCTCCAGCTACACCCGTACTATCTACCCAAGAATAGGTATGGGAGCTCGGCATCGATCTCGAGCAAGGCCTTGGCTTTTCCAAGCCATGCGACATTTACGCTCGGCGATGACCTATAGCTACACTCAAAACAAAGCTTCTCTAAGGTATGGAGGCTCGACATCGACCTCGAACATGGCCTGGGCTTTTTCAAGCCCTACGACCTATGCGCTCGGCGATGACCTCCAGCTACACCCGTACTATCTATCCAAGATCGGGTGTGGGAGCTCGGCATGACCTCGAACAAGGCCTTGGCTTTTTCAAGCCATGCGACCTTTACGCTCGGTGACGACTTTCAGCCACGCCCGACCCAAAAGTTTTCATTAAAGATTTAGGGCGCTCGCCTTTGGCAAACGTCCCGAGCCCCGGACCGTTGGTTGACCCACCTCTCACCCGCGAACAACTTGGGGTTAACATCCTTCTGAGCCAAAATCCCGAATTGTCCGAGGGCGGCAGGGGAGCCACCGACCCAGGACTCTCGCCGAGCCCCCGAACCGTTGGTTGACCCACCTCTCACCCGCGAACAATCCGGAGTTTACGGCCCTCAGAGCCAAAACTCCGAATTGTTTAAGGGTGGCAGGAGAGCCACCGACCCGGAACTCTCGGCCAAAAATTCTACTTATGGGCGCCCGTCCTCGGCAGTCTCACCTTCGGGGTCGACCCGCCTCTCACCCACTGACAGGTCAGGGTAAAACGACCCTCGGATCCGAAACTCCGAATTGTCAGCGGGTGGCAGATGAGTCACCGCCAATTGCTGGTGAAAAAGTGATGGGGGTGAAGATTATATAGCCCCCGGAGAGGCGTGTTTATGACATCGGGAAGTCCAACCGATGGAAGGTGAAGCATCTCTATTAATTTTTATCGGAAGACGAAACGTTTTTTATTAAATGCTACCAGCGAGGTATAGCGGTTCGGCTCCCGAGCGTAGCCCTCACCTCGGCGGCAACATCAAGCGAAGCCTTGCTCGACAAGAGTCTCAAGCTACGACCCTACCGGTCTCACTTAGCAAATTATCAAAGTAAAGAAATCGAAGTTTTATTACTCATAGAGCGCCAGAAACGGCCACACAACACAATGAAGATTTTACAAATCGCTCATCGCTCGGCATAAAACTCAAACCCGGTGCTTCCCATGGGATCTTCCGCGTGCTCCGCCGGCCCGGCCAGCAAGGGCACCTCGGCAATGGAGCTCTACACGTCGACGGGCCAGCCCACTTCCAGGTAAAATGTGGGAGAAGGTCCCAATACTGAGTTGCTCGCCTCCTCGAGCGGACCGGTGCCTAGCATGAGCCTCAGTCTACGAATCTCCGACTCCTTCTCTACGACCGCCTCACGAAGAAAGGACTCCGTAGCCGATCGCCCGATTGGGGTCTCCGAGATTGACCAGTTCGTCTCAACCATCCACCAGTCCCGGTCGGCTATGGCCTTCTTCAGACGAGCGACCTCTAGGCTAAGCTCATTAGACTTGTTCATAAAATAATTCACTGTGGCCTCTCGATCTCAAGCCTGCTTACGGTGGCAAGCCAGAACACTCTCTGTGGCCCCCAGCCCAGCTTGGACCCAGGAGACCTCGACAGAACTAAGGTCGGCCTAAGGTCGGCGCCGAAGACCTCATGCGTCTATCAAAAAGACGGGAAAAACAACAGGTCACAAAAAAGGCGAAAAAGCACAAGTCATAGAGCATCGGCCAAAAATTCTTCTTTTATAAATTCAAAATTTTTTGTTACAAAAAATCGGTGGCCAGTCCGCGTTCGGCAATTACAAGAAAAAAAAAGAAAGAAATTCCTAGACTACTGTTTAGGAGGGGGACGGCACCTCCTCGTCATCCTGGTCAACCCCGGCCTCTAGTTGAGGGTCCCCCTGCTCCTCGTTGTCCCCGCCATAGGGCGTCAGCGGAAGCTCGGGGAACTGCCACCCGTAGTGGAGATGATCGATCTGAAGGTCCGGATAGATCTGCAGGATGTATTCTTTGGCCTTGTTGTAGGCCTCATCCTGGGAGGCGATCAGGGTGTCCGCCATGGTGATCGCCATCTCCTCGCTCTCCTTCTTGGCCTTCGCCTTGAAGTGCGCCAGCTCGTTCGTGTGATGCTCCGTTATCCAGACCAGCTGGGCTTGGACGACTGCATAGGCAGACTCCGCTGCCGTTAGCTCGTCCTTCAGCTGAGTGGCTTCCCAAAGATAGTGCCCGACGTTCTTCTTCTCAACCACAATCTCCTTCTCGAGGCACTTATGAAAGTGCTGCACATGCTGCATCGCCTGGCCGAGGAGAATCAAGTTAGAAGAATTCTTTGCAAAACTAAGCCAAAAACGAAAAACGAAGACTTACCGCGAGGTGGGCCTGCGCAAACCTCATGTAAGACGTATCGATCGTCTCCACCCAGGTTCATACGATCCCGCTCCATGGTGAGGTGCTCCACCACCTCCACTGCAACCGGGCCCTCGAGGAGCATATCCACTGTAACGCCCCGAATTCCAAAAATACTGAATTCGAGATGTTCTACAGGATCTTTTCACTTTCTTCAGTACAATTTTACAAGGAATTTAAACTTTTCACTTTACATCAGAGTTTACATCATATTACACTTTTCATTTTGCACAGCGAAAGTAAGAATATACAACATTTACATAAATGTACAACAACATGGTGAATCTTTATGCATCCATTCCTCTTTAACATGTAATTTATCCTACATACAAAACTGTGGGTACGTCAGTTTATTCAACCGACGATAATTATACATGGCCATCCTCTCTATGCCAGAAGCAGTATAACGATTCTCATTTCTTAACAGATCACAAACTTGTTCACATAACAATTAAAGTAAAGGGGGAAAAATCTTAATGATGTCGTGTCGTGATCGTGCACTTAATCCTTAATGCAATTACTTAATTTACATGACACTAATGCGCACTTGTTCGGATTCTATGCATCCCATACTACATAGGTCCGAGGGCAAGCCTCTTAACCGTTCTTTATTTTTGTAGGGTTCAATCCCTCGCCATGACTTAATCTACTTCTGTAATTACAGTGAGTATCCTAGATGATCTATGAGTACAAGCACGTATCCTGGCCCCTGGAGTAGAATTCCGCGCCATGTCTTGACTCATCAAGCATGCATTCTGCGGCAATTCAGCCTCCTCCCTGAACACGATCCTCTTACAGTCACCAAACATCCCACAAGCGTGACTAAAGTCCGATCATTCTGAGTTGTGCCCGCGCCATGTCTTGACTCATCAAGCATGCATTCTGCGGCTCACACACCCGCACCGTAAACTCTAGTTCTCATACTTATGTTTTTCTCTCACTTTCATCACCTCTTCACTATGTACTAAATATTAGAATCATGAATACAAATCAAAGCTCTAGAGTTAGCTCTCCACCAAACCGGACTTATTCATTTCATTTACACATGACCAACCTTGGTCTTCTTTTCAATTTCATTTCATTTCCATTGCCGGGGAGACTTAGCTACTCTTGGTTTCAATTTACAATTCACAACTTCCAATTGAGCACTTTCAGCTCATAATTCAATTTTAGAGTCTCACAGACTTTCTTATCATGATCTTAGCCTTTTCATGTTCATTTAATTCTCACTCACATCTATGATTCTTTTCATGTATATTCATACAACCATAAAAGAGTTCATTGACATCAATCATAAAGTTCACAACTTTCAGCAATAAGCAAAACTAGAATCTCTGACATATCAAAATCCACTCTGTACAGTCGACTTGGAAGTATACCAGTCGACTCGTACAGTTAATACAAGTTCATCATAAACACTCGGGAGAGTCGACTGCTGCACACGGCCAGTCGGCTGTCCCGCAACTTTTCATGTTCAAAATGTTATCCACGTGACAGTCGACTGTTCATCCATCAGTCGTCTGTCCTGGGATTTTTAATAGTACATTTCTATGTTCAGCTCAGTCGACTTGCTACACGCACTAAGTCGACTGGACAGTTTCAGAATTCAAAAATCAGGAATTATCTTTCCAACCGTTCACATATGCGCTTTCATCACAGTATACATATATTCATGTTTCATAAACACCACACTTCTTACTTGTTCAGTAACATCGCAGTATGGAATTTTAAATTACTAATATTGTCTTTTCTTTAAGGAAAATACTTTAAACATGCATTCACACTTATTCATAACTTTCTTACGAAGATGAAGATATAAATCTCAAGTCATTATACTAGGTCAACATAATGGAATATCTCATTTCATGGAGTTGCCGAATAATCATAATTAAATCGATGCACCAGTCGGCTGAACACATCGTCAGTCGACTGCACTAACCGTTCTTAGTTTTGTTAATCATCGCTAGTTCTTTTTATCCATTCACCTTCCCTCCATCATATGTGTCATAGGGGAATATGAACTTAGTAATCGCACTATTACGTCTATTTTGCATACATATTTATTACCACATCATGAAAATAATTGTCTCGTACCAGTTGACTAGTTCATGCGACAGTCGACTGTACCGACCCTTTTGTTCTTATTATCATCAGCATGCTCAGGCAATTTCTAATACATTGAATTTACTTTTCATAATATGGTAGCAATTATAATAATCATGGTATAATTCCTACATTAGAAGTCCTGAGAAACACCCACCTTATTTGAAGAAATAATCGAAATCCAGCAAAAGTTCCTTAATGTAGTGAACGACTCCTCGCTCCTCGCTCCTTTGCTCCACACCGAACTCTTCAGAATACTACTCGGCCTCCACAGAAAAGCACCCACACACAACTCACAAAGTACCTCTCTTGCAATAATAATCTTAGTGTAAAAGAGATAGGGAATGAGAGGGGGTATTTATACTAGAAAATAAGTGGAATGGAGGGCTAGGATTTAGTAGATGGTTATAGGATCAAGGGTTAGGATGCACTAGGGGGTTGAAATAACTACCCACACCTCTACACAACTACCCATGATTCCAATCCATTACTCCACCCAAAACCGGCCAAGAAAGAGTGCTCAATGCACGTGTATGTGAAATGCACGTGCATGCACAAACCACACTAATAAAACTTGTACACTCATGACAAGTCTTATAAAAAAAAAATATAACACAAAACAAGTTGTAAAAATAAAAGGATTAAACCATGGGCTTAAATTAATTTGGGCCAAAATAATTATTTCAAAAGAAAATAAGCAAACTAATCATTGGGCTTTAAGAAAATGCTTTATAGAAAACAATATTCTTTAATCATCATGTTGAGAAATAATAGTCAACATGCTACGCATGCATACCATATGTGAAAGTAAATAATCTTTCATATATTTGAAAATCAGGGTATTACATCCCCTATCTTGACCCCCCAGTCGGGGGCAAACGGCTTCATGCCCTACTGACCCACCATCTCCTCAGCGTTCGAGCGAAGTGGCGGGAGAGGCCCCCTCACGACCTCGGCAACCTTTTTACTGCCAGAGCTCGCCCCCAGATCTCTCGTCGCCCTCGACGAATGGTGGTGGTGCTTCTTCGCCCTCTTCGAGGCCGACTCTTGGGGCTTTGGGGTTGCTGTCTGACTGGTCCCCGCCCTCGAGGCAGCCTTCTTCGCCAAATTGGCCCTCCTTTTGGCCGCCAGGGCTACCAAGACGTTCCAGTTGTCGAACTCCTTGGCAGACATCTCTACAAAAGGGAAAAAGTAAAAATGTTAACATGAAGGCAGAAAGAAAACAAAATGGAAACAAAAACATACTAGGGTCGGTTGGGCTCAGTTCGGCTCGAGCAAGATGCAGCTCCGTGACATGAGGCCAACCGATGCTATGCCCCTCCACGATCTTATCAACCTTCGCCCACTCCTTTTCGGTCAAGTCTCTGCGCTTCGGGGCCTTGTGGTTCAGCCTTCCAAAATTCCAAACCGTTGGACCCAAGGTTTCTCGCTGTGGACTATAAAGTACTTCTCCTTCCACACTTTTATGGAGTCCGGATGTCTGTGCATCACTCTCTTATGAGGACATGGCGAGAGGTAAAAAATTCCCTCCTAGTCCCCGAGCGAGCTCATCCCCAGGATGGCGCAGAAGTATGTGAGCCTCGACTTGATCCCTTTCTCCTGATACTCCAAGAAAAACATACCAAGTGTTTCCACGAGTTGGGACCGTACTACATAGGGCTCAGCTCCCCCAAGCTTAGCACCCTCTTGATGAACGGGTGCAGTGGAAGTCTCAACCCCGAGACAAAAGCGTCCTCAGGGAACATACAAAATCTCGACTCTAGTGTGGTAGTCGGGCGGATGCCTAGGTTCGGCACAAGTAGCTCAAATTCCTGCAGAATAAAGTAGGCCACCCTCAAGATAGGCAACTAGTCCCTCTTCAAGGCGCACTTCACGCTGTCTATCTTGATCATGGACTGGCCCTCGTCCCGCAGTAGTGAAGTGTATGCAAGAAGATCCTCCACATCATCAGGGTACATCCTGATTGACCCTGGATTTTTGCTGGAAAGAGAGGGTTACTTGAACCCGAAGCCATATTCATATTTGTCCTTCTCGACCGGACTGTCAGGCCATAACCACTTCCTTTTCCTCCTTCGAGGGCGAGGCTTCCTATCAGGGGAAGGGGTCGCTAGGGGGGGCAACGGTGGGAGGTCTGTCTCTTCCTCCCCTACCTCTTCTGTGGTTCCTCCGACCTCGCTATGTTCGCTACCTCCTTCAGTCCCTTGTTCGGACCCCTCCTGGCCATCGTCCTCCTCAACCGTCTCCTCTTTCCCTGGGCCTCCTTCCTCGGGCTCATTCTCCTCATCAACAAACCCCTCCTCAGAGTCTCCCTCCTTATGCTCGCTCTGCTCAACAGGCTCCCATTCTGGTCCATGAACTCGTAAAGGAGCAACGTTGTAAACTACAACAGCCTCGTCTCCCGACCCTCCAACCGATAGAACCTCCTCCTTCACTGGAAAGTCACCCGGAGACCAAGATATCAAAGACAAGTGAACTTTCTCCTCGGCGCGACCTGAAGAGCTTGCCTTGGAGCTGGATTGAGTGCGTGACATTGTAAAACAAAAATACTAACTTGTTTCACCGAAGAACTTAAAGATCAACGAAAAGTGGTCGCCGGCGGCTTGCAAGGAAATTTCTGTTGACAAGAGAATGAGAGCAAAGTGAAGAAATGAGGTGAGGGGAGGGGGATTTATAAGCGGAGATGAGACTCCTCGAATTTCGTAAAGAGATCTGGCCATTTGATCTTCATCATTAAGATCTAACGGCCACTAGGATCTGAAACGCTTCGATTCTCATGCCCATGACATCAGCTGAAAGCGCAAAAATACCTTCTTACCCTCGGCTCTGTCAACCAACGCGGTGGCTCGGCACGCAGGGTCAACTTCTCGAGTACTTCACCGTTTTACACCATAAAAAGTTTCTCTCAACGGCTTGGAGCTCGACGCTCGGATGTCACCACGAGCCACAAAAAAGTTTCTCTCAACGGCTTGGGTCCGACGCTCGGATATCACTGCGAGCCACAAAAAGTTTCAACTCCTAAGATCTCGACACCCCCTTGCTTTTCCAACAAGTGAGGGGGCTCGTCTACCGATCCTCGACGCTCGGCTGAGCGAGCCTCAACTCCTAAGATCTCGACGTCCCCTTACTTGTCCAACAAGTGAGGGGGCTCGTCTACCGACCCTCGACGCTCGGCTGAGCAAGCCTCAACTCCTAAAATCTCGACGTCCCCTTGCTTTTCCAATAAGCAAGGGGGCTCATCTTTCGACCCTCGACGCTCAGCAAGGCAAGCTCCTGCCCTTCGACACTCGACACCCCTCGTGACTTCAAAAGAGGGATCCCCTTCATCCTACCCCGCTGGCCTCTCCAAGAAGATACGGATTCCGTTCTTTGGCGTACACACCACTCCGCTCTTCCAACCGAGGCAAAAAATCACTCATACACGGCTGGATTATCCCGCCCTCCAAGAGTGGGGGACTTCTGATATGGGTCAGATGACGTGGCCTCTCTTAGGCCACAAGATCCCCTCGAAAACCGCTCACCACTGATCATCAGATCAGCCCTGAGTCCCATGGGCTTCTGCCACGTCAGGCCCACAGGTAAACGGGTCCAGACCCCGCCCAAACAGGTCCAGACCCGTTTACACTGCCTATAAATACCAGGCCCTCTCCCCCTTCACAAGGTAATCAATCTTTTCCCTCTAAAAAATCCTAGCTACTGTTACTCTTCAGTGACTAACTAGACCGTCGGAGGGCCTGCCACCGGGATCAACCCCGGTGTTCCCAGGCCGAGTGCAGGTACACGAGACCGAGCCGAGCCTCCAGATCCGAGCCGAGCCTCCGACCTCCACCTCACTCCTGCCTGCTTCTGAGCCGTCCCCTCAGCTGAGGGTCGGGCGTATAGTCAGTACTGAAGCTTCCACTTTATAAATTGAGAGAACTCACATCTGGTGCAGCCATCCCCAAAAGCAAACCGCATCAATTAAGATAACCCATCTGTTAACGATAATCTTAAAGTTGATATATATTGGTTATTCTAAAATTTTGTATTTAATCACTTTTGGTGTTGGCCTGCACTAATCTTCCAATATATGAGAAGAAGTATTTTGAATTTTAACTTAGGATTGCATTAATAAATTCCTGGCTGAAGTTGATTCAACTCTCGATTCTATCCGATATTTTTTTAAAAAAATTTTTGAATATTAACTCAGGATGGATCAATAAAAGTATTGCATTAAACTCTTTTTTTTTTTTCTTTTTGCCAACAAAACGATAAATTTAATTATCTAATATTTTATTACTGCAGATAGAAATAAATTATATTATCTGCCGTTAAAACTTCAAACTGTAGAGAAATAAAAAATCCGTTTACTTATTAAAACTTCAAATTGTAGAGAAATAAGAAATCCGTTTACGTACGTGCTATAAGCAGCAATAAGAGTGCCTCGAGTTGTTGAATGTAAAGTCAATGATACGTTGGATTTAAACTAACTCCCAAATAATTGAAAATATGTAGATGAAAAACTTAAAATGCATTGTTGGAATAATTCTATATCTTTATAAAACTCACTAGTATAACCCTTTGCAATACTGCACATAATTTTTAAAAATAAGAAAATAACAAAGTTTTTTTTTAAAAAAAAAAACATATAATAACATGTTTACAATATTATCATATTTTTAGGTTTGATTAACAGATATGATTTAAAATTTATAAAGACAAAGAGCAAGTAAGAGATTTACCTCTAGCACTGTTATCGAATCGGCTGAGTTGGGTCCTGCACTATCGAACCTGGACTTACTTTTCTCCTGGTCCGGATATTGGACCTACACCCAACCCGTGAGAACTGAGTCTGGGCTCTGTTCAAAAAATGCTACCCATCGGGTAGGGTTGGCAACTGGGTCGACCGGGCAGGGTCGAGTCGGACCCGCCCGGGTTGGAACCGAAGTTGGGCAGGTCCGGGTCAGGTCGGTTGGTTAACCGGGCCGGGCCAGGTTGGATTTGGAAAATGTCGATCCGCCCAACCCGTGAACCCATTCGGGTCCAACCCGGATCGGGTCGCAGGTTGGCCTGTGTGTTTGATTTTTTTTTTTAACTTTAAAAAAAGTGTAGTAGTAATAATAATAATAATAATAATAATAATAATAATAATAATAATAATAAAAGAGGGAAATTGCTAAACAAATGTATATATTATTCATATGATTTCAACTTATATAAATTTCCAACCTTTTTAAGAGAAACAAAGAATTATTATAAATTGGTTCTATACAATTATAATTTTCTTCTATAAAAAGATAATTTTCTTCAATTTTCTAACTTATTTATAAGAAACAAAGATTTATTACAATTTTTAATACATTTATAAATTTTTTGCATATGTTGGTCTTCAATTTGTTGTTGTTGTTGGTCTTCAATTCTTCATGTTGGTTGCTATTGTTGTTGTTGTTCTTCTTCCGGCGAGTTGCTTCCACTTGTAGACGTGTCGAACTCTATTCCTTGAGTCCTATCTTCAGCCTTCATCCAGTCTTCCATATAGACGAGTATCTCCAACGATTGGGGCTTCAAGCGATTCCTGTAATCGGTTAGAACTCTGCCACTTGTAAAAAATGTAATTTTTGAAGCAACTGTAGAGACATAAAGAGTTAGTAGATCTTTAGCCATATATTTAAGAATACTATAAGTATGTTCATGGTTCCACCATTGTAAAATATCTAGTGAAGAAGTAAAACTTTCAAAATCTTGTTGATTTTACCAATGTAATTCATTTGATTGATTAGTCCTAGCTTTTTTTGATTGAATTTTTGCAAGTAAGTTAAATGTGGCATCATCTAATTTATTCTTACCCTTACCTGTGGAAGAAGCAGAAGAAGAAGTAACTAAAGTAGTAGTACTAGATGAAAAACTTCTATCATAATAATCATACAAGTTATTTAATGTCGATTCAAATTTAACTAAAAATGTTCCGCAATCAATTTCAAATTCATCTTCCCCAAGTAAAAAACATTTCAATCAAACTCTTCATACCTTATAATTTGATACGAGGATCCATCACAGTAGCAATACAATACAACATAGGAGAAGGATTAAAATACTTCAAAAATTTGGTGTATGCAAGTTTCACAATATGACCAATAAAAGCATCATTGATTATTTCTTTGAAAGTTTGCATCATAATAACTATTGAAATAAAAATTCTACTAGAAGTAGATTCATAAGATTTTAAAATTTTCAATGTTGCGGTTTTAAAATGTTCTAAAAATTCTATCAAAGATTCGTCTTAAAACCAACTTTGTGGAGTCATTTTAAAATTTGGCATATTTTTTGCCATACAAAAATCATTTATACATGCTTTATATTCAGTAACAACATTTAGCAAATCAAAAGTAGAGTTCCATCGGTGTTTAACATCCTTTGGAAATTTTCTAAAATGTACATTTTTAAGCCTACACCAAGCTTTCCATTCTTGAAATATAGGGCCACTTAATGCAATAAAATGTACACAATTTCTAATGTTATTTATATATGGCTCGGCTATTTTTAGTGCATCTTAAACACAAATTTATTATATGACATGCACATCTAACATGAAAAATATTGTCAGATTGAGGGTTTAATGCGGTTTTTAATATACTAATTGATGCATTGTTGTTAGATGCATTATCAAAACTTAAACACATAATTTTATCGCGGATATGAAAAAAATCACAAATTCCTAAAATATGATTTGCAATTTCATTACCACTATGGGGATAGGGCAACGCGGCAAGTGATATGATCCTTTTGTGAAGAATCAATCACTGTCAATCCAATGACACGTTATTGCCATCATTGGAATATTGTTGCAACCCTTCCAACAATCGGAAGTTAGAGAAACTCTACAAGTTAAACTCCATAAATTAGCAATCAAAGCTTCTCTCATTTGGTTGTACATTTTAAAACAATCAGACTTCAAAGTATTCCTAGGGATTCTTTTAAAATGCGGGTTTAAGGCGGTTTGATTAAAAGTTTCTAAGTCCCTACTCTCGGAATATGAAAATGGTAACTCTTCCTTGATTACTAGTCGGGCTATTTCCCAACGAACAAGTTCGGGGTCATAAGAATGGCTATCAACTACACCGGTCCTATGGTGAATTTTTTGTTGGCCGGGTATTTCTACAAGAAGTTCTTTGTGTACATTTTGGATGTGTCGTTTTATTGTACCCGTCCCCTCACCCTTCTTCCATTTGTTTTGCTTCGAACATGTTTTACTAACTTTTATACCTACACCCGGATTTACTTCCTCCGGAATATAATCATAAAATTTGTGCCAATCACTAGTTTTCCCTCTAGTTTTCCTACTACTACCTGGTTGTGTTGTTTCGATTGCTTGCGTTTGTGGTTCTTCTTCTATGTCTATGTCTCTTACAAACTCATCGTGTGTACCAATGTGTTCGGTCATATGGTACTCTTTTACGGGCTCAATTTGTGGGACAATTGGAGGCCTACGAGAAGTGCCAGTGAAATCTTGTCCACTTTGACTACGGCCGCTACCTCGTGATCTAGACATGTTGATATAGTAGTGGATGTCAAAAAATTAAATACAATCTAGGCCAGATAAGTTTTAATATAAAAAATTCTTGAAAAAATTTAAGAGGGTTGTGAGAGAGAAGATCAAAAAACCAACAAACAAATATGATCAAAAAAAATATCAAGTCAATAAGAGGGTTGTGAAATTTTGATACCGTACTTCACGGATACTCGTATATAGAATGAGAGTGAAAATAAAAGTAGAAGTAGAAATAGAAGTCCAGACTCGTATAAAGATAGAAAGAGAGGTTCTTTGTTGGATCCTTGAAGGAGTTGAAGACTTGAAGACGTAGTTGAATGTTGAATTCGATATGATCTGAATTTGTTGCTTCTATGTTAATGTTGCCAGCTTCTTTGTTGACAAAATTTCAAAAAATTTTGATTGAATTCAGTAGTAGTAATAGAAAGAGTAAAAAAATAAGATGTAAAATTTTTAGATTGGGTTTAAGGGGTATTTACAGGGGATAAATACAAAAAAAACAAAAAAAAACAAAAAAGGGCTATAACAGAGCCGTTGCTCTGTTTTCGGCCGTTGGACCCGGTCGACCCACGCGGGTCGAACGTTTGACCCGTATGGGTCTAACGGTTCGAAACCCGCAGGTCGGTGGGCAGGTTGGCTACTGCTCACCGGGTTGGCGGGTCGGGTTCAACGGGTTGGAAATCCATATTACTCGACCCGGGTCGACCCGCTTAGTCTCGCGGGTTCGACCCGGACCCGAACCGTATATTCACGGGTCGGGTTTGGCAAGCGGGTCGCGGGTCAGCCCGACCCGGTTGCCATCCCTACCATCGGGTCTGGATAAAGGCGAGTGGATGGTGTTGGGTAGGAGAGGGAGGCTGGGCATGCTACTTTTTCTCTTCGCCTTGCCTTTTTTTTGGGGGGGGGGGGAGGGGGTAGGGTTTTTGTCTATTTTTCGCTGAACCAGACCCGACCCGAAAATATGAAGGGGTCAAGTAGCGGCGAGCAGGTGGGTGTCGGGCAGGAAAGGAGGTTGGGCATTGTAACCCCTGTTTTCATTAATACGTATTTCCAAAGCATTTTTTCGTATTTAAATTTTCAGTATCTTATAATTATTTTTTTTTCTAATTGATTTTATTATTTAAACTATTTTTGGAGCCCAACCTAAATTTGTATTTTTATTTTATTAATTATTAATATGAGCCCAAGTTGTATTTTGATTTTATTAATTGTTAATGCGAAATCCAATTGTTTATTCTAAAGCCCAAAATTGTATTTGATTTTATTAAATTAATCCAAAGTCCAAACTTGTATTTTGATCTTATTTATTTAATTAATCAATCTGAGCCCAATTGATCAGCCCAATATACTAATTACTTCATTTAAATATTTGAGCCCATTATTAAAGCCCAAACCCAGTATCCATATTTGTACAAATTATTATTCTACACTTACCGTATACAATATTTTCTTCAACCCACTTTTCTGTCCCGTACTCAACTCCCCACTTCTCAAATCCCGTACAACACATTTTCCCACACCTCGTAACTACCCCACTTCTCTCCCCCATATCTTTTCCTATTATACTATTATAAAATCCCCCATTCCCGTACCTTCTCTCTCCCCGTTTCTTCTCCTCCTCTGACTTCCAAAAACCAAACAAAACCAGAGAACCCCAACTACTCCTTCTTCTTCCATTCCTCCGTGCGTCTCTTCGTCAACCCACTGACCCACCGCTGTCACCTCGTCTCCCTCTCGACGCCCGCCATTACCGCCGTAGCATCCCGTCCACCTCCCGTTGAAGCTTCGCCAGCGGCCGTCCTTGCCATCTCCTCGTCGCTCCATCCTCGAGACCCAGTCGAACACCTCCACTTCAGATCGTCGCCTTCTCCTGCTCTCCCCTTTCCTGCGCCAAAACAGTCGAAGCCTCCCCCTGTCGCGAGCTTTCTGCGTCGTCACTCCCCCGTCGAGATCGTGCCGTTTTCGCTCAACCCAATCGCTCGCCACCGCTCCCCGCCAGCGTGCCGCCGCCTTCACCACTGACGTCGCATTGCTGTCAACCGCTCATCTCCTCGCGTCGACCCCTCGCCTCTCCCGAACTCCGTCGCCGAGCTCCTCGATCGTCTTCTCCGTCGAGCTCGCCTCTCGCCATTGCCACGACCACGAAGTCTTCTCCGCCTTTGCCGCTCGAACCAGTCGCCCATCTGTCTGCTTCGCTCCGCCCTCCGAACCCAGTCGAAGCTCTCGTCGTCTTCAACCTCCGCCTGCAACCAGTGCCGTCGAGCTCGCCCCTCCTGTCTATCGAGACTCCGCTATGACAGCCGCATCGTCTCCAAACTCCAAGCCCAACTCGCCTTCTCCCTCTAGTCTCGATCTCATCCGACCCCGAAGCTTCGCCGCTCTCCGTTCGCCAGCGACGCAGCTACCCAGTCGTCTTCAACCTCGAGCGCTTCCGTCTCCTCTCTTCTGTCGCCATCCACACGCCGCCGGAGTCGCGCCGCCTGAGCCCCCCCCCCCCCCCCGTCGTCGACTCCCTCCTCGTCGCCATTCCCCGAAGTCGCTGCCCAGTCGACCTCCCTCACCGCGCGTGCTCTCTCTCTCTCTCTCTCTCTCTCTCTCTCCCTCCCTCCCTCTCTCTGTTGAAAAAGGTGGAGAAAGAGACAGTTGGTATTGTGCTGTTTGGATTGTTACTGTTGATTTGATTATCTTGGTGTTGGATTGCTATTGGCCTTGTATGGGTGTTTGGTGTTGTGGGGAGATCCGATCCTGAATAGGAGTTTGGTGTATGCTGCTGTTCATTGTCTTGGAGTTGTTGTTGGGGGTGTTTACTGCATTGGACTTGTTGAAGTGAAGTTGCTATTTTGGAGCTTGCTATTTTAGGAGTTGCTGACTTGGCGTGGCTGCCACACACCTCGCACGTGTTCTGCTGCTCGGGATACTGATCCCGTTATTCTTACTTCAATTTTATCGTCGTCGACTAACAGGCAAGTGTCTCTTGTACAATTTTATTTGTTCTAGTACAAGCCCTTGTAAAAATACCGCAAGTATATTATTTTTGACTCCAATTCGCATACATAAGTCGAATTGATAACCGTTTCCATACCTAATCCGTCGATCTGTATTCACATGTGATCATGAATACCTTGTTCTCGTATGCATGACACGAACACAAAAATTAATACATACATATATACTCCTATAATTTATACATGATGTTGTGCATGAATTGTTTGTTTCTAGGTTGCATGTTGTTATAATATCTCTATTCTTGTTTAAGTGTTATGCATGCCATTAGTCGCATCAACATGTTTTATAAGCCCTGAAATATGTTTCCTGCCTCGTATAAGTCTTGACTACTTGATCTTGTCATGTTACCCTTGTCATGTTACCCGTCCATGTTGTTGCATGTAGTTATTGTTCATATTTAATTGTAATTAAAAAGATAACAAGCCGGGGTATAAAGGGAAAAGATTTAGTAGTGGACAATATAGAAGAGCGTACTCGGTCGGAGACTCGTGGTTTCTCGCTACAAATTTGTAAGTTACAAGTTACAAGTTTGCTAAATTATAGGTTTACATGTGCACGTTACAAGACACACTAACTACATGTTCCACATTGCACGTATCTTGATGCAAGATATACTTGACTTGACTCGACTTGACATGACATGACATGACATGATTCCCGAGTACGTGACCTATAGAATCCACCACTAGTCTAAACGTTCACTTGATTGCGAGTAGTAACCATGTGGTATGGGACGCATGAAGTGCTACCTAGTTAGGTTAATAAAAGACATGATATTTACACGTATACTTGCATGATCCGTTTACATGTTACATGTTATGATGACTGGTTTACTTGTTTACATGTTACGCGTTCATGTTGACACGTTTACTTGCTTACTCGTTCACATATTACATATTCCTATGGATTATTTAATTGTTTACATGCATGTCATTTGTTCCATGAGGTCTTGTTCTTGATTCTGTTGCATGTCGTATTTGCTCTATCATATGATTCTTGATTCCTTGTTTTTTTTCTGCTTTTGTTTCATTCTATTATTGTCCCGTTAGCTTGTCCACTTGCGGCCCGTGACTTACATTAACAGGTACCTCTTGTTTCTCTTCTTTTGTAATAATATACTTGCAGGCCCAGATAGAGAACTACCTGAAGGTGTTGCTGAACAGAGATTCTAGTCTTGTTTAATTTCATGTTATTTTAATTCTTATTTTATTCATGTAATCTTTGATGTAATCCGGGCGTGTTTGACCCGTAACTATGTTTCTTTCCAGTTGTTGGTTATGTTCATGTAATATGTCATGTACTTTGTTATCCTGTAGTGATTTTATATGCTTTCGTGGCTGAAATTGTTATCTTGTTGTTGAGTTAAATTTACAGCTTATGAATGATGTATCTGCATCATTCGCTGGGCCTCAGTTACGTGCTTGTGTTCCTGTATTCTGGGAAGCGGGGCGTGACAGGCATGCTCCTTCTTCACTTCTCCTTGCCTTTTTTTGGGGGGGGGGGGGGGGGGGGGGGGGTTTATTAATTGGGAGATTATGTTTTTTGTCCAATTTTGGCTAAACCAGACCTGGCCCGAAAATGTGAATGGATCGATTAGCGGACCAAGACCCAAACAGAAAATTTGAACGGATCCTATTTTAGGACCCAAACTCTCCAACAATAGACCAAGTTTGATTTCGGTTCAATGTCGTGTCCAGGTCAGTTCCGGATTTTGGATTTCGGATTTTTGTGACAGTGCTAGTTACCTCCTGCATTTGTGTTTTTTTTTAATTTTAAAAAGAAAAAGGATGAAAAAAAAATTGGATCAAAAAACTCTTAGCATAATATATCGTATAGATAGTATAACTCTGTACAATATTACCCATAACTTTTAAAAATGATAAAATAATAAAACTATTTAAAAAAAATTTATCTAATAGCATTTATACATTATTGTATGAATTTTAGAGTTTGATTAAGGGATATGATTTCAATTTAAAATTTGGATGAAGCAAGAGTAGGGGTCTCTTACATTTACTCTCCATTTTTATTTTAAAGGAGAAAAATTCTAGACAAAAGTGATTTAGCATAATATATTGTATAGATTACCTTTTTTATTAATAAAAATAGAAAACGCTTCTCAGCATATTTTTTATTTAACAAATATTTAAGTTAATATATATCAACAAATCTAAATAAATATTTAATAAATTGACAACAAACGGACAAGCACCATGCAAGATCATACCGACATGATTAATTAATTAATTTTGAGTGATGCTACATCCATTACCAATTTTACTCACTATCTTAGGTGGCACACTTCAATAATTGGGAAAAGAGAAGGTAGGTGGGGAAACTCTCCAATAAAAGTGTACTAGTATTTTTTACGTACGATGTACGTGTTAAGAAATTGTTTTGAAGTTGGACGTTTATTGTACGTAATTGAAAAAAATATTTTGAAGGAAAAGCTACGATTTGTACGTGCAATGCGCATGTTCATAAGTAGAATTGGAGTTGTACGTGCAACACATGCGTTTGTTTGGTGTTTAAAAAATATTGAAAAATTGTTTTGCATGTGCATTACACGTTTAAATAGGTGGATTTTTTTTTGTTATCTCTCCTATTTTAATGGGAGAGTTTGTCACCAAACAAATTTCATTTGTAATCAAACAAACACGTGCATTGTAACCCAACAAACACGTGCAATGCACATGTATAACTAATATAAAGCAGGTCTTAGGTTCGATGCTGGACCATGTCGATTTTTTTAAAATATATATTTAGAAAGACGTGCATCGCACGTGTAAATTACTAGTTGTAATTAATGGGAGAGTTGGAGTTGCACTTGTATGTTGGCAAATTACAACTCCAACTCTCCCTTTATATATAGATATATAGATAAATTACCTAAGATAGCGAAGAAAACGGTACTGAAATTGATAGCGGGGGAAGCATTACTCATTAATTTTTTATGCAGCAAAACTTTACTATTTTAATGGGAGAGTTGGGGTTTGTAACCAAACAAACCCTAACTTTATAACTAAACAAACCCGTGCAATACACATCCAAACTAAATTCAACAATAAATACGTGTATAGCATGTGTCACCCAAATCAAAACATTCAAATATAAACCTTTTTTTTATTTGATATATATCCATTTAATTTAATGACTATATTTTTAATATGCGTGCATCGCACGTACATTATACTAGTATATTAAATTCATAGCCCTCCTCATCAATGAACATCTATACTATTATTAAGCAAAGCCCTGTTTTGCTGGCTTTTTACTATTATGTCCTCACAAACATAATAGGCTAAAAAAATATACAGGGGTAAATAAAGTAATTTGCATGCAAAAAATATAGAACCATAGATTTTGGACCAAACAAACAGTAATTATACAAAGCCAGCAAAATAGGGAACATGCAGTAATTATTATGCATCTTCCCCAAAAAATTAATACCCCAAACTCTCCATCTTCCCCAAACGGCCAAACTTAACTCTCCAATCTCCATCAATCCATCCTCATTTTTCACTCTTCAGAATCTTCACGCCTCCGGCCTCTCCATCTTCCCCAAAAATATTAAATATGGTAATATGTATATATTTGTACCTAGATACTCTCCACTCTCTACTCTCCATCTTCCCCTTTCTTTAATACTTTCCATCTCTTTCTCTCATTCTCACCAGAAAAAGAAAATCCATCTTTTTTAGCTTTCGCTTGAAACAGCACTCCTCAGCTTCCATCAAAGCTACGGTTTTGATGCATTCCTCTCAGATCTGAAGCTAAGGTGACCTTCCCGAACCTCAGAACTCGAATCTTTATGGCCCTTTTCATGACTTCTTGATGTGATTTTAGGGTTTTAGTTTGAGAGATGGTGAGTGTAGGGAGAGGAGGAGGAGGAGGGGCGGAGCCGGCGCCAAGGCGGCTGCTTAGGACGCAGACGACGGGGAATTTGGGGGAGTCAATTTTTGACAGTGAGGTGGTCCCGTCTTCTTTGGTTGAGATTGCGCCGATTCTTCGTGTTGCGAATGAGGTTGAGTCGAGGAACCCCAGGGTCGCTTATCTATGTGAGCTACTACTTTCTTGATTCCTCTTGCTTTTGGGTTTTGGTAGATATTATTTCAAACCTCAGAACTCGAATCTAAAGTCTAAATCCCTAGCTTCATCTTTGGTGCATTTTCTTAAGGATTTATAGTTCCTTTTCATTTGTTTTGATGTTATTCTGTCAAGAGTTGGTTAGCATAAATAATAGTCTGCTGTAGTTAGCATTTGCTTAGAACAATTATTTTCCTCTTTGTGTGAACATATAGTTTTAGCCTTCATTGCTGAAAGCTCATTGCTTGGCCATTTTTTCTTCTGTTTTTTTTGTTTCTTACAGAATTTGTATGTTTAAATGTCAGACATTTTTTCAACTGGTTTTTTTAAAACTGCAGGTGACTGACAACTACTACAGGCCAGATCTGACCAAAGCAGCTCTTGCAATATATGCAGTCACCAATTATACTGATGAGGACAAAAATGAAAGGCATATACATTATTGACAGGGTATACAGTATACTGACCTTCTTAAGAAGGTCATATAGACTCTAAAGGGAAGACAATGCATACACAGTTTCAGACATCAAAATGATATCATAACCATCAGATGAGCTATCATCCTCTACTTTCTGCTGATCACCAGAATTCCTGGGTAACAATAGCTGGTGAATATCACTCCAATCACCATAAAAGAAGCGGACCTTAGAGGATATGCTCTCTTCTTTATCAACATTATCCTAACCTCTTCAATCATCAAGCTAACTACCCGTTCTAATCACCACTTTAATCCTAATTATAAATCTCAAAAACTGAACCCAAAACCTCATCCTAACAAACATTAGTAAACATGGCCCCACAATATATACCTTTATTCCTTTTTTTTAAAACAAGGCTATATTCACATATACTTACAATTTATTCCGAAATATCTACTACTATTTAATGGAAGAGTTTGTCATAAACAAATAATTTTTAAAGATTTTTTGTCACACAATAAACACCACTCTGTCTCTAAACAAATCTGTGCCTCGCACGTTTAATTTCAAATCTATTTATCAATACGTGCATCATACATACAAATTAAAATTTTTTCTTCTGAATTTTTCAAATAACACATGTATCGTCCATTCAGCTCCATTTTTTTAAAAATTAAGACATTCATGGTATGTGATAATTATTATTGCACGTTCAACTCTATTTCTTTAAAAAATGTGTATCGCAGGCTTAAAAAAAATACTAGTATATATTAATTGAAAATTTTTGATACAATAGGGATTTGAATTTCGACCTTTTACTTACTGAAACAAAGAACCTTCCCAGTGAAGCACACTGTTACTTGCGGGTCCCAATCTCAAGTCACAAACACACTGACACAAATGAATTCCCCTCGTGCAGTATTATTACGCACGGTTATATAAACCACTCCTGCTCACCTTCCTTGAGTCGTCGGGGGTGGCTGGGCTCAACTCCCCAAAAGCCCACTCCCCCTTTTCCTCTCACCTCCCAAATTCCCTCATTTCTTTTTCTTTTCTTTTTTCTTCAATTACATTGCAAGCATTTATTTAAATTTTCAATACATAATCTAATAATTCATTGTTTTTTTTATAAATTTAAAAATAACAAAGCGATTTGTAGATTAGTTGGATAAATGTACTTCACTTCCAAGTAGATAAATTACTAGAAAACCTACTCGAGACAAGTCATCTTAGAGCTAATTTGGTATTGAAGAAAACAAAAAGCATGAATTCGGTTGTTTTCAAAGTCAGCTTCCAGAATGCAACATATTTGCGAAAAATGGTTCACTCAAGTAGTATCCTCCAAGTCAGGCACATTTTTTTGGTGCAAGTGAAATCTAAGAGAAAATTTTAGCCCTAAATTGCAGTTAACTTTTTTAATACCTATTTAAAAAATGTTCTCAATAGGTTTACTGAATGGTGAACCACCATGGTTTACTGGTAGCGGTGCTGAATTTTCTGTATACTTCCATCCTTAAAATAGAAAACAAGCCATATTTATATATATACACGTAAGTTGGAAATATTATAGAAAGACATAAAATGAATGCAACTTTTTTTTTGCAAGGAAAACGACACAAAATTATTGAGATTATAAACACTAGTATTATACACGTGCTGTGTACGTGGAGAAATTTTTTTTTTCCCGGATTGGTAGATGGATAAATTACACTAAGACCTTCTTCCATTATAATAGTAGAGATTAAATGTGTGTTGTACGGGTTGGAATATGTACAAATTATACTAAGGCCTTCTCCCTTGTAGCAGTAGAGATTTCAAGTGCAGTATAATTACGTTAAAAGAGTATACAACTAGTATTTCACATTTTAAATATAAACATACCTGTATTTCAGTTTTTTGCCATCCCCATCCACAACCCACCCATCTGGCCCCCACCTTTTTGTCTTCTTTACCCACTCATTGAGCATATGAATTTGTATCTCCAGTCCTCCTCATTATAGTCTCCTCTTTCTTGTCCACTCATAAACCTCCCACCCTTAAATACCACCTCTCGCTCAATCTCCCACATCCTCACCCCAAAAAAATAATAACAATTATCCAATGGCCGCAGTCAGACAGCGCCGACTCAACCTCACTCTCCAACTCCCAGACTCCACCCCATCCTCCGCCGCCGCCGCCACTGATATCCGCCTCCGCTTCCCACTCCCTCCTCTCCCCCCTCCCTCCACCACCACCACCACCACCACCACCACCACTTCCGGCGAGTTCTGCCTCTCCGACTTCGAAAAGCTCCAGGTCCTCGGCCACGGAAACGGCGGCAGGGTTTACAAAGTCCGCCACCGCCGCACGAATTCAGTTTACGCACTCAAGTTCCTCCTCTCGAACTCCGCCAACTCCCGCCGCGAAATAGCCATCCACCGCTCCACCGACTCCCCCTCCGTCCTCAAATGCCACGCCGTCTTCTCCACCCCCTCCAACGACCCGGCCTTGCTGTTGGAGTTCATGGATCTCGGATCCTTGGACACAAAGATCCGCTTCCCCGAACCCGCCCTTGCAGAAATCGCCGCCCACGTCCTCACGGGCCTCTCCTACCTCCACTCGCAAAAGATCGTCCACCGCGACATCAAGCCCGCCAACCTCCTCGTCAACTCCGACGGCGCCGTCAAGATCGCCGACTTCGGCGTCGGCAAGATCATGCGGCGAACCCTCGACCCGTGCCTGTCCTACGTCGGAACGTGTGCGTACATGAGTCCGGAGAGGTTCGATCCGGAGAAGTACGGCGGAGAGTACGACGCATACGCGGCGGACGTGTGGAGTTTGGGCCTGACGGTTCTTGAGTTGTATTTGGGGAGGTTTCCGCTGGTGGCGGCGGGGGCTAGGCCGGACTGGGCGACGCTGATGTGCGCGATTTGTTTCGGGGAGGGGCCAGCGATTCCGGAGGCGGCGTCGGAGGAGTTAAAGGGGTTTGTGGGGTGTTGTTTGCAGAAGGAGGCGAAGAAGAGGTGGACGGTGGGGGAGTTGATGGGGCACCCGTTTGTGGCGGGAAGGGACCGAAGAGAAGCGGGTCGGGTTTTGAGGGAGGTCGTTGGAGGATCCGATTCGTGAATTGGGTAATCGGAATTTTTTTGGGGGGTGTTTTGTGTATATACATGAGATGGGTGGATGGATCTTGGAAAAACTTGATCCTGAGTTTTGAATTTTACTGAAACTGATGATGAAATTTTGTTGTAAATTTGAAGTAGAAATAAATTAATTTTATTTTGTTAAAACTATGTGATTTATATTTCTATTAGCTCGATTTGGGATATATGGAACTTTGCAAGGTGAACATTGATTGATAAATTTATCCCTGTTAGATACAAAGAAACAAGACCAGATCCAGATTATACTGCAGGGAATTTTCAGTAGTTTGATATTGAGTTTACAATTGGTTATTCCTCTCCGTTCGTATCTCCTTATCCAATTTCGGTCTCATTTAGTTTACAAAGTTACTCACAGACTTTTCAGCTCCACTCTTTTTTAAGAATATGCATTTATACGAATGGTTCTATATAAACTTAATATCAGAATATGCATTTATACGAATGGTTCTATATAAACTTAATATCAGAAAATAAAATGTTAACATACATGTATGCTGCTACATATTAATATGGACTCTTAACTTGTTTAAATTTATAAATTTTCTTCTGTAACTAGTTAAATAAGTATCTTCATATATTTTCTTTTTCCGCAAATTTTTTCGTCTACGTGGGCTCCCTATTTGTACAAATTTGTTATAAACTTTATCAAACAATATCGAAAATAACAAAGCACAATTATTTCTATTCTTCTCACACATCTAAAATTAAATATGTATAGTAAGAATGCAAAAATGTGATCATGCGCTAAGAATTTAATAAGTTGAGTATTAAGAGAATTAATTCAAGAATAGAAGTTGGATCTGTTTGATTTGTATATCTTGCATATACATGTTCGATAAAGAAGACGATCAAGCATTGAGAATGATCAAAGTGAGGCATCGAAGAAGAAGGAAAACAATCAGCAGAAGCAAATATGTGGAGTTGCGGTCGACCGCACTTAAGATGGGTCGACTGCTCTGACTGCACAGGGTTCCCGAGAGGGGAACGGTCGACCGACCGCGGTGCTGATGGGTTATTTGGGCCCAGTCTTGGAGATTCGCGAGAAGCCCAATTTCCTCTTCAAGTCAGATCGTACGACTCCCATTGCAGGGTTATCTCTTCAGTAGTAATCGGATAGTTAATGTATCAAGTGCATTAAACTAAGGTTTCTCTAGATCTACAAATACAATGTAAACAGCTCCTAGAACGTTATGATTATATTGAGTGCCGAATAGAATAAGAGAATACTTTATATGAGAGAGTGAGAGTTTCTTCATTGTAAGCAGCAACCAAGTTTCAGTTAGGGTTGAGAGAGGGTCGTGATGAGAATTATAATATTCTTGTATCTTCTCTAGTTGAAATAATATCTCGGTTCTTATTCTCCCGAATTAAGGCAAAAGTTTCAATCGGGACAATTCTTGTATGCTTTGTGTGATTGGTGCGATCTAGTTTTGCTTGATGGTTTGTGTTGATTGTGTCAACAATTCAACAAGATCTTCAATTTTTTTAAAAGTATCTTCATGAAATATTTGTGTACGAACAAATTTCTAATGTATGATCAAAATGTTTAGATCAGAAAGAACTATGACACCTAAATAATCCTACAGGACTCCATTGGTGTACGCCCCTGGTATCAGTGATAAAAAATTGAATGATGAAAACCCATTTTGGCTGAATTAGCTAACTTTTGATACAAAATTTTATATAATATTTTGCTACAAAAGATAAATCCAAACGGGTCCCTAGGATAAGGAATCCTTTCCTGAGAGAGGCCATAGTTTTATGCAACTTGTTACACGTGTCAAAAAGATTAAAAAATACCAATTCTATCACATGTGGAAACATACTAAGGAAAGATGAAAGAAGTACACGTCTTTCCTAACCGTAATTTCTTTCAGGTTTCCCCCCATCGATTTTTTTGTTGTTGTTGTTGTTGTTACATCTGTGCAGCCATTCGCTACTCTCCTCTCTCTTTCCATTTGGGACGAAGGTGCATAGTGTCTCACCATTTACCCGCTTTTTATTTATTGTGTCTATTTTATATTTTATATTGAAACTAAATTTGCCCGTCGGCACGTGCCTACGGCACGTTTTCGGAATAATACAACACACGAAAAGCACTGTTGTGACAGTGTAAAAATGGCCTGAGGCCCATCCAAGGCCCAATACAATTCCTATTCAGGAAAGCAAGAATACCGACCTGGTTCGGCTCCGGACCCCTCCAGGGTCGGCGCCGAACCTCGTGTTTTGCCCCCACAGTGCTGGCTTCCTCGTACTGACGAGCCTCAGTATCCCCCGGAGTCCGATCCGGAGCAGTCCCTCATACCGTCCCCCCTCTCTGGCGGGGCAGAAGGATGACCTGGCACAGCCTAGGCCCTCCGATTCCCCCAGAAGCACAGAGGACTCACGATGGGCCACGTCAGCTCCAAATACCGCCCAGGGTTTCGCCACGTCAGCCCTATACCACTCCTGGTATCACCACAACCGCCCTAAACCCCCTGGGCCTTCTGCCACGTCAGGCCCATGGGCTTTCGGATCCAAACCCGGCCCCCAAGCGGAACCAAACCCGGTTGGGATTCTCTATAAATACTAGACCCTCATCCACCTTTTGAAGGTAATCAATCTTTTACCACTTAAATATACCTAGTTATTGCTACTCTCTCACAGAGACTGACTAGAGCGTCGGAGGGTCCGCCACCGGGACAAACCCCGGTGTTTCAGGACCGTCTGCAGGTACACAAGACCTCGGATCCGACCCTTCCGATCCGAGCCCAACCTTCAAACGCCTTTCCGAGCTCATCGTAGGCCCCAGAAGGTCAACCGAAGGTCGGCAGACGAGCGGCAATCTCCTTCAATACAAATTGAGTTCGAACTCACACCTGGTGCTTCCACACGTGCCTCAGAAATAAACAGCATCAGGTTGGCGCCGTCTGTGGGAACCACTGCTCCAGAAGCCGATCCGACCCAGACCCTCAAAGGCCATCGACAGCCGAATCCTCATGGCAACCAAGGGCAAGGGGGCTGCTTCCTCCGTCAACCAACGGAACTCGCCCCCACCCACCAATAAAGCCAGGCCACGCCCGTCGAAACACAAGGCTCCCTCTCGGGAGTCCCAAGGGAGCGTCGGCCGGCCAGCCCAGCCCGACCTCCGGGGAATAATCCTCAACCGCAAGATTACCCGCAGCAGGAGAAGGGCCGCTTCCAACCCGGCCCCGAACCGCCCGAAGCCACCGTCCGAGGTACGCAGACCCGCGCTCAGCCGAGTCGGAAGACAACCCTCGGACCAGCCAAACCGGGCCGAAAGAGCCCCCGTCACTCATAAGGAATTCCAAGACTTCCGAAAAGAAATGCTGGGAGCCCTCCGACGGGCCCCCAGAGAAGAAACCCCCCATTCGCAAACGGGGTCGGACGCCGAAGCCAGCGCGTCCCGCCCTTCAACGATCCAGCCGGGAGACGATGACGTACTCCTAAGACGCCTACAAGAAATGGAGGACCGCCTCGATCACATGGGGGACGGCGACCGAAGAATGGCTCAGGGGTACAGACCTGTCCGTCCACCCTTCTCCGCCCCCATCCTCCTAGCGGAAATACCCCGGAATTTCCGGCCCCCTCAATTCGAGACCTACGACGGCGAGGGAGATCCTGCTGATCACATGGAGGGTTTCAAAACCCTCATGATGATTCACAGCGCCTCGGATATCCTGCTCTGCCGAGCCTTCCCCGCCACCCTTCGGGGTCCTGCTCGCGAGTGGTTCTCAAAACTCGCCCCCGGCTCCATTTACTCCTTCGACCAACTCGAGGGCAATTTTCTTGCCCATTTTGTCACTAGTCGGAAGGCCGAAAGGACCAGCGCCTCATTACTGGGGCTCAAACAGATAGAGGGGGAATCACTCAGAATGTTCGTCCGGAGATTTACCGCTGAGGCAAGGTCGGTCTCCTCCCTCGACCCAGGCGTCGCTTCAGCGGCGTTCCGACACAACGTCCGCCCCGGACAGCTGAAGGCCTCTCTGGCCAAGAGACCCCCCATCGACTTCCCCGACCTCCTCAATAGGGTCGAGAAATACATTAGGGCAGAAGAGGCCCTCAACCCCGAAGATGCCAGGGATGCCACCGGGAAAGGAAAGCGGAAGACCGAGGAAGGCGAACCACCGAAGAAAGCTCCGAGGGACCCGGGGGCCATAAAGAAGGTCCCGCCAGTCCCCCGCTTCGAGAGGTACACTCCCCTGACGCATAACATCTCCGCCATCCTCTTGGAAATCGAAGACAAGGGCATTGTCCGACTACCCCCCCGATCTAATAACAACAAGAATCGAGACCAGCGCTTTTACTGTCGCTTCCACAGAGATCACGGGCACGAAACCGACCAATGCCGAGCCCTGAAAGACGAAATTGAAGAACTCATTTCCAGAGGATACCTCCGAGAGTTCACCCGAGAAGGCCCACGGGATCGGCGAGACGCTAGGAACCGGAGGCAATCGCCTCCGAACCCTGCTCCAAACCAGTCCCAGGATCGGGACCCCGACTCCGAGGGAGCCGCGGATATCCCTTTCATCTTGCACTGTGTCCACGGAGGGCCGATGGGAGGCGGATCAAACACTTCCAAAAAAGCCTTCCTTCGAGAGGTGAACGCTGTCAAAGACAACCCCTCGCCCAAACTACAATCAAGGCCGGTCTCCTTCTCAGGGGAAGACCTTGAAGGTGTTCGCTTGCCCCACTGCGATGCTCTCGTCATCAACCTCCACATGGCTAATTGTGAGGTCCGCAGGATCCTCGTCGACAACGGTAGCTCGGTGAATATTCTTTTTCTCGAAGCCTTCGAAAAACTCAGGTTACCCCGAGGAAAACTCAAACCAGCTGGATACACCCTGCACGGGTTCTCAGGCGTCCCCGTCGTAATAGAAGGGATTGTTACCCTCGACGTTACCGCCGGGTCGACTCCTGTCAAGAGGACCGAATCCATGGACTTCATGATGGTCAACGTCAAGGCAGCCTACAACGCCATACTTGGCCGGCCTGGACTATGCTCCCTACAAGCGGTGCCTTCGGCTTACCATCTGAAGCTCAAGTTCCCCACCCCTCAAGGAGTCGGCATCGTCCGAGGCAGTCAAGAAGCAGCACGATCATGCTACATGACCACCGTCGATGGAGGCGTGTTCCCCCTCGACGCCGGACGAGCGTAGACTATGGCCCGGCTATGTGTAAATCTTTTTGTTTTTGGTGTAAACCCTCGCTTGTACAGGGCCGCCTTAGCGGCCCTCCCTACCTTATACTAAAAATATGCCTTTTTTATCCGAACCCCAAATGTCTCGATAATCTCAATACGAGTCCGGACCGAAGGTCCTTCCTAAGGCCCCACTTCGATCCCTCGCGGAACGATGGAGCCAGACCTTGCCTCCGACATTTCATACCGCATCACTGGCCGGAGCAAGGAGGGAAAAGGATTCCTCTTTCATACCCCTTTATTTTTTCGTCCCAAAGAGAAAAAATAAAACGAAAGAAAAAACAAAGACCGTTACAAGACCGCTCCACTCTTCTCAAATCAGGTAGATCAGGGCCCCCCCCCCGGGGGCCCAACGAGGGACAAAGAGTACTTCGACCAAGCAACTAGGGGCCCCCCCCCTCGCTGTGATGTTCCTCAGCCTCAGCCCCAATCGACGGTCCAGCCACCGAACTCTGGGCGTCATCCGGTCGCGCCCACTGCAACAACAGCAACGCAGAGGGAACCCCCTCCGCCAGTCGACCCAAGGATGAAGAGAACGAGGCTCCCAGCATCGCCTTGTAACGAGGCATCTCAGTCTCCTCCTCCACAAAGACGTCGCGAGGTAGCCCCTCAGGGGAGGACCTCGGCTCCAAGGTACTTAGCCCGGCTCGTCTAATATCCGTCCCGCCGAGCTCCCGATCCCACATCACTCTTCTCAACCGGCGCGCCTCCGCACTCAAGACGGCGAACTTACTTCGATAAAAATTACAGGCTTCATCGGTGTCCCGAGCCCCCCTTCGGTGGCGAGCCAGCGCAGCTTCCAGGACCTTAACCTTACTCCGGAGTCGTGCCACATAGAAACTACGGGAGTCTCCTTCAGGAAGGTTAGCCGCGACCTACAAGATAACCAACCAACTCAACACTCATTCTCAAGAAGATCCAGAAATGTCCGAGGTCAAACCAACCGGCCGGTCAAAAAACTTTTCTTGCCACTATAAATCCAAATGTTTCTTACAAAAAATGCGGTGGCCAGTCCGCGGGAGGCAAACACAATCGAGGGAGAGAAAAAGAAAGACGAAAATTACACAACTCATGGACCCACCTCCGCGCCGACGGACGGATCCACGGGAGCGTCGGAAGAGGGGTCGACGGCGGGCCCTGCTTCACCCGGAGTCTTCGACGTTCCCTCGATCTCCATATCATACTCAAAATTGGACAGATCGAGGGCCGGGAAGAAGTGCCTCACGTGGCTGAGGGCCCTCTCATAGCTCTTGTCCTGGGCCGCGATCACCATCTGCTGGCCCTTGCGCAACACCTCCTCCGCCTCCTTGGTAAACTTTGTCTTCAGGGAGGCCACCTTCTTCTCCCACTCCACGTCCTTGGCCTTGAGCTGGAGCTCCAGCTGCTGTTCTCTCTTATGCGAACCCTCGAGTTCGATTCGCATCTCCTTCATCTCCAGCTCGCTCTTTTCCGCCCGAGCTCGCTCTTGAGCCAGGGACGCCTCGTACAGGTTCTTGATGTTGGCCCCCTGTATACAGGCCTACAACCAACGACAAACAAAGATGAGACCTTGGCACGTAAATCAACAAAGAGGGACAGAGTCGACAGACTTACCTGCACAGTGGCCTGTGCCAGGCGGGCGAACGCCGCCTCTACCGGCTCGCCCTCCATCGCCTTGCGATCGCAAGGGGTCGCCAGCTTCTCCACCACTTCGACGGCTTGGGCCTCCTCTGTCAGGCGGTCCCCCATCCGAACCGACCAGTCAGGAGCCCACCGCTGCCGTAACAGCTCCACCACCGGATCCTCTTCCTCGGCCTCGACCCAGGGACCTTTCCCCTTGTCGAGAACAGAGGCCCCTACTCGGCCCGGACCCTTCGAAGAAGCCACGCCCTTGCTCGTCTCCGAGCGACCCCTCTTTGTCCTCGGCTCGAGTTGAACTTCCGAGATAACAAGGGGCAGCTCCCTCGACCTCTTCGCCGCCTCCGCCTTCTTCTTCTCGGCGTTCTCCTTCTTCATGACCAGCCGCCTTGCCTGGATCGATGCCTCATCCATACCTGCAGGAAAAACCATTAAGAGCAATGAGCAAGAAAGTAAGAAAGGACCCAGAGGAAAGGAACAACTACATACGCATAACTGCTGGGCTCAGTCCAGCGTTCGCCAGAGCGGTCTCCGTCACCTCCGTCCAATCAATGCTAGGTGACTGGCGGAGACGCTCGACGAACCCCCACTCATCTGCCGACAGATCCCCCTGCCTCGGCGGTGGGTGGCTCGGCTTGGAGTGGTTCCATCGAGTAGGAATGTCCCATGGCTCTTCACTCCGGATCACCAAGTACTTCTCCTTCCATCCCTTGATGGAATCGGGGTGGTGGCGAACGACCTTCCCCCCGCTCCGGGGAGAGATATAGTACACACCCTCGGCCGACGGATTGACCATCAACATTGCACGGAACACGTTCAACCGCAGGGGTACTTGCTGCTCCTCGCACATCAGCATAAAGCAGATGATCTGCTTCCAAGAGTTCGGCCCGTACTGCATGGGCGCCAAGGAGGCCCAGTTCAACACGTCCCTAATGAACGGGTGGACCGGCAACCTCAGGCCAGAGATAAAAGCGTCCACCGGGAAGACACAGTACCAAGCTGACAAGGGATCGGTGGGACGCAGAGTAGGGCTCGGCATCAGCAGTTCGTGACCAGGCCCTATATGATACGCCAGCTGCAGAACCTCTAAATCCCCGTCCTCCAAAACGGTCGAGATCGCGTCCATCATCACCCTCCCCCGGCTCGGCGAAGAGGGTTGCACTCCGAAGAGCTCTTGGTCAGAGAGATCGTCGGGATACTGACGGAAATGCTTCGGCTGGACGGGCGAGCCAGTCATCAAATTACGGAAAACAGGCGCCTTGCTCGAACCGCCGGTCCTCGACCCCGGTTTTCCTGGGGCCCTCTTCTCCTTCTTAACTCGCTCCGACGGTCCTCGACCCTGAGCGGTGGATCTCCTCACTGTATTGCCCTCGCCACTCTCCTCATCGGAAGACAGCTCCAGCACGCGAATGCCGTCCGAACCCTCGCCGGTTCCCTCCGACCCACTACTCTCCACCACAAAGGGACGTCGAGTACGCGACACCCTCGGCTTGTGTGTCGCTTCCCCCTCACCTACGGAGCCCTCCAAAGAAGCCAAGCCAGTATGGCCCACAACGGGCACCGATCCCTCCTCGAACACGGGCTCTTCCCACGACGTCGACGGAGAGTCAGGCTTTACTTCCTCCCTGGACGACGACGCCGACGAACCGGACTGAGCCCTATCCATCTGTGCCTAAAGATAAAACAAACTTACCAAACTAACCTGGGACCGCTTCGGAAAGGCGAACCGAGTACGGCAAACTGCAAGAGCAAACGCTGAAGGGGTGGGAGATTTTTTGAAGAAAGAAGCAGCAAGATTGTAGTGGGCGAAAAAAAAAAAAAAAAAAAAAGAAGGGGGAATACTTATATAAGGGAAGAACGGCTCCTCGACTTCCGCTATTACTGTTCACTGATTGACGCACAACTACCACCTAGAAGATCGCGCCACGTTCTCGAAACCTGTGCGGGGGACGTCATCAGACGCCAGACTGACGGCCTAACTCTGGGGTCGGGTCGGGTGAGATACACGACGGGGAAAACATTTTTTTAATTTTAAGGCACCGTCGTATGACAGACGCCCCGGGCTCCAGCGTTCGACCAGTTCCCCTCTCACCCTCGAGCAGCCCGGGACTTACAGCCTCGGCAGCCAAAACCCCGAACTGTTCGAGGGTGGAACAGAAACCGCCATCGCCTACAACCCTATCAAGACGGACTGACAGACCCCCGACGGGAGGTGGCCCCCCCCATCCGAGGCCCTTTAGCCCCAAGGCCGGTATACGGTGGATGCGTCTTTTCGTCTGGATCTCCCCCGGGCCAAACCTCCATGACAGGGCAGTCTGACCCGAAAAGGGATCCAGACGGCAAAACCACCACTAAACCGAAGCTCCTCTCCCCACAGCACGGATATAGGCCGTCACCCCTCTCGCCCTGATCTCCCGTAGACCTGGCCGCCATATCAAGGTCCATCAGATCCAAGAGAAGATCAGGGCGGCAGAGTAACCACCTCTCCGACGCTGCTAGGGTCGAAAATATTAGCCAAAGACAGGCGTCCGCCGAAGCAGACACCTCTGAGAGCCAATGGGCCACCCCTGTTTTGATCATACCTACAATGGAGGGGGGAGGTATTTATAACCTCCCCCAGGGACTAACCGTTGGGACGCCGGGAAGGTCAATCGACGGAAAACCATGCACCATCTACATTTATTAGGCGGCGCCATTAAATGCCCCTAGAAAATTGGACCATCACACCATTCTCGGAGAGCCTTCAATACACCACATGAATGGTGGGATATCCCCGCTCAATCACTCTGAAGCGCCAATCGGTCGCCATCCCCCTTGATTAGCCCGAAATCCCTCGGCCAGCTCGGGGTCGGGTCTAGCACCAGGGCAGTCTTCTCAAGAAGGCTTCACGGCTCGCCATCGCCCTTGCCTTCCAGTAATCCCTCGCCAAGCTCGAGGTCAGGTCTGGCACCGGGGAGGTCTTCTCAGGAAGGCCAACGGCTCGCCACCCCCCTTGTTGGTCCATAATCCCTCGATCAGCTCGAGGCCGGGTCCAGTACCAGGGGAGTCTTCTCAGGAAGGCTTCACGGCTCGCCATCGCCCTTGCCTTCCAGTAATCCCTCGCCAAGCTCGAGGTCAGGTCTGGCACCAGGGAGGTCTTCTCAGGAAGGCCAACGGCTCGCCACCCCCCTTGTTGGCCCATAACCCCTCGATCAGTTCGAGGCCGGGTCCAGTACCAGGGGAGTCTTCTCAGGAAGGCTTCACGGCTCGCCATCGCCCTTGCCTTCCAGTAATCCCTCGCCAGCTCGAGGTCAGGTCTGGCACCAGGGAGGTCTTCTCAGGAAGGCCAACGGCTCGCCACCCCCCTTGTTGGCCCATAACCCCTCGATCAGTTCGAGGCCGGGTCCAGTACCAGGGGAGTCTTCTCAGGAAGGCTTCACGGCTCGCCATCGCCCTTGCCTTCCAGTAATCCCTCGCCAGCTCGAGGTCAGGTCTGGCACCAGGGAGGTCTTCTCAGGAAGGCCAACGGCTCGCCACCCCCCTTGTTGGCCCATAACCCCTCGATCAGTTCGAGGCCGGGTCCAGTACCAGGGGAGTCTTCTCAGGAAGGCTTCACGGCCCGCCATCGCCCTTGCCTTCCAGTAATCCCTCGCCAAGCTCGAGGTCAGGTCTGGCACCAGGGAGGTCTTCTCAGGAAGGCCAACGGCTCGCCACCCCCCCTTGTTGGCCCATAAATCCCTCTATCAGCTCGAGGTCGGGTCCGGCACCAGGGGAGTCTTCTCAGGAAGGCTTCACGGCTCGCCATCGCCCTTGCCTTCCAGTAATCCCTCGCCAAGCTCGAGGTCAGGTCTGGCACCAGGGAGGTCTTCTCAGGAAGGCCAACGGCTTGCCACCCCCCTTGTTGGCCCATAATCCCCCGACCGGCTCGGGGTCGGGTCTGGCACCAGGGTACTCTTCTCACGAAGATCCAATGACTCACCATCCCATTTTCTACAACCATGAGCACTCCTCCACGGCTAGCTCCCGCACCCCCTGCAGGAGTGGGGGGCTTGTGTGACAGTGTAAAAATGGCCTGAGGCCCATCCAAGGCCCAATACAATTCCTATTCAGGAAAGCAAGAATACCGACCTGGTTCGGCTCCGGACCCCTCCAGGGTCGGCGCCGAACCTCGTGTTTTGCCCCCACAGTGCCGGCTTCCTCGTACTGACGAGCCTCAGTATCCCCCGGAGTCCGATCCGGAGCAGTCCCTCATACCGTCCCCCCTCTCTGGCGGGGCAGAAGGATGACCTGGCACAGCCTAGGCCCTCCGATTCCCCCAGAAGCACAGAGGACTCACGATGGGCCACGTCAGCTCCAAATACCGCCCAGGGTTTCGCCACGTCAGCCCTATACCACTCCTGGTATCACCACAACCGCCCTAAACCCCCTGGGCCTTCTGCCACGTCAGGCCCATGGGCTTTCGGATCCAAACCCGGCCCCCAAGCGGAACCAAACCCGGTTGGGATTCTCTATAAATACTAGACCCTCATCCACCTTTTGAAGGTAATCAATCTTTTACCACTTAAATATACCTAGTTATTGCTACTCTCTCACAGAGACTGACTAGAGCGTCGGAGGGTCCGCCACCGGGACAAACCCCGGTGTTTCAGGACCGTCTGCAGGTACACAAGACCTCGGATCCGACCCTTCCGATCCGAGCCCAACCTTCAAACGCCTTTCCGAGCTCATCGTAGGCCCCAGAAGGTCAACCGAAGGTCGGCAGACGAGCGGCAATCTCCTTCAATACAAATTGAGTTCGAACTCACACCTGGTGCTTCCACACGTGCCTCAGAAATAAACAGCATCAACTGTAAACAGTAAAACAACAATTATTTAGTTCAAGTTTGAATAATATGACAATAATTTGTTGTAAATAAAAGTCTATGTTTTCATTAGTATATGCTGAAAAAAATTATAAATGAGGGTGTAAAATCCAACTTCTTAGAACTTTAAGGGTGAAAAATGATGAAATTTAACTGTTGAATAGATATTTGCTATTTTCAATATAACACGTGCAATAAAAAAACATAAAAATTCTGAAAATTTTACAAACCTGAAATCTTAAAATCTAAATTTCTAAATAAATAAAGAAAGAATGGGGGAGAGAGAGGGAGAGAGAGAAAGAGAGAAATATGAAAAAGTGAAGAGAGAAGAGAAAGATAGTAATAAAGTA
Organism: Hemerocallis citrina; assembly: GCA_017893485.1. Lineage (NCBI taxonomy): Eukaryota > Viridiplantae > Streptophyta > Magnoliopsida > Asparagales > Asphodelaceae > Hemerocallis > Hemerocallis citrina. The sequence goes on from JACEHZ010000572.1 coordinate 422,072, forward strand.
ATGAGTTTTTTTAGTTTTGAGGGGATAATTTTAATTTTGGGATTTGAAATTTTGGACGGAAAAATATGTTTTGTAAGAATCAATTTAGGCCATTGGTTTTAGGTGAGATTGAATGAGAGCTACTTGATAGCTTTTTTTGTAATTTATTATATAGATTATTTTGTGAAGATAGAAAATGATACATTTGTTTGAATTTAGTCATTTGTGGGGTCGAAGCTTAATATAATTTTAAGATAACTTTCATGACGTATATAGAAAATTGTAGTTGTCCATGTTTAATGTCAATTTAGTCTTAAATTATGATTTCTATTGGGCAAACCTTTCATTTTCACGTGATCATCTATTAACCCTTTATACTATAAAAGAAAAGATATTTCGTTGATATTTTCAAAGGCTAAAATTGAAAAAAACTTCCTAAACTATTCTATGCAGAAAATTTCACTCACTTTTTTTTTTAATGCAGAAAATCATACTCAACTATGGTGCGAAAAATCATATCATAACTCTGTTAGGGTTCCGTTATACGGGTGGTTTTTCGCACCCATAGTTCAGTGCGGTTTTCTACATAAAAAAAGACGAGTGAGGTTTTCTGCATTAAAAAAAAAAGGTGAGTGAGGTTTTTTGCATATATGAGATAGTTTAAGGGGTTTTTTCAATTTTAGCCTAATGGAACCCTAACGGAGTCATGATGTAGTTTTTCGCACTATAGTTGAGTGTGGTTTTCTGCATAAAAAAAAGGTGAGTCAGATTTTCTGCATATATGGAATAATTTAGGGGGTTTTTGTCAATTTTAGCCATTTTCAAATTACAACTATGAATTTTCTTGGAAAAAAAAAAATACAAAACAATTAACTATCTATACAAAGAGGTATACCACTAAAATCGAGTACCTTATTCAAAATATTTTGTTGTTTCAACACTATCTATATCTATCTCTATTAACAAATAACGAATTCCATTAAAGATCCAACTATTTTTGTACCCAATAACAATATTTTTGTTGAATCTACCATTTATATGTTTTTCACCTCTATAGCAGTCGTATGATTATAAAAATCTAACTGTTCCAACTGCAAGCAATCCGCAGCAACCACAAACGGCTTCTTTGGTGGCGGATCCAACCTCGAAAATAGGGAGAGATCCATAAAGGCACGCACCACAAATTGCCAATTGACATTTGATAGTCATGTTTAGATAATGTGACAATAACCCTTAGTTGTCATATGCATGAATCAATTAGAGGATGGATCTAGTTATATACACATCAAAATTAATGTGCATATGCTCTTCTTTGTTTTGTTTCTAGAACAACTTGGTGGGCCTATTTTGCTAATAGGGGGAGATTGTCGCTTTAATGGGCCCAGAATAGTAATTGGGCTAGTTGGAAAATGACAAGTGGTTGGGCAATCAGTGCTGTATAATCCCCAGCAAGTAGCAGAAACCTTATCTAGTTTAGCTAGTTGTTGGTGTTGATGCAAGTTTGTTAGCAAATGAACCTAAATTAATATGTGAATATGATTTATTTCATTTTTATTTAATCCTTAATTATTCTGAACTTGGCAATTTTTACCTGACCCCAACAACTTTTTTATACTTGTATTGTTTACGGACAACAAGTTCAAAGCAACCAGGACAAACTAGTTTGGTTTTTCCTTCAGGAGCATGTCATAGATCTATCATTTTTTTTTTTTTTAATAAATTTTAATACCAAGGAAAGGTAGATAGAGACCATACATAAAAATGCATAAGTATAAAACATAATATGTACAGAGTTGAGTTTAGGGCAACGGCAAAACATACCGAATGCCCAAAAACCGGATCACACTACAAAACAGACTCGATTTACCGGCGTATATTTTCCGGCGTTTTACCAGTAGCACCGGGGTAGGGAGCGACTAGGAATGGGGCGGCAGATGGGATGGTTATACACCGGCGGTCGCTTTAAACCGCCGGGCAATCTGCGTATTCACCGGCGTTTTATTTAACAACGCCGGTGAAGTGTATCATTCACCGGCGTTTTAATAAGAAACGCCGGTGAATATACCGATACATTCACCGGCGTTTCTTATTAATACGCCGGTGAATTAGCTGAGATAAATCCCGCGAACCCTAATCTTTCGCTCGCCAATTTCCCAAACCCCCCCCCAAAAAAAGGGGGCGCCTTCGTTTTCCCTCCTTCCTCGCTCTACTTCGCGCGCTTTGCCTCCGCCCCTTCGTCATCTTCGACAGCACCCAACCCTTTGTCATCGTCCCTTCGTCATTTTCGTTTTCCCTCCTCCCTCTCTCTATTTGGAGGTGAATTTGCGATCGGAAACCCGCTCTCTCTCTATCTCCTACGCCCCCGCGTCGTCGCCCCGCTTTCTCTCTCTCTCTTCGGTAACATCTCTTGATTTCCCTTCTTTTTCAAACTCAAAGATGCTGAAATCATGCATCTGATTGTCATCTTAGCATATTTTTTTTAACCAAAATGGGTTAACTGTGAACTAAAGATGCTAGCTATATACCAAAATCCTCCAAATCTGTACAAGAATTGGGCCGAACGCACCTTGTGCAGGTTTCTTTTGGAGCCACAAACATGAATGGTTTAGTTGGGAAGAAGAATTAATAGAAAAATATATGCTTAGATAGTGAAAATTTTCATTTTCTTTTACTGTTAAAGAAGCTGATTTCATGCATCTGATTGTCATCTTGGCATGTTTTTTTAACCAAAATGGGTTCACTGTGAACTAAGGATGCTGTATGTATACCAAAATCCTCCAAATCTGTACAAGAATTGGGCTGAACAAACCTTGTGGAGGTTTGTTTTGGAGCCACAAACATGAATGGTTTAGTTGGAATGAAGAATTAATAGAGAAAAATATATGCTTAGATACTAGAAATTTGCATTTTCTTTTACTGTTAAAGAAGCTGATTTCATGCATCTGATTGCCATCTTGGCATGTTTTTTTTAACAAAATGGGTTCACTGTGAACTAAGGATGCTGTATGTATACCAAAATCGTCCAAATCTGTACAAGAATTGGGTTGAACAAACCTTGTGGAGGTTTCTTTTGGAGCCACAAACATCATGATTTAGTTGGGATGAAGAATTAATAGAGAAAAATATATGCTTAGATACTGGAAATTATCATTTTTCTTTTACTGTTCAAGAAGCTGATTTCATGCATCTGATTGTCATCTTGGCATGTTTTTTTACCAAAATCCTCCAAATATGTACAAGAATTGGGCTGAACAAACCTTGTGCAGGTTTCTTTTGGCGCTACAAACATCAATGATTTAGTTGGGATGAAGAATTAATAGAGAAACATATTAGTAGCCATATTAGTTTCTTTTGTTTATTATTATTATTGTTATTATTATTATTATTATGAGATAAGTAAGTGATTATTAGTAGCCATGAACAGAATAGTTCATGAGTCATCAGATCTTCTTGTTACCGTATTTACAGCACGACGCCCTCATTATTCATCCGATTCCTCTTCCTCAGCAAATACCCCTTACCATCATCATCTCCTTGAACGGAAAGCCAAATACAGGGGAGACTATAGTCGAATTGATATTACACTCGAACACAGGGTGTGCGATAAAATACCACTAAGGTGGTTGTGATAATTTCCACAAAAGATAGTTTAGAGTTATGTGAATAGAGTAGATTGTGTTAAGATTTAAATTTTTTTGTACATTTTTTGGAACCACAATTTCTTTATTTTACAGTTAATTGTTATATCGTTTATTTATTTGCAGCTAGGGATGGTTTTCAAAAAGGTGAAATTAAATATACAAAATGCCTTTTACTGTTATTACTATTTAATATATCAAATTTTAATTTCAGATTGTGTGCTATTATTATAATGGATAGAAGTTGGATTAGTAAACCACGATTATCCAAGGAGTACCGTGATGGTATTAAAGATTTTATTATCTTTACCAAACGACATTCCCGTGATCCCAACCTAATTCTTTGTCCATGCCTCCGGTGTACAAATTGTAATTTGAGGACATGTGACGTAGTACATTCACACTTGGTTGTCAACGGTTTTCTTCAAGGATACACAAGGTAATTTTGTCATGGAGAGGACCATACGTCAGCTCCTGTTCGTCCGGTTGTATTAGAAAATGAAGATGAGCCCTTAGTGAACGAAGACTTAAGCGTTTCCGATGAGATGCATGCTTTGTTGCAAGATGCCATGGGGATTCATAATATTCTTTTCCACACCAATAACCCAACAACCCAAGTTCACAATGAGTCAACAGAAACATCACACATTGGTGGTGGGGTGGACGAGGAAATGCCTGGCCCCGCCCCTGAAAATAATAAGCAGCAAGAATCTTTTGCTAAGTTACTTGAAGATGCTAGTACTCCGTTGTACCGCGATTGCACTAAATTCTCTAAATTCTTATTCATTGTCAAACTATTTCAGATTAAATGTTTAAATGGGTGGTCTGCTAAGTCCTTCACTATGCTACTTGAATTGTTGAATGAAGCATTTCCTGAAATCTGTATTCCAAACTCAGCCTATAAAATCAAAAAATTCCTAAGTTCTTTCGATCTAGGGTATGAGAAGATAGCAGCATGTCCAAATAACTGTATGCTTTTCACGAGAGGTAAGGAAAGTCTGGAGAATTGCGAAGTGTGTGGTTCTTCGAAATGGATAGAAAGACCAAATCAAGACGAGGGAGCCAGTGGATCTACTAAGCGAAGTAGGAAAAATAAGCCTGCCAAAATACTGCGTTACTTTCCTCTGATTCCTAGACTACAAAGGTTGTTTATGTCTACGAAAACTTCTTCTGATATGAAATGGCATGCTGAAGGTCGCACTAATGATGGGATTCTTAGACATCCTACTGATTCTCAATCTTGGAAAAAATTTGATGAAAGATATCCTAATTTTGCGGAAGATCCTCGGAATGTGAGACTTGGACTAGCTAGTGATGGCTTCAACCCTTTCAGGCAAATGAGTAGTACATACAGCATATGGCCGGTTGTGTTAATACCATACAATTTGCCGCCTTGAAAATGCATGAAGCAGTCCTTATTTATTTTGTCCATGATAGTTCCTGGACCGAAAGGTCCTGGAAATGATATAGATGTGTACCTACAACCGTTAATAGATGAACTTCAGAAATTGTGGGTGGGTGTTTCAATCTATGATGCTGTGGCTAAAGAAACATTTTCTCTTCGGGCCGTGTTGTCTTGGACAATCAATGATTTTCCAGCATATGCAAATTTATCTGGATATATTACTAAAGGACGTTATGCATGTCCATGTTGTGCTGACCAAACTAGTTCAAGGTGGTTGTACAATGGCAGAAAGTTTTGCTATATGGGTCATAGGAGATGGTTGCCTGACACACATATATTTCGGGTAGAGACAGCGATATTTGATGGTACCGACGAGTGGGAACATGCTCCTGGATCTTCTTCTGGTTCAGATATTTTGAGGCGGGTAGATGGTCATCAGTTCAAATATGGAAAAGAACCACAAGTCAGCAAAAAGGGCAAGAAAAGGACAAGGCCGGAGCAAGGTGAGGAGACCGATCTATGTGGTGAAGATGAGGATCAGAACATGACGAGTTTAGGTGCATGGAAGAAGAAGAGTATTTTCTTCAAGTTGCCGTATTGGAAATTCAACTTATTGCGACATAATTTAGATGTGATGCATATCGGAAAAAATATTGGTAAAAATTGTATAGGAACAGTTATGGGAGATGACCGAAAGACAAAGGATAATCTCAAGAGCTGACTTGATTTGAAGTCAATGGGCATCCGACATGAGTTGCACCCAGAAGAATTACCGAACGGAAAAGTACTCCTACCTTCTGCAATCTATTCAATGTCAAAATCGGAGTTGGAATTATTTTGCAAAGTACTACTGGAACTTAAAGTTCCTGATGGCTATTCTTCTAACATAGCAAGATGTGTCAACTTTAAAGAGAAGAGGCTTCAGGGTCTAAAGTCACACGACTACCACATCCTAATGCAGGATCTCCTTCCTGTGGCCCTAAGGTCTTCAATGTGTGAGCAAGTCATTACTGTCCTGAAAAATCTTTGTAGCATATATAAAGGTATTTGCTCAAGAATGCTTCGTGTTGAAGATATTGACCAATTGGAGCAGCGGGCGGCATTGACACTTAGTAAAATGGAGATGATATTTCCTCCATCGTTCTTCACTATAATGATTCACTTGATAATCCACCTTGCTGGTGAAGCCAGAATCGGCGGTCCTGTTCACTATCGGTAGATGTACCCCATTGAGAGCTAAAAGAATTCATTCATCTTACAAAATTGAATTTTCAAAAGCTCATTTCTTTTAGTCCCCTAATCCGCTCTAATTCATTAATTGTACATGTTCAGGTACCTATACCGGCTAAAGGGTTATGTTAAAAATAGAGCATATCCTGAAGGGTCAATAGCTCAGGGATATCTATCAGAGGAGTGTTCACATTTTTGTTCCAGGTATTTGCCGGGTGTAGAGACATCTTTGAGTAGACCACGTAGAAATCCAGACATTTCCAACCTTGATGGTGCTCAATATCTTTTTGATACCGCTGGCACTACTGTTGGTAAAGTTGATGCATTTGAGCTAGATAACTTAACGTGGGAACAGGTACATGATATGTGCTAGACCACCATGCATCAGTGGAACCATTTCGAAAGTAAGTTGCTTTTGAATTTAAATCGAATATAGTGAAAACCGCGGAGTTCGATATTAACTTACTTTTGTTATTCCTTATTTCAATTGTTTGTTTTTTAGCGAATTTGTCATGGACATCAAACGAAGGGCTAGACCAAGAAGACTACCACCACGTGAACAAAACAAGTTGATGAATGAAAAATTTCATATGTGGATTGAATCTCATGTAGGTGAATTACAGTTATACAAGTTAATCTTCATTATATCTACATTTTCTATTGTGCTGATACGATTTGCGCAAAATTAATAGGTACATTCTTTGGGTCCTGAAGGTGTGTCATCTGAAATACAAGTACTTGCCAAAAGTCCCTATAAGATGGTCAAAAGATACGGAGGATACATATTCAATGGTTTTAGATTTCATACTAAAGATCGTGAATATAATTTGAAGTCTCAAAATAGTGGAATGGTGGTGACGTCTATGACTAGAAGTTATGCTTCCAAATCGGACACGAGGCCTGTAGATGGAGATCTCGACTACTATGGAGTGCTCACGGATATCATTGAGTTGAATTATTTTGGTCATTTTCGTGTTGTCTTATTTCGTGGGGATTGGGCTGAGTTTGATGGGAATTTTGCTAACAACAAGGATAAGTTAGGCTTCACAGTTGTAAACTTCTCAATATTGACTCACATCGGTACACACATTAGCCATGAACCATTTCTGTTTTCATCCCAAGTGCAACAAGTGTTCTACATTGAAGATCCAACCCTGCCAAAATCGTATGTAGCTCTCGCTATGCAACCAAGAGATGTATTCCAACTGGGCGATACTTCAGAAGATGAAGACGGTGAAGTCATGAACAGTTACATTGCTTCTGAGTTTCCTATGTTTGATGTAAACACAACCGACGGTGGAATTTGCGGGACTTGGCTCTGCAAGGATGGAGAAGAGGGCGATGTATTGGAAGATGTCGTATTGTAGTTTACTTGATTTTCAATCTCAATATTATATGTCTGTAATTTTCGTGTCTTAAATCTTGTTGTAATATTATGTCTGTAATTCCGAACATATTGAATGTGAATTTAATACACCGGTTTAATTATCTTTCTATTTTCTACTGCTTGGTGTTATTTACATTAAACTATGCTTAGTGTCATTTGAATCAAACTATCATTGTAATTGAATTTGTTACAAATCTCATTTTTTTAATTTTTTTATAATTATGTTGGTTTGTTAATCCTACTAAAGTACAAATTTTATGATAGTTATTATAAACATGTTATTAATTAAATTTGCATATCTAATGAAGTTATTGAATCCTTGACAGGTACAACATGCCGAGGCGTGGAAAAAGGATAAACATAAATAATGGCAACGAGAGCCATGGGAATGAGCAGCCACTACATAATAGTGGCAGTCAAACATGGGTAAGTCTTTAAATTGGTAATTTTAAAGAGATTATGGTCTTGAATGCATGAAAGACACGTATTAGTGTTTGTGAGTCTGCATTGTGGCTGTCGTCTATAAGGATTTCGTCTATGTTTCTTAAGTGGGCTGTGATTAGACAGAAAGGGCTGGAGTGGAGATCTGGAAACCCAAATAGAGACATCTCGTTTATTATAATCTATACTTATTGTTGGACCAACCCCCTCTTGTTGTTGTTGCTGATGTCTCTTTGTGTGCGTGTGTTGAAGAGAAAGAAGGGATGAGAGAGAGTTGAGGAAAATGCCGCTATGTTAGCCTGGTGTATCCTCATTCTTTACCATTCCTCTTTCTGGCTCCATATATGGCTTCTGTATTAAATTGGTTTCCTTCCACGATGACAGTCCGTAATACTACACTTGATATGAGCCCTGTTCATAGCTGCACCCTACTGCATACTCACAAACAACTAATATGTGTCATTCATGCATTGTATGACCAACCCCACTTTGGCACATAACATGCTTAGATGACATTGTATGACCTGCAAACAAGGTTTGTTCAGCCGTGTTGTTGTACTGATTTGGAGGATTTTGATATGCATACAGCATTCTTAGTTGACAGTGAACCCATTTTGGTTAAAAAATCATGCCAAAGATGGCAATCAGATGCATGAAATCAGCTTCTTTAACAGTAACTGAAAATGAAAATTTTCAGTATCTAAGCATATATGTTTCTCTATTAATTCTTCATCCCAACTAAATCATTGATGTTTCTGGCTCTAAAAGAAACCTGCACAAGGTTTTTTCTTCCCAATTCTTGTACAGATTTTGGGAATTATGTATGTTTTTAGATCCAGGATCACAAATTTTGAGGGCGAACTGTGATTGGATTGTTTAGTGATTGTGAACAATTGTTCTTAATTGGGCTGTGATTAGAAAGAGACGAGTTGGAGTGGAGATCTGGAAACCCATATAGAGACATCTTGTTCATAATAATTTATTATTATTGTTGTTCTTGTCGCTCTTGCTGTTGTTGCTGATGTTTCTTTGTGTTCGTGTGCTGAAGGGAAAGAAGGGATGAGAGAGAGATGAGGAAAATGCCGCTATGTTAGCCTGGTGTATTCTCATTCTCTACAATTCCTCTTTCTGGCTTCTATATTTGGTTTCCTTCCACGATGACAGTTCCTTACTCCTACACTTGACATGAGCCCTATTCGTATTTTTCTTCAATGAAGAATTGATCTATGACTACAATCTCCATTCAAAGCCCAATCAAAATTTGTCATCCTGAATCTGAAATCTTCTTTGGAGCCACAAACATCATGAATTAGTTGGGATGAAGAATTAGTAGAGAAACATATATGCTTAGATACTGGAAATTTTCATTTATAGTTACTGTTAAAGAAGCTGATTGCCATCTTTGGCATGATTTTTTAACAAAAAATGGGTTCACTTCCAAACTAAGGATGTTGTATGTATACCAAAAAACTGTACAAGAATTGGGTTGAACCAATCTTGTGGATGTTTGTTTTGGAGCCACAAACATCAATGAAGAATTAAAAGAGAAACATAAATGATTAGATGCTGGAAATTTTCATTTTATTTTACTGTTAAAGAAGCTTATTTCATGCATCTGATTGTCATCTTGGCACATTTTTTTGACCAAAATGGGTTCACTGAGAAATGAGGATGCTAGCTGTATGCCAAAATCCTCCAGATCTGTACAACAATTGGGTCATGATTGGATTGGGCTGAAGAATTAGTAGAGAAACATATATGCTCAAATAATGGAAATTTTCATTTTCATATACTGTTAAAGAAGCTGATTGCCATCTTTGGCATGATTTTTTAACAAAAAATGGGTTCACTTCCAAACTAAGGATGCTGTATGAATTTTCATTTTCTTTTACTGTTAAAGAAGCTTATTTCATGCATCTGATTGTCATTTTGGCATGTTTTTTTGACCAAAATGGGTTCACTGTGAACTGAGGATGCTAGCTGTATGCCAAAATCCTCCGGATCTGTACAACAATTGGGTCATGATTGGATTGGGCTGAAGAATTAGTAGAGAAACATATATGCTCAGATAATGGAAATTTTCATTTTCAGATACTGTTAAAGAAGCTGATTGCCATCTTTGGCATGATTTTTTAACAAAAAATGGGTTCACTTCCAAACTAAGGATGTTGTATGAATTTTCATTTTCTTTTACTGTTAAAGAAGCTTATTTCATGCATCTGATTGTCATCTTGGCATGTTTTTTTGACAAAAATGGGTTCACTGTGAACTGAGGATGCTAGCTGTATGTCAAAATCCTCCGGATCTGTACAACAATTGGGTCATGATTTAGTTGGGCTGAAGAATTAGTAGAGAAACATATATGCTCAGATAATGGAAATTTTCATTTTCAGATACTGTTAAAGAACTTGATTGCCATCTTTGGCATGATTTTTTAACAAAAAATGGGTTCACTTCCAAACTATGGATGATGTATAAATTTTCATTTTCTTTTACGGTTAAAGAAGCTTATTTCATGCATATGATTGTCATCTTGGCATGTTTTTTTGACCAAAATGGGTTCACTGTGAACTGAGGATGCTAGCTGTATGCCAAAATCCTCCGGATCTGTACAACAATTGGGTCATGATTTAGTTGGGCTGAAGAATTAGTAGAGAAACATATATGCTCAGATAATAGAAATTTTCATTTTCAGGTACTGTTAAAGAACCTGATTGCCATCTTTGGCATAATTTTTTAACAAAAAATGGGTTCACTTCCAAACTAAGGATGTTGTATGAATTTTCATTTTCTTTTACTGTTAAAGAAGCTTATTTCATGCATATGATTGTCATCTTGGCATGTTTTTTTGACCAAAATGGGTTCACTGTGAACTGAGGATGCTAGCTGTATGCCAAAATCCTTCGGATCTGTACAACAATTGGGTCATGATTGGATTGGGCTGAAGAATTAGTAGAAAAACATATATGCTCAGATAATGGAAATTTTCATTTTCAGATACTGTTAAAGAAGCTGATTGCCATCTTTGGCATGATTTTTTAACAAAAAAATGGGTTCACTTCCAAACTAAGGATGCTGTATGAATTTTCATTTTCTTTTACTGTTAAAGAAGCTTATTTCATGCATCTGATTGTCATCTTGGCATGTTTTTTTGACCAAAATGGGTTCACTGTGAACTGAGGATGCTAGCTGTATGCCAAAATCCTCCGGATCTGTACAACAATTGGGTCATGATTTAGTTGGGCTGAAGAATTAGTAGAGAAACATATATGCTCAGATAATGAAAATTTTCATTTTCAGATACTGTTAAAGAACCTGATTGCCATCTTTGGCATGATTTTTTAACAAAAAATGGGTTCACTTCCAAACTATGGATGCTGTATGAGTTTTCATTTTCTTTTACTGTTAAAGAAGCTTATTTCATGCATCTGATTGTCAGCTTGGCATGTTTTTTTGACCAAAATGGGTTCACTGTGAACTGAGGATGCTAGCTGTATGCCAAAATCCTCCGGATCTGTACAACAATTGGGTCATGATTTAGTTGGGCTGAAGAATTAGTAGAGAAACATATATGCTCAGATAATAGAAATTTTCATTTTCAGGTACTGTTAAAGAACCTGATTGCCATCTTTGGCATGATTTTTTAACAAAAAATGGGTTCACTTCCAAACTAAGGATGTTGTATGAATTTTCATTTTCTTTTACTGTTAAAGAAGCTTATTTCATGCATCTGATTGTCATCTTGGCATGTTTTTTTGACCAAAATGGGTTCACTGTGAACTGAGGATGCTAGCTGTATGCCAAAATCCTCCGGATCTGTACAACAATTGGGTCATGATTTAGTTGGGCTGAAGAATTAGTAGAGAAACATATATGCTCAGATAATGGAAATTTTCATTTTCAGATACTGTTAAAGAACCTGATTGCCATCTTTGGCATGTTTTTTTAACAAAAAATGGGTTCACTTCCAAACTATGGATGCTGTATGAGTTTTCATTTTCTTTTACTGTTAAAGAAGCTTATTTCATGCATCTGATTGTCAGCTTGGCATGTTTTTTTGACCAAAATGGGTTCACTGTGAACTGAGGATGCTAGCTGTATGCCAAAATCCTCCGGATCTGTACAACAATTGGGTCATGATTTAGTTGGGCTAAAGAATTAGTGGAGAAACATATATGCTCAGATAATGGAAATTTTCATTTTCAGATACTGTTAAAGAAGCTGATTGCCATCTTTGGCATGATTTTTTAACAAAAAATGGGTTCACTTCCAAACTAAGGATGCTGTATGAATTTTTATTTTCTTTTACTGTTAAAGAAGCTTATTTCATGCATCTGATTGTCATCTTGGCATGTTTTTTTGACAAAAATGGGTTCACTGTGAACTGAGGATGCTAGCTGTATGCCAAAATCCTCCAGATCTGTACAACAATTGGGTCATGATTTAGTTGGGCTGAAGAATTAGTAGAGAAACATATATGCTCTGATAATGGAAATTTTCATTTTCAGATACTGTTAAAGAACCTGATTGCCATCTTTGGCATGATTTTTTAACAAAAAATGGGTTCACATCCAAACTATGGATGCTGTATGAATTTTCATTTTCTTTTACTGTTAAAGAAGCTTATTTCATGCATATGATTGTCATCTTGGCATGTTTTTTTGACCAAAATGGGTTCACTGTGAACTGAGGATGCTAGCTGTATGCCAAAATCCTCCGGATCTGTACAACAATTGGGTCATGATTTAGTTGGGCTAAAGAATTAGTGGAGAAACATATATGCTCAGATAATGGAAATTTTCATTTTCAGATACTGTTAAAGAAGCTAATTGCCATCTTTGGCATGATTTTTTAACAAAAAATGGGTTCACTTCCAAACTAAGGATGCTGTATGAATTTTCATTTTCTTTTACTGTTAAAGAAGCTTATTTCATGCATCTGATTGTCATCTTGGCATGTTTTTTTGACAAAAATGGGTTCACTGTGAACTGAGGATGCTAGCTGTATGCCAAAATCCTCCGGATCTGTACAACAATTGGGTCATGATTTAGTTGGGCTGAAGAATTAGTAGAGAAACATATATGCTCAGATAATGGAAATTTTCATTTTCAGATACTGTTAAAGAACCTGATTGCCATCTTTAGCATGATTTTTTAACAAAAAATGGGTTCACTTCCAAACTATGGATGCTGTATGAATTTTCATTTTTTTTACTGTTAAAGAAGCTTATTTCATGCATATGATTGTCATCTTGGCATGTTTTTTTGACCAAAATGGGTTCACTGTGAACTGAGGATGCTAGCTGTATGCCAAAATCCTCCGGATCTGTACAACAATTGGGTGATGATTTAGTTGGGCTGAAGAATTAGTAGAGAAACATATATGCTCAGATAATAGAAATTTTCATTTTCAGATACTGTTAAAGAAGCTGATTGCCATCTTTGGCATGATTTTTTAACAAAAAATGGGTTCACTTCCAAACTAAGGATGCTGTATGAATTTTCATTTTCTTTTACTGTTAAAGAAGCTTATTTCATGCATATGATTGTCATCTTGGCATGTTTTTTTGACCAAAATGGGTTCACTGTGAACTGGGGATGATAGCTGTATGCCAAAATCCTCCGAATTTGTACAACAATTGGGTCATGATTTAGTTGGGCTGAAGAATTAGTAGAGAAACATATATGCTCAGATAATAGAAATTTTCATTTTCAGATAATGTTAAAGAACCTGATTGCCATCTTTGGCATGATTTTTTAACAAAAAATGGGTTCACTTCCAAACTAAGGATGCTGTATGAATTTTCATTTTCTTTTACTGTTAAAGAAGCTTATTTCATGCATATGATTGTCATCTTGGCATGTTTTTTTGACCAAAATGGGTTCACTGTGAACTGAGGATGCTAGCTGTATGCCAAAATCCTCCGGATCTGTACAACAATTGGGTCATGATTGGATTGGGCTGAAGAATTAGTAGAGAAACATATATGCTCAGATAATGGAAATTGTCATTTTCAGATACTGTTAAAGAACCTGATTGCCATCTTTGGCATGATTTTTTAACAAAAAATGGATTCACTTCCAAACTAAGTATGCCATCTTTGGTATGTATACCAAAATCCTCCAAAACTGGGTTTTTTTTACCAAAATGGGTTCACTTTGAACTAAGGATGCTAGCTGTACGTATACCAAAATCCTCCAAATCTGTACAAGAATTTGGCTGAACAAACCTTGTGGGGGTTTCTTTTGGAGCCACAAACATCAATGATTTAGTTGGGATGAAGAATTAATAGAGAAACATATATGCTTAGATACCGCTATGTTATCATTTTTCTTTTACTGTTAAAGAAGCTGAATTCATGCATCTGAAGATTTAAGATCCAGGATGGCAAATTTTGATTGGGTTGTGATTGGATTGTTTAGTGGCTGTTGTCTATGTTCTTAATTGGGCTGTGATTAGAAAGAGAGGGCTCGAGTGGAGATCTGGAAACCCATATAGAGACATCTCGTTTATAATAATTTATTATTATTGTTGTTCTTGTCGCTCTTGCTGTTGTTGCTGATGTCTCTTTGTGTTCGTGTGCTGAAGGGAAAGAAGAGATGAGAGAGAGATGAGGAAAATGCCGCTATGTTAGCCTGGTGTATCCAAAGTCTCTACCATTCCTCTTTCTGTTTCCATTTCTGGCTTCTATATTTGGTTTCCTTCCACGATGACTGTTCCCTAAAAATACACTTGATATGAGCCCTTTCTTATTTTTCTTATTTTTCTTATATTTGGTTTCCTTCCACGATGACAGTTTCATGGATTGTCTGAACAATCCATGAAAGACATGCTTAGATACTGAATTTTTATTTGTTTTACTGTTTTAGATAGTGGATATTCCCAATCAGAGGAGAATATAAAGGTTTCAAGTTAGATACTGAATTTTCATTTGTTTTGTTGTTTTAGATATATTTAAAAACAAAATTAAGTACTAGATTTTTAGCATTGCAATGTAATTATTTTACCTCTCTATATATCATTAACAATTCCATTTGCAATTGGCACTTTGATCTTATAATTTAAGATACAGGTATATCTTTTTGCAAGTTCAAAAAATATGTATATTCTGTATTGTGGTCTACTGTTGAATTAAATTATTTTTTTTTTTCACAGAGCGGTCGCCCAGTTGAAGGAAATAGTTGGGATGATCAGAACTGAAGCTACTCGAGGGGTATGAATCTGTGGTCGGCCTAGTCTGGTTGGTGTTCTTATGTCCTCCTTGCTGTTGTTATGTCTTGTATTGTTGTCAAACTGGTTTGTTGGGATATTTGGGATGTTCGTCACTATATTAATTTGTTAATTATGACACTGTTACTGTTGAATTTGGACGATGATATGACACGTGTGAAACTTTATTATCTTTAATTATTATTGTGTTTGGTTGTGATTTGCGCATTAATATGTAATGAAATTGGTTGAATCAGTTGTGAATTAGTTTACAGGTTTTATAAATGAAACTGTGAATTGAAATCGAACGGAAAACTGGAGCACGAAAAACAAACTGGTATAGATAGACCGGCATTTTATAAAACGCCGGTCTATCTAATGAATTAGTTTCAGTGTGCGATAGAGAGGTGTTCCCACACACGCCGGTGTATGCCGCCAGCTGTAACGGCACCAAGGAACACCGGTGTTTTATAAAACGCCGGTGAACCTAACTACACCGGCATTTTTTGGTCACGCCGGTGCTTGTAAGTAGGGAAAACCGGGCACTCATTAACGCACATACACCGGCAGTGTACGACCGCCGGTATACTTTCAGTCTACACCGGCGTTTCTATAAACACCGGTAAATGGATAAACACCGGCGGTTTATGGCCGCCGGTGAATGTATATTGGGGAAAAGAACGGCACTCAGAGACCCCCATACACCGGCGTTCGTTGACCGTCGGTGTAGTTGTAATATTTACCGGCGTCCAGTAAAACCGCCGGTGTAGACCCCTACATTTCCGCGATGCTCGCTTCGGCGGCATTTGGACCGGCGCAATTATAAATGCCGGTGAAGATTTCACCGGCGTAAAAAAATGCCGGCAAAGACGTAAAAAAACGCCAAGAAATCGAGTCTGTTTTGTAGTGTCAAAAGATACAAGCTACCACACATAGTTTGATTTGTACATGCCAGAAACAGAAAATAACAACATCTTAGTTAAAAAAAGAAGAAACATAGAATGCTTCGAAAGTTTTAGCTAGAGCAGAAAACAGGGTAATCAAGTACGTGAGGCCTGGTCCTCATCATCACTAATGTTCACGACCCTCACCGCCTGAGAAGTTGCTGTAATTAAAGCGGGGCTTTGGAGAAGGCACAATGCACCCTGCTCATTGATAACATCCAAGATCTTGGTCTTTTTTCGGCTCGATGGGACTGCATTTAACCAAGAAGCAAAGTTATCCATAATGATTTTACATGCCTGCGTGGTTTTGTTGTTATCTTGTTGTTGAGTTACCTGTACAGCTTATGAATGGTGTATCCGCATCATTCGTTGGGCCTCAGTCACGCGCTCGTATTCCCGTATTTTGGGAAGTGGAGCGTGACAGTATGAATAGAATCTAATAGTTTCTTCTTCTTGACTTTGATGTTACCAAAGCTCTTATAGCCCCATTCCCTAATTCTTATTTTAATTAGAGTGAGTTTTTTGCCAACAATATCAACTAGTGGACCTCTGCATCTAAAAGAGTTCCACCATTCCTTGACCAAATGTGGAAATTTTGGATTAAAAAATCAAGCTTTCTCAAATCTGAAGTAGTCTATTTTCGGGGGAATGGAAAGAGTGTCAAGGACGAGGGGATAGTGATCAGAAGAAATCCTCGAAAGGGATGACAAAATGTAGCTATGGAAAGTGGAATCTCATTCTGGTGTGACAAGAAATCTATCCAAGCAAGCTATGGATGGATTGTTGCGTAAATTGGATTCCTTCCAGTCAGGGGAACATCAATGAGATGTGATAAGGTGATAGAGTCAGCAAATTGCTTCATGTCTCTCCATGAGCTTTTTCCTTTGTTCCTTTCCTGATCAGATAGAGCAGCGTTGAAATCACCACATAATCCCCAACAATGGCAAAGAAAGCTTCTACGCTGAATGATTTCTTGGCAACAAACATCACGGTCTTCTCTCCCAAATGGGGCATAAACGGAAGTAAGCGATCATTCAAGTCCATATTGTCTGTCTCGAAGAGAGACTGAGACAGAGAAAATATCAATAGCAGAGTAGAAGACATCCAACAGATTATCATTCCATCCTATCATAACCCCTCCACAGCTGTCGATGGCATCAAGAATTTTCCATTTTTTGATATTAAGACCTCCATTGGATGCAAGTTTTCTTATACTAGGATTTGATAGTTTGGATTCTTGGATACAAACACCTGATAATTTTGCTAATTGAATCCCATCTTTGATAAGCAAACATTTATCAGGGCTACCAAGCCCCCGGACTTTCCAACAACCAACCCTCATTTGGAAAAACTTAGAACACAAAAACACCGGGACGGGGAAAGAACACTGTCGTACACAGAACATAAGAGGAGAAATTCATAACGAGGGGGCAGTTGGCTTAGAGGGACCAACTACCTGCCTCTCAGAATTCCTGACCTTCGCAATGGCATGGGGCCATTTGGCCACCACCCCCACCGACTGAGCAATATCAAGCATATCTTCATCAGACAAAAGCTTAAGAGAATTGAAAATCTTTGTACCTGAGGTAGCTGAGCCCACATTGTGCCTGATTACAGACATAGATCTCTTAGCGGACTTGCGAGCCAAGTTCCTGGTTGAGGTAGAGCCACCAAACATGGACATGGGCTTCTTGTGGGAGTTTGAGAGGCCGATCTTCCGTTTGCGCTTGGCAGTAAGGCGTCAAAACTAGGGGGAACTGGCAGTCGGTAACTGAAGGAGCTTCGGTGGGTTTGGGAGGCAGTGCTGAGTGAGCAGGATGAGAGGGTTGGGGGGAGGGGGAGAGGGGTGTTGATGTCAATTATTGCAATTGGGTTTTGGGGGAGATTGGAGGCCTCTTTCATAACTTTGTGGGCTAGGGCCTTCTCAGCCGCAGGCTTGATCCGTTGAAATAAAGAAGTGGGCAGGTTGACAACTTTATTCTCCCAAACTAAGGCCCTGTAACTGCTGGAGCTGATTTCGGAATCAAAGGGTGAGTCATCGGAGGAAGGGGAGTGATTACTGGCTTTACCGTTGGAGGAATTGATATGGCTATTTTGTGGGGCAGAATCTCCGGAGCAACTATCTTTGGAAACCAAATCAGTTACTAGATCTTGGCTCATCTTCATCTTACCTTCCCTGATTTCTTGGCACAAAATTTCTTTCATTTTGAATTTCAAAATTGTCCTGTGGAGCGATTTCCAACCCCACCTTGGCTGGTGGCAGAACTGGTGGTTGGACGGAGTCATGCTTAGCATGGTCAGCCATCTTAGCATTTTGCAATGGGATGTTTTTCTCCGCCATAGGAGCTGCATTTTCCTTGTCGCGCCAGATGGAGCCCTGGCTAGACTCCACATTGCCATTGGAGCGAGTAAAGAGTTGAACCTTGCCACTTTACACATCATCAACAAGGATGGGTTGACTAGCGATGAGAACAGGCACAGCAAAAACTTGCTTCTCCAGGGACCAAGGGACATTATAGTGGATATTTAGGGTTTTTGGAATGCACGTGATGTCCTCCACCTCAATCAGGATCATAGCTTGGTCACGCTTCTCTGCATCCCTCATCTCCTTGCTCAAAGTTATCAGCTTTGTGAACAACTTAACAATGGACTCAAGAGACCCCTGGTTCCACATGTGGAATAGGAGCGAAGGAATGTTGATCCACACAAAATAAGATTTAGGTTTGAGCTTAGTACCATAATCCATAGACCAAGGCATGAAGGTCGGCTGAAACCCTGCGAAGCGAAAGATACATTCCACCACCGCCTTGCAAACACTTTCCGCTGTTGGGAATTGAACATGAAACACACATTCTCCCACCTTCTTGAGCCTCCACCACCATCCATGACCTTCCCAAGCAAAGTTCAGGGCACTCTCCATATTCCTAGTCGATGGAGAGGATCTCGGGTTAATGAGATGAAGAAAGGCACTTGCATGCAGCGCCAATTCTGCGAGATCAACGTCATGGGCCACCTGAACTACCAGTGACTCACGACGATTAAATATTGTGTAGTTGTGCGCTTTGTGGCCAAATTTTTTGCAATTGAAGCAATGGAAGCCAAGCTTTCTGCAGTCAGCCACCAAGTGGTCACCCTCGCCGCATTTCATGCAACGAATCTCCATCTTCTTCGCACTCCGGCGATTTGACGATGGGTATTTTGGGGGGAAATGAGGTTTGGGATTGGGTTAAAAGTAGGATTTTGGGGTGCGAATGGGGAAAGAGGGGAGTGGAAGAGTTGTTTCTAGAGAGGGCATGGGGGTGCGTGCAGGGATGGGGAATATGAAGGGGTTGGAAGTGATGGTGACGGGACTGATGAGGGTACGGGGTGGAGAGAAATACTTGAGCATAAAATCTTCTCCCTTCTCTCTCTCTCTCTCTCTCTCTTATTTTTATTCTCTTCGAGAGAGGGTGGGGTAGAATGTGTCCGTGCATGTCATAGATTGGTTACAGTACAACCTAATTTTGATTTCGAAGTACTTTAGGATACCGTGATGTTATCATACCTTATGTATTTCATTGTATACGAGGATTCAAGTTCTGTTTCTAGGATTTTGTTAAGAAGGCTTTGCAGAATCTTGAAAATCTCTAATATTATAATGGGAGAAGGCCTTAGTGTCATTTGTCATTTTGTCATTCTACCAACATGTGCAACGCACGTACATATCTAATATAAAGGAGGTCTCCAGTTCAAATCCTCTCTACGTCAGAGTTTTTATTTTTATTTTTTAAAATTATTAAAACGTGCATCGCACGTGTAAATTACTAGTTTTAACATTATTGCATTTAAAAAATCTAATTGACTCAGGTAAGTGAAACAAGTAAACAAGAGAGAACCAATTTTATAGCTCTTGAAGTTGGAATACAAAATTTTTATTTTCTCTTCCATTTGATGGTTATATCTCGTTCTCTGTCTTTTATTGCAAGACACCGAGAGTTTCTTCCGAACACGAAACATTACTCATGTTGTGTAAGGATTTTGACATGCATAACTTGATCGTAATCCAACTGTCACGCAATGGTTTAATACTTTACAGCGACCTAGGAGTAAATTAAGAAAGACCAGACACCTTAGGAAGTTGCCAATACTACAGGACTTCACAACTCACACGCCTTTCTACTCATTTTCTAGTTAAGGCTTTATGTTTATCCAAGGTTTTATGATTGACTATTCTCGTCCCCTAAACAGTTCATTATTTTCTTTCATGGTTGTTTAATGTTAAAACCTTCAAATTTCTCAGAATATAGTAGTTTTGTTATCATCATCAGTATGATTCCAAGGACACTTTGACCTTATTCAACAACTTTCTCTATTGTTTTCTCACTTTCGATCTTGGCCCAACTTGTTGGATTCAACATATACAAAGCCCACCAAAACAAAAATACCGAGGGACAGTGTATCAAGTATCAACCCAACGTACCCACATATGTATAAAGCCTGTCGTGCTTCAAGTTGTGTGCAAACATTACGATGATGTGTTTTCGGGAGAAGGTGGCTTTGCTATTTGCTCGACCGAAAAGAAAGGAAGATTACCTGACACATCACATTATTCTTTTTCTTTTAAAATCCAATGCTATTAAAATTTTCGTCTCCATTTATATTTAAAAAAACATAATTAAAAATATACTCAGGAGCAGATCCATGATTAAAAAGTGAGGGGGCAGTATTTTTTTCTTTCTTTCAGGTTGGATTGGTGGGGATTTTATTTTAAAAGTTGCTGAAGGGAATATTTTGCTGAAGGAAATACAAAGTCTTAACTATTTCTAGGTACTGATACTTAAGAATGGCAATATTTCTAGGTACTGAGGGTTATGCTGGAGAAGTGCCGGGATAAAGGCTGGATCACACCAGTGGCCAGCAACGCGTCTACTCAAGGGTGTTCGATTCTGCAATACGCAGATGACACCCTACTCTTCGGGAATGGATCTAGACGAGAAACTGTCTGTTTTAAAGGGGCCCTATACTGTTTTGAGGCATGATCAGGTCTGAGAATTAATTTTCACAAGAGTGCGCTGACTCCAGTCTCTCTGTCCGAGGGTGAAGCAGGGGAACACACTACTATTTTGAACTGCACGAAGAGTGACTTCCCTATCAAATATTTTGGGCTTCCACTCAGGCCAGGGAAACTAACTAAAGCAGACTGGTTGCCTATCATTGACAGGGTGGAGGACAGACTGTCGGGATGGAAAGGAAAGTTGTTGTCCCTCGGGGGCAGAGTGGTACTCATCAACTCAGTGTTGTCTAACCTGCCAATCTATTACATGTCTTTTTTCGAGTTTCCGAAATGGGTTATCAATAGGATTGACAGGATTCGAAAACGTTTCCTTTGGAAGGGGGCAGATTTGAATAAAGGAGGTTATCACCTCATCAAATGGAGTATTTCTTGCATGAAAAAAAGGCATGGAGGGCTAGGCATCATAGACCTCAGAGATATGAACCTTGCCCTACTGGGAAAATGGTGGTGGAAGGTTTTCCACAACAGTGGGGAAGGCTGGTAGGAATTCATTCAACCGTATCTTAGGGGGAAAGGCACGAGACACCTGGGATTCCGAGTAGGGGCTAAAGTATCGCGATTCTGGAAGGGAATTGCCAAGGCTAGCGGCCCATTTAATTCGGCAGTCACTTCGAATATTGGCAATGGGCGGTCCACCAGATTCTGGTGGGATAGGTGGTGCGGAGCACAAACCCTGAAGGAAACGTTCCCAGAGTTGTATGAGAGGTCATCTCGGTCGAATATGTCCGTGGCCGACGGCTGGAAAAGGGGAGATTGGAGACCGGCGATCCGAGGAACGCTCACTCCAAATCTTCACCAGCAAATGCTTGACATGCAAACACACATCGCACGGACAGGCATCAGGTGCACCCAAGGCCCAGATCAGAAGCAATGGGGACTTGAGAACAATGGTGCTTTCTCGGTGAGATCCCTGTACCATCGGATTAACTTTCGAGGATGCAGACCCAGCTGGGCTCAGGTGTTGTGGAAGGCAAAAACCCCCTTAAAATCAGAGTCTTCTTATGGCTAGTTCTCAATAATGCTATCCTCACAAGACAAAACCTGGCCAAAAGGCAACCGCACGTGGTGACCAATTGTGGTTTCTGCGACTCACAGGTGGAAGATCTTGATCACCTTTTCATTCACTGCCCTAGAAGTAAGGCAACTATGGTTGAGGTACTACGAGCCTTAGGAATAAGTGACTACCCCGGGGTATATGAGGATTTGTGGATTGGTCCCAAATTTGCAATGATCCGACATGATATGAAGGAAGCCTGGTACATTGCAATAGCGGCTTCTACATGGGTGTTATGGCTTGACAGAAATAATTTTTATTTTCGTGCTTCATGTAATAGTATTTCTGGTAACTTGACTCACATCATGCATCTTATCTCTTTTTGGGCTACAGCTGCGGCCACGGGGGCAAGAGGGAGGATAGCCAAAGTGTTCCAGGTAGAGGAGTTTGACGATGAGGAGGTAGAATTCGGGCCAATGCTGGATTGAGGGACTGGATGTACCAGCCAAGTCAGTGCTTTTGCCAGCTGGGATGCTTCGTAGGTACCTTCTGTACTCTCTGGACGCGGGAGGTTAAGTAGTTAGACCCACCCCCCAGGGTTTGTTGGGGGGTATGTTTTCCTGTTTTTTGGTTTTTTGTTTCTTGTACTTTCTTCCTGCACCGTATTTTGTTTTGTTTTGTACTGTTGTTTTCTCCCGGTACGCCGGGGTTGTTTTATTAACATCTTATTAATGAAACAGGGTGGCCTTATTCCACCTTTTCCCTAAAAAGGGAAAAAAAAAAACATTCTAAGAGCATCCACGATTGTTTCTCAAATTTGTCATATTCTCATAATTTGAGAATTGAGCGCGTGCAGTCGTTTGCTATTTTGTTATATTTTGGCAAAATCGCTACAGTCACTTTTCAAATCTGAGAAACGAAATGACGATTCTCATATTATAAGGGACGAAACATGTTGTTCCGTCCCTATTTTTTTAATGCGATTGGACGAAACATGGTATTTCGTCTGACCTGTTTTTTTTTTTTTTAATGATCAGACGGTACAAAAAAAAAAACATGTACCGTCTGAAAAAAAAATCGAAAAATCGCCAAACGGGACATGTTGTCCCGTTTGAAGCCAAAATAGGCTTAGACGGGACAACATATCCTGTCCACCCATTTGGGCTTGTTTAAATAATTAATTAATCTTTCTTAGTGATTAATTAGGTAGTTAAATATATATTTTAATATTTAATTAATTTAATTAATCTATTTTAATACTTAATTATTAGTTAATTAAGCGTTAAAAAAATTACGGACGAAACATGTTTCGTCCGATCTTTTTTTCAATATTTTTTTCTCATATTATAGTAAATGACGACTGCAGCAAATTATTTGTTTTTCTATATACTATTTGCCATATTCTCAAATATGAAAAACACGACTGTGGATGTTCTAAGGAGTATGCAATGCTACAGTATAGACATATGGTCAGAATTCGCAGTGAACAATATAAACATTCTAATTTAGTTAAATATCAAGACCCAAGATATGAAAATTTTAATACCACGGAGTAACAGTAACAGTAACTTATATCATTTCAAACAACTAAAATTTAAAATTGATCAAGACCCAAATCAAAATAGAATTCGTCATCTCAAACCAAATTATTTCAAACAACTATGGAGTAACAGTAACTTATTACTTATCAAAATATAATTCAACATCTCCAAATCATTTCAATTTTCAAGTAACTTATCATTTCAAACAACTACGGAGTAACAGAACTTATCATCTCCAAATCAAAATCAATAAGGAGAGAGAGAGACTGAGGAGCTCAAGAGTTGCTAGCACAGTGGCGCTGCTGTCAGAAGCGGATCTGGGAGGCGGTTTGTCGACTTCGTCAATTTGTCCGCTAGGTGCTAAGGTTTGGTTTGTTGGTAAAGGTGATACCAAAAAATAAGGGGTGTCGTTGAGAACGAGGGGGGCAAAGGTGAAGTTGTACACAATCTAAATGGAAATAAGAGTTATCAATTTTTAAACTTATCCTTACTGGGTACTCCATCTCTAAATTATGTATTTCTATGTTCTCGTTTTACTGTAGCTACATTTTTTTGTTTTGTTTTTTTGTTTTGTTTTTTTTTAAAGCTAATATATATCAAGGCGAGCTAGGCCCGGTTTAACTTCTCAGCCAAACTTAACCAATTTCCCCTTAGGGCATACTCACAGTCTTTCCTCAAGAATCAGTTTTCTTTGCCTACAGGGTCACTTCTGGTTATAAGACCTAACTATGCTATTATGATAAACTTTGAATAAAAAGGATAAGAGGAGCAAAGCTACAAACTAGGCATATAATACAGAATTTTATTTCTTTGGGGAACATAGTGGATACATAGAACAGCGGTTTCCCTTTTGAAAAATCCCTTAACGATCTAAGAAAAACTTACAATGAGTTCAAGCGTGAGGAGCTTGTTCCTTACAGTACATGCAATATTTTACAAAGCGGTGGTGAGGGAGAACATTGGAGTACAAGAAGAGTTTTTGAAGCAGGGTAAGGGATTGGATGCCTTGTGGAAGAGGAGAGGGGTGGTATTTATAGAGGTTTTTGCTGGAGAGGAGCACTTGAAGGAGAATCTGCACTTCTCTAGTGGGTTCTTTTTGAGTGAACATTTTTTTACACGTTGCTATCTGGAGTTTATACCTTTCTGAGTGGAGGGATGAGTGGAGATTTCTTTACACGTGATTTTCTGGAGACCACACCTTTCTGAGTGGAGGTGTTAATCAGTCCACGCCTTTCTGAGTGGAGGTGACAATTTTTGAGTGGAGTTGTCTGGGGTGGAGTTAGTCTGAGTGGAGTCTAGGTGTCCAAATTATGTAGAGCCACCGAATCTAAGGACATTGGGGTCATGGGATTGTTGTCGCCACTATCTCCTGTGTCTGACAGGTTGTCTATTTGGGATAGAAGAGGTTTATCTTCAGGAATCTCCTTTTCACTTTCTGTCACTGTCTCTTTTTTTTAGAGAACTGTCTTTACTGCTTCTGCTACTTGTGTTGCAATCATAGCTCAGATTGATTCTTTTCTTTTGATTTTCTTGTGTCTTAATTGGATCCTTTCTGGTTGCTTCTGGAAGCCTTCAATCTGTTGGAGGAGCTGCAGAATTTGGTCATACTTGTTTGGTTCTGTAATATCTTGGTATTCCATAGGGGCTTTGCCCTTGTTTTGACTTTTTGGCAAAGTCACATCCATCAACGGATTTGGTGTGTCTTTACCGAAAGCCGTTTGCTCCGGACTAGCCATTGGTATTGTAGACCCAATGATATCTCTGTGAAGGTTTTTTGGCAAAAACCTCAGCCATAAACGAACTTGATGTGTTTTTACTGGTTGCCATTTGAACCAGACTAGTTGTTGAATTTGTAGGCTCAATAGTACCTCTTTCTGCATTTAGAGGGAAATGCAAACCCTTCTCATCCCACTTATTATAGACCGGGGGAGCAGTCTGTGGTGAATTTTTAGGTGAAAATCTGGTCTGGAATAGTTTTTACTCCAAGCTTGCTATCTTTTCCTATAATTTCTGTTTTTCAAAAATCAGAAAGTTTTTATTTTCATTTAATATTCTTACCATTCTTGACATTGCCTCACAATGATCACAAAATATGATTTTTCCCTGCATATCCTTTGTAATAGAGTATTCCAGGGGAGTTTCCTGCATGGATCTTAAGGAAGGAGAAACAAAATAGTTAGGTCCTAAGTAGCTTCTAGCTACATCTAGTGCTTCTGACAAATTATAGTAACCTTTATAAAGTGGATTTTTAAAGCCCTTAATACTGTCTGCTACTTCTATCCAAGTATGAAAAACACCTACTAAATTACATTGGAGAACTGCGTAAAACATGAATCCTCTTTGGTTCTGACTAAATATTTCTGATAAGGAATTCATGGCTGCTATGAAATATTTTTGGTCTTTTCTATTAAATACAATCCATAAATTATCTAAGATGCATTGTTGTTCTTTTGATATAGAATATGAGAACATGTTCTGAAAGGAGGATTGCCATTTGCAAAAACAAAAAGCTCTTGGTTTCCGAATCTCAATCGTTCTTGGGGGGTTCCTTGGGGGGTTCTACTTTTGCTGGTCTGCTGACTGTTCTGTGGTGGAAACATATTGTCTGGACGGATACCTGGGTCTGGTGGTGGTCTTGCCATCTGCATATTGTCATAAAAAGTATTCATTCGATCATAATCTGGTGGTGTTTGCAAGAGATAAGAAATTTGTGTATTGATGAATTGTCTCCTAACTAGGTTTTCATAACCATCCTCATAAGGATCAAATTGTTCAGCAAGGGTGTATAAAAAATGTTTGTCATAGATGCAGTTAATACTTATATAAAAAGCTTCGATAGAACATAATTGCAAAAAGTGGAATAAAGTAAAATTTATATCTGTATAATCGAGGAATGGATTTGGAAAGTTGCTAATATTAGGATGTACCATATCATTATCTATTTCTTCATCCTATCTTATATCTGTTGTTAAAAACACTTCTGATGTGGATAGTGCTCCAAGTTTTTCAAGATTTTTTGCCTTTTGCTTAATAATTTGAGCATACCTTTGTTCTCGAATTTCTTTTAACCTGTTGGATATAATTGTAGTATGTGGTTCTTTAACCCACCAATATTCTAATAGCTCATGAAGAGTTGTTACATTGTTCATTTTAGTAATTACAGAAATGAATTCATTTTCTGTGCAATGTTCTAAAAAGGCAATGACTTCTGTTAATACTATGTCTTCTTGAGTTACATTATAAGTTTGTGGATGCTCATTAAGTAAGTCAAAAGATGTACCTATGTTGGTGAGGGTATTATTTCCCATGTCCACTAGAGCATGTTGATGGAGCAGGCGGCTAAAAGTATCGGGTAAGATATTAGTACTGCCTTTGATGTGCTCAAAAGTGATATGGGTGCTAAGATGAAGGCACCGATCTAGAAAATTAAGCCAACACCGTCTAGAGCTACGTTTAGGTTCTAAAGCCATTTTTGAATGAAAGTAAACGATGGCTTTATAGTCTGTTCGAACAGTTATTTCTTTCTTGTAAATAATAAATAGTTCACACCTATCTAAAGCATAAGAGATGGCTAATAATTCGGCATCAATACTGCTAATGTTACCTTTTTCTTTATATTTACCACTAGCATAGCAGCAAATTCTTTCTAAATTTTTATCGGAATACTTATTTGGTTTAGCAATCAAAGTTGCATCGCAGCCTGTATTGCAGCCGTCTGATTCACTACAACACACACTAGATTTACCGGCGTATTTTTCCCGGCATTTTACCAATCATGTCGGGATAGGATAAGACCAGGATAGGGTCGCAAAAATGTATAGTTATACACCGGCGGCCTCAAAAAAATGCTGGTGAATTATAATATTCACCGGCATTTTTATAAAAACACGCGGTGAATAGAAAGCGGAAATATACCCCACAAATTCTCTCACATTCACTGGCATTTATTAATAAAAATGCCGGTGAATATACAGGGATTAATTCCCCAATCCTGCCGCGAAACCCTTAGCACATTTCGTTTTTTTTTTATACCAAACCCTAAGTTTCCCCACGCCGTCGCCATTGGGCCTCCTTCCCTTCCTCGACAACTCCTCCGTCGACGTCGCCATTGGGCCTCCTTCCCTTCCTCGACCCCCGCTCAGTCATTTCTCTCTCATCGCAAGTACTCTCTCTCTCTCTCTCTCTCTCTCTCTCTCTCTCTACTTCTTGTTTTTGTGATGGTAATGGTTTGATTGTAATGGTACGATTTTATGATGGTAATGGTGCGATTGATTTTGTGATGTTTATGTTTGTGGAAATTTTGGGTGGTAATGGTTTGATACTCAATTTAGGGGAGATCTCGATTTAGGGATAGCTAGCTTCGTTTGTGATACTCAATTTTGGGTGGTAATGGTTTGATACTCAATTTTGGGTGGTAATGGTGCGATTGATTCTGTGATGTTTATGTTTGTGATAGCTAGCTTCGTTGATTTTATTTTCATCAACTGAAACTTTAGCATGATGGTTCAAGAGGCTTGTTGGTTCTTCTTGGTTCTTGTTGATTATCGGCTGAAACTTTAGCAAAATCCGAGCATGATCGTAAATTAATAAACTAGCATTGGTTCTTGTTGGTCTTCTTGTTGATTATCGGCTAAGCTAGCTTCTTGTTGGTTCTTCTTGTTGATTTTCGGCTAGGCTAGCTTCTTGTTGATTCATGTTGAAGCTGGTGTTTTTGGTGAACATAGCATGGTTTGGGTAATTCCATCCCAACTAAATCATTGATGTTTCTGGCTCCAAAAGAAACCTGCACAAGGTTTGTTCTGACCAATTCTTGTACAGATTTTGGGAATTCTGAAGTTTTTAGATCCAGGATCACAAATTTTTGTTAGGCTGTGATTGGATTGTTTAGTGACTGTCAACAAGTGTTCTTAAATGGGCTGTGATTAGAAAGAGACGAGTTGGAGTGGAGATCTGGAAACCCATATAGAGACATCTCGTTCATAATAATTTATTATTATTGTTGTTCTTGTCGCTCTTGCTGTTGTTGCTGATGTCTCTTTATGTGCGTTTGCTGAAGAGAAAGCAGGGATGAGAGAGAGATAAGGAAAATGCCGCTATGTTAGCCTGGTGTATCCTCATTCTCTACCATTCCTCTTTCTGGCTTCTATATTTGGTTTCCTTCCACGATGACAGTTCCTTAAAACTACACTTGATATGAGTCCTATTCTTATTTTTCTTCAATAAAAATGGGAGTTTTGGTGATCCAACAAACATGTACCCGCATACTTCCAAATGACATTTTCTTTAGAAAGTCGGGCTCCAAAGAATCAATCTATGACTAGAATCTCCATTCAAAGCCCAATCAAAATTTGTCATCCTGGATCTAAAATCTTCTTTGAGCCACAAACATCAATGGTTTAGTTGGGATGAAGAATTAATAGAGAAACATATATGCTTAGATACTGGAAATTTTCATTTTCTTTTACTGTTAAAGAAGCTGAATTCATGCATCTGATTGTCATCTTAGCATGATTTTTTTACCAAAATTAATGGGTTAACTGTCAACTAAGGATGATGTATGTATACCAAAATCCTCCAAATCTGTACAAGAATTGGGCTGAACAAACCTTGTGCAGGTTTCTTTTGGAGCCACAAACATCAATGGTTTAGTTGGGATGAAGAATTAATAGAGAAACATATATGCTTAGATACTGGAAATTTTTATTTTCTTTTACTGTTAAAGAAGCTGAATTCATGCATCTGATTGTTATCTTAGCATGATTTTTTTACCAAAATGGGTTAACTGTCAACTAAGGATGCTGTATGTATACCAAAATCCTCCAAATCTGTACAAGAATTGGGCTGAACAAACCTTGTGCAGGTTTCTTTTGGAGCCACAAACATCAATGATTTAGTTGGGATGAAGAATTAATAGACAAACATATATGCTTAGATACTGGAAATTTTCATTTTCTTTTACTGTTAAAGAAGCTGAATTCATGCATCTGATTGTCATCTTAGCATGATTTTTTTACCAAAATGGGTTAACTGTCAACTAAGGATGCTGTATGTATTCCAAAATCCTCCTAATCTGTACAAGAATTGGGCTGAACAAACATTGTGCATGTTTCTTTTGGAGCCACAAACATCAATGGTTTAGTTGGGATGAAGAATTAATAGACAAACATATATGCTTAGATACTGGAAATTTTCATTTTCTTTTACTGTTAAAGAAGCTGAATTCATGCATCTGATTGTCATCTTAGCATGATTTTTTTACCAAAATGGGTTAACTGTCAACTAAGGATGCTGTATGTATACCAAAATCCTCCTAATCTATACAAGAATTGGGCTGAACAAACCTTGTGCAGGTTTCTTTTGGAGCCACAAACATCAATGATTTAGTTGGGATGAAGAATTAATAGACAAACATATATGCTTAGATACTAGAAATTTTCATTTTCTTTTACTGTTAAAGAAGCTGAATTCATGCATCTGATTGTCATCTTAGCATGATTTTTTTACCAAAATGGGTTAACTGTCAACTAAGGTTTCCTTTTTGGTGAACGGGAAAGAAGCTAGTGTTCTTGTTGATGCTTGGGTTTTAAGTTAATTTGGAGATGCTTTTTTGTCTGAATTTGGAGATGAGATGGATCATATCTCATGAGTATTGTAAAAGTAGAAGATTCATTTCAGTTAGTAGCATTTTTGCCTGAATATGAGAGTGAAAGTATTCTCTTTCACTGTTTGTAGTTCAATAATTTGAACTCCATATTTTGGTTTTGATTGTAAGAGTGCTGCATGTTTTTTTGAAATTTTTTTTTAAAAAAATTATATACCTACACCGGCATTTTTACAAACACCGGTATAGCTTCCAAACAAAATTACAGCTCCTACGGCGGCGTTTGTATAACGCCGATGAATGTATATCAGCTGAAAAATATGGCACTTAGAAATACCCATACACTGGTGTTTTTACGGCCGCCGGTGTATACACAAGATTTACCGGCGGTATGAAAAAATGCCGGTGTAGACCCATAGTATTCCGCAACGCTCGCTTCGGCGGCATTTGGACCGGCGGTTTTAAAAATGCCGGTGATATGGCTAAAAATGGGGTTTAATCAGAACCGTCCAAATCAGGTACGGATCTTGAAGCCCAGGGGTAAAACGGTAATTTCTCTACAAAAGGGTCCAAAATGGGTATTGGATCTTCTCCCCAGGAACCCAATAACCCACGAATGGACCCACTAACAAGAGGGTGCGGGTTCTAACCCGCCGCACACCTAATCCAACAAGATAAAGTCAGAATCCCTGATCAACCTTGATCAACGGTCCTGATGCATGTCAATCTTTTCACGGGGATTTGGGGATTAAATTCCTTATCTGATTACAGGAATATACCCTATCAGATTACATGCCTAATCTGTTTACAAGGAGATTATTCTATATCAGACCACGGGGATTACATTCCTAAACGGTTCCCTAAGACGCCTATAAATACCCCCCATCCATCTCCATTAGAGAGGTAATCAATCTTTCACCAGTTTTTGCGCTCTCTCATAGTCATTCAGATTACTGACTTGAGCGTCGGAGGGTGCGTCGCCGGGAACAACCCCGGTGTCTCGCACTTTTTGCAGGTGCACGGCAGGAACGACGATCGACGCCCGACGGAACAGGTACACAGGTTTTCTATTCAGTTTCCCCTAAGAATCCACAAGTTCTATCTGTTTGTCCCCACACCAAATTTAGCGGCAACAGATTGGCGCCGTCTGTGGGAAACTAACGAATAGAGACCTCTCCTCTTCCCGGTGAACAGGTCTTCTCCAGCCATGCCGCCTCGCAAAGTTAGGTCGAGGGGGTCTAATCGAGTGCCCAACCCTGACCAGCAAGAAGTCCTTCCTGATCCCGCTCAGCAACAAGGGCAACTTCCCCCTACCCTGGAAGAGCCGCTCCAACAGAACCTTCCCCCTCCTGATCCAAAGGGTCCTAACCCTCAGAAACAGCCTCTTCATCAAGAGAACTTCTCCATCCACAACGCCTCCAGTGACTCCATGGCCTCCCATCATCCCCGAGCCTCCGGTCACCACAATGCCACCCACAAACGCCCGAAAGATGATGACCTTCGTCGTCACCTGGATGAAAAGCGGGCTCGGGAGGAAGCCTCCCGCCAGCATGAGCGATCTCCTCGTCGCCGAGAGTACAGGAGGTCCCCCATCCGAAGAGGGAGGCAGGAGTCCCCCGATCACTACCGAAGAAGGCACTCTCCCGCAGGACGGCAACAGCCCAGGAACAATGAGGCACCAATCACCCGTGCCGAGTTCCAGCAGTTCCAAGCGACCGTCCTGCAAGCTCTCAACCACCGTCAGAATCCTATTGAGCCGAAGCTCCCATCCCCTCCTCCGGTCTGAAGCCCTCGCCGACGGTCCCCCTCTCCTCGGCCCGCTCCTACCAACTCCCGGCGTACCCCAAGTCCTCGCCGCTCCAGAAGTTACTATCGCCGCAGTCCTTGCTCCCCCTCATACGAAGACGAGTCTCGAGGCTCGGCAGATTACCGTCGGGGAGATGACGCCATGAACCGCCGCCTTCACGAAGTAGAAAGACGCCTGGGTCAGATAAACCGAGAAGAGGAGCTCAGGGGAAGGACCCTACGTCCTAACCGACCCCCGTTCTCCCGAACCATTGTGGATGCGCCAGTCCCGTTCGGCTTCAAACCTCCCCAATTTGAAATTTACACCGGGGAAACCGATCCCGTCGACCACATTGAAAGCTTTAAGACTCTGATGCTTCTACATCAAGCTTCCGATGCCCTCCTCTGCAAAACCTTCCCTGCAACTCTTAAGGGTCCAGCTCGAGAATGGTACTCGCGCCTTACCCCTGCCTCAATATTCTCCTTCGAGCAGTTCGAAACCCTTTTCATCACCCATTTTGTAAGCAGCCGGAGGGCTGAGAAGACCAGCATCTCCCTATTGCACCTCCACCAGAAGAAGGGGGAATAACTGAGAGATTACGTGAAAAGGTTCACAGCTGAAGCCCGGACCATAGCATCCCTCGACCAGTCGGTCGCCACGGTGGCATTCCAATCCAATGTCCTCAATTCCAACCTTCGCTCCTCCCTCGCCAAGAAACCACCACATGACTTTTCCGACCTCCTCCTTCGCACTGAAAAGTATATCCGGGCCGAAGAGGCCGAGCAACAACCCAACTGGGAGGGGCCTACCTCCGGGTTTAAGAGGAAGGGGGCGGAAGAAGAAGGGGCCAAGAAACTCCAGAAAGACAATGCCGGCCAGCGCCGAGCTCCCCCCCGGTTCGAAAAGTTCACTCCCCTCACCACTGACGTCTCAACCATTTTGATGGAGGTCGAGAAGGAAGGTATTATTCCCCCTGCTCCAAGGATGAACACTCCCGCCAAAAGGAGAGATAAAGAAAAATGGTGTCGGTATCACCGGGACCATGGGCACGACACCCGCGATTGCCGTGCTCTGAAGAACGAGATCGAAGCCCTTATCCAGAGAGGGCAGCTGACTAGGTTCATAAGAAAAGACCAAACCGAACTTCCTCCCCCGCCCCGGGGGGCTAACAAGCGTCCGGAACGAGAAGAGACGCCAGACTTTGAGGAAGAGCGAGTCCTCCACCTCATCCATGGGGGTCCAATGGGGGGCTCCTCGAACTCCTCTCGGAAAGCATTTATTAGGGAAGTCAATTCAGTCCGAGCCACGCCTCCTCCCAAAGGCCTCGGCGTGCCTGTCACATTCTCAGACGAAGATCTAGAAGGAATCCGCACCCCGCATTGTGACGCACTCGTCATTAGCCTCCACATGGCAAATTTCAAGGTGGAAAGGATCTTAGTAGACAACGGCAGCTCCGTCAACATCCTCTTCCTCTCCGCTTTTAAAGGCCTAAAGCTCTCCAGAGACAGACTCAAGCCCGCCGGCTACACTCTCCATGGGTTCACGGGAGTTCCGGTAACTATTGAAGGGGTAATCACCCTCGATGTAACTGCCGGCCAAACTCCTACCACCCGAACAGAGTCGATGGACTTTCATGGTGGTGGATGTTCCTGCCGCCTACAACGTTATTTTGGGTCGGCCTGGCCTCGCAGCACTGGAAGCTGTCCCCTCAGCGTACCATCTTAAGATGAAGTTTCCCACCCGGTCGGGGGTCGGGGAAGTAAGGGGAAATCAGGAGAAGGCCCGAAAGTGCTACATGACCTCAACCCTTGGACCCGTCCTCTCCTTAGAGACTCTGGAAATCCCTCAAGACACTGCTAGACCGACCTCCGAGCCGGTGGATGAACTGGAGGAGGTACTCTTCTCTGAACAAGAGCCGACCCGCAAGTTCTTTGTAAGCAAAACCCTCCCGTCCGCCCTATACTCAGATATTGTGAAATGTATCCGATCCAATCAAGACCTCTTCGCATGGTCCGCAGCAGATATGCCTGGTATCTCCGAAGAACTCTTAGTCCACCGCTTGAGCGACGATCCGGGATCCAAACCAGTCCAGCAAAAGAGACGCAAGTTCGCCCCCGAGCGTCAGCTCGCCATCAAAGAAGAGGTAGAAAAGTTGCTAAAAGCCCGATTTATACAGGAAGTAAACTACCCTGAATGGTTGTCAAATGTGGTAATGGTGAAGAAGTCCAATGGGACTTGGAGAATTTGCATTGATTTCACCGACCTCAACAAGGCCTGTCCTAAAGATCCCTTCCCTCTGCCGAGCATCGACACTCTGATTGACGCAACCTCGGGACATGAGCTCCTAAGCTTCATGGACGCTTTCTCGGGTTACAACCAGATAAGGATGTTCCTGCCGGATATCCCTAAGACATCTTTTGTGACCGACCAAGGCCTTTATTGCTACAGAGTCATGCCATTCGGCCTAAAGAACGCAGGGGCAACATACCAACGCCTCGTCAACAAGGTTTTCCAGGCCCAGATCGGCCGGAACATGGAAGTGTACGTCGATGATATGCTGGTGAAAAGCATCCGAGGCATTGATCATGTGGCCGACCTCCAAGAAGCGTTTGATGTCTTGAGGAAGTACAATATGAGACTCAACCCGAACAAGTGTGCGTTCGGCGTCTCATCAGGCAAGTTCCTCGGCTTCATGGTTAGCCAACGAGGAATTGAAGCGAATCCGGAGAAGATCAAGGCCATATTGGACATGGCCCCTCCCAGAAATGTTAAAGAAGTTCAGAGATTGACTGGTCGCATAGCCGCCATAGGGCGCTTTCTGTCGAAGTCCGGGGAAAAGTGCCTCCCGTTCTTCAAAGCCCTCAGGGGGGCTAAAGGATTCGAGTGGGGGCAGCAGCAACAAGACTCCTTCGACCAGCTTAAAGCTTACCTCGTCAACCCACCTCTCCTCAGCAAACCAATACCCGGCGAACCACTCTACCTCTACCTTGCAGCTTCCGAACAGACGCTCAGCGCAGTTTTAGTCAGAGAAGAAGAAAGGGCTCAGAGGCCCATTTACTATGTCAGCAAAGTGCTCCGGGACGCCGAGCTCCGGTACCCGAAGATTGAAAAAATAGCCTATGCCCTAGTAATGGCCGCGAGAAAGCTCCGACCCTACTTCCAGTCCCATTCGGTGGTCGTCCTTACCGACCAGCCGCTGAAACAAGTCCTTCACAAGCCTGAGACTTCCGGCCGCCTCATGAAGTGGTCGATCGAGCTGAGCCAACATGATATAACCTATCAGCCTCGGACCGCGATCAAGGCTCAGGCACTAGCCGAATTCATAGTGGAAACAACTATCCCCGACTCCGAACAAGCGATAAAGGGACCACCCGTATGGACGGTTTATGTCGACGGATCCTCTTGCGACGAAGGAAGCGGAGCGGGGGTCATCCTGGCAGGCCCAGATGACTTTGTCCTCCAATATTCCCTCCGTATAAACTTCAAAGCCTCGAACAACGAGGCCGAATACGAGGCACTAATAGCTGGACTTCTAATGGCCCGGAATGCAGGGGCACAACGGCTACAGATCTTCAGTGACTCTCAGTTGATCGTCAACCAAGTCCTCGGTGAGTATGAAGCCCGCGATGATAGAATGATTAAATACTTGGCCATAGTAAAGAGCCTCATGGCACTGTTTGACGAGGCTCTCATCCAGAGGATCCCCCAAGAAGAAAATGCTCAGGCTGATGCCTTATCCAAGTTAGCCTCCTCTTCCCTTCAAGGTCTGGAACGGACCGTATTGATAGAAGTCCTCCTGAAGCCGAGCATAGAGGACGAAGCACCGGACTCCGTTGAGACATTGCACGTCCTCCTCGAAGACAACTGGATGAAGCCCATTGTCGAATTCTTAAAGGACGGACTCCTCCCTGAAGATCCAAGGGAAGCACGAAGAATCAGGACCCGAGCCGAGCGTTTTACTTTAATCGAAGGCATCTTATATAAACGCTCTTTCACCCAGGTGGATGGTCGACCTTACCTAAGGTGCCTTTCCCCCGGGCAAGCCGACTACGCCCTGCAAGAGCTCCATGAGGGCATCGGCGGAGCTCATTCAGGGTCCAGGGCTCTAGCGCGCAAAGTATTGAACTATGGATATTACTGGCCCACTCTCCTACGGGACGCCGAACGACATGTTCGGCAATGCAGCTCCTGTCAAAAGTATGCAGACATCCGACGCCTTCCACAAGCACCGCTAACCTCCCTATCAAGTCCGATCCCCTTCGCCATGTGGGGGATGGATTTACTAGGGCCGTTTCTCCCAGCCCCCGGGCAGCTAAAGTTCCTAGTCGTGGCAGTCGACTATTTCTCTAAATGGATAGAAGCCGAGTCCCTGGCTACAATCACCGAGCATAGGGTCGTTCAATTCTTCTGGAAAAATGTGATTTGCCGGTTCGGCGTTCCCCGAGTCATAGTCACGGATAATGGAACACAATTTACTGGGGCCGCCTTCCGAGCCTTATGTGAGGACCTCTCCATACAACACCGATTCCCCTCCGTCGCCCATCCTCAGTCGAATGGCCAAGCAGAGAATGCCAACCGACAGATTCTCTCGGGCATCAAGAAAAGATTAGACAAGTGTTCCAAAGGACTGTGGGTCGATCAGCTGCCGAACGTACTCTGGAATCACCGCACCACTAAGCGGACCCCAACGGGCGAGAGCCCATTTAATCTCACCTATGGGCCCGAAGCCATCATCCCCCTAGAAGTCGGCATACCCTCTCCTCGTTTGATAGCTTATCAAGAAGAGCAGAACGCTAGAGAACTCAGAGCAAGCTTAGATCTGATAGATGAAATCCGAGAGAGGGCGGCCATACGCCAGCAAGCTTACCGAAGGAGGATCGAACTGGCATACAACAAAAGGGTCCGACCAACGGACCTCAAAGAAGGGGACCTGGTCCTTCGAAAATTGGCCATCTCGTTCCCCGGACAGAAAAGCAAACTGGCCCCGAATTGGGAGGGACCGTACAAAATCTCAAAGGTGATCCGCCCGGGTGCATACAAGCTAGAAGATCTCGAAGGCAGGGAGATTCCCAGGACTTGGAATGCCGACCATCTTCTGAAATACCAAGAGAAGGCAACCACGCCCCTCTAAGTAACTCAGGATGTCGAACCATTCCCTTCCCTTTACTAGTAGTGATTTTTCCTTTCATTTTTTCATTGTAATAACGGCTAGCAACTTTAGAAGCAGCCGATCATTAGATATTAATAAATAAAGTTCTTTCGTATTTGCTACTACATCTCTCTGCTTTTAATTTCTTAGTCTTACAATGGTTCCGGAGTCCAACACTTGGTTCGATTCTACTTCGCAAGTTCGCTTCCAAGCGATCTAGAAGTAGCTCGCCATTCGGAATTGCTCCCACAGCCGTTGAATGGTACGGAGTCCAACACTTGGCTCGACTCTACTCCGCAAGTTCGCTCCTAAGCGAGCTAGGAGTAGTTCGCCATTCAGAATTGCTCCCACGCCCTTAGTCTTACAATGGTTCCGGAGTCCAACACTTGGCTCGATTCTACTTTGGAAGTTCGCTTCCAAGCGATCTAAAAGTAGCTCGCCATTCGGAATTGCTCCCACAGCCGTTGAATGGTACGGAGTCCAACACTTGGTTCGACTCTACTCCGCAAGTTCGCTCCTAAGCGAGCTAGGGGTAGTTCGCCATTCGGAATTGCTCCCACGCCCTTAGTCTTACAATGGTTCCGGAGTCCAACACTTGGCTCGATTCAACTTTGCAAGTTCGCTTCCAAGCGATCTAAAAGTAGCTTGCCATTCGGAATTGCTCCCACAACCGTTGAATGGTACGGAGTCCAACACTTGGCTCGACTCTACTCCGCAAGTTCGCTCCTAAGCGAGCTAGGAGTAGTTCGCCATTCGGAATTGCTCTCACGCCCTTAGTCTTACGATGGTTCCGGAGTCCAACACTTGGCTCGATCCTACTTTGCAAGATCGCTCCCAAAGCGAACGAGAAGTAGTTCGCCATTCGGAATTGCTCCCACAGCCGTTGGAAAGTTCGGACTCCAACACTTGGTTGCCGAGCGTTCTTGCCGCCGACCGTATTACACGCTTGAGTTCGGCAGTCAAGATCTCCAAAGTATTCCCAAGTCTGAAGCCTCGGCACTAGCTCCGAGCATTCTTGCTACCGACCGTATAACGGGCTTGAGTTCGGCACCCGTTCCGAGCGTTCTTACCACCGACCGTATTACGGGCTTAAGTTCGGCAGTCAAGACCAGTCAAAAACACCAAGTCTCAAACCTCGGTTCCACAACTCCACGACTAGAGAAAAAATTGGGCAACTACGATACGACGACGATCAAATCGATTCCAATTTTATTAAAAGCAACCCTTACATACATCAAGATTACAAGGTACTAAAGATTACAAGGAGCTGAAAAGCGCAAATTACAAGACACTAAACTCGGAGCCATCAACGCCTTCGAGGCGCAGGGATGCTCCTCTTCAAGGACACTTGAGGTCGACGACGTTTGCCTCCGGAACCTGATCCCAGGCCAGCAAGTTGGGACGTGTCCTCGGCACCGCTTCTGGCAGCTACGCCGACGGAAGCGCCGCTCGACGAAATTGCCACTGAACTCTGCGCGTCCCCTGGGCTCGGGTGACTGAAGCGCGCACGGGTCGCCATCTCGTAAAAAGTGATGCCACGCTCACTCTCCGCTCGGGTACATGAAGTGCTCCTCACATTAACTGGCCCCGAACGCGGTCTGAGGCGAGCTACCTCTGCTTCCGGTTCGGAGATCCGACCCCTCAGTGAGCCATCTTGCGCCTTGACCTCGAAGCAGGCCGGTACTCCCGAGCTCGGAACGCCTGCGTGGCTCGCGATGAGATGACGAAGATGAGTGACTTCGATGCTCCTATCAACAGTGGCTCTCTTCAACACATCGACTTCGGCCGCCAATTCATCCCGTTCAGCTGTAAGCTTGACCACCTTAGTCGTCAGCACCTCTCCTTCCGTCCGAAGCTCAGACTCCACAGTTTGCAAATGCTGAATCTCCGAAAGCAGATTGTCCCTCTCCGCCGTTACCTTGGACAAGGTGTGGCGAAAGCACTTGGTCCGAAGACTGCTGGTGAAGGCTGCCGACGAACCCTCGTCCTTACCCGAGGTGGTCATCTCCGCGATCCTTCCTTCCAGATGCCGAATGTCGCTGTCCCGCTGACCTAAGATGAGCTGAAGCTGGCTTCGCTCGCTTTCAGCTCGGCGCAGTCCCAGCTCGACTTCGTAAAGTCGCTCCCTGCACCTCGCCAGACTTAGCCTCGTCGCCCCGAGGCCTGCCTCGGCGCGAACCTTGTCATCCGACCCTGCGCGCTCGACCCCTTGGGCTACCACAACGAGCTGAAAAGAAACACAAGCAAGCAACAGAAATTCAGGCATTGTCTAAGTCCCAGACTTCGGGGGTTTCTCTCAAACAACCGCTCGAGCACTCAACAATCAACGAA
Source organism: Hemerocallis citrina (assembly GCA_017893485.1). Taxonomy (NCBI): domain Eukaryota; kingdom Viridiplantae; phylum Streptophyta; class Magnoliopsida; order Asparagales; family Asphodelaceae; genus Hemerocallis; species Hemerocallis citrina. The sequence goes on from JACEHZ010000572.1 coordinate 461,760, forward strand.
CAAAGACACGAAATCGAGCCCAAAAAGTTATGTTTTTCATTCATTTCAAAAAGGTAGCGGTGGCCAGTCCGCTATTAGGCATTACACGTCAAAAACAACAAAAAACAAAAGGAAAAAAGAACAAACGGAGTCAGGGTGCAACCTCTTTCCCGGGGCGGCGAGAGGGGGTCGGGGATGACGGCTCCGAAGGGACCACCGTCGCCAGGGGAGTGACCACCGACCCCTGAGCTCCGACGGGAGGATCGACCAAAGGCTCGTCGTCGCCCCTCTCCTCCTCTTCTTCTTCTTCTCCCTCTGATTCGGGGTCGAAGCCCTCAACGTACCCCGGGAACAACCTCCAACCCGAGCAGTCCACAGAGGGATAGGCCTCCTTCACCCGGGCGAGAGCGTCGGCGAAGGCCTTGGCCATGTTCTGGGCGAGGAAGCCCTGCGCCTTCTCCATGGTCGCGTCCTCCGCCTTCTTCACCGCTGCCGCTTGGGCCTCGGCCGCCTCCGCCAACTGCTTGGCCGCTTCCTCCTTTTGCTGACGAAGTTGGCCCTCCAGCGTCGTGACCCTGTCCTCGAGGTAGTCGACCCTCGCCGACTTCGCCTCGAAGTTCAGCTCGAGCTTGTCGAGCTCGGTCTGAATCCGGGCCTTCTCCTTCCGAGCTTGGTCGGATTCCTTCTTCATCTCCTTCTCCTGGGCCGCCATCCTCTCGGTGAGGTGCCCGAAGTGTACGACGATCTACAATTAAAAATCAAGGGAGTCATGAAAATTTCAACTTGAGAAGGTCGGCATAAAAAAGAGGGGGTAGATCCGACGCTTACCGATACCGCCGAGCGCGCTATCTCGATAACGTCGTCTCCCTCCCGTCCGGCCTCCATGGCCACCCGATCCTTCGGCGTGGCAAGGTGCTTGATGGCCTCCATGCTCGCCAGAGAATTGCCGAGGAACCCATCGTGCTTCCGAACCTGCCAGTCCGGGACGTGGATCCTTTTGTGGGCCTCGGTCAAGAGCTCCTCCGCCGCCTTCGACAGCGGTGGCGTAGGCATGTTGAGGGCGGTGGCGACGGGAAATTCGCCGACCTTGGTCGACGACGAAGCAACCACGGCGTCGGAAGCCGGGTTCTCCAAGATCTCCACCTCGTCGGCTGCCTCGGCAACCTTCGGAGCCTTTGACGCCGGCAACTTCGAGGCCACCCTCTTCCTCTTCTTCGGCGCCTTGTTGGCGAGGCCTACCCTCAGCGCCAGCACCGCCTGATAATCCATAGACTCTGCACCATAAGGTAAGTCTGTTAGTTCGGAACAAGCTATGAAAAATAAAAGCGCAAGAAGTAAAACAACGATAATAAATAAAGAAAGCCGCGTACTGGGATCGGCATGAACGAGCCCTCCCTTGAACAGGACGTCCTCGGTCAGGTCCTTCCAATCTAGCTTTGGCCGACCCAGGAGTACCCGTACAGCCTCCTCTTCTTCGGGCCGAAGTGTCGGTAGCGCCTTCACCTTCTTCGGCACACCCTCCACCCAGCTAACTGGAATGGGCCAGGCCTTCGGACTACGTACCAGAAGGTACTTCTCGTGCTAGTACTTGATAGAATCAGGGCAGACGACGAGCCGACCTCCGTGCCTCGGGGTCAAATAGTACCGGTACGCCGACCTGTTCCCCTGATGAGGCTGGTAGATGGTCCGAAGCACGTTCAGCTCTGGCTGAATCCCTGCGGCTTGGCAGTGAAGTACGAAGCCATTTATCACTCTCCATGCGTTCGGCATAAGTTGGATGGGGCTGACCCCAACCCATCTTAATACTGCAACCGCGAACGGATGGAGAGGCAGCTGAGCCCCGGCTATGAAGGCGTCGACCGGCCAGCAACACACGGTCACCGGCAGCGGCGAGTTGGCCCTAATGCCGGGACCCGGCAATATAAGCTCGTACTCCTCCGGGATCTGAAAGCAGTCCCGGATCACTCCCAAATCCTCTTCGCGAAGGATCGACGCTGTCTCGTCAGCCTCTGTCATCTCCCTCGCCAGATTCTCCTCGAATGTCCGGGCCCTCCCGTATACAATGCGCTCGGCGTCCTCCTCTGGAAGTTCCCGAACCCTGTGAAGCCCAGTCAACGGCCCTGGTAGTCTGCCGAACTCCGGCATGCGCTTCGGCTCCTCTACGACGGAATCCTTGCCGAACACCTTCTTGCTTTTATGAGGTCGGCTAGAGGTCGGAGCTTCGGCGACTTCAAGGGAGGGCTCAGATGAAGAAGAGGAGACGGAGACAGACATGTTTAGAAACTAAAAATATAAGTTACCTTAACGGAGATGTCGTCAGAAAGTTCGCCGGAAAAAGATCAGCGATCACCTGGAGCTCAAGCAAGAACAAACCAAAACACCAGAGCGAAGAAATGAAAAGTGAAAAATGAAAAGGAGGTGGGGTTTTTATAGAAGAGCCAGCACGCAAATCGAGATTAATGGGCCTTTACTGCAGGCCCACTCCCGCAAAACGACAAAAGGGGCTCCAAACGTCGCCTTGTTAGCCGCGCCTAGCCGAACGGCTCATTAATGACAGTCACGTCAGCAGAATCCCAGGGGACGCAGCATTAATGAACGTCACATCTGTCAGAAACCCAGAGGCCATCACATCTGTCGGAAACCCAGAGGCCATCACATCTGTCGGAAGCCCAGAGGCCGTCACATCCGTCATAACCCTCCAAGTCCCAAGCCTCGGCACAGGCTGCCGAGCATTCTTGACACCGACCGTTTTACACGCGTGAGCTCGGCAAGTCAAGGCCTCTAAAAATTTCCAAGTCTCAAGCCTCGGTACCCGCTCCGAGCGTTCTTGACACCGACCGTTTTACACGCGTGAGCTCGGCAAGTCAAGACCTCTAAAAATTTCCTAGTCTCAAGCCTCGGCACCCGCTCCGAGCGTTCTTGACACCGACCATTTTACACGCGTGAGTTCGGCAAGTCAAGGCCCCTAAAAATTTCCAAGTCTCAAGCCTCGGCACCCGCTCCGAGCGTTCTTGACACCGACCGTTTTACACGCGTGAGTTCGGCAAGTCAAGACCTCTAAAAGTTTCCAAGTCTCAAGCCTCGGCACCCGCTCTGAGCGTTCTTGACACCGACCGTTTTACACGCGTGAGTTCGGCAAGTCAAGGCCTCTAAAAATTTCCAAGTCTCAAGCATCGGCACCCGCTCCGAGCGTTCTTGACACCGACCGTTTTACACGCGTGAGTTCGGCAAGTCAAGGCCTCTAAAAGTTTCCAAGTCTCAAGCCTCGGCACCCGCTCCGAGCGTTCTTGACACCGACCGTTTTACACGCGTGAGCTCGGCAAGTCAAGACCTCTAAAAATTTCCAAGTCTCAAGCCTCGGCACCCGTTCCGAGCGTTCTTGACACCGACCGTTTTACACGCATGAGTTCGGCAAGTCAAGGCCTCTAAAAATTTCCAAGTCTCAAGCCTCGGCACCCGCTCCGAGCGTTCTTGACACCGACCGTTTTACACGCGTGAGCTCGGCAAGTCAAGACCTCTAAAAATTTCCAAGTCTCAAGCCTCGGCACCCGCTCCGAGCGTTCTTGACACCGACCGTTTTACACGCGTGAGTTCGGCAAGTCAAGGCCTCTAAAAATTTCCAAGTCTCAAGCCTCGGCACCCGCTCCGAGCGTTCTTGACACCGACCGTTTTACACGCGTGAGTTCGGCAAGTCAAGGCCTCTAAAAGTTTCCAAGTCTCAAGCCCCGGCACCCGCTCCGAGCGTTCTTGACACCGACCGTTTTACACGCGTGAGCTCGGCAAGTCAAGACCTCTAAAAATTTCCAAGTCTCAAGCCTTGGCACCCGTTCCGAGCGTTCTTGACACCGACCGTTTTACACGCGTGAGCTCGGCAAGTCAAGACCTCTAAAAATTTCCAAGTCTCAAGCCTCGGCACCCGCTCCGAGCGTTCTTGACACCGACCGTTTTACACGCGTGAGCTCGGCAAGTCAAGACCTCTAAAAATTTCCAAGTCTCAAGCCTCGGCACCCGTTCCGAGCGTTCTTGACACCGGCCGTTTTACATGCGTGAGTTCGGCAAGTCAAGGCCTCTAAAAATTTCCAAGTCTCAAGCCTCGGCACCCGCTCCGAGCGTTCTTGACACCGACCGTTTTACACGCGTGAGCTCGGCAAGTCAAGACCTCTAAAAATTTCCAAGTCTCAAGCCTCGGCACCCGCTCCGAGCGTTCTTGACACCGACCGTTTTACACGCGTGAGCTCGGCAAGTCAAGACCTCTAAAAATTTCCAAGTCTCAAGCCTCGGCATCCGCTCCGAGCGTTCTTGACACCGACCGTTTTACACGCGTGAGCTCGGCAAGTCAAGACCTCTAAAAATTTCCAAGTCTCAAGCCTCGGCACCCGCTCCGAGCGTTCTTGACACCGACCGTTTTACACGCGTGAGCTCGGAAGTCAAGACCTCTAAAAAGTCGTCTCGAGCTTCGGCGTCAGCTGCCGAGCGCTCTAGCCACCGACCTTGTTATAAGCCTAAGGTCGGCATTGACCGCCAAACGCCCTTGGTTCCGACCCCCCGTACGTGGGAGATCTGGCCCTCTGACCTCGACAAGCCCCCTCTCCAGACTCGCGACCACGCCGAGGTCCCTCTTCCCGTCGGAAAGAATCGCCGAACCGATCTCCGACCTCGGCGTCCTGACCGTCGAGCTCTGGAAGGGATCGGGGTCGTGACGCCGGAAAAACGCGACCCTCAACAGAAGGACGCGACCAAGCCGATCACCGATAGATTACAAAGCCACGAAGACGTTCACACCAGAACGCCGCCCGATCAAAAGGGATTACCTCACTGCCCCCTTTCTAGATTCAAGATCCCACAATTGGACTCCGATCCAACTCCACTAGCCACTAAAACAGTTAGACTACTCCTTAAAGTCTGATCGCACTCAGTCTTTAGGAGTGGGGGGCTCGTGATATGACTAAAAATGGGGTTTAATCAGAACCGTCCAAATCAGGTACGGATCTTGAAGCCCAGGGGTAAAACGGTAATTTCTCTACAAAAGGGTCCAAAATGGGTATTGGATCTTCTCCCCAGGAACCCAATAACCCACGAATGGACCCACTAACAAGAGGGTGCGGGTTCTAACCCGCCGCACACCTAATCCAACAAGATAAAGTCAGAATCCCTGATCAACCTTGATCAACGGTCCTGATGCATGTCAATCTTTTCACGGGGATTTGGGGATTAAATTCCTTATCTGATTACAGGAATATACCCTATCAGATTACATGCCTAATCTGTTTACAAGGAGATTATTCTATATCAGACCACGGGGATTACATTCCTAAACGGTTCCCTAAGACGCCTATAAATACCCCCCATCCATCTCCATTAGAGAGGTAATCAATCTTTCACCAGTTTTTGCGCTCTCTCATAGTCATTCAGATTACTGACTTGAGCGTCGGAGGGTGCGTCGCCGGGAACAACCCCGGTGTCTCGCACTTTTTGCAGGTGCACGGCAGGAACGACGATCGACGCTCGACGGAACAGGTACACAGGTTTTCTATTCAGTTTCCCCTAAGAATCCACAAGTTCTATCTGTTTTCCCCCACACCAAATTTAGCGGCAACAGCCGGTGAATGTTTCCCCGACATTTTTAAACGCCGGTGTAAATTTGAAAAAATGCCGGTAAATCCAGCATGTGTTGTAGTGATTTTATAATTCGATAGTCTGAATCTAATGGTAATGCTAATTCTGAAAGTTTGCTAAGCAAGCTCTTAATTTGTTGGACTAATTTGACATCTTCTTGGTTAAAATATCTTTGTCCTTTCTGGAAAGTTTTTGCATATAAGGGTCCTGCAATTTTTCCTAAATTCTTTATAAATGGCCTTGCATAATTGACCAACCTTAAAAATTACTGGAGTTGTTTTAATTCTTCTAATTTGTATGGAAAATCTAAAGCTTTTTGGACAATATGGGGTTGTAATTTAATCGTTCCATGCCCGATAATGGCTCCTAAAAATTCGATTTGTGGTTTATATAGCTGCATCTTTGACTTGCTAATTATAATACCATGATTAATAAATTCTAAATTAATAATCTGTAAATGACCTCTGTGTTCTTGCCTTGTTTTACTAAAAACTAGAATATCATCTATATAAACAGCAGCAAATTTTTTGTGTTTTAGAAAAATTTCATCCATCTTTCTTTGGAAAACAAATGGTGCATTCCTAAGGCCAAAAGGCATAATGAGCCATTCAAAATGTCCTTCGGGACATGTAAATGCTGTCCATTCTATACTTTCAGGATGCATCTTTATTTGCCAAAATCCAGATTTTAAATCAAATTTACTAAAGATGTTACATCCTTGTATTTGATTTATTAATCTGGTTTTGTCTGGAATATCATATGCATTATCTCTGGTATTGTCATTTAGTCTTTTGTAATTAATTACAATTTGACTTTTTCCACTAGCTATTTCACTGTGTTTTCTAACAACAAAAGAAGCAGATCTATGGGGACTTTCGGATCTCCTGATAACTCCTTATTTTAGTAGTTCTGTAATATGCATTTCAAAATCGTCTATGTCTTGGTTTGTGGCATTTATTTTTGCTGTTCTAACTTTATATTCAGGGTTTATAAAATCTAGCTTACACATGACCTTATCTTTTTCCCAATACTTTAGTACTTCTTCACCCATTATCCCTAATTTTTCTATTTTGATATTAATTGTTCAATATCTTATTCACTTATGAGGGTGTAATAAAGATGTTCTAGATTTATAAAGTCTTTGTGGACTTCTATCTCATACTCTCCATCTATGTCATGATCACTATAATCGTCATTAGGATTTACGTTATGTAACTCACATTGCCTTTCATGAGGACAATTACATTCTTTTTCTTCTTTGGGATTTTCTAGTTCTCTTATCATGCTTGGTTCATCATGTGTATAAACTGGTGTAAAGATTGTATGTTTCTGCAACTGCAAGTAATCTTTACTTATTAGCATACTTCCTTTATCCTTTAATAAGAAGCTTAATCCCAAAATCAAATCATTGCTGAGGTCAAGTTGTCTAACCCATGTGGATTCTTTAGGTAATGTGTATTCTATACTTTCTCCACAATTGGTTTCAAATCTAATTTTACTATTTGGGATTAACAGATCATCATACGTAAATACCTTTCCATCCATTTGTTGGGCTGCTACTGATTTCGAGGCTTTTACTATGTATTGTTTTGGGATTATATCTTTATTTATAATACAGTTCGTATACCCTGCATCTATTAATGCTAGGCACTTTACTTCATAGGCCATCATTCTTACCACACATCTAACTTTTAGTGCCCTTAGTCTATCTTTATTGCATATTTGAATTAGATATATTTGATAAGAATCTATTCTTGGTTCGCTTTGGTCTACTACCATTTTTCCTCTGTTTAGCCTTTCTTTTCTACCTTTGTATAAAGGAGTTTCTGTGTATCTTCTAAATTTTCTATTCTTTTTCTTAGGATTTTTACTTTATTAGTATTTACTGTTGGTTTGGGTATTGAATAACTAATTGTGATATTGTAGTTCTTTTCTATGCATTTCATGCAACCTTCTTGATAACACTTGGAACATTTTGTTCTGTTCATCTTATTGGGGTACCCTTTGCAAAATAAACATGGCATGCTATCCATACCTGTTCGGGTTTGCCAGTCGTGTTTACAAGTTTCCAATAAGCTTGAGGTGGACAATGATGGAGCCATGTGTCCCTTACTAGTAGATTCTATGTTCATCATGTCTAAATCAGAGAAGTCTATTTATGGTATATTGGGAAATGGTGCAAAATCTTCAATTCATTCATTTGGCTGTTTATCTTCTTGGGTCTCATTTTGTTCATCAAAATCTTCTATGGTGACGATCGAATAAATTGATTCAGAATTAGATACTATTTCGTCAATATTAATTAAATCCTCATTTGTGCATTCTATGAGTATGCTATTTTTATCGTGTCTATTTATTCTTTTAGGACAAGTCCTACTCAAATGTTCTGAGCTACCACATGTATAACATTCGAGTTTATTTTTATACAATCTATTTGGCTTAAACCTTCTGACATGTTTCTGAGGGTCTAGATATGGTTTTCGTCTGTTTGATTTTCTTAAAAAATATTTTTTCTTTCTATACTTTGTATTTTCTTTTGTGTATCTGCTATGTTCTTTATAAGTTCTAGTTTTTCTTTCTCCTATACCTTATGTCTGAGGAGAGTATATTTCTTTACAAAACCCATAATCGGAATTTTTTAATTATTTCTGAATTTGTATTTCTGTACATTTGTCTTTTAATACATTAATAACATGTTGTATTCTTTGTCCTGTTGACCATGGGTGATCTGGTTCGGCTGTCCTTACTTCTGGCCAATTTTTCTATTTTTCTGCTGTTTCTATTCCTAAGGCTCCTGGGAGTTTTCTAAATAATTTTTCTCCTAAATCTTGGTTAAAAGCATTTCCTGAAATAAAAGTATAATAAAAATAATCATTAAGAAATTTCTTTATATACTTCCATTTGTATAGACTTAATTGTCCTAAAGTTCTGATAGCATCCTTTTGTAATCCTATCGTTTCTGTATTCGGATCTTCTCCTGTAACTGAAGCTTGTATTTTATTTACAAAATTATAGGGATTAGGGCCTAGCATCAGCATTGTATTATAATCTTCCACATATGATACTTTAAAGGCTTCCCATAAGGCCCTAACACTTTCTCCTAAAAACGTTTCTAAATACTTATACATTTCTTCTGTTTCTAAATTTAAAGATGTTCTATAATAATCTCCTATCAGTGTATATTTCCATACGTCTAATATATTTGACCAAGCTTGTGGATCATGGGCAGCAAGGTTTAGAATCTGAGCTTCTCCTCTAGTCTGAAACTTAATTGGTTGCTCTAAAGTTTGTCTTCTTCCTTTAGTTTTATATTTATTTTCGAGTTCTTTCTAATCGTCTACTCTCGTTCTGGGGGTATTGCCACTACTATAACCACTATGGCCAATTACAACTTCTGATGGATTATATATTGGTGTTCCTCGATAAGGAGAAGTAACCTTTGATTCTTCTACTAGATCCTTTTGATATAATACCTCTGAGATCTGTGTTATATTATCTATTTCCTCTTGTAGAATTTCGATTCTGATATTTTGTTCTATATTATAGTCTAAATATTCATGTTCTTTTATAGAAACATTCATATAATGCATATCTTCTAGTTCTAATAATTCTTTAGGTGATAGCCTTCCTATGCTTAATTTTGTCGGATAGAGAATCCGATCAGTTTCTGATACTAATGTTTCAAGGCATTCGATATGTACTAAGTCAGATTCTACATCCATTTCTGATTCTTGTATGTTTCTGTGAACTTGTGGGACATAATCTGTAAAATGTATGTTTTCTTGATAGACTAATGCCTCTTGAGGTATAATGGGTTTTACTGGGTTTATGAAGTTGTCCAAATTCCATTCTAACCCTGCTAGCCTTTGGGAATCATATGTTAATGGTTTTACCATTTTTATTCCTTTGCTGCTTAATAAATCAACTATTTCTGTTACGTTTACTCGATATTTTACCTTTGAATTGGTTGTAGTTCTTCCTAAGAATGCTATGTATACTAATAGGTTATCTCAGTTGTGTACTTCTTCATATCCTTTGGTCTGAATTTTGATATGAATATATCTTGTAAAATCTTGAAGAGTCATCATAAAATCTGGGCTACAATAAAATATTCCTGAATTGTTGTTCATATCAACTTCTATAATGGCTATCATACCTCTAGCAATATCATTCCATCTATTATCATCTAAGGTGATTAGGGCTTTGCAGCCTAAGTTTTTTCGCATAAGTCCCTTAAAACTTATGACTATTAAACCTAAATGCATTAATTTATACCGTGAGGTCCTAAGCTCATGTCCTGCTTCTTGACTTACTAAAAGTAGACTACATGTCTGGTTTCCCAGACAACTTAGTGCTTGTTCTCGGTTATGTCTAAAAAATTCTAGTCTAAATTCAAAACGCCCAGTCGGGTAAAGAATTTTTGGGTTTAGGATATTGACTCCTTCCTTTTGAAATCTTTCATAGTCTTTTTCGGGATCTATAAGTTCTCTGAGTTGGATATCATAATTGCTTGACCTTATGGAAGGTAGTCTATTGATAAATGGTCTTGTCCTACTAGTAGATCCTTGATCTGGCCTGGTTGTTCTAAAGGATCCTGTATATGATTGAATTTCTGTTTGTGTCCTACTCATGGTTTTGATAATTCTTTCTTTTCTAATGGTCTAGTAGGGAAAGTAAATACTACCTGTTTTCTTGTAACTCTTTCTTTTTAGGTTGGTTCTAGTCTTACTAGTCCTAGTTTATCAGTTATCTTGCTAAGGTTATTTTGGAAATTTGATATTTCTAATTTATGTAGTTTTTGTTCAACTTCTTCAATCATGTTTACTAGTTTTTGTTCTGTTTCTTCAATTCTTTCATGGATTTTAAGGATAAGTCTAATAATAGTATTATTTTGTTTAATAATAGTTCTTTTTGACATTGATTCTGCGTTATAATTACTATAACCTTCGGGGTCGGGCTGAAAGGTCTTTGTATAATCTAAAGCTTCTAAATAGGACTTTTGCATTAATTAAGAACAATCCTTTTTATTTCTTTTAATTCTAATTTATTATTTATGACAACGTCGTATACTTGGTTTATTGTCTCAATGAATTTAGGATTCTCTTCACTTCGTGTAGAATGATGTAACCTGAATTATTCTGGTCTTTTATATAATCTAGCTTACTAGAAATATCCTTTAAAATATGGTTTTCTCCTTTAGGGATGAAAGTAGGCTATCTCTATATTTTTGTTCTTCGGTTTCTCTTGCGTATAGGTTTCTTTTTAAATTTATAACTAAGTTTATCAGTGTATTCTGAAATGGATCTTTGTTATGAAATAAATGCTTTATTTCGTCTGATTTTCAAAATTACAGCTGAGGATCTGTTTGTCTGATGTAGTAACCAACGTAGGATGGAAACAAGAGTCTAACTCTGAGGAATCTATGATTAGGCTCTGATACCAAAAAATAAGGGGTGTAGTTTAGAATGAGGGGGGCAAAGGTGATACCAAAAAATAAGGGGTATAGTTTTGGACGAGGGGGGCAAAGGTGAAGTTGTACACAATCTAAATGGAAATACGAGTTATCAATTTTTAAACTTATCCCTACTGGGTACTCCCTCTCTAAATTATGGATTTTTATGTTCCCGATTTACTGTAGCTACAGTATTTTGTTTTAAAATTTATTTATTTATTTATTTATTAAGCTAAGATATATCAAGGTGAGCTAGGTCTTATTTAACTTCTCAGCCAAACTTAATCAATTTCCCCTAAGGGCATACTCATGGCCTTTCCTCAAGAGTCAGCTTTCTTTGCCTACAGGGTCAGTTCTGGTTATAAGACCTAACTATGCTATTATGATATACTTAGAATAAAAAGGATAAGAGGAGCAAAGCTACAAACTAGGCATATAATACAGAATTTTATTTATATGGAGAACATAGTGGATACATAGTGAAGAGGTTCCCCTTTCGGGTCCCTTAATGATCTAAGAAAAACTTACAATGAGTTCAAGCTTGAGGAGCTTGTTCCTTGCAGTACATGCAATATTTTACAAAGCGGTGGCGAGGGAGAACATTGGAGTACAAGAGGATTTTTTGAAGTGGGGTAAGGGATTGGATGCATGTGGATGAGGAGAGGGGTGGTATTTATAGAGGTTTTTGGTGGAGAGGAGCACTTGAAGGAGAATCTGCACTTCTCTAGTGGGTTCTTTTTGAGTGGACATTTCTTTACACGTTGCTATCAGGAGTCCATACATTTCTGAGTGGAGGGATGAGTGGAGGTTTCTTTACATGTGGCTTTCTGGAGACCACACCTTTCTGAGTGGAGGTGTTAATCTATCCCCGTTTTTCTAAGTGAAGGTGACAATTTCTGAGTGGAGTTTTCTGGGGTGGAGTTAGTACGAGTGGAGTCTAGGTGTCCAAATTATGTAGAGCCACCGAATCTAAGGACATTGAGGTCATGTGATTGTTGTTACCACAATCTCCTATGTCTGACAGGTTGTCTATTTGGGATAGAAGCGGTTTATCTTCAGGAATCTCCATTTCTCTTTCTGTCACTGTCTCCTTTTTTTTGAGACAGCTGTCTTTGCTGCTTCTGCTACCTGTGTTGCTATCAGAGCTCGGATTGATTCTTTTCTTTTGCTTTTCGTGTGTCTTGGTTGGATCCTTTCTGGTTGCTTCTGGAAGCCTTTAATCTGTTGGAGGAGCTACAAAAATTGGTCATACATGTTTGGTTCTGTAATATCTTGGTATTCCATAGGGGCTTTGCCCTTGTTTTGACTTTTTGGCAAAGTCACATCCATCAAAGGATTTGGTGTGTCTTTACCGGAAGCCGTTTGCTCCAGACTAGCCATTGGTATTGTAGACCCAATGATATCTCTGTGAAGGTTTTTTGGCAAAATCTCAGCCATAAATGGACTTGATGTGTTTTTACTGGTTGCCGTTTGAAATAGACTAGCTATTGAATTTGTAGGCTCAATAGTACCTCCTTTTGCATTTAGAGGAAAATGCAAACCTTTCTCATCCCACTTATTATAGACCGAAGGAGCAGTCTGTGGTGGATTTTTAGGTGGAAATCTGGTCTGGAATAGTTGTTTCTCAAAGTTTGCTATCTTTTCCTGTAATTTCTGTTTTTCAAAAATCAGACAGTTTTTATTTTTATTTAATATTCTTACCGTTCTTGACATTGCCTCGCAATGATCACAAAATAGGATTTTTCCCTGCATATCCTTTGTAATAGAGTATTCCAGGGGAGTTTCCTGCATGGATCTTAAGGAAGGAGAAACAAAATAGTTAGTAACTAAGTAGCTTCTAGCTACATCTAATGCTTTTGACAAATTATAGATTCCTTTATAAACTGGATTTTTAAAGTTCTTAATACTGTCTACTACTTCTATCCAAGTATGAAAAACACCTACTAAATTACCTTGGAGAACTGCATAAAACTTGTATCCTCTTTGGTTCTGACTAAATTTTTATGATAAGAAATTCATGGCTGCTAAGAAATATTTTTGGTCTTTTCTATTAAATGCAATCCATAAATTATCTAAGATGCATTATTGTTCTTTTGATGTAGAATTATGAGAATATGTTCTGAAAGGAGGATTGCCATTTGCAAAAACAAAAAAGCTCTTGGTTTCCGAATCACAATCGTTCTTGGGAGGTTCCTTGAGGGGTTCTACTTTCTCTGGTCTGCTGACTGTTCTGTGGTGGAAACATATTGTCTGGACGGATACCTGGTTGTGGTGGTGGTCTTGCCATCTGCATATTGTCATAAAAATTATTCATTAGATCATAATCTTGTGGTGTTGGCAAGAGATAAGAAATTCGTGTATTGATTAATTTTCTCCTAACTAGGTTTTCATAACGATTCTCATAAGGATCAAATTGTTCAACAAGGGTGTTTAAAAAATGTTTATCATAGATGCAGTTAATACTTATATAAAAAGCTTCGATAGAACATAATTGCAAAAGGTGGAATAAAGTAAAATTTACATCTTTATCCCAATTCTTTAGTACTTCTTCACCCATTATCCCTAATTTTTCTATTTTTGATATTAATTGTTCAATATCTTGTTGACTTATGATTGTGTAATAAAGATGTTCTAGATTCATAAAGTCTGTATGGGCTTCCATCTCATACTCTCTATCTATGTCATGATCAATGTAATCGTCAGTGGAAATTACGTTATGTAACTCACATTACCTTTCATGAGGACAATTGCATTCTTTTTTTTCTTTGGGATTTTCTAGTTCTCTTATCATGCTTGGTTCATCATGTGTATAAACTGGTGTAAAGATTGTATGTTTCTGCAACTGCAAGTAATCTTTACTTATTAGCATATTACCTTTATCCTTTAATAAGAAGCTTAATTCCAAAATCAAATCATTGCTAGTTTCAAGTTGTCTAACCCATGTGGATTCTTTAGGTAATGTGTATTCTATACTTTCTCCACAATTGGTTTCAAATCTAATTTTACTATTTGGGATTAACAGTTCATCACACGTAAAAACCTTTCCATCCATTTGTTGGGCTGCTACAGGTTTCAAGTCTTTTACTTTGAATTGTTTTGGGATTATAACTTTATTTATAATACAGTTCGTACACCCTGTATCCATTAATGCTAGGCACTTTACTTCATAGGCCATCATTCTTACCACACATTTAACTTTTACTGCCCTTAGTCTATCTTTATTGCATATTTGAATTAGATCAATTTGATAAGAATCTACCTTGGTTCGCTTTAGTCTACTACCATTTTTCCGCTGTCTAGCCTTTCTTCTATTGTTTCCACCTTTGTACAAAGGAGTTTTTGTGCATCTTCTAAATTTTCTATTCTTTTTCTTAGGATTTTTACTTCATCAGTATTAACTGTTGGTTTGGGTATTGAATAACTAATTGTGATATTGTAGTTCTTTTCTATGCATTTCATGCAACCTTCTTGATAACACTTGGAATATTTTGTTTTATTCATCTTACTGTGGTACCCTTTGCAAAATAAACATGGCATGCTATCCATACCTGTTCGGGTTTGCCAGTCGTGTTTACAAGTTTCCAATAAGCTTGAGGTGGACAATGATGGAGCCATGTGTCCCTTACTAGTAGATTCTATGTTCATCATGTCTAAATCAGAGAAGTCTATTTCTGGTATATTGGGAAATGGTGCAAAATCTTCAATTCATTCATTTGGCTGTTTATCTTCTTGGGTCTCATTTTGTTCATCAAAATCTTCTATGGTGACGATCGAATAAATTGATTCAGAATCAGATACTGTTTCGTCAATATTAATTAAATCCTCATTTGTGCATTCTATGAGTATGCTATTTTTATCGTGTCTATTTATTCTTTTAGGACAAGTCCTACGCAAATGTTCTGAGCTACCACATGTATAACATTCGAGTTTATTTTTATACAATCTATTTAGCTTAAACTTTCTGACATGTTTCTGAGGGTCTAGATATGGTTTTCGTCTGTTTGATTTTCTTAAAAAATATTTTTTCTTTCTATACTTTGTGTTTTCTTTTATTGGAACTGGATCCCACTCTCAACACCAAAAAAATAAGGGGTGTAGTTTAGAACGAGGGGGGAAAAGGTGAAGTTGTACACAATCTAAATGGAAATACGAGTTATCAATTATTAAACTTATCCCTACTGGGTACTCCCTCTCTAAATTATGTATTTCTATGTTCCCATTTTACTGTAGCTACAGTAAAAAAAAAAATTTCTTTTTTTTCTTCTAGCTAACATATATCAAGGTGAGCTAGGTCCTGTTTAACTTCTCAGCCAAACTTAACCAATTTTCCTTAGGGCATACTCACAGCCTTTCCTCAAGAATCGACTTTCTTTGCCTACAGGGTCACTTCTGGTTATAAGACCTAACTATGCAATTATAATATACTTAGAATAAAAAGGATAAGAGGAGCAAAACTACAAAGTAGGCATATAATACAGAATTTTATTTATTTGGGGAACATAGTGGATACATAGTAAAGAGGTTTTCCTTTCGGGAAATTCCTTAAAGATCTAAGAAAAACTTACAATGAGTTCAAGCATGAGGAGCTTGTTCCTTACAGTACATGCAATATTTTACAAAGCGATGGTGAGGGTGAACATTGGAGTACAAGAGGAGTTTTTGAAGCGAGGTAAGGGATTGGATGCCTTGTGGAAGAGGAGAGGGGTGGTATTTGGAGAGGTTTTTGAAGGAGATGAGCACTTGAAGGAGAATCTGCACTTCTCTAGTGGGTTCTTTTTGAGTGGACATTTCTTTACACGTTGCTATCTGGAGTCCAGACATTTCTGAGTGGAGGGATGAGTGGAGGTTTCTTTACACGTGGCTTTCTGGAGACCACAACTTTCTGAGTGGAGGTGTTAATCTATCCACGCCTTTCTGAGTGGAGGTGAAAATATCTGAGTGGACTTGTCTGGGGTGGAGTTAGTCTGAGTGGAGTCTAGGTGTCCAAATTATGTAGAGCCACCGAATCTAAGGACATTGAGGTCATGGATCTCCTTTTCACTTTCTATCACTGTCTCCTTTTCTTTTGAGACAGCTGTCTTTACAGCTTCTGCTACCTGTGTTGCAATCATAGCTCGGATTGATTCTTTTCTTTTACTTTTCTTGTGTCTTGGTTAGATCCTTTCTGGTTGCTTCTGGAAGCCTTCAATCTGTTGGAGGAGCTGCAGAATTTGGTCATACTTGTTTGGTTCTGTAATATCTTGGTATTCCATAGGGGCTTTGCCCTTGTTTTGACTTTTTGGCAAAGTCACATCCATCAACGGATTTGGTATGTCTTTACCGAAAGCCGTTTGCTCCAGACTAGCCATTGGTATTGTCGACCCAATGATATCTCTTTGAAGGTTTTTTAGCAAAACCTCAGCCATAAACGGACTTGATGTGTCTTTACTGGTTACCGCTTGAACCAAACTAGCTATTGAATTTGTACGCTCAATAGTACCTCTTTCTGCATTTAGAGGGAAATACAAACCCTTCTCATCCCACTTATTATAGACCGGGGGAGCAGTCTGTGGTGGATTTTTAGGTGGAAATCTGGTCTGGAATAGTTGTTTCTCCAATCTTGCTATCTTTTCCTGTAATTTCTGTTTTTCAAAAATCAGACAGTTTTTATTTTCATTTAATGTTCTTACCGTTCTTGACATTGCCTCGCAATGATCACAAAATAGGATTTTTCACTGCATATCCTTTGTAATAGAGTATTCTAAGGGAGTTTCCTGCATGGATCTTAAGGAAGGAGAAACAAAATAGTTAGGTCCTAAGTAGCTTCTAGCTACATCTAGTGCTTCTGACAAATTATAGAAACCTTTATAAACTGGATTTTTAAAGTTCTTAATAGTGTCTGCTACTTCTATCCAAGTATGAAAAACACCTACTAAATTACCTTGGAGAACTGCATAAAACTTGTATCCTCTTTGGTTCTGACTAAATATTTATGATAAGGAATTCATGGCTGCTAAGAAATATTTTTGGTCTTTTCTAGTAAATGCAATCCATAAATTATCTAAGATGCATTGTTGTTCTTTTGAAGTAGAAATATGAGAATATGTTCTGAAAGGAGGATTGCCATTTGCAAAAACAAAAAGCTCTTGGTTTCCGAATCTCAATCATTCTTGGGGGGGTTCCTTGGGGGGTTCTACTTTCACTGGTCTGCTGACTGTTCTGTGGTGGAAACATATTGTCTGGACGGATACCTGGTTGTGGTGGTGGTCTTGCCATCTGCATATTGTCATAAAAAGTATTCATTAGATCATAATCTTATGGTGTTGGCAAGAGATAAGAAATTCGTGTATTGATTAATTGTCTCCTAACTAGGTTTTCATAACCATCCTCATAAGGATCAAATTGTTCAGCAAGGATGTATCAAAAATGCTTATCATAGATGCAGTTAATACTTATATAAAAAGCTTTGATAGAACATAATTGCAAAAAGTGGAATAAAGTAAAATTTATATCTGTATAATCGAGGAATGGATTTGGAAAGTTGCTAATATTAGGGTGTACCATATCATTATCTATTCCATCATCCTGACTTATAACTATTGTTAGAAACACTTCTGATGTGGATAGTGCTCCAAGTTTTTCGAGACTTTTTGCCTTTTGCTTAATAATTTGAGCATACATTTGTTTTCGAATTTCTTTTAACCTGTTGGATATAATTGTACCATGTGGTTCTTTAACCCACCAATATTCTAATAGCTCATAAAGAGTTGTTACATTGTTCATTTTAGTAATTACATAAATGAATTCATTTTCTGTGCAATGTTCTAAAAAGGCAATGACTTCAATCAATACTAGGTCTTCTTGAGTTACATTATAAGTTTGTGGATGCTCATCCACATTAAGTAAGTCAAAAGATGTACCTATGTTGGTGAGGGTATTATTTCCCATATCCACTAGAGCATATTGATGGAGCAAGCGGCTAAGAGTATCGGGTAAGATATTAGTACTGCCTTTGATGTGCTCAAAAGTGATCTGGGCGCTATGGTGAAGGCACCAATCTAGAAAATTAAGCCAACGCCGTCTAGAGCTACGTTTAGGTTCTAAAGCCATTTTTTAATGAAAGGAAACGATGGCTTCACAGTCTGTCCGAACAGTTATTTCTTTCTTGGAAATAATAAATAGTTCAAAACAATCTAAAGCATAAGAGATGGCTAATAATTCCGTATCAATACTGCTAATGTTATCTTTTTCTTTGTATTTACCACTAGCATAGCGGCAAATTCTTTCTAAAATTTTATCGGAATACTTATTTGGTTTAGCAATCAAAGTTGCGCCCCAGCCTGTGTTGCAGCAGTCTGGTTCTATAATTAGATAGTCAGAATCTAATGGTAATGCTAATTCTTGAAGTTATCTAAGCAAGCTCTTAATTTGTTGGACTAAATTGACATCTTCTTGGTTAAAATATCTTTGTCCTTTATGGGAAGTTTTTGCATATAAGGGTCTTGCAATTTTGCCTAAATTCTTTATAAATGGCCTTGCATAATTGACCAACCCTAAAAATTGTTGGAGTTGTTTTAATTCTTCTAATTTGTCTGGAAAATCTAAAGCTTTTTGGGCAATAAGGGGTTGTAACTTAATCTTTCCATGCCCGATAATGGCTCCTAAAATTTCGATTTGTGGCTTATATAGTGGCATCTTTGTCTTGCTAATTATGATACCATGATTAATAAATTCTAAAATAATAATCTACAAATGACCTCTGTGTTCTTGCCTTATTTTACTAAAAACTAGAATATCATCTATATAAACAACAGCAAATTTTTCGTGTTATAGAAAAATTTCATCCATCTTTCTTTGGAAAACGGATGGTGCATTCTTAAGGCCAAAAGGTATAACGAGCCATTCAAAATGTCCTTGGGACATGTAAATGCTGTCCATTCTATACTCTCAGGATGCATCTTTATTTGCCAAAATCCGGATTTTAAATCAAATTGACTAAAGATGTTACATCCTTGTATTTAATTTATTAATCTGATTTTGTCTGGAATATCATATGCATCATATCTGGTATTGTCATTTAGTCTTTTGTAATTAATTGCCATTCGACATTTTTCTTTAGCTATTTCTCTATGTTTTCTAACAATAAAAGCAGCAGACCTATGGGGACTTTCGGATCTCCTGATAACTCCTAATTTTAGTAGTTCTGTAATATGCATTTTAAAATCATCCATCAGGAGTTGTAATTGGCCATAGTGGTTATAGGAGTGGCAATACCCCCAGAACGAGAGTAGACGATTAGAAAGAACCCGAAAATAAATATAAAACTAAAGGAAGAAGACAACCTTTAGAGCAACCAATTAAGTTTCAGACTAGAAGAGAAGCTCAAATTCTAAACCTAGCTGCCCATGATCCACAAGCTTGGTCAAATATATTAGACGTATGGAAATATACATTGATAGGAGATTATTATAGAACATCTTTAAACTTAGAAACAGAAGAAATGTACAAGTATTTAGAAACGTTTTTTGGAGAAAGTATCAGGGCCTTATGGGAAGCCTTTAAAGTATCATATGTGGAAGATTATAATACAAAGCTGATGCTAGGCCCCAATCCCTATAATTTTGTAAATAAAATACAAGCTTTAGTTACAGGAGAAAATCCGAATACGGAAACGATAGGATTACAAAAGGATGCTATCAGAACTTTAAAACAATTAAGTCTATACAAATGGAAGTATATAAAGAAATTTTTTAATGATTATTTTTATTACACTTGTATTTCAGGAAATGCTTTTAAAGAAGATTTAGGAGACAAATTATTTAGAAAACTCCCTGGAGCCTTAGGAATAGAAATAGCAGAAAATGGAAAAATTGGCCAGAAGTAAGGACAGTCGGACCAGATCCCCCACGGTCAATAGGACAAAGAATACAACATGTTATTAATGTATTAAAAGACAAATGTACAAAAATACAAATTCAGAAACAATTAAAAAATTCAGATTATGGGTTTTGTAAAGAAATATACACTCCTCAGACATATGGTATAGGAGAAAGAAAAACTAGAACTTATAAAGAACATAGCACATACACAAAAGAAAACACAAAGTATAGAAAGAAAAAAAATATTTTTTAAGAAAATCAAACAGATGAAAACCATATCTAGACCCTCAGATACATGTTAGAAAGTTTAAGTCAAATAGATTTGTTACCGCTAAATCTGGTGTGGGGGCAAACAGATAGTATTTGTGGATTCTTAGGAAAACTGAATAATCAAACCTTGACCTTCACCAATGTGTTTGGCCGTTGACTCCCGCCGTTCACTTGTAAAAAGTGCGATACACCGGGGTTGATCCCGGTGACGCACCCTCCGACGCTCAAGTCAGTAATCAGAGAAAGATTATGAGAGAGCGTGAATTGGCAAAAGATTGATTACCTCTTAATGGTGGTGGATGAGGGGTATTTATATCCGTCTTTGGGATCAGATTAGGAATGAAATCCCTAATTCCCAGTAGAAGGATAGAGCGAATCAGGGCCGTTGATTGAATGCAATCAGAAACCCTAATCCTATCCCGCTAGATCGGGTTTGCTGCGGGTTGGAACCCGTGCCCAGTTGAGATGGATCCGTTTGCGGGTTATTGGGTCTTAGGAGAGGGGACCTAGTACCCGTTTTAGACCCATTTGTAGGTGAAATTACCATTTTACCCCAAAGCTTTGAGATTCGCACCTGATTTGGACGGTTCCGATTTAACCCCATTTTAAGCCATATCACGAGCCCCCCACTCCCGAAGACTGAGTTTGATCAGCCTTTGAGGAGTAGTTTCACTGTTTTAATGGCTTGCAGGGTGGTATCGGAGTCCAAACGAGAGATGTTGAATCTTTGTATGTGGTATTATGGCAATTTTCGAAGCTATTTGCGCGCTCAAGGTTACTCTTGATCTTTCTTCGACTTCTGGTGATGTTTCCTAACTTTGCGAAGTGGTGATTTGTCATTCGGGGGTCTTAATTAACCTTTCCAAGCAATAAATATCTATCCAGGGTTTCAAAGATATTTTCCTAGATTTATAATTATTTTTTAGAATTTTTAATTAATTTTCCCGAATTCTAAATCATTTTTGCAGTATTCAGGTAGATGATTTGATGTTATTTGCATCGTTTCATGGCTTAGATGTTTTGACTTCGCCGCCGACCCCTTCCGAGCTTACGCCATGAAGAAGGCTGAGGTCCATGGGGGTTCGGCACTTTCTGCCGAAGCGCACAGATACTTCGGCCAGGCTATAGGCACGTTCGGCGGGTCTTTGGCAGAGTTCGGGGTAGTTTCCTCCCAGTAAGAGGGTCGGTGCCGAGAGCGCTCGGCAGCATGTGCTGAGGTCCACATTTTCCATGTAACATGGTCGGTGGCCAGAGCGCACGGCAGCATGTGCCGAGGTCCACATTTTTCATGTAATATGGTCGGTGGCAAGAGCGCTCGGCAGCATGTGCCAGGAGCCACATTTTCCATGTAACATGGTCGGTGGCAAGAGCGCTCGGCAGCATGTGCCGAGGTCCACATTTTTTATGTAACATGGTCGGTGGCAAGAGTGCTCGGCAGCATGTGCCGAGGACCACATTTTTCATGTAACACGGTCGGTGGTAAGAGCGCTCGGCAGCATGTGCCGAGGGCCACAT
Source organism: Hemerocallis citrina (assembly GCA_017893485.1). Lineage (NCBI taxonomy): Eukaryota > Viridiplantae > Streptophyta > Magnoliopsida > Asparagales > Asphodelaceae > Hemerocallis > Hemerocallis citrina. The sequence goes on from JACEHZ010000572.1 coordinate 483,450, forward strand.
TTTCTATGTAACCCGGTCGGTGGCAAGAGCGCTCGGCAGCATGTGCCGAGGTCCACATTTTCCATGTAACATGGTCGGTGGCAAGAGCGCTCGACAGCATGTGCCGGGGGCCACATTTTCCATGTAACATGGTCGGTGGCAAGAACACTCTGCAGCATGTGCCGGGGGCCACATTTTCCATGTAACATGGTCGGTAGCAAGAGCGCTCGGCAGCATGTGCTGCTGAGGTCCACATTTTCCATGTAACATGGTCGGTGGCAAGAGGATTGTGATTTTTCGAATCATGGAAAACGACAGGCTGAGTTGGAGACCCCTGAACTTCTGACAGATGTGACAGTCATTAATGCGATGACTGCTGATCTTCTGATGACTCTGACAGATGTGTCAGCCATTAATACAATAGTACAGCTGGGCGCGGTAAATAATGTGGCGATTCAGGTCGTTTTGTCGCCTTGTGTAAATGGGCTGGTTGTGTGGGCCCATTAACCTTGTTTTGCGTGCCCGGCTCTATAAAACTTCACCCCCTCTCATTTCTCACATCTCCGAATTTTTACTCAGGCGGTAATTTCTACTAGTGAGAGCTCACGGTGATAGTCGATTGCTTCTCCAGTGAATATTTCGACCGTTCCCATCAACTCAAAGGTAATTTATACTTAGTCGTTTTTTAAGTATAAATATGCCTCTTTCTCCTATATCCGAGCCCTCCCCTTCTGCCGCCGAAGTCCCTTCTCCGCATCGCCAAGATAAAGGCAAGAAGGTATTCGGTCGAGACAGTATAGTGGAAGACCCGAAGCGCATGGGGCCGTTCGGCAGGTATCCAGGACCACTGACAGGGCTTCAGCGGGTTCGAGAGCTTCCTGAGGAGCATGCCGAGCGTATCATTCATGGGAGGGGAAGAGCCTTCGAGGAAAATGAGGCAAGAGAGACCTCTGAGGCCGATGAGACCGTCTCTATTCTCATCCAGGAGGACTTGGTAGTGATCCGGGGTTGCTTCCAAATCCCGGAGGAGTACGAGCTTATGCTACCGGGTCTCGGGGTTAGGGCAAATTCACCGATGCCAGTAAACATGTATTTCTAGCCAGTCGACGCCTTCATTGTCGGGGCTCGGCTACCTCTCCACCCGTTCGCGATCAAAGTGCTGAGGTGGTTTGGGGTTAGCCCCATTCAACTGATGCCGAACGCGTGGAGAGTTATCAATGGGTTCGTACTCCACTGCCAAGCGGCTGGGATCGAGTCGGAGCTGAGGGTACTCCGGACTATCTACCGGCTTCATCAGCAGAATCGGTCGGAGTTCCGGTACTACCTAGCTCCAAGGCAAGGAGGTCGGCTCGTCGTCTGCCCCGACTCCATCAAGCACTGGCGAGATAAATACTTGATAGTGCGGGGCGTGGAGGCGTGGCCCATTCCCACCAGTTTTGTGGAGGAGGTGTCGAGGCGAGTGAGGGAGTTGCAGGTGCTTCACCCTCAAGAAGAGGAGGCAGTGCAGACTCTTCTTGACCGGCCGAAGTACGATTGGAGGGAGCTTACCAAGGACATTCTCTTCAGGGGAGGGCTCAGCCATGTAGACCCCAGTACGCGGCTCTTTCAATGCTCTTTTTTTTACCTTGCCTATTCTAACTTGTCTTTAACCGGCTTCTTATTTGATGCAGAGGCAATGGATTTCGACGCGGTGATGGCGCAGAGGGCTGCCCTCGGAAGTAAGGCCCCGCGAAGGCTCCGAGGGGCGCGAGCGAAGCCGAGGCTGTTGAGCCTCCGGTTGTGGTGACCCCGACCTCGGCCGCAGGAGTAGCCTCGGCATCGAATGAGGCAGGGGACTTCCCGATCTCCGCAGCTCTCGGGATGGGGACGCCCTCTCTGACGGCGACGGCCGAGGAGCTCCTCACTGAGGAGCACAAGAGGATCCATGTTTTGAACTGGCAGGTTCGGAAGCATGATGGGTTTCTCGGCGACTCCTTGGAGAGTATGTAGGTGGTCAAACAGCTGGGGATGCCAAAGGACCGAGCCACCATGGAGGCCGGCCTGGCGGGCGACAACGCCATTGAGATCGCGCGCTCGGCAGTTTCAGTAAGTGTCAAATTTCTGCCCTCGTTGGTTACTTTCTCTTTCGATTTTTTTCTAACTCTTGGCACCCCTTTTTTTTTTTGTAGATCATCGTCCACTTCGGTCATCTTTCGGAAAAGATGACAGAGTTGGAAAAGGAGCTGAAGCAGGAGACCGACCGGGCTCGGGCCGAGAAGGCTCGAATGGTCACAGAGCTCGACAAGCTGAGGGTCGAGCTCGAGGGGAGGTCGACGAGGGTCGAGTACCTCGAAGGCCAGGCCGCAAAGCTCGAGGCTGATCTTCTACGGCAGAAGGAGGAGTCGGCCAAACAACTGATCGAGGCAGCGAAGACCAAGGACGCCGCGGTGAAGGGGGCCAAAGAGGCCACCATGGAGAAGGCGCAGGGCTTCCTTGCCCAAAACATGGCCAAGGCCTATGCCAAGCCATCTCTCAGGTGTCGGAGCGATACCCTGAGGTGGACTGCTCGGGGTGGAGGCTGTTCCCGGACCATGTTGAGGGCTTCGACCCTGACTCGGAAAGAGAGGAAGAAGAATGCAGGGATGAGGACGACTACGAGGTTGAGGTCGTCGGCGAGGTGCAAATCACTGAAGTAACCCCGCTGGCGATTCAGCCCCCATCGGGGGGGTTTGTCCCCATCCACTCTCGACGCCCTGGGAAAGAGGTCGACCCTTGATTTCACATCTTCTTGTCTTTTTTTTTTGTTTTTTTTTGTGCTGTCCTGTATTGCCTAATTGCGGACTGGCCACCGCATTTTTTGTGATAAATGAAAGAAACTTTTGAACTCGACCCCACGTCACCTTTGAATAACCCCCCACCCCCCTTTGAAATTTGGCTAAGTGTTTAGAAGAACTTCCGCTTTAGTGCTTGTAGCTTTTATTCAGGGGTCGGATGAGGAGTGAACTTTTGACCATTTACTGAGCTCCGTTATTTGCCTTGATCTTTTCAGCTTGCCGAGGCGACCCATTCAGCCGAACGCACTCGCTCCGGGTAGAAGTTTGGGTCCGAGGATAGCTTGTGGTCGACGAGGCTGCGTTCGGCCAGATGCCGAGAGCGCCTCTATGAGGTCGAGTTGGGGTTGCGTAGGGCTGAGAGCAAGCGAAACCATCTGCAGGTGGTCTTAAGCCAATGAGACATCGAGATTCGGCATCTAGAGGGTCGGCTCGCCGATATCCCTCCTGTGGACGAGGAGGATGGCTCGTCGACAGCCTTCTCAAATGGGCTAAGGTTGAAGTGTCTCCAGCTATCTCTGTCGAAGATGACAGCGGAGAGGGACGATATGCTTACTGAGGTGCACCATTTGCAGATAGTGGAGGCTGAACTTCTGGCGGAGGAAGAGGAGCTGACCAAGGCGGTGAGCAGGTTGATGTCCGAACGTGATGAGCTGACGGTGGAGGTCGATGCATTGAAAAGAGCCACGGTGGATAGGGGCATCGAAGTCACTCACCTCCGCCGGATTATCGCCCATCGCCCCAATATCCCGAGCTCCGCCGTGCCTCCTCTCTTCGAGGTAGAGGCAGGAGACGAGTCTCTGAAATAGAGGATCGCTGAGTTGGAGGTTGAAGTGGCACGCCTAAAGCCGCACTCGAGACCAATTAACGTCAGGAGCACTTCAAGCACTCGCGAGGAGGGCGAGCGAGGCATTTCGTTTTATGAGCTCGCGACACGTTCTCCCGTAGGGCGACCAAGTACGGGTGATGCCCAAAGTGGCATGGCGATTTCATCGAGTGGAACATCTGTCGGTGCAACTGTCAGGGGCAGCGCCGATGACACATCTCAATTCGCTGGTTTAGGGACGAGTACCGGGATCAAGCATCGCCGCCCTCGGGTGTCTTTGAAGCGAAATATCCTTGCGCCAAGGAAGTGCTGAAGATTTTTTGTTTTCCAAGTTTTGTATTTTGTCTAAGTGTAACAAGTCGGCATCGTAGTTTTTGCTTTTGGAAGTCTTGTAGCTCAGTTGTACAGAAGATGCTGCTTTGTATTGTTTCCCCACACTTAATCGAAATGATGCTCATTCTTTCTTGAACTTGTGCGTTTTTGAACCCTTTTTATTATTGTGTTACTCGTGACTGTTTTTAGCGTGCCGAGGTCCGGAGATAAACTTTCGCTTGTTTGGGCCTCAGTGCCCAGAGCGCTTGGCAATGTGTGCCGAAGTCCATTGCAAGGTTTTTGCTTGTTTGGGCATTGGTGCCAGGAGCGCTCGGCAGCATGTGCCGAAGTCTACAGTAAGACTAGGCGGGCTGAGCACTGCTTCGAACCTCTTGGCTCCTGAATCTGTGAGGACGAGTTCCTTGCAGTGGAGAGCCGCCTATTGGAGGACTACTTTAACTTTTAAACGAACCATAAGAACCAGAGGTTAGCTCCTCAGGATCCTGGTCAAGGGTCGGCAATATATGAGATTCTAGAGGTGATTTCATAGTTCGGTATTTGCTCAAGGATTTGGGCGGTCGGGGACCTTCGACTTCGCCATCTCTTGAGGAAACACAAAGAATATAGCAAGTTCATATCACTGACCTTCCAATCCGTAAGGATCAAGAGATGCATACGAATGGTAGAGCTAGCATCAGCTTCTCCCATGTATAGTTTAGTTGTAAGGATTTCGCGCTAGGCGGCAAAACAAGAGTATATTTCAACAGTAGTGGGAGCAATTCCGAATGGCGAACCGCTTCTGGCTCGCTTAAGAGCGAGCCTGCGAGGGGGAGTCGAGCCAAGTGTTGGACTCCGAACTCGTCGTTAGAGTATGTTTCAACGGTTGTGGGAGCAATTCCGAATGGCGAACTGCTTCTAGCTCGCTTAAGAGCGAGCTTGCGAAGCGGAGTCGAGCTAAGTGTTGGACTCCGAACTCGTCGTTAGAGTATGTTTCAACGGTTGTGGGAGCAATTCCGAATGGAGAACCACTTCTAGCTCGCTTAAGAGCGAGCTTGCGAAGCGGAGTCGAACCAAGTGTTGGACTCCGAACTCGTCGTTAGAGTATGTTTCAATGGTTGTGGGAGCAATTTCGAATGGTGAATAGCTTCTGGCTTGCTTAAGAGCGAGCCAACGAAGCAGAGTCAAGCCAAGTGTTGGACTTCGAACTCGTCGTTAGGGTATAAAGAAGGTAAAAGTAGAGAGATGCAAGCAATTCACAAGTAAAATATGAAAAAATGTTCTTTATTGAAAACTAATGCTCGGCTGCTTCTAATTTGCGAGCCGTTATTACATTGGAGAAATAAAGAAGCAAAAGTAAAATACAAGTGAAGGGAAAGGAACGGTTCGACATCTGACGATACTCGGAGAGGCGTTCATGCGCTCTCTTGGTACTTCAAGAGATGGTCAGCCTTCCAAGTCCTGGGAATCTCTCTTCCTTCAAGGTCTTCTAGACGGTATGTCCCAGGCCGAACCACTTTGATGATCGTGTAGGGTCCTTCCCAATTTGGAGCTAGTTTACTCTTCGGACTGGGGAATGAGATAGCTAACTTTCCGAGGACCAAGTCCCCTTCTTTGAGGTTGGTGGGACAGACTCTCTTGTTGTAGGCCAGCTCGATCCTCCTTCGGTAGCTTTGCTGGCAGATCGAAGCTCTTTCACGGAGCTCATCAATCAAATCTAAATTCGCCCGAAGCTCCCTGGCATTCTGCTCTTCTTCATAGGTAATAAGGCGAGGAGAGGGTACACCGACTTCTAAGGGGATCATAGCTTCGAACCCATAGGTGAGATTGAACGACGACTCTCCTGTGGGGGTCCGTTTCGTAGTGCGGTAATTCCACAGTACGTTAGGGAGCTGATCTATCCATAAGCCTTTAGCGGACTTATCCAGCCTCTTCTTAATATCAGAAAGGATTTGCCGGTTGGCATTTTCTACTTGACCATTTGACTGGGGGTGGGAGACGGAGGAGAAGCATTGTTGGGGCGAGGTCTTCACACAGAGCTCGAAATGCGGCCCCTGTAAGGTGCCATTATCGGGTATGAGGACCCGAGGGACACAGAACCTGCAGATGACGTTCTTCCAGAAGAACTGAAGGACTTTGCTCTCGGTGATTGTAGCCAAGGGCTCGGCCTCTATCCACTTCGAGAAGTAGTCGATTGCCACGACTAAATATTTGAGTTGGCCAGGAGCTGGTGGAAACGGCCCTAGTAAATCCATCCCCCACATTGCGAAAGGGATCGGACTTGATAGGGACGCGAGGTAGGCTTTGGGTAGGCGACGAATGTTGGAATTTTTTTGACAAGAGCTGCATTACCGAACGTGTCGCTCAGCATCTTGTAGGAGGGTAGGCCAGAAGTATCCATAATTCAACACCTTTCGGGCAAGAGATCTGGACCCTGAGTGTGCTCCGCCTATGCCTTTGTGAAGCTCTTGGAAGGCGTATGCGGCTTGTTCGGGTGAGAGACACCTCAGATAAGGTCTGTCGTCAACTTGTGTGAAGGAGCATTTGTACAAGATCCCTTCAACAAGGGTGTACCGCTCCGCTCTGGTTCTAACTCGACGAGCTTTCTTAGGATGTTCGGGGAGGAGCCCATCCCTAAGAAATTCTACCAGGGGTTTTATCCAATTAGCTTGAAGTTGAACCGGTAGTGACTCCATTGAGTCAGAAGTTTCTTCTTCTATGCTTGGTTTCAGGAGCACTTCAATCAAGACGGTCTGCTCGAGGCCTTAGAGGGAGGAAGAGGCTAACTTGGAGAGGGCATCTGCTTGGGCATTTTCCTTCCTGGGGATTCACCGGATAAGTGCCTCTTCGAATAGAGCCATGAGATTTTGGAACTTGGCTAGATACTTAGCCATTCGATCGTCCCGCGCTTCATACTCGCCCAAGACCTGATTCACGACCAGCTGAGAGTCACTAAATATGCAGAGGTGTTGTGCCCCTGCTTTGCGGGCCATCCCGAGACCGGCTATAAGAGCTTCATATTCCGCTTCATTGTTGGAGGCCTTTGATGTGTCTAATTTTTATACAAATATTTGTATTCAATAACCCATTAAAAGTGCTTGTTTTCAATTATATTGTCTATAAGTCGTCTTGTTTCTCTAAGATTTCAATTGATTATTTATTTATGAAGAAATGAGATTTGTAATGCAAAAAGTGATTATTTCTGATAAAAAACAATAAAACAAAGAAAAATTTTTGATTTATTATTTTTAAGGATTTGTTAAATTTTATATGTTACAAATTAATAAAATAGGAGCAAAGTAGAATTTTAATTGTTATAAGGGTGTAAAAGGAAAAAATAAATTTACATGGATTTGAATAAGCCAAAAAGATAAAAATCTGTTATTTTAAGTTTATCTAATTAAAATTAAATTTAAATACTAAATTCTGATTTATATATTTGCAGATATATCCTAATCTACAAGTGAGATGATGACACATCCAAATCCTATTGCCGTACAAGACCTACTCCTATAAATAGCAGGCCAGCAAATACAAAGAAAGAAAGAGCAGCGAACGAAAAGAATAAAAAGTATACGAGAGAGAGAAACGAATTCTCTCTCTGTCTCGTTTTGCGTGTGCTCAGAGAAAACAAAGAAGAGAAGAAGCAGGCGTCCACGCATGCTTTGACTGGCTTCGTCCTCTTCCATCCTGACGTGGCGATTCAAAAAGCAGCAGGCAAGCACTTGCGGCTCAGCCCTCCTGATGCACAGATCCCGAGGCGGCACGAGTGACAGACGCGACAGAAAGCTTCGATCTGACTGGCGACAGGGCTTCGATTGGCGTGCGACAGATAACAGCGATTTGACGTGGCTCTTCTTCTTCTTCGTTCTGGTTTGGCACAGTCTTCAAGATCATTCGGATCCAGTTTTTGAGACAGAGGGGTTTACAATTAATTTTTTTATCTTTTTTCTCCTCTCTCTAATTTTTGTAATGCAATCCTTGAACAAAAATATTAATTGCAATAGTTTTATTATGAATATGTGCAACTAATTTCATTGTTGGGCTGATTGAAACCGTAGTCATGTAATGTTATAATCTTCTAATAACACTGCTTTCATCACTTATTGATTAAGCCTGATTGTATTGATAAAAAATTATAATATGAATCAAACTTGTTCAGAAGTTCTTAGGGCAGTCGACTGAGAGTGACAGCAAGTCGATTGACAGAAGAACCTGATGTTATCAAGTTTGCTTATTATAAAACTGACTCTGTTATATGAGTATAGAGATGACCCATATCCTATGCTCATAACTTGTAACACAGGAATCTTTAGGGGTTCTTAGTTTAATCAACTTGAAGGATCTAGATCTGATACCAATTTCTAGAACTTTGAGTGTTTGTTCGTTTCCATTGTTCCTATGCTTTCTTCAAAGTGCAACTTAGTAGATACCATGCTAAATACTTAAGGAAAGAAACGAATTAGAGTAGATACCATGCCTAATTCTTGGCCTAGGAAAATATTAACTTTAAGGAGTAGATACCATGCCCTTAAAGGAACAACATGAGTGATGAGAATGGTGTAGAAGGTCATCTAGCATTCTTAACTATAGGTGGAAATCAAGCCCAACTCATTTAATTGATATTTTTGATATACTACTTGATCAAGTTTTTTATCTCTTCATTTTCTTTCAAATAAACTTTTAGAACAAACTTTATGATTTGCATTTTTTTTTTCTTTGTTTTATTGATTAGTGAGTTAAGTACTACAATCTCTGTGGGATCGACCCTTACTTTTCACTACGCTTCTATAAACGATTCGTACACTTGCGAGATTTTAATTTGTGTCTAGTTTATCTATTTATTTAGATAGCTGAGATATACAACAGCCTTGAAGTTGATGCGGAGGGAGTATTGGAGGACGAAGTCATCTGGGCCTTCCAGAATGATCCCGGCTCCGCTCCCTTCGGTGCAAGAGGATCCATCTACATATACCGTCCAAATAGGAGGTCCGTTCGCCACTTGACTGACCTCGGAAATGGTGCTCTCAACTATGAATTCGGCTAAGGTCTGAGCATTGATTGCGGTCCGAGGCTGGTATGATATATCATGCTAGCTCAGCTCGATCGACCACTTCATGAGACGGCCAGAGGTCTCTGGCTTGTGCAGAACTTGCTTCAGCAGTTGGTTGGTAAGAACGACCACCGAGTGAGACTAGAAATATGGGTGAAGCTTCCTAGCTGCCATAACCAAGGCATATGCCATCTTCTCTAGCCTTGGATAACGAAGCTCGGCATCCCGAAGTACCTTGCTTACGTAATAGATGGGCTTCTGAGCCTTGTCTTTCTCCCTCACCAAGACAGCGCTGAGGGTTTGCTCGGAGGCAGCTAAGTAGAGGTAGAGTGTTTCCCCGGAAATAGGCTTGCTGAGGAGAGGGGGGTTGACTAGGTAGGCTTTAAGCTGATCGAACGACTCCTGTTGTTTTTGACCCCATTCGAAGCCCTTAGCCCCCCTGAGAGCCTTGAAGAAGGGAAGACACTTCTCCCTGACTTGGAAAGGAAGAGCCCTATAGCTGCGAGGCGCCCGGTTAGTTTTTGGACTTCTTTTATATTTTTGGGAGGAGCCATGTCTAGTATGGCTTTGATCTTCTCGGGGTTGGCCTCGATCCCTTTTTGGCTGACCATGAAGCCTAGGAATTTCCCCGATGAGACTCCGAATGCACACTTGTTCGGATTGAGCCTCATATCATGCTTCCTTAACACGTCGAACGCCTCCTGCAGATCGGTGACATGGTTGGCCTCACGGATGCTCTTTACAAGCATATCATCAACATACACTTCCATATTGCGACCGATCTGATTTTGGAAGACCTTGTTGATGAGGCGTTGATAGGTGGCACCTGCATTCTTCAACCCGAAAGGCATCACCCTGTAGCAGTAGAGGCCCTGATCGGTAACAAAGGAGGTCTTGGGATATCCGGGAAAAACATGCGGATTTGATTGTATCCGGAGAAAGCGTCCATGAAGCTGAGAAGCTCATGGTCCGAAGTGGCATCAATCAGGGTGTCGATGCTTGAAAAAGGGAATGGATCTTTGGGGCATGCTTTATTTAGGTCGGTAAAATCGATGCAGATCCTCCAGCTCCCGTTGGCCTTCTTTACCATCACAACATTTGAGAGCCATTCGGGATAACTGAGCTCCTGTATGAACTGAGCCTTGAAGAGCTTGTGCACCTCTTCTTTTATAGCTTGTTGGCGCTCGGGAGCAAATTTGTGCCTCTTCTGTTGAACCGGTCTGGACCCCGGTGCAACACTCAAGTGGTGGACGAGAAGCTCTTCGAAAATTCCAGGCATGTCGGTGGCTGACCAGGCAAAGAGGTCGCGGTTCTTTCTAATACATTGAACTATGTCCGAGCTTAGGGCAGACGGGAGGGTCTTGCTAATAAAGAACTTGCGGCTCTGATCTTGCTCAGAGAAGAGCACTTCCTCTAATTCATCAACTGGCTTGGACGTTGGCCGGACACCATCTTGGGGGATTTCAAGAGTTTCGAGGGAGAGGACTGGACCCCCAGTAGAAGTCATGTAGCATTTGCGGGCCATTTCCTGACTGCCTCTTACTTTCCCTACTCCTACCCGAGTGGGGAATTTCATCTTGAGGTGATAAGTGGAAGGGACGGCTTCGAGAGCAGCTCAACTGGGTCGGCCTAGGATCACATTATAAGCAGCAGGGACATCGACGACCATGAAGTCCATCGGTTCCGTTCAGGTGGTAGGAGTTTTGCCAGCGGTTATGTCGAGGGTGATCACCCCTTCAGTAGTCACTGGTACTCCCGTGAACCCGTGGAGTGTGTAGCTGGCGGGCTTAAGTTTGTCCCAGGATAGTTTGAGCCCCTTGAAAGCAGCGAGGAAGAGGATGTTAACGGAACTGCTATTGTCCACCAGGATCCTCTCCACTTTAAAATTCGCCATATGGAGGTTGATGACTAGTGCGTCACAATGGGGGGTTCGGATACCCTCAAGGTCTTCATCTGAAAAGGTGACCGGTACTCCGAGGCCTTTGGGAGGGGCCATGCCATGTACTGAGTTGACTTCCCTTATGAAAGCCTTTCGAGAGGAGTTGGAGGTGCCTCCCATGGGGCCTCCATGGATGAGATGTAGGATGCGTTCCTCTTCGAACTCTGGAGTTTTGTCGCGTTCGGGACGCTTGTTAGCTCCCCGAGGGGGGGGAGGAAGATCGGTTCGGTCCTTTCTCACGAATCTGGCCAGCTTCCCCCTCTAGATGAGGGCTTCTATCTCGTTCTTCAAGGCTCGACAATCATTGGTGTCATGTTCATGGTCCCGGTGATAGCGGCACCACTTCTCTTTGTCCCTCTTCTTGCCAGGGGTGTTCATTTTCGGGGTAGGAGGTAGCACCCCTTCCTTCTCAACCTTCATGAGAATAGTGGAAATGTTGGTGTTAAGAGGGGTGAATTTTTCGAATCTGGGAGGAGGGCGGTGCTGACCGCTATTATCCTTTTGGAGCTTCTTGGCTCCTTCTTCTTCTATTCCCTTCCTCTTGGATCTGGAGGAGGGCCCCTCAAAGTTGGGGCGGTGCTCAGCTTCCTCAGCCCGAATATACTTCTCGCTTTGGAGAAGGAGGTCCGAGAAGTTCTGCGGGGGCTTCTTAGCTAGGGAGGACCGAAGACTGGAGTTAAGGACATTCGATTGGAATGCCACTGCAGCGACCGACTGGTCGAGGGAAGCGATGGACCTGGCTTCCGCGGTGAACCTTTTCACATAGTCTCTTAGCTTCTCACCCTTCTTCTGGTTGAGATAAAGTAGCGAAATGTTGGTCTTCTCAGTTCGACGGCTACTTACGAAGTGGGTGACGAAGAGGGTCTCGAATTGTTCGAAGGAGAATATTGAGGATGGGGCGAGACGAGAGTACCATTCCCAGGCCGGACCCTTGAGAGTAGCGGGGAAGGTCTTGCACAGCAGCGCATTGGAAGCTTGGTGGATTAGCATGAGGGTCTTAAAGCTTTCGATGTAGTCCACAGGGTCGATTTCCCCAGAATAAGTCTCGAATTGTGGAGGCTTAAAGCCCATTGGAACGGGCGCCTCCATGATGGCTCGAGAGAAAGGAGGTCGACTTGGGCGGAGGGTCCTTCCTTTAAGCTTTTCTTCTCTGTCTAGTTGACCCAAGCACCTCTCCATTTCGTGGAGACGACGGTAGACAGTGTCATCCCTTCGACGGTAATCAAACGAGTCCCTGGACTCATCTTCGTACGAGGGAGAGTGAGGGCTACGACGACGGTAGCTCCTGGAGTGGTGAGGACTAGAAATGTGCTGGGGGTTGCTAGGAGCTGGGGGAGGAGTTAGGGACCATTGGCAAGGACTTTAGACCCGGGGGGGGGGGGGGGTAGGAACCCTCTGAGCATTGTTGTTGTTGTGTCGGAGATTGAGGGCTTGCAAGATGGTTGCTTGGAATTGCTGGAACTCGGCACGAGTGATGGGTGCGTCATTGTTCCTGGGGGGTCGCCGATCTTCAGGAGAGTGAGGTCTTATCCTATGGTGGCCGGGGGACTCTCTCTGCCCTCTGCGGAGGGGGACCTTCTGTATTCTCTGTGATGAGGAGATCGTTCATTTGGACGGTGTTGGCGGGAGGCTACCTCTCGGGCCCGCCTTTCATCCAAATGGCGGCGAAGATCCTCTTCTTTGCGCCGATTGTCGAGGGTGTTGCGGAGGTCTTCTGATGCTCGGGGATTGTGAGATGCCATGGAATCAGTAGAGGGGTTGTGCACGGAGACGTGATCATGTTGGAGGGGTTGTTTCTGAGGATTGGGACGGGAGCCCCCCGCGCCGGCGTTCTGGAGGCCGGTTTGGCCGCGAGGGGGTTGAAGATTCTGAGGAGGAAGTTAGTCCTGCTACGGGGCCTGGTTAGGTTGAGGGGTAGGTCCTGTTGGCTGGACGATTTGGAGGGGGACCTCCTGTTGTTGTTGAGGAGGAGTGGGTCCACGGTTGGACCCTCTGGATCTTCGCTTTCGAGGAGGCATGGCTAGGCGGATCTGACCAACGGGAAGAGGAAAGGCTGCTATTCTCTGGTTCCCACAGACGGCGCTAATCTGTTACTGCTAAATCTGGTGGGGGGGCAAACATATAGTATTTGTTGATTCTTAGGGAAACTGAATAATCAAACCTTGACCTTCACCAATGTGTTTGGCCGTTGACTCCCACCGTTCACCTGCAAAAAGTGCGATACACCGGGGTTGATCCCGGCGACGCACCCTCCGACGCTCAAGTCAGTAATCAGAGAAAGATTATGAGAGAGCGTGAATTAGCAAAAGATTGATTACCTCTTAATGGTGGTGGATAGGGGGTATTTATAGCCCCCTTTAGGATCAGATTAGGAATGAAATCCCTAATTCCCAGTAGAAGGATAGAGCGAATTAGGGCCGTTGATTGAATGCAATCAGAAACCCTAATCTTATCCCGCTTGACTGGGTTTGCTGCGGGTTGGAACCTGCGCCCAGTTGAGGTGGATCCGTTCGCGGGTTATTGGGTCATAGGAGAGGGGACCCAGTATCCATTTTAGACCCATTTGTAGGTGAAATTACCATTTTACCCCCAAGCTTTGAGATTCGCGCCTGATTTGGACGGTTCCGATTTAACCCCATTTTAAGCCATATCAAGATTGTATAAAAATAAACTCGAATGTTATACATGTTGTAGCTCAGAACATTTGAGTAGGACTTGTCCTAAAAGAATAAATAGACACGATAAAAATAGCATACTCATAGAATGCACAAATGAGGATTTAATTAAAATTGACGAAACATTATCTGATTCTGAATCAATTTATTCGATCGTCACCATAGAAGATTTTGATGAACAAAATGACACAAAAGAAGATAAACAACCAAATGAATTAATTGAAGATTTTGCACCATTTCCCAATATAGCAGAAATAGACTTCTCTGATTTAGACACGATGAACATAGAATCAACTAGTAAGGGACAAATGGCTCCATCATTGTCAACCTCAAGCTTATTGGAAACTTGTGAACACTATTGGCAAACCCGAATAGGTATGGATAGCATGCCATGTTTATTTTGCAAAGGGTATCCCAGTAAGACGGATAGAACAAAATGTTCTAAGTGTTATCAAGAAGGTTGCATGAAATGCATAGAAAAGAACTACAATATCACAATTAGTTATTCAATACCCAAACCAACAGTAAATACTGATGAAGTAAAAATCCTACGAAAAAGAATAGAAAATTTAGAAGATACACAGAAACTCCTTTATACAAAGGTAGAACCAATAGAAGAAAGGCTAGACAGAGGAAAAATGGTAGTAGACCAAAGCGAACCAAGAACAGATCCTTATCAAATTGATATAATTCAAATATGCAATAAAGATAGACTAAGGGCACTAAAAGTTAGATGTGTGGTAAGAATGATGGCCTATGAAGTAAAATGCCTAGCAGTAATAGATACAGGGTGTACGAACTGTATTATAAATAAAGATATAATCAATACATAGTAAAAGCCTCGAAACCTGTAGCAGCCCAACAAATGGATGGAAAGGTTTTTACGTATGATGATCTGTTAATCCCAAATAGTAAAATTAGATTTGAAACCAATTGTGGAGAAAGTATAGAATACACATTACCTAAAGAATCCACATGGGTTAAACAACTTGACCTAAGCAATGATTTGATTTTGGGATTAAGCTTCTTATTAAAGGATAAAGGCAGTATGCTAATAAGTAAAGATTACTTGCAGTTGCAGAAACATACAATCTTGACACCAGTTTATACACATGATGAACCAACCATGATAAGAGAACTAGAAAATCCCAAAGAAGAAAAAGAATGCAATTGTCCTCATGAAAGGCAATGTGAGTTACATAACGTAATTCCCAATGACGATTACAGTGATAATGACATAGATAGAGAGTATGAGATAGAAGTCCACACAGACTTTATGAATCTAGAACATCTTTATTACACACTCATAAGTGAACAAGATATTGAACAATTAATATCAAAAATAGAAAAATTAGGAATAATGGGTGAAGAAGTACTAAAGTATTGGGATAAAGATAAGGTCATGTGTAAGCTAGATATTATAAACCCCGAATATAAAGTTAGAACAGTAAAAATAAATGCCACAAACCAAGACATAGATGATTTTAAAATGCATATTACAGAACTAGTAAAATTAGGAGTTATCAGGAGATCCGAAAGTCCCTATAGATCTGCTGCTTTTATTGTTATAAAACACAGTGAAATAGCTAGAGGAAAAAGTCGAATGGTAATTAATTACAAAAGACTAAATGACAATACCAGAGATGATGCATATGATATTCCAGACAAAACCAGATTAATAAATCAAATACAAGGATGTAACATCTCTAGTAAATTTGATTTAAAATCCGAATTTTGGCAAATAAAGATGCATCCTGAAAGTGTAGAATGGACAGCATTTACATGTCCCGAAGGACATTTTGAATGGCTCGTTATGCCTTTTGGCCTTAAGAATGCACCATCTATTTTCCTAAGAAATATGGATGAAATTTTTCTAAAACACAAAAAAATTGCTGTTGTTTATATAGATGATATTCTAGTTTTTAGTAAAGCAAGGCAAGAACACAGAGGTCATTTATAGATTATTATTTCAGAATTTATTAATCATGGTATCATAATTAGCAAGACAAAGATGCAGCTATATAATCCACAAATCAAATTTTAAGGAGCCATTATCGGGCATGGAAAGATTAAATTACAACCCCATATTGCCCAAAATGCTTTAGATTTTCCAGACAAATTATAAGAATTAAAACAACTCCAACAATTTTTATGGTTGGTCAATTATGCAAAAACTTTCCAGAAAGGACAAAGATATTTTAACCAAGAAGATGTCAAATTAGTCCAACAAATTAAGAGCTTGCTTAGAGAACTTCCAAAATTAGCATTACCATTAGATTCAGACTATCTAATTATAGAATCAGACGGCTGCAATACCGGCTGGGGCGCAACTTTGATTGCTAAACCAAATAACTATTCCGATAAAAATTTAGAAAAAATTTGCCGCTATGCTGGTGGTAAATACAAAGAAAAAGGTAACATTAGCAGTATTGATGCCAAACAATTAGCCATCTCTTATGCTTTAGATAGTTTTGAACTATGTATTATTTCCAAGAAAGAAATAACTGTTCGAACAGAGTGTGAAGCCATCGTTTCCTTTCATTCAAAAATGGCTTTAGAACCTCAACGTAGCTCTAGATGGCATTGGCTTAATTTTCTAGATCGGTGCCTTCACCTTAGCACCCAGATCACTTTTGAGCACATCAAAGGCAGTACTAATATCTTACCAGATTTCCACCGAAAAATCCACCACAGACTGCTTACCCGGTCTATAATAAGTGGGATGAGAAGGGTTTGCATTTCCCTCTAAATGCAGAAAGAGGGACTATTGAGCCTACAAATTCAATAGCTAGTCTGGTTCAAATGGCAACCAGTAAAGACACATCAAGTCCGCTATGGCTGAGGTTTTGCCAAAAAACCTTCACAGAGATATCATTGGGTCTACAATACTAATGGCTAGTCCGGAGCAAATCGCTACAGGTAAAGACACACCAAATCCATTGATGGCTGTGACTTTGCCAAAAAGTCAAAAGGGCAAAGCCCCTATGGAATACCAAGATATTACAGAACCAAACAAGTATGACCAAATTCTGCAGCTCCTCCAAAAGATTGAAGGCTTCTAGAAGCAACCAGAAAGGATTCAACCAAGACACAAGAAAAGCAAAAGAAAAGAATCAATCCGAGCTATGATTGCAACACAGGTAGCAGAAGCAGTAAAGACAGCTGTCTCAAAAGAAAAGGAGACAGTGTCAAAGAGTGAAAAGGAGATTCCTGGAGATAAATTGCTTCTATCCCAAAGAGACAACCCGTCAGACACCGGAGATAGTGACAACAACAATCCCATGACCCCAATTTCCTTAGATTCGGTGGCTCTACATAATTTGGACACCTAGACTCCATTCAGACTAACTCCACCCCAGACAACTCCACTCAGAAATTGTCACCTCCACTCAGAAAGGTGTGGACAGATTAACACCTCCACTCAGAAAGGTGTGGTCTCCAGAAAGCCACGTGTAAAGAAACCTCCACCCATCCCTCCACTCAGAAAGGTATGGACTCCAGATAGCAACATGTAAAGAAATGTCCACTCAAAAAGAACCCATCAGAGAAGTGCAGATTCTCCTTCAAGTGCTCCTCTCCAGCAAAAAACTCTATAAATACCACCCATCTCCTCTTCCACAAGGCATCCAATTCCTTACCCCGCTTCAAAAACTCCTCTTGTACTCCAATGTTCTCCCTCACCACCACTTTGTAATATATTGCATGTACTGTAAGGAACAATCTCCTCAAGCTTGAACTCATTGTAAGTTTTTCTTAGATTGTTAAGGGATTTCCCGAAAGGAAAACCTCTTTACTATGTATTAACTATGTTCCCCAAATAAATAAAATTTTGTATTATATGCCTAGTTTGTAGCTTTGCTCCTCTTATCCTTTTTATTCTAAGTATATCATAATAGCATAGTTAGGTCGTATAACCAGAAGTGACCCTGTAGGCAAAAAAGGCCGACTCTTGAGGAAAGGCTGTGAGTATGCCCTAAGAAAAAATTGATTATGTTTGGCTGAGAAGTTAAACAGGACCTAGCTCACCTTGATATATCTTAGCTTAAATATATATATATATATATATATATATATATATATATATATATATATATATATATATATATATATATATATAAATATAAAATAATAATAATAATAATAATAATAATAATAATAATTTTACTGTAACTACAGTAAAACGGGAACATAGAAATACATAATTTAGAGGGGGAGTATCCAGTAAGGATAAGTTTAAAAATTGATAACTCGTATTTCCATTTAGATTGTGTATGTGACAGTGTAAAAATGGCCTGAGGCCCAACCAGGGCCCAATACAATTCCTACTCAGAAAAGCAAAAATAACAACCTGGTTCGGCTCCGGACCACCTCAGGGTCGGCGCCGAACCTCGTGTTTGCCCTCACAGTGCCGGCCTCCTCGTACTGACGAGCCTCAGTATCCCCCGGAGTCCGATCCGGAGCAGTCCCTCAGGCCGTCCCCCCTCTCTGGCGGGGCAGAAGGATGACCTGGCACAGCCTAGGCCCTCCGATTCCCCCAGAGGCACAGAGGGCTCACGATGGGCCACGTCAGCTCCAAATACCGCCAAGGGTTTCGCCACGTCAGCCCTATACCACTCCTGGTATCGCCACGTCCGCCCTAAACCCCCTGGGCCTTCTGCCACGTCAGGCCCATGGGCTTTCGGATCCGAACCCGGCCCCCAAGTGGAACCAAACCCGGTTGGGATTCTCTATAAATACTAGACCCACACCCACCTTTTTGAGGTAATCAATCTTTTGCCACTTAAATATACCTAGTTATTGCTACTCTCTCACAGAGACTGACTAGAGCGTCGGAGGGTCCGCCACCGGGACAAACCCCGGTGTTTCAGGACCGTCTGCAGGTACACAAGACCTCGGATCCGACCCTTCCGATCCGAGCCCAACCTTCAACATCTTTCCGAGCTCATCGTAGGTCCCAGAAGGTCAACTGAAGGTCGGCAGACGAGCGGCAATCTCCTTCAATACAAATTGAGTTCGAACTCACACCTGGTGCTTCCACACGTTTCTCAGAAATAAACAGCATCAGGTTGGTGCCGTCTGTGGGAAACAGCTGCTCCAGAAGCCGATCCGACCCAGACCCTCAAAGGCCATCGACAGCCGAATCCTCATGGCCTCCAAAGGCAAGGGGGCTGCTTCCTCCGTCAACCAACGGGACTCGCCCCCACCCGCCGATAAAGCCAGGCCACGCCCGTCGAAACACAAGGCTCCCTCTCGGGAGTCCCAAAGGAGCGTCGGCCGGCCAGCCCAGCCCGACCTCCGGGGAATAATCCTCAACCGCAAGATTACCCGCAGCAGGGGAAGGGCCGCTTCCAACCCGGTCCCGAACCGCCCGAGGCCACCGCCCGAGGTGCGCAGACCCGCGCTCAGCCGAGTCGGAAGACAACCCTCGGACCAACCAAACCGGCCAAAAGAGCCCCCGTCACTCATAAGGAATTCCAAGACTTCCAAAAAGAAATGCTGGGAGCCCTCCGACGGGCCCCCAGGGAAGAAACCCTCCATTCCCAAACGGGGTCGGACGCCGAAGCCAGCGCGTCCCGCCCTTCAACGATCCAGCCGGAAGACGATGACGTACTCCTAAGACGCCTACAAGAAATGGAGGACTGCCTCGATCACATAGGGGACGGCGGCCAAAGAGTGGCTCAGGGGTACAGACCTGTTCGTCCACCCTTCTCCGCCCCCATCCTCCAAGCGGAAATACCCCGGAATTTCCGACCCCCTCAATTCGAGACCTACGACGGCGAGGGAGATCCTGCTGATCACATGGAGGGTTTCAAAACCCTCATGATGATTCACAGCGCCTCGGATCCCCTACTCTGCCGAGCCTTCCCCGCCACCCTTCGGGGTCCAGCTCGCGAGTGGTTCTCGAAACTCGCCCCCGGCTCCATTTACTCCTTCGACCAACTCGAGGGCAATTTTCTTGCCCATTTTGTCACTAGCCGGAAGGCCGAAAGGACCAGCGCCTCATTACTTGGGCTCAAACAGATAGAGGGGGAATCACTCAGAGTGTTCGTCCGGAGATTTACCGCTGAGGCAAGGTCGGTCTCCTCCCTCGACCCAGGCGTCGCCTCAGCGGCATTCCGACACAACGTCCGCCCCGGACAGCTGAAGGCCTCTCTGGCCAAGAGACCCCCCGTCGACTTTTCCGACCTCCTTAATAGGGTCGAGAAATACATTAGGGCAGAAGAGGCCCTTAATCCCGAAGATGCCAGGGATGCCACCGGGAAAGGAAAGCGGAAGACCGAGGAAGTCGAACCACCAAAGAAAGCTCCAAGGGACCCGGGGGCCATAAAGAAGGTCCCGCCAGTCCCCCGCTTCGAGAGGTACACTCCCCTGACGCATAACATCTCCGCCATCCTCTTGGAAATCGAGGACAAGGGCATTGTCCGACTACCCCCCCGATCTAATAACAACAAGAATCGAGACCAGCGCTTTTACTGTCGCTTCCACAGAGATCACGGGCACGAAACCGACCAATGCCGAGCCCTGAAGGACGAAATTGAAGAACTCATTTCCAGAGGATACCTCCGAGAGTTTACCCGAGAAGGCCCACGGGATCGGCGAGACGCTAGGAACCGGAGGCAATCGCCTCCGAACCCTGCTCCAAACCAGTCCCAGAGTCGGGACCCCGACTCCGAGGGAGCCGCGGATATCCCTTTCATCTTGCACTGTGTCCACGGAGGGCCGATGGGAGGTGAATCAAACACTTCCAAAAAAGCCTTCCTTCGAGAGGTGAACGCTGTCAAAGACAACCCCTCGCCCAAACTACAATCAAGGCCGGTCTCCTTCTCAGGGGAAGACCTTGAAGGTGTTCGCTTGCCCCACTGCGATGCTCTCGTCATCAACCTCCACATGGCTAATTATGAGGTCCGCAGGATCCTCGTCGACAACGGTAGCTCGGTGAATATTCTTTTCCTCGAAGCCTTCGAAAATCTCAGGTTACCCCGAGGAAAACTCAAGCCAGCTGGGTACACCCTGCACGGGTTCTCAGGCGTCCCTGTCGTAATAGAAGGGATTGTTACCCTCGACGTTACCGCCGGGTCGACTCCTGTCAAGAGGACCGAATCCATGGACTTCATGGTGGTCAACGTCAAGGCGGCCTACAACGCCATACTTGGCCGGCCTGGACTATGCTCCCTACAAGCGGTGCCTTCGGCTTACCATCTGAAGCTCAAGTTCCCCACCCCTCAAGGAGTCGGCATCGTCCGAGGCAACCAAGAAGCAGCGCGATCATGCTACATGACCACCGTCGGTGGAGGTGTGTTCCCCCTCGACGCCGGACGAGCATAGACTATGGCCCGGCTAAATGTAAATCTTTTTTTTGGTGTAAACCCTCGTTTGTAAAGGGCTGCCTTAGCGGCCCTCCCTACCTTATACTAAAAATATCCCTTTTTATCCGAACCCCAAATGTCTCGATAATCTCAATACGAGTCCGGACCGAAGGTCCTTCCTAAGGCCCCACTTCGATCCCTCGCGGAACGATGGAGCCAGACCTTGCCTCCGACATTTCGTACCACGTCGCTGGCCGGAGCGAGGAGGGAAAAGGATTCTTCTTTCATACCCCTTTATTTTTCGTTCCAAAGAAAAAAAATAAAACGAAAGAAAAACAAAGACCGTTACAAGACCGCTCCACTCTTCTCAAATCAGGTAGATCAGGGCCCCTCGGGCCCAACGAGGGACAAAGAGTACTTCGACCAAGCAACTAGGGGCCCCTCCCCTCGTTGTGATATTCCTTAGCCTCAGCCACAATCGACAGTCCAGCCACCGAACTCTGGGCGTCACCCGGTCGCGCCCACTGCAACAGCAGCAACGCAGAGAGAACCCCCTCCGCCTGTCGACCCAAGGAGGAAGAGAACGAGGCACCCAACATCGCCTTGTGACGAGGCATCTCCATCTCCTTCTCCACAAAGACGTCGCGAGGTAACCCCCCAGGAGAGGACCTCGGCACCAAGGTACTTAGCCCGGCTCGTCTAAGGTCCGTACCGCCGAGCTCCCGATCCCACATCGCTCTTCTCAACCGGCGCGCCTCCGCACTCAAGACGGCGGACTTATTCCGATAAAAGTTACAAGCTTCATCAGTGTCCCGAGCCCCTCTTCGATGACGAGCCAGCGCGGCTTCCAGGACCTTAACCTTACTCCGGAGTCGCGCCACATAGAAACTACGGGAGTCCCCTTCAGGGAGGAGAGCCGCGACCTACAAGATAACCAACCAACTCAACACACATTCTCAAGAAGATTCAGAAATGTCCGAGGTCAAAACAACCGGCCGATCAAAAAACTTTTCTTGCCACTATAAATCCAGGTTTTTCTTACAAAAAATGCGGTGGCCAGTCCGCGGGAGGCAAACACAATCGAGGGGGAGAAAAAGAAAGACAAAAATTACACAACTCATTGACCCACCTCCGCGCCAACGGACGGATCCACGGGAGCGTCGGCCGAGGGGTCGACGGCGGGCCCTTCTTCACCTGGAGTCTTCGACGTCCCCTCGATCTCCATATCATACTCAAAATTGGACAAATCGAGGGCCGGGAAGAAGTGCCTCACGTGGCTGAGGGCCCTCTCATAGCTCTTGTCCTGGGCCGCGATCACCATCTGCTGGCCCGTATGCAACATCTCCTTCGCCTCCTTGGTGAACTTCGCCTTCAGGGAGGCCATCTTCTTCTCCCACTCCACATCCTTGGCCTTAAGCTGGAGCTCCAGCTGCTGCTCTCTCTTATGCGAACCCTCGAGTTCGATTCGCATCTCCTTCATCTCCAGCTCGCTCTTTTCCGCTCGAGCTCGCTCTTGAGCCAGGGACGCCTCGTACAGGTTCTTGATGTTGGCCCCCTGTATACAAGCCTACAACCAACGGCAGACAAAGATGAGGCCTCGGCACATAAATCAACAAGGAGGGACAGAGTCGACAGACTTACCTGCACAGTGGCCTGCGCCAGGCGGGCGAACGCCGCCTCTACGGGCTCACCCTCCATCGCCTTGCGATCGCGAGGGGTCGCCAGCTTTTCCACCACTTCGACGGCTTGGGCCTCCTCTGTCAGGCGGTCCCCCATCAGAACCGACCAGTCAGGAGCCCACCGCTGCCGCAACAGCTCCACCACCGGATCCTCTTCCTCGGCCTCGACCCAGGGACCTTTCCCCTTGTCGAGAACAGGGGCCCCCGCTCGGCCCTGACCCTTCGAAGAAGCCACGCCCTTGCTCGTCTCAGAGCGACCCCTCTTGGTCCTCGGCT
Source organism: Hemerocallis citrina (assembly GCA_017893485.1). NCBI lineage: Eukaryota > Viridiplantae > Streptophyta > Magnoliopsida > Asparagales > Asphodelaceae > Hemerocallis > Hemerocallis citrina. The sequence goes on from JACEHZ010000572.1 coordinate 506,303, forward strand.
CGAGTTGGACTTCCGAGATAACAAGAGGCAGCTCCCTCGGCCTCTTCGCCGCCTCCGCCTTCTTCTTCTCGGCGTTTTCCTTCTTCATGGCAAGCCGCCTTGCTTGGATCGATGCCTCATCCATATCTGCAGAAAAAACCATTAAGAGCAATGAGCAAGAAAGCAAGAAAGGACCCAGAGGAAAGGAACAACTACATACGCATAACAGCTGGGCTCAGTCCAGCGCTCGCCAGAGTGGTCTCCGTCACCTCCGTCCAATCAATACTAGGTGACTGGCGGAGGCGCTCGACAAACCCCCATTCATCTGCCGACAGATCCCCCTGCCTCGGCGGTGGGTGGCTCGGCTTGGAGTGGTTCCATCGAGTAGGAATGTCCCATGGCTCTTCACTCCGGATCACCAAATACTTCTCCTTCCATCCCTTGATGGAATCTGGGTGGTGGCGAACGACCTTCCCCCCACTCCGGGGAGAGATATAGTATACACCCTCGGCCGACGGATTGACCATCAACATTGCACGGAACACGTTCAGCCGCAGGGGTACTTGCCATTCCTCGCACATCAGCATAAAGCAGATAATCTGCTTCCAAGAGTTCGGCCCGTACTGCATGGGCGCCAAGGAGGCCCAGTTCAACACGTCCCTAATGAACGGGTGGATTGGCAACCTCAGGCCAGAGATAAAAGCGTCCACTGGGAAGACACAATACCAAGCTGATAAGGGATCGGTGGGACGCAGAGTAGGGCTCGGCATCAGCAGTTCGTGACCAGGCCCTATATGATACGCCAGCTGCAGAACCTCCAAATCCCCGCCCTCCAAAACGGTCGAGATCGCGTCCATCATCACCCTCCCCCGGCTCGGCGAAGAGGGTTGCACTCCGAAGAGCTCCTGGTCAGAAAGGTCGTCGGGATACTGACGGAAATGCTTCGGCTGAACGGGCGAACCCGTCATCAAATTACGGAAAACAGGCGCCTTGCTCGAACCGCCGGTCCTCGACCCCGGTTTTCCTGGGGCCCTCTTCTCCTTCTTAACTCGCTCCGACGGTCCTCGACCCTGAGCGGTGGATCTCCTCACTATATTACCCTCGCCCCTCTCCTCATCGGAAGACAGCTCCAGCACGCGAATGCCGTCCGAACCCTCGCCGGTTCCCTCCGACCCGCTACTCTCCACCACAAAGGGACGTCGAGAACGCGACGCCCTCGACTTGTGTACCGCTTCCCCCTCACCTACTGAGTCCTCCAAAGAAACCGAGCCAGTATGGCCCACAACGGGCACCGACACCTCCTCGAACATGGGCTCTTCCCACGACGTCGACGGAGAGTCAGGCTTTACTTCCCCCCTGGACGACGACGCCGACGAACCGGACTGAGCCCTATCCATCTGTGCCTAAAGATAAAACAAACTTACCAAACTAACCTGGGACCGCTTCGGGAGGGCGAGCCGAGTACGGCAAACTGCAAGAACAATCGCTGAAGGGTTGGGAGATTTTTTGAAGAAAAAAGCAGCAAGATTGAAGTGGGCGAAAGGGAAAAAAGGGGAATACTTATATAAGGGAAGAACGGCTCCTCGACTTCCGCGATTACTGTTCACTGATTGACGCACAACTGCCGCCTGGAAAATCGCGCCGCGTCCTCGAAACCTGTGCGGGGGACGTCATCAGACGCCAGACTGACGGCCTAACTCTGGGGTCAGGTCGGGTGGGATACACGACGGAGAAAACATTTTTTACTAAGTTTAAGGCGCCATCATATGACAGACGCCCTGGGCTCCAGCGTTCGACCAGTTCCCCTCTCACCCTCGAGCAGCCCGGGACTTACAGCCTCGGCAGCCGAAACCCCGAACTGTTCGAGGGTGGAACAGAAACCGCCATCGCCTACAGCCCTATCAAGACGGACTGACCGACCCCCGACGGGAGGTGGTCCCCTCCCATCCGAGGCCCTTCAGCCCCAAGGCCGGTATACGGTGGGTGCGTCTTTTCGTCTGGATCTCTCCCGGGCCAAACCTCCACGACAGGGCAGTCTGACCCGAAAAGGGATCCAGACGGCAAAACCACCACTAAACCGAAGCTCCTCTTCCCACAGCACGGATCTCGGCCGTCACCCCTCTCGCCCTGATCTCCCGTAGATCTGGCTACCATATCAAGGTCCATCAGATCCAAGAGAAGATCCGGGCGGCAGAGTAGCCACCTCTCCGACGCTGCTAGGGTCGAAAATATTAGCAAAAGACAGGCGTCCGCCGAAGCAGACACCTCTGAGAGCCAATGGGCCACCCCTGTTTTGATCATACCTACAATGGAGGGGAGAGGTATTTATAACCTCCCCCAGGGACTAACCGTTGAGGCGCAGGGAAGGTCAATCAACGGAAAACCATGCACCATCTACATTTATTAGGCGGCGCCATTAAATGCCCCTAGGAAATTGGACCATCACACCGTTCTCGGAGAGCCTTCAATGCTCCACAGGAATGGTGGGATATCCCCGCTCAATCACTCTGGGGCGCCAACCGATCGCCATCCCCCTTGTTAGCCTGAAATCCCTCGACCAGCTCGAGGTCAGGTCTAGCACCAGGGTAGTCTTCTCAGGAAGGCTTCACGGCTCGCCATCGCCCTTGCCTTCCAGTAATCCCTCGCCAAGCTCGAGGTCAGGTCTGGCACCAGGGAGGTCTTCTCAGGAAGGCCAACGGCTCGCCACCCCCCTTGTTGGCCCATAATCCCTCGATCAGCTCGAGGTCGGGTCCGGCACCAGGGGAGTCTTCTCAGGAAGGCTTCACGGCTCGCCATCGCCCTTGCCTTCCAGTAATCCCTCGCCAAGCTCGAGGTCAGGTCTGGCACCAGGGAGGTCTTCTCAGGAAGGCCAACGGCTCGCCACCCCCCTTGTTGGCCCATAATCCCTCGATCAGCTCGAGGTCGGGTCCGGCACCGGGGGAGTCTTCTCAGGAAGGCTTCACGGCTCGCCATCGCCCTTGCCTTCCAGTAATCCCTCGCCAAGCTCGAGGTCAGGTCTGGCACCAGGGAGGTCTTCTCAGGAAGGCCAACGGCTCGCCACCCCCCTTGTTGGCCCATAATCCCTCGATCAGCTCGAGGTCGGGTCCGGCACCAGGGGAGTCTTCTAAGGAAGGCTTCACGGCCCGCCATCGCCCTTGCCTTCCCGTAATCCCTCGCCAAGCTCGAGGTCAGGTCTGGCACCAGGGTGGTCTTCTCAGGAAGGCCAACGGCTCGCCACCCCCTTGTTGGCCCATAATCCCTCGACCGGCTCGAGGTCGGGTCTGGCACCAGGGTAATCTTCTCACGAAGATCCAGTGACTCACCATCCCATTTCTACAAACATGAGCACTCCTCCACGGCTAGCTCCCGCACCCCCTGCAGGAGTGGGGGGCTTGTGTGACAGTGTAAAAATGGCCTGAGGCCCAACCAGGGCCCAATACAATTCCTACTCAGAAAAGCAAAAATAACAACCTGGTTCGGCTCCGGACCACCTCAGGGTCGGCGCCGAACCTCGTGTTTGCCCTCACAGTGCCGGCCTCCTCGTACTGACGAGCCTCAGTATCCCCCGGAGTCCGATCCGGAGCAGTCCCTCAGGCCGTCCCCCCTCTCTGGCGGGGCAGAAGGATGACCTGGCACAGCCTAGGCCCTCCGATTCCCCCAGAGGCACAGAGGGCTCACGATGGGCCACGTCAGCTCCAAATACCGCCAAGGGTTTCGCCACGTCAGCCCTATACCACTCCTGGTATCGCCACGTCTGCCCTAAACCCCCTGGGCCTTCTGCCACGTCAGGCCCATGGGCTTTCGGATCCGAACCCGGCCCCCAAGTGGAACCAAACCCGGTTGGGATTCTCTATAAATACTAGACCCACACCCACCTTTTTGAGGTAATCAATCTTTTGCCACTTAAATATACCTAGTTATTGCTACTCTCTCACAGAGACTGACTAGAGCGTCGGAGGGTCCGCCACCGGGACAAACCCCGGTGTTTCAGGACCGTCTGCAGGTACACAAGACCTCGGATCCGACCCTTCCGATCCGAGCCCAACCTTCAACATCTTTCCGAGCTCATCGTAGGTCCCAGAAGGTCAACTGAAGGTCGGCAGACGAGCGGCAATCTCCTTCAATACAAATTGAGTTCGAACTCACACCTGGTGCTTCCACACGTTTCTCAGAAATAAACAGCATCAGTGTACAACTTCACCTTTGTTCCCCTCATTCTAAACTACACCCCTTATTTTTTGGTATCACCTTTGCCCCCCTCGTTCTAAACTACACCCCTTATTTTTTGGTATCAGACCAGATCCTCTAGAACAATAAGGCCTGATATACCTCTATTTATTTTTTTTTTTTCTCTCTTAAGGATGAAAAAGGAAAAGTGGAAATAGTGAAGAGAAAATTAAAAGGAGGGCTCAGGGTTTGGATTGCAGCCCGTGGGGAAGTTGGGCTTGGGCCCAAATATAAATGAGGTTTTGTTTTTCTTTTGGGCTGTAAATTTTTTTTTTTAGCATACCTCAGCCCGCATGCCAATTATACATATCACAATCATAGTCACAAAGTTCGGGTTTAATTCGGCGAATTCGCGATTTATTCGCGAATATTTTCTCAGCCGAACTAGTTCGCGAATTATACGTCGCTTCGCGAAAAATTCGCGAAGTGCGCGAATAATTCGTGAAAATCACGAATTGCTGAATTATTCGCGAATAATACTCAATAACCCAACTCAAGTATTCAACCCTATTTCCTTGTAGCGTCTTGCTTTCCTCTTCCCTTATGTTTTCTCTTCCCAGATGCGCAGATTTTTTCCCCCCAAATCAGAAGGAGCGACAATTCCTCTTTTCCTATTGCAATCAAAAGAATTTCGTTCGCTCAATCACTAGAAGGTATGATTCTCGATCTCCTATCATTTTCATCTATGTCCATGTTCATTGCAATTGTTGATCAATAAAATGAACCATTTGTTGTGTGAACTTGCCGCTATCCAATTTTTAAGAGGATATGGAACCAAGGAGAGTGAGGATTGAAGTATGGCATGAACCTGGAAACTTGAGTTTGAAATTATTTTGAAATTGATGTCTCTAATTTGTAATAGTCTAAAATATTCTCTAATAAAACACTCTTGTAATTGGTTGTTTGATGCATAGGTTAAGTAGCTAACAAACAAAACAAGACTGAGAACTAGGTGATGCTATATCAGTGTTTTCGGAGCTAATTATGGTGTATGTGTAATTTGTGATATGCAGTGTGATGTCATATAAAACTGATGATCAAAGCATGTAAATGACCGTAAAGCTTATTGATTCTTATCTTATACAATATATAGTGACTACATTCACAGACTACTAATAAATATTTTTTTTGTTTTGGTGATTGGTACTAACTATTAAGATGTATTAAATTTTGTATTTCTTTTTTTTCGAACTTATGCTGATTTTTTTACGAAATTTTTAAATTTTTACCAAATTCCGAATATTGAATGTTGCCGAATTATTCCTTAAACACCGAATTTGTGACTATGATCACAAGTACTCAAGTTCAAAAGTGAACAAACCTCTTTTGAGGCCGTCAGCTGCTTCAGTTTCCCGGAGTGCCACGTGGCAGTTCCCAATGGTCCACCATCCCAAACCTTGTTACCATAGAGCGAGACCCGACTTGGACCTCAACCCACACGACTGCGAATTCATTAGAGAAGCTTGCGCCAGAAGCTAGACAACAGAATATTGCTGACGTGGCGTAACTGCCTCTCCATTCCACACTGTGCTATAAATACCGGCACGCGCAAAGCGGCCCCACGTTCCCTTCTCATTCCACTCCCAGTGTCCCACTCCCACTCCCACTCTCTCTCCTCTCTCCTTCCTCATTCTCCTCAGAAATCGCGCTCGCATCTCAACGATGTCCCCAACCGCCGCCGATCCACCCTTCCCACCACCGCTCGCCGGAACGAAGCGGCCGTTAGTGAACGTTTCCACCGCAAAACGGCTCCGATCCAAGGTTCCTCGCCGTAAACGCATCCCTCTGTCTCCGGTCGTCGCTGGAAACGCGAAGCGCGACATCGTTCCGGATCTCGAAGAAGAAGAATCGTCGTCTTCTTGCTTTCATAGCGAGGTCTCCTTCGATTCCGAAGCGATGAGTCGGTCTCGCATCGCTAAGAGCAAGGTTCCGCTCCGCTCTCGGAGGTCTGCCGATGCACTCCGCCGCATCACCAGATCGTACTCGAGGAAGAAGGAGTTGATGAAATCGGAGGTGCCGGAGGTTAGCAACGGTGACGCGTCTTCCGATATTCAAGTTTCTGACGTCACTCAAACTACTGGAGCGACTTCCGGCGCGAATCTCAAAGCGAGAGCCGAGAAGCTCCAACAGATCTCCGAATCCTCGTTTTCTGAAGCTCAACCGGCGAAAATCTCCAGTTCAGTTGCGGATGACTTGAGCAGCGTCCAGGTCGGCGGCGATCTGGCTGTCGGAAAGCAAGAGGCGCACGAGATCGATCTTGCTTGCTACGAGCAGCTCTCAGACGCGGATTCCGAGGACTCGGAGTACTCGACTTGTGATGTGCTGACGCTTTCCGAAATGGAAGGGGAACTGTTTTACGGAAGCTCAGAAGGAGAATCTTCCGACCTCTTTATTTCTTCTGAAAATTCTTCTGAAAACTTTTCCGAGAAATCGAGCCAGGATTCGACTCCATCTGCTGCTTTCTCTCTCTTCAAAAAATTGGCGACGCAGTTCTTGAAGCTCAGTTTCGGCATGGATTTCAAAGAGAAATCCGACAGTTCGCAAGATTTGAGGGTACTAAATCCTTCTCTTCAAATTAAGTTCGTTCAATTTTTTGAACTTTTTTATTATAATTATTTATAATTTTTATTTTGGGTGTTTATTAAGGGTCGGGAGTTCGATGAGAAGGATGAGGAGGAAAGCTACAAGTGTTTTCGGAGTAGTGAGAGGAATGAAGTAGTTTTGCACGACTACGGTGAGAATTACAGCGTGTTTACCGACTCCGGCGAGCTAATCCTTCGGCAGCGACTTCTGATGGTTAACTGGATCGTTGAGGTGAGAAATCTTAATTTGACGCACGTGCTTGTTTCTAGCGTAATAAGTTAAAGTGTTCTGCTGGATTAGGATTATTTGAGAGGAGATAGCGCTAGTAGACTGTTTTAGTACATCTGCTACTATTTATTTGGAGAGATTGTCACAAATAAATATAATTTTAATATTTTTTTATCATACAAAAAATACCATTTTGTCATTAAGTAAATTCATATATCGCACATGCAATTTCAAATCTATTTATCATCACGTGCATTACATGTATAAATCAAATTTGTTTTCTACTTAGGTTTTTAAAAAAATATATGTATTGCTTGTTTAACTTCAATTTTTTTTTTAAAAATTAAGGGATTCATTATAGGTGCTAATTACTAAACAAACTTATTTATCAAACATTTAATTCTTAACTCTTTATTAAAACGTGCGTCTCACATCAAAAACACCAATATGTTGAATTAGTTGATCCTTAAACAGTTAAACTATGAAGAATGTAGGAACGTTAACCGGTTCCGGTGGTACACAAGGTCTCTATTTTTAAAGTACAGCTGGGACCACGTCCTCCATTTCCTCGTCTAAACCGCCGCATAATTGTATTTTTTAACGGAGTTTGTTGTAGTGGTCCGTTAACACCGAATAGTTGGATCTATTTTACTGCGGGTAGTGGTTACGTGGCGAGAAAGTAATTTTTTAAATTTTAAAAAAAAAATGGAGTCGACAAAGAAAGAGTAATGCTCGTCTATTATCGATTTCACTACTATTTTGTTCACTATTTTAGGTGGCACACTCCAATAGATAGAGAAAGATAGAATGTTAGGGAGAACTCTCCAATAGGAATATGCCAGCTAAGGTAGTGAAATTTGTAGTGGATGAAGCATTACTCAGAAGTAAAATATTATTTTGTTTTAGCATTTTAATTATATTTATTTTATTTTATTTTTTGCGGACGGCCTTTGGTTCTTGAAACAAAATCAAACTCATGATTCTTTGCATTTAAAGAAATGAAATTTCCTATATTTGAGTAGTTAATAACTGACTAAATTGTTGCTGCCGATTGCCAGTACTACTGAAAGCAGGATACTGTAATCTCCAACACTACACACATTTTCAAATTTAATTTAGAACTTAAAACTGTTTAATTGTACCAGTACTTAGTAAGGGCTGCAACCAGGCTGGTCTGCATCATATTAACCAAATCTGCCAATTTATATGTTGATTTGCCTAAATGAGATTGAGATGTTGTTTTGACTGGCAGCACTCTGAGGCAATTAATGAACTAAAATTGCCTATAATATCTTAAGTGAAATAAAATTGCCTATCTTTTGAGTAATTAACGAACTAAAATTGCCTATCTTTTGAGTCACTAATGAACTGAAATTACCTCAAGTGAACTATTGTTTTTGAAACCAACTTTAAAGTTCTTTAGAAGTATTAAGCTTTAAAACTGTACTATTGCTTTTTCATTTTGCTCTTTTCGACAATTTAAAACTGTACTATAGTTTTTCTTTTTGTTCATTTTGAGAATTTAAAACTGCAGAATTCTGTCTGGTCAAAAAAAATGTAGAATTGTATCTTTAATTAATAAGGGATGCAATCATGCCCGGTCTGAAACATCTGAAGTAAATATGCCATTATATGTTTTTCCGGATAGCATGGTGCCATTTATATGTTAATTTGCCTTTAAAACGATTGACATGTTGCTTTGAGTCTTTGACTAGCAGCACTCAGAGGCAATTAATGAACAGAAACTAATGAACTAAAATTGCTAGAATACCGCAAGTGAACTAAAATTGCCTATCTCTTGAGTTATTAATGAACTGAAATTACCTCAAGTGAACTTTATTGATTGGTTATACGAGTGAAGGAGGAGATAAAGCTTTAAAACTTTTTGAGAAGTATTAAGCTTTAAAACCGTAGTCTTGTTTTTCATTTTGCTCCTTTTGAGAATTTAAAACTGTACCATTGATCTTCTTTTTGTTAATTTTGAGAATTTATAACTGTAGAATTGTATCTGTAATTAATGAGGGATGCAATTATACCTGGTCTGAAACATCCATCTTAATTAATTTGCCTCCAAAGATGATCAATATGTTGTTATGACTGGCAGTACTCGGAGGAAATGGAACTCCAACACGAAACACTGTTTTTGGGAGTGAGCTTGATGGATAGATTCCTTAGCAGAGGATACTTCGATACCGAAAAGAACCTTCAGTTGCTTGGCATTGCATCTATCACTCTCGCTGCCAGGCTCGAAGAGGTCCAGCCTTGGAACAGGTGGTTTAACTGATTAACACAGCAAATCTTTTTCAATGCATGTCTCTGTTTCTAACCTTAGCATTTACCTTAATTTGCCTTCTTTGTCATGTTCTTGTTTCTCAGTGTCCGCAAGAGATCATTCAAAGTGGGCAAAAATGTCTACTACAGACATGAAGTAGTTGCAATGGAATGGTTGCTCTTAGATGTTCTCAGTTTCCACTGCATGCTCCCAACAACCCATAACTTCCTACCGTACTCTCTCTCTCCCCTTGTTTCCCCCCACCCCCCTCTTATTTCAGAATTAATTGAAGAAATGACCATCTAAGTTTATGATGATCAATGTGTACCATGAATGTAGGTTTTATCTCAAGGCAGCAAAGGCTGATGCTGAGGTGGAATCTCTGACTAGGTACTTAGCTGTCATCTCCCTCCTCGACCACGAGAGGCTTAACTTTTGGCCCTCCACTGTTGCTGCCGGATTGGTCATCCTTGCCTGCCTTGCCACCAAGCGAGATTCATCCTGTGCTAGAGTCATGGAGGTAACTTAACTTCTTCAAAAAGTAGGGCTCTGCATGCCCAATTTTACGTAACTCCCTTAATTTCAAGTATCAGTTTACCGTTATTGGTATTACATTCACAATTCTCAACGAAAAGTAGATGGTTCTTTTAAGATCATAACTCAATAAAACAAATTGTATGCAGACACATGTGCGTACTAAGAGTGATGATCTCCCAGAGTGTATTCAGGTACCTTTCAAACTGAATCAGTATCCTGTGTTGTGTGAAAATTTGTAAGGAAAGATAATTTACTATAGTTGCTTAGTTCACTTGTATGTTTGATTCTTTTGTAGAGCCTGGAATGGTTGGTGAAGTATGTCTGTTAGCTAAACTGGTGAACCTCACTGTTGTCTCAGTCCATTTCCTTTCCTGACAACTTCCAAGTACAGATATTAGTGTAACGTTTTAATCAACTACAAAACAGAGGTGTGCAGTTTGTTTCGTTACACTTTACTCAGATTCTGTAAGTCTAGGTTAGGAAAACAATAACAAGGCAAATGATACAACCCCTACTTACAGGAATCCCAGATGTATGTAACTTTTTGTGGGGAATCTGGGAATCCCAAGTGTAGTCAATTGTAACTGTGTTCATGTAGCTACTAGACAACAAAACCTTTCCTGCATCTTTGTACATTTTGATTACTATAGATCAATATTAGTATCATGTTATCATGAATTTCTTACAGCAGAATGGTGTTCATAACCTGTTGTGCAGTGTAGTAGAAAACCATGTTTGTATAATTGTATTTGCCCGGTTTGTTGCTCAATCAAACTAGAAAAGTGTACTGTTTTACATATATACTAGATGCACAAATCATCTGTGTTAAGCATAATACATATAATTATGATGAGGACATCAATTCTATTTAATTTAGTATTTTATTTCAGTATCATATTTGTATTTTTTTTTGCAATTATAGCCATATGTAATCTTTCTTTTTTTTGCATTAGAATATTTTTGAGATTTTTAGAATTTTTTGAGATTTGTATCAAGATTTGTTTTGAGCCTATCTATAGGTTCTGAGATTAATGAGAAAGATATGTCATTCTTGATTAAAAAAATATTGTATTGAGTTTTGCTCTTCATCTCTCCTTTGTATGATACAATTGAGATCTAACTTATTACGGTTTGTGATAAATCTTAATAAAATTTTAGGGTTTGTGATAAACTCTAAAACTACTCTTAAATCCCTAAATCCACCTCAATTCCTAAACTCTAATCCCCAAATTAAACTAAAACCCTAACCCTATTATACAAAACAACCCAGCCGTCACCCTGTTCATCTCTCCACCTTCAACCCAGCCGTTTCGAATTCCTCTCTCCCTCATCCTCCTAGGCACCCACTCCCGACCCTACCTCATGCTCGCCAACCCGTCTCCTCCCCGTTGCACCTTGATTTCTCCCGCTCATCTCTCTCTCCCGTCCGCCCTCTTGTCACGACCAGTTGACAACTCCCCAGTCAGCGTTGCCCTGCCTGTGCTCCTCCATTAACAGAACAGCAACCCTCGACGACACACGCAGCTTCCCTGTGTCGCGCCGCCTTGCCTCCCCCTGTGCGCACCCTGCCTCCCGACGCAGCCGCCACAGCACCATGTGCCCAGCTCCCCTAAGCTGATTGTTGTGCCCTTTGTTGATGTTCAATCCGAGATCTCGCTGAGTTTTTCGAACCCTCGGTATACTCTTTTCAATTCTCAAATATTTGTGTTATACTACTTTATCATCTCTATTATATTATTCAATTTAACTGTCGACTACAAATATTGAGATTGAGCGTTCCACTTGCTTAATTATAGTAAAAATTAGTATTGAATTTTTTACTTGCTTAGAACGCTTAAAGATTTAATTATTGATTGCTAGAACTGAATTATTAATTGGGCTTGTTAAACTTAATTCAATTCTTGAAAATCCATCAAACCAATTAATTGTTTAAAATTCTAACTTTGATCTACATTACATGTTGGTGAAAATTTTTCCTTTAAGATTCTCGAAAATTCTCTATTTAGGGTTAGTTTTATATCATTTTGGTATCAGAGCAAGATTCTTAAAACCCGTTCTTGCATCATTTAGGTATTATTTTTGCATTCATTTAGGATTATTCAGAGTCTTTTATTTTATTTTATTTCATTTTTTTAGATCACGTCAGATTTATTTATAAAAAAAAATTAGGACACACACGACCCCTAGTTTCCACTTTTGGTGAATGCGCCTTCGTAGCACCATCACAGATCCTGAAGAGCCGTTCTTATCCCTTTCAAATCACCCAATTAGGAACCCTAGACCTCCCCGACTTGAAATGGACAACTCTGATATTTCTGCTACCCTAGCTGTCATTCAAGCAACTCTTGCCAATATCAATCAGAGGCTTGAAAAAGTGGAATTAAATCAAACTGTTGCCCCTGAGCTTCATGCTAATAGTGAGATCCCACAAGAAAATGTTCGTGACGATCGACGTCAAGAATGTGACCCGGACGAACAATATAAGAAGAACGTTAAGGTTGACGTTCCCCATTTTGAAGGCCACATGAAACCCCAAGCTTATCTTGATTGGATTCGAGTTATGGACCACTACTTTGTGTGACTTGACATGAGTGAAGCCCTGAAGATTAAATTTGCCACTATGAAATTGACGGTTAAGCTCAACAACACTGGACCAATCTTGAACATGCCCGCAGAGGCTGAGGCCTGGCACCCATAGCCACTTGGGAAGCCATGAAAGAGAAGCTCACTGAGTGATATGTACCGTTATCGTTCCATACCCGATTGCTAGATTCGTGAAACCAACTTTATCAAGGAAGTAAATCCACACAAGAATATGTTGATAAATTTGATGACTTTCTTATTCGGTGCAATGCTTTAGGTAAAGAGAGTGAAGAACAAACTCTCTCTAGGTTCAGGACTGGATTACGAGCCGATCTGAGTAACGAGCTAATTCATAGAAATATGGACTCATTAGCGGCAACTTATGCTATTGTCCTCGATATGGAATCCCTTAAAGCAAGTTCCCATTACAAGTCCAGCGATTCGATGGATCATTCCTCCAGAGTGAATCCTCCCGATCCCTCTAGACCTGAGCACTGCTCTCCTCAGTACCCTAACAAGTCTTACCCAAACAAACATACTTCAAACTCCTATCCACTTAGAAATGACAACACAGGTAAAAATACTGAAAGAGACTATTCTAAGATTGATCCTCTCACTAAGTGCTATAAATGTAAGGGATATGACCATGTTGCTGGCAGCCCAAGTAGGATCAATATAGTAGAGGGTACCGCAGTCATCGGTGATGAGCCCGACAATGAGTTTACGTAAGAACCTAATATAAGTGATGACTTTGATGAAAAAGAGGATGACCAGTCTCTCAATTGTATTCAGTCTATCCAGTCATCTCTATTGAGTATACCTGAGTCAAGTCACCCATTCCTTCCCAAGTCACTTGGCAACCCATAAATTTTGCCCCTGTGTTAAAACATCACAAAGTCACTGTAATATCCCGGACGGATATTAACTCATATAAATTATTATTTTATTATTATTTTATTTTAACTCCAAAATCAGATTATTTTGGCGATTTTTCGCCGGGTTGCCCACAAACAGTGCCTACCCACGTCTATCGGTCGGTGCGCATCCAAAGCGCATCAAATTGATAACGCAACTCTCCGAAGTAATAATAAAATTTATTTCACTATTATTTTCCAAATTAAATTATTTTTGGGAATTTTATGAGGATTTTTACAAGAAGATTTCGTATACACATACATGTACACATACACATAATTGTATGGTACTTAGTATATTATACCTAGTATATGGTATGTACTTTAGGACAATACACTATTTCTTGTCATGGTAACTTAATTAGAGGATTAGGGTGATTAAGAGGGTGAAAGAAGAGTTGTATGCACAAGATTAGAACTAAACCCTTTCTAGAAACCTTATCACTCCACCTCACCTAGCCTACACCATACCCTCCCCCCCCCCCCCCCCCCCCTAAGAAGCATGGCCGGCCCCTCTTTTGAGGGTATTTTGTGCCATTTGGTGCACTTACCACTTCCACCTCCTTTTATAAAACTCCCCTCATTCTCCTCCTTCTCTCATTTTAGAAAAAACAAAAGAAAGAAAGAAAGAAGGAAAGGAAAAGAAAGAGAGAACAATTAACTAGAGAGTTTTGTTTTGTAGGTAATAGAAGAATTCTAAAAGAAGCTTAGGGGAAGGAGAAGGTAGCAAAGCTAGTTCTTCCAACAAGTTAGGGAAGGTGGGGGTTTCTTCACACTTGGTTTCTTCTTTTGTTTGTTTGTTTGTTTGTTTGTTTGGTTGTTTGTTGTTTGTTGTGTGACTTCTTCTTCTTCTCACCTTCTTGTTTTGTTTTCTTTATTCTTTTTGTGGGTGTGTGGTTATGAGGTTGTGTTGAATGAAAGAGAAAGAAAGTTAGTAGTGGTGACCACTAACTCAAAAAGTTCATAGCTTTAGTATTGTAGTTTTTGTTGTATGATATTGGACCAAAGGACTCACATATTGCATATTGTTGAAATATACAACCATTGTTGGTTGTAGGACTTGGTGTAATAATCAAAAAGATCTTCTTTTATTTTACACACTAGTTGTAGCTAAAAAGATCTTCTTTTTATTCTTAATTACTAGTTGTAGCTATTAATCAAAAAGATCTTCTTTTATTTTAAACACTAGTTGTAGCTAATAAATTAAAAAGATCTTCTTTGTATTCTTAATCACTAGTTGTAGCTATTAATCAAAAAGATCTTCTTTTATTTTACACACTAGTTGTAGCTAATAAATTAAAAGGATCTTCTTTTATTTTTAATCACTAGTGGTAGAAACTAATAAAAAGATCTTCTTTCTTTTTAAACCCTAGTTGTAGAAACTAATAAAAAGATCTTCTTTCTTTTTAAACACTAGTTGTCGAAACTAATAAAAAGATCTTCTTTCTTTTTAAACACTAGTTGTAGAAACTAATAAAAAGATCTTCTTCCTTTTCAAACACTAGTTGTAGAAACTAATAAAAAGATCTTTTCTTCTTTTAATCACTAGTTGTAGAAACTAATAAAAAGATCTTTCTTTTATTTTTAATCACTAGTTGTAGAAACTATAAAAAGATCGTTCTTTCTTTTTAATCACTAATTGTAGAAACTAATTAAAAAGATCTTTCTTTTATCTTCAATCACTAGTTGTAATTAATTAAAAAGGATCTTTCTTTTATTTTTAACCACTAGTTGTAATTAATTAAAAAGACCTTTTCTTTTGTAAAGTAAAGTAAAATAAAAATGACCTTTTCTTTATCACTAGTGATAATAAGGTTAGTAAGCAACTAAGTAGTAGTAGGCTAAAATAATAAGTAATAGTATGTAATGAAATGAAGTAGTAGTAGCATGTATGTTGATTAATAAGGTAGTAGTAAGTTGTATGTTGTGGTTTTGATAAGGAAGTAGTAGTAGTAGTAGTAGTAAGTTGTATATTGTGATTTTGATAATGAAGTAGTAGTAGTAGTAGTAGTAAGTTGTATATTGTGATTTTGATAATGAAGTAGTAGTAGTAGTAGTAGTAGTAAGTTGTATGTTGTGATTTTGATAATGAAGTAGTAGTAGTAAGTTGTATGTTATGTGTTGATCAAAGTAGAAGTAGTAGTAGTAGTAGAATGTTGTAGGATATTTTCTAAAAATATTCCTTTATGTTTTGTGCTTAGAAAATTGTAGCTTTGCTTCTAAAAATAATTAGAAGCCATATCTATGCTTAATTAGTTGTAGGATTGCATTTAAAAACATCCTACCATGCTTACCATGCTTAGTTAATTGTAGCTTTGCTTCTAAAAATAATTAGAAGCCATATCTATGCTTAATTAGTTGTAGGATTGCATTTAAAAAATATCCTACCATGCTTACCATGCTTAGTTAATTGTAGCTTTGCTTCTAAAAATAATTAGAAGCCATACCTATGCTTAATTAGTTGTAGGATTGCATTTAAAAACATCCTACCATGCTTACCATGCTTAGTTAATTGTAGCTTTGCTTCTAAAAATAATTAGAAGCCATATCTATGCTTAATTAGTTGTAGGATTGCATTTAAAAAATATCCTACCATGCTTACCATGCTTAGTTAGTTGTAGCTTTGCTTCTAAAAATAATTAGAAGCCATATCTATGCTTAATTAGTTGTAGGATGGCATTTAAAAATATCCTACCATGCTTACCATGCTTAGTTAGTTGTAGCTTTGCTTCTAAAAATATTTAGAAGCCATAATCCATGCCTAGTTAGTTGTAGGATTGCTTGTAAAAATATCCTACCATGTTTACCATGCTTAGTTAGTGGTAGCTTTGCTTCTAAAAATAATTAGAAGCCATATCCATGCTTAGTTAGTTGTAAGATTGCTTTAAAAATATCCTACCATGTCTACCATGCTTAGTTAGTGGTAGCTTTGCTTCTAAAAATACTTAGAAGCCATAATCCATGCTTAGTTAGTTGTAGGATTACTTATAAAAATTATCCTACCATGATTCTATGTTAATTAGTTGTAGGATGTTTTATAAAATTATCCCCATCATGCTTTATGTTTAGAATGTTGTAGGACTTTCTAAAAATATCCTACCATGCTTAACGTTTAGAATGTTGTAGGATTCTTTTCCTAGCATGCTTGGTAATGTTGTAGGATTCTTTTCCTATCATGTTTAGTAACTCACTTATGCTAGAATTTTGTAGGATTCATTCCTAAAGTTTCCTATTATGTTTAGTGACTTAGTTAGGCTTAGAATGTGTAGGATTCAATCCAAGAGTTTCCTACCATGTGTGGATAAATTTTATTGTGCCTAGAGTGTTGTAGGATCCATGATAAAATCATATACCATGCTAGTTTAATTGTTGGAAAGCGATATATCATGCTAGCTTAATTGTAAGTATTTGGCATATCATGCTAGTTTAAATTGTATGCAAATTGTATACCATGCTAGATAAATGGTAGAGAAGTGTATACTATGTTAGTGAATGTTTCATGCTAAGTAAGTAGGGATCATGCAAATTATTGATCATATTAAGTTAAGGATACCCATACTAGGATGTTCATGCTTAGGGTAAAGAAACTACCCATGACTAGTTGTAGTGATTTATGTTGGATTCTATGCCATGCTAGAGTAATACATGATTAGAACATTGTAGGAGT
Source organism: Hemerocallis citrina (assembly GCA_017893485.1). Lineage (NCBI taxonomy): Eukaryota > Viridiplantae > Streptophyta > Magnoliopsida > Asparagales > Asphodelaceae > Hemerocallis > Hemerocallis citrina. The sequence goes on from JACEHZ010000572.1 coordinate 523,293, forward strand.
AATGTTAGAATATCTACTATACCTTGGAATGATTGTATGTTATATTAGTTATCTATCCATGCTTGTGTTATGGTGATTAGTCAAGATAAGTAGTAAGTTTTCATGCTCGCTTGACTATAGTAGACTCTATGTCTGGGTCGTAGTGATTTTTATGTTTAAGCTCGATGAAAACACAAGCATTAATCATATTCATACTTAGGAGTGTGATGGTGAGTAGTTCTATTTGGTAATTGGATTACTTTAGGAAGATGCCTACGAGTGTATGTCATGCCTAAGACATTATAGGTCGAAGTAGTAAGATCGGGAAGACCACTAGCGATAGTTAATTCGATAAAGGCGGCTATGTCGCCTTCGGATTCTTCCTTAGTAGAATACCGATCTTAGACTACTAGTAGATCCCTTTGTTGCTTCTAATAGTAGAAGATTAAGTTTGTTAGTAAGCACGCTTGGTTGCTTCTAGGATTGATTACCTGTATGGTTGTTTGCACACGGTCGTGCTCGTACGTGGCTCGACTGGCCCGTATGTAGCGGTGGGTCTCATACGTAGCTTAGTTGGCTCGTATGTAGGTTGTTGTCTCGTACGCGGCCCGACTGGCCCGTACGTAGCTGTTGGTCTCATACGCGGCTTATTTGGCCGGTATGTACGTGGTTATCTTCTACGAGGCCCGCCTGGCTCGTAGGTAGTTATTGTTTCATACGTAGCTTAGTTGGCTCGTATGTGGTTATTACTCGTGTATAGCTTGTTAGCTAGTACACAGTTAGTTGTGCTATCTAGGGTGATGTTACCACCCTAAGGGCTATCGACCATCAAGACATGTGTTTCTACCCTAAGGAACTGTGGAGGAGTCGCTCCTTGTGTACCGTCGAATCTTAACCAGGGTAGGTTGATCGAGGACCGGAGTATAGACAGAATCCAAGTCTAGGGTAGCGGCGTGCGTATATATTCGCGACGGCCAAAGTCTTGGATCGATGAGCCACGAACCGGGTCCCGAAGGATTCTGGAAAATCTAGGTTGAGCGGCCTAGTAGAGTTCTTTTGCGAAGCCTAATTTAAGGCCTAGCATGTTGTGTTATAATATCGTCATCCCTAGGATTGTTCGAGTCAGGGACATCACTAGGATAGTGACTTATAAGGATCAGTTTACTTAAACCCTTTTGCCGGGAGAGAGGGGTCAGTTGTAGGGGGCCCCGACACTAACTCGTCTCTTGAGGCAGATCATAGGTGGTGTACCGGGTTGTACCTTCCTGTCAAAGGGATACGTACGGTGCCGTCTCACAAGTTGAGGACACGGGTTGCGTATCTCGCTCTGTTAATTCCTGAAGTACCGTGGCTAGGGGTGCCACAGGATGCATTGTGCAGTCTTGCGCTTGCGATACCCCAGAGAGTGCCACAGGGTAGGCTTCGTGCTACCCTGCGCTTGCGAAACTCTATGGTTTGGTTTTTGTGATGACACCCGATACGTCGGGATCGTCTAATTTGAGTGAGGTCCGGTTAGCCGGGTCGCGGTGGGAACATAGACACCACGGGCAAAATGCAACAGTGGCACATGACCACATCTGCAGCCTCGCGAGTCACGTGTAGGTGTCAGGAACAGGTTGTGTACAATTAGAATTCATAACGCGGGTTCAAATCCCTATATATGGAGAAACGGCTTGAGATGGAGTCGCATGTATTTATGGGCTGCATGTTACTTTCGGAGACTTGCTGACATTAGAATAGGAAGCATCCTAGTTCTACCTTCCCGTCAAAGGGATACGTACGGTGCCGTCTCACAAGTTGAGGACACGGGTTGCGTATCTCGCGCTGTTAATTCCTGAACTGCCGTGGGTGGGTGTCAGGAACGGGTTGTGTACAGTTAGAATTCATAATGCGGGTTCAAATCCCGGATATTAGAATAGGAGTGTCCTAGTTCTACTTAAGTATCACATTAGAGTCTAGTCATAGCACTCATGTACACTTAAACTACACCGACACCATTGCTATGTTTGTATATTTTGTATATTGTTTGGAAGATTCGCTGCTATATGATCAGCCTTTAAGCGTCAGTGAATACTGACGTCCCCACTTCCATAGGTACTGGATCGCCCAAGTACAAAGGCGATATTCAGGAGGACTCAAGGCGAGGAAAGCAAGGAGTCAGTATTAAGTTTAGTTCCGCTGCAAAATATGTATTGATTCTGTATTAGTTAAGAGGTACTCTGATGTAAGATGTTAAAGGTTGTAATACTTAGAAATGTAAAGGTAATATTGTAACTCTATTGTAAGGTATTACAGTTGTACAATATTGAGACTTGTAACACTTTGTGTATTGAATAAAAAGTTTTAAATTCTCCTGTTTTTTCTGTGTATTGTGACTAATTGAAGCAAAGATCTTGGCTTGTGTCTCGGTTTCCCAGTGTCGGAAATCGGGGCGCTACAGTCACAGAGTCTGCATCCACATTTTCATTCTGCCTTCATGATTTGCATAAAGAAAATTTTAAGAAAATTAATGAGAATAATTTTAACTACACGTTAATAATAGATACAAGAAGGAAATTTAAAACTCTTGATGTTGGTGACGAAGTGATGGTTCGGATTCATCCGAAACGGTTTCCATCTGGATCAGTTAAGAATTTGAACATGCGTGCTGCATGCCCATTTAAGATTCTTCATACAATCAATGATAAAACCTATGTCGTTGACCTTCTTGAAGGCTTTGGCATAAGTAAGACTTTCAATATTGAGGATCTAGTACTTTATGAAAGCTCAAAATTCAATCCTAGAAGTTTTCTTATAGATGAGCCTACCGTGCAGCCTAATGGTGAGATTTCCATATTTACCCCTCTACCTGATACTATTCACCTACCGACAGAAGAATTGAATAATATTTTAGATGATCAGATAATCTCTACAAGAGATGGTGGTATGCACAAGTATTTGGTGGGGTGGAAGAACAAGCCGAAGTCGGATAACACTTGCAGTGATCGTCAGGGGCTCCCGCAACGGGATCCAGATCTTTTGGAGCACCATGACGGGATCACTTGTTTTGACTCGACTGGGTCGAGCTCTCTCCCACCCAGAGAGAATGATGAGGATATCAATTCTATTTAATTTAGTATTTTATTTCAGTACCATATTTATTTTTTTGGCAATTATAGCCGTATGTAATCTTTCTTTTTTTGCATTAGAATATTTTTGAGATTTTTAGAATCTTTTGAGAATTGTATCAAGAATTGTTTTGAGCCTATTTATAGGCCCTAAGATTAATGAGAAATATATACCATTCTTGATTAAAAAAATATTGTGTTGAGTTTTGCTCTTCATCTCTCCTTTGTGTGATACAATTGAGATCCAACTTATTAGGGTTTGTGATAAATCTTAATAAAATTTTAGGGTTTGTGATAAACTCTAAAACTACCCCTAAATCTCCAAATCCACCTCAATTCCTAAACTCTAATCCCCAAATTAAACTTAAACACTAACCCTATTATACAAAACAACTCAGCCGTCACCCTGTTCATCTCTCCACCTTCAACCCAGCTATTTCTTCTTCCTCTCTCCCTCATCCTCCCAGGCACCCACTCCCGACCCTACCTCCTGCTCGCCAACCCGTCTACTCCCCGTCGCACCCTGATTTCTCCCGCTCATCTCTCTCTCCCGTCCACCCTCTTGTCACGACCAGTTGACAACTCCACAGTCAGCGATGCCCTGCCTGTGCTCCTCCGTCGACAGAACAACAACCCTCGATGATGCACGCAGCTTCCCTGCGTCGTGCCGCCTTGCCTCCCCCTGTGTGTGCCCTGCCTCTCGACGCAGCCGCCACAGCACCCTGTGCCCAACTCCCCTGTGCTGATTGCTGTGCTCTTCACTGATGTTCAATTCGAGATCTACGCTGAATTCTTCGAACCCTCGGTATACTCTTTCCAATTCTCAAATATTTGTGTTATAATACTTTATCATCTCTATTATATTATTCAATTTAACTGTCGACTACAAATATTGAGATTGAGCGTTCCACTTGCTTAATTAGAGTACAAATCAGTATTGAATCTTGTACTTGCTAAGAACGCTTAGGGATTTAATTATTGATTGCTAGAACTGAATTATTAATTGGGCTTGTTAAACTTAATTCAATTCTTAAAAATCCATCAAACCAATTAATTGTTTAAAATTTTAACTTTGATCTGTATTACATGTTGGTAAAATTAATCCTTTAAGATTCTTGGAAATTCTTTATTTAGGGTTAGTATTACATCAAATTAACTTGAGAATTTTCTAAGATTGTACTATTTGAAATTTTATTTGGCTTAAACTTTAAATTTTGAACTACCTGGTCATTTAAAACGTTGTCTTTGCTAACAATAACCAAGAGTTGCTAACAATAACCAAGAGTTATACAAGGTGAAAGCATATCGAATATAGTTTCCTTTTTATACTACCTATTAAGAAGTTGAAATTATTTACCAAACTATTCCACTTTTTGTAAGTATGTACGAAACTATCCCTGTTTGAAAATTTAATACCAAATCATTCCTGTCGCTAATTGAGTTAGCGCGCCTAGTAATTTTCTTTGCGCTAACTCAGTTAGCGTGCTGCAGGGAATACAACTTTTTCCCTCTAGTTTGGGTGTGTGAAAAAACTCACCCAATATAGACACGCTAACTCCGTTAGCGTGCGTATTTAAACCACTCGCGCTAACGGGGTTAGCGTTCGTAGATGGGACAGAATGGGGCACTACCTCAAAGAGGGGTCTGGGTAAAAAATAACTAAGTATAGACACGTTAACTCAGTTAACGTGCCTATTATTACCAAGGCCGTTAACTAAGTTAATGACTGTGAAGATTACAAGTTTCCAGAAAGTTGAAACTTTCTGGAAATTGGAGATACTCACACACGTTAACTCAATTAACGTGCCTATTCTTACCAAGGCCATTAACTGAGTTAACGAATGTGAAGATTTTAAGTGAGATACCCACACACGTTAACTCAGTTAACGTGCCTTATTTTACCAAGGCCGTTAACTGAGTTAACGTTTATGCCTATATTCACAAACACGCGCTAACACGTTAACTGTGTGTTATTTAATATGATCTCAATCGACATACGCTAACCCAATTAACGGCCTTGGTATAAAAAGGCGTGCTAACGGAGTTAGCGTGTCTATATTGGGTGAGTTTTTAGCCATACCCAAACAAGAGGGAAAAGTTGTATCCCCTGCAGCATGCTAACTGAGTTAGCGCGAAGAAAATTACTAGGCGCGCTAACTCAGTTAGCGACAGGAATATTTTGGTATTAAATTTTCAAACAGGGATAGTTTCGTACATACTTACAAAAAGTTGGATAGTTTGGTAAAAAAATTCTAAGAAGTTTGGTATAGTGAAATTGTAAGCAGTAGAAGGAAAATATTGATGTCATCGGTTTTTTAAACACATTAAAGTAACAGTCAGTAGACATACCTACTCGAACAAGTAAGATGCACTAATAACTTGGAGGAAAATTCCGCATTAGAAGTGAGTATCAAGAATCAAGATGCAATAATAACTTCGAGGAAAATTGATACTAGTACTCGCTAGTCTCTCAAAATTCCAAGCAGAAACAGACATTCAAACCATCAGTTTCCTCTATCTATCTCCTTATTTTTGAAGCTAAATCAACTTCCCCAACCTTCTCCATCGCCTCAACTACACTATCAACACAAGAATCATCTATTCTCACACCATTCTCAACTACTCTTCTCCAGAACATCACCGCCTCCACCAAATACCCGTCGTCCTCACAAAGCCCTACCAACATACTTGATTAAACATCCGAATCAACACAATTCTCCCCATTCTCCTCCAACACCTCAACTGGCCAATATCCATAAAATAACCGCCTCTTCCCACAAACCTCCATGCAACAAAGCATTACACGGTGCCAACCCATCTAGCCTCACTCCCCCATTCCAACATCTTCTTGAAAAGCCCCTCCGCTGCCTCCCTATCCCCAACCCCCAACAAACTCACCACAAGCAAACTAGAACACTCGTCACACTCCCCTCCTCGCTCGCCAACCGCTCGACAACCCTATACGTGGCATCATTTACCCTCCCTTTATCACAAAACCCATTAATCAACGTCCTCAACATCACCCTATTCGGTCTAACCCCCTTTCCGCCCAATCTGCACCACCACCCCCAACGCCACATCCAACCTCCAGTTCTCGCAAAAAAGCATTTCATCAAACACGTGTAGCTCACCACATTCGCCCCTTCGCCCTCTCCATCTCCTCCAATATCCCCACTGCCGCGCCCATATCCCCAACCCTACATGCCCCCATCAAGTATTGTTGACCACATAACCACATTAGGCGAACACCCGTACGCCTTCATCGTCTCCAAAACCCTCCTCGCCTCATCCACATTGCCATCGGAACATAGCTTCTTGATTACACTAACATAGGTGATGATATCGGCTAAGATAGGCAATGCGGCCTGGGAGGCAGTGGAGGGGGGCGTCGGGATGTAGAAGTGGGGTCCCTGCATGCAGGGGGGGAGGTTTTGAGAGGGTTTTTGGAGGAAAGGGTGGGGGGTTTGGATTTTGTAAGAAGGGAGGATTTTAGAGTTAGTTATTTGGGGGTTTAGGCTTTTAATTGGATGCTTGGGTTTGTCATTTGGGCTTTTAATTGGGTTGGGAGATAGGAATATGGGCTATAGACCTATGGCATTACAAGTGGCATTTCATTTCAAGAACATGGTTATAATAATATGTTTTGTATTATTTTAAATAATAATGTAGAATGAGCTGAACTTATCTAATCCGGCGCTCATAACATTCAACATAGACTGGTGTACTTGTTAGTGTATTTATTTTCCCATTATCAATATATATATATGTGTGTGTGTGTGTGTGTGTGTGTGTGTGTGTGTGTGTGTGTGGAAGCTGCAAAAATCTTTATATGCATAATATAAAATCCGTAGTTACATGAATATGTTGCAATGTAGTAAGTACTAATATGTATATTATGTTTCCTAATCTATAGGAAGCAGATTCCCCAAATATCTCACCCCTCAATCTTCTCTCAATCTCATTTCTTCTCTTCTAAGAATGTAATCCTTATATATATATATATATATATATATATATATATATATATATATATATATATATATATGTATACTGTAAAGAATAAAGTACAATAAGAATAAGAATCATTGTCCCCCAAATTTGTTTCCTTTATGGTATCAGAGCCTAACAAGATCTAGGTTAGTTGAAGAAGAAGAAGAGACGGAGGTGATCGAATCTGACACCTCCATCCCGACCCGATCCCGACCAGTCACCGACATTCCCGAACCCTCGACAACCCCGAACTCCCTGATGCTCCTCTCTGTCATCGTCAAGGCCCCGATCCCGACCACCCTCCGACGTCGTCAGTCGATGCCCAGCCCATCGACACCCTCAGCACTGTCGCTCTCCTCCCGAGCGCCGCCCATCGACTTGCCGCCCAGCCCCGACGCCTGAACCCGCCATTCGCTGCTCTTCCCTCTCGATTGTAGCAATCAACGCCCTCATCCTCTTCCCGATCACCAGCCATGCTAGCAACCACCACCGCTCGATGCCCCTAAAGTCCCTCTCTCCCGTCGCCATCATCGATCCCTGATCCCGTTGCCATCATCAATCCTCGAAACCTTTGTCCCTATCGACGATCCTGATCCCGCCGAAATCTCGTCGATCCCGAAGTTTCCTTCTTGCTGTGTGCCGCAGTCGATCCCGACCCCGATTCGAAGTTTCCTGCCAATACCACTGTGCAGCGTTACTGTTTTTTTCCTTTCGGGTTGCTGTTTGGCGAAGATCCAAATCGAGATTGTTGTTTTGGGGGCTTGATGATCTGAAAGCTCCTATTTGCTGTTGCTGATCAAATTAGATTTGTTGTTTTTTTGTACCGCTACCATGGGAAAAATTGATGAAGGTAGAAGAGTGTTGGACTCGCCTCTACATTAGTTACAGCTGTAGGTAATGATGGTAAGGTATTTAATATTTCTACCTCTATTATGAATAATGAATGGATAATTGATTCGGGAGCTACCGACCATATGACTTTTGATTCTAGACAAGTTCAAAATTTTCAACCATCCACCAAATCAACTGTGTCCACTACCAATGGTGATCCTACCACTGTTATTGGCGAGGGTATCATACCTCTCACAAACAACCTAACCTTAGATATTGCCATAGTTGTGCCATCTTTGAATTTTAACCTTTTATCTGTTGCTCAAATAACTACTGCCTTACATTGTATTGTAGTCTTTTGGCCTTCACATTGTGTATTTAAGGATAGTCGGACTCGCAAGACGATTGGTTATGAGGTTAGACACAGGAAGCTCTATTACCTGGATTTAGAATCTGAAAGTTCAAACAACTTGACTGAAGCTCTAAGTGTGGAAGGATCCAAAGATGAGAAGAAGAAATCAGATATTTGGCTATGGCATCGACGTTTAGGGTATGCTTCTTTTGGTTATTTGAAGAAATTATTTTCAAGTTTATTTTTTAAGTTGAATATATCTGCCTTTCGGTGTGATGTGTGTGAACTCGCAAAAGGTCACCATGTCTCTTTTCCTCTAAGTCCAAGTAGAAGCTCCCTTCCATTTATGATTATTCATTCTGATGTTTGGGGTCCATCCAAAACCACTACATTTGGAGGAACCAAATGGTTTATGACATTTATTGATGACTGTACCCGTATGACTTGGATTTGTTTGATGAATTCGAAAAGTGAAGTCAGTGGCTTATTTCAGAAATTTCACAAGCATGTTATGATTCAGTATAAATCACAGATTCAAGTCATTAGGAGTGATAATGGCGGAGAGTACCTGAGTTCAAATCTGCAACAATATTTGGTGGAACACGGAATTGTTCACCAGACTACATGCTCATATACACCTCAACAAAATGGGATTGCAGAAAGAAAAAATAGACACTTGCTCGAGGTGGTCCGTGCTTCTCATCCATGAAAATATGCCACTCATTTATTGGGGGGAAGCCCTTACTTCTGCTGCATACTTAATCAACCGAGTTTCCTCTAGTATCCTAAATTTTCTCATACCATTTCAAGCATTAACTGAAGCTGTGAATGCACCAAAAGTCATCAACTTGCCACCTCGTATGTTTGGGTGTGTTGCATTTGTTCATCTTCATCAACATGAATGCAATAAGTCAACTCCTCGAGCTGTCCGCTATATTTTCGTGGGATATGCACAGAATAAGAAAGGGTATCGGTGATATCATTTACCAACTCAAAGGATGTTTGTGACTATGGATGCTGTGTTCCATGAAAATGAGATGTATTTTTCTTCTTCTATGGCTGAACTTCAGGGGGAGTACCAAAGTAAAGTTTAGACTCTTGGGTATGATGAAGGGTTTAGTGAAGTTTAGACTGTTGTGTATGATGAACTAATTACCAGTCAGAACGAACAACTGGATACAAATAATGGCAAACACTTGAATGAAGACCTAGCAAGGGAGGAAGACCCTCATGAAGAAGACTCTCTTGAAGAATTGCAACCAGTACCGAATTTCAGTGAGTGTGAACTGTCAGAACCCCAAAACCAATCATCATCATTGTCCGAAGCTCCTAAAAGAGAACTCCCGCACCGTACTAATAGAGGTATTCCAAAACTCACTTATGAACCTGATTCCACTAGTAACATCAAATATCCCATGAGTAATTATGTATCCACTTACCGCTTTTCGGAATCAAATAAGTCATTTGTGAATCAATTATCTGCTGTATCTATTCCTAACAATGTGCAGGAAGCCTTAGCCAATCTAAGATGGAAAGCAGCTATGGATGAGTAGATGAAGTCTTTGAAGAAGAATGAGACTTGGGAGATAGTCGAGCTGCCATCAGGAAAGAAGCCAGTAGGATGCAGATGGATTTATACGGTAAAATATAAGTCGAATGGTTCGATAGAGCGATACAAGGCAAGGTTGGTTGCCAAAGGGTACACTCAAACATATGGAATTGATTATGACGAAACATTTGCACTTGTGGCAAAGTTCAACACTGTTCGAGTTTGACTGTCACTTGCTGCAAATCTTAACTGGTCATTGGAGCAATTTGATGTGAAGAATGCATTTCTGCATGGGAAATTGACAGAAGAGGTTTATATGGAACTACCGCTAGGATCAAATAGACCAGTCCAACACAGTAATAAAGTGTGTCGATTGAGGAAGGCGCTATATGGTCTAAATAGTCGCCAAGAGCTTGGTTTGGGAGGTTTACAAAATCAATGAGGACATTCGGATATTGTCAGAGTAATTCAGATCATACCTTATTCCTGAAAAGCAAAGAAGGTAAGATTACTGCTCTCATTATATATGTAGATGACATGAAAGTAACTGGGAATGATCCTGAGGAGAGAATAGCATTGAAGAGCTACTTGTCACAAGAGTTCGAAATGAAGGATCTTGGCTCTTTGAGATATTTTCTTGGTATTGAAGTTTCTCACTCAAGAAATGGTATATTTCTATCTCAAAGAAAGTATGCTCTCGATTTATTGAAGGAAACTGGAATGTCTGCTTGTCAACCGATTGGTACACCATTAGAAGAAGAACTGAAACTTTGCAACGAATCTGATCATGCCTTGTGATAAGGAAAGATATCAGAGATTGGTTGGATGACTGATGTATCTTGTGCATACACAGCAAGATTTATCATATGCTTTAAGTGTGGTAAGTCAGTTTATGCATGCACCTCAGGAACATCACATGGATACAGTGATGAGAATTCTAAGATATATTAAGTCTGCTCCAGGAAATGGATCCTATTTGTGAAACATGGTCACTTGAAGGTTGAGGCATATACTGATGCTGATTGGGCAGGATCTATAATTGATAGGCGCTCCACTTCAGGATACTTCACCTTTGTTGGAGAAAATATAGTTACATGGAGAAGCAAGAAGCAGAATGTTGTTGCACGCTCTAGTGCAAAGGCTGAGTATCGCGGAGTAGCTATATGCTGACCACATCGAGATTTTTAAAACTCTCACCAGGCATTGAATGCGCTCTTCTGCAAAACTTTTCCGGCCACGCTGAAGGGGCCTGCAAGGAAATGGTACTCCCGTCTAGCCCCGACCTCCATCTTCTCCTTCGATCAGCTTGAAGGCCTCTTCCTGAATCACTTCGTGAGTAGCCACCGAGCCGAAAAAGCGAGCACCTCCCTACTTTTGCTTCATCAAAGGAAGGGCGAGCAGTTGAGAGACTATGTCAAACGTTTCACTGCGGATGCCAGATCCATCGCCTCCTTGGACCAGTCCGTGGCCTCCGCCGCCTTCCAATCCAATGTCGCTAACAACAGCCTCAGGGCATCCCTTACCAAGAAGCCCCTTCAGGATTTCTCAGAACTCCTGCTCAGGAGTGAGAAATACATCCGAGCAGAAGAATCTATCTCTCGCCCCGCTTTTGAAGGATCGTCCTCCGGGAACAAACGGAAGGGCGTTGACGAAGGAGCTAAAAAGCTCCAGAAAGACAACAGAGGGTAGCGTCGCCTTCCTCCCCGATTCGAGAAGTTCACTCCGCTCAACGCGAGTGTCTCAGCCATCCTGATGGAGGTTGGGAAAGAGGGTCTTCTCCCGCCACCTCCGAAGATGAACACCCCGGGTAAGAAGAAGAACAGGGACAAGTGGTGCCGTTTCCACAGGGACCACGACAAAGACACGGAAGACTGTCAGGCCCTAAAAGACGAGGTCGAGACCCTTATTCAGAGAGGACAACTCTCCAGGTTCGTGAGGAAGGACAGGGTGGATCCTCCTCCGCCCCCCAGGGGGGCTAAAAAGTGACCCGAGCGACATGTAGAGACCCCGGACTCCGAACCAGATGTCGTCCTGCATCTCATCCACGGAGGCCCAATGGGGCGAGATTCCAACTCCTCCCGAAAAGCCTTCGTTTGAAAAGTGAATTCTTTACAAAACTGTCCCCCCCTAGGGGCCTGGGGGTAGGGCTGCAATCGAGCTGAGCCGAGCCAAATACCTTCAGGCTCGAGCTTGGCTCGTTTACGAAACGAGCTCGGTTCGAGCCGAGCTTTGACCATATTCGAGCTGAATAGCTCGCAAGCTTAGCCTAAAAAAAAATCAAGCTCGAGCTCAGCTCGTTTACGAAACGAGCTCGGTTTTGAGCTCAAGCTCGGCTTGAGCTCGGTTCGAGCCGAGCTTTGACCGAGCTCGAGCCGAATAGCTCGCGAATAGATCGATTCGTTTGTAGCCCTACCTGGGGGTCCCGATCAGATAGAGATCTAGAGGGCGTCCGAACCCCCCATTGCGACGCGTTGGTAATAAACCTCCACATGGCCAACTTTGACGTGCGCCAGGTCCTAGTTGACAATGGCAGTTCAGTTAACATTCACTTTCCAGAGGCCTTCTAGGGGCTCAAGCTATCCAGGAATCGACTCAAGCCCGTCGGCTACACTCTACACGGGTTCACAGGAGTACCAGTGACAATCAAGGGTGTTATAACTCTCGACGTAACCATTGGCAAAACTCCCACCACCCGAACCAAGCCGATGGACTTCATGATGGTGGATTTGAAAGCCGCCTACAACGTCATTCTGGGCCGACTAGGCCTAGCTGCTCTACATGCCATACCCTAAGCCAACCACATGAAGATGAAATTCCCCACCACGGCGGGCATGGGAGAAGTTAGAAGCAGCCAGGAGGCGGTCCGCAAATGCTACATGACCTCGGTGGGAGGACCTGTCCTCTCCCTCGAGGCTCTTGAACTCCCCCAAGGGAGTATCCCACCTATATCGGAGTCGGTCGATGAGCTGGAAGAGGTGGCCTTCTCAAAAGGAGATTCGACCCGAAATTTTATATTAGCAAAGTCTTTTCCCCTCCCGTTCGCTCCAACATTATCCAGTGCATAAGAAGAAACTGAGACCTCTTCGCCTGGACTGCTACTGACATGCCGAGAATCTCTGAGGAGCTCCTCATGCATCACCTTAGTGTCGCTTCGAGAGCCAGGCCAGTTCAGCAAAAGCGATGCAAATTCGCCCCCAAGTGCTAGCAAGCTATCAAGGAGGAGGTAGAGAAACTCCTTAGGGCTCGATTCATATAGGAGGTCAATAATCCGGAGTGGCTGCCCAATGTCGTGTTGGTCAAGAAAGCCAATGGGAGCTGGATGATCTGCATTGACTTCACAGATCTAAACAAAGCCTGTCCCAAATATCCATTTCCGCTCCCGAGCATCAACACCCTGATTGCTGCAACCTCGAGCTGCGAACTCTTAAGCTTCATAAATGCATTCTCTGGGTACAATCAGATAAGAATGTTCCTTCCCGACATTCCGAAGACCTCTTTCGTCACGGATCAGGGCATATATTACAACCGGGTCATGCCCTTTGGGCTTAAGAACACCGATGCCACCTATCAACGCCTTGTTAATAAGGTCTTCAAGGAACAGATTGGCGGGAACATGAAAGTCTATGTAGACGATATGTAGGTGAAGAGCATCAGCAGATCGAATCATGTCTTCGATCTCTAAGAAACTTTTAATGTGTTGAGGAGACACAATATGAGACTGAACCCGAACAAGTGTGCGTTCAGCGTCTCATTCGACAAGTTCTTGGGGTTCATGGTCAGCCAAAGGGGTATAGAGGGCAACCCCGAGAAGATCCAAGCCATACTCAACATAGATCCCCCCTTTAGTGTTGAAGATGTGCAGAGACTTACCGGGCGCCTCGTGGAGATAGGGCGTTTTCTCTCCAAATCCAGAGAAAAGTGCCTCCCGTTCTTCAAGGCCCTCAGGGGGATTAAAGGCTTTGAGTGGGGGCAGCAGCAACAAGAGTCCTTTGATCAGCTCAAGGCCTATTTAGTCAACCCCCCACTCCTGAGCAAGCCAAAATCCGGGGAAGTCCTCTACTTATACCTCGCCGCTTCGGAGCAGACCCTCAACACTGTTTTAGTAAGAGAAGAAGAAAAGACACAGAGGCCTATCTACTATGTGAGTAAAGTCCTTAGAGATGCTGAACTTCGTTATCCGAAGCTAGAGAAGATGGCTTATGCCTTGGTCATGGCGGCCCGAACTCTGCCCCTACTTCCAGTCTCACTCAGTGGTCGTTCTTACCGACCAGCCGCTCAAACAAGTCCTCCACAAGCCCGAGATCTCAGGGCGCCTTATGAAGTGGTCCATCAAATTGATCCAGCATGATATCAGCTACCAGCCTCGAAACTCTATCAAGGCTCAAGCCCTACCGGAGTTCATAGTAGAGAGCACTATTCCCGATGCTAGCAAAGTGATAGAGGAACCCCTGTTCTAGATAGTGTATGTTGATGGGTTCTCGTGCGCCGATGGAAGCAGAGCAGGAGTCATCCTGGCGGGCCCAGATGATTTCATCCTCCAATACTCACTCCATATTAACTTCAGGGCGTCCAACAACGAGGCTGAGTATGAGCCCTTATAGCAGGCCCGTGCATGGCTCGCAAGGCCGAGGCCAAACATGTCAAGATATTTAGCGACATGCAGCTGGTGGTGAACCAGGTATCAGGGAAATACGAAGCATGAGACAGTTGCATGGCCAAGTACTTGGTCAAAGTCAAGGAACTGATGGTCTCTTTCGAGGATGCACAACTCCAGCAAATTCACCAAGAAGAGAATGCGCAGGCGGACGCCCTCTCAAAGCTAGCTTCCTCTTTCTTCCAAGGGCTCGAACAAACTATCTTAATAGAAGTTCTACTGAGGCCCAGCATCGAGGAAGAAGGCCTCGAGCCAATGGAGACGCTGCACTTACAGCTCAGGGAGAATTGGATGAGGCATCTCCTCGAGTTCCTCAGGGATGGGATGCTTTCCTTAGACCCTAAAGAGGCCCGAAAGATCTGAACTAGAGCCGAGCAGTCCACACTCATCGAGGGAGTCTTGTACAAATGATCTTACACCCAAGTAGACGGCAAGTCCTACTTGAGATGTCTCTTCCCCGACGAAGCCCAGTATGCTTTGAAAGAAGTACATGAAGGGATTTGTGGCGCTCACTTAGGAGCAAGGGCCCTCACCCGCAAAGTCTTGAACTATGGATACTTCTGACCTACTCTCCTTCGCGATTCCGAACAACACGTTCGTCAATGCGGCCCTTGCTAAAAATTCTCAACAATCTGCCTCCTACCGCAACCTCAGCTCTCCTCTCTATCCAGTCCTACCCCTTTTGCAATGTGTGGAATGGACCTGCTCGGGCCTTTTCCTCCAGCACCGGGCCAGCTAAAGTTTCTTGTTGTAGCGATCGACTATTTCTCTAAGTGGATCGAAGCCGAGCCCTAGCAACGGTCACAGAGAATAGGGTGCAGCGCTTCTTTTGAAAAAAACGTTCTCTGCAGATTCGGTGTGCCTCGAATCTTGATTACGGACAATGGAACTTAATTTATGGGGGCAGCCTTCTGCACTTTTTGCGCAGACCTGGGCATTCAGAAATGATTCTCCTTGGTTTTCCACCCCCAGTCCAATGGTCAGGAAGAGAATGCCAATTGGCAAATTCTCTCCGGCCTGAAAAAGAGACTGAGCAGGTCGGCTAAGGGGTTATGGGTAGAGCAGCTCCCCAATGTGCTATGGAGCTATCGCACTACGAAGAGGAACCCCACGGGAGAATCACCTTTCAACTTTACTTACGACTCCGAAGCTATTATCCCTCTGGAGGTGGGTCTACCGTCCCCATGCTTGATTGCTTACAACGAAGAGCAAAACGCGAACGAGCTTCGCGGCAACTTGGACCTCATCGATGAGATCTGTGAGAGATCCTCCATTCAGCAAGAAATCTATCGACGTAGGATCGAGCAATCCTACAACAAGAGAGTCCGTCCTACTAATCTCAAAGAAGGGGATCTGGTGCTCAGAAAGCTATCAATTTCTTTCCCCAGCAAGAAAGGCAAGTTGGCACCCAACTGGGAAGGACCATACAGGATCTCCAAAGTTGTCCGCCCTGGCGCTTATCAACTTGAAGATCCGAGGGGCAAGAAGGTGTCGAGGACATGGAACGCATAGCACTTGTTGAAGTACCAAGAGGGTGTTTAAACACCGCTCCAAGCAACTTCTCCTAGATTGTTCTTAAAACATTTTGAAGCTTGTTTCTTTTCTTTATTAAGTGTAATAATGGCTCACAACTTAGAAGCAGTCACTCAGTAGTAGTTTTTAAGAAAGAGCAGTTCACTCTCTAAAAAAAACTATTGTCTTAATATTCTTTCACCGAGCGCATACTTTCTAAACGACAGGTTCGGAGTCCAACACTTGGTTCGATTCAACTTTTATTACTTGCGAACGAGCGAGTACAAGGTAGATCACAATTCGGGATTGCTCCTACAACTATTGATATTCTCTAAATGACAAGTTCGGAGTCTAACACTTGGTTCGATGCCGCTTTAGCTACTTGCGAACGAGCGAGTACTAAGTAGCTCACCATTCGGAATTGCTCCTGCAACTGTTGATACTCTCTTAACAACAGGTTCGGAGTCCAACACTTGATTCGATGCAACTTTTTCTACTTGCGAACGAGCGAGTACAAAGTAGCTCACCATTCAGGATTGCTCCTACAACTATTGATATTCTCTGAATGACAAGTTAGGAGTCCAACACTTGGTTCGATGCTGCTTTAACTACTTGCGAACGAGCAAGTACTAAGTAGCTCACCATTCGGAATTACTCCTACAACTGTAGATATTCTCTAAACGACAAGTTCGGAGTCTAATACTTGGTTCGATGCCGCTTTAGCTACTTGCGAACGAGCGAGTACTAAGTAGCTTACCATTCAGAATTGCTCCTGCAACTGTTGATACTCTCTTAACAACAAGTTCGAAGTCCAATACTTGGTTCGATGCCGCTTTAGCTACTTGCGAATGAGCGAGTACTAAGTAGCTCACCATTCCGAATTGCTCCTGCAACTGTTGATACTCTCTTAACAACAAGCTCAGAGTCCAACACTTTGTTCGATGCCTCTTTAGCTACTTGCGAACGAGCGAGTACTAAGTAGCTCACCATTCGGAATTGCTCCCACAACTGTTGATACGCTTGCAAACATTAGCAAAACACAAATTCTCATAAGAAGCTCAAGAAATGGGGTATATTATTTCATCAAAATTTGGGGTAAAGTCTAGTTCTATGCCAAAAACTCATTATTTCATCAAGATTTGAGATACAAGACTCATATGAAGCGAAGGCTACAAGATTACAAATTTTCATCCTAGCCCCTCCTAGGGAACAGGATGCTTCTATTAAGCGATACTCGGGTTCGGCGAGCGCTGTGTTGCTATCATCTCATTTCCATAGAAGTCTCCAAGCTGGCGAGCCGAGTAGCGTCGTTAGCACCTAGGAGCCTAACAGTCACCCTGACAGATGCTTCGCTCGACGAGCCAGCCACCCTGCTTTGCGCATCCCCAGGGTGTCTCAAAATAAGGGGGCAAATGAAGTGCTAATATTGTGCAATCTAGATACCTAAATAAATAGATAAAACTAGACACAAATTAAAACCTCGCAAGTGCACGAGTTGTTTATAGAAGCGTAGCAATAGCAAGGGTCGATCCCACAGAAATTGTAGACTTTAACTTACTAATCAATAAAAAGAATAAGAATCATAAAGAGTTGTTTTAAAGATCTAAAAGGAGTAAAAAGATTAAAACTAAATTAAGAAATGCTGAATCACAAATATTTATGAAGTAGTTGGGTTTAGATCTCCACCAATAGTCAATAATGCTAAGTTACCTTCTGAACTTCTTCTTATTACTCATGTTTGTTCCCTTCAAGGGCATGGTATCTACTCATTAAAGTACTGTTTCCCTAAGCCAAGAATTAGGCATGGTATCTACTCTAATTCGTTTCTTTCATTAAGTGTTTAGCATGGTATCTACTAAGTTGTACTTAAAGAAAACATAAGATCAATGGAAACGAACAAACACTCAAGGTTCTAGAAATTGGTATCAGATCTAGATCCCTTAAGTTGATTGAACCAAGAACCCCCCAAGGATTCCCTTGTTACAAGTTATGAACACGAGATACGGGTCGTCTCAATATGCCCATATAACAGGTTCAGATAGATGGCAATGCAAACTTGATATTCTCAAGTTCTGTATGTCAGTCGACTGGCTCTCACCTCAGTCGACTGCTCTCAGAACTTGAGAACAAGTTTGATTATCATAAATCTATATCAATACAATCAGATTCAATCAATAAGTAAAATAGAAGGTTTCAGAAGAATATAGCACTACATAACTACGGCTTCAATCTACCCAACTATGAAATTAGTTCCACATAATAATACTTTTATTAATCAACAAGTTTGAATACATGGTTAACATAAAAGAATTAGAAAGGGAAGGAATAAACTGATGTAGTTCGGCTAGATGGATCGGCTGGCTGTCACACAGTCGACCGGCCGTTCTTTTCTTAATGCTTGATCTCCTTTCTTCTTCTTCTATGTTGATGCCGTGCTGCTCTTTGTTGATGGCTTGATCGTTCAGGAACTCTTGTGATTCGGCTGATGGTGTGTGCGGAAGAGAGAGCCAGAGAGAGAGTCCCGAATAATGCTTCGTGGTTGGTATTTATAGAACACGGCTAGAGAATTAGGGTTTGCACTTTTCTTTTTATAGAAAAGTCCTTTTCTTTTATTTATTTCCTCCCTCGTTGCTCTGCGTATTATTTCTTTCTCTTTTCTTCTATTCTTCCTTTTCTGTTCTGATTTGGATTAGATTTGGATGAATCTTCAAATATCTTATCTTTTGACTCTGCCGCCTACCAGTCGACTTGCCAGCGAACCAGTCGACTGTGTCGAGACTTCTGAAGATTTTATAATTGATCATCCAAGTCGGCTGTTGACAATCAACTTCTCTGGGCAGTCGCCTGTTGTAAAGGACCAGTCGACTGATAATCTGCAATTTCATGTGTATCATCCTGAATCTACTTCGTTTCTCTGTTTTAGGCTGTTTCCTATGGAAAAGAGAAAATAAGAGTTAAATATCACATATAGAGCTTTTAAATGTCTAATTGCATTAAGATTATTGCTCCTAAATGTGAATAATATTGTGTTCATCAGCTAACTCGTGGAACGACCTTCCTTGGGCGTACTCACCCCAAGGGAAGGAAGTGCTTCTGACGTTACTCCCCTTAGAAAGTCGTTGCAGATGATGGTTCTCCGCCTCTAGTTCTATGATCTGCTTCTTCAGCGAGTCGTCCGTCACTTTGACCTTCAGGCAAGGCATTCGGCTCGAGCTGCCCCCACGAGAAGCCTCGGAGATAGTCCTCCGAAGGTGCACCGTCTCTATACTCTTTTTAAGCACCACGTTCTTTAACTCATCTCTCTCAGACCTCGCGTCGAATAAAGAGTGATGAAGGAACTTGAGTCTCGAACCTTGGCTGACGGCCATTGAAGGACATGTCTCCTCACCTTCAGGGGGCACTTTGTGAAACCTCTCTTCGAGGCGCCACATCTCAATTTCTTAACGAGCTAAGGTCAGTTTCAGATGACCCAACTCCCGTTCGGCTCTATAGAGCATCTCTCGAGACCGAGCTAGCCCCAACTTTGTGACACCCAGATTAGACCGGAGAAGAGACACCTCGTTGATCTGTGAAAGTCAAAAAAAAAAAAAAGAATGAGCATGAATTTTTAAGTCCGAACAACTAACATAGCAACATTGCGCCTAAACAAAGCTACTGAGACAACTCGAAAATAAAGCAAACCCATAAAAGTTTCAAAGCCACACAACACTTGTCAAAAAAAAAGAGCAAAGAAGAAAAGCTTTTCATTAAAATTCAACGAGTACAAGAAGCAGTGGCGAGTCCGCAATTAGGCAACATTTCATGACATTCAAAACAGAAATATGAAGTACAACAAGGTCAAGGGCAGACCTCTTTAGCGTGATCCCCAGATGTCGAGGGCTCCGACCCTTGTGTGGTAGCGACGATCGCCAGGGGCATGGCCTCCGTATCGGCCTCTACCTCTGCCTCGTTGACTACCTCGACCTCGTCATCTTCTTCATCCTCCTCGGAGGCGTCGTCAAACATAGGGACAGGGTCGGGGAACAGGCACCATCCGGCGCAGGCTACCTCTGGGTAGACTTCCTTGACCTGTGCGATTGCGCGAGCATAGGCCTTCACCTTATTGACCGTGAGGTACCCTTTCGCCCTCCCCATCACTTCGGCCTCGGCCTTCTTAGCCACGGAGACCTTAGCAGCGGAAACGGCGTCCTCCTTATCCTTTGCCACCAGCTCTTTTTGTTGGAGTAGCAGAGCGTTGTCAGCCTCATTCTTTGCCACAACACTCTCGAGATACTCCAACCTTGTAGCCTTCACCTCGGTGTCAACCCTCAACTGCTCGAGGTTCTTAGCAATCCGAGCCTTCTCTGCCCGAGCCCGGTCGGTCTCCTGCTTCAGAACTTTCTCCAGTTCATCTTCTCCATCAGATGACCGAGGTAGCAAGTTATCTGCAAAAAGGAAGGCAGAGCGCCATGAAAAACCTAGAAAGGTTAGTTTATAAAAGGTAAAAACCAAAAGTCAATAATACTTATCGATACCGCCGCTCATGCAATCTCGAGCACGTCGTCACCACTGCCGCCGACATCCATGGCGGCCCTGTCCTTCGGCGTAGCAAGGTGCCGAACAGCTTGGATGCTAGACGACGAGTCCCCAAGAAACTCGTCGGGCTTGCAGACTTGCCAGTCTAGGAGGGAAATCTTCTTGTGCTCCTTGCTCAGGAACACCTCGGCCTCGGCCGTCAATGGCAGGGCCTCCAAACCCAAGGCCGCTACAAAGGGGAGGCCCCTGCCTCTGCCGAAGTCGACATCGAAGCGGGGGTCGGCAGCCTCTGAACAACTGCGGCCTGCATCGCCACCTGCTCCACGACAGCGGCGACTATCTTCACCCTCGGTAAGGATACCTTGGAGACCACCCTCTTCCTCTTCTTCGGGGCCTCGCTGCCCAGGACCCACGCTGCGCTAACATGTCCTCGAAGTCCATAGCTTCTGCAACAAAAAAAGGGGTTAAGCACAAGTAATGCCAGACTCAAGAAGTTGGCGAATGTGAGGCTAAAAATAAATTGCATACTAGGGTTTATACGGCTGAGTCCCCCCCTGAAGAGCACCTCGTCGGTCAGGTACCTCCAATCAAACTTCGGCCAATCGAGGAGTGTCCGAACCATCTCGTCTTCATCAGGGATGAGCACCGGGCTCTCTTTCACCCTCCTCGAGACTTCTTCGACCCAAGTCATCGGGATGACCCATGGATCTCAACTTCGGACAAGGAAGTACTTGTCCCTTCAATGCTTTATCGAGTCGGGGCAGCTGAAGAGCTTGGCGCCATGCCTCAGAGCCAGGTAGAACCTGAACTCCGACTTATGTTGTTAATGAACCCGATATACGGTCTGCAGCACCCTCAACTTTGGCTTGAGCCCTGCCGCTTGGCAGTGAAGGATGAATCCTTTGATCAGCCTCTACACGTTCGGCATGTACTGGACGGGTCTGATCCTAAACCATTGCAACACTTCGATGATGAAGGGATGAAGAGGGAGCCGCACACCGGAGAAGAAGGCAACGACAGGCCAAAAGCACATGTCCACCGGCATCAGAGAATTGGCCCTTACTCCGGGCCCAGGCAACATCAGGTCATACTCTTTCGGGATCTGAAAACATTCCCGAATCGATGCCAGATCTGCCTCGTTAAGTATGGAGACCGTCTCTTCGACCTCTGAGGTCTCTCTGGCGGCATTCTCCTCGAAGCTTCGCCCCATGCTGTACATAATGGGCTTGGCCTATTCGACCGGAAGGTCCCGAACCCTCTGAAGTCCGGTTAGCACCCCTGGCCGTCTGCTGAACTTCCCCATCCTTCGCTGGCTCTCAACCACGGTTTCCACTACGACCAAAGAGGACCCTACCACGGCCTTGCCTTTGTCGACTGGAGGAACTTGGCTCGAGGTCGGCTCATGGAAGAAAGTAGGGGAGGTTTCCTACCTCGAAGGATTGCTAGACAATCTCCAAAAATAAACTAAGTATGGAATTACCTTGATTTGACAATGATTGCCGGAAAAGATCGCCGGAAGAAGAAAATTCTCGCCTGAAGCTCCAGCAAGAGAAAGAAATCGCCTGAGTGAAAAACTAGAGAGTCAGCAAATGAGAAGGGGGATGGAGTTTTATAAAGAGGGGCACGTTAACCAAGACTAAAGGTCCCTTAAAGGTGAGAAGGCTCGGCCCATTTACCGCAAAACGACAGAAAATATGAAAAACTCAATAGACCTTTGACTGGTCAACGGTCAAATGGTCAGCGTGCCACATGTCATTCTTCTAGACTTCGGCAACCTGTGCCGAACACTCTTGCCACCGACATCCAAATGCGAAAAAAAATCCTCCTAGACTTCGACAACCTGTGCCGAGCACTCTTGCCACCGCCGTCCAAATGTGAGAAAAAAATCCTCCTGAACTTCGGAAACATGTGCCGAGCACTCTTGCCACCGACGTCCAAATGCGAGAAAAAATTCTCCTGGACATCGGCAATCTGTGCTGAGCACTCATGCCAACGACGTCCAAATACGAAAAAAAATCCTCTTGGAGTTCGGCAAACTGTGCCGAGCACTCTTGCCACCGATGTCCAAATGCGAGAAGAAAATTCTCCTGAACTTCGGCAACCTGTGCCGAGCACTTACCACCGACGTCCAAATGTGAAAAAAAATTCTCCTGGACTTCGGCAACCTGTGTCGAGCACTCTTGCCACCGATGTCCAAATGCGAGAAAAATATTTCTCTCGAACTTTGGCAACCTGTGCCGAGCACTCTTGCCACCGATGTCCAAATGCGAGAAAAAATTCTCCTGGACTTCGGCAACCTTTGCCGAGCACTCTTGCCACCAACGTTCAAATGCGAGAAAATTTTTTCCTAGACTTCGGCAACCTGTACCGAGCACTCTTTCCACCGACGTCCAAATGCGAGAAAAAAATTCTCCTGGACTTCGGCAACCTGTGCCGAGCACTCTTGCCACCGACGTCCAAATGCGAGAAAAATAAATTCCCCTGGACTTCGGCAACCTGTGCCGAGCACTCTTGCCACCGCATCCAAATGAGAGAAAAATTCTCCCGGACTTCGGCAACCTGTGCCGAGCACTCTTGCCACCAACGTCCAAATGTGAGAAAAAATTCTCCTCGACTTCGGCAACCTGTGTCAAGCACTCTTGCTACCGACGTCCAAATGTGATAAAAAATTCTCCTGGACTTCGACAACGTGTGTCAAGCACTCTTGCCACCGACGTCCAAATGTGAGAAAAAAATCTCCTAGACATCGACAACCTGTGCTAAGCACTCTTGCCACCAACGTCCAAATGCGAGAAAAAATTCTCTTGGACTTCGGTAACGTGTGCCAAGCACTCTTGCCACCGACGTCCAAATTCAAGAAAAAAATTCTCCTGGACTTCGGCAACATGTGCCGAGCACTCTTGCCACCGACGTCCAAATTCAAGAAAAAAATTCTCCTGGACTTCGGCAACATGTGCCGAGCACTCTTGCCACCGACGTCCAAACGCGAGAAAAAAATTTCCTGGACTTCGACAACGTGTGCCGAGCACTCTTGCCACCGACGTCCAAATGCAAGAAAATGCGTGGACTGGTCAACGGTCAACGCGCCACGTATCGTGGTCCTGGACTTTGGCAATGGGTGTCGAGCGCTCTTGCCACCGACGTCCAAATGTGTGAAAATGTGTTAAATGGTCAACGGTCAATGCGCCATGTGTCGCGCCCCTGGACTTCAGCAATGGGTGCCGAGCGCTCTTGCCACAGACCCCCAATGGCAGAAAATTACTTCCCTCCCGATGCGCGCTCATGATCGGAGCGCTCAGATTACGCCACGTCATCAGGCAGCGGATCTACCATTTGATCGCCCAGGAATTCGCGCCGACGACACGATCGACGCCCCAGATTGCACCATGTCGATATTCTCATGATTAATTCTTTTATTTTAATTATAATTTGAATTAATTATTTAAAAATTGTGAGAAAATTAATTAAAAATTTTAAAAAATAATTATAAATTTAGGAAAATATTTTTGAGCTCCTGGATAAATAATTATTGATTAGAACGATTAATTAATGCTTTTTGAAAATAGATCACCACTTCGCAAAATTAAATAAATAATTTTGAAAAATGATTAAAAAATTATAAAAAATCCAGAAAAATCTAAGAATAATTTTGGGCATTTTGCTAGCTCCGAAAAATACTGTTACACCTCGAGCAAGATCTAGACTCCCTTAAGAACTTCGATAAAGTCCCGTACGCCATTAAAACAGTAAAACTACACCCCAAAGGCTGTAAAACACAATCTTTAGGAGTGGGGGGCTCGTGATATGGCTAAAAATAGGATTAAATCGGGACCATTCAAATTGGGCGCGAATCTTAAAGCTCTCAGGGGTAAAATGGTAATTTTACCTATAAACGGGTCCGAAATGGGAACTGTGTCTCTTCTTCAAAGCCCAATAACCCATAAACGGATCTGTCATATTAGATTCGGGTACCAACCCGTTACAAACCAATTCAGAAGGATAAGGAGTAATCCGAATTCATCATTATCCCTAAGAGGTTGTTTTAACCACCTCTTATCAGGAAACGATTTAAAACTTCCCATCTTATCCATCCACACCGAGAATTAGAGATTTTTCCTTATCTCGTAACGGATCTCTAAGGCGACTATAAATACCCCCTCTTCTCCTACCGTAACAAGGTAATGAATCTTTTTCCACCTAAAGCTCTTTCTTAATCTTTGAGATTATTGACAAGAGCATCGGAGAGTTCATCGCTGGGATCCATCCCAGTGTATCGAACTTTGTGCAGGTTCGTGGTAGCAGCAAGAAACAAGTCAACACGTTGGTGAAGGTCAACAAGTTTACATTACTGTTTTCCTTAAAGAACTCACAAATTTATTTGTTTGCTCCCACACCCAAAATCAGCAGCAACAATGATCTAGTTGATATGTGTAACGGCTTAAGATATTATGCAAAGAAATTAGTCGTGAGTTGAAACAATATAAGCAAATGTCTAATGAAACACATGTTATGTTCGACTTGCTAAAAACCAAAAGTTGAAAAATAAAAATTTCTTGATTATTGAAAAATTTGAGTCATTTATGAATGATCATGATGTGTTGATAGAAGAAAATGAATATTTGAAACAACAGATTCAAAAATCTCTGGCAGTACATAATGAAAACCTAAAGGAAATTCATGAGAAATATGCTCATATTGCTAAACTCACCGATGATCTAAATGAATCCAAAAGAAAATTTGATGAGATAGTAGAAGGTTGTAAGGAAGCACTCGAAGATAACATGGTACTTGATGCTACTCTAGATACTCTTCGATGGAATACCAAAAGACGATGAGAAAACGAGAAAAATACTTTGTAATATAATAATTGAGCAAGAAAAATGGTTGAAAAATATGAAATGCTCAATTATCTTATGACAAATAATTTAAGGTCATATCATGATAATCGAGGACTTTGTTACAATGAGCCAACGTCAAACTTCCAAGCAATCTTGTCATACACATATGCATAGCCACCAAAATAGTTACAAACCAACACATAACTATGCACATGTGCATGATCCAAGGCATAATCACATTACATGTCACTATTGCTATAAATTATGACATATATCTTATAATTGTTCATTAAAAAAGAATACTAATTTTGTTTGGGTGAAAAAGAATGTAAGTGCAGGCACAATACCAACTTGGGCACCCAAAAATACACATACTAATTTTAATGTAGGTGCATCAACATACCAAACCTAAAGATCGGTGGTACCTTGATAGTGGATGCTCAAACCATATGACAGGTGAAAATAAATATTTTGCATCACTATCAAGGAAAAGATGGAATGACATAATCTTTGGAAATAATAGCATCGGTCAAACCATCAGTAAAGGTAAAATAAACTTTGTTTCATCATGTTCCATTGGTGATGTACTTTTGGAAAAAGGCTTGAAACACAATTTACTTAGTGTCAGTCAGTTATGTGATAAAGGTTATACAGTTATTTTTTATAAAAATGCATGCACTGTATTAGATAATAATAAATCGTATTTACTTCTTGCTAATAGATGCAATAATGTGTATGTCATCAATTCTAATGAATTATCACAGAAAAATTTGAGATGCTTTGTTGTTAGAAACAAAGATGGTTGGCTATGGCATCAGTAACTTGGACACACAGGTATGGATAATCTCAACAAACTTGTCAACAAGGAACTTGTATGTGGAATTCCCAAAATTAAGTTTGATAAAGATAAGCCATGTGACTTATGTCAGCTCGGTAAGCAAACTATAAGTTCCCACAAGCCCATGAAAATGGTATCAACTTTTGGACCTCTTGAACTTCTGCACATGGAACTTTTTGAACCATCACAAACACGTAGTAATGGTGGTGCACGATATGATTTTGTAATTGTAGATGACTATAGTAGATTCACTTAGGTTGTTTTTTTATCACAAAATGATGTAACCTCATATGTTTTTTAAAAATTTGGTCGTAGAGTAGAGAATGAGAAAAGCCTTAGAGCATCCACAATGGAGTTTGCTATTTTTTAGCAAAATGAGAAGTATAAGAATAGAATAGATGTGAACTTGTGCAATGGTGTATTCTCATATTTTAGAAGGACACAACATCATGTCTCGTCCTAGTGTTTAAAAAAAAACAAACAAACAAAAACCATGGGACACAACATCATGTTGTGTCTGAGAACATCCACAATAAAACGGGACATCCCGTTTGAGGTGTTTTTAAAAAAAATTTTTTAAAATTTTATTGGGAAGGACGATACATCATGTATCGTCCGACCCATTTAAAAAATAAAAAATAAGAAAAATGCACGGGACGAGACATCATGTATCGTCCGACTTTGGAACGATACAAGATGTTTCGTCTTCTATATTGCTATATTTGCAAGCCCACTTCTCAAATATGAGAATGGATTGTAGATCGTTTGCTATTTTATGAGAAAATAGCAAACGACTGCAGCGCTCCATTCTCATATTATTCTCATAATATGAGAATATGAGAATTATAGCAAACGATTGTGGATGCTCTTACCATTGTCACTATTCGTAGTGATCATGTTGGGGAATTTCAAAACAAACTCTTTACGTCGTTTTGTGATGAAAAATGAATAAAATATGAGTTTGTATGTCCTCGCAATCCTCAACAAAATGGGATTGTTGAGAAGAAAAATCGACCTCTTCAAGAAATTGCCCGCACTATGCTTAGCGAAAATGATTTACCAAAACTCTTTTGAGCAGAAGCTGTCAATACAACATGTTACACCATTAACCAAGTAATCATAAGAAAATCTCTTGAGAAAACGATTTTTGAACTGTATTATGGAAAAATTCAAAACTTGAGCTATTTTCGTGTATTGGGCTGCAAAGTGTTTATTTTAATGTCACGCCCCGCTTTCCAAAAGGTAATACGAAATACGGAAACATGACCAAGCCCAGCGAATGATTTTTATCATCCATAAGCTGTTCAGAATCTTTACAATATCTCACAGAAATAATCAGAGTCGGAAGCAAAAGAATCAACCAAGTATGCATAATCGAATCAAATATACCCACGAAAATTTACTTAAAATCCAAAATATAATGTAATTCCAAATAAATCATATCTGAATAAGTCAAATATCCTGGGTCACATTGCCCAAATATAAAAATAAATTCAAGTAACAAAAACACAATTGTTCAAATAAGCAACAAAAATAATAATAATAACTCCAGCACTAATATTACATATCACCAACACCATTTGGTGCCTGTTCTCCAAAATTTACAATTTAACAATTGCAGAGATAGAAAAAAGAAAATAAACTCCCGTTAATGCAAGCTACCGGCTGCTTGTAATGCAGGATACAAGTACATGGGGTAAATAACAAATATAAAATAACAACAGAACAAACATAGCATGGTATAAGTGTGTCAACAGAAATGTGATATCTAACATGAATCAGGAAAACAAATTAGATAGCATGGTATACTAACAGATACAGATAACATGTGTCAAGTGTCAAGTATCAGATGGTATGCAGACAGATATACAGATGGTAGTGTCAAATGATAGTCAGATAGATAACAGATAATCAGATAACAGATGTCAGATAACAGATACAGATAACAGATAACAGATGTCATGTTCTTATACGTCTTGTGTGATTACTATCTAAGTAGCACTTCATGCAGCCCACACTACATGGTTGCTACATTCAAGAAGTTTCGCTTTAGATTTCATAGTGGAGTCCATAGAGCAGTGTACTCAGGGTTCAGACAAACAGATATCAGATAATCAGATCAGACAGACAGATAGAACCTATGGGTTCTCTTCTGAGTACACCTTCCTATAGAGAAGTAATGTAGTCAGGGTCAGATAACAGAGTCATGAATCATGTAATTATGAACACGTAACAGATAGGGAACACGGGCCCTCTTCTCAGTACACATTTTTATATTTTCCACTACTAGATCTTTTTCTTAACCCCGGCTTGGTCATTTTGTTATTATTATCAGACAGACATGTATGTGCAAAAAATAAAGTGAGAATAACATGGTAAAAACATGTAACAAGTTCAGGGTGACAGATAAACATATACAGATGATATACAGTTCATAAAAGAAAAGAATCATGCAAATGCTAGATCAGGACAGTAAGACACTACTGTACTAAAACAGGGATTCCCATTGTTACAAAAATGCAAATCTGGATCCATCAAAGAATCTGGAAAATAGACTCCCTTCCGAATCTAGCAAGCATATATAAGTCATATAGTATTTCACAAAATCATAACTCAAAACAGGTTTGAATCAGAAAACACGTTCAGTCAGAAATCAGAAGGTTGTATTCACAGTCAGGTAAACAGCATGAAAACTCTTTAATTGAATCCACAAAAAATCTAGGGTATTTCCCTATATGTGTAGTATCATAATATAAAGTTTCAGAATTTTCCAATATAAATAGTTTAGTCAACGAAAATCAGAAAACAACAAGAAGTAGTGGTTTTGTAAAGCTGGAATTGTAAACATGGCAGTACGAAAATAGCAATATCTCTCAAACCATAAGTCGAAATCCAAATCTGCCAAAAGGGTAATAAAATAGATACAGTAGGCTAACTTTCATATTCAGAAATATTTTAGAAACAGCAAGTAGAATTAGGTCGAAAATCAGGTTCTTTACTGAACAATAGTAAAATTCTGCATGTAAAATCTTTATTTGCAAACATGAAAAGGTTTGTAAAACTCTTCAAATAAATCCAAAAAAATTCTGGGTTAATCCCAATCAGGTCTAGAAATACTGAGCAAAATTTTAGATCAAAATAATAATTTTAATACCAGAATAAAAGTAAATTACTTCTCAGAATTCATAGAAAACGAAATCTGAAAATCTTTCAACACTACTGTAGTAAAATCAACATTGCTCACAAACCGTAAAACGAAACTGAGATCCGTCAAAAGCGGTTAGAAACTAGAGAAAATCCTCTACGGTTCATGTTCATAAAATATTGTCAAATACTGAACTTAATAGGGTCTAAAATACTGAACAATATCGGGATAATAGAAAATCACAGATTTGCTCTTCACACATGAATCAACATAGCTCATACAGAAATTGTCCAAATCAATCCAAACCTGAAATATGGTGTACTAGATGTCCAAACAACATGGTATAGGGTATTTTGCAAGTATTTGACAAGTATAACACAAATAACACATCAAACATAGATATCTCAAAATAGCATGAACATACACATCCAAAGTGGTCAGTCCTAGGTTAATTCATGTCATGTATGTCTTGAGGCAACTATGGTCAAGATAACACAATAGAAATAATATCAATAAGGAGATTCACACACAAATTGTCTCTAGAACCCAACTACACTATAAGCGCTATTTAGTACTTGTATTTGCAAAGGAATTTAATACAAGTTATTTGTCTGAGAGACGACGATGAAAACAACACCAAGAAAGAATGATCCCGGGACACAACGAATGAACGGCAAACCACGAACCACAACGAGCACACGAACTCCAACGAACGGATCACAAACATAATCGGATGGCTGAGATCGAAGATCAAGATGATCGAATCAGATCGGACGGTCAGATTTTTCTGATGATGAAGATAATGATGAAGATCAAGATCGATCGATCGAACGGCTGCAATCAAAGAAAGTTGATGATCATGAGCGTGACGATCAAGAAGAGATCGAATGGTTAGGATCTAATCAAATGATCAAGAGGAGATCGATGCCCCACATCCAATCAAGCATGATGATCAAGATCCAACGGACGGCCAAGATCACCCCGATGGTGATGATCAAGATCAAATCAACAGATGAATAGAAGTCAATCAATCAAGATCAAGATCACAATCAAACGGATGGCTCACATCTAACATGATCAAACCCATGATCTAAACTCCAAACAAATAGCCAAAAGCTTGGCTACAGCTCTGCTCGCTGTAACGGACGGGAGGACAACACGGGGAGAGGGCTGACGAAGTGAGGCAGGAGGACGGGAGAGGGGGGGTTGGCAACTGCAAGTCGCGACGGAGAAGAGCACAACAGAGCACAGGGCAGGAGGCGTGCTGCACTGGCTGACTGCAGAGGGAAGCCGGGGAGCGGCGCAGCACAGGGATGACGGCGCTGCTGCATTGTTGCTGCGTTGCGAAGAGGCGCCGCGGCAGTCGAAGTCTGGGCAGCGCTGAGTCGGGGAGGCATTGCAGAGGTCGCACTGGACTGAGTTGCATCGGAGGAAAGCAGCAGTCAGGGGGGGGAGAGAGAGGAGCACCGGGGATGGCAACGGTCGTAGGCAGCTGCGACGCCTAGAGGAAGGCAAGGGGGAGCACGGGGAACAGGGGATGAAAGCAGGAGAGGGGTTGAAGAAGGCGGCTGGGGTGGAAGGAAGATGAACATGTAAGAGGGGGGGGTTTGGGTATATATATAGGTAGATGAGTTTTAGGGTTAGGGGATACAGGGGTGTAAACGGGTGGGGATCACAACGGGTATGGGTAGGTTTAATGCACAGGTTAATCGGGTTGGGCTTGGGAATAAAATTGGGTATTGGGTGAATTGGGTATTTGGGTTAAATGCAGATAGGTTATGGTTTAGTTAATGGGTTGTGAACGGATGGGTAGGTAAAAGATAATGGGTAATTGGGTTTGGTATAGGGGTATTGGGTTATAGGGTAGTGGATCCAAAATCCAATAAGGAATAAAATGGGTTTGGGTATATTGGGTTGTTGGGTTGGATATGGATTGTGGATATTAAATAGGGTAGTTGGGTTTTAAAAAGAAATCCAATAAAATAAAAATGGGTTTTGGGTATTAGAAAAATACAATAAATAATAAAAATATAAAATTAGGATTTACAGAAATAATAATAATAATAATAATAATAATAATAATAATAACAATAACAATAATAATAATAGTACTAATAATAAAAGTAATAATAAGAATTGTCTTACAATAAAAAAAAGTCATAGAAAAATAGTTACAGCTAAAATTATTGATCAAAATTAGATTTTAATGGAAGATCCAATAATACATTTTAACAAAAATAGTTCGAAAGTGGAAAATTAATTTACAAAAATTTGAAATACCGAAAATACATAGAAAATACATTTTTTTTGGGAAAACAGGGGTTAGATTTAAATACCTTAGATAACTTGGAAAATTTTGATAGCAAAAGTGATGAAGGCATATTCTTATGATATTCTCTAAGTAGCAAAGCTTATCGTATATTTAATAAGAGAAGACGCACTATTCAATAATCTATTGATGTTATATTTGATTAATCTAATCCTCTCACAAGAAAGATATTACATGTTGTTGATGATGAGACATGTATTCGCATTGAAAAGAAACAAGTACATGCTGAAAAAGTGTCGAATGAAGATCTCCAAAACAACTCATCCCATCAAAATGAAGATCTATCACCACTAAAT
Source organism: Hemerocallis citrina (assembly GCA_017893485.1). Lineage (NCBI taxonomy): Eukaryota > Viridiplantae > Streptophyta > Magnoliopsida > Asparagales > Asphodelaceae > Hemerocallis > Hemerocallis citrina. Next base: position 555,228 of record JACEHZ010000572.1, read on the forward strand.
ATCAATAAAAGAATTCTTGATGGACAGGATGCACACACAACAAACTAATGCTATGGAATATGATCTTTGTAATACCTCCAAAATATTTAACAATTATTTTGTACAACAATATTTTGTAAATAAATATTGTTGAATATTATTACATTATTTTGGCATATGATGTGTTGCATGTAAATTGTGCACATTTATGTATATGTTGTCATATACACTACTATACATGAACATATACACTCTACACTACACATACACACTACACTCCTTAAATTTTCATGAACAAGGGAGCCTACAATTGTTGACTTTGAAGAGGGTTGGTTAAACCTAGGGGTTAAATAAACCTAGGGTTATTAATTAAATGGACACCTAAGCAACCCTAGAGTTTTCTACACTCTCCCACACTCACCCACACCAATCTCCTAACCTCTCTTGAAGCTTGGCCGGCCAAACCCCCTCCCCCTCACTATATATAAATGTGTGTGTATGAAGAAAAACACGCTCACTCTCTTCACTTCATTTCCAAAAATCTTCTCATTTTTTTTTCAAGGTGCTTGTTGGCTATTTAAGGAGAAAAAGAAGCTAAATAACTAGGAGGAGAAGATAATAGCTAGTTATTTGTATCACTCTTCAATCATAAGGTGGGTGTTCTTCGTATCCTCATGGTTTGTTAAATAGAAAAGTAGTGGACTCTAATTGGATTGCATGAATTGTATGTATATATGCTGAATCGTAACTCCTTGAATAGAAGGAATTTAGGGATAAAATTTTTATGGTAGCATCTCATATGTGTCTAGAGTATCTCTACCAAATTTTATAATTTTTGGATAATATTTGATACTTATATAAAATCTGAAACCACTGTTGGTCAAGAAAAAAAAAACAGAGCTTATGTTGTCCTGTTTATTATCCCTAATTCAAAAAATAATATCTCTCTGAATATATGAAATTACATGACTAATTTTATATATTTGGTACTTGTATGCGTCTAGAACATCTCTGCAAAATTTAATATTTTTTTTGATAATATTTGCTATTTTAATAAAATCTGATAGCATTATTGGTATGAGCTGCAATTTGCCCTCTTGACTGCTTCTACTTAAAAAATTCAAATAAAATTTTTATATGTGATACATGTATGTGTCTAGAATATGATCATAAAATTTTATAAATTTTGGAAATCATTTGTTATTTAAATAAAATCTGAAATTGAAACTGGTTCATAGTTTTATTAGTTGCTGGAAATTTGTGCACCGTACAGTTATTGATTATTATGGCCTCTTAAATGAAGTATTTTGATAAAAGTTCTAACTAAGAAATTGTAGTAGACTCACTGACCTTTCTTTAGAACCTAAAATATCAAAATTCCGAGAAGTATGTGATTATTAATGATTTTTAGAAGTTGCTGCATTTTTTATTTGAATTTGCTATTTTTGGAGCATGTAAGTTATCATCACTTTTAGGGCATCCTGATAATGTTTGAAATATTGTATATTAACTCTTTGACCTTGTGTGAGCATACCCATATGTGAAACAACTTGGTGTGAAATAATTTAATGACCTAGTTCAAGACCTTGAGAGAGAGAACGTGGTGTAGGGGATTCACATAACTATGTTTCCTATGAGGTGTTGATGTCATGTTTGTGTAAGTTTTTACACATGCATATATGTGATAAATGATGTTGTAGGTTGTGTGTACAAGTTGGTATTGTTTGGGTTCGAATAACCCTTGGTTTGAGTTCAAGAAGAGTCATTAATAGTCAATTTGTTATATGGTGTCTACCATTCCGAAGTATTGATGTTTTTGTTCAATTGGAGGCCAAGTTGGGCCTTAGTTGGAACTAGTTGATTAGTAATCTGAGAGTTTCGTCTAACTGCCTTACTCTTAGAATGTGAGGATGGATGAATTGGCCGGATTTATTGTCGAGGAAGATGGGATCGGTGGGGTATGCTAGTTCTAAGTCGAGTGACCATCGTCTATAAGAATAAGCACTAGGTGAGTATTTACTCACCTATCAAGGGGATACGTGTGGTGACGTATCGTCTGAGACACGTGCGGTCTTGTCTCGATTATTAATTTTTGGGATTTAATGATAAGAGCGGAATGCGAACGTAAGTCACAAGTCCTATCGGAATTTAGGAGATGGACCCTTAAGATTCTGTCTATGTTCTGAGTTATCCATATGAACAAGGAGCAAGAGTGTAACTCTAAGTCTCTTGGCGGAGTAGGGGTGGCCCTACTGATTCGCCTTATGTTCATGGTAATTTTGGTAGGGGCATGAGTGGAAAGGAACCACTGATTCCGGCATAGCTGCATGATCACTAGCTTGGCCGAGAGTAAAAAGGAACCACTGATCCTGGCAGAGTGGAGAACGAACCACCGATATGACGAACAGAGTGATCACTACCGTTCGGAGTGGAAAGGACCATGACGACTGTAGTCGCTGGGGTGGAGTGCATAAACTCCAGACTCTACCAGTCACAGATGAATGTCTGAAACAGGAAAGAGTACAAGAGTAGGATGCATGGCAAGGGATCGAACTCTATCATCTGGAGAACACAAACTCGATTTGGGAAGTATGTAGTACGGGATGCATATGTTTCCAAATCAAGTTTGCATTAGAGTAGGAGCATCATGTGCATTTCGAGTTTGTACATTATAATATAGATCATGGCATACATCGACACTTGTGGTTTGACTTCACATTTTCCATTTGCATCAAATTTGGTTGTTGAGGTTTTGGAGATCGCGAATTTCATCCTCTTCGTGTGACGTGCCCACAGTTTGTTAGTTACATGATTGCTGATCGTGGAGCAAGGAACTCGAGTGGGAAGCATTCAAGTGGAGGATATAGTTCCTTGTATAATGTAATGTATTGTGTAATTCATGATGTAAATTATATGTAAGACTACATTGTACATTATGATAATGTAATAAAAGTTTTTAATTTCATGTGGTTTCCGATGTTGTGTACTGATTGAAGTAAAGATTCTAGGTAAGTGTCACGAGTTCCGGTATACGGAATCGGGGCACTACAATCCCACTTCCTCATCACCACCAACTCAAACTCCCACGATTGAAAAATGTCTTGCTTGGAAAATCATGTCTATGCATCCATTAGATCTTAACGAAGTAATATGTCAAAAGGGTAACTACTCGTACGCAAGCTAAAAATTTCATGTGTTTTACTGCATTCGTATCCATACTTGAACCGAAGAATGTTAAGGATGCCCTGCAAAACAACGACTCGATAGTTGCCATGCAAGAAGAACTTAATCAATTTGAACGGAATCAAGTATGGAGACTTATTCCTAGACCCCCTAGTAGAACCATTCTTGGTACAAAATGGGTGTCTAGAAATAAGTTAGACAAATCATGTCATATAGTTCGAATTAAAGCCCGCCTTGTTGCTCAAGGTTATAACCAACAAAAGGGATTCGATTTTGATGAAACTTTTGCTCTTTTTGCATGGCTTGAAGTCATTCATATTTTACTTGTTCTTGCATCCTACATGGATTTTACACTTTTTCAAATGGGTGTAGAAAGTGTTTTTTTAAATTGTTTTATTTTTGAAGAAGTTTATGTTGAACAACAACCTGTGTTCACTGACCCAATACACTCAAACCATGTATTTCGTCTTGATAAAGAGCTATATGGTTTGAAGCAAGCTCCTTGTGCTTGGTATGAGCGATTATGTTCGTTCCTTATTCACATAGGTTTTTCAGAAGAAAAGGTAGACACTACACATTTTATCAAACATGTTTTTAAAGATATTTTGATCGTTCGGATTTATGTTGATGATATTATATTTAGATCTACTAATAAAAATCTGTGTAAATGCAGGATGAATTTGAAATGAGTATGATGGGCAAAAACCTAGACTTAAAGTACAACAACGAAACGATGACATCTTTATAAATCAATCTAAATATGCTAAAGAACTCGTCAAAAAGTTTGGCATTGATTGTAACTCCCCGTAATTTTCAAAAAAAGTATATATATATATATATATATATATATATATATATATATATATATATATATATATATATATATATATATAATAAAACACAAAGAAAGCTATCAAGTGGCTCTCCTTCAATCCCCAAAAAATCAAAGGCCTAGATCTAACATCACAAAACATATTCCCCCCCCCCCCCCAAACTCAAATTCAAATCTCCCACCCAATACAATTCCTATATTTATTTAATTTTTTTTTCTCTCTCCCTCCCTCTTCTATTCAAAAAATTAAAAAAAATACAAATTCTAAAAAAATTTTTAAAATTAAAAAATTAAAAAACTAAAAAAATTAAAAATTTAAAAACTTTTAAAATAATTTTAAAAAAAATCAAAAAAATCTAGTAGAGGGCGTGGAAAAATACCTGCTCTATGTTTGCTACTTCAATTAATTTGCTGGACCTCCAAAACTATTTTATATGATCAAACAAGGTGCATCGTTCCGAAGACGTGCCGTAGGCACGTGTCAACGGGCAAACCTAGTATATATATATAATATGAAGATAGTGGATGTTTGTAGAAAGAAATAATGCAAGATGGCACTTTGGTAAATATATGTATTATGGAATAGTGTATGGGGGGTCCACGGATGAAAAATAGCATAGCATGCTGTAGGTTACAAAGCTACGGTGACGTGGCTTTATCAAGGGGGCCCATATGCTGTCTTCTCACAGCAGAGGAGAGGAGAGAGAGATTTGAGAATTTAGTCCCATATTGGGAGAATACATGAATAAAATAATATATAAATACTATTGCCTATGATCAAGAGTCACCAATTCGGTTAACCACCTTTTGAGAGGCAGCCTATGGTGGGCAGTTGTACTATACTATAAATAATTTGTCTTCTAAATTGTATAAATTATCCGAGCTCGGGGCAGGGGCGTTATAAATGGTATCAGAGCCGACTTTCGACAATGATTGTGGGTAAGAGTGGGTGAGATGTATGCCTGAGATGGAGCTAGCACATGTACGGGTAAGTATGCCTGAGAGGGAGCAAGGTTGGGGATAGGTCGCCCAGGTAAGGGGACTGTACAACCCGCAGAATCGGGGTACTGTGCAGCTAGCATAATCAGGATACTCCACTCCACATCGGCTAGAAAGGAGATCCTGCACTAGGTTGTGCATGCCCCGTGCTCAGCAAGGACGGTGATTTCTGAAGGGGGGGTGTGTGTGACACCTATATTATATATATATATATATATATATATATATATATATATATATATATATATATATATATATATATATATATATGAAGATAATGGTTGTTTGTAGAAAGAAATAAAATAATGCAAGATGGCACGTTGGTAAATATATGTATTATGGAATAGTGTATGGGGGGCCCACGGATGAAAAACAGCATAGCATGATGTTGGTTGTAAAGCTACGGTGACGTGGCTTTATCAAGGGTGGCCCACCTGCTGTCTTCTCACGGCAGAGGAGAGGAGGGGGAGATTTGAGAATTTAGTCCCATATCGGGAGAATACATGAATAAAATAATATATAAATACTATTGTCTATGATCAAGAGTCACCAATTCGGTTAACCACCTTTTGAGAGGCAGCCTGTGGTGGGCAATTGAACTATACTATAAATAATTTGTCTTCTAAATTGTATAAATTGTTCGAACTCGGGGCAGGGGCGTTACATTGATAGTGCAAATGCATACAAAACTCTCATGGCCACTACCACTAAACTTTCCAAAGATGAATCGGGTAACAATGTTGATATTTCTACCTATCGTGGTATGATTGGTACCTTGTTTTATATTACTGCATCTCGTCCTGATATAATGTTTAGTGTACGTTTATGTGCCCATTTTCAATTGTGCCCAAAAGAATCTCATTTGGTTGCAGTTAAGCGTATCATTCAATATCTTAAGGGAACACCAAATGTAGGTCTTTGGTACCCAAAAAATAGAAAATTTTCTCTTGTAGGCTATTCAGATCATACTATGCGGGAAGTTTAATGGATAGAAAAAGCACAAGTTGTGCATGCCACTTCTTGGGGAAATTGTCTTGTTTCATAGACATCTAAGAAACAAAATTTTGTCACTTTATCCATCGTCGAAGCCGAATATATAACCGCCAGATCTTGTTGTGCGCAGGTATTATGGATGAAACATACATTAGAAGACTATAAGGTATTCTACGATCATATCCCCATTAAATGTGATAATACTAGCACTGTTCACATGACTAAAAATTCTGATCAACACAGTCGCACCAAGAATATAGAAATTCACTACCATTTTATTAAAGATCTTTTTTAAAAGTTCGATATTTTTGTTGATTATGTTTCAACGAATTTACAATTGGCTGATATTTTTACCAAACCATTAGATGAAAAACGATTTCACTTTTTAAAAGGAGAATTAAATGTCATTTATATTTCATCTTGAACAATAAATTTGTTCGGTCGCCTGAACAGTCGACTGTCAACCTGTAGGGTTGTACAGTCGACCGTCGCTATTACAGCTTCTTTTACATTCATACTAGTATTAATGCACGTGCGATGCACGTCTATAAAAAAATTTAGTCTTACTTATTTTATGTAATTCAGAAATTTTATCCGATCCTGGTCAATGCAGTTTTTGACAATATGTTCAAAGTAATGCAATTTATTGAGATCAATTAGTAATGATAACTTTTTTTGTGTTATACTATATCTGTATTCAGTACACTAAGTACTGCTTATTTTGAATTTTATTTCCCTAGAAATCACTCACTAATCACTTCACCCACTAATCACCATTAATAATTAAAACGTGCACGACATACAAAGTCATGCTAACATGAATGGTCATGAATGGTCTCGGTATGCTGCACCCACTAATCCATAAGCAACCACATTCAACACATTCTCACAATTTACCAAACCAAATGCACATTCTCAAACATTCTCACAATTTTCCAACATGAATGGTCATGAATGGTCTCGGTATGGTCAGATATTAATCACCTTCTATTAATCACTCACTAATCACTTCACCCACTAATCACCATTAATAATTAAAACGTGCACGACATACAAAGTCATGCTAACATGAATGGTCATGAATGGTCTCGGTATGCTGCACCCACTAATTCATAAACAACCACATTTAACACATTCTCACAATTTACCAAACCAAATGCACATTCTCACACATTCTCACAATTTTCCAACATGAATGGTCATGAATGGTCTCGGTATGGTCAGATATTAATCACCTTCTATTAATGAAGGGTATGAATGGGTGGCATGCAAATCTAGGGCTGTTCATCGGTGCTAAACCGAACCGAACCAAAATTTTCGGTTTGGTATATTTGAAACCAAAATCCGAACCGAAACTGATAAAATTTGGTTTGAACCGAACCGAATTTTATCGGTTCGGTTCGGTTAATAACCGAACTAACTAAAATTTTTAATACATACTAATTTTCTACTATGACTCAGAAGAGTGGTAGATGAGTCAGAAATATTCATGCTTTTCGCTCTCATAACTTAGACTATCTCAGAATGAAAATGGTGCTTGTCCTCCATTTGAGAAGTTGCCACCATCCTATTAGGCTACACATCAGCATGGCTCACATGGTAATAATCTATTCTTCACTTAAAATAATTCACCCTAAATCAGGATTCACATTTCACACACATGGCCTTAGTAGTATTTTGATTTCATTTTGATTTCACACACATAATCAGGTATGCTACTATTAGCTGGAAGTGCACTTGCATAGTAGCTTAGTTTGAGATGGATCATAGGGGTATAATTTATTTTGGTCCAAAAAAAGTTCGGTTTTTTGTTTGGTTCGGTTTATTTAGAAGCCAACCAAAAACCGAACCGAACTCTCTAAAAAAACTTCGGTTTGGATCAAAACCGAACCGAAAATCGAAAAACCGAACCCAATTGGTAAATTTCGGTTCAGTTCGGTTCGGTAATTGGTTTTAACCAAAGTACGAACAGCCCTATGCAAATCTACAATTTTCCAACATGAATGGTCATGAATGGTCTCGGTATGTTCAGATATTAATCACCTTCTATTAATGAAGAGTATGAATGGGTGGCATGCAAATCTTAATTTATTAGTCATGCAAATTACATTTTTTAACCCTATATATTTTTTGTCTTTTATGTTGATGGGGGCATGATAGTAAAAAGCCGCTAAAATAGGGCTTTTCTTAATAATAGTATAGATATGAATGGGTGGCATGCAAATCTTAATTTATTAGTCATGCAAATTATATTTTTTAACCCTATATGTTTTTTTTGTCTTTTATGTTGATGGGGGCATGATAGTAAAAAGCCGCTAAAATAGGGCTTTGCTTAATAATAATATAGATAGATATGAATGGGTGGCATGCAAATCTTAATTTATTAGTCATGCAAATTACATTTTTTAACCCTATATATTTTTTTTGTCTTTTATGTTGATGGGGGCATGATAGTAAAAAGCCTCTAAAATAGGGTTTTGCTTAATAATAGTATAGATAGATAGATATGAATGGGTGGCATGCAAATCTTAATTTATTAGTCATGCAAATTACATTTTTTAACTCTATATATTTTTTTTGTCTTTTATGTTGATGGGGGCATGATAGTAAAAAGCCGCTAAAATAGGGCTTTGTTTAATAATAAAATAGATAGATATGAATGGGTGGCATGCAAATCTTAATTTATTAGTCATGCAAATTACATTTTTTAACCCTATATATATTTTTTGTCTTTTCTGTTGATGGGGGCATGATAGTAAAAAGCCGCTAAAATAGGGCTTTGCTTAATAATAGTATAGATGTTTTCTTTTATCACAGTCTGACCTGTCGACCGTACAATGGACATGTAACCTCCGTTCCCATTTATACGGATTTGTACTTATTTTCTTCTTCATATTATTGAAACTCAATTTTTTAGATAAATCTTCATTTTCACGTGGAGCCAAATTGTTTTTATCTTGGACATTCAATTGATTAGTTGGACAAAACAATTAGCGATATGCCCCTATTTAGGACACGTCAGCAACAAACGTTATAGGGAAAAACGGCACAGGTTATTTCGATGCCGTTCTTTCCAATAACGACATCTGTTTGGAAAAAAAGTTTCATGCCGTTATTCCAAATAACGGTATCTGTTACTTTTTGTCTAAAGATCAAACAGTCTCAATTGTGAGCTGAAAGAGAATTATAAAACTAAAATAACCTATGCCGTTCTCTGAGAGAACGACAACGATTATACTGATGTCGTTATTTTGAATAACGGCATTAGTTATTTTCATTTTGATACCTATAATCAGAAACCCTTCTCCTTCCCCCTTTTGCCTTACGATTTTTTCTATCTTCCTCTTCACTCCCGTAACCCTAATCCCTAAAATAAAAATGCCTAAAATCCCAACTATTTGATTGATTTGTAAGTTGCCAAACAACAATTATACATAGACTTTACTTTTGATTCTCGCATTGATTATTCGAAATCAACCGGAATCCAAATTTGTGGTAAGTTTCGAAAATCCCTATTTTTTTTTACAATGTTGATTTTGATCAATGAGAGTTGTATACATTGGTAGTATAGTACAAGTGCTGTAGATTTGTCTTATCTAAGTAGTAATTGTGGAAAAGTACTTATGAATTGTTGGTGATCTAGGGTATGTGAAATGTTGAATTGTTGATCTAGGATTTGTGAAATTGTTGTTGATTAGCAAGAGCTATGTTGGTAGTATAGTAAAATTGATGTAGAATAGATCCACGTAACTAATAGATATATGAAGTGATTTTTATAGGAGATTGAGATGTGGATTACCTATATTGCTATCTTTGCGAACTTAGATTCATCTATTTGTATTGTGTGGAGATGTTGTGGTGGTGAATGTTTGTTATGTTTAGTAATGTTTAGTAATATTTTAGTACAAATTTTAGTATCTCTAGTCTTGTAATAATGTCTATTAATATTGTAGTTGACACGTTATGTTTAATGTTGACAGGAAAATGGATCCTACACAACCATCTTCTTCCCATGATGTAGGTGCTTCATCTGGTACTTCGCATGGACCACGGGGACATCCGGGTCCAATAGATCCTACCGTGCTTTATCTGCAAGAAGATCACAGGTCGCAGGCAGTTTGGATAGGAGATGTCGAAAAAATGAGTGCACACCATCATGGCGACGCACCCTTGTATTCAAAATTATTTGGTAAGCAGTGGATTTTACGGAATGTCGAAGTTGACGAAAGTCAAATGTGACCACGCACTACTTACCGCTCTTGTGGAGCGATGAAGGTCGGAGACACACACGTTTCACTTACCAGTTGGGGAGATGACGGTCACCCTACAAGATGTAGCCGTCATTGCGGGTGTTCCAATCGATGGGGTGGTCGTCACCGGAAACTTGATGTTCAATAAAGTGGCATTGATACAAGATTATCTTGGGCACGAGGTGGATGAAGATGATAAGGGAGTATTCGTTAGGGAATCAGTTAGATGTTCTTGGCTTTATACGGAGTTCAATAATCAACTGCTAGACGTACCGACGGACATCCAACTCTAGCATTATACGAGGGCTTATTTGTTGTTGATGATTGGAGGTATTCTATTCCCTAACTCTTCTGGTGATGTAGTGCATTTGATGTACCTTCTATTGATTACCGACCTACAAACAGCCAGCCGATATAGTTGGGGAAGTGCGGCTCTGGCCTCCCTCTACCGTGCCCTGTGCAACTGTTCGATGGGGTCGATCCAACTGACCGGGCCGATGTCGATATTGCAAATATGGTGTTGAAAACGAATACATCTCGGCCGGCCCCGGGTAACGGTAGTTTCAGAAAGTTGGAGGGTGCAACATGAAAATCCCGTGTTGAGAGCTCCTCTTGGTGCCTACTGGATGGGTAAGCTGATGTGGAGGGATAACCCACGCGGTTTGCTCACATATTACAGGGATGAACTCGATCAGTTAAGGGAAGAGTACGTCTACTGGACACCGTATACAGACGATAGGCTACAACGTCTATCCCCCATTTGCACCGCCAATAATAAACTATGGTTGACTTTAGCTCCACTTGTAAATTTCTCAATTGTGGAGTTCTATTACCCCGGCCGCGTCCTCCGCCAATTCATTGCACAGCAGCCCGTCCCCGGAAACTCAATGTACGACCGTAGACTTCACAACATTACCGGCCAAGGTCATTTACCGAATATGGATTGGGCCGATCACCACCGCGCTCATGTAGCATGTTGGAAGGAGAGGAAGTATGACTTAGTTGTAGAAGAGATTGTGCCGTACGACGGATCGTTGCAATCCGGGTACATGGCATGGTACCGTCGTATCACACGGTTATATGTAGCGCCAAGATCGGATATCCCCGCGGGTATCCAACAACCGATACCCGCGCACCAAGTGGAACCACCACCTGTACATTCCACATCGCCACCCATGTATCAACCAAAAGCTTTCTCCTATCGTTTAATGGTAAAGTAATGTTAGTGTTAATTAATTTTATTCGCATCATTTTGATTATGTTTGTTTAACAAAAGTTTGGTTCACTACTAATAATTTTTATTCCTAATATAGATTGACAACACATGGGATGTCGCGAGGAAATGTGCTCATATCTTGAAGAGCAACGCTTCTAAGGCATGCAAGGAATTGGCAAGAGAACTCCTACTTCCATGTCGTACTTCTCTTGAAGAAGTTGGTGACGGTTCGCGCTTCGATGCCCTTCTACGCTCAACCGAAATACCAACTCAAATGGCCCGACCAAGCATAAGCCGAGCACCACCTCCACCTCCACAAACAGTTGAAGCAAAACCCCCCACCCCACCTCGAAGTCAACCACGAACTCCTTTACATCCTCCGAGAAGGGGTAAGAGTGTTCGCTTACCTCCTCCACAAAGTCAATTGGCAAACCCTGATATTGAAGTAGTTGGAGGCGAACAAGAAGGAGATGTTGGTCCAAGTGCTCCTGCAACTCAAGAGATAGGGGATCGTTGGAGAAAAGTCCCGGTTCGAAAGAGGAGAAATCCCCAACAGTATACGCCTAGTTAGTTTTTTCCAATAATGAACTTTATGCGTATGTTACTGTACTTTTGAAGGAGTTTACATGCAACTTTGGGAAAATTTTGATGACTAATAGTTAGATTTTTTGTAAATGTATGTTTTTGAAAAAATTGAATTAAGTTGATATCTATGTGGGTTGTATGAATTAAGTTGATATCTGTGTGGGAAAATTTGAAGTGTATGAGAATGACTGGGGTTGTATGAATTAAGTTGATATCTGTTTAGGAGAAAATTGATGAGTTCATGAGTTAATGAGTTGGAAAAAATAGATCCGAAGTGATGAATTAATGTGTCGAAATGTGGCGAAAATGTTGGCAAAATGTGGTCTGTGCATGTATTGAAGTGGAGTATATGGCATGTGCATGTCTGTGCATGTTTTAATTAAAAAACATGAATAACAGATGTCGTTATTGCAAATAACGGCATCTGAATCCAGTAATGTTCTTGCAGATAACGGCATCAGTTAAAAGGCAAAATTCAAAAATTTGGGATATCTACCAAACTTTATGTCTTCACAGTCGTTCTCCAAGATAACGGCATCCTTAACTGATGCCGTTATCTTGAATAACGGCATCTCCAAAGAATGTCGTTATCTTGAATGACGGCATCTCCTAAGAATTCTGAAACTGATGTCGTTATCTTGAATCACGACATCTGCTAAGAATTCCATTATCTTGAATGACGGCATCTCTTATGTTTCAAAAATCAGAATTTTTGGGCACTTCTGCCAAACTTTCTGTCTTCACAGCCGTTCTTCTGAATAACTGCATCTTCTGGGTATGCCGTTATTCGGAAGAACGACATCTGTTATATGAATAGTTGTGCATGTTTTTTGTGCATGCTCTGTGGAGATAAATTACTAAAATCAAATTTAACCAAATTCAACAACCATTCATTCCACAAATCTGATACTTAGCTATTTAAACTTAAATTACTCAGGATAAAACTAAAGCTCTTTAATTCATACTAACTTAACGATAGATTTTACAACATTGATACAATAACCGGATACAAGTTCAATTGCCGGTAGACTGTGAAGTCCCCACACTTTGTACATTCTTACAACTCCGTCTATTGTGTCCACTTACTCCGCATTTCGAACAAACTTTCCCACTGCTCCCACCTTCTCGAGCATCCATGTCATTGCGGATGCGAGTACTCCTTGGTCGCCCTTTAACCCGACGAAGACTTGAATCGGCAATGAGCACCGGTGCACTTGTGTCGGCCAATAAGATTCGTCTGGTATAGGATTGAAAGTTGGTGCCCACATTTTTGCTAAAGAACCGGTAGAGTAAAAGGCATCAATGTATGGTTAATAATCAAGCGCATGAGAAGCACATGCCGCTAACACATGAGAGCATGGCATGTGATATAGTTCGAATTTGCCACAAGTACAAGTTCGGCCTTCAAGGTCTACCGCGTGCCAATGTCCACCCTTTTGATATCCACTATCCATTCTAATGCCCGTTTTCACCCCCAAAAATACCTGACCGATTATTAAACATTATTGCCTCATGTAAATTGAATTTTTCACGGCATACATCAATAAGATCCTGAATGCGTGGTGCCCATAATTTACCTTCACTGATAAGTGTCTGCGTGGCTTTACGGCGATCAGTGAAATTGTCACACCCCGCTTCCCACTATACGAAAATACAGGCACGCAACTGAGGCCCAGCGAATGATATACATCATCCATAAGCTGTACAATTATAAGCTCAACAAGATCTTTATAACACAATCACGCAGTCAAATATAATAATCACATGAGCTGAAAATAGAATAACCATCATTTGGATAATACATCAACATCGGGTCAAGATGCCCGGGAGTACAAGGTGCCAGAATTAAAATAATATGATAAGCAGTTTGCTATAACAACTAGATAAAATAGCGACTGAAAGAAAACAACATGAAGTAGTAAGCAGCAACGATCGTCTAGAGAGTCTGCTCGTCGGATCCATCAGTACCTGTATAATTATTAACTCAAAGAAAAATAGAAAAGTTCCCGTTAGAGCAAGTTTCGGGCAGCAAGTAGCAACAAGCAAAAAAAGGGATAATATAACAAGATATAACATGAAAGAAACAAGAAGTAACGGTGCAAATACAATATAGAAAGAAGCAAAGAACTGGGACAAGTAATAACTGTAATTAGTGTATTCTAGACTTCAAGATATAAGCAATTGATAACCTAGGCTCAGTTAATCGATAATCATGTAATCAAGGATCGAGAGTCATGTAATCAAGAGTCTTGTAATCAATAGTCATGTAATCAAGAGTCATGTAATCAAGAGTCATATAATCAAGAGTCATGTAATCAAGAATCTTGAAATCAAGAATCATGCTTAGTGGAAATCTCGAGTTTATCTGTTTTATTAACTTATCTAATGCACGCAATCCTGTGTCCCATACCACAAGTTCGGTGCATATCAATCATGTGACATTTAGACTTAAGTCGTGAATTCTATAGGATTATGTACTCGGGTCTTCCAGTGATAGTATCAAGACATGTAATTATGAATCATGTAATCGAGAATTATGTAATCAAGAATTGTGTAATCAAGAATCAAGAATCAAGAATTACTATTTCGGGAAATACGGGCCCCCTTCCAAGTATACTCCCCTATATTGTTGTCACGCCCCGCTTCCCACTATACGGAAATACAGGCACGCAACTGAGGTCCAGCGAATGATATACATCATCCATAAGCTGTGCAATTATAAGCTCAACAAGATATTTATAACACATTTACGCAGACAAATATAATGATCACATGAGCTGAAAATAAAATAACCATCATCCAGATAATACATCAACATCGGGTCAAAATGCCCGAGAATACAAGGTGCCATAATTAAAACAGTATGATGAACAGTTCGCTATAACAACTAGATAAAATAGCGACTGAAAGAAAAACAACATGAAGTAGTAACAAAGCAGCAACGATCATCTAGAGAGTCTGCTCATCTGGTCCATCAGTACCTGTATAATCATTAACTCAAAGAAAAATAGAAAAGTTCCCGTTAGAGCAAGTTTCGGGCAGCAAGTAGCAACAAGCAGAAAAATGGGTAATATAACAAGATATAACATGGGAGAAACAAGAAATAGAAGTACAAATACAATATGGAAGTAAGCAAGGAACTGGGACAATATGATCATGTAAGTAATAACGGTAACTAGTGTATTCTAGACTTCAACATATAAGCAATTGATAACCTAGGCTCAATTAATCGATAATCATGTAATCAAGGATCGAGAGTCATGTAATCAAGAGTCATGTAACCAAGAATCATATAATCAAGAATCATGTAATCAAGAATCAAGAGTCATGTAACGAAGAGTCATGTAATCAAGAATCATGCTTAGTGAAGATCTCGGGTTTATCTGTTTTATTAACTTATCTAATGCACGCAATCCTGTGTTCCATACCACAAGTTCGGTGCATATCAATCATGTGACGTTTAGACTTAAGTAGTGAATTCTATAGGATTATGTACTCGGGTCTTCCAGTGATAGTATCAAGACATGTAATCATGAATCATGTAATCGAGAATTATGTAATCAAGAATTGTGTAATCAAGAATCAAGAATCAAGAATCAAGAATCAAGAATCACTATTTCGGGAAACACGGGCCCCCTTCCGAGTATACTCCCCTATATTGTCCACTATTAAGCCGTACCCTTATAACCCCGGCTTGTTATTCTTTTATAATTAATTATGAACATGCAATTGGTACGACTAGTGGAACGGTGTAATCAAATAGTTTGGTCAAGGAAAATATTAGGGACAGTAATCATTGACATGAGACGTAAAACGAGTACATGTATCGAGAGTAATTATTATGGAATTATCAAGTAGTATAAAATACATTCTATCAACCTATTATATCTATGCAAGTTATTATTACAAGAACAATAATACATTCAGTTCAGTAATTATGAAAAATAAAGGGTTTATATGCAAAAATGTATAGATAAATTTTTAGATAACTTGACATATCTGCATTCAAATTCATTTTCCCGTTGTTACAGAAAAGCAAATTCGATTCTGTCAGAGATTCTAGAAATTAGACTCTCTCCCGGTTCCAACGCATATTCACACGATACATTCTAAAGACAGTAGCGATGCGTACAAATTCATTCTTCGCTGGTTTCGATGTTTCGCGCGCATTCTGGAAATTCGGAGTCACAATACTAAAACTGCGATATCTCACAATCTATACATCGGATTGAGAAACTTCAGGATGTTTCGGATATCTAGACTCGAAGGGCTACAATTTTCATGTAGAAAGTTTTTCGATCCAGTGTCGATAACATGGTCAAATTCTCAGTACAAGATACCATTCGTAATCCCGTGCAGGTTCAGAATTCACAATATGACAGTACTAAAATCGCGATATCTCACAATCTATACATCCGATTGAGAAACCGTAAGATGTTCTGTATTCGGGACTCGATAGGCTACGATTTCCACATAGAAAATCTTCAATCCAGTATTGGGAACATGGTCAAATTCTCAGTGCAAGGTCAAGAAATTTTAGAGATAGTAAGGTTGAATATTCAATATTCGATAACACGATTCGAAATGTGTTAACGGTTCAGTCTTGAGTTCATATAGCATGAAACAAGTGACTAGAATGGAGTTTGACAATAAAACATGATAACTAGACTACTTGCCACGAGTCCAAGAAAAATGCTTGTACGAGAACAAAAAGAATGTACAAGGTACTTGCCTTATAATGTGACGATTACGGTGGTAGTGTTAACCACGGAAGGAAGCGACGTCGGCAGCGGACGGTGGCACAACGGCGGTAAGAATGACGGTAAGACGGTAGCTAACGGTAGCAACGGTGAGCGATGACAACAACAAGGTGGCGCGGCGTCGGGTTATTTTTCGGGGTTCACGGGATCGTAGAAGCGGAGTCGTTGGCTCGAAGGCGGAGAGTAAAGGAGAGCTCCGGTGTCACTTGAGCTCTCGGTTGTGAAGAAACAGAGAGTGTGAAGAAGGCAAAGGAAGAGAAGAAGGGAATGAGGTGGTCTGTTGTGTGTGTGTGTATATATAGAAAGAAGGAGATAGGAGGGGTGTAGAATCAAAAAGGAGGGTGTGGAAAAGTCAAGGGAGGTGTAGAAAAATCAAAGGAGGTGTAGAAAAATGTGGAGAGGTGTAGAAAAATGTGATGGAGGTGTTGACGGATTGGAGAGAATTAGGAGTAGTAGGGTGGTGGAAAATATGGTGTAGGGTTAGGCAGGATTAGGATTAGGATTAGGATTAGGATTAGGATTAATCGGGGTTTAAAATTTGTATTTAAACTCTAATCGAAAAATCACAAAATTATAGAATTGATCAGAAAAATATTCTGGCTTTAGATAAAGAGTTCAAAGAGAAAAATAAAACTGATCTGAAAATTGAAGTACAAAAATTTACGTAGTAAAATACGTACTACTGGAACAGGGAGTTACAATCCTACCCACCTTACAAAAAAATTTCGTCCTCGAAATTTACTTAGGCGAGATATAGGATAGCTTAAGAAGTAAATGCAATACACTTCAATGAAGAGTACAACAGAAGATAAAAGAAACAAAGAGTACAAAGGCACGAATACAACTAAAGACAAATTGTGCATCCTCAACTGGAGGAATCAACAATTTAATGTCTAGGCTTAGAATCTGAACCACATACATCGCTAACATCCCAGTTCAGCTGATTCACAAGCTCATCTCGCTCTGGCACATATTCCTCCAATTTTCTTAGTAACTCCTTAGGAGATGGAGCTGAAATCAAGATGCGTCTGGCCTTACTGGATATAAACTCCTCAGCCATAGCTGAATCTACGAAAGATAACAGTGAGTCGTAATATCCATCAACATTTAAAAGACCTATCGGTTTGCTGTGGATCCCCAGTTGAGCCCAAGTGATCACCTCGAACAGTTCTTCAAGTGTTCCATAACCTCCGGGCAAGGCTATAAAAGCATCAGCAGCTCGAGCCATTTCAGCCTTCCTCTCGTGCATGTTAGACACAACTCTAACATCTCCCGCAGTTCCCCCAGTAAACTCTTTCGGCATCAGTGACTTGGGAATCACTCCCAAAACGTGTCGGCCACCAGCACGAACAGCGTCAGAAACCATGCCCATCAATCCTATGCTCCCACCACCATAGACGAGATCGATATTTCTTTCTACAAGCTCCTTGCCGAGCTCGATCGCGGCTTCCTGGTAGCTAGCTCTTTTGCCAGAGCTACTGCCACAAAATACACAAATCCTGCCGAATCTCGATAAAGATGAAGAAAGCTTCATCTTCTTCCCTGCTTCACTTTCTTCTTCCACCGATTTCCTCTTCATCCCCGCTACCGATTCTTGATCTCTTCTTTTCATTTGCCAAGAAAATCTGAGCTCCTACTCTCTCTTTCTTTCTTGCTCCCGCCTCTGCTATCGGATTCTCACTCTTTCTCTTCACTGAAGCTTGCTCCCGAGTTGCCTTCTTCTTTCTCTTCTTCTCTTTCTTCCCCGACCTCTCTCTCTCTTTCTTTCTTCTCCGACTTCTCTTTCTTTCTTCTTCCTCTTTCTTTCTCTTTTTTTTTTTTCTTCTTTCTCTTTTTCTTTCTTCTTTCTTTGACTTCTCTCTCTCTCTTTCTCTTCTTTTTATTTCTTCTTCTTGTCTTTTTCTTCATTAATGCACCGCACCCTATAACCGGTCTATGGCCAATATTTGCACTTTGGCCCCTATCCATTCCAAACATAACATCAAACCTTGAGTTGTTGATGACGTTGAAGTTTACTTTGATATTCATTCCACGAATCAATAAGGGACTCTACTACGCTTCCGCTGCGCCACTCTGATGGTGATGTTTCTAGATGCACGTGATAGCGATCGATGAATTGAGCAGAATTAAGAGATTGGTAACACGAAGATGTTGGTTGTCAAACTTATTTGGTAAAGTGGCCCCACTCACCAAACAATGTTGAAAAATTGTGGTAAGATTGGTGCCGCAAAGAAAAATGGGAGAAACGGGAATGAATAATTTGTCAGTTACTCATCTCTCATTTCTATAAAATGAGAGGTTTAGGAAAAGAGAAAAATTAAGCAAGATAAGAACAAGAAACAAGCAGAAAAGAAGAAAAGAATAGAGTGTATATTTGTAAGGTGTAGTAATACAAGTTTTAGAAAATAGTAAAGAGTCTTCTTATTGGTATTCCAGTTTCCAATTTGTTTGCTAAAAGCCCAACAAAATTCCTACTTTCTTCCAACAGAAAATTCAAGAAAATAGGGATAGAAAGAAATAACTAGTATGATACTCAATAATGGATTGATCGATGAGAATGAATGCAATGTATAGAAGGCAACAAACGACGCAGGAACTAAAGTATGGCTAGATCGAAATATACCAGCAATTGTTTCTTTAGTGATCTCTGCCTCCTTTGTATTCAAGTTATGAGCTTGATTATACTCTCTAGTCTGTCCTCCACTAGGATTTGATCCTCCTATTGGTGTGACACTCTTCGGGCAATCTCGAACCTTGTGATCATTCGCTCCGCATGCAAGACACAGGTTGTTGGCTTTCCAGCAGTTCTTGCATATGTGTCCAACTCGTTGGCAATAATAGCACTTCTGGTCCTTCTTTGGAGTCGCCGATGGGTAAGGTGATGCTCTAGTAGTCGGGGTCTGAACTGGCCTCCGTATCGGTCCACCTGTTGACTGTGCGACAGTAAGGTGATGTAATGCCCCCTGAACGACATTCCACCCTCTACGGATCTGCTCCTGGGTATCGAGCATGGCGGTGTAACTCAAGTCCCATTGAATGGAGTTTGCGACATCCTGTACCCCATCTAGATTAGCTCTCATCAGTTCATTTTGCTCTTGCTGTAGCTCGATCATTCGTTGCATCTCCTGGAGAATGGTGACGATCTCCGATAATTCATCCCTGGGTGTAGAAGTCGAAGAGCCTCCGTGAGCCATAGTCTGAAATGCATATTCGAATGAGGTAAATCTCTAGATGGCAAGTTGGTTATTAACATTCATGTGATTCACGTGATGTGTATATTGTTGAGCTTAGCATGGTTCGAGCCTAGGCTCTGATACCACTAAAAACCTGTCACGCCCCGCTTTCCACTATACGGAAATACAGGCACGCAACTGAGGTCCAGCGAATGATATACATCATCCATAAGCTGTGCAATTATAAGCTCAACAAGATATTTATAACACATTTACGCAGACAAATATAATGATCACATGAGCTGAAAATAAAATAACCATCATCCAGATAATACATCAACATCGGGTCAAAATGCCCGAGAATACAAGGTTCCATAATTAAAACAGTACGATGAACAGTTCGCTATAACAACTAGATAAAATAGCGACTGAAAGATAAACAACATGAAGTAGTAACAAAGCAGCAACGATCATCTAGAGAGTCTGCTCATCTGGTCCATCAGTACCTGTATAATCATTAACTCAAAGAAAAATAGAAAAGTTCCCGTTAGAGCAAGTTTCGGGCAGCAAGTAGCAACAAGCAGAAAAATGGGTAATATAACAAGATATAACATGGGAGAAACAAGAAGTAGAAGTACAAATACAATATGGAAGTAAGCAAGGAACTGGGACAATATGATCATGTAAGTAATAACGGTAACTAGTGTATTCTAGACTTCAACATATAAGCAATTGATAACCTAGGCTCAATTAATCGATAATCATGTAATCAAGGATCGAGAGTCATGTAATCAAGAGTCATGTAACCAAGAATCATATAATCAAGAATCATGTAATCAAGAATCAAGAGTCATGTAACGAAGAGTCATGTAATCAAGAATCATGCTTAGTGAAGATCTCGGGTTTATCTGTTTTATTAACTTATCTAATGCACACAATCCTGTGTTCCATACCACAAGTTCGGTGCATATCAATCATGTGACGTTTAGACTTAAGTAGTGAATTCTATAGGATTATGTACTCGGGTCTTCCAGTGATAGTATCAAGACATGTAATCATGAATCATGTAA
Organism: Hemerocallis citrina; assembly: GCA_017893485.1. NCBI lineage: Eukaryota > Viridiplantae > Streptophyta > Magnoliopsida > Asparagales > Asphodelaceae > Hemerocallis > Hemerocallis citrina. Next base: position 576,268 of record JACEHZ010000572.1, read on the forward strand.
TCGAGAATTATGTAATCAAGAATTGTGTAATCAAGAATCAAGAATCAAGAATCAAGAATCAAGAATCACTATTTCGGGAAACACGGGCCCCCTTCCGAGTATACTCCCCTATATTGTCCACTATTAAGCCGTACCCTTATAACCCCGGCTTGTTATTCTTTTATAATTAATTATGAACATGCAATTGGTACGACTAGTGGAACGGTGTAATCAAATAGTTTGGTCAAGGAAAATATCAGGGACAGTAATCATTGACATGAGACGTAAAACGAGTACATGTATCGAGAGTAATTATTATGGAATTATCAAGTAGTATAAAATACATTCTATCAACCTATTATATCTATGCAAGTTATTATTACAAGAACAATAATACATTCAGTTCAGTAATTATGAAAAATAAAGGGTTTATATGCAAAAATGTATAGATAAATTTTTAGATAACTTGACATATCTGCATTCAAATTCATTTTCCCGTTGTTACAGAAAAGCAAATTCGATTCTGTCAGAGATTCTAGAAATTAGACTCTCTTCCGGTTCCAACGCATATTCACACGATACATTCTAAAGACAGTAGCGATGCGTACAAATTCATTCTTCGCTGGTTTCGATGTTTCGCGCGCATTCTGGAAATTCGGAGTCACAATACTAAAACTGCGATATCTCACAATCTATACATCGGATTGAGAAACTTCAGGATGTTTCGGATATCTAGACTCGAAGGGCTACAATTTTCATGTAGAAAGTTTTTCGATCCAGTGTCGATAACATGGTCAAATTCTCAGTACAAGATACCATTCGTAATCCCGTGCAGGTTCAGAATTCACAATATGACAGTACTAAAATCGCGATATCTCACAATCTATACATCCGATTGAGAAACCGTAAGATGTTCTGTATTCGGGACTCGATAGGCTACGATTTCCACGTAGAAAATCTTCAATCCAGTATTGGGAACATGGTCAAATTCTCAGTGCAAGGTCAAGAAATTTTAGAGATAGTAAGGTTGAATATTCAATATTCGATAACACGATTCGAAATGTGTTAACGGTTCAGTCTTGCGTTCATATAGCATGAAACAAGTGACTAGAATGGAGTTTGACAATAAAACATGATAACTAGACTACTTGCCACGAGTCCAAGAAAAATGCTTGTACGAGAACAAAAAGAATGTACATGGTACTTGCCTTATAATGTGACGATTACGGTGGTAGTGTTAACCACGGAAGGAAGCGACGTCGGCAGCGGACGGTGGCACAACGGCGGTAAGAATGACGGTAAGACGGTAGCTAACGGTAGCAACGGTGAGCGATGACAACAACAAGGTGGCGCGACGTCGGGTTATTTTTCGGGGTTCACGGGATCGTAGAAGCGGAGTCGTTGGCTCGAAGGCGGAGAGTAAAGGAGAGCTCCGGTGTCACTTGAGCTCTCGGTTGTGAAGAAACAGAGAGTGTGAAGAAGGCAAAGGAAGAGAAGAAGGGAATGAGGTGGTCTGTTGTGTGTGTGTGTATATATAGAAAGAAGGAGATAGGAGGGGTGTAGAAAAATCAAAAAGGAGGGTGTGGAAAAGTCAAGGGAGGTGTAGAAAAATCAAAGGAGGTGTAGAAAAATGTGGAGAGGTGTAGAAAAATGTGATGGAGGTGTTGACGGATTGGAGAGAATTAGGAGTAGTAGGGTGGTGGAAAATATGGTGTAGGGTTAGGCAGGATTAGGATTAGGATTAGGATTAGGATTAGGATTAATCGGGGTTTAAAATTTGTATTTAAACTCTAATCGAAAAATCACAAAATTATAGAATTGATCAGAAAAATATTCTGGCTTTAGATAAAGAGTCCAAAGAGAAAAATAAAACTGATCTGAAAATTGAAGTACAAAAATTTACGTAGTAAAATACGTACTACTGGAACAGGGAGTTACAATTGTCCACAATTAAGTCGTACCCTTATAACCCCGACTTGTTATTCTTTTATAATTAATTATGAACATGCAGTTGGTACGACTAGTGGAACGGTGTAATCAAATAGTTTAGTCAAGAAAAATATCAAGGGCAGTAATCATGGACATGAGACGTAAAACGAGTATATGTATCGAGAGTAGTTATAATAAATTCTCAGGTGGTATAAAATGCATTCTATCAACCTATTATATCTATGCAAGTTATTATTACAAGAACAATAATACACTCAGTTCATTAAATATGAAAAGTAGCGGGTTTGTATGCAAAAATGTAGAGATGAATTTTTAGACAACATGACATATCTGCATTCGAATCCACTTTTCCGTTGTTACAGAAAAGCAAATCCGATTCCGTCAGAGATTCTAGAAATTAGACTCTCTTCCGGTTCCAACGCATATTCACACGATACATTCTAGAGACAGTAGCGATGCGTACAAATTCATTCTTCGCTGGTTTCGATGTTTCGCGCGCATTCTGGAATTTCGGAGTCACAATACTAAAACTGTGATATCTCACAATCTATACATCGGATTGAGAAACTGTAGAATGTTTTGGATATCTAGACTCGAAGGGCTACGATTTTCATGTAGAAAGTTTTTCGATCAAGTATCGGTAACATGGTCAAATTCTCAATACAAGATACCATTCGTAATTCCATGCAGGTTCAGAAATTCATGATATGTCAGTACTAAAATCGCGATATCTCACAATCTATACATCCGATTGAGAAACCGTAAGATGTTCTGGATTCGGGACTCGATGGGCTACGATTTCCACGTAGAAAATCTTCAATCCAGTATTGAAAATATGGTCGAATTCTTAGTGCAAGGTCAAGAAATTTAGAGATAGTAAGATTGAATATTCCATATTCGATAACACGATTCGAAATGTGTTAACGGTTCACTCTTGAGTTGATATAGCATGAAACCAGTGACTAGAACGAAGTTTGACAATAAAATATGATGATAACTAGACTACTTGCCATGAGTCCAAGGAAAATGCTTGTACGAGAACAAAAATAGTGTACAAGGTACTTGCCTTATAACGTGACGATTTCGGTGGTGGTGTTAACCACGGAAAGAAGAAGCGACGTCGGCAACGGACGGCGGCACAACGGCGGTAAGAATGGCGGCAAGACGGCAGTGAGGTAGCAACGGTGAGTGACAACAACAACAAGGTGGCGCGGCATCGGGTTGTTTTTCGGAGTTCACGGGATCGTAGAAGCGGAGTCGTTGGCTCGAAGGCGGAGAGTAAAGGAGAGCTCGGGTGTTGCTTGAGCTCTCGGGTGTGAAGAAGGCAAAGGAAGAGAAGAAGGGAAAATGAAGAATGTAGATAAGAGAAGAGAAAGAGGTAGGAGCTCTGCATGTGTGTGTGTGTATATATATAGAAAGGAAGGGATAGGAGGGGTGTAGAAAAATCAAAGGAGGCGTGTAGAAAAATCAAAGGATGTGTGGAAAAATGAGAGTTAGGCGTAGAAGGAGAAAATGAGGGGGAGAAAATGAGAAGTTAGGCGTAGAATTAGGCAGGATTAGGATTAGGATTAGGATTAGGATTAATTAGGGTTTAAAATTTGTATGTAAACTCCGATCGAAAAATCACAAAATTATAGAATTGATCAGAAAAATATTCTGGCTTTAGATAAAGATTCCAAAGAGAAAAATAAAATTGATCTGAAAATTGAAGTACAAAAATTCACGTAACAAAATACGTACAACTGGGACAGGGAGTTACAATCCTACCCACCTTACAAAAAAAATTTCGTTCTCGAAATTTACATAAGCGAGATATAGGATAGCTTAAGAAGTAAATGCAATACACTTCAATGAAGAGTACAACAGAAGATAAAAGAAACAAAGAGTACAAAGCCACAAAAAACAACTAAAGACAAATTGTGCACTCTCAACTGAAGGACTCAACAATTTAATGTCTAGGCTCAGAATCTGAACCACCGACATCGCTAACATCTCAGTTCAGCTGAGTCACAAGCTCATCTTGCTCTGGCACATACTCCTCCAATTTTTTTAGTAACTCCTTAGGCGATGGAGCTGAAATCAAGATGCGTCTGGCCTTACTGGATATAAACTCCTCAGCCATAGCTGAATTTATGAAGGATAGCAGTGAGTCGTAATATCCATCAACATTTAAAAGTCCCACTGGTTTGCTGTGGATCCCTAGTTGAGCCCATGTGATTACTTCAAACAACTCCTCAAGTGTTCCATAACCTCCGGATAAGGCTATGAAAACATCAGCAGCTCGAGCCATTTCAGCCTTCCTCTCGTGCATGTTAGAGACAACTCTAACATCTCCCACAATTCCCCCAGTAATCTCTTTCGGCATCAGGGACTTGGGAATCACTCCCAAAACATGTCGGCCACCAGCACGAACAGCGTCGGAAACCAAGCCCATTAATCCTATGCTCCCACCACCATAGACGAGATCGATATTCCTTTCTACAAGCTCCTTGCCAAGCTCGATCGTAGCTTCTTGGTAGCTAGCTCTTTTTCCAGAGCTACTGCCATAAAATACACAAATCCTACCAAATCTCGATGAAGATGAAGAAAGTTTCATCTTCTTCCCTGCTTCACTTTTTTCTTCCACCGATTTTCTCTTCATCCCCGCTACCGATTCTTGATCTCTTCTTTCCATTTGCCAAGAAAATCCGAGCTCCTACTCTCTTTTTTTTTTTTTTGCTCTCGCCTCTGCTATCGGCTTCTCACTTTCTCTTCTCCGAAGCTTGCTCCCGAGTTGTCTTCTTCTTTCTCTTCTTCCTTTTCTTCCCTTTCTTTCCCGACTTCTCTCTCTTTCTTTCTTTCTTCTCCGACTTCTCTCTTTCTTCTTCCTCTTTCTTTCTTTTTTTTCTTTCTTTCTCTTTTTCTTTCTTCTTTCTTTGACTTCTCTCCTTCTCTTTCTCTTCTTTTTATTTCTCCTTCTTGTTGTTTTTTCTTCATTAATGCACCGCCCCCTATAACCGGCCTATGATCAGTATTTGCACTTCGGTCCCTATCCATTCCAAATATAACATCAAACCCTGAGATGTTGATAACGATTTGCTTTGAAATTCATTCCACAAATCAATAAGGGACTCTGCTACGCTTTCGCTGCGCCACTCTGATGGTGATGCTTCTTGCTGCTGATATCAAGTGATAGCGATCGACGAATTGAACAGAATTAAGAGATTTGTAACACGAAGATATTGGTTGTCAAACTTATTTGGTAAAGTGGGCCACACCCACCAAACAATGTTGAAAAATTATGGCAAGATTGGTGCCGCAAAGAAAAATGGGAGAAACGGGAATGAATAATTTGTCAGTTACTCATCTCTCATTCCTATAAATGAGAGTTTTAGGAAGAAAAAAAAAAATTAAGCAAGATAAGAACAAGAAACAAGCAGAAAAGAAGAAAAAGAATAAAGTGTATATCTGTAAGGTGTAATAATAACAGTTTTTGAAAATAGTGAAAAGTCTTCTTGTTGTTATTCCAATTTATTTGTTTGTCGTTTAGCCCAACAAAATTCCTACTCTCTTCTAACAGAAGATTCAAGAAAATAGGGATAGAAAGAAATAACTAGTACGATACTCAATAATGGATTGATCGATGAGAATGAATGCAATGTACAGAAGGTAACAAACGACGCAGGAACTGAAGTATGACTAGATCAAAATATACCAGCAACTGTTTTTTTGGTGGTCTCTGCCTCCTCTGTAATCAAGTTATGAGCCTGATTACACTCTCCAGTATGTCCTCTACTGGGATTTGATCCTCCTATTGGTGTGACACTCTTTCTCTTCGGGCAATCTCGAACCTTGTGATCATTCGCTCCGCATGCAAGACACAGGTTGTTTGCTTTCCAGCAGTTCTTCCATATGTGTCCAACTCGACGGCAATAATAACACTTCTAGTCCTTCTTCGGAGTCGCCGATGAGTAAGGTAATGTTCTAGTAGTCGGGGTCTGAACTGGCCTCCGTATCGGTCCATCTGTAGACTGTGCGACAGTAAGGAGATGTAATGTCCCGTGAACGGCAGTCCACCCTCTACGGATTGCTCCTGGGTATCGAGCATGGCGGTGTGACTCTTATGCTGGTGCACAAACAAGTCCTATTGAATGGAATTTGCAACATCCTGTACCCTATCCAGATTAGCTCTCACCAGTTCATTTTGCTCTTACTGTAGCTCCATCATTCGTTGCATCTCTTGGAGAATGACGACGATCTCCGACAGTTCATCCCTGGGTGTAGAAGTCGAAGAGCCTCCGTGAACCATAGTCTGAAATGCATATTCGAATGGGGTAAATCTTCAGATGGCAGGTTGGTTATTAACATTCATGTGATCCACGTAATGTGTATATTATTGAGCTTAGCATGGTTCGAGCTTAGGCTCTGATACCACTAAAAACCTGTCACGCCCCGCTTCCCACTATACGGAAATACAGGCACGCAACTGAGGCCCAGCGAATGATATACATCATCCATAAGCTGTACAATTATAAGCTCAACAAGATCTTTATAACACAATCACGCAGTCAAATATAATAATCACATGAGCTGAAAATAGAATAACCATCATTTGGATAATACATCAACATCGGGTTAAGATGCCCGGGAGTACAAGGTGCCAGAATTAAAATAATATGATAAGCAGTTTGCTATAACTACTAGATAAAATAGCGACTGAAAGAAAATAACATGAAGTAGTAAGAAAGCAGCAACGATCGTCTAGAGAGTCTGCTTGTCAGATCCATCAATACCAATATAATTATTAACTCAAAGAAAAATAGAAAAGTTCCCGTTAGAGCAAGTTTCGGGCAGCAAGTAGCAACAAGCAGAAAAAGGGGTAATATAACAAGATATAACATGGAAGAAATAAGAAGTAACGGTGCAAATACAATATAGAAGGAAGCAAAGAACTGGGACAAGTAATAACTGTAATTAGTGTATTCTAGACTTCAAGATATAAGCAATTGATAATCAAGGCTCAGTTAATCGATAATCATGTAATCAAGGATCGAGAGTCATGTAATCAAGAGTCATGTAATCAAGAATCATGTAATCAAGAGTCTTGTAATCAATAGTCATGTAATCAAGAATCTTGAAATCAAGAATCATGCTTAGTGGAAATCTCGAGTTTATCTGTTTTATTAACTTATCTAATGCACGCAATCCTGTGTCCCATACCACAAGTTCGGTGCATATCAATCATGTGACATTTAGACTTAAGTCGTGAATTCTATAGGATTATGTACTCGGGTCTTCCAGTGATAGTATCAAGACATGTAATCATGAATCATGTAATCGAGAATTATGTAATCAAGAATTGTGTAATCAAGAATCAAGAATCAAGAATCACTATTTCGGGAAACACGGGCCCCCTTCCGAGTATACTCCCCTATATTGTCCACAATTAAGTCGTACCCTTATAACCCCGGCTTGTTATTCTTTTATAATTAATTATGAACATGCAGTTGGTACGACTAGTGGAACGGTGTAATCAAATAGTTTAGTCAAGGAAAATATCAAGGACAGTAATCATGGATATGAGACGTAAAACGAGTATATGTATCGAGAGTAGTTATAATAAATTCTCAAGTGGTATAAAATGCATTATATCAACCTATTATATCTATGCAAGTTATTATTACAAGAACAATAATACACTCAGTTCATTAAATATGAAAAGTAGCGGGTTTGTATGCAAAAATGAAGAGATGAATTTTTAGACAACATGACATATCTGCATTCGAATCCACTTTTCCGTTGTTACAGAAAAGCAAATTCGATTCCGTCAGAGATTCTAGAAATTATACTCTCTTCCGGTTCCAATGCATATTCACACGATACATTCTAGAGACAGTAGCGATGCGTACAAATTCATTCTTCGCTGGTTTCGATGTTTCGCGCGCATTCTGGAATTTCGGAGTCACAATACTAAAACTGAGATATCTCACAATCTATACATCAGATTGAGAAACTGTAGGATGTTTCGGATATCTAGACTCGAAGGGCTACGATTTTCATGTAGAAAGTTTTTCGATCCAGTATCGGTAACATGGTCAAATTCTCCGTACAAGATACCATTCGTAATTCCGTGCAGGTTCAGAAATTCATGATATGTCAGTACTAAAATCACGATATCTCACAATCTATACATCCGATTGAGAAACCGTAAGATGTTCTGGATTCGGGACTCGATGGGCTACGATTTTCACGTAGAAAATCTTCAATCCAGTATTGGAAACATGGTCGAATTCTTAGTGCAAGGTCAAGAAATTTAGAGATAGTAAGATTGAATATTCGATATTCGATAACACAATTCGAAATGTGTTAACGGTTCACTCTTGAGTTGATATAGCATGAAACCAGTGACTAGAACGGATTTTGACAATAAAATATGATGATAACTAGACTACTTGCCACGAATCCAAGGAAAATGCTTGTACGAGAACAAAAATAATATATAAGGTACTTGCCTTATAACGTGACGATTTCGGTGGTGGTGTTAACCACGAAAAGAAGAAGCGACGTCGGCAACGGACGGCGGCACAACAGCGGTAAGAATGGCGGCAAGACGGCAGTGAGGTAGCAACGGTGAGTGACAACAACAACAAGGTGGCGCGGCGTCGGGTTGTTTTTCGGAGTTCACGGGATCGTAGAAGCGGAGTCGTTGGCTCGAAGGCAGAGAGTAAAGGAGAGCTCGGGTGTTGCTTGAGCTCTCGGGTGTGAAGAAGGCAGAGGAAGAGAAGAAGGGAAAATGAAGAATGTAGATAAGAGAAGAGAATGAGGTAGGAGCTCTGCATGTGTGTGTGTGTGTATATATAGAAAGGAAGGGATAGGAGGGGTGTAGAAAAATCAAAGGAGGGGTGTCGAAAAATCAAAGGATGTGTGGAAAAATGAGAGTTAGGCGTAGAAGGAGAAAATGAGGGGGAGAAAATGAAAAGTTAGGCGTAGAATTAGGCAGGATTAGGATTAGGATTAGGATTAGGATTAATCAGGGTTTAAAATTTGTATGTAAACTTCGATCGAAAAATCACAAAAATTATAGATTTGATCAGAAAAATATTCTGGCTTTAGATAAAGAGTCCAAAGAGAAAAATAAAATTGATCTAAAAATTGAAATACAAAAATTCACGTAACAAAATACGTACAACTGGGACAGGGAGTTACAGAAATACATGTTTAGCCGGAAAAATATCTGTTCGACAATTGCGGTGACAGGCAAGCTACGAACACCTTTTAGAACCGAGTTGAAAACTTTAGAACCGAGTTGAAAACTTTCGATAGATTTGTTGTCATTATACCATATCTACGCCCACCATCGGCAGTAAGTGCCCACTTCTCAATCGCTTTCTCCTTCAACCAATTAGCCCCATCAGCATTGCTCGCTTCAAGTTGTGTCATCTTTTCCTCAAACTTCTTCCACTGATTTTGACACGCGATCACCTTCAACTGACTCACCAAAAATTTGCAACAAAATTTTTTATAGAAATTGCTAGCAAAATGTCGCATACAGAACCAATAATATACAAATGGTTCCTTCCACGTACCGAACTCATTTTGCATTGCTGATAAAATACCAGCATGCCGATCAGAAATGACACACAGACCTGCACGATCTGTGATGAAGCACCGAATACAGTTCATGAACCGTGCCCACGTCTCTATGCTTTCACCGTCAACTAGTGCAAATGCAAATGGAAACAACCTACCATTTGCGTCTGGTGAAACAGCGATCAACAAATAACCTTTATATTTCCCGTACAAATGAGTGTCGTCTACACTTTGGTCTACATGCCTTAAATCCTTCGATGGAAGGACCGAATGTCCAAAAAACTCCCTTATAAGTTTCTATGCCCAGACCCGACGCAATCTTCGCCCAATGTACAGCCATACCCAGATTTGAAGCTTGAATTGCATTGAGTAAATATGGTAATTTAGTGTAAGTTTTTTCAAAAGAACCATATAGTCGCTCAATTGCTTTATGTTTAGCCTTCCAAGCTTTCCAGTATGAAATTGTGTAATAGAACCTACCCTTCATTATTCCAATTATGGCTCTTGGTGTTATTGTGAGTTGTTCCTTCACAACATCCAAGACCGTCGATACAACCGTGGAGTCAATTTTGCTGTGATCCTGAGTCAATGTAGGATTCACACATGTGTATGCACCTTCAAGCTTCTTTATCACAAAATAATTACGGCCTTTTGGCATAATTGCACGCAATCACCATGGATAACCAACTATATTTTGAAGTGACGGATTTTCTGCAATTTCCTCAGCTGAATGGTTGATGGGTGCGTATTTACATTTCATATAGTATAGACCACGATCAGATTTTACCGTCATGAATTCTCTGTGGTTCTTCACGGCGTACATCTTCACTTGATGTTGTAGAGCATCCTTGGTTGGAATCTGTGACCTATGAAGAGTTCATCCAAGTTGGAAAAACCAACTGAAGACTGTCCATGTTCATGTATGGTGGTACGAGACATCCATTCATTGGATTGAGATCCATGTATAGCTGCACTTGTGTCCTGACTTGGCAACACGCGGGCATTATTAACCGGCACATCAACATTGACATCAATAACCGGAGCTTCAACGGCAACCTCCTCCTCATCTTCGAGACCGCGTTCCTCATCTTCTTCCTCTTCAACCAAATTATTATTTACAACGGCGTTGTCAAAGTCTTCCATTGTCATGCCGGCTAGCAAAAATTTCCTGACAATAACGACAGATGTACTTGTTCATATTCGGAGGAAACAAGTTCCGTTGGAGTTTTGCAAGTATCTTCGTCTGTATTTGAAATTCTAGCATGTGACTTGGCAGATGGTTTTAAAGTCCGTGCGGGCCTTGGACTTTCAATAACAACTCGTGTAGTATTTGGAAGCCTCGTTTGATCGATATATAACTCAACTGCGTTCCAACTATAACTTGGATCAAGTGTCCTAAGCATCATAGACCTCAGGGAATGTTCATTGTCTACGGGTACCAACATGAAATATTGCACATCCCCTTTACCAGCAGCATAACGGGCTCTGATTTTCAGACTCATTTCACTTCTATCCCAATTGGTGACTTTATATATCTTATCTATTAATTCTGAGCACATAAAGTTGTGGGGAGCCCAAATAATTACCGGTTCAACATCACTATAAGAATATCCAATCTTGGGATCCTTAATTACTTCACCCCCAAAATATAACCAAATAGGGATATCAAATTCCATACCTAAGTATAAAAATTTCAACATATTCAAGTCATTCACTACTCACAATAAGCATAACATGGGAATACATATCAAACATACGGTTAAGATAATAATACCTTCAAATTAAACCGTACCGCCACTAGCTTGAAAAATCGTTGTGGATGAGGAATGAAATGAGAGTGGGAGTAAGGAGGTAGGATGTATGAAATTTTAGACCACTCCAATGGTTGGAATTTTTTGATTTAGGGATCTAGGGTTTGTGGGTTACAGGAGTGAAGAGAGAGAGATCGAAAAACGAATGAGAAGGGGTAGGAGAGAGGTTTGGGGATTCTGAATATAGGTAACTGTGCAAAACAAAAATAACTGATACCGTTATTCAAAATAATGGCATCAGTATCATCTTTGTCGTTCTCTCAGAGAACGACATAGGTTATTTTACTTTTGCAATTCTCTCTCAGCTCACAATTGAGACTGTTAGATCTTTTGAAAAAAATTAACAGATCCCGTTATTTGAAATAACGGCATGAAACTTTTTTTCCAAATAGATGCTGTTATTGGGAATAACGGCATCGAAATAATCTATGTCATTTTTCTCAATACCGTTTGTTGCTGACGTGTCCTAAACAAGGGCATATCGCTAATTGTTTTCGAAAGTGGGGGAAGGCGCCAAATATTTTCGAAAAGTGGGGCAGTACGGCAAAATTTTCCTATCTCTCCCTGACTCAATCTCTCTCTTTCCACTACAACACACGATGGATTTACCGGCGTATATTCCCCGGCGTTTTACCAGAAACGCCGGGGTAGGAAGAGACTAGGAATGGGGCGTCAAACAGGATGGTTATACACCGGCGGCCTCTACAAAATGCCAGGAAATTATGATATTCACCGGCGTTTTTTATTAAAATGCCGGTGAAGGCTATATTCACCGGCATTTTAATAAAACACGCCGGTGAAAGTATACAGGTAAAAAAATCTTCTCCCATTCACCGGCGTTTTTAGTTAAAATGCCGGTATAGGGTCTTGGAATAAATTTCCCCCAAACCATCTACCATTTTCTCATTCGACCGCAAAAAAAACCCCCCAATTTTTCCCGCTCTCTCGCGCTCTCCCGCTTTCCCCAATTTCCCCAAACCCTATACGTATACTTTCCCCAAATTTTTCATTTCTCTCCTTTCCCCATCGACGCCCCCCTCTCACGCCGTCGTCATTTTCCCCCTCCCCCGCCGTCGCCACTTCCCCCATCGCCGCACCTGCCCCCCTTCGCCCGCCCCTCGTCCTCCATCGCGGCCCCCCGCCGTCCCCCTTCTCCCAATCTCTCTCTTCCTCTCAAAAACCGCCGTCCCCCCTCCCCCAATCAACTCAAGTAAGGAATTTCAAACCCTAAAGTTTATTCTAGTATGAATTTGAGAATATGAGAATAGGTTAATTAATGATCGGTTCTTGATTAGGGTTAGGGTTAGGGTTTTGATCAGTTCTTGATTTATCGTACTAACCGGAATTGATTCTAGTCATGCTTTTTGTTGTTTGTAGTTTTTTAGGGGTTAGTATGGTTTTTAGATGAAGTTGTTTTTAGATGAAGTTGTTTGAGTGTATAATGGAGAGTTTGTTTGGTTTCTTTGATATTGTTGTATGGATTTTGTTGCTGGTAGATGAGAATTAATAGAGTTGCGATCAAACATTTTGTTAGAATTTCAACATGGGTTTCATGGGAATTGGTTATTTATTTGAGATAAAATGTTATAATGTATGTAATGTATACATATACAATTCTGAATAAATGTGATACTCGTCTTTATTATTTGTGGTAATATGCGATTTCTTTTATCGTATTGTTTGTCTAAATTTTTTGTTTTGGTAAATGAAATTGGAGGTTTAATGAAAGCTTCTCCACTCATCAATGTATTGGTTTGTTGATGATATCATTTAGTTGTTCTTTTGATGCTAAAGTATTAGTATGTAATTATTGTAGTTGTGTTAATTATAGCCGTTTCTTGGAGGTTAGTTATGGGTTATTGGATAGTACTGATTAATAATGGTTTTATATTGTAAAGTATCTTAACAGCGATTTCATATTTGCACAGAATGAACTGAAGAGTGATTTTGTTGTTAGTCGCATGGGAGATGCAATTCTTAACTATTGTCCAGTGAAGGGATTAAAATAGGCTTTGTTGATGAAGGACGTGATGATGAAGAAGGTAGTTGATGACAATGAGGTGGTTTGGAGGATTTGGTCAATTTCATATACAGTTAAATCATTTTGGTAACTGTAAGTTCATGCTACTTTGCTACTTTTTTTTGCTATCGGGTCACACTATTGACTACTTTGCTACTTTTTTTAATGATGATGAGATGGGTTATGATTCTGAAGTTGCACACTACGAGTCATTGATTTAATGATTCATTGAATAAATGATTCATAGGAGTAACTAGTGATTTGTTTGAATCCTATCTGAGCTTTTTAATTTATGAACACTTTTTCTGCTGAGTGAAAGCACATTCAGTGAGCCGCTGAGTGAAAACTTTTTAATTTATGAACACTTCTGAAGTTACATGCTCCTTTTTAATTAAATGACTACTTTTGATATACTGACTAATTAATGAGTCAGTGATTGGCAATCTACTTTTGATATACTGAGCTGCACTCACTGATTAATCTTTACCTCTTTACCTGACTAATTTTGAGTCAGTGAGTGGCACTCACTGATTGTGCTTCTCTAATTTATCATGAATCATCCTGCTGAGTGCATTTTGCATATGGATCTATATTGATTTGGATCTATATTTATCATGCGTGGGTAATTTATGCCATAGTATTTGTGAGAACAACTAAATATGCTTGAGTAAAAACAGTGAACAAATGGAGTTTCTTCTCATTATTTTCGAGTGAATGAGTGATGATGAGATGGATTATGCTTCTGAAGTTGCACACTATGTTTCATGATTCATTGAATAAATGAATTATAGGAGTAACTAGTGATGATTGAATCCTATCTGAGCTTTTTAATTTATGAACACAGGAATAAACTTTGTATCTTGCATTTGGTTTTGATTATAAGAGTGCTGATTTTTTTGGATCAAAAATGGGTTCACTGTGAACTAGGGATGCTAGCTGTATAACAAAATCCTCCATATCTGTACAACAATTGGGCTGAACAAACCTTGTGTTGCTTTTGTTTTGGAGCCACAGACATCATGATTGTAGTTGAATTTGTTTTGGAGCCACAGAAATCAATGGTAGTTGGGATGAAGAAGTAATAGAGAAACATAAATGCTTAGATACTGGAAATTTTGATTTTCTTTTACTGTTAAAGAAGCTGAAAACATGCATCTGATTGTCATCTTGGCATGTTTTTTTGATCAAAAATGGGTTCACTGTGAACTAAGGATACTAGCTGTATAACAAAATCCTCCATATCTGTACAACAATTGGGCTGAACAAACCTTGTGTTGCTTTTGTTTTGGAGCCACATACATCAATGGTAGTTGGGATGAAGAAGTAATAGAGAAACATAAATGCTTAGATACTGGAAATTTTGATTTTCTTTTACTGTTAAAGAAGCTGAAAACATGCATCTGATTGTCATCTTGGCATGTTTTTTTGATCAAAAATGGGTTCACTATGAACTAAGGATGCTAGCTGTATAACAAAATCCTCCATGTCTGTATATATGGTTTTACCTAGGCACATCTGAGCACAATTGGGCTATTGTTTGTTTTAAGAATGATCAGTGTATGATCTAATGGGTCTCTTGCATTTGGTTTTGATTATAAGAGTGCTGATTTTTTTTTTTTAATTTTATTTTATTTTTATTTTTTTTTGAATTTTTTAAAAAAAAATTTTAGCTACACCGGCGTTTTTACAAGCACCGGTGTAGCTTTCAGCAAGAATTTGGTAGTCTATATCGGCGTTTTAACAACGCCGGAGTAGGCGATGGCCGGAAATGGCACCCACACATTCACCGGCGTTTTTACGGCCGCCGGTGTAGTTTTAACCTATACTGGCGGCCGTAAAAAACGCCGGTGAATGTCCCTAAGCTACAGCGACGCACGATTCAGCGACACTTGCACCGGTGATTTATAAAACGCCGGTGGTATCTATAGCGGCGTTTATAAACGCCGGTAAATGTGCAAAAAAACGCCGGTATAGACTGTTAGTCTTGTAGTGTTCTCTCCTCTGTTTTCCAAAAAAACCTAACAGAACCCCATTGCTCGCCTCGCTCCCCTACCACTCTCCACTATCGAGCTCCCCATCAAAATCGCCAGCGTTGCCATCTTCCTCACGCCAACACTTCGACGCCCCTGCCACGCGCTCCCGAGCACCATCCCGTCGTTCCCTCACCCTATTCTCCTTGCCCTCCATCCACCAAAGTCACCAATGCCCCGACTATTGCTGTTCTCCTTCTCGCAGTCGACCACCGCAGTCGCAGCCCACACCTCACACCAGCACCGCTCATAGTCCCCTCGTCCTCCACATTGCTCTCCAGATCCATCTCCACAGTCTCTCGAGCTCTACCTCCATCGCCAGCAACCACCCTATCCAATTTCACCATTACCGCCTTCCACATCCACCGCGGTCGCTGCACCCCGAAGCTCCAGTCTCCACCCCCATCGCCATCACCTACAGCTAGCCTCCTGCTCACCCCATACCGCCTACAAACACCGCAACCCCGCAAGCTTACCCTACAGTCGCTGCTGCCGTTCCCTCGCTCGACTGCCACCACCTCGCGATGCACCCCTTACCATCGCAACTGCCAGCCCCGTCGTCCTCTTCAAACACCACCGCGTCCCCTTCGCAGCTCCACCTCCTGCACTCGAGCTCTCTGCCTCGTCACCATAACCACCCCGTCGACCGCCCGCAACCCATCGACCTCCAATCCTCCTTGCGCCGCTGACCAGCATCGTTACTCCTCGCCCCTCACCGTCAGCCACTGCCCTCTCCAACAACCACCATCCCAATCCTCACCCTCTTCCTCCCACTCCCTACCTCCTTTGTTAACACTGAAGAACCACCTCACAGTTGCCACAGCATCGTCGACTCCTCAACCCGAGCGCCCACCGCCTCGCAGAATGCCTGCAGCATCTTCATCGATGCTGAAGCCCTGCCGCTGTTTACTGCCCTCACCGAAGTCCCATCGCTGCACCCTAGCCACCACCATTATTGTGCTCCTCTGCCTCCCCGCCGCTCTTCTCCACCGCAGCACCCGAGCCTCCCACCTTGCTACTACCGCCAGTGCCTACCTATTGTCGCGCTGATCACCTCCTCCAGTCCTCCATCAACACCCTTCAACACCCTTGTTGACGTTTCTTTTATTGTTGTTGCCTCCGTTGGGTTGTCGTTGTCGCCTCTTGCTGTTGTCGTGGCTCTCGATGTTGTTGCTGTCGATCTTGTTGTTGCCGCTCGCTATTGTTGCGGTGCACGTGTATTGCACGTGTTACGGTGCACGTAGGTTGCATGTGTTGCCGTCAGGATGCTCGTCCGTTATTCTCTTATTATTATCGAAATCGTCGTCATCTCTAAGGCAAGTTTCTTGTACACTTTATTGTTTCGTACAAGCAACTTTTTTGACCTCCCGCAAATAGTAGTTATATTTGATTATTGTGATTGAACCTCGTAACCTGTCCATGTTCATGAAAAATGAATTTACAATTTCAATTGATTGAACCATCGTATTATCATGCTTTACAATCTTTCCTTAGTTAAATCAGTCGTTATATATAGAATTGAATCAATTTATTTGCCTATGTGATTCGATGCCCATCATAAGATTATAAATATCGATTTGTATGTTCCCGTTCTGATGTCTGTTCTGATTTGTAGCTAGCTACTGTTCAATTTAATTAGAACTTTATAAAGAGTTTTAGCACCTTAAGTCTAGTTTCTAGAACTTTTGACGGATCTGAAATCCGATGTGTAGTTTGCAATTTATACTATTTTTAGTGCTATGACGTTTGTAATTCGAGATTACTACTTTGAAACGTATTTTCTCGAATAACTAATTTAAATATCTTGCCAAAAGTATAACTAAGACCTGATATTTACTCGCATGTTACTAAACATGATTGGGGAATTTATTTATGATCTTTATAAGATTTAAATTAACTTTTCAGTCGATTTATATACATAAGAAGTTGACTCTGAGTTTCTGCCTACGCAGTAAACCCAATAAGAACTATCTGGTAGACCTAGCTACTGTATTTATAATATGTAGTGTGAATATTCGTTGGAACCGGTATGAAGTCTATTTTCTGGAACCTCTGACGGTACCTGATTTCTCTTCCTGTAGCAATGGGAAAGTAGAGTTTTGTACAGCAACGTATTATTGTCCAGAATTGTAACTTCATGTCCTTGATTGTAAATATATTTGTTTGTTGCACTTAATTAATTAAACTTGTATATCATGTATTGCATAGCCTTGATACTCCTTGATCATATCCTGATACCCGTTCTCATTGTGCATGTTCATGTTGATTTTTGTAAAAGTATAACAAGCCGGGGTAATAAGGGAAAGAATCTATGTAGTGCACAATATAGGAAAGTGTACTCGGAAAGAGGCCCGTATTTCTCGTAATAGTGACTCCTGATTACAAAATTACATATTTTCCTGTTTACAAGTTATATGGAACTAAGTGCCACGTCTAGAGCCGACGGGGACCACCTCCAGACTCCATTATATGATTACATGACATGATATGATTCCTGGTTACATGATATAATATCTTGTTACATGATATGACATGATTTCTATTAATGTCACTGTAAGATCCGAGTACATAACCCTATAGAATTCACCATTAGTCTAAACGTTAATTTGTTTGTATGCACCCGAACCTGTGATATGGGACGCAGGATTGCGTGCATTAGTTAGAATTTATAAAAGATTGTCAGACTTGAGATTAACTCTAAACACATACATGATTCATGATTCTAGTTTACATACCTGTTTAGAAGATTACATGGTTCTGGTTTACAAGATTACATGATTCATGTTTACAAGTTACATGTTACATGTTTATGAGTTATAAGACTCCGGTTTACACAACACGTTTCTATTACAGGATTCCTCGTTCCCAGTTAGTTATATTTTGAGACTTGCTGAGTTCTTGTTTCCTTTTTGTTATGTATATTGTTTCTCGTTATCATGTTTGTTCCGTTTTTGAATTGCCAATTCTTTTTTTTTCCTGCTATACCTGCTTCTTGTTTCTATTTGCTTGTTACTACTTGTGGCCTGTAGCTTGCTCTAACGGTACCATCTACCTCTTTTTTGAGTTAATATTATACAGGTACTGTGATGGGATACTGAAGCAACTTGGCAAACTACTTACTAGATTGTTTATTTCGGACCTATTGTAAGTTCTTGTATCTCAGATGTTGGTTATTGCATTATATTATTGTTCTTGTGATTATTATGGTATTTTTGAGCTTGCTGACATTGTATAGCTTATAGATGATGTGAGTTGGCATACTTATATCATTCGTTGGGCCTCAGCTGTGTGCCTGTGTTTCCGTATAATGGGAAGTGGGGCATGACAGGGTTTTTAGTGGTATCAAAGCCAGGTTTGGTCAATGTGTTAGTCAGGATTGGCTAATATGTTAGCCAGGTTAAGCCTAATCAGGTTTGGCCCTAGCCAGGTTAGACCCTAATTTGGTTAGGCCATAGCCAGCTTAGACTCTAACCATGTTGGAGTTTATCCAGGTTAGCTCAACAATGTACACACCGCATTGATCAGATGAACATGTAATAACCTACTTGAATCTGGATAGTTACACTATTCGATCCACTTTTGATCCTCCTTATTAAATTCTTTAATTCTTTGTTTCCTTCCGTTCCTTACAGTCGTCTTCATTCGTTGATTCGTTATTGAGTATAAATCCATTCTTTTTTGTACCCATATTATTTTGATTCCCGTGCTATCCATCCTTTTATTTCTACTCGTCTCGTCGATTCTTTCATGTTCTTGTGTCATTCATTTTCTTTCTGTGCCTTGCATTCACCTTTGTTTATTGATCTATTAATGAGTATCATACTAGTTATTTCTTCCCTACATGTTCTCTTCAATTTCGTTGCGACCATTCTGTTATTCTTGCTCGGTTCATCGATTGGCTATACGTGATCTACGACGTGTCAGTGGCTTGGGTCATCACAACAAGATGAATTGTTGTTGTTTGCTCCAAGGTATGCATGCAGAGTTCCGGAATCCCAGATAGTATTCAGATACCTCAGTCGCCAGGGGTTCAAATTTCACGCTAGAGAGATTCCATTTGGATGTGTCAAGGATATGGTGAGCCAGGGGGTAGATTGCTAAAGTTAATGGATGCTGATGACGGAGTTCACCCGATCAGAGTAACGCAGCAAAAGCGTGGTGGGCCCATAACCCATAGGTCCCAGAATTCTCTTGTTCCTCCTTCTTTCCTCGTTTGTTTCCTTCCATCCCTTGTACTCATTTTCATCCATCGACTCATAAATTGGTTCAATTCTTCCATATCCCTTCTCTCTTCGATCCCAGTTCTACCTACTCCTTCATCTTCTTGTTTCGTTATCTCATAAGTCTTGTGATGTTTCTTTTCTTCTTATACTGGTTACTTCTTTTCATATATTTCATTCGTCATCATTCATCGATTCATTATTCATCAATCTTATCCATGCCTTTTCTTATTCTGTGCTGCCACCACTCTGTTCCCCCCTCTAATTTTCTACTTCTTACCGCTTTAGCTCTGCTTTGGTTATATCCAATGTACCGTCTTCGCAAATTTCGAGGACAAAATTTTATTGTAAGGTGAGTACAATTATAACCTCCGTTCCCATTTATACCGATTTGTATTTATTTTCTTCTTCATATTATTGAAACTCAATTTTCTAGATAAATCTTCCTTTTCTCCTGGAGCCAAATTGTTTTTGTCTTGGATATTCAATTGTTTTGTTGGAACTTAAATCTTAATCCATTATATGAGATTATTAATTGATTATTTGATTTATTTTGCAAATATCTAAGCCCAATCTTATTTATTTTGTGAATCTAAAGCCCACCCTATAATTGTTTATTTCTTCATTATATTAGAAGCCCAAACCAGTTGATTATATTATTATCATTATTATTATTATTCTAAAAGCCCAATTTTAGTCCATCCTATAAATTAATTTGATTCTTTTGTGAAACCCAACCCTAATAACCCAAAACCAATTCCTCTATTACCTGCCTATTGACCAGATCAAACTCTCTCTCTCTCTCACGTTCCCCCTCAAATCTCTCTCACGCTCCCCCACTAATCTTAACTACCCTATTATTATAATATTAATTTATTAAACGCTCCCCCACTCTCTCTCTCTCCCCGAATCTCTCTCTCTCTCTCTCTCTCTCTCTCTCTCTCTCTCTCCTTTGTTTTCCAAAAAACCCAACAGAACCCCGTCGCTCTCCTCGCCTTGTTTTCCAAAAAAACCCAACAGAACCCCGTCGCTCGCCTCGCTCCACCGCCACCCTTCACTATTGAGCTCCCCATCACCATCGCCAACATCGCCGTCGTCCTCATGCCTGCACCTCGATGCCCCTGTCGCGCGCTCCCGAGCACCATCCCGTCGATCCCTCACCCTGTTCTCCTCGCCCTCCATCCACCGCAGTCACAGATGCCCCCACCATTGCTGTTCTCCTTCTCACAGTCAACCGCTACAGCCGCAGCCTACACCAGCACCGCTTGTAGTCCCCCTCGTCCTCCACCTTGCTCGCCAGCTCCATCCCCGCAGTCTCTTGATCTTCGCCTCCATCGCCAACAACCACCCTCTCCAACTTCACCATTGCCGCCTTCCACATCCACCACGGTCGCTGCACCCCGAAGCTCCAGTCTCCAACTCCATCGCCATCACCTGCAGCCGGCCTCTTACTCACCCCCTACCGCCTGGAACCACCGCAACCCCACAGGGTCCCCCTGCAGTCACTGCTGCCATTCCCCCGCTCGGCTACCACCACCTCGCGACGCACCCCGTGCCGTCACTACCGCCAGGCTCGTCGCTCCTCCTCAAACACCACCGCATCCCTTTCGCAGCTCCACCTCCTGCACTCAAGCTCTCTGCCTCGTCACTATCACCACCCCATCCACCGCCCACAATGCATCGACCTCCAATCCTCCTCGCGCCGCTGACCAGTGACGCTACTCCTCGCCCCTCACCATCAGCCACTGCCCTCTCCCTAGACCACCATCCTGCCTCTCACCCTCTTCCTCCCGCTCCCTGCCTCCTTCGTCGACACCGAAGCACCACCTTGCAGTCGCCGTAGCATAGTCGACTCCTCACCCCGAGCACCCACCACCTCGCCAAACGCCTGCAACGTCTCTGTCGATGCCAAAGCCTCGCCGCTGCTTACATCCCTCACCAAAGTCCCGTCACTGCACCCGAGCCACCACCATTGCTTTGCTCCCCTACCTCCTCACTGGTCCTCTCCACCACAGCACCCGAGCCTCCCACCTTGTTGCAACTGCCAGTCCCTGCCTATTGTCACCCCGATCACCTCCTCCAGTCCTCCATCGCCACCCGTCAACACTCTTGATGATGTTTCTTTTACTGTTGTTGCCGCCGTTGTGTTGTCGCTGCCGCCTCTTGCTGTTGTTGTGGCTCTTGCTGTTGTTGCTGTCGATCTTGCTATTGTCGCTTGCTGTTGTTACGGTGCACGTGTATTGAACTTGTTACGGTGCACGTAGGTTGCATGTGTTGCCGTCGGGACACTCGTCTTGTTATTCTCTTATTATTATCGGAATCGTCGTCATCTCTAAGGCAAGTTTCTTGTACAATTTATTTTCCCGTACAAGCAATTTATTTTACCTCCCGCAATTAGTAGTTATATTTGATTATTGTGATTGAACCTCGAAACCTGTCCATGTTCATGACAAATGACTTTACAATTTCAATTGATTGAACCATCGTGTTATCATGCTTTACAATCTTTCCATGGTTAAATCAGTCGTTATATATTGAATAGAATCAATCTATTTGCCTGTGTGATTCGATGCCCATCATAAGATTATAAATATCGATTTGTTTATTCTCGCCCTACTGTCTGTTCTGATTTGTAATTAGATTTTGACATAGCTACTATTCAATTTAATTAGAACTTTATGAATAAGAGTTTTAGCCCCCTGAGTCTAGTTTCTAGAACTTCTGAAGGATCTGAAATTCGATGCGTAGTTTGAAAGATATACTTTTTTTAGTGCTGTGATGTTTGTAATTCCAGATTATTACTTTGAAACGTATTTTCTCGAATAACTAATTTAAATATCGTGCTAAAAGTATAATTAAGACCTGATATTTACCTGTATGTTACTAACATGATTGGGGAATTTATTTATGATTTTTATAAAATTTTTAAATAATTTTTCAGTCGATTTATATACATAAGAAGTTGACTCTGAGTTGCTGTCTGCGCAGTACACCCAATAAGAATTATCTGGTAGACCTAGCTACTGTATTTTTAATATGTAGTGTGAATATTCATTGGAACCGGCATGAAGTCTATTTTCTGCAACCTCTGACGGTTATTGATTTCTCTTTCCTGTAGCAACAGAAAAGTAGAGTTTTGTACAACAACATATTATTGTCCAGAATTGTAACTTTATGTCCTTGATTGTAAATATATTTGTTTATTGCACTTAATTAATTAAACTTGAATATCATGCATTGCTTAGCCTTGATACTCCTTGATCATGTCCTGATACCCATTCTCATTGTGCATGTTCATGTAAATTATTGTAAATGTATGTCGGGGTAATAAGGGAAAGAATCTAGTAGTGGAAAATATAGAAAAGTGTACTCGGAAGGAGACCTATGTTTCTCGTAATAGTGACTCCTGATTACATGATTACCTGTTTTCCTATTTACAAGTTATATGAAACTAAGTGTCACGTCTAGAGCCGACAGAGGCCATCTCTAGACTCCATTATATGATTGCATGACATAATATGATTTCTGGTTACATGATATAATTCCTGGTTACATGATATGACAAGATTTTTGTTAATGTCACTGCAAGACCCGAGTACATGACCCTATAGAATTTACCATTAGAGTCTAAACGTCAACTGTTTGTATGTACCCGAACCTGTGGTATGGAACGCAGGATTGCATGTATTAGTTAGGATTTATAAAAGATTGTCAGACTTGAGATTAACACTAAACACATGCATGATTCATGATTTCAGTTTACATGATACTTGTTTACAAGATTACATGGTTCCGGTTTACAAGATTACATGATTCATGTTTACAAGTTACATGTTACATGTTTATTAGTTATATGATTCCTATTTACACAACACGTTTCCTGTTACATGATTCCTCGTTCTCGATAAGTTATATTTTAAGACTTGTTTAGTTCTTGTTTCCTTCTTGTTATGTACATTGTTTCTCGTTATCATGTTTGTTCCGTATTTGAATTGCCAGTTCTTTTTTTTTCCTGCTATACATGCTTCTTGTTTCTATTTGTTTGTTACTACTTGCGGCCCGTAGCTTTCTCTAATGGGTACCATCTACCTCTCTTTTGAGTTAATGTTATACATGTACAGTGATGGGATACTGAAGAAACTTGGTGAACTACTTACTGAATTGTTTATTCTCGGACCTATTGTAAGTTCTTGTATCTCAGATATCGGTTATTGCATTATATTCTTGTTCTAGTGATTATTATGGTATTGTTGAGCTTACTAGCATTGTACAGCTTATGGATGATGTGAGTTGGCATAATTATGTCATTCGCTGGGCCTCAGTTGCGTGCTCATGTTTCCGTATAATGGGAAGTGGGGCGTGACACGACCGGTCCCTATTCTGTTGTTTTGATTTTTACAGGGTTTCTGGCAACTTTACGTAATTTTTTTATACACTTCTCTACTTTGTGTCTTTTGCCCCTTCTTTGTGTGTTTCAAAATTGGGGAGAAAATTCCTTAGAATTTAACTTCTTAGAAAATTCTTTAAACTTAGTGTCTAACTTGTCTATTAACCCTCTCAAGGTTATGTAATTCTGAAATCTCAAATCTATGATACCATGTAGAACTCTCAATGTATATCAAAGAGCTTTGTGATCACTGGTATCATGTAATTTGATTTCTGTATTTTCATATTTTAAATATGCATCTCCCTTGAAAACAAAATATTTTAATTAATATTTACAAATGCATATTTTCGCGCATGATTCATTTTATGCATATAGGATGCATCATGAACATACACTTATTTAATTCTTATGTGCTTGAAGTTATAGGGAGTATTGGATGAAAGGGGAGTTGTTGAATGTGTTTTAAATTTAAATTCTATGGTATGTTTTGTTCTCACCAAAAGGGAGAGATTGTTGACCATAAGTTTGGTGTGCACGAACGTACTATTAAGACTAATATTTTTAGTTGAGATCTACAGAATTTACAGAGAATGTAACTCAAAACAAAGAGCCAAAAAGATTAGCAATCAAACAAAAGAGAGATGTGTCAAAGAAGATTATAAATATCAAGAAGATTTAACTCAAGAAACATGTGCTTCAAAATCCTCAGGAAAGCCAGCAATAATCAATTATTTATTTCTATTTTTGTGAGAAAATATTATGTAAAGAGTCGTTGATTGATTGATTAGTATTTGGAAAGAATATAAAGTGGATTCGCCAAATAAATATTGAATCTGCATGATAGCGGTCGACCGTACAATATGTCGGTTGACCGTCGCAACAGTCGACTGATCATCGCTCGACTTTCGATTTAAAAGATGAACGGTCGACTACTCAACAAAGCGGTCGACCGCCTGCGTGTAATTTTGATTATTTCAGAAATATCTTTTCGTTTTTAGAAAGATAAATTTTCTCAATCTATAAATAGAGGCAAATTCACATAGTATTCTTCATGCCTTGCAATTATAATTTTTCTGAACTAATTATTCAATCAACGATCTGAGTGTGAGATATTTTATTATTTTCTTTAGTCAAGATCGTTATAGATCTTAACAGTTTTTCTTTTCTTCCACTTCGGTGAGTTTTGCGGGGCTTATTTGTAGAAGTCATGCGGATGTAATAGGTCTCTCGGTCTGAATTCCGAGAACAACTGTAAAAGAGTTTAAAGCATGGTGAAACACTTGTGGCGGAGAATTGCTACAAGTAGGTGGTGTGGACGTAGACCTGGAGTTTGAACCACGTTATATCGTTGTGTCATGCGTGTTTGCTCTGTTTATTTTCTCTAACTCTATCTTCTTACTT
Source organism: Hemerocallis citrina (assembly GCA_017893485.1). Lineage (NCBI taxonomy): Eukaryota > Viridiplantae > Streptophyta > Magnoliopsida > Asparagales > Asphodelaceae > Hemerocallis > Hemerocallis citrina. The sequence goes on from JACEHZ010000572.1 coordinate 601,635, forward strand.
TACGCATTTTATTTGAGTTTTTAATTTCCGCACAATCGCCCTATTCACCTCCCTCTAAGGTAGTCTTCCCCAACCCTTCGACTTTCAAAGTCTGCGATTGAGGCGTCGAAAGAGGTGAAGCTCGTTCATATTTGGAAGAGTCTTCGATGTATTTGGATAGTTTGAAGGAGATGAAGGAGGAGGTGGTGAAGGATATGTCATGTAAGCATCGATTTCATGGAGAGTTATTGAGAAGTAAGTGGTTGAAGATGCATGAATCACGTTTAGTTTGTAGGTTCTTGATGCTGGTGGATCAGATCAAGGGAACTAAGAAGAAATTAGGAGAGGAATAAGAAACAAGAAGAGGGAGTATGGAGGTTCATTGTTAGGAGAGAAGATGGAGATGATTCAATTACCTTATCCCCCCCCCCCCTCTAGGATAATAGATTTATGGAACATCAAAACACATCAAAATTGGTCAAAGGGGGTTTTGTACACATGGTCTTGCACTTGATTTAATTAGGTGTTTGGATCAATCATAGTGTAGTGCTTGATGAGTGAACCACGGTAAAATTGGGATTCGAAGTAATGGTCTCTTCAAAAAGAAAAAGAGCATCTAGGAATGGGATCCTAGAGAGGTAGTACTAAGGATATGCTGCTTACAACTCACTTGGCCATTGGGGTTGAGTCTCCTATTATCACGAACCATGATGTTCATAATCAAGTTTAGATCAGGTTGTGAGGTTTTTGAAGTGTGTTCATGTAATTTCTTCAATTGTTGTCTTTTTAGATTTGTGTTTTGTAGCCTTGTAATTCATTGTTGTTTTATTATTTTCTTATTAATGAATGGGGTCTGTTTGGTTTGTTATTTTTTCCTTTTTTTTGTTTTCCAAAAATCCAAAACCCGTTTGGTTATGTTGTTTTTTGAAAACAGTTTTCACAAAACTCCACTTCACATATTTTCTGTTTTTTCACATCCTCTTTCTAAATCTATTTATATATATATATATTATTATTATTATATATATTTATAATATATTATTGTTACATATATTATTATTATTATTATTATTTAATATTTATAAATATATATACATACAATTATTATAATATATATTATTATTTCATATATACTATTTTATATATACTACTATAATATTCTATTATTATTATTATATATTACTATAATATATTATTATATAATTTATTATTATAATAATAAATTATTTAATACATTATTATAATATATTATTATTACATATATATTATTATCACTATTACATGTTATTATATATATGTATATAATTAAATATGTTTATTATAATAAATTATTTTATATTATTATATAATATACTATTATTTTATATATACTATTTATATATACTATTATTATTATATATATTATTATTATGTATATTATTATTTTATTTATACTTTTTTATATATACTATTATTATATTATATTATTATTATATATATTAATATTTTATATATACTATTTTATATATACTATTATTATATTATATTATTATTATATATATTATTATTATATATATTATTATTATTATATATTATTATTACCTATTATTATATATATTAATATATAATATATTACTATTATATATTATTATATATATTATTATATAATATACTATTATTATAATATATTGTTATATATATATATATTTAAAATATATTATTGTTACATATATATTATTATTATTATTATTATTATTATTATTATTATTATTATATATATATATATATATATATATATATATATATATATATATATATATATATATATATATATATATATATATATATATATATATATATATATATATATATATATACACACTATTATTATTATAATATATATTATTTTTTCATATATACTATGTTATATATACTATTATAATAATCTATTACTATTATAATATATATTATTATTATTATTTATTACTATTATATATTATTATATAATTTATTACATAATTTATTATTATTGTAATAAATTGTTTAATACATAATTATAATAGATTATTATTACATATATATTATTATAATTATTATATGTTATTATATATATGTATATAATTAAATATGTTTATTATAATAAATTATTTCATATTATTATGTAATATAAAATTGTAATAATATATTATTATTTTATATATACTATTTTATATATACTATTATTATATTATAATATTATTATATATATTATTATTTATATATACTATTTTATATATACTATTTTATACTATTTTATATTTACTATTATTATATTATATTATAATTATATATATTATTATTATATATATTATTATTACATATTATTATATATGTTAATATATAATATATTACTATTATATATTATTATATTTATTATTATATAATCTACTATTATTATAAAATATTGTTATATATATATTTATAATATATTATTGTTACATATACATTATTATTATTATTATTATTAGTATTATATATATTATATATATTGTTGCCGCTAAATTTGGTGTGGGGGCAAACAGATAGAATTTGTGGATTCTTAGGGAAACTGAATAGTAAACCTGCATACCTGTTCCGTGGGCTTCGATCGTCACTCCCGCCGTACACCTGCAAAAAGTGCGAGACGCCGGGGTTGTTCCCGGCGACGCACCCTCTGACGCTCAAGTCAGTAATTTGAAAGACTATGAGAGAGCGTAAAAACTGGTGAAAGATTGATTACCGCTTAATGGAGATGGGTGGGGGGTATTTATAGGCGTCTCAGGGAACAGATTAGGCATGTAATTCCTGTGTATACAGATAAGGAATGTAATCCCTAATCCCCAGTGAAAGGATAGATATGAATCAGGGCCGTTGATTAATATTAATCAGAAACCCTAATTCTATCCTGCTGGACCGGGTTTGTTGCGGGTTGAAAACCCGCGCCCAGTTGTGGTGGATCCCTTCGCGGGCTACTGGATCTGCGAAAATGAGACCCAGTACCCGCTTCAGACCTGTTTTGTAGGTGAAATTACCGTTTCACCCCCGAACCTCGGGATTCGTGCCCCATTGGGACGGCCTTGATTAAACCCCTATTTTTAGCCATATCACGAGCCCCCCACTCCTAAAGGCTGAGGTCAATCAGTCTTTGAGGAGTAGTTTGACTATTTTAGTGGCTAATGGAGTTGTATCGAAGTCCGAATGGGTGTTTTTGGAATCCCGAAGTGGGTGGTAAGGCAATTTCTTCTTCTTTCTTGAAGCCATATGGTATATCAAGTTTTTATCTATTTTTTCAGGCTATTTATCTAATTTCGCGATGCGTCAGCTAGTCGTTCGGGGGCTTTAGCCGTGCTTTCTAGGCAATAATTGTTCGTTCGGAGTCTTAGAAATATCCCCCGAATTTTTAATTATTTCCTGGAATTTTTAGCTAATTTTTCCAAATTTTTAGTAATTTTTTGCGATTTTTAGATAAATAAAATGATTTAAATAAATAAAAATCGATTTTTTAATATTTATTTATGGCGTGGCGTCATCAGAGCCCTCGATCAGGGCGGAGCGTGATTTTCAGAGAGATCAGACGGTCCCTGCTCCTCGGCAAGCTTTTTCGCCGTATTCGAGGGTCGGTACCTCGGCACCTCGGCTCGGAGGGTCAGCGCTTCGGCTCGGATGATCCGAGGTACGTGGCATCATCTGGGCCGTCCATCTCAGCGTGGATCTCCATAAAACGCTATCTTGTCGTTTAGTGGACGTGGCCAAATCTGGGCCGTCCATCACGACGAGCGCGCGTTTTCACAAGATCCAATGGCTGATATGGGTCGGTGTGATTTTTTGCCATATACGAGGGTCGGTACCCCGGCACCTCGGCTCGGCTACTCAACTCCCCGGCTAGATGGGTCGGTGCCTCGGTTCGGAGGATCCGAGGTACGTGGCGTCATCTGGGCCGTCCATCTCAGCGCGGATCCCCATAAAACGCTATCTCGTCGTTTAGTGGATGTGGCCAAATCTGGGCCGTCCATCATGACGAGCACGTTTTTCCATAAGATCCAACGGCTGATATGGGTCGGTGCGATTTTTGGCCATATACGAGGGTCGGTACCCCGGTACCTCAGCTCGGCGCATCAGGGCTGTTTGGCCGAGGTGCTGAGTTGGATGTTTTGAAAGAAGTATCTCTCGAGGGTTCCACCCCTCTGTGCCTAGTAGCTTGGCTGCTCGGCTGAACTGTTCGGTAGCTCGGCTGGGCGAGCCGGTGGCAGGCGTCTCGGAAGATACTCGTGGTCGGATCTGGGCCGTTCATCATGGCGCGCATCACGAGGATGGGGTTCAGATCACGAGAAAACGTTATCTTGTCGTTTTGTGGGCGTGGCACGATCTGAACCGTCCATCAGATTCTGTCGCGAATTTTGAAGAGATCCGATGGTGACTTCACCTCGGGACGATTTTTTGCCATATACGAGGGTCGGTACCCCGGCACCTTGGCTCGGCACGTCAGGGCTGTTTGGCCGAGGTGCTGAGTTGGATGTTTTGAAGGAAGTATCTCTCGAGGGTTCCACCCCTCTGTGCCTAGTAGCTCGGCTGCTCGGCTAAACTGTTCGGTAGCTCGGCTGGGCGAGCCGGTGGCAGGCGTCTCGGAAGATACGCGTGGTCGGATCTGGGCCGTTCATCATGGCGCGCATCACGAGGATGGGGTTCAGATCACGAGAAAACGTTATCTTGTCGTTTTGTGGGCGTGGCATGATCTGAACCGTCCATCAGATTCTGTCGCGAATTTTGAAGAGATCCGACGGTGACTTCGCCTCGGGACGATTTTTTGCCATATACGAGGGTCGGTACCCCGGCACCTCAGCTCGGCACGTCAGGGCTGTTTGGCCGAGGTGCTGAGTTGGATGTTTTGAAGGAAGTATCTCTCGAGGGTTCCACCCCTCTGTGCCTAGTAGCTCGGCTGCTCAGCTGAACTGTTCGGTAGCTCGGCTGGGCGAGCCGGTGGCAGGCGTCTCGGAAGATACGCGTGGTCGGATCTGGGCCGTTCATCATGGCGCGCATCACGAGGATGGGGTTCAGATCACGAGAAAATGTTATCTTGTCGTTTTGTGGGCGTGGCACGATCTGAACCGTCCATCAGATTCTGTCACGAATTTTGAAGAGATCCGACGGTGACTTCGCCTCGGGATGATTTTTTGCCATATACGAGGGTCGGTACCCCGGTACCTCGGCTCGGCGCGTCAGGGCTGTTTGGCCGAGGTGCTGAGTTGGATGTTTTGAAGGAGCGTAGTAGTTTGGTTGCTCAGCCGAGCTGTTCGATAGCCCGGCCCGGCAGACCGGTGGCCGAGTCGTTGACTTAGTATTTTGAAGAGTTTCTTGCTTCTCGTAACTTCGTAACTCTTTCGCTTGTCGCTTTGGCTTCTTAGTGGGCTTTTTGCATTTCCCAAGGAGGCCCAACTTGTTAGGGGTTATAAGCTCTCCCCCTCACTCTCAAGCTCATTTCTTACTTTTTACTCTCCAGTTTTTACTTTCGATCTCTAAGTTCTCTGCTAGTGGTGATTTTCTTTCCAAGGCGTTGCCGTTAGCTGTCGCGTGGGCCAGGCGATTTCCAGCGAGAGCACTCTGACCGTGAACGTCACTTCAAAAGGTCAGTTCACTTAGTCTAAATAATTTTTCTAGAGATGTCTCGAGTGAACTCGGGGAGTGGGGCCTCGTCCTCGGGCGATGATGGTGCCGAGGAGAGGAGGAGGTCGGAGATTCGGAGAAAGGGGAAACAGGTTGCTGAACCGTCTGTAGCCGAGACGAGGCGGGAGAAGAAGAAGAGGAGGGTGGAGTCCCAATCTCCCGTGGTAGCGGTGATTGTGGAGAATCCGAAGCAAGCCCCCGAGATGGGACGATATCCTTCTGTCCTGTCCGGACATTCGGGGGTCAGGCAGTACAAGGACGACCTGCTGGAGAAGGCGATCTATGGGAAGTCTAAGATCGTCGAGGAGCCTAACCCGGCCCTTCCCACCGAAGCCGACGAGCTCATCTTGTTGTTGGCCGAGAAGGACCTACTTCGGGTTAGGATGACCTTCGCCATCCCTCCGGAGTACAAGCTGATCCTCCTCGGTCCTGGGATACGAGCGAATTCCAAGTTGCCGTCGTCGGATATGTGTATGTTCAACGTCGATTCCTTGAATGCCGGGCTACGTTTCCCGCTGCACCCCTTCATTCTTGAGATCCTCGGCTGGTTCTGCCTTGCCCCGACCCAATTCATGCCGAACACGTGGCGCCACGTGAACGCCTTTTTGCTTCAGTGCCACAGAGCCGAGGTAGAGCCAGACTTAACAGTCTTCCGAGGCATGTATCGGATAAACAGGCAGCACAAGACGGAGTACCGGTACTATTTGGGGCCGAGGAAGGGAGTTAAGATTGTAGAGAACCCTGACTCAATTAAGGGTGGAAGGAGAAGTATTTTATAGTCAGGGGTGAAGCGATTCGGCACATTCCGAGCCGGTGGAAAGTGGAGGTGCCGAAATTTGCGCGAGCCGACCCTGTACTGCTCGAGGCCGAGGAGGAGGTGGCGAGGAGGATAATGGCCCTTCCGCTGTTGAGTTGGAGGGATTTGACGGAGGAGGTGTTGTTCGGGTCCAGCCTAAGCCCCATCGACCCGAGTATGCTCCTGACATCTCATTTGTTCATTTTTCTTACAAGTTTTTAGTTCGACTCGCTAACTCATCTCTCTTTTTTTTGGGGCTCGACGCAGAATCAATGAAGATCGACTTCAACTCCATGATGGCCGACAGGTCGAAGTTGGCCGGGGGGAGAAAGAGGAAGAGGGCGGCTGCGACTGCCTCGTCGACTCCGCCACCCACTGTCGCCTCGACCATCACCTCGCCCCCTCCAACTATTGACGCACCCTCGGAGGTTGTTGTTGTTGAGGAGCCCTCGTCTCCTGTGGCCCCTGGCGTGATTGAGGGGGCCTTCGATGTGAACGCGGCGCTATCGATCGAGGCACCGCCGTTGACCAGGGATGCCGAGGAGATTCTGACCGAGCAGCATAAGTAGCTGTTCGTGCCGAATTGGCGAGTGAAGAACCATGACGGGTTCCTCGGCAATTCGCAAATGTTAGTGCAGGTCGTCAAGCACTTGGCAACCCCGAAGGATCGAGCCGCGCTAAAGGCGGGGACGGTGGGTGACGACACCTACGAGGTGGCTCGGTCTCTCATCTCGGTAAGTTTCTTCTTGCTAAGTTTTTTCCAAGTTTACTGCCCGGTTTGTTTAGCACGCTCACCGTTAGTCTTCGCAGGCTACCTGTCACTTCGGCCATCTCCTCGAGACATTCGCCGAGCAGGAGAAGGAATTGAGGGCGGCAAACGACAAAGACAGGTTGGCAAAGGTCCGGGCAGTCAAGGAACTCGAGGCCGAGCAGAGGAGAGCCGAGGCCTTGGAAGTCCTGGTGGCCGACCTTGTTGCCGACCTGGAGAAAGTCAAGGGGAGCCTCGAGGCGGAGTCTGCCAAGGCTGCCAAGGCCGCCGAGGAGCTGGCTGCGTCGACGAAGTCCTTGGCCGAAGAGAAGGCGGCGAAGAAGGCCCTGGCGACGAAGATCAGGTCTGAGGTGGAGAAGGAGGTCTAGGCCGAGGCGAAGAAGCACATGGCCGAGAACATGGAGCGGTCTTATCAAACGGCGCTCGACCATGTGCAAGAACGGATCCCTGGCTTCGAGCGGGTCGGCTACCGCCTATGGCCAGGGTCGCCTTCAGGCGGTGAGGGGGAGGGCGAGGACGACGAGACCGAAGGGGAGGACGAAGAGGAAGAGGCCGAGGAGCCTGCGGCGGACGGCTGGGTCGAGGGGCGGATCGAGGGGCCATCCGTCGATGCGCCCGTGGTCGACGCGACGAAGAAGGTGGACCCCTGATCCCCACGTTAAGCTTTTTGTAGTTCTTGTTGTTTTTTCTTCCGAGCATTGTAACGCCTTTTGCGGACTGGCCACCGCTTTTTAATGAATGAAAAGTATTTTGACTCTGAAATTTGTCAAAGTGTTTGGCTCGGTAGTGTAGTATTTTGACTCCGAAATTTGTCTAAGCGTTGGGCTCGGTAGTGTGGTATTTCAATGCTATCTCTTTCTTATTTCAGATTGCTGAGCAGACTCATAACACCTCGGCTGAACAGCGTCGAGCCGAGTTGTTCAAGCGATCTCGGGAGGATCGTCTCGAGGGTGAGGTTCACTTGACGAGGAGGATACTTCACAACTTAGAGATTAGGCATAGCGAGGCTTTGGTCGAGCTGCACCACCTACGGATAGTCGAGGCCGAGCTATCTGCTAAGGAAGAGGAACTGGCGCGAGTTTCGGCCGAACGTGATGGCTTAGCGAAGAAGGTGGAAGAGCTGCAGAGGGTGACGGTCGATAAGAGTATCGAAGTGACCCACTTGCGCCGCGTTATATCCGACAGCGCCGAGTACCCCTGTTCGGCAAAACTTCCTCGGTTTAAGGTGATAGTAAAGGATGACACATTGAAGGATCGGATCGTCGAACTGGAGGAAGAAGTTGCTCGGCTCAAGCCTCAGCTGGTGAGGGCTAACGTCTGGAGCACCTCGTGCACTCGTGAAGAGATCGAGCGAGGGATCACGTTCTATCAAGCGGCGAACCGGAATCCTATCGTAGGCAGGTCAGCCGCCGACGCCCAAAGCGGTGTGGCAGTGTCTTCAAGCGGTGCTTTGGTTGGAGCAACTGTTAGGGTCAGCGGCGAGGAAGCGTCTCGGTTCGTTGGACTGGATTCGAGCTCGGAGGTCAAGAAGCGCCCGACCTAAAGTGTCACTGAACCGGAGCATACCTCTTCCTCGGAGGTAGTAGACGGGTCGTGTCTTGTCATTGTAACCTATTTGCGAGCTTTTGTTGTTGTCCATTTTGTAACTTTGTCCAAGTTATTAATAGAATTGGAGTTTGTTTTATCCGAACTGTTCTCTGTTGTCTTCTTATCTGTGCTCTAGTCGCGCTAACGAGAGTAGGCTCGAAATGAACCGTGAGGCAGGTGTTTGCATCGCCGAACACCTTGGCCTCGGGACTTTCTCTTTTGCTGCGCTTCTGAACCTTGCCCGGTCCCTTCAGGTGCGGCTCGGTTCGGCTGCTAAGGCGCGGTTGTTTCTCAACTGTGCCCACGTGGCCTGATCGTAGCTTGAAGTCCGGGGTGACTTCTGCCGAGCGAAGTGAAGCGATCAGGGTCGTCTGATGTTTGCACGAATCTTGAGACGGGTCCAGTTTCCAAGAAAACAATATCTTGTCGTTTTGTGGACACGTGGCTGAATAAGATCCGCTCATCACGCCCTAGCACACTTTCTGAGATGATCTGATGGTGGTTTCGTCTCGGGAGGTTTTTTGCCATATACGAGGGTCGGTACCTCGTCCGCTCGGCTCGGCAGCCGCGGGGCAGTTTGGGATGGCCATCTAACTCCGGCCCATTTTGAGGACGAGCCGGCGGAGATAGGGTCGAGCCATGAAAGAGATCCGATCGTTAGATCAGTCCAAGGGATGTGGGAGCAGTTCCGAATGGCGAGCTACTTCTAGTCCGCTTAGGAGCGAACTTGCGAAGTAGAATCGAGCCAAGTGTTGGACTCCGATCCATTCAACGGCTGCAGGAGCAATTTCGAATGGCGATCTACTTCCGGCTCGTCTATGGACGAGCCGAGGAAGAAGAGTCGAGCCGAGTGCTGGACTCCGAACCATTGTGAGATTAGTTTAAGGGATGTGAGAGCAGTTTCGAATGGCGAGCTACTTCTAGTCCGTTTAGGAGCGAACTTGCGAAGTAGAATCGAGCCAAGTGTTGGACTCCGATCCATTCAACGGCTGCAGGAGCAATTTCGAACGGCGATCTACTTCCGGCTCGTCTATGGACGAGCCGAGGAAGAAGAGTCGAGCTGAGTGCTGGACTCCGAACCATCGTGAGGTTAGTTTAAGGGATGCAGGAGCAGTTCTGAATGGCGAGCTACTTCTAGTCCATTTAGGAGCGAACTTGCGAAGTAGAATCGAGCCAAGTGTTGGACTCCGATCCATTCAACGGCTGCAGGAGCAATTTCGAACGGCGATCTACTTCCGGCTCGTCTATGGACGAGCCGAGGAAGAAGAGTCGAGCCGAGTGCTGGACTCCGAACCATCGTGAGGTTAGTTTAAGGGATGCAGGAGCAGTTCCGAATGGCGAGCTACTTCTAGTCCGTGTAGGAGCGAACTTGCGAAGTAGAATCGAGCCAAGTATTGGACTCCAATCCATTCAATGGCTGCAGGAGCAATTTCGAACGGCGATCTACTTCCGGCTCGTCTATGGACGAGCCGAGGAAGAAGAGTCGAGCCGAGTGCTGGACTCCGAACCATTGTGAGATTAAAGAATTAAAGGCAGAGAGGTGCGACAGTATAAAAAATATGAAAAACTTTATTTATTAATATCCAATGATCGGCTGCTTCTAAAGTTGCTAGCCGTTATTACAATGAAAAAATAAAGGAAAAATTACTATTAGTAACAGGAAGGGAATGGTTCGACATCTCGAGTTACTTAGAGAGGCGTAGTTGCCTTCTCTTGGTATTTCAAAAGATGGTCGGTATTCCAAGTCCTGGGAATTTCTCTGCCTTCAAGATCTTCTAGCTTGTACGCACCGGGGCGGATCACTTTTGAGATTTTGTATGGTCCCTCCCAATTCGGGGCCAGTTTGCTTTTCTGTTCGGGGAACGAGATGGCCAATTTTCGGAGGACCAGATCCCCTTCTTTGAGGTCCGTTGGGCGGACCCTTTTGTTGTAGGCGAGCTCAATTCTTCATCGGTAACTTTGTTGCCGTATAGCAGCTCTTTCTCGGATTTCGTCTATCAAGTCCAGGCTTGCTCTGAGCTCTCTGGCATTCTGCTCTTCTTCAAAGGCTGTCAAACGGGGAGAGGGTATCCCAACTTCTAGGGGAATGAGGGCCTCGGACCCATAGGTGAGATTAAACGGACTCTCGCCTGTTGGGGTCCGCTTCGTGGTGCGGTAATTCCATAACACATTGGGCAGCTGATCGACCCACAAGCCCTTGGAGCACTTGTCTAGTCTCTTCTTGATGCCGGAGAGGATCTGTCAGTTGGCATTCTCGGCCTGGCCATTTGACTGGGGATGAGAGACGGAGGAGAAGCGGTGTTGTATGGCGAGGTCCTCACATAAGGCTCGGAAGGCAGCCCCAGCGAACTGCGTTCCGTTATCTATAACTATGACCCGAGGAACGCCGAATCGGCAGATTACATTTTTCCAGAATAATTGGACGACCCTATGCTCGGTGATTGTTGCCAGGGGCTCGGCCTCTATCCATTTCGAGAAATATTCGACTACCACAACTAGAAACTTTAGCTGTCCGGGAGCTGGCAAAAACGGTCCTAGTAAATCCATCCCCCACATTGCGAAGGGGATCGGACTTGATAGGGAGGTGAGTGGTGCTTGTGGGAGGCATCGGATGTCGGAGTATTTCTGGCAGGAGCTGCATTGCCGAACGTGTTGTTCGGCGTCCCGTAGGAGAGTGGGCCAATAATACCCATAGTTCAACACTTTGCGCGCTAGAGCTCTGGAGCCAGAATGAGCCCCGCCAATGCCCTCATGGAGTTCTTGCAGGGCGTAGTCAGCTTGCTGGGGGGAGAGGCACCTTAGGTAGGGCTGACCGTCCACCTGGGTGAAGGAGCGTTTATACAGAATGCCTTCGATTAATACATAACGCTCGGCTCGGGTTCTTATCCTTCGTGCCTCCTTCGGATCCTGGGGGAGGAGTCCGTCTCTTAGAAACTCGACGAGGGGCTTCATCCAATTGTCTTCGAGGTGGACTGGCAGTGTTTCAACGGAGTCGAGCGCATCATCCTCTATGCTCGGCTTGAGGAGGACTTCTATTAGAACAGTTTGTTCGAGGCCTTGAAGGGAAGAGGAGGCTAATTTGGATAGGGCGTCGGCCTGAGCGTTTTCTTCTCTGGGGATTCTAAGGATGAGGGCCTTCTCGAACAGCGCCATGAGGCTTTTCACTTTAGCCAAGTACTTAACCATCCTTTCATCACGGGCTTCATATTCGCCGAGGACCTGATTGACGACCAACTGAGAGTCGCTGAAGATCCGCAGGCGTTGTGCCCCTGCATTTCGGGCCATTCCAAGGCCGGCTATGAGCGCCTCGTATTCGGCTTCGTTGTTCGAGGCTTTGAAGTTTATACGGAGGGAGTATTGGAGGATGAAGTCATCTGGGCCTGCCAGAATGACCCCTGCCCCACTTCCTTCGTTACAAGAAGACCCGTCGACATAGACCGACCAGACGGGTGGTCCCTTCATCGTTTGGCTAGAGTCGGGGATGGTGGTTTCTACTATGAATTCGGCCAGTGCTTGTGCCTTGATCGCGGTGCGAGGCTGATATGTTATATCATGTTGGCTCAGCTCGATTGACCACTTCATAAGGCGACCGGACATCTCGGGCTTGTGAAGGACTTGTTTCAGCGGCTGGTCGGTAAGGACGACCACCGAATGGGACTGAAAGTAGGGTCGAAGCTTTCTCGCGGCCATTACCAGGGCATAGGCTACTTTCTCAATCTTCGGGTACCGGAGCTCGGCGTCCCGAAGCACTTTACTGACATAGTAAATGGGTTTCTGAGCCCTTTCTTCTTCTCTGACTAAGACCGCACTAAGCGTCTGTTCGGAAGCTGCCAGGTAGAGGTAGAGCGGTTCGCCGGGTATTGGTTTGCTAAGAAGAGGTGGATTGACGAGGTAAGCTTTAAGCTGGTCGAAGGAGTCTTGTTGCTGCTGCCCCCACTCAAATCCTTTAGCCCCCCTGAGGGCTTTGAAGAACGGGAGGCACTTCTCCCCGGACTTCGACAGAAAGCGCCCTATGGCAGCTAGGCGACCAGTCAACCTTTGAACTTCCTTGACATTCCTAGGAGGGGCCATGTCCAATATGGCCCTGATCTTTTCCGGATTTGCTTCAATTCCTCGTTGGCTAACCATGAAGCCGAGGAACTTCCCTGATGAGACGCCGAACGCACATTTGTTCGGGTTGAGTCTCATATTGTGCTTTCTCAAAACGTCAAATGCTTCTTGGAGGTCAGCCACATGATCAACGCCTCGAATGCTTTTCACAAGCATGTCATCGACGTACACTTCCATGTTCTGACCGATCTGGGCCTGGAAAACCTTGTTGACGAAGCGTTGGTATGTCGCCCCTGCATTCTTTAGGCCGAATGGCATGACTCTGTAGCAATAAAGGCCTTGGTCGTTTACAAAAGATGTCTTCGGGATATCCGGGGGGAACATTCTTATCTGATTGTAACCCGAGAAAGCGTCCATGAAGCTGAGGAGCTCATGTCCCGAGGTTGCGTCAATCAGAGTGTCGATGCTCGGCAGAGGGAAGGGGTCTTTGGGGCAGGCCTTGTTGAGGTCGGTGAAATCAATACAAATTCTCCACGTCCCGTTGGACTTCTTCACCATTACTACGTTTGACAACCATTCAGGGTAATTTACCTCCTGTATGAATCGGGCCTTCAACAGCTTGTCCACCTCCTCTTTCATAGCGAGCTGACGCTCGGGGGCGAACTTGTGCCTCTTCTGCTGAACCGGTTTGGACCCCGGATCAACACTCAGGCGATGGACCAAGAGTTCTTCGGAGATACCGGGCATGTCTGCAGCTGACCATGCGAAGAGGTCTTGATTGCTCCGGATGCATTTTACGATATCCGAGTATAGGGCGGACGGTAGGGTCTTGCTAACGAAGAACTTGTGGGTCGGTTCTTGCTCCGAGAAGAGCACCTCCTCCAACTCGTCCGCCGGCTCGGAAGTCGGCCGAGCGGCATCTTGGGGAATTTCCAATGTTTCTAAAGAGAGGACGGGTCCGAGGGTAGAGGTCATATAACACTTGCGGGCCTGCTCCTGGTTGCCCCTTACTTCTCCTACTCCAGCCCGAGTGGGGAATTTCATTTTGAGATGATAGGCAGAAGGGACGGCTTCAAGGGCGGCTAGACCGGGCCGACCCAAAATGACATTGTAGGCTGCGGGGACATCTACGACCATGAAATCCATCGACTCCGTGCGGGTAGTAGGAGTTTTGCCTGCTGTGACATCGAGGGTAATCACCCCTTCAATAGTCACCGGCACTCCTGTGAACCCATGGAGCGTGTAGCCGGTGGGCTTGAGTCTGTCTCGGGAGAGCTTCAGGCCCTTAAAAGCGTCGAGGAAGAGGATGTTGACGGAGCTGCCGTTATCTACTAAGATCCTCTCCACTTTGAAATTGGCCATGTGGAGACTGATGACGAGTGCGTCACAATGAGGGGTGCGGACACCTTCAAGATCTTCATCAGAGAAGGTAACGGGCACTCCAAGGCCTTTGGGAGGAGGGGTGGTTCGGACTGAGTTGACTTCCCTGATAAAGGCTTTTCGAGAGGAGTTCGAGGAGCCCCCCATTGGACCCCCATGGATGAGGTGGAGGACTCGCTCTTCCTCAAAGTCAGGCGTCTCTTCTCGTTCCGGACGCTTGTTAGCCCCCCGAGGCTGGGGTGGAAGTTCTGCTCGGTCCTTTTTTACAAATTTCGCCAGCTGCCCCCTCTGGATAAGGGCTTCGATCTCATTTCTCAGCGCACGGCAGTCGTTGGTGTCATGCCCATGGTTCCGATGATAGCGGCACCATTTCTCTTTATCTCTTCTTTTGGCGGGGGTATTCATCCTCGGAGCTGGAGGCAGGATCCCTTCTTTTTCAACTTCCATGAAGATGGCGGAGATGTTAGTGGTGAGGGGAGTGAACTTCTCAAATCTAGGAGGAGGTCGGCGCTGGCCGGCGTTATCTTTCTAGAGCTTCTTGGCCCCTTCTTCTTCCGTCCCCTTCCTCTTAAACCCGGAGGCAGACCCCTCCCAGTTGGGTTGTTGCTCGGCCTCTTCGGCCCGGATATACTTGTCAGTGCGAAGGAGAAGGTCGGAAAAGTCATGTGGTGGTTTCTTGGCGAGGGAGGAGCGGAGGTTGGAATTGAGGATATTGGATTGAAATGCTACCGTAGCGACCGACTGGTCGAGGGATGCTATGGATCTGGCCTCGGCCGTGAACCTCTTCACGTAGTCTCTCAATTTTTCCCCCTTCTTTTGGTGGAGGTGCAATAGGGAGATGCTCGTCTTCTCGGCCCTTCGGCTGCTTACGAAATGTGTGACGAAGAGGGTTTCGAACTGTTCGAAGGAGAATATCGAGGAGGGGGCGAGACGAGAATACCACTCTCGGGCTGGTCCTTTGAGAGTTGCGGGGAAGGTTTTGCAGAGGAGGGCATCGGAAGCTTGATGTAGGAGCATCAGGGTCTTAAAACTTTCAATGTGATCAACTGGATCGGTTTCCCCGGTGTAAGTCTCAAATTGGGGAGGTTTGAAGCCGAACGGGACAGGTGCATCCACTATGGTTCGGGAGAAAGGGGGTCGGCTAGGACGTAGGGTCCTCTCCCTGAGCTCTTCTTCTCGGTTTATCTGACCCAGGCGTCTTTCTACTTCATGAAGACGGCGGTTCATGGTGTCATCTCTCCGACGGTAATCTGCCGAGCCACGAGACTCGTCTTCGTATGAGGGAGAGCGAGAGCTGCGGCGATGGTAACTTCGGGAGCGGCGAGGACTTGGGGTACGCCGGGAGTTGCTAGGAGCAGGATGAGGAGATGGGGACCATCGGTGAGGGCTTCGGACTAGAGGAGGGGATGGCACCTTCGGCTCATTAGGATTTTGACGAAGGTTAAGAGCCTGCAGGACGGTCGCTTGGAACTGCTGGAACTCGGCACGGGTGATTGGTGCCTCATTGTTCCTGGGCTGTTGCCGACCTGCGGGAGAGTGCCTTCTTCGGTAATGATCGGGGGACTCCTTCCTCCCTCTGCGGACGGGGGACCTGTGGTACCGGTGGCGAGGAGACCGCTCGCCCGGATAGTGTTGGCGGGAGGCTCCCTCTCGGGCCCGTTTTTCTTCCAGATGGCGGTGGAGATCATCCTCTTTCTGGCGGTTAGGGGCTGTATTGTGGCGACCAGAGGCTCGGGGGTGATGGGAGGCCATAGAGTCAGTAGAGGCATTGCGGATGGAGACCTGTTCTTGATGAAGGGGTTGTTTCTGAGGGTTAGGACCCTTTGGATCAGGAGGGGGAAGGTTCTGTTGGAGCGGGTCTTCCGCCGTAGGGGGAAGCTGCCCTTGTTGTTGAGCAGGATTGTTGGGAACTTCTTGCTGCTGATCAGGGTTAGGTCCTCGGTTGGACCCCCTTGATCTGACTTTTCGAGGTGGCATGGCTGGAGAAAACCTGTTTTCGGGGAAGTGGAGAGGTTCCTATTCGTTAGTTTCCCACAGACGGCGCCAATCTGTTGCCGCTAAATTTGGTGTGGGGGCAAACAGATAGAATTTGTGGATTCTTAGGGAAACTGAATAGTAAACCTGTATACCTGTTCCATGGGCTTCGATCGTCACTCCCGCCGTACACCTGCAAAAAGTGCGAGACACCGGGGTTGTTCCCGGCGACGCAGCCTCCGACGCTCAAGTCAGTAATTTGAAAGACTATGAGAGAGCGTAAAAACTGGTGAAAGATTGATTACCGCTTAATGGAGATGGGTGGGGGGTATTTATAGGCGTCTCAGGGAACAGATTAGGCATGTAATTCCTGTGTATACAGATAAGGAATGTAATCCATAATCCCCAGTGAAAGGATAGATATGAATCAGGGCCGTTGATTAATATTAATCAGAAACCCTAATTCTATCCTGCTGGACCGGGTTTGTTGCGGGTTGAAAACCCGCGCCCAGTTGTGGTGGATCCGTTCGCGGGCTACTGGATCTGCGAAAAGGAGACCCAGTACCCGCTTCAGACCTGTTTTGTAGGTGAAATTACCGTTTCACCCCCGAACCTCGGGATTCGTGCCCCATTTGGACGGCCTTGATTAAACCCCTATTTTTAGCCATATCATATATATATATATATATATATATATATATATATATATATATATATATATATACACACACACTATTATTATAATATATATTATTTTTTCATATATACTATTTTATATATACTATTATAATAATCTATTATTATTATAATATATGTTATTATTATTATATATTACTATTATATATTATTATATATATTATTATATAATTTATTATTATTGTAATAATTTTTTTAATATATAATTATAATAGATTATTATTAATATATATTATTAAAATTATTATATGTTATTATATATATGTGTATAATTAAATATGTTTATTATAATAAATTATTTCATATTATTATATAATATACAATTATTATAATATATTATTATTTTATATATATTATTTTATATATACTATTATTCTATTATAATATTATTATATATATATTATTATTTTATATATACTATTTTATATATACTATTTTATATATACTATTTTATATATACTATTTTATATATATTATTATTATATTATATTATTATTATATATACTATTATTATATTATATTATTATTATATATATATATTATTTTATTTTATTATTTTATATATACTATTTTATATATACTATTATTTCATATATACTATTTTATATATACTATTATAATAATCTATTATTATAATATATATTATTATTATTATAATATATATTATTATTATTATAATATATATTATTATTATTATATATTACTATTATATATTATTATAGATTTTATTCTATAATTTATTATTATTATAATAAGCTGTTTAATATATAATTTGAATATATTATTATTACATATATATTATTATAATTATTATATATTATTGTATATATGTATATTATTAAATATGTTTATTATAATAAAATATTTTATATTATTATATATCAGTATGTATGTATATATCATAGTATATATACTGTATACAGTATATACATATAACCAAACCTATACATACATTATACTTTCATTTTCAAAAAACTGTTTTCATAAAAAATTATTACAAAACTGTTTTTACACTCTCATTTTCAGAAAACTCTTTTCAGAAACTGTTTTCAGAAAACTGTTTTCAAAACAACTAACCAAACGCAACCTGTAACTATACTTTAGATTTTCTTTATAAATTAAAAAAATCAAAAAAATTAAAAAAGGTTATTCTTCGAGATAAAGACCAATCGATCTGCAAAATGACAAACTTGACAAGTTAGACTAATTGATGTGGAAAATGACATGCTGGCAGGTTCGACTCACCATCTTTGTTTCATAATGAATGCTCTAAGCTTCTGGGATCGTAGGTTGTAGAATTCCACTTTTTTTGGCTAGGTGATACCTAGCTTGGATTCATCGAAGCCACTTGTTTTTACTATCGCATTGATTTCTTATTAATCGTCCTCCATGGTGTTCTGTTCTTGGAATTTCTAAGCATGTTACATCATTATTATTGTTACTAGTATAATGCACGTGCGATGCACGTCTATAAAGGTGTGTAGAATTTTAAAGAAGGGACAGGTCATCGAAGAGGTTGCATGCATGCATGCAGATAGGCATGCACAATTTATTCATTTTGATATTTGCATGCATGTGCTAGACCTACTGGCTTTGATAGGAGAAAATTTTTTTATGAATAAATTGTACATGCAAGTACATACAAATCTATACTATTAATTATTTTTCCAAATCTATGCAGACAGGCATGCAAATCTATGCATGTTAATTATTTTCCCAATACATGCAAATTACATTTCTGACCTCCAATATTAATTCTATATTTTTTTAGCCTTTTATGTTTATGAGGGCATGATAGTAAAAAGCCGTCAAAATGGGGCTTTGCTTAATAATAGTATAGATATGAATTCTGCTCGAGTACACCCATAAATCAAAAAAGAAAGAGAAATGTTACACATACGTTGGTTTCTATCCCAAACGTATATTGAACTTGCTTTTTAATGATTATTAGGTTCATCTCTTACTAAAAGACAAATGAAAAATACTCAATAACCACTAAAAGATCAGCTCAATGTATATTTAAAATGGAAAACCAATATCTATGTAGCATTTCTCAAACAGAAATGTTACATTGACGAAACTCGGGAATAAAATGTGAAGATTAGTAAGACTCGGTCGTAATTTGCTGTTGGCAAATCAAAGCAGATCCCAGGCTTCCAACTTGATTTTATTCAATGTCATGTTAATTGAATGGGGCCTCGTTTCCAGGCAAGTGATAGAGATATGAGAGCAGGTTGCCCTGATCTACAAGTTACTAGGAACATATGTAGTCGTTCAATCTTAAATTTTGGGTATTTGATATATAGAAATAGAAAATTTGAGTTTCAACTTGAGGCGTTTTAATACAATTTTTTTGTTTTAATTTTAAAAAATTAACGGACGGTGAATGATTTCCAGTAAATTAATTTTTATTTTTTTTAAAATAAAAAATCAACGGACGAAGAATCATTTCCCGTCTGAAAATATTTTTTAAAAAATTAACTCCTAATTAATTTTTAATTAACTCTTAATTTAATCCTAATTAAACATTAATAAATCATAAATAAATCTTAGTTCTTAATTAAAATTCGATTAAAACCTAATCTATACACATAGAAATGTTGATAGACTGTAAGATTTTTCCACCAAAATGGAAAGAAAAAGCATGGGATAGTGGATCATCTACCGTCCGAGCTTGATTTTTTAGTTATTTATTAAAAAATCAATCGGACGGAAAATGATTTCCCGTCTGATCGATTTTTTTTAAAAAAATGGATCGGACAGAAAATCATTTCCTGTCCGATATATTTTTATTGATAAAAAAAAATCAGCGACGAAATCGTCTGATTGAACGGACGAAATATCATCTTTGATCCGCTATTTTTTTCAAATTCATATATCTTCTTCCAAATATAGCATACCACTGTTCACCCAAAATTCAAAATTTGGATATATAGCCAACGACTACAGCACATTTTTTCTAATTTTTTCAAATTTTGGCCATATTGCCAACAACTACAGATGCTCTAAGAGCATCCACAATCATGAAAGGTAAAATATAGCAAAATGCATAAAATAGATTTAGTCACTGCAGTCATCAAATGCTAAAAAAATAGCAAAGTAGCACCAATTTTGATTGAAATTAAATTTTTTTATAAATTTTTTGGACTTAATAGTATATTTTAGTATATTTCATAAATAGACGGAACTTGAACCTTCTTCCAGGAAAAAAAAATTTATCCATAGGGGAAACTTCAAGTTTCTTCGGTTGGAACCTGTCATTTTCAAACCCACCAAAACAATCATTAAACCCCTAAATATAATGAACCAAAGCTCTAATATTTATTAAATACCTAATTAGCATACTAAGTATAATTAACTAATTAGTTAATGAACTTAATAAATATCCTAAATCTATTGTTCCACCAAGCTTTTTTCACATATCGAGGTTTTAATTTTTAAAATGCCTCTATTTTTATCGAAGTTTCCTCCAATCAAATAAAAATATTATAAAATAATTCAGACGAAACTTAAAGTTTCGTCCGGTATAATATGCATATTACTAGATCGTCTCTCATATATAGCAATCTACTGTAGTGATTATGACAAAATATGTATAAATAGCAAATGACTGCAGCGATCTTCATGCTAAAATATGCATATTTGCATTATATAGCAAACGATTGTGAACGCTCTAAGAAGACAAATATGTGGACTTGATAGAACCACAAGTCTACAAGTTTGGGTACTCTTCATTGATCAAACGTCATTGGAAGGTTGGTTAGTTATTCTTCCGTAATTTAAATTCAAGGACGGCTTAAGCAAAACGGTAAAACATTTATCTGTGAGCAAGAGATATGAGGTGTAAAGGTCATTTGTATTTACCATCAGAATACAACCTTTTTTCGTAAGCTAAAATATTATTACTAAAAATAATGAATTATATTCGAGCTACAAAGTAGTCAACTACTAGCAAGGCCAATTCCATACTCAATTGGACCATAATTTTGTTTCACATTATAAGATGGAATATTTTAATTGCTTGATGAAGATAGGCTTGTTAGGTGTAATATATAAACTATCGACTAACAATATTAAACGGATTACAACAAACTTTTATTGCTACCATTATATATATATATAATACACACATGAGTTCCCTTCCGTTGTACTAGGCCTCTCTGTAAACTCGTATGCACTTGGCTTTCCCATCTTCGTATTAACGATCCGAACTATGTTACCTTGATCAATACATCTAAATTACTCTAAAGATGTAAAATCAAATTATTGAAATTCATTTGCCTATTCATTGAAGTATTACAAAATTGTATGGCTAAAAATCGTTATTTTTTTATAGTCACATGATAGATGGGTAAATGAATTTTAAATGATTTGATTTAACATATTTATACTAATTTTAATGTAAAGATTAATATGAATGGTTCAGATCGTCAATACAAATGTGGAAAGGCTGAGTGCACACGGAGGCCTAGTGCACAAAACTCGCCGTACTAGTATAAAGAGCATTGCCTAAGGGAAGGAGTCTTGTTTGATACTTTTGAACTAAACTCGTTGTTCCCAACGTCGAGTTTCTCAAAAAAATAAAACTAGGTCCGCCGATCCCAACGACGAGTACGAAATAACTAAGTTTGTCATTGAGAACGATAAGTATGTTGAATTCTCAAGCACAATTACAATTGATTTGGCAACTGTGTTTTTTTTAACAAATAGTTTCAAATTTTGGCATATTTTATAAATTAAAAAAATCAAGAAATCCTCATACAACCGCTTTTATTCAGAGCAACCATTTCTTTCTTATATCTTTTAGGGCGCCGGAGCAGTTCTACAACATGTGAATTACTTGCCCTATTTTAGGACAATCTGATGGTCCTCTCCAAATCCACGTCAACGGTCCACAAACCAACTTCCCATTCCCGGCACCACCACTACCACCAAAAGTCCCAAGACTTTTTTTTTAAATTTTTTTTATAACAAAATCCAAAGTTCCGAAAACTTGATCCTCTATAAATTAATACCAGCATCTCACCCTACACCATTCAACCAAGACCAATTCAATGTCTCTCCTCCTCCTCCTCCTCCTCCTCACCACAACCACCACCACCACCGCCATTAACAACACCAACCACCTCACCTCCTTCACCTCCTCCAACTCCCCCTGGTCCCCCTCCCAAAACATCACCCTCTTCTCCCCAAACCACACTTTCGCCGCCGGTTTTCGGCGGCTCCCCTCCTCCCGTTCCCTCTTCAACTTCTCCATTTGGGTCCATACCTCCAACTCGAAAACCGTCGTTTGGTCTCTCAATCTCACCACCCCAATCTCCTCCTCTTCGCAACTCTTCATTACACCAAATGGCACTCTTGTCCTCCTCCGTGATCCCACTCGCAACGTCAACAACAACCTCTTCCCTCCTACTTCCACTGACACCCAACTTGTCCTCCACGACAACGGTAGTCTTGTCTTCGCAAACTGGACCAGTTTTGATTACCCTACCCATACAATCCTCGCAAACCAACCAATCAGTACAACTGGCGTCGCGTTGGTTTCTAACAACTATCAGCTTGTCAATGCTTCCAGTTTGTTGTTCAACAACACTGACAGCTACTGGTCGTTCAGTGGTACTATCAAGAATCTTACAGTTGATGGGTATTTAACTGTTACTTCGGGCAATTTGATCACTTCAGATGTTGGTCGCATTGTTTTGAGGAGATTAACCCTAGACCCTGATGGGAATCTTAGGGTTTACAGCCTAGATGACAAGGGTGATTGGTTGGTGGTTTGGCAAGCAGTATGGGAGCCCTGTGGTATATATGGGATTTGTGGGTATAACGAGATTTGTATGCCGAATAGAATTGGGAATTCGACCACGTGCGAATGCCCACCGGGGTATCAGAAAGCTGCTGCTGGAGGTGGCGGATGTGATCTGAAAGATCCATACCTTCACACCAACAGCAAATTTTTGCGGCTTGATTTTGTCGACTTTGATTTCAATCTTCAGCCTAATTCATCCTCTGTGAATTTTGACACGTGCAAATCAAGTTGCTTGGCCAATTCAAGCTGTGTTGCCTTCAGCTACGAGTTCTACGGGAGCCGAACATGTATCACTCGGTTCAACCAGCTGATCTACGGCCGCTGGTCGCCTTCTTTAGATAGGTCGACGTTCCTTAGAGTGTCGAACGCAGTACCTGATCCAGGCACTTTATGGGGCGGAATGACATCTATGATAAATACCAAGTGCCCGGTTAATATCAGCCTACAAGTTCCACCCAGTGGAACAAAAACTACTGCAAGGAATGTATCGATCATAGCTACCTTGTTTTCCCTTGAGCTTCTTGCGGGAATTTTGTCTTTTTGGGCTTTTCTTAGGAAGTACTCCAAGTATCGTGACATGGCACGAACATTTGGTCTAGAGTTTTTACCTGCTGGTGGCCCAAAAAGGTTCTCATATGCCGAGCTCAAGGCTGCAACTAATGACTTCTCGGATGTAGTTGGTCACGGTGGATTTGGGGTAGTGTACAAAGGGATGCTTTCGGATGGGCGTATAATCGCTGTGAAGAGATTAAAGAGCGGAGCTGGTGGTGTTGAGGCAGAGTTTTGGGGTGAAGTCACCATCATTGCGAGAATGCATCACCTCAACCTCGTCCGGATGTGGGGATTTTGTGCAGAAAAAGAACAGAGAATGTTGGTATACGAGTATATCCCCAATGGCTCGCTCGATAAGTTCCTCTTCAGGCAGGAGGAGGAAGGAGCAATTAGGATTGAAGACCAACAGAATGAAGAAGAGACAGCGATACTACAAAAGAGAAGGCCGACACTGGATTGGAGTATAAGGTACAGGATTGCCCTCGGGGTGGCCAGGGCAATTGCATACCTTCATGAGGAATGTCTCGAATGGGTCTTACACTGCGACATCAAGCCTGAGAACATACTTTTAGAAGATGATTTCTGCCCAAAAGTATCGGATTTTGGACTCTCTAAATTGACAAACAAGAAGGATATTATGACCATGTCGAAAATAAGAGGAACGCGTGGGTATCTGGCACCAGAGTGGGTGACCCACAGGGTGCCGATATCTGCTAAAGCTGATGTGTACAGTTTTGGGGTTGTGTTATTGGAGATTGTAACCGGGGTGAGGAATAGTACGTTTCAGAGGTCATCAATGGAGAGCGAGGACTGGTATTTCCCTAGATGGGCGTATGAGAAGGTGTACGAGGAGAGGAGGGTTGAGGATATGTTGGATCCCGTGATTTTGGCAAGCTACGATGATAGGGAGCACTTTCCAATGGTGGAGAGGATGGTGAAGACGGCGATGTGGTGTTTACAGGATCAAGCAGAGACAAGGCCTTCGATGGGAAAAGTGGCGAAGATGCTGGAGGGATCAGTGGAGATAACAACACCAGATAAACCTGCCATTTTCTATGTTACAGCGTGAAGTGTGAAGCTCAGGTGTAAATGGATTAGATTTTTAGGAATATAATTAAGTAGATGAAGATGGAGTAATAGCAAAGCAAGCAAAATATTTGTATTTTGTAGGGTAACGTTTGTAGAATCTGTCCATGTTATTGTGATTGAACCTGTATATTTAATTATTGTGATTTAATTATTGTGATTGAACCTCGAAATCTGTCCATGTTCATGACAAATGACTTTACAATTTCAATTGATTGAACCATCGTGTTATCATGCTTTACAATCTTTCCATGGTTAAATCAGTCGTTATATATTGAATAGAATCAATCTATTTGCCTGTGTGATTCGATGCCCATCATAAGATTATAAATATCGATTTGTTTATTCTCGCCCTGCTGTCTGTTCTGATTTGTAGTTAGATTTTGACGTAGTTACTATTCAATTTAATTAGAACTTTATGAATAAGAGTTTTAGCCCCCTGAGTCTAGTTTCCAGAACTTCTGAAGGATCTGAAATCCGATGCATAGTTTGAAAGATATACTTTTTTTTAGTGCTGTGACGTTTGTAATTCCAGATTACTACTTTGAAACGTATTTTCTCGAATAACTAATTTAAATATAGTGCAAAAAGTATAATTAAGACCTGATATTTACCTGTATGTTACTAAACATGATTGGGGAATTTATTTATGATTTTTATAAGATTTTTAAATAATTTTTCAGTCGATTTATATACATAAGAAGTTGACTCTGAGTTGCTGTCTGCGCAGTAAACCCAATAAGAATTGTCTGCTACACCTAGCTATTGTATTTTTAGTGATTATTATGATTGCATGACATAATATGATTGCATGACATAATATGATTTCTGGTTACATGATATAATTCCTGGTTACATGATATGACAAGATTTCTGTTAATGTCAACATTACTAGATTCGCTTTTGAACACAAGGGTAGAGGTGCTAGCGATAGGCATCGAGAGGAATTCAATCTAGTTATCACGGAGCTTGCACTGATCGATATTCCTATCAATGATAGACTTTTTACTTGGTCTAATTTGCAAGCGATTCCGGTTATGGCCAAGTTGGACAGGATCCTAGTCTCTATGGATTGGGAAGCGCTATTTCCTCTTGCATCGGCCAGATCGATCCCTAGACCAACTTCAGACCACACGCCGATCTTGCTTGATCTAGGCAATCGGGGTCCCCGCAAGCCAAGGAAATTCAGATTTGAGAAGGCCTGGTTAGAAATTCAGGGATTCCACCATATGGTTATGGATAACTGGGCACGCCCAATCCCCGGCCGGGACGCGGCATCGAGATGGTGTGGGAAAATCCGCAGACTGAGAAGGAGGCTATGTAGATGGAATCGTTCTAGATTCTCGAACATCTGGCGTGATAAAGAGGCCTTCCTGGAGGAAATTGATGGGCTTGAGAGGGTGGAAGAATCTAGAGTCCTCTCACAGGATGAACGAAACAGGCTCTTAGAACTCCGTGATAACATTGCCAATCTGTATAGGCTTGAAGAAATCAAATGGCAACAGAGGTCCAGGATTTCGTGGCTCAAAGAGGGAGACGCAAATACGGCCTACTTTCATCGGGTTGCTAGTGCTAGAAGGAGATCCAATCTTATCCTATCTATTCAGACAGCGTCCGGATCTTCGCAGGATGAGAAGGTGATCTCCTCTACCTTCCAGTCCTTCTACAAGGGTCTCTTTGGGAAGAAGAATGACTTTAGGAGCCCCATGGGTGAGGATTTCTGGCTTAAGTATCAGATTGATCCAGGTCAAAATGCTTCCCCTTTGGAGGAACCCTTCATGGAATCAGAGGTCAAAGCGGCCATTGACCAGATGGGAGCGGACAAAGCGCCTGGGCCAGATGGGTTTCCAATGATGTTCTTCCAAGTTTTTTGGGAAGAAATTAAGGGTGAATTTATGGATGTTATGATGGAATTTTTCCACCACAACCTGAGGTTGGGGATGTTCAACTTTGCTGAAGTGGTGCTGATCCCCAAACGAGTGGACTCCAAGTGTGTCGGGGATTTTAGACCAATTAGCCTGATTAACTGCTCTGCCAAAATCATCTGTAAGGTTCTTGCTAGCCGTTTGAGTAGCATTATGGACGGTATTATCAGTAAAACACAGACGGGATTCATTAAGGGGAGATGTATCCTAGACTGCGTGGCTACTGCCGAACAAGTTATTCACCACTGCCACAAGAGCAACTCCAAGAACTTCCTCCTCAAACTGGATTTTGAGAAGGCATATGACTCGGTGGACTGGGATTGTTTGCTAGAGGCCCTAAAGGGTAGAGACTTTGGGGACAAATGGATTAGATGGATCAAACAGTGTTTACACTCTTGCAAGACGGCCATCTCAGTGAATGGAAGTCCAGGTCCTTCGTTCCCGTGCAAGAAAGGACTACGGCAGGGGGACCCGCTATCCCCACTTCTCTTCACTATTGTAGCGGATGTCCTCAAAGGAATGATAGAAAACTGTCAAGGAAAAGGGTGGATAAAACCTGTGGCCAGCAGCCCAGCTAATCAGGGATGCACGATCCTCCAATATGCTGACGACACTCTTATCTTTGGAAATGGGTCCATATCGGAAACTATTTGCTTTAAAGGCGTCCTTTACTGCTTTGAGGCCTGGTCAGGTCTCAGGATTAATTTCCACAAAAGTGCGCTGATTCCTATTTCATTATCAGAAGCTGAAGCTCGGGAGCACGCCACCATTCTCAACTGTGCGATAGATGAATTCCCAATCAAATACCTCGGGCTTCCGCTTCGCCCAGGGAGGCTTACGAAAGCTGACTGGTTGCCTATTATTGATAGGGTGGAGGACAGACTGTCCGGTTGGAAAGGAAAATCACTTTCTCTTGGGGGCAGAGTGGTACTCATCAATTCGGTGTTATCCAATTTGCCCACTTATTACATGTCCTGCTTTGAACTCCCAAAGTGGGTGATCCAAAGGATTGACCGTATCAGGAAGAGATTCCTTTGGAGAGGTGCAGATTCAAGCAAGGGAGGTTACCACCTCATTAAATGGAACATCGCTTGCATGAAAAAGAGGCATGGAGGGCTTGGAATCATTGACCTCAGAGATATGAACTTGGCTCTTCTAGGTAAGTGGTGGTGGAAAGTGTTTCATCCTGGCGGAGAAGGGTGGCAGGACTTTATCCAACCTTACCTTCGAGGTAGAGGGACAAGAAGTCTAGGCTTTCGTGTGGGTTCAAAGGTCTCTCGCTTCTGGAAAGGAATCGCGAAAGCCAGCGGACCATTCAACTCCGCCACTTCTTCCGTGATCGGCAATGGTCGTAGCACCAGATTTTGGTGGGACAAGTGGTGCGGTCCTCATTCTTTTAAGGATGATTTCCCAGAATTGTTTGGTATTACGATTCGACCGAATATCTCGGTAGCGGAGGCATGGAAAAGAGGGTCTTGGAGACCGCCATTTCGAGGAACTCTTTCTCCAAGTTTGATTCTGCAACTACATGCACTTCAATGGCACATAGCCCAATCCGGGGTGATATGCGCCCAAGGCCCAGATCACTTGCGTTGGGGTCTCGAGAACAAAGGAGTGTTCTCGGTGAGATCGCTTTACCAACGGATTCATTACCGAGGATGCAGGCCCAGCTGGGCAGCGGTTCTATGGAAGACCAAAGCACCTCTCAAAATTAGAGTCTTCCTCTGGCTTGTGCTTAACAATGCCATTCTTACTAGAGAGAACCTGGCCAAGAGGCAACCTAACATCGCATCCAATTGCGGGTTCTGCAACGTTCACGTGGAAGACTTGAATCATTTGTTTCTTCACTGCACCAGAAGTAAGGCCGTCCTGATAGAGGTTCTGAGAGCACTAGGAACTAGTGATTATCCAAGAGACTATGAGGAACTGTGGGTTGGCTCCAGATTTGCCTCTCCCCGCCACGATATGAAAGATGCTTGGTTTATTGCCATTGCGGCTACCACATGGGTGTTATGGCTAGATAGGAATAATTTTTATTTCCGTGCATCTTGTAATTCTATTCCTAGTAATCTTACTCATATCATGCATCTCATTTCTTTTTGGGCTTCAGCTGCTGCTTCAGGAGCAAGAGGGAGGATTGCAAGGGTGTTCCAGGTGGATGAGTATGACGATGAGGAGATAGAGATCGGGCCCACTCTGGACTGATGAGGGGACAGCCGCCTCACTTCTTCTTACTGTGTGACAGGCCTTGTAGTTTGTTTTTGGTGTTTTTGTTTTTGGTCGCCGTTAGGCTGGATGTTGTAACCCATCCCCCAGGGTGTTGTTGGGGGTATGTTTTATTTCCTGTACTGCTCTTTTGTCCCCCGAGCCTTCGGGGTTGTTTATTAATCACTTATTAATGAAACAGGGTGGCATTATTCCACCTTTTCTTCAAAAAAAAAAAAAAAAAAAAAGACCCGAGTACATGACCCTATAGAAATTGCCATTAGAGTCTAAACGTCAATTGTTTGTATGCATCCGAACCTGTGGTATAGAATGCAAGATTGCGTGCATTAGTTAGGATTTATAAAAGATTGTCAGACTTGATATTAACACTAAACACATGCATGATTCATGATTTCAGTTTACATGATACTTGTTTACAAGATTACATGGTTCCGGTTTACAAGATTACATGATTCATATTTACAAGTTACATGTTACATGTTTATGAGTTATAAGATTCCTATTTACACAACACGTTTCCTGTTACATGATTCCTCGTTCCCGATAAGTTATATTTTAAGACTTGTTTAGTTCTTCTTTCCTTCTTGTTATGTATATTGTTTCTCGTTATCATGTTTGTTCCGTATTTGAATTGCCAGTTCTTATTTTTTTTCCTGCTATACATGCTTCATGTTTCTATTTGTTTGTTACTACTTGCGGCCCGTAGCTTTCTCTAATGGGTACCATCTACCCCTCTTTTGAGTTAATGTTATACATGTACAGTGATGGGATACTGAAGGAACTTGGTGAACTACTTACTGAATTGTTTATTCTCGGACTTATTGTAAGTTCTTGTATCTCAGATATCGGTTATTGCATTATATTCTTTTTCTAGTGATTATTATGGTATTGTTGAGCTTGCTGGCATTGTATAGCTTATGGATGATGTGAGTTGGCATAATTATGTCATTCGCTGGGCCTCAGTTGCGTGCTCGTATTTCCGTATAATGGGAAGTGGGGCGTGACACGACCGGTCCCTATTCTGTTGTTTTGATTTTTACAGGGTTTCTGGCAACTTTACGTAATTTTTTTATACACTTCTCTACTTTGTGTCTTTTGCCCCTTCTTTGTGTGTTCCAAAATTAGGGAGAAAATTCCTTAGAATTTAACTTCTTAGAAAATTCTTTAAACTTAGTGTCTAACTTGTCTATTAACCCTCCCTAGGTTATGTAATTCTAAAATCTCAAATCTATGATACCATGTAGAACTCTCACTGTATATCAAAGAGCTTTGTGATCAATGGTATCATGTAATTTGATTTCTGTATTTTCATATTTTAAATATGCATCTCCCTTGAAAACAAAACATTTTAATTAATATTTACAAATGCATATTTTCGCGCATGATTCATTTTATGCATATAGGATGCATCATGAACATACACTTATTTAATTCTTATGTGCTTGAAGTTATGGGGAGTATTGGATGAAAGGGGAGTTGTTGAATGTGTTTTAAATTTAAATTCTATGGTATGTTTTGTTCTCACCAAAAGAGAGAGATTGTTGACCATAAGTTTGGTGTGCACAAACGTACTATTAAGACTAATATTTTCAGTTGAGATCTACAGGATTTACAGAGAATGTAACTCAAAACAAAGAGCCAAAAAGATTAGCAATCAAACAAAAGAGAAATGTGTCAAAGAAGATTACAAATATCAAGAAGATTTTAACTCAAGAAACATGTGCTTCAAAATCCTCAGGAAAGCCAGCAATAATCAATTATTTATTTCTATTTTTGTGGGAAAATATTATGTAAAGAGTCGTTGATTGATTGATTAGTATTTGGAAAGAATATAAAGTGGATTCGCCAAATAAATATTGAATCTGCATGATAGCGGTCGACCGTACAATATGTCGGTTGACCGTCGAAACAGTCGACCGGTCATCGCTCGACTTTCGATTTAAAAGATGAACGGTCGACTGCTCAACAAAGCGGTCGACCGTCTGTGTACAATTTTGACTATTTAAGAAATATCTTTTTGTTTTTAGAAAGATAAATTTTCTCGATCTATAAATAGAGGCAAATTCACTTAGTATTCTTCAAGCCTTGCAATTATAATTTTTCTGAACTAATTATTCAATCAACGATCTGAGTGTGAGAGATTTTATTATTTTCTTTAGTCAAGATCGTTATAGATCTTGACAGTTTTTCTTTTCTTCCACTTCGGTGAGTTTTGCGGTACTTATTTGTAGAAGTCATGCGGATGTAATAGGTCTCTCGGTCTGAATTCCGAGAACAACTGTAAAAGAGTTTAATGCATAGTGAAACGCTTGTGGCGAAGAATTGTTACAAGTAGGTGGTGTAGACGTAGACCTGGAGTTTGAACCACGTTATATCGTTGTGTCATGCGTGTTTGCTCTGTTTGTTTTCTCTAACTCTATCTTCTTACTTTACGCATTTTATTTGAGTTTTTAATTTCCGCACAATCGCCCTATTCACCTCCCTCTAAGGTAGTCTTCCCCAACCCTTCGACTTTCAAAGTCTGCGATTGAGGCGTCGAAAGAGGTGAAGCTCGCTCATATTTGGAAGAGTCTTCGATGTATTTGGATGGTTTGAAGGAGATGAAGTAGGAGGTGGTGAAGGAGAAGTCATGTAAGCATCGATTTCATGGAGAGTTATTGAGAAGTAAGTGGTTGAAGATGCATGAACCACGTTTAGTTTGTAGGTTCTTGATGCTGGTGGATCAGAGCAAGGGAACTAAGAAGAAATTAGGAGAGGAATAAGAAACAAGAAGAGGGAGTATGGAGGTTCATTGTTAGGAGAGAAGATGGAGATGATTCAATTACCTTATCCCCCCCCCCCCCCTCTCTCTCTCTCTCTCTCTCTCTCTCTCGACTAATAGATTTATGGAACATCAAAACACATCAAAATTGGTCAAAGGGGGTTTTGTACACATGGTCTTGCACTTGATTTAATTAGGTGTTTGGATCAATCATAGTGTAGTGCTTGATGAGTGAACCGCGGTAAAATTGGGATTCAAAGTAATGGTCTCTTCAAAAAGAAAAAGAGCATCTAGGAATGGGATCCTAGAGAGGTAGTACTAAGGATATGCTGCTTACAACTCACTTGGCCATTGGGGATGAGTCTCCTATTATCGCGAACCATGATGTTTAGACTCAAGTTTAGATCAGGTTGTGAGGTTTTTGAAGTGTGTTCATGTGATTTCTTCAATTGTTGTCTTTTTAGATTTGTGTTTTGTAGCCTTGTAATTCATTGTTGTTTTATTATTTTCTTATTAATTAAACATAGTAACTATACTTTATATTTTCTTTATAAATTAAAAAAATCAAAAAAATTAAAAAAGGTTATTCTTCGAGATAAAGACTAATCGATCTGCAAAATGACAAACTTGACAAGTTAGACTAACTGATGTGGAAAATGACATGCTGGCAGGTTCGACTCACCATCTTTGTTTCATAATGAATGTTCTAAGCTTCTGGGATCGTAGGTTGTAGAATTCCACTTTTTTTGGCTAGGTGATACCTAGCTTGGATTCATCGAAGCCACTTGTTTTTACTATCGCATTGATTTCTTATTAATCGTCCTCCATGGTGCTCTGTTCTTGAAATTTCTAAGGATGTTACATCATTATTATTGTTATATGAATTATGCTCGAGTACACCCATAAATAAAAAAAAAAAGAGAAATGTTACGTATACGTTGGTTTCTATCCCAAACTATATTGAACTTGCTTTTTAATGATTATTAGGTTCATCACTTACTAAAAGACAAATGAAAAATACTCAATAACCACTAATAGACTAGCTCAATGTATGTTTAAAATGTAAAACCAATATCTATGTAGCATTTCTCAAATAGAAATGTTACATTGACGAAACTCAGGAATAAAATGTGAAGATTAGTAAGACTCGGTCGTAATTTGTTGTTGGCAAATCAAAGCAGATTCCAGGCTTCCAACTTGATTTTATTCAATGTCCTGTTATTTGAATGGGGCCTCGTTTCCAAGGCAAGTGATAAAGATATGAGAGCAGGCTGCCCTGATCTACAAGTTACTAGGAATATATGTAGTCGTTCAATCTTAAATTTTGGGTATTTGATATATAGAAATAGAAAATTTGAGTTTCAACTTGAGTCGTTGTTTTAATTTTAAAAAATCAACGGACGGTGAATGATTTCCAATAAATTAATTTTTATTTTTTTAAAATAAAAAATCAACGGACGAAGAATCATTTCCCGTCTGAGAATATTTTTTTAAAAATTAACTCCTAATTAATTTTTAATTAACTCTTAATTTAATCCTAATTAAACATTATTAAATCTTAAATAAATCATAAATAAATCTTAGTTCTTAATTAAAATTCGATTAAAACCTAATCTATACACATAGAAATGTTTATAGACCGTAAGATTTTTCCACCAAAATGGAAAGAAAAAGCATGGAATAGTGGATCATCTACCGTCCGAGCTTTATTTTTTAGTTATTTATTAAAAAATCAATCGGACGGAAAATGATTTCCTGTCTGATCAATTTTTTTTAAAAAATGGATCGGACAGAAAATCATTTCTTGTTAAAAAAATCGATCAGACAGGAAATCATTTTCCGTCTGATATATTTTTATTGATAAAAAAATCAGCGACGAAAGTTGACTTTCGTCTGATTGAACGGACGAAATATCATCTTTGATTCGCTATTTTTTTCAAATTTCTTTATCTTCTTCCAAATATAGCATACCACTGTTCACCCAAAACACAAAATTTGGGTATATAGCCAACGACTACAGCACATTTTTTCTAATTTTTCCAAATTTTGGCCATATTGCCAACGACTACAGATGCTCTAAGAGCATCGACAATCATGAAAGGTAAAATATAGCAAAATGCATAAAATAGATATAGTCGCTGCAGTCATCAAATGCTAAAAAAATAGCGAAGTAGCACAAATTTTGATTGAAATTAAATTTTTTTTATAAATTTTTTGGACTTAATAGTATATTTTAGTATATTTCATAAATAGGCGAAACATGAACCTTCTTCCAGGAAAAAAAATTTTATCCATAGGGGAAACTTCCAAGTTTCGTCGGTTGGAACCTGTCATTTTCAAACCCACCAAAAAAATCATTAAACCCCTAAATATAATGAACCAAAGATCTAATTATTTATTAAATACCTAATTAGCATACTAAGTATAATTAACTAATTAATTAATTTTGATGAATCGGATAGGATCTTACGACCCCAGCCATCAAAATATATATATTGAATCAATAAACAGTAATTTTACAAGCCGTAAAATGAAAGGAACATAAAAATAGCAACATTATTACATATAAAAGAAATAGCTCCTAACTAAAGCCAGCATCAGCGGGACTGAGGGAAAACCGATGAAGGACCGGCACCGACTAATCATGGACGCATCAGCCGAAAACACCCTACCGAAAAATGGTGAAATGCCAAAATAACAAAGAACTCAGAGCCCTCCACTCGCCATACAAGCAGAAGCAACCCTCGGAGCAGCCACTCTGGCTACACCAGCAAACCAGAACAAGGCAGGCCAGCAGTCGCAACTAATAATAACACCTCCTGCTCCCAATCGACGGGATAAAACCCGAATAACGAAGCACCACAGTGCAACAAAAAGATAGATAGACAGGATAAAGCAATAGAGATCGATAGTTAAGCTATGGTAGAGAAGAAACCATGCTCAACAATAAAACCGAAGAGATGGATAAATGTGATACAGCTGAGAAGAGGTAATCAACTAAAAGAGACCTCATTAAAGCAGCTAACTCGTCACAACAAACAAGGAAATGGAGATCCAGCAATAACAGCCGTAGGCACTCATGAGAAACAGATGAGCGCAACCTCATATAGCAACGCCCAAAAAATACAATAACCAAAGAAATAACATCCATGCAAGATCTATAAAACGTTAGCAGAGCAGATTAAAATAACACCCAGATAAAAGAGGCACCGAGCTTAAAAGCATCTACTCAGGAGACTATAACCACCTAAGAGAACAAGGCTAAACAAACATATAAGTACATATGCGAACACTACATCGAACCAAAGCGGAGCAAAGTAGCTACAATAAGTAAGCAGCATAACCGTCAGCAGCATACAAAATCGACAAAAGCATCAGCCACCAAAAGAGAAGAAAGATGCTACAACTACCAGTACAGCCAAACAAAAGAGAACAAAAGCCTTGATAAGATCAAGAGCAAGGATCACAGGGGATCAGAGCTGGTAGCCACATCTGGAATAATCACTTTATCCTAAAAAAAAATTGATTTCATCCGATGAACACGACCCACAGATGAACACGACCCACATGATCTTCATCATTTAAATTCCACACCAGAACCATATTTGTGGATATTCTAAACTTTTGGAAAGTGGGCGTCCGCCAATGAGGAAATAAGGTCATCTCTGGACTGGGACCTCCGGCTCTGAAGTGTCTGGCCTCGGATGGGCGTCATAAAGGATGATCCCATCCCGTCACCAAACTGCATCTGACCCAAGCTTCCAGACGAAAAACTATGCCCAAAACCTAAAGGACTGAATGAAGTATCATTTAGTTGAGCACTGCTACCAAATGGATGTTGCTCAGAACTACCAATTGTAGGACTCAGCGGTGTCTTCACTCTTCCATCACCTGTCGGGCTCCATCGCTGCAAGTTGCTGAGAACAGAGGGGCTTCCGCTGTTGTTACTAAAGAGAGGGAGGTATGATCTTCTGTAAAATCTGGACACCCATTTTCTACCATATGATAGCGTGCAAAAGAGAAGCATTACCGATATCAAAAGCATAAAGACAATAAAGGCTGGGTTGATGCCAGTATGAAATATGTTGTAGCCACGAAACTCAATTTTGCTTGAGAATGCTTGTCCAGCCTCCAGTAAAGCTACCCCTAGGGTCCAAGTGATGCTACCTGATCCAATAAACACCTGGTTATCTCTTATGTGGAGCCCATCTCTCAACAGTGATACAATGTATGGTGCCCTGCAGCAATATTGTTCTATAAAGGGTTGTGGGGGAACACTGTTTTTTGCAACTTCCCATGTTTTTTGACAAAATTCATGACCCATTTGTAGTATGTTATTTAGGTTTGCATCAGCAGTCAAGTTGAAAAACCGAAAGACCACAAAGAAACCAGACATGGCATAAAACTGTCCTAATGGAAGAGGTAAGTTTACCGTAAGTGCACAAGGTCTGAGTTTACAATCAATTTCAGAACTTAAGTTTGACCACTCAGACAGATTGACTGTTGCTTTTGCAAGTGCACTGCATTCTTCCCACTGAGGAGCACCAACCAAGTCAACAGGCATACCCGGCCCGGCATTCCTTTCTCCATAGTTCTTCCTCCAATTAGAGGACTTCCATCTTGATTTAATGTGCCACACTGAGAACAAATGTATTCCTCTCTATACCCAGTATGCAGGCATCACTACAAGAAATTTGCCAT
This sequence comes from Hemerocallis citrina, assembly GCA_017893485.1. Classification (NCBI taxonomy): domain Eukaryota; kingdom Viridiplantae; phylum Streptophyta; class Magnoliopsida; order Asparagales; family Asphodelaceae; genus Hemerocallis; species Hemerocallis citrina. The sequence goes on from JACEHZ010000572.1 coordinate 637,584, forward strand.
ATACCAACGGACACCTATAGTGACGGATCACTAAAACCGTGGGTACAGACATTGTATACCCACAGACGTATAATAAACTGTGGGTATAGGTGGATATATTCTATAATTTATTTTCCCTCCAATCCTTTCATTTTCCCCCCAAATCCCAAATACCCCCAATTTATAAAGTTCTCTCACGCTCACACCCATCTCTCTCTCTCCTCTCTATCTCTCACACCCGAATCTATCTCTCCCCAAACCCAACCTGTAAATCATCCGCCTCCCGAGTCGCGTCCGTCGCCGTTGCCCCTTCCCAAACCCAACCTGTACTTCCTGCTGCCGTCGCCCCTTCTCCCTCACGAAGAAGACAAGATCTCTCCCGCATCCTCCTCTTCTTCCTCGGCGTCGATCTCGACGAGATCTCCCCCGCATCCGCCGCCTCCTCCTCCTCCACCGCTGGCGCCGGCAAGAGGTTCGCCGTTTTTGAATATATACATCTTTTATTCTGAATAATTAGGGGTTCGATTGGGGTAATTAGAGTTTCTTGGTTTTAATTTAGACTAGATAATCAAGAATTGCACAAGAAGTACCCAGAAGCTTTGTTCTTGGTCCGCTTATACTGGGGCTGAATGATGCCGTGCACCACAGATATTTTGGTTAGTTTTTGATTAGTTCTTTTATTTTCCAGTAGTGTGATTTGTTTGTGCTTCTTTTCATCTACACGAAAGGCAAAATTATCTTCTAAACCTTCTAGTTTGCTGGGAGGGGGTGGAAGGTATGTAGTAATATTTTGATGGGAATATCCAGCAGAATGCTTGTGTTTTCTCATAATTGTGAATAACAGTCTTGTTCTCTATGAATGCTTTCTAATTTATCGTCATGTATTTAATGCTAAACAACCTAAATTTTTGGTCTCTTACCCAGAAAAGAGAAACAAGTGATTGCGGAAAGAAGGGAAGGGACTAAATCTGATATGTTGTGCTCGTGGGGACTGGTCTTTAGGTATGCTGTTTATTCAATTTGTATCCGTAGTCTTTGTATGATTGGCCTAGTTATAATGTGTTAATTCATAATATCTTCCCTAATGGTTACCTCATTATATCTTTCTCATGTATACTGCTGATTTTCTTGCAAAATGATTGACTAATGTTCTTACATAATAATCATAATGAAGTTAATCTCTAGGAATATAGAAAAATTAAAATGATTTTCTAGGCAGTCCTTTGGATTGTGTTGTGCTTGTAATGAATACATCTCCCAGAAGCAAATTTTATTTTCTCTTTTGCTAGTTTCCCTTTCTCAGGAATTTTTGCATAGTTCCTCTATTGCATGAACTGGTTGGTTGCTCTTTTTTCCTCGTAGGTGGAGAAGATGGGAGCAACTCTAATGGAACAAGATGCAAAAGATTGGGTTTACAAGGGAGAAGGAGCTGCTAATCTTGTCTTGAGCTATCAGGGTTCTTGAGCTATCAGGGTTAATATTTATTTGACTGACTGATTGATTGATTTGTTGGTTTGTTGTTGCGGGTGTTTGTTTAGGCTGTCGTGAACATGATTAGCAATCCAGTGAACTCGACGGTCCCGATTGCGGTGGAGGTGTTCAAGAAGGCTGGGACTTATGATGAGAAGAAGCTGTTTGGTGTGACTACACTTGATGTTGTGAGGGCGAAGACCTTTTATGCTGCCAAAGCTGGGCTTCCTGTTTCTGGTGATTTTTGTTGAATCGAATTTGAGAGATTTTGTTTTGGTTTTTTAATTCAGGAATTGGTGTATTTTATTTAACAGAGGTGTATCACATCTTTCAGAGGTGTACACATCTCGTTCATTCAGATGTGTATCACATCTTTTAACTTTTATACATTGTCAATAATTTTGTTAGTTATCTGCCTCAGTCATATACATGTTTGGATGTTAATTTTTCTTGTAATAGATCCTAACCCATTTGCACTACTAAGCTTACCTAATCTTACATCTATAGACTGTCTTATGTCCATATATATTCATATATTAGTTACAAGATAATTTTTATAGTGAAGAATGTGAAGCCATAAATTTGACTTCAAATAGTTATTTTTTGGTCTTTTCTCTTCAGTATGTACTCATTTGCTGCCCATTGGAAAATAGAGCACATAATGTCATCAATTTGAATTTGAGTTTGTTGAAAAGTTAAAAGTTTCAGACTTCCAATTTAACACTATGTCGACTCATCAAAGCTTTAGTTGTAGAGCAAATGCTGTTACGACCGTTTTTACAAGCATAAGGTCTGTTAACGAGAATTTGTTAATCACCTTGATTAAGATGTATTAGCTTGAGGTTTAGCCTTGCTCCTATTTGACCATTTTACCTCAATACATTTCACACCAACCAACATGTAGAGAAGGATCTATATAATTCTGATAACAGAATAAGTGTCACATAATTGAATTCTTCTGCACTTGACATCATAGTTGTTTTTATTTGTTTAATTGTTTACTGTTTAACTGTATATACTTTTTATTTTATAATCGCAAGGAATTGGCCTTTTGTTATGTCATTTTATTTTCATACTAAATTTAGTAAACTTCACTGCAGGATTTGGACATTTCTCATGAGTCAGTGCTTTGTGATGTTGATGAACCTACTGTTAGAAGTCTTAATGGGTGTATAGTTGCAGACCAAATACTACGACTGGTCCCTAATGTGGAGGTGACCTCTTTCTGTGTTGTTTCTTTTTTCATGTGGATTAGATATTTAGATCAGTACATTACTGAACCTTTGTCTCCTTTAGAACTTCCGAACAACACTCAGATGCTTGAAGCTTTGGGCTAGGAGGCGCGGTGTCTATTCAAATGTAAGATGGTTTGTAGGAGATAAAAAATTTCAGTCATATTGTATTCGGATATGTATCACGCATTCCTTTGCGAATTTTGTTGTCAGGTAACTGGCTTCCTGGGGGGAGTTAATTGGGCACTGTTAGTTGCTCATGTGTGTCAGTTTTATCCAAATGCTGTGCGTAGTATGCTAGTTTCTAGCTTCATGGCATCATGCTTATGATGGCTTTTTCCACGGTTCTTTCCAATTTAGATTGACTGACAATGCTTCTTTTGGATATTTCTTTGATCTCTGTTGTCAGGCAACTCCCTCAACTAATGCATTGTCAGCAGAGGATATAACTGCTCTTACAAAGAGAACTCAGGATGGTGGTACTGAGGTGGTGGAAGCAAAGGCTGGCAAAGGATTTCAAGTATTTCAAGTATTTACTTTTTATTAAAATTTTGTGCTAATTTAAATTATGCATGATCATATTATACAAAACTATAATCCATTCTTAGTTATTTCTTTTACTATGATTTGGAAGGATTTAGATGTTTTCGCGAGCATGAGATTGTTTTCGCATTATGTACACAGTGTAGCATGAGGCCGTGAGCATGAGAATGGATTGTAGTTTTAAATTATACAAATCTATACATTATGCATGATGTATAGTTTTCAGTTTTAAGTGGGTCACATTTTAGTTTGAGTTAGTGGATGGTACATGATCCGTTTTGCAATAAAAAAAGTCTTACAAGAACATTTATTCTAGCAAAAAGATAATAGGTTTATGTTTATAAAACATTCCGATATTCATGTCAACAAATATATTTATTCTCATGATTTGATCTACTTATTATGACAGTAATAGCTATTAATTTTGTACAAAGAGTTTGTTTCCATCCTTTTTTGTCTTCATTAATTCTTTACTTGGGGTGATTTTACAGGTTAGATCATCAGATTCTTCAGCCTACTTCAGTTGTCATGACAATTTTATTGTTGTTGACTGTGGCCTTCGAAGGCGGGTAGGATTTTCTGTGAAGAGTTCAGTAAAAACTAAGGAGCCTCATGCCCATATGTCATCTTATTCGCTAGGTATTCATATTGTTGACGTTTTTTTAGCACAGCATGCCTTTTCGTTTTAACCCCCCCCCCCCCCCCCCCCCCCCCCCCCCCCCCCCCCCCCCTCTCTTCCCTCCACAAGTAAAAACTGCAGTTATCAACATGTTTTTTTTTTTCCTTCTGTAAAGCTCCATGTCGATGTGTGATGAGCTACTCACTTTCATAAACATTTCCTTGATTCCAGATGCTCAACAATTGTCTAATTATGTTTGTGTCCATATTTCAATGTTCGTTATGATAACGGTATTTAGCAACTAGATCTTGGTGCAATACTCTGGTGTTAGGACAACCATTTTCAGTGTATATTATTCCAGTGAGAAAGATAAGATACATCTACATTTTGTATTAGGACTACAAGTACTATTTTAGCTGTCCAATATTCCATATGATGGTATTGAATTACCTGCCCATTTGCTTAAGGAGATGTTTTTGGTGTACTTCTGTTAAAGTGAACTGCACTAGCTTTTCTACTATTCATAGTTGTACTGGATTGTGATCATTTCAGCTGAAAATGTATGATGTGCCACATATGATTCAGGCAATTCCGCAGCCAGTAGATGCAATACAAACAAGGATGCTAAAAGAAGATTTGCAGGATCCAGAGTCAGAGTTTGGCAGCCTACGAACACCAGCAGCTGTAGCATACAGAAAGAGAGAAGTACGTACGCTTGTGGGCATGCTGAGGTATTTGTCTTTCTGCCCCAAGTGAGAAGTGGCTTCATAGAAACATTCAAACCAGATTCGTTGTGCACAAGTTTATTAAAACCAGGCTCAGTTTCCATCCGCCGATAGGCTCGACCAGTCCGTGCAGGAGATTTTCCTTGAGTCCGGACCTTCAGGTAAAGATTTTAAAATAAAGGGTAATAAACCTTTATGGCTTTTACTTCGAACAACTGACCACTCGTAGAGATAAACTCTGGTGCCGGTACTTCCACAATCAAGAATTACAAAAAAGTTTGATGCTTCATGTGACAAATTAAGAATTGTTATAATATCTCGAAGAGACGTAAACCAAAAGGAATAGTACGAGAAGGGCAGCAAGTCCAATTAAACTGGTTTTTATCCATTTTTTCCATGTAGATGAATTTGTTGGTGACTTCTCCTTTGAAAAGCTCGATGCAACAGCACCTTCTCTTCGTAAAACACGAAGAGCTAGGTTTGTTACCAACATAATTCTTGTTGAATTCAAGGTCAAAAGCGCGCACCTTCCTCTAGCTCTAGTTTAGTCGATGTTGACAACTCTTAGAGAGATGCAGATAGCCGCATGCCGTTTTCTGTTTGCACGCCACTTGAATAGAATTATAACTGTGTCTAGTTCAGCTATAATTAGTATCTAACAAGAGTTGTGAAGCAAAGACTATATTAAAAATTGTTCTCTCCAGCAGAGAGATGTTCTAGAATTCTGCCATTTCAAATTTGACTCTGGAGATCTATCTTCCTTTGTTACACTTTTGCAAATCTTAAAGCCTAGCTCAATTGATCTCCAGCTTCGAGATGAAGAATATGAAGACGAGATCAACGCATTTCACTTTTTACTTTCTCATGAGTAAAGAAATAGAAGCTCCGCACCTGACCAAACTGAGATGCAACATCCTGGAAGAGGCGAAGGATGTGGACGGAGGCGATAGGATGCTGACGTGGCGGAGGCGGCGGATGAGGTGGTGGAGGAGTGAGAAAGGAGGCAGGCGAAGAAGGAGGAGGTAAGAAGAGGAAAGGGGGGAGAGTCGGAAACTGTTCGGAAAAGTGAAAATCTTTTTGCTCTTTTGGATAATATTTATCCTTTTCCATCTTCTTCTTTCTATAGGGATTTGTTGATGATTGGTGGGTGTATAATCTTGCCCATCTACTAATTAATTAATGAACTTAATAAATATCCTAAATCTACTGTTCGACCAAGTTTTTTTCACATATCCAGGTTTTAATTTTTAAAATGCCTCTATTTTTATCGAAGTTTCTTCCAATCAAATAAAAATATTATAAAATAATTCAAACGAAACTTAAAGTTTCGTCCAGTATAATATGCATATTACTAGATCGTCTCTCATATATAGCAATCTACTGTAGTGATTATGACAAAATATGTATAAATAGCAAATGACTATAGCGATCTTCATGCTAAAATATGCATATTTGCATAATATAGCAAATGATTGTTGATGCTCTAAGAAGACAAATATGTGGACTTCATAGAACTACAAGTCTACAAGTTTGGGTACTCTTCATTGATCAAACGTCAATGGAAGGTCGGTTAGTTATTCTTCCGTAATTTAAATTCAAGGACGGCTTAAGCAAAACGGTAAAACATTTATCTGTGAGCAAGAGATATGAGGTGTAAAGGTCATTTGTATTTACCATCAGAATACAACCTTTTTTCGTAAGCTAAAATACTATTACTAAAAATAATGAATTATATTCGAGCTACAAAGTAGTAAACTACTGGCAAGGCCAATTCCATACTCAATTGGACCATAATTTTGTTTCACATTAGAAGATGGAATATTTTAACTGCTTGATGAAGAATGGCTAGTTAGGTGTAATATATAACCTATCGACTAACAATATTAAACGGATTACAACAAACTTTTATTGCTACCTTTAGACTTTAGCAGTCTTTTAATAGGAGAGTTTATTACCAAACAAATACGTGCAATGCACATGCATAACTAATATAAAGGAGGTCTTAGGTTCGATGCCAGACAACGTCGATTTTTTTTATAATAATATATATTTTTATAAAGATGTGCATCGCACGTATAAATTACTGGTATATATATAAAGAAAGGCTGTATTGACGATCCGAATTGTTCACGTTGATCAATACATCTAAATTACTCTAAATATGTAAATATAAACGGTTCAGATCATCAATATGAAGGTAGGAAGGCTGAGTGCACATGAGTGCACACAGAGGCTTAGTGCAAAGCGTGTGTGTGTATATATATATATATATATATATATATATATATATAATAAAACACAAAGAAAGCTATCAAGTGGCTCTATTTCAATTCCCCCCAAAATCAAAGGTCCAAATCTAACCTCACAAAACATATTTTTCCCCCCAAAACTCAAATTCAAATTCCCCACCCAAAACAACTCCTATATTTATTTAATTATTTCTCTCTCTCTCTCTCTCTCTCTCTCTCTCTCTCCTTCTTCTATTTAAAAAATTAAGAAACTAAAAATTTTAAATTTTTTTTAAAAAATAAAAAATTAAAAAACTCAAAAAATTAAAAATTTAAAAATTTTTAAAATAATTCAAAATAATATGTTTTTTGCTGGACCCCAAAAAGTTTCTCATATAATATGTTTGCTACTTCAATTAATTTGCTGGACCTCCAAAACTATTTTATATGATCAAACAAGGTACACCGTTCTGAAGACGTGCCATAAGCACGTGTCAACTATAGCAATTGTGGTAGGGTAAAAATGGCCTGGGGGCCCAACCAGGGCCCATTACAACTCTCACTCGAGAAAGGTAAAAATAGCAATTTAGTCCGGCTTCGAACCATTGCAGGGTCGGCGCCGAACCTCAAGTTCACCTCCACAGAACTGGCCTCCTCGCATCCGACGAACCTCAGTGGTCCTCGGTCTCCGATCCGTGACAGCCCCACGGGCCGTCCCCCCTCACTGGCGAAGCATGGGGATGACCTGGCACCGCCTAGGCCCTCCGATTCTCCCAGAAGCACAGAAGACCCACGATCAGCCATGTCAGCTCCAAATACCACCCAGGGTTTTGCCACGTCAGCCCTATACCGCTCCTGGTATTGCCACGTCTGCCCTAAACCCCCTGGGCCCTCTACCACGTCAGGCCCATGGGCTTTCGGGTCCAGACCCGGCCCCCAAGCGGAACCAAACCTAGTTGGGGTTCTTTATAAATACTAGACCCTCACCCACCTTTTTGAGGTAATCAATCTTTTACCACTTAAATTCACCTAGTTATTGTTACTCTCTCACAGAGACTGACTAGATCGTCGGAGGGTCCGCCACCGGGACAAACCCCGGTGTTTCAGGACCGTCTGCAGGTACACAAGACCTCGGATCCGAACCCTCTGGTCCGAGCCCAGATCTCCGCCTCATTCCGAGGTCGCCACAGGTTCCGTCCGGTCAGCCGAGGGTCGTCAGACGAGCAGCTTTCTCCTTCAAATACAAATTGAGTTCGAACTCATACCTGGTGCATCCACATGTCTCCCAGAAATAAACCGCATCAGGTTGGCGCCGTCTGTGGGAACACTGCTTCAGAAGCCGACCCGAGTCCGACCATCGAGCGACCTCGACAGCCGAACTCTCATGGCCTCCAAGGGCAAGGGGGTCGCATCCTCCGTCAACCGACGGGACACACCCCCACCAAACACCAATGCCGGGCCACGCACATCAAGGCACGGAGATTCCCATCAGGGATCCCGGCGAAGCGCCACCTGTACAGTCCAGCCCGACCTACGGGGAGTAATCGTCAACCGAAAGATTAGCCGCAGCAGGGGAAGGGCCGCTTCCAACCCGGCCCCGAACCATCCGAGACCGCCGCCCGAGGGACGGAGGTCGGCACTCAGCCGCATCGGGAGGCAACCTCCAGACCGACCACACCGGGTCGAGGGAGCCCCCGTCACTCACAAGGAGTTCCAAGACTTCCGGAGAGAAATTCTCGGAGCCCTCCGACGGACCCCCAGGGAGGAAACCCTCCGCTCCCAAACAGGGTCGGATGCCGAGACCAGCGCGTCGCGCCCTTCAACAAACCAGCCAGAAGACGATGGCATACTCCTAAGGTGCCTCCAAGAAATGGAGGATCGCCTCGATCACATAGGAGACGGCGACCGACGGGCGGCTCAGGGGTACAGACCTGTCCGACCTCCCTTCACCGCCCCCATCCTCCAAGCGGAAATACCCAGGAATTTCCGACCACCCCAGTTCGAGACCTACGACGGCGAGGGAGATCCCGCTGATCACATAGAAGGTTTCAAAACCCTCATGATGATTCACAGCGCCTCGGATCCCCTGCTATGCCGAGCCTTCCCCGCCACGCTTCAGGGTCCGGCTCGTGAATGGTATTCGAAACTCACCCCCGGCTCCATTTACTCCTTCGACCAACTAGAGGGCAATTTTCTCGCCCACTTCGTCACCAGCCGGAAGGCGAAAAGGACTAGCGCTTCTTTACTTGGGCTCAAGCAGATAGAGGGAGAGTCCCTCAGAATGTTCGTCCGGAGATTTACCACGGAGGCGAGGTCGGTCTCCTCTCTTGATCCAGGCGTCGCCTCTGCGGCCTTTCGGCACAACGTTCGTCATGGACAGCTGAAAGCTTCTCTGGCAAAGAGACCCCCCATCGACTTTCCCGATCTCCTCAACAGGGTCGAGAAGTACATTAGGGCAGAAGAGGCCCTTAACCCCGAAGATACCAGGGAGACCATCGGGAAGGGAAAACGGAAGGTCGAAGAGGTCGAACCATCAAATAAAGCTCCGAGGGATGCGGGGGCCATGAAGAAGGTCCCGCCGGTCCCCCGCTTCGAGAGGTACACTCCCTTGACGCATAACGTATCCGCCATTCTCTTAGAAATCGAAGACAAAGGCATTGTCCGACTACCCCCCGATCTAATAACAACAAGAATCGAGATCAACGCTTCTACTGCCGCTTCCACAGAGATCACGGGCATGAAACCGACCAGTGCCGGGCCCTGAAAGACGAAATTGAGGAACTCATCTCCAGGGGGTACCTCTGAGAATTCACCCGAGAAGTCCCGCGGGATCGACGAGATACTAGGAACCGGAGGTCCTCGCCTCCGAACCCTACCCCGAACCGCATCCAGGGTCGGGATCCCGAATCCGAGGGAGCCACAGATACGCCCTTCATCTTGCATTGTGTCCACGGAGGACCAATGGGAGGAGATTCAAACACTTCCCGGAAAGCCTTCATCCGGGAGGTGAATGCTGTCCACGACAATCCCTCGCCCAAGCTACAACCGATGCCGGTCTCCTTCTCAGGAGAGGACCTCGAAGGCGTTCGCCTACCCCACTGCGATGCCCTCGTCATTAATCTCCACATGGCTAATTGTGAAGTTCGCCGAATCCTCGTCGACAACGGCAGCTCGGTTAATATTCTTTTCCTCGAAGCCTTCGAGAATCTCAAGCTACCTAGAGGCAAGCTCAAGCCGGCCGGATACACCTTGCATGGGTTCTCCGGCGTCCCTGTCGTGATAGAAGGGATTGTCACCCTCGACGTTACCGCAGGATCGGCTCCTGTCAAGTGGACCGAGTCCATGGACTTCATGGTGGTCAACGTCAAGGCGGCTTACAACGCCATACTCGGCCGATCCGGACTATGCTCCCTCCAAGCGGTGCCTTTGGCTTACCATTTGAAACTCAAATTTCCCACCCCTCAAGGAGTCGGCACTGTCCGAGGTAGCCAAGAAGCAGCGCGATCATGCTACATGACCACCGTCGGGGGAGGTGTGTTCTCCCTCGACGCCGTCGAGTTCAAACATGAGAGGGACGGCCCTGCTTCCAAACATGTCACCAAGCGGGAGGAGACCCCAGTCGAAGCCAAGTACCTAATGACACTCCTCGAAGGACAAACATAGGCTCTAGCCTGGCTAAATGTAAACCCGTTTTTGTGTAAACACTCATGTGTGCAGGACCGTCTTAGCGGCCCTCCTTACCTTATGCAAAAGAGATATCTTTTTGTTAAAATCCTAACGCCAGATAATGAGATCGGCACCTGAGTGCTCACTCCGGTATCGTCCCCAACGCCACGGTAGGCTCCAACCAAATCCAACCTGGGGACTCTCCCTAAGGCCCCACTTCGATCCCTCGCGGATCGGTGGACTCTCCCTAAAAACCACCATCGTTCACTACACTACTAGCCGAAGCAAAGAAGGAACAGGATTCTTTATTCGTACCCTTTTATTTCGTCCTAAGAAAGCAAACAAAGACAGTTACAGAACCACTCCACTCATCTCAAACTGGAAGGAGTCGCCATCTTAGAGCCCCTCGGGTCCGCGGAAGGGCGGGATTACTCCGAACGAGCGACTAAAATCCCTCTCCTCGTTATGATGGCCCTTGAACTCAGCCACGGTCGACTCCCCAGCTACGGAGCTCTGGGCGTCATCTGGTCGTGTACGCTGCAACAGCAGCAGCGCAGAGGGAACCCCTCCGCTTACCGACCCACCGAGGAAGATGACGAGGCACCCAGCATAATCTTGTGACGGTGTATCTCCATTTCTTTCTCCGCAAAGACATCGCGAAGTAACCTCTCGGAAGTAGGCCTCGGCACCGAGGCACCCAACACTACCTGCCCAAGGCTCGCACCGTCGAGACCCCGATCCAACATCGCCCTCCTCAGCCGGCTCGCCTCCTCGCTTAAGGCTTCAGACTTATTCCGATAAAAGTTCAAAGCCGCGTCAGTGTCACGAGCCCCCCTTCGGTGGTAGACCAACGCGGCCTCCAGGGCCTCAACCTTGCTCCGGAGCCACGCCACGACGGAATGACGGGGGTCCACCTCGGGAAGGAGAGCCACAACCTACAGGAGAACCAGCCAACCCAATGCACACACGAAAGAAGGTTCAGAAAAATCCGAGTTCAAAACACTTGGCCGGTCAAAAAACTTTTTTCCTATAAATTTAAGTACTCCTTACAAAAAGGGCGGTGGCCAGTCCGCGGGAGGCAAATACAGTCAAGACAGGGAGAAAAGAGAGACAGAATTATACAGCTTATTGTCCCACCTCAGCGTCGACAGACGGATTCACGGATGGGTCGGTCGGCGGGTCGAGAGCGGGCCCTTCTTCGCCAGGAGTCTTCGACGTTCCCTCGATCTCCATGTCGTACTCAAAATTGGACAGATCGATGGTCGGGTAGAAGTGCCTCACGTGGCTGAGGGCCTTCGCATAACAGGTGTCCTGGGCCTTGATCACCATCATCTGGCTCGTAGTCGTCACCTCTTCCTTCTCCTTGGCGAACTTCTTCTTCAAGGAGGCCACCTTCTTCCCCCACTCCGCATCCTTGGCCTCAAGCTCGAGCTTCATCTGCTGCTCCCTCTTGTGCGAACCCTCGAGCTCGATCTGCATTTCCTTCATCTCCCGCTCGCTCTTTTCTGCCCGAGCTCGCTCTTGTGCCAGGGACGCCTCGTAGAGGTTCTTCATGTTAGCCCCCTGCATGCAAGCCTGCGACCAACGAGCGCAGATAAGGAAAAGACTTCCGCAGAAAAATTAACAAGGAGAATAGAGTCGACGGACTTACCAGCACGGTGGCCTGCGCCAGGCGCGTGAACACCATCTCCACGGGCTCGCCCTCCATCGCCTTGCGGTCGCGAGGGGTCGCCAACTTCTCCACCACCTCGACGGCCTGGGCCTCCTCGGTCAGTTCCCCCATCCGGACCGACCAGTCAGGAGCCCACCGCTGCCGCAGCAACTCCACCACCGGGTCCTCTTCCTCAACCTCGACCAAGGGACCTTTCCCCTTGTCAAGAACGGAGGCCCTCGCTAGGCTCTGGCCCTTCGAAGCAGCCGCTCCCTTGCTCGTCTCCGAGCGAATCCTCTTGGTCCCCGGCTCGGGCTGGACCTCCGAGATGACTAGGGACGACCCCCTCGACCTTCTCCTTCCTCATGGCGAGCCTCTTTGCCTTGATCGATGCTTCGTCCATATCTGCAGAAAAAACCATTAAGAGCAATGAGCAAGAAAGTACGAAAGGACCGAAAGATAAGAAACAACTACATACACATAACGGCCGGGCTCAGTCCAACGCTCGCCAAGTTGGCCTCCGTCACCTCCGTCCAATCGATACTGGGTGATGAACGAAGGCGCTCGACAAACCCCCACTCCTCGGCCGACAGATCCCTCTGCCTCGGTATTTGATAGCTAGGCTTGGAGTGATTCCATCGAGTGGGAATGTCCCAGGGCTCTTCACTCCGGATCACCAGATATTTTTTCTTCCATTCCTTGATGGAGTCCGGGTGACTGTGAACGACCTTCTCCTTACTCCGGGGAGAGATGTAGTAAACACCCTCGGCCGCCGAGCTGATCATCAACATCGCACGGAACACGTTCAGCCTCAGGGGTACCTTCTGTTCCTCGCACATCAGCACAAAGCAAATAATCTGCTTCCAAGAGTTCGGCCCGTACTGCATGGGGGCCAAGGAGGCCCAGTTCAGCACATCCCGAACAAACGGGTGAACTGGCAACCTCAGCCCGGAGATGAAAGCGTCAACTGGGAAGACGCAATACCAAGCAGAAAGGGGATCGGTGGGGCGCAGAGTAGAGCTTGGCAGCAACAATTCGTAGCCAGGCCCTATGTGATACGCCAGCTGCAGAACCTCCAAGTCCCCGCCCTCCAAGACAGTCGGGATCGCGTCCATCATCACCCTCCTCCGACTCGGCGAAGAGGGCTGCACACCGAAGAGCTCCTTGTCAGAAAGATCGTCGGGATACTGATGGAAAGGCTTAGGCTGAACGGGCGAACCTGTCATCAAATTGCGGAAAACAGGCGCCTGGCTCGAACCACCAGTCCTCGACCCCGCCTTCCTCGGGGCCCTCTTCCTCTCCCTGGCTCGCTCCGACGAGGGAGTAGGTAAGGGCCCCAGGCCTGTCGGGGTGAAACTCGAGCCCGCACCCTGAACGGTGGATCTCCTCATCCTGTCGCCCTCGCCCCCCTCCTCCTCCTCGGAAGACAACTCCAGTACCTGGATGTCGTCCGAACCATCACTGGCTTCCTCCGACTCGCTACTCTCCACCACGAAGGGACGTCGGGAGCGTGACGGCCTCATCTTGTGTACCACCTCCCCCTCACCTACTGGTTCCTCCCACGAAACTGAATCGGAAGGCTCTGTAGCATGCACCGACTCCTCCTCAAGCACGGGCTCCTCCCACGACGTCGATGTGGAGGCTCGCTTCACTTCCCCCCTGGACGTCGACCCTGACGAGCCGGACTGAGCCCTATCCATCTGTGCCTAAACTAAAGGAACTTACCAACTAACCGGGGGCCGCTTCGGAAGGACGAGCCTAGTACAGCTAACTGCAAGAACGAGCGCTGAATAGTTGGAAGATTTTTTGAGAAAGAAAGCAGCAAGGAGGAAGTGGACGAGAGAAGGAGAGGGGGGAATACTTATAAAGGATAAGAACGACTCCTCGACTTCTGCAATCACTATTCACCGATTGACGTACAACTCCCACCTGGAAAATCGCGCCACATCCTCGAAACGCGCGCTACTGACGTCATCGGGTGCCAGGCTGGCGGCCAGACTCAGGGGTCGGTTCGGATGGAGTATACGACGGAGAAAACGTTCTTCTTAAGGTTTAAGGCGCCGTTCTTCGACAGACGCCCCGGGCTCCAGCGCTCGATCAGTTCCCCTCTCATCCCCGAGCAGCTCGGGGTTTACAGCCTCGGGTTGGCACCGAAACCCCCAACTGTTCGAGGGTGGGACAGAAACCACCATCGCCTGGAGCCTTATCGGAAGACAGAGTGGCCAACCCCTGATCGGAGGCGACCCCTCTATCTGAGGCTCTTCAGCCCCAAGACCGGAATACGGTTGGTACCCCTCCCGTCTGGTTCTCTCTCGGGCCAAACAACCGTGTCAGGGTCGTCTGACCCGAAAAAGGATCCAGACGGCAAAGCCACCACCAATCCGAGGCTCCTTTCCTACCGGTACGGATTTCGGCCGTTACCCCTCTCGCCCTGATCTCCCCTGGATCTGGCTACCGTATCAAGAGTCATCAGATCCAAGAGAAGATCGGGGCGGCAAAGCAACCACCTCTCCGACACCGCCAGGGTTGAAAATTTTTGCAAAAGACAGGCGTCCGCCGAAGCAGACACCTCCGATGGCCAATAGACCACCGCTGCTGTGATCAAACCCACTGTGGGGGGAGAGGTATTTATAGCCTCCCCCATAGACCAACCATTATGACACGGGGAAAGCCAATCGACGGAAGCCCATGCGCTATCTGCATTTATTAGGCGGCGCCACTAATGCCCCTAGGAAATTGGACCATCGCACAGTTTTCGGAGAGCCTTCAATGCTCCGCAGAAACGGCAGGCTACCCCCGCCCAAACGCTCTAAGGCACGAAAGTTCGACATCACCCTTGTTGACCCGTAATCCCTCGCCAGCTCGAGGTCAGGTCTAGCACCAGGGTAGTCTTCTCAGGAAGGCACCACGGCTCGCCATCGCCCTTGCCGACCCATAATCCCTCGCCAAGCTCGAGGTCAGGTCTGGCACCAGGGAGGTCTTCTCAGGAAGGCCAACGGCTCGCCATCACCCTTGTTGACCCGTAATCCCTCGCCAGCTCGAGGTCAGGTCTAGCACCAGGGTAGTCTTCTCAGGAAGGCTCCACGGCTCGCCATCGCCCTTGCCAACCCGTAATCCCTCGCCAAGCTCGAGGTCAGGTCTGGCACCAGGGAGGTCTTCTCAGGAAGGCCAACGGCTCGCCATCACCCTTGTTGACCTGTAATCCCTCGCCAGCTCGAGGTGAGGTCTAGCACCAGGGTAGTCTTCTCAGGAAGGCTTCACTGCTCGCCATCGCCCTTGCCGACCCGTAATCCCTCGCCAAGCTCGAGGTCAGGTTTGGCACCAGGGTGGTCTTCTCAGGAAGGCCAACGGCTCGCCATCACCCTTGTTGGCCCGTAATCCCTCGCCAGCTCGAGGTCAGGTCTAGCACCAGGGTAGTCTTCTCAGGAAGGCTTCACGGCTCGCCATCGCCCTTGCCAACCCGTAATCCCTCGCCAAGCTCGAGGTCAGGTCTGACACCAGGGTGGTCTTCTCAGGAAGGCCAACGGCTCGCCATCACCCTTACCGACCCATAATCCCTCCTCATCTCGAGGTTCGGTCTGGCACCAGGGTACTCTTCTCAGGAAGAAACAACAGCTCGCATCACCCTTGTCGGCACATAAATCCCTCGTCATCACGAGGTTGGGTCGAGCACCAAGGTACTCTCCTCCGAAAGATTCAATGATTCGCCATCCCATTTCCACGACCATAAACACTCCTCCCCGGCTAGCTCCCGCACTCCCGCAGGAGTGGGGGGCTTGTGTGGTAGGGTAAAAATGGCATGGGGGCCCAACCAGGGCCCATTACAACTCTCACTCGAGAAAGGTAAAAATAGCAATTTAGTCCGGCTTCGAACCATTGCAGGGTCGGCGCCGAACCTCAAGTTCATCCCCACAGAACTGGCCTCCTCGCATCCGACGAACCTCAGTGGTCCTCGGTCTTCGATCCGTGACAGCCCCACGGGCCGTCCCCCCTCACTGGCGAAGCATGGGGATGACCTGGCACCGCCTAGGCCCTCCGATTCTCCCAGAAGCACAGAAGACCCACGATCAGCCATGTCAGCTCCAAATACCACCCAGGGTTTTGCCACGTCAGCCCTATACCGCTCCTGGTATTGCCACGTCTGCCCTAAATCCCCTGGGCCCTCTGCCACGTTAGGCCCATGGGCTTTCGGGTCCAGACCCGGCCCCCAAGCGGAACCAAACCCGGTTGGGGTTCTCTATAAATACTAGACCCTCACCCACCTTTTTGAGGTAATCAATCTTTTACCACTTAAATTCACCTAGTTATTGTTACTCTCTCACAGAGACTGACTAGATCGTCGGAGGGTCCGCCACCGGGACAAACCCCGGTGTTTCAGGACCGTCTGCAGGTACACAAGACCTCGGATCCGAACCCTCTGGTCCGAGCCCAGATCTCCGCCTCATTCCGAGGTCGCCGCAGGTTCCGCCCGGTCAGCCGAGGGTCGTCAGACGAGCAGCTTTCTCCTTCAAATACAAATTGAGTCCGAACTCACACCTGGTGCATCCACACGTCTCCCAGAAATAAACCGCATCAGCAATATTAGTGGAGGATCACTCCCACGATCAATTATAGCAATATTAGTGGAGGATCACTAGTATTATACACGTGCTGTGCACGTGGGAGAAAATTGGGAGGAATGAAAAGGGCAAAAAAGAAATTTACCTGCACGTGCGTTGCACTGGTTGGGTTATGGACAAAGGCCTTCTCCCATTATAGTAGTAGAGATATTAGTAGATAATACTCGGCTCTCCTAAAAGCATCCACTGTCCTGAATGTCAAAAAATGGATAAATGCATATATATATATACATATAGCTTTTTTAGCTTTTGCTGCAGTGCGTACGTTGATATTTTATAGCAATTTAAGATTAAAAAAAACAAGACGGACTTTGTAGTTGCGTCCGAGGGCGAAATGAATTAAATAATTTTTTATTGTTAGACGGAAGTTGAAGTTGCGTCGGAAGGAAATTATTTTTTTAAATAGATCAAAAAGTGATAGACGGAAGTTGAAGTTGCGTCCCACGATTTTTGTTGATTTTTTTCAATTTTTTTAATAATTAAAACTATTTTTTGGTTTATTTTTATTTAAAAAAATAAAAATTAAAAGTCCAAAACCCACTGGACGAAGTTGCGTCCGAGGGTTTTGCCTTTTTGGGGTTTTAATTTCGGAAAGAAAAAAAAATTATCAGACGCAAAGTGAAGTTGCGCTGGAGGAATGAAATTTTATTTTTTTTTTCGTCGGACGCAAAGTGAAGTTGCGTCCTATATAATATGCATTTCTCTCAAATCCACTCTCATATATAGAAATCTACCGTAAAAAAAATTCAAAAAATGCATAAATAGCAAAGACTGCAATAATTTTTTTGCGTAATATTTACCAAACGACTATGGATATATATATATATATATATATATATATATATATATATATATATATATATATATAATAAAACACAAAGAAAGCTATCAAGTGGCTCTCATTCAATCCCCCAAAAAATTAAAGGCTCAGATCTAACATTACAAAACATATTTTCCCTCCAAAAGTTTCCCCCAAAACTCAAATTCAAATCTCCCACCCAAAACAACTCCTATATTTATTATTATTATTATTATTTTTCTCTCTCTCTCCCTCCCTCTTCTATATAATATTAAAAAATTAAGTAAATAAAATTTTTTAAAATTTTAAGATATTAAAAAATTTAAAATTTTAAAATTTTAAAAATTTAAAAATTTAAAAACTTCAAAAATATTTCAAAAAAATAAAAAAAAACATATAATATGTTTTTTGCTTTATGTTTGCTACTTCAATTAATTTGCCGGACCTCCAAAACTATTTTTTATGATCAAACAAGGTGCACTGTTCCGAAGACGTGCCGTAGGCACGTGTCAACGGGCAAAACTAGTATATATATATATCTCACCAATTCTTTTTACGGCAATCAAAAACATAAATGTAATGACAGCATTTCGATCGAATCTGCTACACCATTCTGTGATAATAGTTTAACAATGCACATATTTCATAGTTCACGCCAAACCAGTAAATAGAAATCCGAATTTTTTTTTTTTTTTTTGAATCTCTCTTTTTTTCGAAATTATTTTAAAAAAATGACACTTGTTGAACTAATTATTCTCGGGGACTCAATAACTACACTCGCTTGCCGTTGGAAATGGCAAGCTTAATTTTTTCGTGCTCGCTGTTGAAAACGGCAAGCCTAGTTCTTTTTTTTTAGAAGTTCGCCCGTTCCCAACGACAAAGTATCAAACAAAACTCGTCGTTCCCGCGTGATTCTTTATACTAGACTCGTTATTGGGAACAACGAGGTTCTATAAAATTTCTCAGAGAGTGAACTCTCAGTTGAACTTGGTTAATTTTCGGAAAAAAAAACTTTGTTTGACTCTATGAAATTTCATATATCATCGACGTTCCCAACGAGTCTAGTATAAAGAACATTGCCTTTGAGAACAATAAGTTTTGTTTGATATTTTTAAACTAAACTAGCCGTTTTCGACGACGAGTTTCTCAAAAAAAAAAAAAAACTATGCCCGCCAATCCCAACGGTGAGTACGAAATAACTAAATTCGTCCTTGAGAACGATAAGTATAAATGTTAAATTCTCAAGCACAATTAGTTTGGCAACTTTTTTTTTTTTTTTTGTTTTATTAACAAATGGTTTCAAATTTTGGCATATTTTATAAATAAAAAAAAATCTAGAAATCCTCTGACAACTGCTTTTATTCAGAGCAACCATTTCTTTCTTATATCTTTTAGGGCGCCGGAGCAGTCCTACAACATGTGAATTACTTGCCCTAGTTTAGGACAATCTGATGGTCCTCTCCAAATCCACGTCAACGGTCCACAAACCAACCTCCCATTCCCGGCACCACCACTACCACCAAAAGTCCCAACACTTTTTTTTTTGGTAACAAAATCCAAAATTCCAAAAAATACCAGCATCTCACGATTCTCACCTTACACCATTCAACCAAGACCAATTCAATGTCTCTCCTCCTCATCCTCCTCCTCCTCCTCACCACCACCACCACCACCGCCATTAACAACACCAACCACCTCACCTCCTTCACCTCCTCCAACTCCCCCTGGTCCCCCTCCCAAAACATAACCCTCTTCTCCC
The DNA here is from genome assembly GCA_017893485.1 of Hemerocallis citrina. NCBI lineage: Eukaryota > Viridiplantae > Streptophyta > Magnoliopsida > Asparagales > Asphodelaceae > Hemerocallis > Hemerocallis citrina. The sequence continues at coordinate 656,874 of JACEHZ010000572.1, forward strand.
CAAACCACACTTTCGCCGCCGGTTTTCTGCGGCTCCCCTCCTCCCGTTCCCTCTTCAACTTCTCCATTTGGGTCCATACCTCCAACTCGAAAACCGTCGTTTGGTCTCTCAATCTCACCACCCCAATCTCCTCCTCTTCGCAACTCTTTATTACACCAAATGGCACTCTTGTCCTCCGTGATCCCACTCGCAACGTCAACAACCTCTTCCCTCCTACTTCTACTGACACCCAACTTGTCCTCCACGACAACGGTAGTCTTGTCTTCGCAAACTGGACCAGTTTTGATTACCCTACCCATACAATCCTCGCAAACCAACCAATCAGTACAACTGGCGTCGCGTTGGTATCTAACAACTATCAGCTTGTCAATGCTTCCAGTTTGTTGTTCAACAACATTGACAGCTACTGGTCGTTCAGTGGTACTATCAATAATCTTACAGTTGATGGGAATTTAACTGTTACTTCGGGCAATTTGATCACTTCAGATGTTGGTCGCATTGTTTTGAGGAGATTAACCCTAGACCCAGATGGGAATCTTAGGGTTTACAGCCTAGATGACAAGGGTGATTGGTTGGTGGTTTGGCAAGCAGTATGGGAGCCCTGTGGTATATATGGGATTTGTGGGTATAACGAGATTTGTATGCCGAATAGATTTGGGAATTCGACCACGTGCGAATGCCCACCGGGGTATCAGAAAGCTGCTGCTGGAGGTGGCGGATGTGATCTGAAAGATTCATACCTTCACACCAACAGCAAATTTTTGCGGCTTGATTTTGTTGATTTTGATTTCAATCTTCAGCCTAATTCATCCTCTGTGAATTTTGACACGTGCAAATCAAATTGCTTGGCCAATTCAAGCTGTGTTGCCTTCAGCTACGAGTTCAACGGGGGCCGAACATGTATCACTCGGTTCAACCAGCTGATCTACGGCCGCTGGTCGCCTCCTTTAGATAGGTCGACGTTCCTTAGAGTGTCGAACGCAGTACCTGATCCAGGCACTTTATGGGGCGGAATGACATCTATGATAAATACCAAGTGCCCGGTTAATATCAGCCTACAAGTTCCACCCAGTGGAACAAAAACTACTGCAAGGAATGTATCGATCATAGCTACCTTGTTTTCCCTTGAGCTTCTTGCGGGAATTTTGTCTTTTTGGGCTTTTCTTAGGAAGTACTCCAAGTATCGTGACATGGCACGATCTTTTGGTCTAGAATTTTTACCTGCTGGTGGCCCAAAAAGGTTCTCATATGCCGAGCTCAAGGCTGCAACTAATGACTTCTCGGATGTAGTTGGTCGCGGTGGATTTGGGGTAGTGTACAAAGGGATGCTTTTGGATGGGCGTATAATCGCTGTGAAGACATTAAAGAGCGGAGCTGGTGGTGTTGAGGCAGAGTTTTGGCGTGAAGTCACCATCATTGCAAGAATGCACCACCTCAACCTCGTCCGGATGTGGGGATTTTGTGCAGAAAAAAAACAGAGAATGTTGGTATACGAGTATATCCCCAATGGCTCGCTCGATAAGTTCCTCTTCAGGCAGGAGGAAGGAGCGATTAGGATTGAAGACCAACAGAATGAAGAAGAGACAGCGATGCTACAAAAGAGAAGGCCGACACTGGATTGGAGTATAAGGTACAGGATTGCCCTCGGGGTGGCCAGGGCAATTGCATACCTTCATGAGGAATGTCTCGAATGGGTCTTACACTGCGACATCAAGCCTGAGAACATACTTTTAGAAGATGATTTCTGCCCAAAAGTATCGGATTTTGGACTCTCTAAATTGACAAACAAGAAGGATATTATGACCATGTCGAAAATAAGAGGAACGCGTGGGTATCTGGCACCAGAGTGGGTGACCCACAGGGTGCCGATATCTGCTAAAGCTGATGTGTACAGTTTTGGGGTTGTGTTATTGGAGATTGTAACCGGGGTGAGGAATAGTACGTTTCAGAGGTCATCAGTGGAGAGCGAGGACTGGTATTTCCCTAGATGGGCGTATGAGAAGGTGTATGAGGAGAGGAGGGTAGAGGATATGTTGGATCCCGTGATTTTGGCAAGCTACGATGATAGGGAGCACTTTCCAATGGTGGAGAGGATGGTGAAGACGGCGATGTGGTGTTTACAGGATCAAGCAGAGACAAGGCCTTCGATGGGAAAAGTGGCGAAGATGCTGGAGGGATCAGTGGAGATAACAACACCAGATAAACCTGCCATTTTCTATATTACAGCGTGAAGTGTGAAGCTCAGGTGTAACTGCAAAAACATTAGACGGAAATGGATTAGATTTTTAGGAATATAATTAAGTAGATGCAGATGGAGTAATAGCAAGGCAAGCAAAATATTTGTATTTTGTAGGGTAACTGTATGTAGAATCTCTATATCAATTGGGTCTGAGACATTCATTATCTATGTATGTTTTGATAATCTGATTGTAATGATACATATATTGAAATGAATTTTAGTTTTGGTTTAAAAATTTGTCCAATTTTCGCACTTTATATAGGCAATGGATAAGATGTTCATCGCATTAAATGGATTGTATCCGTGAATAAGAAGGTGCTAATTTGTAAGTTGTCAGGTTTAGTTAGTTAACACTGCATCATATATTATTGCAGAACATGAAAAATTTACCAAATGCAGCATGAACCTAAATGACAGTAAGCATCTAGATACGTAGAGACAAGACCTAAAGAGATGTAAATTGCATCAGTATATAAAGACGATATAAAACACAATGTTTCTTCACTAAATATTCTGCTTAAACTTGTGATTTCTCTTGTTACGTTACAATGTCTTACCTCATTGCACTGAAGTTCTTCAACCAATATTAGTAATTCCAAACCTGAACTAGTTATAAGTTCGCTCCATCATGTGTAAACCCTAGAAAGTTACTGAACAAAAATTACTCAGTCAATATTTGACAAATAAAATCACATACCACAGGAATTTAACAAAATTTGGTCAGATATTTTATTTGTGAGAGATGTTACTGCTTCAAGCTAAGAAGCAGAACATAAACTCCCTCATACATGCACACATGACAAATCCTAAGTACAAGAAAAATAATTAGTGACAAGATAAGTAGTGCCTCTAACACAAACGACTGACACGGGATGGTCTAGAAATCGTTTCCAAAAAAAAAAAAAGGACCACAAATATAACTCCCGTGCTATATTGAGTCAAGGCATGACATAAACAAATAATAGTTTAGCAAAACTTTTGTTCCATAATAAAAGAGATGATGGAAGGGATCCACATATTTAAAAGAAACAAAAAAAGCTAACCTCACAATCTGAGTAAAAACTGTAATAACCTTAATTTCTATTTTGTAAATAACCAATTTAACAAGGTTCTAAATGTAAAATCTATGACATGCAACTTCTGTCTCCCCGCTGCATAAATAAATAAATAAATAAATAAATAATTGTGAAGGGGAGAAGACTTCCATCTCTATCTATCTATCTATCTATCTATAATATAATATATAATAACTATTATAATAGAAGAGTTAGAGATATAAATCTACCTACTTACGTGCAACTCCAACTCTTCCATTATAGTCTTTACATTTAATTTTAAAAATATATAATCATATTTATTAAGACATGCATCACACGTGTAACTCAGAGTTTCACTTTAAATTTTTTTTTAAAATTAATATGTGCATCGCACGTGTATATTACTGGTAGGAAATAAGAAGGTGGGATTAAATGAGTTGAATGGGTACAATTCCCTAGAGAATATGTTTCGAAATTTTCATCTGAGGGGGGAGACTTTCCTTCTCCCTTGTCTGCCTAGACAATCAAGAAAGAGAGCGGAGGAAGAGACAGAAAACATAAATGGGCTGGTTGACACTTCAGATTTCTAGCCTATATAAAATCCATAGTAATGAGAGTTATTCCATACCCAGAATACACATATTCACTTCAGTGAGAGTGATAACAGTGAAGAACCAAGAAGAAAGGGTTGAAGAGAAACTTTCATTAAGATAATATTCATCACTTCAATTTCATTAATTATTAGGAAGAAAATAATAGAAACTTGTTAAAATACAAGTGCAATTTCCTTCAACCCTTCTACAACTTCGAAATTTTAGCTTAGTGGCGGGAATTTTCACATGGTATTAGAGCAACTCAAGTTCGAATCTCACTGGTTACGCGATTTAAATACAGATTTAAAAAATATAGATATCGCTGCGTATTGTCCAGGTCTCGGACCACAATTTGTTGGGTATTTATCTCGTTTCTTTGGCCCACAAAAATGGGCTCTCGACCTGAGGGGGCATGTTAGAATACAAGTGCAATTATTCTCAACTCTTCTATAACTTCAATGTTTTAGCTTAATGGCAGGAACTTTCACAAAACTAAGATACTAGAGTTGTTGGCTTCAATAACAATAGAGTGAAGAAATAATAAATGAATTAGGTGGGTCCAAAGTCCAAAGTCACTAGAATAGTTCTATGGAACAACCAGCTAAGAACATCCCTAGTTGTTTGCTATATTTGCCATTCTCTCATATTTTGAGAAACGATGGTCTGCAGTCGTTTGCTATTTTGCCATTTTATGGCAAACGAGTTACAGTACGTTCACATATTTGAGAAACGAAATGACGATTCTCATAATATAGAGGACGAAACATGTTGTTCCGTCCCATTTTTTTTTATAATAGAATCGGACGACACACGTTGTGTCATCCCTATTTAATTATCAGTTAAAAGAAAAGAAAAAAATAAAGAAAAAAAAGGCTAAGACGATACATGCTGTATCGTCTTGAGGCTTTTTTTTGGGGAACTCCTCAAACGGGACATGTTTTTGTGATCAAACGGGACAACATGTAACACCCCGAATTCCAAATAAGGACGAATTCGAGATTCCACAGGATCTTTCACTTCGTATAATTTTACAAGGAATTTAAAAACTTTTCTCAATAATACATCAGAGTTTAATATACAACTTTGTTTTACATAGCGGAAAAATGAAAGATTACAACACTGAACACATAATACAGCTTGTACAACTTTATCAAATAAGTCATCAAATACATCATAACAGCTTTATTTCTTCAAGAATAGTCCATTACCTACATATCAACCTGTGGGCACGTCAGTCACTTACAACTGACAAAAATGTTATACTCGGCTATCCTCTCTATGCCGGGAGTAGTATAACGATCTCATTGCTTTAAAAAAAACATAACAGTTGAATGAATAATAAAGTGTTAATGTGACTACGCTAAACATGTAAGTGTATGTCATACCTTAATGCCTAATGCACTCAATTTATACTAGGATGACACTAATGCACACTTGTTCGGATTCTATGCATCCCATACTACATAGATCCGAGGGCAAGCGCCTACGTACTCCACAATAAAGGGCTCGATCCCTCACCATGAAAACTACCCGGTAATAAAACAAGGTTCAGATCATTCCACGAATTTGAATCCCAGCCTTGGAGTCCACTGCTGACTGTTATAACAGATTCCACATCGTGCGAATCATCCCGTATGTGACCCTCTAGCCCGGTATACATATATACATTGAAGACGGCAAACAAAACTATCCGTTCTACTCAAGATCCCGGAGTCCACTGCTGACCCGTCCTCATAATCCCGGATTTAAAATATAATAGTCCGTCTCCCACGGAGCAACCTCAGTCCACCAACTGGGTCTATAGCCTCGGAGTCCACCGCCGACCATATAGAGCACCCCACTTACATTTGCCCAGGTTTACAACACTTCACCTAAGTGCCTAATTATTTTCTTTTAAGACATGAATAAATTTCCAAGCCTAAAATTAGTCTTATCTCTTACCGGTCTTAATCACCACTACCGAGATAGATCCACAATCCTATCTCACATTTATATCTCAACTCTTTTATTTTAACATTTGCCGGTAACAAGATTTTTGCTAACTCAAAACTTAACCATTCATGCATAAGAATTATGGGTACACATACCCTTTAATAGTCATGTCTTAATACCTAGATTATTTCATCATTTTAATTCATTTCACAACTTAAGCAATATCTCATTTTAGCACTATTCATGATTCTTTAATAATAACAAGTCTTTTTCATGGACAAACTTCATTCACAACAATCTCTTTAATAACCTAAGTGCAAATAACCAATTCACATTTCGACATATACCAAATACTCTTAATTTGCATAAGTGAATAATCACATCAGGATAAATTCATTCACATGAATAATTTATTCTCATTCTACCAATAAATCTCATTTGTAATCACAAAGCTCATTTTTCATTTTTCATTTGCTTCTTTTTAGCTCAATTCAAGTTTCGTTTGGCAACATAACACAATTCCATCAAATATTTCTATAATCAAAATAATAGTAGATTCTCTACAAAAGAACTTAATTATTCTTAATCAATGTCTCACTAGCATTATTCATGGTTCTCTTATTTGTTCATACAACAATCATAATTCTGTTGACAATTTTAAACTCATGAAATGTCTTTAACAATCAAACACAATCTCATCAAGAGTAAGTAATTCACACAATGTATTCCTTTTATTCCTTAAGAAAAAAATCATACATTTCTTATTAATAAATCTTCAATCTTTACCTACTTTCTATCTCAAATTTTCCTTTTTAGAGTCTCAATTATACATGAAAAATCTTGACACTAATCTTAGTAAGTTCTAAATCATTTTATAGGAATAATATAATTTTTCCCAATTTTATTTGCTTTAAAACTCATCCAAAACATTAAAGTAAAAACAAACAAAACAAAAAAAAAATAAAATGTTCAGCCATAGGGTTTTGAACCCGTGAAGCTCCAGGCAGCGACCAAAGAAACCCACACCAACCACTAAGTCCACATGGACTTGTTGTTCTGTTTCTACACTGAAGGACTTGTATACCAAGTCTCGGCGTTGAAATGATTTAAAACAAAAACACAAAAAGGTTGTTGTCTACGGGATTCGAACCAGGCCAGGCCGCAAGGCAGCGCAGCGCCGAAGCCAATAGGCCAGGCAATCTCAGCGACTCTAATCTCTTCTTTCTACTTTTTGTTCGAAATCTCTGTTAGTCTTTTGTTTTTCATAAACTTGATTCTCCACTTCTAATTAATCCTTTATTAGACTAAAATAATTCTTTATGAACTGAATTTATTCCTTTAACAGTAATTTACTGATTTTAAAATCATAATTTAGATAATGACCCTAAACTTCCAATTCCTTTCTTTTAATAACCTCTATATTGCATTTCTTCAAATTTAATTATATCTTTTCATGAACAAAAAGTAAATGAGTTTAGTAGGGTTGACATTATCTTAAAAGAAAGATTTGCTTACTTAATAAAAATAGAAATTCTAATATCTTTCATATAATCTATTCTCTTTATTTATGCATAATCAAATTCTTCCTTTTCTTTCTCATTCACTTAACTAGCAAGTTTGTAGCTTTTAAAACAATTCATGATTCATTACTATCATTGCCACCTCTAATAACATAAATTGCTACATCAAAATTTCCAATAAAAATAAACATTTAACACACATAAAGTTAATAAATATTCTAACGTGATCCTTAATATTTGACTATTACACACAATACTTCTATTATTTGTTTAATCACAACTATAGAGGTCTCATTCTTGATGTGTTATACTAGCATGAAATTTATCTACATACTAGGTTTGCCCGTTAACATGTGCCTACGACACGTCTTCGGAATGATGCACCTTGTTTGATCATATAAAATAGTTTTTGAGGTCCAGCAAATTAATTGAAGTAGCAAACATAGAGCAAAAAACATATTATATGTGTTTTTTTTTTTGAATTATTTTTAAAGTTTTTAAATTTTAAATTTTTTTAGTTTTTTAGTTTTTTATTTTTAAAAATTTTTATTTTCTTAATTTTTTGAATAGAAGGAGGGAGGGAGAGAGAGAGAGAGAGAAAAAAAATTAAATAAATATAGGAGTTGTTTTGGGTGGTGGATTTGTATTTGAGTTTTGGGGGAAAACTTTTGGGGGAAAAATGTGTTTTGTGATATTTGATCTGGACTGTTAATTTTGGGAGAGATTGAAGGAGAGCCACTTGATAGCTTTCTTTGTAATTTATTATATAGATTTTACATGATCATCAACTCATATTATTCATTATAATTCTAACATGGAAGTTTCTACAATTAGTAAGTAAAGAGATCACCCACCTTATTTGGATAATGAAGACTATAAAAGAGAAAGGGGTTCCTTCTTGTTCCTAGTTCCACAAGCACTTCTAGCTCCTAGCAAGGCCTCCAAGCACAAGAATTTTCACACTCTTTCTTTTATCTCTTGCTTTTCTTTCTTTTCTTTTTCTTTTCTTTCTCTTTTGATTTTGTTTTGGTACAAGAGAATTGTAGGGATTTGGTCTCTATTTATAGGATAAAGCTAGAGTTTATTATGCAAAATTCACACCCTAATAACTCTCCATTTATCATACTTAAATCTTCATTTTCATAACCCCCCTAAACTCTCCAAGTCTTAACTCTCCTTCCTCTCTCTCTCTTGCATGTATGTAACCGGCCCCTATACTTCTCCCCTCCAAAAACTGGCCCCCCCTAGGCCATAATCTAGTCCAAGTTCATAGATGTATGCATGTATACATGCATAAACAAGTATGCATACATTTCTATAACTCCAAATGTATACTAACATTTGTAACGTGTCATGTATTAGTGCATATATAACAAAAAATGTGATTTTAAAGGTGGGCTTGCTACATGGGCTTGTTACTAATTAATTCATTTAATTATGTAGTGGGCTCCCCTCCTAATGGGCTAGATTTTGTACTATAGGTCCATAGATCAAGAAAAGGCTAATTAAAACTAATGCATGTTAAAGATAGTAAAAATGAGAATAAACAAATGAGAATAAAAATTTGCACGTGCATCATATGTGCAAAAATAAAAAATGCATTTTTAATATAAAAAAATAAAATAAAAATAAAGTGGGGTGTTACAACACTCCCTCCTTAGAATAGTTCCGTCCCCGGAACTACGCTTAGAAGCGAGAAAATACAAGAAGAAAAAGAAAAGTTAACAAAAATCTCAGCCAAAAAGTTCAGGGTGATCTTTCATTATCTTTTCCTCTGATTCCCAAGTGGCCTCCTCAACAAACTGATTTCTCCAAATAACTTTGACCATGGGTATTGTCTTGTTTCTCAAGATTTTCTCTCGATGATCCACGATCTCGATTGGACGCTCGGCATAGCTTAAATCTAATTGCAATCCTTCTGGCACCTCTGGCAAATGGTGACTCGGATCTGGAATATATCCCCGCAGCATAGATTCGTGAAAGACATTGTGCACTTGGGCCAATTCCTCAGGTAATTCTAACCTGTAGGCTGTCTTTCCAATCCTCTTCAAGATCTTGTAGGGTCCGATGTACCTCGGGGCTAATTTTCCTCCCCGACCGAACCGAAACACTCCCTTAGTTGGAGATACTTTCACGAAGACAAAGTCTCCTTCCTCGAACTCCAAGTCTCTCCTCCGATTGTCGACATAGTTTTTCTGTCGGCTTTGTGCATCGATCAACCTCTTCCTGATCAACTCAATCTTTTCTGAGGTCTGTTGCACAATCTCAGGTCCATATAACTGTCGTTCCCCCACTTCGTACCAACAAACCAGCGTTCGACACTTTCTTCCATATAAAGCTTCATATGGCACCATTCCGATGCTCGTCTGAAAACTGTTGTTGTGTGCGAATTCCACCAGAGCTAAGTGTTTCTCCCAGCTGCCACCAAAATCCAGTACACAACACCTGAGCATATCCTCCAGTATTCTGTTGACCCTTTCAGTTTGCCTATCTGTCTGAGGATGAAAGGCTGTACTGAAATCAGTCCTTGTCCCCATAGCTGCCTGTAGACTCCTCCAGAAATGCGAAGTGAAATGCGCATCTCTTTCGAATACTATTGACAGTGGAACTCCATGCAGCTTCACAATCTCGTCCACATACAACTCTGCCAGCTTCTCCATTGACCAAGTGAGCTTCATTGCTAAGAAGTGAGCTGACTTGGTAAGCCGATCCACTATTAGGGTAAACACGTGATGAAATCCATGCTGATACAGTCTCATTTCCATTCTAGGATGGGTAATGGCTGCAACAAACCGTCGAGATTCTGATTTTCTGTCTTGACTTGCTGACAAACCGCACATTTGGCCACAAACTCCGCCACGTCTCGCTTCATGCCTGACCACCAGAAGTGTAGCTTTATATCCTTGTACATTTTGGTTCTCCCAGGATGCACAGATAACAAAATAGCATGTATTTCCTGAAGAATACTTTCCTTCAGTTCTGCTACATCTGGCACACATAGCCGCTCCCCAAACCAAAGCACTGTATACTTCACCTGAAACTCTGCCGATCTGCCCAAGCCAACCTGTTCTATCATCTCTTGGATCTGTGGATCTGTCTTCTGGCCATCAATAATTCTGTCTCTCAGTGTGGGAATCCAATGTGTTGGTCGCTATGAAGAGGCCGCTATTCTCAATAGCGTCCGCTGCTGACGTGGCACTGGCTAGCCAATAGTTTGGAAAGTGGCCTAAAATTGCAAATAGTTTCAAAAAGTGGCCTATTACCGCAAAAAATTTCATTTCCTGTCACTTCCTGTAACGCATCTTTCTTATTGCAAACTCATCATGAGTATAAACTAGTTTCACATTACATTGCGGTGAATATGTCATATTTGTAAGCCAAGATGGAAATAGATGGATTTAATTACTAGACACATTGCCTTAAATCATAGAAGATAAAACTGTAATCAAATACCTACAATTTCAATTTAGAATGCAAAAGCTGACCTAAATAAAGGGATCGATATAGGAAAAGAAACATCGAATGAAATGCAGATGAAGGACAAACCTTGAGATTCGCGTTCGACGGTTGATTTGGAGCTGAGAGCCCTTTTTTTTTTCTTCCCTCTCATTCGACATTTGGGGGAAAATCATGAGAGAAGTTACAGGTTGCAATTTTTTTCCTTTTTGCCTTTTGCTTAATTGCAGAAAAACCCCGACATTTCACCAAAATCATCAGTTAATTCCCGACTGATTTTCAAATGCAACTCCCAAAATGAGGTCACTTATTACTCGCTAGAAAAGAAGAATTTTTTGCGGTACTGGATCACTTTTTGAAACTATTTGCAATTTTAGGCCAGTTCACAACTATTAGCACTTTTGGCTAGCCAGTGCCACGTCAGCAGCGACCGTTATTGGGAATAGCGGCCTCTTCATAGCAACCTCCCACACTTATCAGCTTATAAAGAGCATATTGTATAATGGACACGACTTGGTGTAACTGAGGTCGCTATTGTCAATAGCGACCTCGTATAACCAAGGTCGCTATTCCCAATAGCGACCGCAGGTTGGCCTAATCGCTTTTAAGCCCAATCGTTAGACGAGGCCGCCAGTGACAATAGCGACCTCAGTTACACCAAGTGGTTTGCAATTATACAATACCCTCTATAATCTGCCAAGTGTAGGAGTACAATGTGTTGGTTACTATGAAGAGGCTGCTATTCTCAACAGGGGCGTATCTGAGTTTCAGAGGGCCCTAAGCAAGTTTTAAAATGAGGCCTTTTGTAAATTTACAAAATAAAAAATTAGAATTATTTAAATTCAAACAAACTTTGAGCCTGGAGGACAAACTACTTAAATGAAATCAAATATATATATATATATATATATATATATATATAGGGGTCGGTTCGGGTGAGAACCAACCCTGGGGTGAGAACCTAAGGGCCTATCCCAGCCATTCATCTGTGTAATCTTAACGGTCAAGATTTTTTAAAATTAAACAATAAGATTAATTAATTTTTGCATTAAGATGTCAATCCCTTTAATTAAGGGATGGGGACCGCATAATAAAAGGAATAATTATAAATTGTCTTTTTTTGTGTGCGACGGTTAAGGCAATTTTAAACAAACTGGAGAGAGAAATAATTTATTCCCGTAAAATATTGGAGAAGATTTTGTTTTCCAAATTAATAGCAACTGCAGAATCATTCACCATTTATTTTCTTACAGTTACTGTTTATTACAGTTGCTATTTATAATTATTACAGTTGCTATTTACGCGGTCATAACAAAATAGCAACTGCTGTATAATTATTACAGTTGCTATTTTGTTTTGAGTTTCTATGCAGTTGCTATTTTTGAATTGAAAACATTTATTCCCAAATTAATAGCAACTGCAGAATCATTCACCATTTCGTTCCATACAGTTACTGTTTATTACAGTTGCTATTTATAATTATTACAGTTGCTGCTTAAGTGGTCAGGTATTGCTGTATAATTATTTCAGTTGCTATTTATAGTTATTACAGTTGCTATTTATAGTTATTACAGTTGCTATTTATAGTTATTACAGATGCAGTTACTGTTTATTACAGTTACTATTTATAATTATTACAGTTGCTGTTTAAGTTCGAAATAAACAACATAAGTTTCTCTGTAGTTGCTATGCAGTTGCTAATTAATTGCTATGCAGTTGCTATTTACTTGAAATATTGAGTTTCTAATTAATTGCTATGCAGTTGCTATGCAATTGCTAATTAATTGCTATGCAGTTGCTATTTTGATTTGAGTTTCTATGCAGTTGCTATTTTTGAATTGAAAATATTTATTCCCAAATTAATAGCAACTGCAGAATCATTCACCATTTCGTTCCATACAGTTACTGTTTATTACAGTTGCTATTTATAATTATTAAAGTTGATGTTTAAGTGGTCAGGTATTGCTGTATAATTATTTCAGTTGCTATTTATAGTTATTACAGTTGCTATTTATAGTTATTACAGTTGCTATTTATAGTTATTACAGATGCAGTTACTGTTTATTACAGTTACTATTTATAATTATTACAGTTGCTGTTTAAGTTCGAAATAAACAACATAAGTTTCTCTGTAGTTGCTATGCAGTTGCTATGCAGTTACTAATTAATTGCTATGCAGTTGCTATTTACTTGAAATATTGAGTTTCTAATTAATTGCTATGCAGTTGCTATGCAATTGCTAATTAATTGCTATGCAGTTGCTATTTTGATTTGAGTTTCTATACAGTTGCTATTTTTGAATTGAAAATATTTATTCCCAAATTAATAGCAACTGCAGAATCATTCACCATTTCGTTCCATACAGTTACTGTTTATTACAGTTGCTATGTATAATTATTTCAGTTGCTATTTATAGTTATTACAGTTGCTATTTATAGTTATTACAGTTGCTATTTAAAATTAAAGTAATGATGATGTAGGTTTGTAAATATCAAAAATATTCTTATTGTGGAATACAATTTGCAGTCATAATGATCATGAAAATAAATAAACCAATCACAACGTGTAAAATTGAGTTTCAAGGGCCAAGATTTCTTAATTATGTTCAAAATGAGTCTATATCGATTCTGCAGTTACTATCAATTGCTATTAATTATTACGCGGTCCCCATCCTTAATTAAAGAGATTGACATCTTAATGCAGAAATTAATTAATCTTATTGTTTAATTTTAAAAAATCTTGACCGTTAAGATTACACAGATGAATGGCTAGGATAGGCTCTTAGGTTCTCACCCCAGGGAATGGTTCTCACCTGAACCTTTCTCTCTCTCTCTATATATATATATATCCTTCCAAAAAAAAAAATTAATTGATAATGTACGCATTTTCCATAAACTGTATCATGGCAAAAATTTACTCTGACAAACTCTAACAATAAAAACGAAATACATAATCTCAACTATTTTAAAAAGTCTTACTTGCTACATTTAAATCTTTAACATTGCATAAAGAATCCATGTTCACCAAAGCAAGCTCATTGTTTGCATTCAAAATTTGCCTACAAAATAAAACACACAAAAAAATATTACTTAAATATGACTTTTCTCACATTTTTAGAAGCAACATTAATAATGTAATTATTTCTTTACATAATTTCAACAGTAAATTAATAACTCAACAGTACAATTAATTTAAATTTTTTAATAAATAATTGTATTTATTTAATAACTCAACTCTAAAGTTACCTAGCACTAAAAAATGTAAACTAGGTAATTGAAAAATGAAATACCTAGCACTGAATAATTGCATTAATTTCTCCAATTGTATTAATTTTATCTCAACCAGTGGTGATAACTGAAAAATGAAAATAAAAACAAGAAGAGAAGACGTAGCGAATTTAAAATTACCTAACGGGCGACGACGGGCAACGCGCAACGCGGCGATGATGATGCGCGACGCGGCGACGGGCGCGGGCGGCGCTGCGAGATGGATTCCGATTGAGTAATTTCTATTTTTTTGCTCTGGTAGTTGTCCACTGTCTAGATTAAGAAGATTTCAATAATCAAGAATCATGATGAAGAACATACTACAGTATAATGCAAAAGATGAAAAGAAAAGTTGGAACTTGGGAGTTGATTGAGATGGAGAGAAATCAGGAGAATCAAGATTCAAGAATGTAAAACGTCCAATAAGGGAACTTGGGAGTTGATTGAGATGGAGAGAAATCAGGAGAAATCATGGAGCAACGGTTGGGTTTCGATTCTTTTTTTTTTTTTTTAAATAACAGCGAATAATTTTTTTTAAATGGGGCCCTAAAAGATTTGGGGGCCCAAAGCAGCCGGGGCCCTAAAAGATTTGGGGGCCCAAAGCAGCCGCTTGGGCTGCTTGGGCCCAGATCCGCCATTGATTCCCAATAGCGGCCGCTGCTGACGTGGCACTGGCTAGTCAAAAATGCTAATAGTTCGGGAAGTGGCCTAAAATCGCAAATAGTTTCAAAAAGTGGCCTAATACTGCAAAAAATTCAAAAAAGAACAGATGTACCCCTACAAAATAAGCTAATATCATATACATATACCTCACAAATCAATATTATAATATTTGACCCTAACAATATATGCCTTAGATGTATATATCTCTCATGTTAGAAGACATCTACAATGGGAGAAATATTATGTTTTCTTTTAAAAAAATTGAATAGGGAATTGCTCAGATAGTCTTCTTTCTATTTTGGCTAAATTTGAAAAAACTCCCTTAAACTATGGCCTTTGTGCAGAAAACCTCTCTGACCTTTTTTTAATGCAGAAATGATGAATTTTTATATACACTTAAGCAACATGCATAAAACATTGATAACAACCTAAGTCATGTCTCTATAGAGCTAGATCTTAATCATGTTACAAAAGTACTTTAATATAAAATCTTAAATCATGAAACTATGGATCTTTGCTAAATCAAAAGAAGAACAACATTAAAAGCGAAAGCACTAACCTGAAACCATTGATGGAGATTGCGCAGAGGGTTTGGATCTTCCTATATGATACGCACTTCTATGAGAGGTCGTCTCTCTTTTCTTTTCTGTTGATGGGATGACAGATGGAATAAGAAGATACATATATATAGGGAACCATAACTGTAACTCCCTATTCCAGTTGTACGTATTTTATTATGTGAATTTTTGTACTTCAATCTTTAGACCAATTTTATTTTTCTCTTTGGACTCTTTATCTAAAGCCAAAATACTTTTCTGATCAATTCTATAAATTTGTGATTTTTCGACCGGAGTTTAAATACAAATTTTAAACTCTGATTAATAATAATCTAATCCTAACCCACTCCCGCTAATCACTCACTCAAAGCCAAACCACCCTGCCTAATTCTACGCCTAACTTTCTCATTTTTCTCCTACTCTACTCTGCCTGCACCACCCTACTACTCCTAATCCCATCTTCCGTCAACCCCCTATTCTGTAATCATGTTATATTTTTCTACACTAATTCCTCCATCCGTCTTTCTATATATATTTTATATACATACATCCACTCATTTGCAGCCAACCTTTTCTCACTTCCTCATTATATTTCCACATACAAAGAAACAACTCCTACTCATACAACTATTACTACACATATATATTATTATATATCCCTAATTATACACATGCATGCACAATTACTTCATGACTCCATATACAACCAGCCAACTCTCTCTCCCTCTCTCCTTGTTTAAATCTATATATATGCATACACACACACACATGCATACCACATCTACCACTCATCTCTACGTCTCCTTCTTCCTTTTTCCTCTGCCTTCTTCAAATTCGAGAACTCAAGCCAACACCCGAGCTCCACTTTATCCTCCACCTTCGAGCCGATGACTGCGCTTCTACGGTCCCGTGAACCCCGAAAAACAACCCGAACTCACTCCATCTCCACAGGCCATGTCATCTCCTCGTTGTTGTTGTCGCTCATCGCCGTCGCTCACTGTTGCTATCGTTGCTCACTCGTTGTCGTCCTGCTGCCATTCTTGCCGCCATTTTGTCACCGTCCGTTACCGACGTCGCTTCTTCTTTCCGTGGTTAATACCACCACCGTAATTGTCACGTTATAAGGCAAGTATCTTGTACACTCTTTTTGTTCTCGTACAAATATTTTCTTTGGACTCGTGGTAAGTATTCTAGTTATTATCATGTTTTATTGTCAAATTCTGTTCTAGTCACTTGTTCCATGCTATATCAACTCAAGAGTGAACCGTTAACACATTTCGAACCGTGTTATCGAATATCGAATATTCAACCTTACTATCTCTAAATTTCTTGACCTTGCACTAAGAATTCGACCATGTTCCCGATACTAGATTAAAGATTTTCTACGTGAAAATCGTAGCCCATCGAGTCCCGAATCTAGAATATCTTACGGTTTCTCAATCCGATGTATAGATTGTGAGATATCACGATTTTAGTACTGTCATATCGTGAATTTCTGAACCTGCACGGGATCACTAACTGGACTCTTGTACTGAGAATTTGACCATGTTCCCGACACTGGATCGAAAAACTTTCTACATAAAAATCATAGTCCTTCGAGTCTAGATATTCAGAACATCTTACAGTTTCTCAATCCGATGTGTAGATTGTGAGATATCGCAATTCTAGTACTGTGACTCTGAATTTCCAGAATGCGCACGAAATATCGAAACTAGCAAAGAACGAATTTGTACGCATAACTACTGTCTCTAAAATGTATCGTGTGAATATGCGTTGGAACCAGAAGAGTCTTCTTTCTAGAATCTCTGACGGAATCGGATTTGCTTTTCTGTAGCAACAAAAAAGTGAATTTGAATGCAGATATGTCAAGTTGTCAAAAAATACATCTCTACGTTTTTGCATATAAACCCGTTATTTTTCATATTTAATAAACTGGGTGTATTATTGTTCTTGTAATAATAACTTGTATAGATATAATAGGTTGATATAATGCATTTTATACCTCTTGATAATTCTATAATAACTACTCTCCATACATGTACTCGTTTTACGTCTCATATTTATGATTACTGCCCTTGATATTTTCCTTGATTAAACTGTCTTGATTACACCATTTCACTAGTCGTACCAATTGCATGTTCATAATTAATTATAAAAGAATAATAAGCCGGGGTTATAAGGGTACGACTTAATAGTGGACAATATAGGGGAGTATACTCGGAAGGGGGCCCGTGTTTTCCGAAATAGTGATTCTTGATTTTTGATTATATAATTCTCGATTACATGATTCATAATTACATGTCTTGATACTATCATTGGAAGATCCGAGTACATAATCCTATAGAATTCACTACTTAAGTCTAAACGTCACATGATTGATATGCACCGAACTTGTGGTATGGGACACAGGATTGCGTGCATTTGATAAGTTAATAAAACAGATAAACTCGAGATTTCCACTAAACATGATTCTTGATTATATGATTCATGATTACATGACTCTTGATTCTTGATCACATGATTCTCGATTACAGACTCTTCATTACATGACTCTCGATACTTGATTATATGATTATCGATTAACTGAGCCTAGGTTATTAGTTGATTATACTTGAAGTCTTGAATACACTAGTTACAGTTATTACTTACATGATTATATTGTCCCAGTTCCTTACTGACTTCCATATTGTATTTTTACTTCTACTTCTTGTTTTTTCCATGTTATATCTTGTTATATTACTCTTTTTATTGCTTGTTGCTACTTGCTGCCCGAAGCTTGCTCTAACGGGTACTTTTTTATTTTTCTTTGAGTTAATAATTATACAGGTACTGATGGACCCGACGAGCAAACTCTCTAGACGATCGTAGCTGCTTTCTTACTACTTCATGTTGTTTTTATTTCAGTCGCTATTTTATCTAGTTGTTATAGCGAACTGCTTATCGTACTATTTTAATTCTGGCACCTTGTATTCCCGGGCATCTTGACCCGATGTTGATGTATTATCCAGATGATAGGTATTCTATTTTCAGCTCATGTGATCATTATATTTGCTTGTGTTAATGTGTTATAAATATCTTGTTGAGCTTATAATTGTACACCTTATGAATGATGTATATCATTCGCTGGGCCTCAGTTGCGTGCCTGTATTTCCGTATAGTGGGAAGCGGGGCGTGACAATAACCCTAATGGATAATTATTGATTTTCAATTTTGCCCATCACAAGAAATTTACTTTACGGTTTCTACACGTAATACATCACACTTTAAATTATATGCTTTTAACCCATTACTTAATCTTGATTAGATCACTTTAATTTCGGTTAGACTTTAGAATAGCAATTATACAGTTAATCACATATGTGACTCCACATAGATTATTTTCCGACAATCTCTCACTTGGGCCACATATGCTACACCTTATAAATATACATACTTTATGAGCTCAAAATTTTGCTATCATAACCAAAAGTATAGCCAAACAATCTTGTCCATTAATCATGTAAATATAGGATCAAAGCAATTTTCGTTATATTTATCGTAACTAAATTCATCAATGGTCACATATATCAACATAATCATACGACATAGATCAAGTGTGAATGTGTAGCATGGAAATTTCATGCAATGTGATCTATATACATGCCTATTTTCAACTAGTCCTCTTAGAACTTAAGTGAGGTCAGAATCAAAACATGGCAAAAGAGTGAGAAAACTAAATACTTTATTTCTGATTAGAAAATAGCCAAATGTATAAATTCTCACACAAAACATAAAGTAAATAAAATACAAACTCCTACTAAATCATGATATCCTCAAATAATACTACACTCATATTAGTAGTGTGCTCATGAAAGACCTTGGGTGGTAATCCCTTTGTGAGCGGATCCGCTATCATGGAGTTTGTACCAATATGCTTTATGGATATTTGTCCACTCTGCACTCTTTCTTTCACAACTAGGAACTTTATGTCAATATGTTTCGACTTTGTTGAGCTCCTGTTGTTGTTGGAATACATTACTGCTGACTTATTGTCACAAAATAACTTGAGTTGTCTTTCTACATTCTCCAAAATGCGCAGTCCAGTGATAAAGTTTCACAGCCATATTCCATGATTTGATGCCTCATAGCATGCTACATACTCTGCTGCCATAGTGGAAGAAGCTACAAGTGTCTGTTTGATACTTTTCCAGGATATAGCTCCTCCAGCTAACAGGTAAATAAAGCCTGATGTAGACTTTCTGCTATCTTGGCACCCAGCGAAATTAGAATCAGAATATCCTACGACCTCCAAATGATCTGATTTCCT
Source organism: Hemerocallis citrina (assembly GCA_017893485.1). Taxonomy (NCBI): domain Eukaryota; kingdom Viridiplantae; phylum Streptophyta; class Magnoliopsida; order Asparagales; family Asphodelaceae; genus Hemerocallis; species Hemerocallis citrina. The sequence continues at coordinate 676,443 of JACEHZ010000572.1, forward strand.
ATATGTGAGCATGTAATCTTTTATTCTCTGAAGATACCTCATAACCCTCTTGACTGCTATCCAATGGTCCATACCAGATTTGCTTAAATACCTGCCTAACATTCCAACAATGTACACAATATCTGGACGCATACATACTTGAGCATACATTAGACTCCCAACAGCTGATGCATAGGGGATCTTTTGTATTTCCTGAATTTCATGGTTACTTTTAGGGCACTGATTGAGACTAAATTTGTCTCCTTTAGCAACAGGGGTATCCCCTAGTCTATAATCTTGCATGCCAAATCTTTTGAGTACTTTATCGATGTATCCCTTTTGTGATGATCCAAGAATACCTCGAGAAAGTTCTCGATGTATCTGAATTCCTAATACAAAAGGGGTATCCCCAAGATCCTTCATCTCAAAATGATTGGACAAAAACCTTTTAGTTTCGTGCAATAAATCTATATCATTAGTGGCAAGCAATATGTCATCGACATATAGAACTAGGAGTATATGCTTACTCCCACTGAACTTGTGATACACACAATCATCAACTATATTCATCTTACAACCAAATGAGATAATTACTTGATGAAACTTGTGGTACCATTGACGGGAAGCCTGCTTTGAGTCCATAGATGGATTTTGTCAATTTGCAAACCAAATTCTTTGGATCTCCCAACACAAAGTTTTCTGGTTGCACCATATAAATTGTCTCATTAATGTCGCCATTGAGAAACGTCGTCTTGACATCCATCTAATATAGCTCAAGATCAAGATGAGCAACAATTGTCATAATTTTCCTCAATAAGTCTTTCGATGAAACTAGAGAGAAAGTCTCTATAAAATCGATGACTTCTTTCTGAGTATAGCCTTTAGCTACAAGACCTGCTTTATACCTCTCCACATTACCATTTGCATCCCTCTTGGTCTTAAATATCCATTTACAACCAATTGATTTTGCACCTTCTGGTAATGGGACAAGTTCCCAAACTTTGTTGTCTTGCTTAGACTTATACTCTTCATTCATGGCATTCATCCACTTTTTTGAGTTACAACCTTTCATGGCCTGATGAAATGTGATTGGATCATCTTCCATCATTCCATTGTCATCCTCATGTTCTTGGAAAAATACAATATAATCATCCGAAATAGCATTCCTCATTTCTCTCGTGGATCTCCTTAATGGCACTAGTTCTTAAGGTTGTTGAGTTTGTTCTTCTGGAACAGCTACCTCATTTTGAATGGGATTTTGTTCAACATTGTCTTGTTGAGGTTCCGGATTCACTTCTTAATCAATAATTGGTGTGGGAACCTAAATATTGTCAAAAGTGATAGTAGGAATTGGGTTTGTAATTGAATCCAATTCCTCCTCAAAAGCAATGTCCCTAACCTTATTTCTCCCCCCAAACTCAACTTCCTCAAAAAATGATGCATTCCCGTCTCAAAAATATTCCTAAGTGTGGGATCATAAAACTTATAGCCCATAGATCATTCAGAATAACCAATAAAGTAGTTGCTCACTGTTTTGGAGTCCAATTTCTTTTCATGTGGCATGTAAGGCTTTGCCTCAACTAGACAACCCCAAATGTGAACGTGCTTTAGACTAGGCTTTTGACCTGTCCAAAGCTCATAAGGTATTTTTGCAGCTGCTTTAGTTGGTACTCTATTGAGAATGTAAGCGGCTATCTTTAATGCTTCTCCCCAGAGGGACTAAGGTAAGGTGGAATGAGCAGTCATACTCCTTACCATATCCTTAAGAGGCTTATTTCGTCTTTCAGCAACACCATTCATGCTAGGTGATCCTGGCATGGTGTACTGTGGGACAATACCGTATTTCTCTAGGAATTTAGCAAACGGTCCTGGACGTTGTTCACCTGAGCCATCATATCTACCGTAGTACTCACCACCACGATCAGATCTGACAATTTTAATCTTTTTGTTGAGTTGATTCTCAACTTCAGCTTTATAAGCTTTGAATACGTCCAGAGACTGATTTTTCATGAATGAGATATAGGTATCCATAACGTGAGCAGTCGTCTATGAATTATATAAAATATTGTTGACCATTCCAAGATGCCGAAAGGAATGACCCAAAAATATCTGTATGAATCAATTCTAAGACGCATGAAGATCTATTGGCGCCTAATCTTTTAATTTTGGTCTGTTTTCCCTTTATGCAGTCTACACAGACATCAAAGTCTGTGAAGTCCAGGGACTCCAAAATGCCATCAGACACAAGACGCTCAACTCTACCTTTTAAGATATGACCTAAGCGCTTATGCCATAATGACGTCGAATTTTCTTTATTTAATTTATGTTTAGTACCACGTGACTCTACATGCAAGGTTTTATTATAGGATGCAATTGTTTCAAGAAAATAAAGGTTGTCATAAGTATTCAAATAACCAGTTCCAACAACATTCGAATTTAAAGACAAACTAAACTGATTGTTTCCAAATGAACAATAATAACCAAATTTGTCCAGCAAAGAAATAGAAATTAAATTTCGTCTAAAAGAAGGAATAAAAAAAGTGTCTTTCACATCCAAATAAAAACCAGTTCCTAATAACAACCTAAAATGTCCACCTACTTCCACTTCTACCGATTTTCCATCGCCCACAAAGATGTGTCTTTCACCATCATTTGGCTTTCGACAGCTCAGACAACCCTACATAGAAACACTTATGTAAGTAGTTGCACCAGAATCTATCCACCAAGTATTTCTAGGTACTGAAGATAAATTAACTTCAGAACAGACCTAAGTAAGAAACATAACTTTCTTTGCAAGTCATGCGTGATATTTAGTACATTCCTTCTTCACATGTCCAGGCTTGTTACAAAAGAAACAACTCTCTGTATCCTTATGTTGTTTCTTTTGATCTGGACCCTTAGCTTTTTCATTCTCAGATTTCCTTTTCTTACCCTTATCCTTAGAGGCATTGGACAAATGAGCACTTTTAGTGTTATCTTGTTTCAACATTTCTTCCTCTTGCACACAGTGAGAAATGAGTTCATTTAGAGTCCATTTTTTCCTTTTGACAATTGTAACTGATCTTAAATTGATTGAACTATGCAGGAAGCGATACGAAAACCATAAGCACAAGCAAGTCCTCAGGAATTCAAGCTTGAGTGCCTTAAGTCTTGAAACAATATGATACATTTTCATAATGTACTCCCTTACATTTCCTCGACCCTTATACTTCATAGACATCAAAGAAGTCAGAAGTATCGTCATTTCAACCTTATCATTTTTAGCAAAACGTTTCTCAATTTGATCGAGGAAATCTTTGGCCTTATAAATCCCATCAGGTTCTGTGCCCCTAAAGGCTTCTGGAATGCTGTGTTTTATAATCATTAGACTCATGCGATTTGAACGATCCCACCTCTCAAATTCTCTTTTATCATTAGGAGTGCTTTCCGCAGTGAGAGGTGGAGGTTGTTCTTCCCCTCAATGCATGGTCTAATTTCATACAGCCAAGAGTTATTAGTAAATTCCCTTTCCAATCCTTGAAATTTGTCCCATTAAGCATGGGAATAGAATTGATGTTAGTAGTTATTGAGGCAGTAAAAAATACACTAGCTAAATATAGAACAAAAACAAATAAAATAAGCTCACATGAGAATCCATATGAAAACAATAAATTCAAACAATGGTTAATCTCATCTCAAGATACCAGGCACAACATTAATATCAAGTCTTTGGACAGTAACATTAACTGTAAGCGGTACTTTTGTTGTAGCAATCAAATATTGACAATAAATCCTGTCAAATAATAAGTCATTCTTTGGATGACATATTGTTCACATGAAATATACCTTATAATTGTCACATATTTATTACCACAGATGTGTATGAAATTCGGCTAAATATCAACTTTCCTTCGGGTCAGTTAATAGACGCATGAATTACAAACACACAGTCATCTTGATATTTTAAATAAATTAATCTATACAAAAGAGGTCACTTTGGAAACATTCTGTTTCAATTAATCTATTCAAAATATTAGACATTCATAAGAAAATCCAAAACCAAAATTTAAATTTAATTGTTTACCAAAAAAAATTTCTTTTCCTTAACACTTTGTAAAGGTAGAGATTTATTGTAACTTGTTCATCTTCACAGTAAGAAAGGACTCACACAGACAATCATCCAAAAAAGAGTAAATGAGGACAATGATATATATACAAGGGAGGATGACTACACATACATGAGTTTTTACCCCAAACGTACATTATAAATGCATTGAGACCTACTTCTCACTAAAAGACAATGTTTTAATCTTGTGTTTTAGTAAGAATTGGGCCCCAATACATTTATAATGTATATTTGGGATAAAAACTTATGTATGTCTAACATTTTGCTATATAAGGTGAAGGTGATAAATAGAATGATTTAAGTATTTACAGATATGCTTTGGCAATTGATGTCATTCATTAAATAAAATCATTGTCATGAGCATTAATAAATAACTAACTGAAGTTTAATTCTGAAGGATTCTGCCAACCGTAAGGTTCATTCAATAATTTGGTCAAGAGTTAAGAAAGAAGTAAACTAAAATAATTAATCGATTAAGAAATCAACCTCCATGGATTTGCAGCAAGTGACAGTAGAACTCGAACAGTAATCTAAACTAATTAATCGATTATGATACGCACTTCTATGAGAGGTCGTCTCTTTTTTCTTTTCTGTTGATGGGATGACAGATGAAATAAGAATATACGTATATATAGGGGACCATAATCCTAATGGATAATTATTTATTTTCAATTTTGCCCATCACAGAATTAAAATTTTACTTTACAGTTTCTACACGTAATACATCTCTTTAAATTATATGCTTTTATCCCATTACTTAATCTTGATTAGATCACTTTAATTTGGGTTAGACTTTAGAATAGAAATTATATATTTAATCACATATGTGAGCCCACATAGATTATTTTCCGACAAGAAAACCTCCCTGAACTATTGTTGCAAAAAACTCACCCCGCCAACGTGAAACTTCTGCTAAAGTTTAGGGAGGTTTTTGATAATAATGCGAAAGATAGATGATGTTTTAAGAAACAACTTGCAAAGATGAATAAGGTTATCTGATACAAGTAAAAAAGTAAGATGTGGTTTTTTGAAATACTTCAGGATTTTTTTTGCAACAACCATGCTTGAGGAGGATTTTCTACATTTAAAAAAGGTAAGGGGGGGTTTCTGCATAAAGACCATAGTTCAAGGGTTTTTTTCTTTTTTTTTCTTTTCTTTTTTTTTCCTCTTCAAATTTAGCTTTCTCTTTCCTTCAACTAGACCAAGATGAGCCAAGAATAGATCCATATCAAATTGATCTAATCCAAATATGCAATAAAGATAGACTAGGGGCACTAAAAGTTAGATGTGTGGTAAGAATGATGGCCTACGAAGTAAAGTGTCTAGCATTAATCGATACAGGGTCTACAAACTGTATTATAAATAAAGATATAATCCCAAAACAATACATAGTAAAAGCCTCGAAACTTGTAGTAGCCCAACAAATGGATGGAAAAGTTTTTACGTATGATGATCTGTTAATCCCAAATAGTAAAATTAGATTTGAAACCAACAGTGGAGAAAGTATAGAATACACATTACCTAAAGAATCCACATGGGTTCGACAACTTGATCTAAGCAATGATTTAATTTTGGGATTAAGCTTCTTATTAAAGGATAAAGGTAGTATGCTAATAAGTAAAGATTACTTGCAGTTACAGAAACATACAATCTTTACACCAGTTTATACACATGATGAACCAACCATGATAAGAGAACTAGAAAATCCTAAAGACGAAAAAGAATGTAATTGTCCTCATGAAAGGCAGTGTGAGTTACATAACGTAATTCCAAATGACGATTACAATACTCATGACATAAATAAAGAGTATGAGATAGAAGTCCACACAGACTTTATGAATCTAGAACATCTTTATTACACCATCATAAGTGAACAAGATGTTGAACAATTAATATCAAAAATAGAGAAATTAGGAATAATGGGTGAAGAAGTACTAAAGTATTGGGATAAAGATAAGGTGATATGTAAGCTAGATATTATAAACCATGAATATAAGGTTAGAACAGCAAAAATAAATGCCACAAACCAAGACATAGATGATTTTAAAATGCATATTACAGAATTCTTAAAATTAGGCGTTAACAGAAGATCTGAAAGTCCCCATAGATCTGCTGCTTTTATTGTTAGAAAACACAGTGAAATAGCTAGAGGAAAAAGTCAAATGGTAATAAATTACAAAAGATTAAATGACAACACCAGAGATGATGCATATGATATTCCAGACAAAACCAGATTAATAAATCAAATACAAGGATGTAACATCTTTAGTAAATTTGATTTAAAATCCGAATTTTAGCAAATTAAGATGCATCTTGAAAGTATAGAATGGACAGCATTTACATGTCCCGAAGGACATTTTGAATGGCTCGTCATGCCTTTTGGCCTTAAGAATGCACCATCTGTTTTTCAAATAAAGATGGATGACATTTTTCTAAAACACAAAAAATTTGCTGTTGTTTATATAGATGATATCCTAGTTTTTAGTAAAACAAGGCAAGAACACAGAGGTCATTTGTAGATTATTATTTCAGAATTTATTAATCATGGTATCATAATTAGTAAAACAAAGATGCAGCTGTATATACCACAAATTGAATTTTTAGGAGCCATTATTGGGCAGGGTAAAATTAAACTACAACCCCATATTGCCCAAAAAAGCTTTAGCTTTATCAGACAAATTAGAAGAATTAAAACAGCTCCAGCAATTTTTAGGGTTGGTCAATTATGCAAGACCATTTATAAAAAATTTAGGCAAAATCGCAGGACCCTTATATGCAAAAACTTCCCAGAAAGGACAAAGATACTTCAACCAAGAAGATGTCAAACTAGTCCAACAAATTAAGAACTTGATTAAAGAACTTCCAGAATTAGCTTTACCATTAGATTCAGACTATCTAATTCTAGAATCAGATGGTTGCAATACAGGTTGGGGCGCAACTTTGATTGCTAAACCAAATAAGTATTTTGATAAAAATTTAGAAAAACTTTGCCGCTATGCTAGTGGTAAATATAAAGAAAAAGGTAACATTAGCAGTATTGATGCAGAATTATTAGCCATCTCTTATGCTTTAGATAGTTTTGAACTATTTATTATTTCAAAAGAAGAAATAATTGTTCGAACAGACTGTGAACCCATAATTTCTTTGCATTCAAAAATGGCTTTAGAACAAAAACGTAACTCTCGACGGCGTTGGCTTAATTTCTTAGATCAGTGCCTTCACCTTAGCACCCATATCACTTTTGAACACATCAAAGGCAGTACTAATATCTTACCAGATACTCTTAGCCGCCTGCTCCATCAGCATGGACAAGTGGACATAGGAGATATAGGTACATCTTTTGACTTACTTAATGTAGATGAGCATCCACAAACTTATAATGTAACCCAAGAAGACCTAGTATTGACAGAAGTCATTGCCTTCTTAGAACATTGAACAGAAAATGAATTCATTTCTGTAATTTGTTGGATCCTGTAGGCAAGACAAGAAACACTAGAGGGGGGGGGGGGGTGAATAGTGTTTTATAAAAAATTAAAAAACGGAATTGAGAATTTCTTCTGTTCAGTCAACTTGAAGGGATAAACCAGTCGACTGAAGAGACAAAAGAAAAGTATTTTAAAGAAGTCTGAGAAGTCGACTTAGAGATGAGACAGTCGACTTGTCACAAAAATTACTCAGAGTAGTATGAGTCTGACCAGTCGACTTATAGGAGTACACAGTCGACTGTCCAGACAAGTTTCACGGTAAAAATATAAACTGAGAGAATTGAAATGCAAGTAGAGAGATACAACCACAAAGTGCACACAATGTATCCTGGTTCGGTCCTCCCGACCTACATCCAGTCCCCAAGCAACCCACTTGAGATTTTCCACTATTCTTGAAAAAATTACAAGAATACCCTACGGCGTTTAGACAACAACCTTATCCAACCCGTAGTCCTTTCTCTCAACCAGAGAAAGCAACCCACTCTTCCACCAAGAGTGATAAACCTGACTCTACAACCTAGAGCCCTACTCTCCAACTGAGAGGACCACTCTCACAACCGAGAGTGAAAAGAAAACAATAAAATGTTACAGTCAACCTATAGCCTTGTTTTGTGATTGTGATTTTTGTTCGTGGCTAAATGGTTGACTTCTAAATTCAGTACAAAACGAATTCAATATTATGCTGGACTGAAGACATAGAACCAAGACTTAAGTGAGTTTTGAAAGCTTTTCTCTTGAATGCACAATACTTAGATTTTTCTCAAAAACATGCTTGGAACTTTTTAAAGATGATTCTTAGGCTATATTTATAGACTAGAATACCTGGCCTTTAGAAGCAGTTACTCATAACCGTTTAATCAACGGATAAATAACGGATAAAAGTTTTAAATTAGAAATCCAGCTTTTGAAATCAGAAAACTGTTGAAATCACTTGAACAGTCGACTAGGTTGCCTCTATGAGTCGACTGATCAGAGTTTGAATAAGATCAGGCAGTTTTGTACAGACTCAGTCGACTGGTTCTAAAGAGCAGTCGACTGGTACTCAACAGTTGATCTAGTTCAAGCTATTTCGACCTTTGGATTTGTAAACACACAGTTATAAAAAGTTATATGTGTGTGACAAGGCTGTACATCATTCTAAGACTCAATTAAAGAAGGAATTACATTGTTTACAAGACACACAAATAGATAACATAGAAGCTTTGGTCTTGACTTGAGTCTTGAATCTTGAGTGAAGCTTTTAGCCTTTGTCTTTATCTGGAGCTGTGCTTGATCATTTGTTCAGCTTTAGAATATTGTGACTTGCTTGATCAATTAGCTTTGAGGCCTTTGTGTATCATATATCATGACTTTGGATACAACCTACAATTATATATAGCATAGCACAGACACATTTTGCATTTTGTTGTAATCATCAAAATCAAGAATCAACATTCTCCCCCTTTTTTATGATGACAACACAATAGCTGAAATAACAGAAGATAGAAAAATACAAACATTTATATGCTCCCCCTATCAAAATACCTCATGCATATATTTTCACAAAACTAGAGGCATGCATAAATTATCACAAAAATTAACAATAGAGATTAATAAAATTAACAATAGAGATTAATACTAGAGTTCTCTCCCCCTTTGTCATCAACAAAAAAGACAAAAAATGGGAAGAAAGAATATTTCACTTAAACAAAATAACACACAAACAAAATTAATTCATAACAATTGAGTCTTTAAAAACTAGTACAAAATACCAAAATACTAAAGTGCAACAAGAAAATAAAAAATAGTAAAGAAAAGTAAAAACTCATCTGTCTTCGTCGTCGTCATCTTCGTCAGTTTGAGAGGGAGGAGGAAATTGAGAAGTGAACAGATGAGTCAGATGGGAAATTTGGGATTCAAGAGCATCTTGACGATCCATGAGATAGTTAACAGCATTATAAATACTGCGTGGATCATCAAAATCAGCTCGGGGGCGAGAAGAACTAGAAGCTGAAGATGGTCGAGCTGAAGTGGCTAAGGAACTTGGGTTTGAGGGGAAGTCCTAGTGGTAGACCTAGGTGGAGAACCAAGAAGCTTCATGCGTGCTAAACTTGCACGATCAAAGCATTCATAGTGCTTGACAACATTTGTCTCTGAGTCGAGATCGACATCGTAAGCACAGAAAACATGGGTAAGTAAGGCACCAAAAGGAAGAAAAGTGGAATGAGACTTATGAAGTCTAGGAAAGATGATACGGCCCCAATTGAGATTTATTTTACCAAAAATTGCATAGACAGCTTGTTGTAATTCAATGGAATACTGATCATAACTCCCTATTTTAGGGATAATATTATATGACAGTATCCGTGCAACAAGTTTTGCAATAGGGGTAATTGATTTATTAGTCATAGGGGGTCCATGTTTGGGCAAATAGATTTTAGATAAGATGGATGCATCATCCATCACGATTTCTCCTAAATCAAGTCCTTCATCATCTATACCCATAATCAGATTAATTCTCTCGGATGTGAGTTTCATCTTCTTATGTTTGACAGAAGAGTAGATTATTACTTCACCATCATCCGATTGAACCACCCTCATATTTGTATAAAATAAATAAATAAGTTGAGGGTAATAATGGGGTTGATTTTCTAAGGACAAGAAATCATAAAGACTACAATGTTGGAATAGAGACACAAGGTTAAATCTATAAAGATCATTAAAATTAACAAATCTACCCGGAAAAATAACCATGGTACAAATGATAAACCATTTTCTATAAGATCGGGGCTTCTAAGATATTGAGTGTAGTCCTTAGAACCCTCATCAACATGAGAGGTTTTTGATCTTTTGGGTGCCATAATATAAAAGTGGAGGTGAATGAAAGTATACCAACAGGAAATGCAAAGAATCAATCAGCAAGGGAACAAGAAATCGACTAGAAAGCATGAGATCTTCTCAAGCCAGCAGCAACACAAGGAGTTGACTTCTTCTCTTTTCTGCTTTGCTCTTCTTGTTCTCCAGATCTGGGTAAAAATTTTGGGGTAAAAGTGAAAAGAAGGGAGGTAGGGTTTTAGGGTTTTAACTAGAGGGTAACGGCTGAGATCAAAGATAGAATCAAATCAACAGCCGAGAATGGTCAAGGGCGAGTCAAAAGATGAATAGACATCTCAAAAACTGTGCGCGATTCGATTTGGAAGACAGAATGAGTTGCGACAGTCGACTGTTCTTAATATGCAGTCGACTTGGTCAAGAGAAAAAGAAATACATATATAATTATCACAACTGGTCAGTCGACTGTCCATAGAAGAAAAAATTTAGAGAAAACAAAATGTGGAAGTCGGCTGAACAATATGTGTAAGTCGACTTACAAAAAGAAAATTCAACAAATATCAAGAAAATCACAAATCCCTAGTTCTCTTCTTAAAGTTATAAAGGTGTCTTCTTTAAGGGGTTTGGTAAAGATATCAGCTACTTGTTTATCAGTAGAGATAAAGTCTAAAGAAATGTCTCCTTCTAAAACATGATCACGTAGAAAATGATGTCGAATATCAATATGTTTCGTACGTGAATGTTGAACCGAATTTTTAGATAAGTTAATGGCCCTGGTATTATCACACATTATTGAAGGTCTTTCAAAAGAAATACCATAATCTAATAGGATTTGTTTCATCCATAAAATTTGGGCACAAGCCAAACTTGCAGCGATATATTCAGCTTCTGTAGTAGATAGGGATACCGAATTTTGCTTCTTACTGCACCAAGAGACTAGTGAATGTCCCAAAAAGTGACATGTCCCACTAGTGCTCTTGCAGTCAGTTTTACTACCGGCAAAATCAGCATCACTATACGACAAAAGTTGAAAATTATCGGTGCGTGGATAGAATAAACCATAATCAGACGTGCCTTTAATATATCTTAAAATTCGTTTCACAGCTTTCAAATGAGATTCTTTCGGACTTGACTGATATCTAGCACACAAACATGCACTGAACATAATGTCTGGTCTACTAGCAGTTATATATAAGAGTGAGCCTATCATACCTCGATAGAGTTTCTGATCGACACTCTTACCTAATATATCTTTGTCAAGGATAGTGGTAGTAGCCACAAGTGTGGCCTTACTACTTGTGCTATCCATGTTAAAACGTTTGAGTAATTCCTTTGCATATTTTTCTTGATTAATGAATATGCCATTTTGTGACTGCTTAATTTGTAGTCCAATGAAATAATTGAGTTCACCCATGTGGCTCATCTCAAACTCGTTTTTCATGGTGTTAGCAAACTCTTGACATAGATTGCTATTAGTAAAACCAAAAATTATATCGTCAACATATATTTGTATGATTAAAATATCATTCTTAATTCTCCTAATAAATAAAGTAGTATCCACTTTACCTATTTCAAAACCTGTTTCTAAAAGAAAAATCTTCAGTCGATCATACCGAGCACGAGGTGCTTGTTTAAGACCGTATAAAGCCTTTTTCAATTTAAAAACATGGTTTGGGAATTGTTCATGTTCAAAACATGGTGGTTGTTTAACATAAACATCTTCCTTTATAAACCCATTAAGGAATGCACTTTTAACATCCATTTGAAAAAGTGTAAAATTTATAAAACAAGCAAAAGATAGTAAGATACGAATTGATTCTAATCTAGCAACAGGAGCATATGTTTCATCAAAATCTATACCTTCTTCTTGATTATATCTGTTACCGCTGATTTCGGTGTGGGGGTAAACAGATAGAACTTGTAAGTCCGAGAAAAACCTGAACAGTTGACTCAGCCTTCTTGCTCCTACCGCGACCTACAAGGAAGTGCGAAACACTGGGGTTGATTCTGGCGACGCACCCTCCGACGCTCTTGTCAGTAATCAGAAGAGATTAAGAAAGAGCTTAAAGTGGTGAAAAAATGATTAACCTGGTCATGGTGGTAGAGGGGTGATATTTATAGTCGCTAGGGGAGCCGTTTAAGGATATGATCTCCTGTGTAACAGCTGGGAGCAAAATCCTCAGTCTGTTTTAGGAAATCTTTCCTTGATTCCCGGTGAGAGCAAATCAGGGTTATTGACTTGGCCAAATCATGGATCCTGATTGGTCTCTTATTGGTTTGGGTTCGTCTCGGGTCGGAACCCGTACCCAATAGGTATGGATCCATTCGTAGGTTATTGGATCTGCGAGAAGGAGATTCAGTACCTGCTTTGGATCCGCTTGTATGTAAAATTACCTTTTTACCCCTGAGCTTCGAGATTCGTGCCCGATCTGGACGGTTCCGATTTAACCCCATTTTTAGCCATATCACGAGCCCCCCACTCCTAAAGACTGAGCGTGATCAGCCTTTGAGGAGTAGTTTGACTGTTTTGGTGGCTAGCGGAGTTGTATCGGAGTCCATGTGGAGGACTTAGGATCTTGAAGGGGGTAGTGAGGTAACTTTTTGATGCCATGTGCTGTTTCCTAGCCATATCGAGTATTTGGCGTCTTTCATCTATTTTTTCGGGCTATTTATTTAATTTTGCGATGTGTTTACTAATCATTCGGGGGCCTTAACATTACTTTCTAGGCAATAATTGTTCGTTCGGGGGCTCAAAAATGTACCCCCGAATTTTTAATTATTTTCCAGATTTTTTTAGTTAAATTTCCCGAATTTTTAGCAATTTTTCGCAATTTTTTAATAAATAAAGCGATTTAAATAGATAAAAAATGATTTTTAATACTGATTTATGGCGTGGCATAATCTGGACCTCTGAACATAATCGAGCGTGATTTTTTGAGAGATCGGACGGTCTCCATAGCTCGGCGTCTTTTTTCTCCGTTTACGAGCTCGGAATGGCACTTGCTCGGCTGCCGACCGGAGACTAGGGGGTTCGGCGTTCCGAGCGACGTGGCGCAATCTGAGCCATCGGATGGCGGCGCGTTTCCCAAGAAAATGCTATCTTGTCTTTTAGCGCACGTGGCGCAATCTGGACCGTTCATCATTAGAAGCACGAATTTCTGAGAGATCCAACGGTCGTAGTAGCTCGGTGTCTTTTTTCTCCGTTTACGAGCTCGGAATGACACTTGCTCGGCTGCCGACCGGAGGCTAGGGGGTTCGGCGTTCCGAGCGACGTGGCGCAGTCTGAGCCATTAGATGACGACGCGCATCTCGAGACGAGCACATTTCTCAAGAAAATACTATCTTGTCGTTTAGTGTCCTCGGCGAGATCTGGGCCGTCTGATTGAGATCATGCACGAAAGTTGAGGAGAAAGTGTGTTTTCTCCGTTTGCGAACTCGGAAAGGCACTTGCTCGGAATCCGTCCGAAGACAGGGGGTCTCGGCAGGACGAGCGACGTGGCGCAGTCTGAGCCATTGGATGACGACGCGCATCTCGAGACGGGCACATTTCTCAAGAAAACACTATCTTGTCGTTTAGTGTCCTCGACGAGGTCTGGACTGCCTGATTGAGATCATGCGCGAAAGTTGAGGAGAAAGTGTGTTTTCTCCGTTGGCGAGCTCGGAAAGGCACTTGCTCGGAATCCGACCGGAGACAGGGGGTTTCGGGAGGACGAGCGACGTGGCGCAATCCGTCTCGCGACGATCCTGTTCCCAATGACATTAATGGTGCTCCGGGGTTTGTGCGGCGTTCCACCTTCTCCAAGTCATTAAGGATAACTCCTTCAATTAATTCGTGGCATTTCAACTTCCGAGGGTCATAATGGCTGGTTCTTGGAGGTTAGGCTATAAGTACCACATTCCCCTTGTCATTTTCAGTCGTAGCAATGTTGAGTTTTAGAACTCGGTGGTATTTGCCTTGGGCGACTTCTCCTTCGGGGTTCGGAGGGGTGGTCGCTCCTTTGCCTTTTTCTTCTCTCGTTCCCGACGGCCCCAAAGTGGATGTCAGGAGCGGGGGAGAATAAGGCAAGAGTGGTGACGACCATAGTCCGGACCCGAGGGATGAGTTACCGCGGAAGGACGAGTGGTCGTTCCTCCACTAAGATCTTCTGCCTACTCTGGCTGCTCCGCAGGGGGTGCCAGGGTCGGCGGAGACCTTGGTGGAAGAGGTGATAATCCTTGTCCGAATCCGAGGGGGTGAGTTTGTCGGAAGGACGAGCGGTCGTTCTTCCACCATGATCTTCTCCGGACTCTGACTGCCCCGTCGTGGGTACCAGCGTCGGGGGAGATCATGGCTCGGACTTCCGGAAGAAATGAAGGGCGTTCCGGGCAAGTTGTTTGCAACTGTGAAGGTTCTGTTGCCAGACCAGGCCGAACCTTCGCAGTTACAATCAACTGGCTCGGAATGGTGCGCTTCTCCCGATCCCTGAGTGTTGATCTGCTTTCGACCGGGGCCCGTGGGTTGGCGGAATACCGACCGAGACCCGGGACCTGGGGGGTGCTCGCCGAGGGCGGTGCCTTAAAACTTTGAATCAAAATTTTTCCTGTTTCCTCTAGACATAGGTGGGGCGTCCGAGGGTTCAATCGTCCGAGCGACGTTGTGCAACCCGAGCCGTTGGATGATGGGGCGCATCTCAAGACAGGCACATTTCTCCAGAAAACACTATCTTGTCGTCTAGCGTTCTCGGTGAGATCTGGGCCGTCTGATCAAGATTTTACGCGAAGTTTGAAGAGAAAGTGAGTTTTCTCCGTTTGCAGGCTCGGGAAGTTACTTGCTCGGAGGCCGACCGGAGTCTGTGCAATTTGGCTCGGATTGCATGCGGCTCGGATTCAGATCCCACTGCGCCGAGCTGGTTGACTTGGTGAGGAAGGTAGTTGTGTTGGGCCTTCGCGACATTTCGAGAGCAGCCCAAAAGTCGCACTTATTCATTTAGAAGTCCAAGGGACGTTCCATTTTTACTATAAATCTTCACCCCCCCTTAGACCAAGTCTCATTTTTTACTTTTACTTTCTCTCTTCAGTTTTTACTTTGCCTTCGAAGTTTTCAGCTCTCTGGTGACGTTGCTAGCTGTCACAGTAGCGTTCCTTGTCTCCGGCGAATTTTCCGACCGTACCTATCACTTCAAGGTCAGTCTCTTTCCCTTCTCTTTTAGAAAAAATGGTTAAGATCACGGATGAGACCCCCGCCTCGGAGCAAGCCATTGGCCGAGGGGATAAAGGGAAGGAGGTAGTGGAGCCGAGCGATCAGAATGTCGTTCATCCGGACAGAGAGGGCGAAGTGGCCGAGCTGCCGAAAGAGGTTGCGGCGGTGTCCCGGGAAGGGAAGGCCGTGGTCACGATCGTGGAAATGCCGAAGACGGCGGGAGCGTTCGGTCGGCAGCCTATTTCTCTGTCGAGCGTGGGAGGCGTACGGGACTACGCCGAGGACACCTTGGAGAGAGTGACCCAAGGCATGGCTAAGTTGGTGGAAGAGAACGAGCCGAGGGAGCTGACCGAGGTGGACCATACCATCTCGTCTCTCACCGAGGGTGACCTTCACCTGATCCGAGAGGGCTTCCGGATCCCTGCCGACTATGGTCTGCTCCTCCCCGGGCCGGGTTTCCGAGCCAACACAAAGTCCTCGTCGGACGTGTGCGTCTTTCCGGTCGACTCCCTTATTGCCGGACTCCGCTTTCCCCTCCACCCGTTCGTGGTTGACGTTCTGACATGGTACGGTCTGAGCCCCGCCCAGCTGATGCCGAACACATGGAGGCACGTCATGGCGTTCGTCCTCCGATGCCAAGAGGTCGGCGGTAAGCCGAGTATGTTCCTCTTTCGGAGTCTCTACCGACCCTGTCAGCCAAGGCGAGACGAACAGAGGTTCTATCTTATGCCCCGGACGGGCGTGAAGCTGATCGAGAATCCGGACTCGATCAAACATTGGAAGGAGAAGTACTTCCTCATCCGAGCTCCGGCGCCGTGGGTGATACCGACGGTTTGGGCAAAGGAGGGTCTGCCCAAGCGGACCAAGAAGGAGGCGGCGCTGAGTGATGAGGAGGCGGAGGTTCAGAAGAAGCTCCTCGCCCTGCCAGCGCTGAGCTGGAAAGAAATTACCGAGGAGGATCTGTTCCGTGGGGGTCTCAGTCCGATCGACCCTAGTATGCTTCTGGTATTTATACTCTTTGTTTAGAGTTCATGAAAATTTTTCTAAGTTTTTTCATTCGGCTTTTGCAGAGACGATGAAGCTGGATTACAAAGCTCTAGTGGCGAAGGGCCGGTCGAAGCAGGAGGCGAAGAAGAAGAGGCCTTCGGCAGGGCCTCAGGACAGCCGAGCCCCAAAGAAGCCTTCGGTCGAGAAGACTGTCGACCAACCGAAGGTCGCGGTCCTCGAGCAGGGGGAGATCAGGGTTCTCGACCCCGCTGCTTCGAGGTACCGACTCCGACCCCGAAGGTGGATGCTCCCGGTTCGTCGAGCGGTACGTTCGGCGTGAAGGAGGTGCTGTCCCTCCAAGTTCCACCCCTTACTACCGATGCGGAGAAGATCCTGACCGAGCATCACAAGCAGATCTTCGTGCCCGACTGGCAGGTGTTGAACGTCGACGGCTTCCTGGGGGACGGCAACATCTGCATGGAGGTGGTGAGGCACCTGCCGACCCCAAAGGACAGAGCGACCTTGAAGGCCGGGCAAGCAGGGGACGCCGTGATGCAGATCGCTCGGAATACTATGTCGGTAAGTAGGCTGAGCTCTCCCTTATCAAAATTTTTCTAAGTCTTTGGGCTCGGATTTTAATCCGCTGTTCTTTTTCAGACCCTCTGCCACTTTAATTTCCTGGTCGAGGAGTTTGCGAACAAGGAGCAGGAGAAGGAGTGGGAGAGGGCGGAGCGCGTCAGGGCCACACAGCGGCTTGATGCCGAGCAGCTCCTCTCGACGAAGAGGGCTGCCGAAGTGGCGGGGTGGGAGAAGCAGCTGGCCGATGCCATTCAGCTGTCGAAGGACACGGCGGCCAAGCTTGAGGCGTTGGAGAAAGAGGCAGCCGAGCTGAAGGGGGAGCTGGCCAACGCTCGGTCGGAAGCGGAGAAGGCTCGGAAGAGGGCTGAGAGGATCAAGGCTAAGCACCTGAAGAAGGTGAAGAAGGTGAGGAAGGCCGTGCAGGAGGAGGCCACGCAGCACATGCTCCAGAACATGGAGGATGCCTACGGTCGAGCCCTGCTCCACGTGGCCGCCAAGAACTCGGGCTTCGACACGTCCTCCTACCATTTTTACGACCCCGTAGAAGGGGAGGAGGGGGTCACCAAGGGGCTGCTCGGCCCCGAGGGAGAGACGGAACCCGTCGAAGGCCCAGGGGAGACCAAAGCCGAGGGCGAGGAGGAGGATGACTCCGGGGAGGAGAGTTGGAGCGAAGGCAGAGGCGAGGGCGATGGCGAGGACAAGACCGGGGGGTCGACGGACCCGAACGGCAAAAAGGTCGACCCCTGACTCGGTTGTCTTTTTTAGTCTTTTTTCTTTTGTAAGCCTAACTGTGGACTGGCCACCGCTTGTGTAAAACTTTTCTCCTTGGTTTTGAATGGAAACATTTTGTTTGGCCAAAATTTGTCCAAGTGTTGAGTCTCGGATTTGTGTGTGACTAGTTGTAGATGTTTCCGTGTATTGTCCCCTCGTACTCATCTCCGCTTTTCAGGTGAAGTTCGGTCCGATCACGGAGGTTTCGTACCTCCGTAAGGAGTTGGTCAAGATGAAGCGAGAGCTGTCATCGAGCCATGATAAGCGCTTTCACTTATTTTTGGAACTGGGGGAGGTAAAGACGCTGGCCAGGGCGAAGTGTTGCGAGTTGGCGCAGCTACGAAAGCGACCCCCGGTCTCTGCTCTTGAGGGCGAGGTCGAGCGGCTCCGTAGAGAGCTCACCGCCGCCGAGCAGAAGAATGGCGAGCTTTCGGCCGAGGTCCAACACATGGAATTAGCGGGGAAAGAACGCTCGGCGGCGGAAGAGAAGCTGACTTCGAAGCTGGAGAAGGCGTTGGCCGAGCACATGAGGCTATGGCCGAAGTCGACAGGCTCAAAAGGATCACGATAGATAGGGGGATCGAAGTCACCCACTTCCGACGGCTCGCGACCGATAGTGCCAACGTCTCTGGCTCGTCGAGGCCTTCTCGTCCGAAGAAGTTGGCGAAGGACGGCGCTCTGAGAGACAGAATCATTGAACTGGAGGAAGAGGTCGCGTCGCTCAAGCCTGTGCCGGAGAGGGCTAACGTCCGCAGTACGTCATGTACTCGTGAAGAGAGCGAGAGAGGGATTTTCTTTTACGAACTCGCGACACGTTCGCCTATGACCGGACGAAGTCCAGCCGACGCTCAGAGCAGTGTGGCCGTCTCGTCGAGTGGGGCCTCGGTCGGCGCCGCAGTTAGGGCCAGCAGCGAAGGGGGTCGCGCTTCGTTGGTTTAGGATCAAGCTCGGAGGGCAGGCCTCGTCGTCCTCGCGTTTCCTTAAACCGAAGCGTTCCCCTTCCGAAGAGGACCTGATCATGTCGCTTCATGTCCCTTCTGATTTGTTGTAAAATGTTGTTGTAGGGTCGGTCTCGTTGTATGTAGAATTAATATGTCTGAATATGAATCCGGATTTGTGATTTGGAAAAATTTTAAGTGTTGGGCCTCGGCGATGTTTTGAAGTCTTGCTATTTGTTTTTTCCCCTTTTTTCAGCTCGAGGCGGCCGACCCATATGCTGATCTCCACGGCTCGGATGGCGACTCTGAATCCGAGGCCACTTCTGGGACGGCGGCTTTGAGTCCTAGGAGTGTCGAGCTGGAGTTACGCCGAGCTGAGAGTGAGCGGGCCCACCTCTTGTCCGTCCTCAACCTACGGGAAACCGAGATCCAACGCCTGGAGAACAGGATCGCCGAGTTGACCCCTGCAGAAGGGGACGAAGATTCGCAAACCGCTTTCAGCAACGCTCTTCGGGTCAAGTGTATTCGGCACAACCAGTCGAAGATTATAGCCGAGCGGGACGATTTGCTCTCGGAGATTCGACACTTGCAGACCGTGGTAGCGAAGCTCCGGGACGATGCAGGGGAGCTACCAGCCGAGGAGGACGAACGGTCGGCCGATCAGTCTAGTGAAGATATTTCCATATGAGGGCCAAGTGTAGTAGGTCGGTGGCGTGTATTTTGTTTGCAAACACTTTGTAACCATGGAAAAGATGTGTTTCGTATTACAGCCTGGCTGTTTAATAAAATATCTTTCGTTGCTCTGCACTTTTGTCTTGCTTATAACTGTGTTGGTCGCGCCGAGATCCTCGAACCGAGCGTGTTAGTTCCGTCGGCGAGAGTGTTGAACCGAACGGGGTACCTATGAGTACAGTATTTCGTCGCTTAGCGACTCTGACAAGGTACGGCACGAATCCCTAGGCGGCTCAGTTCCCAAGAAAGTGCTATCTTGTCGTCTAGCGTAGGTGGCACGATCTGAGCCGTAGATTGTAGGCACGAATCTCGAGGCGGCTCAGTTCCCAAGAAAACGTTATCTTGTCGTTTAGTGCAGGTGGCAAGATCTGAGCCGTCTGATTGGGATCATGCACGAAAGTTGAGGAGAAAGTGACTTTTCCCCGTTTGCGAGCTCGGGAAGGCACTTGCTCGGTAGCCGACCAGAGGCGTAGGGCTTCGGGCTTCGGCTATTAGGTAGGAGAGCTCGGATTATGTGGCCGGACGTAGCTTCGGTGTCCCTCCCCTGACGGAGCAGAGGGGCGGACCATTCCCGGTTTGCCGCGAAGCAAGCTTGGGGGGACTGGGAGCTAAGTGTTGGACTCCGGGCGTTGTAGTCCAATGGTTGTGGGAGCAATTCCGAACGGCGATCTACCCCTGGCTCGCTCGGAGGCGAGTCGAGGAGGTAAAGTCGAGCCGAGTGTTGGACTCCGAACCATCGGTGTAGTTCAACAGTTGTGGGAGCAATTTCCGAACGGCGATCTACCCCTGGCTCGCTCGAAGGCGAGCCAAGGAAGTAAAGTCGAGCCGAGTGTTGGACTCCGAACCATCGGTGTAGTTCAACGGTTGTGGGAGCAATTCCGAACGGCGATCTACCCATGGCTCGCTCGGAGGCGAGCTGAGGAGGTAAAGTCGAGCCGAGTGTTGGACTCCGAACCATCGGTGTAGTTCAATGGTTGTGGGAGCAATTCCGAATGGCGATCTACCCCTGGCTCGCTCGGAGGCGAGCCAAGGAGGTAAAGTCGAGCCGAGTGTTGGACTCCGAGCCGTCGGTTTAATTCAACGGTTGTGGGAGCAGTTCCGAACGACGGTCTACCCCTGGCTCGCTCGGAGGCAAGCCGAGGAGGTAAAGTCGAGCCGAACGTGGACTCCGAACCATTGGTTGAAATCTCAGTTTAAACAAGCAGTTGATAAGAGGGGAGAGAAGCATGCGAATTCAAAAACACGAAAGAGCTTTCTTTATTAATAATCGACGGCGAACCATTTTACATAGTACAATTTATGAAAATAGGTTACAAGTCGGAGGACTGGAATGGCTCGATATCCTATGATACTTAGAGCGGCGCCGGAGCGCTTTCTTGGTATTTTAGGAGGTGGTCGGCATTCCAGGTCCTCGGAAGCTCTCTGCCCTCTAGGTCTTCAAGACGATATGTTCCGGGCCGAACTACCCTCGTGATCCTGTACGGCCCTTCCCAGTTCGGAGCCAGCTTGCTCTTCTGACTGGGGAAGGATATGACCAGCTTTCTCAAGACCAAATCTCCTTGCTTAAGGTTGGCGGGTCGGACCTTTTTGTTGTACGCTAGTTCAACCCTTCTTCGGTAAATCTGCTGCCGAATTGACGCCCTTTCCCTCAGCTCATCTATCAGGTCCAAGTCTGCTCTGAGGTCCCTGGCATTCTGTGCTTCGTCATAGGCTGTGAGCCGAGGGGAAGGTATTCCGACCTCGAGAGGTATCACGGCCTCGGACCCATAGGTGAGGTTGAAAGGGGACTCGCCTGTGGGGGTCCGCTTGCTCGTGCAGTAGTTCCATAGGACGTTGGGGAGTTGGTCGACCCATAAGCCCTTGGAACTTTTGTCTAGCCTTTTCTTGATGCCTGCGAGGATCTGCCGGTTAGCATTTTCTGCCTGTCCGTTCGACTGAGGGTGGGAGACGGACGAGAAGCGCTGCTGGATGGCCAGGTCGTCACATAGAGCTCGGAATGCTGCGCCAGTGAACTGAGTCCCGTTGTCCGTCACGAGGACGCGGGGGATGCCTAACCTACAAATGATACTCTTCCAGAAGAACTGTACCACCTTGTTCTCGGTTATTGTGGCGAGGGGCTCGGCCTCGACCCACTTTGAGAAGTAGTCGATGGCAACGACCAAGAACTTGAACTGGCCCGGAGCCGGAGGAAAGGGCCCTAGTAAATCCATCCCTCACATTGCAAAGGGGATGGGACTTGATAGGGAGGCGAGGTTGGCCTCAGGTAGGCATCGAATGCTGGAGTGTCTCTGACAAGAGCTGCATTGCCGGACGTGTCGCTCGGCGTCTTGAAGGAGGGTCGGCCAGAAGTACCCATAATTCAAAGCTTTCCAGGCCAAGGACCTAAATCCTGAGTGTGCCCCTCCGATGCCTTCGTGGAGCTCTTGTAGGGCATATTCGGCCTGATCCGGAGAGAGGCACCTTAGGTACGGTCGGCCGTCTATTTGAGAGAAAGAGCGTTTGTATAGGATGCCCTCGATCAAGACATACCGCTCGGCCCGGGTTCTGACTCGGCGAGCCTCTTTGGGGT
Source organism: Hemerocallis citrina (assembly GCA_017893485.1). Classification (NCBI taxonomy): domain Eukaryota; kingdom Viridiplantae; phylum Streptophyta; class Magnoliopsida; order Asparagales; family Asphodelaceae; genus Hemerocallis; species Hemerocallis citrina. Next base: position 698,578 of record JACEHZ010000572.1, read on the forward strand.
CTTCGGGCAGGAGCCCGTCCCTTAGGAATTCCACTAAAGGCTTCATCCAATTATCTTGTAACATGACCGGCAACGATTCCGCCGAGCCAGGTGTCTCATCTTCGATGCTCGGCTTAGAGAGGACTTCGATCAGTACGGTCTGCTCGAGACCTTGCAGTGAGGACGAGGCCAACTTGGAGAGGGCATCGGCCTGTGAGTTCTCTTCACGAGGGACCCGCTGGATGAGCACCTCCTCGAACTGGCCCATAAGGTCCCGAACCCTAGCAAGGTACTTCGCCATCCGCTCATCTCGAGCCTCGTACTCGCCCAAGACTTGGTTCACGACAAGCTGGGAATCGCTGTGGATTCGGAGGCGCTGCGCCCCAGCACTTCGTGCAAGTCCGAGACCAGCGATGAGTGCTTCGTACTCCGCCTCGTTGTTCGAGGCCTTGAAGTTCATACGGATCGCGTACTGGAGGACGAAGTTGTCAAGGCCGTTCAGAATGATGCCAGCGCCGCTTCCTTCATTACAAGAGGATCCGTCCATGAAGACTGTCCAAATGGGGGGTCCATTCGGAATGTGTTCGACCTCAGGGATAGTGGACTCCACGATGAAGTCGGCGAGCGCCTGTGCCTTAATCGCTGTCCGAGGCTGGTAAGTGATGTCATGCTGGCTCAGCTCTATGGACCACTTCATCAGCCGGCCCGAGATCTCAGGCTTGTAGAGGATCTGCTTTAGGGGTTGGTCAGTGAGGATGACGATCGAGTGGGACTGAAAGTAGGGCCGAAGCTTCCTCGCCGCTGTGACTAGGGCGTAGGCCATCTTCTCTATCTTCGGATAGCGGAGCTCGGCGTCCCGAAGCACCTTGCTCACGTAGTAGATAGGCCTTTGGGTTCGATCCTCCTCTCTCACCAAGACAACGCTCAAGGTCTGCTCGGAAGCAGCCAAGTAGACGAAAAGGGTCTCGCCCGGGACCGGTTTGCTGAGCAGAGGGGGGTTCACCAAGTATGCCTTCAACTGGTCGAACGATTCCTGTTGTGGTTGGCCCCATTCAAAACCCTTAGCCCCCCTGAGTGCTTTGAAGAAGGGGAGGCACTTTTCCCCCGACTTCGAGAGGAACCGACCGATAGCAGCGAGCCGACCAGTGAGCTTCTGCACCTCCTTGATGTTCCGAGGCGGGGCCATGTCTAGTATGGCCTTAATCTTCTCGGGATTAGCTTCGATTCCTCGTTGGCTTACCATGAAGCCGAGGAACTTTCCCGAAGAGACCCCGAATGCGCACTTGTTCGGGTTCAGCCGCATGTTGTGCCTTCTCAACATGCCGAAGGCCTCCTGGAGGTCGGCTACATGGTCCGTGCCACGGATGCTCTTGACGAGCATGTCATCAACGTACACCTCCATGTTGCGGCCGATCTGGCTCTGGAAGTCCTTGTTGACGAGGCGCTGGTAGGTGGCGCCCGCGTTCTTCAAACCGAACGGCATGACCCGGTAGCAGTAGAGTCCTTGGTCGGTGACGAAGGAGGCCTTCGGAATGTCCGGAGGGAACATTCGGATTTGATTGTACCCCGAGAAGGCGTCCATGAAGCTGAGGAGCTCATGGCCCGAGGTAGCGTCAATAAGAGTGTCGATGTTCGGGAGAGGGAATGGATCCTTCGGACACGCCTTGTTCAGGTCGGTGAAGTCAATGCATATCCTCCACGAACCATTGGACTTCTTGACCATTACAACATTCGACAGCCACTCGGGGTAATTTACCTTCTGTATAAACTTGGCCTTCAGCAGTTTATCCACCTCCTCCTTGATGGCCTGCTGTCGCTCGGGAGCGAACTTTTGCCTCTTCTGCTGAACCGGTTTGCACCCCGGTTCGACACTCAGGCGATGGACGAGCAGCTCCTCGAAAATGCCGGGCATGTCCGCGGCCGACCAGGCGAACAAGTCACGGTTATCCCGGATGCATTGAATCAGGTCCGAGCACAGTACGGTCGGCAAGGACTTGCTGATGAGGAACTTCCGGCTCGGGTCCTCGTCCGAGAAAAGCACTTCTTCTAACTTGTCCGCCGGCTCGGACGTTGGCCGAGCTTTCGGCTCGGGGATTTCTAGTGTCTCGAGCGAGAGCACTAGTCCCCCCGTGGAAGTCATGTAGCACTTCCGAGCTATTTCTTGGCTTCCCCTGACTTCCCCTACTCCCGACCGAGTGGGGAACTTCATTTTCAAATGGTACGCCGAGGGGACAGCTTCCAAGGCGGCTAGGCCAGGTTGGCCTAGGATGACATTATACGCCGCCGGGATGTCAACGACCATGAAGTCCATTGGCTCGGTCCGGGTAGTAGGGGCGCTTCCTGCGGTTACGTCTAGGGTTATCACCCCCTCGACAGTTATCGGGACCCCCGTGAACCCGTGGAGTGTGTAACCGGCCGGTTTGAGACGGTCCCGGGACAGCTGCAGGCCTCGGAAGGCCGAGAGGAAGAGAATATTGACCGAACTCCCATTGTCTACTAAAATCCTCTGCACCTTGAAGTTGGCCATGCGGAGGTCGATGACGAGGGCATCGCAGTGTGGGGTTCGGACCCCTTCGAGGTCGGCATCGGAGAAAGACACAGGGACGCCGAGACCTTTGGGGGGAGGGGCACTGTGAACCGAGTTGACCTCTCGGACGAAGGCCTTCCGGGAGGAATTAGAGGAGCCCCCCATGGGGCCTCCGTGGATCAGGTGCAGAATCCTTTCCTCCTCAAACTCGGGTGTCTCTTCGCGTCGCTCGGAACGCTTGTTAGCCCCCCGAGGCGGAGGGGAATTGCGGTCCGCCCGATCGTTACCCTTCACGAATTTGGCCAACTGCCCCCTCCGGATGAGGGCTTCGATCTCATCTCTCAAAGCCCGGCAGTCGTTCGTGTCGTGGCCGTGGCTCGATGGTAACGGCACCATTTATCTTTGTTCCTCCTCTTTGCCGGGGTGTGCATCCTCGGAGCTGGAGGGATGACCCCCTCCTTCTCCACTTCCATTAGGATGGTAGAGACGTTAGTGGTGAGGGGAGTGAACTTCTCGAACCTGGGGGGAGGGCGACGCTGATCGCCATTGTCCTTCTGAGCCTTCTTGGACCCCTCTTCCCCCGTCGCCTTCCTCTTCGACCCTGAGGAGGACCCCCCGAAGCTCGGAAGGGCTTCGGCCTCCTCTGCTCGGATATACTTCTCGCACCTCAGGAGGAGGTCGGCGAAGTCATGTGGGGGCTTCTTGGCTAGGGACGATCGGAGGTTGGCATTGAGGACGTTCAACTGGAACGCCACGGTCGCCACGGACTGGTCTAAGGAGGCGATAGACCTGACCTCTGCGGTGAATCTCTTCACATAGTCCCACAGCTTCTCCTCCCTTTCCTGTCGCAGGTTCAGTAGGGAGAGGCTTGTCTTCTCAGCTTGCCTGCTACTCACGAAGTGAGTTATGAACAGTGTTTCAAACTGCTCGAACGAGAAGATGGAGGAGGGGGCGAGTCTGGAATACCATTCCCGAGCCGACCCCCGGAGGGTGGCAGGGAAGGTCCTGTAGAGCACGGCGTCGGAAGCTTGATGGATCAGCATCAGGGTCTTTAAGCTTTCGACGTGGTCGACTGGGTCAGATTCCCCTGAATACGTTTCAAACTGCGGAGGTTTGAAACCCCTCGGTATGTGGGCCTCCATGATCGACCGCGAGAAAGGGGGTCTGCTGGGACGGACTGTTCCTGCTCGGGACTCCTCCTCTCTGTCCATGCGGCCAATACGCCTTTCCACCTCATGGAGACGGCGGATGAGGGCGTCGTCCCTCCGCTGGTAATCATATGACCCCCCAGACTCCTCTTCATAGGAAGGGGAGCGCGGACTGCGGCGCCGGTAGTCCTGGGATCGGCGAGGACTGTATTGCTGCTGCTGGCGGCCGGGAGCCGGGGAAGGACTTCGGGTTTCACGACGAGGACTGGGATCCCTCAGGGGCGTTGGAGCCCTCTGAGCATTTTGGACGTTCTGCCGAAGGTTGAGAGCCTGCAGAACAGTGTCTTGGAACTGTAGGAACTCGGCACGGGTGATGGGTGCGTCATTGTTCCTGCGATGATGCCGATCCGCGGGGGACTGTGGCCTCCTCCTTCGGCGCTCTGGAGATGCCGCTCGGCCTCTGCGGTCCGGAGACCTCCTACCGTCTCGGCGACGAGGGGACCGCTCACCCTGACGCTGGCGGGAGGCTCCCTCTCGGGCCCGCCTCTCGTCAAGGTGGGTGCGGAGGTCGTCATCTTTCTAGCAGTTCAGGAGCGTGTTGCGGAGGTCGGGGTGATGGGAAGCCATCGAATCCGAGGATCCGTTATGAACCGAGACATGGTCCTGATGGAGGGGCTGCTTCTGCTTCCGGCCGTTATGGCCGGAAGGGCCATTGTTAGGTTGCTGCTTGGGATGAGGAGGTGGGACCTGCTGGGCCGGTGGAGGGAGATCGGACTGTGGAATAGGATTGACAGGGACTTCCTCCGTAGGGTCGGCGGGATTGGCCACACGGTTCGACCCTCTAGATCTGACCTTCTTCGGAGGCATGGCTGCAGAGGACGACGAGGAAGAAGCTGAGGCTGTTCGTGTGGTTGTTCCCACAGACGGCGCCAATCTGTTACTGCTGATTTCGGTGTGGGGGTAAACAGATAGAACTTGTGAGTCCGAGAAAAACCTGAACAGTTGACTCAGCCTTCTTGCTCCTGCCGCGACCTGCAAGGAAGTGCGAAACACCGGAGTTGATTCCAGCGACGCACCCTCCAATGCTTTTGTCAGTAATCAGAAGAGATTAAGAAAGAGCTTAAAGTGGTGAAAAAGTGATTAACCTGGTCATGGTGGTAGAGGAGTGATATTTATAGTCACCAGGGGAGCCGTTTAAGGATCTGATCTCCTGTGTAACAGCCAGGAGCAAAATCCTCAGTCTGTTTTAGGAAATCTTTCCTTGATTCCCGGTGAGAGCAAATCAGGGTCATTGACTTGGCCAAATCATGGATCCTGATTTGTCTCTTATTGGTTTGGGTTCGTCTCGGGTCGGAACCCGTACCCAATAGGTGTGGATCCATTCGTGGGTTATTGGATCTGCGAGAAGGAGATTCAGTACCTGCTTTGGATCCGCTTGTATGTGAAATTATCTTTTTACCCCTGAGCTTCGAGATTCGTGCCCGATCTGGACGGTTCCGATTTAACCCCATTTTTAGCCATATCAATATCCTTGAGCAACTAGTCTAGCTTTGTTCCTAACAACTTGTCCTGATTCATCTAACTTATTCTTGAATACCCATTTAGTACCAATTATAGTATGATCAGGAGGTCGTGGAACTAAATCTCATACATCATTCCTTATGAATTGGTTTAACTCATCTTGCATGGCATTCATCCAAAATTCATTCTCACATGCTTCTTGTATAATTTTTGGTTCAAAATCGGACAAGAAAGCTGTGTGAGATATCATATTAACATGTGATCTCATCTGAATACCATGTGAAATGTCACTAATTATTAAGTCATGAGGATGATCTCTAACTTCAACAAAAGATTTTGGTAAAGTTGGAGACATCACAACAGGATCAGTCAACTTGACAAGTCCATCAGTCGACTGTTTCACATCAGTCGACTTGACTTCCTTATCGGTCGACTTATCTGCGAGACTAGTTTGTTCTAAAGATGTAATTACTTTATTTAAAGGTGATGAATTAGTTTCATCATCTTCAATTAAATTCGATGAAGGCAGTGATTCATCAAATGTAACATGCATGGATTCTTCAGTAGTCATTGTTGACTTGTTGAAGATTCTATATGCTTTACTCCTATTTGAGTACCCAACAAAGATACCCTCATTAGATCTAGGATCAAATTTATCTAAATTATCTTAAGTGTTCAGAATAAAACACTTATAACCAAATGTCTTAAAGTAAGAGACCTTAGGAATTTTATTTAAAAATAACTCATAACAAGTCTTCTTTAGCTTAGGCCTTATCAAAATTCTGTTTAAAACATAACAAGCTGTAGCAACAGCTTCAGCCCAAAAATACTTAGGTAAATTGCTTTCAACAAGTATAGTACGTGCACATTCTTGCAAAGTCCTATTCTTCCTTTCAATCACTCCATTTTGTGGTGAAGCTCTAGGAAATGCAAATGAATGAGTTATACCATTCTTGTTGCAATATTCTGCAAACGCTTCTTTTTCAAATTCTCCACCATGATCACTTCTAATAGTGACTATGGTTAGAGACTTTTAATTTTGAATTCGTTTACAAAAATTTGCAAATTCATCAAAAGTATCATTTTTATGTTTTAAAAAGAAAGTCCACGTGAATTGTGAAAAATCATCTACTAAAATAAATACATATCTACTTTTATTTAAAGAAGCAATTCTAGTAGGGCCAACAAAACCATATAAATTAATTCGAGCGGTCTACTAGTAGAAATTACTTCTTTTGTCTTAAAAGTAGATTTAATTTGTTTACCTAGTTGACATGCATCACATAACTTATCCTTTTTAAAGGATAGTCTTGGCAGCCCTTTAACTAGGTTGTACTTAGACAACTTAGAGAGATTTTTTATATTTACATGACCAAAACGTCTATGCCAAAGCCAAGAATCGTTATTAGAAGCTACTAAACAAAAATCATTTGAAAACACATTTGCATTCAAACATAACTCATAAATGTTGTTTTTCCTAAAACTTTGAAAAATAATGTTTTGCATAGTGGAATCATAAATTAAGCAAGCATCTTTTTCAAACACAAATTTATAACCTTTATCACACAGTTGACTAATACTTAACAAATTATGTTTAAGTCCACTAACTAATAAAACATTTTCTATAGAAGGGTTAGTGTCCTTACCGACCATGCCGATTCCTATGACTTTTCCACTATTGTTATTACCAAAAGTAATTGTTCCTCCATCAATGCTTTGTATGGTAGATAGGAGGTTGGCATGACCAGTCATATGCTTAGAACATCCGCTGTCAAGTATCCAACGATCTTTCTTTGGTACCTATAAAATATTTAATGTGAATATGGTACCCTTTTCATTGGGTCCAAAAGATATTAGTTTGTGGGAAACCAAACCCATGATGAGTTTGATTTTCCACCATAAGTAGGAATGAAATTATCAGAATTACATACATTCAGCATATATGAGTTTATATAAGCAATTCTATCTTTCGAACTCAAGTTGACCGGAACCCATACATGTTTGCTCTGTCCAGTCGACTTTATAACACCTTTAAGTCGACTTCTACTATATGTCAGTCGACTGGATGGTAATATAGGTCGACTTATATGAGGTTTTGGTCTTGTTGAATAAGACTGAGTACCTCTGGACAGGCGACTGGTGGATGGATACAGTCGACTTAACTGAACTTTAGATTTGCTTTTATCAATAGAACTTACAAACTTAGGCTTTTCAAAGAACTCATACAATTTATGTCTAACACTAGAAATAGAAATAGGTTTATTTATACTAGTGATCTTAGAAGAATTGTCTTTTTTAAGAGATTTTTTAAAACCAAGTCCAAATTTTTGATTAGATTTTACTTGATTTTGAAGAACATCATTTAAATTCTCTTTTTCTTTATTAAACTTAGATATGTTCTTGGATATCTCTTCATAATTCTTTTTCAGAGATTCAAGATCCATATCTAAACTTGAAATACGAGAATTTAAATATTTTACTTCTCTATCAAGGTTAAGATTCTCTTGAGAAAGTGTTTGATTAACTTTCTCTAAGTTCTTTACTCTAATCTTTTCCCTTTTTAGTTCTTAAAAAATTTCATTGAATGCATCAAGTAAATCATTTGAATCATACTCATTACTTACTTGATTCTGTGATGCCATGAAGCACACGTTTACAACCTCGTTGGTCTCATCAATTTCTTCTTCTGAAGAAGAATCGCTGTCATCCCAAGTTGCTTGATATGCCTTTTTGTTTTTGGAGAACTTGTTCTTTATATACTTATCCTTCTTGAAGTTGGATGTCTTTCCCTTAGACTTTGTGTTCTCTAGTAGACAATCCTTCTTCATATGGCCTGCTTTGTTACACCTGAAACAAGTTGGAGGATCATTAGAATCTTTAAATTTTGAATTAAACTTACCTTTCCTTAGGAATTTTTTGAATCTCCTTGTGAACATGGCAATCTCCTCCTCATATTCTTCTTCATCTTCGGAGTCTGACATGGCTTTGAATGCTAATGTTTTCTTCTTTGACTGTTATGGTTCGGCATCCTTCTTGTGTCCTTCAATTTGTACCTCATAAGCCATTAGATTTCCCACAAGATTCTCAAGAGAAAGTTGTGATAAATCATTGGCCTCTTCTATGGCAGTGGTCTTCTTTTCCCATTCGGGGGTAAGTGCACGAAGTACTTTTCTCACCATCTCTGCTTGAGTATATATCTTCCCAAGTGCCACAAGAGAGTTTGTAATGTCTGTAAATCTAGTAATCATCTCGGACACACTCTCATTCTCCTTCATGCAGAACATTTTAAACCTGTGAACAAGAACAGATATTTTAGATTCTTTCACTTTGTTCGTTCCTTCATGAGTTACCTCGAGTGTGTGCCAGATTTGATGTGCGGTTGTTGCATTCGAACACGGTTGAACTCCTCTTTTGTGAAAGCACAGAATAATGCATTCATTGCTTTTGCATTGTTCATTGTTTGGTTCTTCATGTCGTCGTTCCATTGTGCATATGGAATAGTAGGAGCGGTGTACTCTGTTTCCGTCATGTTCCATAATTCATAGTTGATGGATTGTAGGTAGATCTTCATTCTACACTTCCAATAATTGTAATTTGTTCCATCGAAGAGATGTGGCCTTTGTGTAGATTGGCCTTCATGGTACTGATTTGCATTTGAAGTAGTTGCCATTGCACTTAACCAGGCTCTGATACCAAGTGTTGGATCTTGTAGGCAAGGCAAGAAACACTAGAAGGGGGGTGAATAGTGTTTTATAAAAAATTAAAAAACGGAATTGAGAATTTCTTCTGTTCAGTCGACTTGAAGGGATAAACCAGTCGACTGAAGCGACAAAAGAAAAGTATTTTAAAGAAGTCTGAGAATTCAACTTAGAGATGAGACAGTCGACTTGTCACACAAATTACTCAGAGTAGTACGAGTCTGACCAGTCAACTTATAGGAGTACACAGTCGACTGTCCAGACAAGTTTCACAGTAAAAATATAAACTGAGAGAATTGAAATGCAAGTAGAGAGATACAACCACAGAGTGCACACGATGTATCCTGGTTCGGTCCTCCCGACCTACATCCAGTCTCCAAGCAACCCACTTGAGATTTTCCACTATTCTTGAAAAAGATTACAAGAATACCCTACGGCGTTTAGACAACAATTTTGTCCAACCCGTAGTCCTTTCTCTCAACCAGAGAAAGCAACCCACTCTTCCACCAAGAGTGATAAACCTGACTCTACAACCTAGAGCTCTACTCTCCAACTGAGAGGACCACTCTCACAACCGAGAGTGAAAAGAAAACAATAAAATGTTACAATCAACCTATAGCCTTGTTTTGTGATTGTGATTTTTGTTCGTGGCTAAATGGTTGACTTCTAAATTCAGTCCAAAACGAATTCAATATTATGCTGGACTGAAGACAGAGAACCAAGACTTAAGTGAGTTTTGAAAGCTTTTCTCTTGAATGCACTGTAGCGCCCCGAATTTCTAATGTAATAATTTAGAAAATACGTGGCACAATCCCAGCATCCACTTCAATGTAACAATATACACAACCAACACCACTAAAAATTTGAACTTTTATTACAACAAACTTTTACAAATCACAGCGGAATTCAAAACAACTCAAACAATATTTTCTGTCATTTACAACTCAAAATAATCTCAAAACTGCTTTTACAAATTTACACAAACTGTTTATGAATCATTTTATCTCAAAAGTTAACTTAAGCATCCAACCTCCAACTCTAAGCAACAACCTGCAACATGTGAGGCTAGAGATGATCCCTAACCCCCAAAACTAAGGGGTTAGCCATAAATGGTGTGAGTGACATAAAATAATCAACATAATTTAATTGTAAAACTTAAGGTCATCAACATGTACTAACCACAATGATAATGAATAAGGAATAACAAGGATGTAAAGCATGAAAACGTCATAGAATGAAAACAACAAGTGCATCTAGTCTAAAAGTCAAGTGTAGGAAAACTGGAAAACACATGCATAAAACCAAGTCAAGAAAACACACTTTCTATATGCGGACTCTCTAATGCATACTTGTCGAAGTGTATGCATCCCATTCTACATAGGTTCGGTGCAAGCCCTTAACGTCTCCACTTCAGATGGGTTCAATCCCCGCTATGCGACTATTCTTAACACGATGACTACTACGAGATAAAGATAAACTGTGAGAATTAGCCCATGCCTGATAATTCAGGAGATGGATCCCACATCTCAGGTATTTTACCTGGATAATTCAGGAGATCATCCCACATCTAGACATAGACACATCATCACAGGATTACCCTATGTGTGTCGCCTCGACCTTGATAATTCAGGAGTTCAATCCCGCATCTCAAGCAAACCACTTGGATAATTCAGGAGATATATCTCACATCTCAGGTAAATTACCTGGATAATTCAGGAGATAAATCCCACATCTCAAGATAGTTACTTGGATAATTCAGGAGATCAAATCTCTCATCTAAAGCCGTATTGAGGTGCATAACTCATGTTCCCGTTCATCATATCATCACTAGTGCCTGTCCTTATTATTTTTGGTTACTGAACAAATCTCCTAGAGTAGTGTACCCTACCGGCCTAAAAATTAGACTGAATAACTGAAAATGCCTCAATGGGCCTCAACAAAATAATTTAACAAATATCTCAACACCGGTATACTAGGGTCACGTACCTCTAGAGACTCAAACTCAAGAATCTAAACAAATTCCCACTAACAAGAGTGGCTCAACTGAATATCTTATGATCAAATACTGAACTGAATATGGTATAGACTGATTTATCTGAAACCAATCACTCGAAATAACACTAAAGATACAAAGAATCCTTCAGTACCAGTCGACTTATACTTTGGTAAGTCGACTGTCCAGAGAACGATACCCAAAATTTCACAAAATAGACCAAGTCATATCAGTCGACTTAAAAGAGAATCGGTCGACTGACCAGAAGGGACTGAACAAAATAATCTCTCAACAGACCAGTCGACTGACATCAGTCTAGGTCGACTGTCCAGAACAAATTTTACAAAGTAAAGACCTCAGGACACCAGTCGACTTATACTGTAGTAAGTCGACTGTCCAGAGGAGAATATCTATAATTTTTACGAAAATAAACTAAGTAACATAAGTTGACTTATAAGAGTCATAAGTTGACTTACTAACAATATAAGATGGCTTATAGAAACGTAAGGTGACTAACCAAAAACATAAGTAGACTTATAAAATTCATAAGTAGACTTATAAAAACATAAGTAGACTTATAAAAACATAAGTCGACTTAAAAGAGACATAAGTCGACTTATAAGAACATAAGTCGACTCATAAAAACATAAGTCGACTTACCAGAGAGAAATTAAAGAAATCTTTAAGAAAATATTCTAAGTGTCATTAGTCGACTTGCAAAGTCATAAGTCGACTTAAAATACAATATGAGTCGACTTAAAAGGTCATAAGTCGACTTACCAGAGAAAATCTAAGATAACTTTGAAAAATAACTTCTAAGTGTACCAGTCGACTGAAAAGGGATCTAAGTCGACTGTCCAGAGCGGATTTTCAAGAAAACTAAAGATACAGCAGCTGGGTCGTACCAATCGACTGATTAGTATACCAGTCGACTGTCGGCCTTCAGTCTGCAAGGTTTGGTTGTTCATGATAATCAAAATTAGGGTTTTCCAAAAGCAATTGTTGTTTACTAAAATAATTTGTATTTAGGTAAAATCGACAATCTCAAATAATCTCCATTATGGATACATTTCCTCAAATCAACCGTTATCTCAAAACTTAATTCTCATGTTCTAATCTCCTAATTCTTCCATTAGGATTTCTCAACACTAAATATCTATCACAACCATGATCAAAGTCTGATTTATAACCATGAGATCCAGATGTTCGTCATCCGATCTCAACATAATCAATTCTTAACATGCTTTCTAACAATATAATCTCATAATTCAAGATTTACTCAATATTCATGCGTTTCACAAACATGGTCCAAGCAATAACAATGGTTCATTCACATCACAATACAAGGATCATATCATTCATATAATGAAACAAAGCAAACGATGTCATTCACATAAATCAAAACAACCAATTTCATATCATTCGCAAAATCAAACAACAACACAAACAATGTCACTCACCTTTGATTTTTAGAAGTATCCATGAAAAGGTCTTCCTTTTACTAGATCCAAAAATCCTCCTCCCGATCACCAAGAAAATAATATTTTAATAAATCTGGAGTTGTGCAGCGAATGACGGCTGCACACCCTCTTTTATACAGGCCGGGATTGAAAGGAATTAGGGTTTTGAAGTACTTTTGCAAAATAGTCCTTTTTCAATTTATTACTTCACATATATAACCTTTCTTAGTCAAAATAAGTTAAATAAATCAAAACTAAATAAAATCTTTTTACCACTAAGTTTTCCAACAACCCAGCACGGTCCAGAGATAAGAAAATCCCGGATTTACACTCAGGGTGGCAATTTTGCACAAAAGCCCTCCCTTTTATAATATTTGCAAATACATCATAAGATATTCATAAAAATCCAGAAAAATTTGAAATAATATATAGTAATACATATTATAGTTTCCAATAAAAATATTTGACTTTTACCTTCCAGAAAAAACATTTGCACAAAGATCCAACATAAATCCTACATTTGCAAAAACACCCTTTTTGTTTAAATCTTCACCAAATCGACTTTAAATAAATTTCAAATATATTTAAATTCAAATGATGACCATGGGGAACCAAAATATCAGTAAAAATGAATTTTCATAGTTTATTTAAGATCCAAACGACTTTTTACATAAAAGCCCCTCTCTTTCGAGATATTTGTACAAATAGTTTCTTTATTCAGAAAAATCCCAAAATTTAGAATACACTCCATAATAAGTATGAGAACTTATTTAAAATATAAAAATTGTATATGTACACCAAAATTATTTGCACGTGTTTCGCACGTGTAAAAAGATAAATCTTTTAGAAAATATTTACTAAATTTCCAGTAAATCATTTTAATTCATTTTCAAATAATTAAAAATAATATTTGAAAATACGGGGTTCTACATGCACAATACTTAGATTTTTCTCAAAAACATGCTTGGAACTTTTTAAAGGTGATTCTTAGGCTATATTTATAGACTAGAATCCCTGGCTGTTAGAAGCAGTTACTCAAAACCGTTTAATCAACGGATAAATAACGATTAAAAGTTTTAAATTAGAAAACCAGCTTTTGAAATCAGAAAACTATCGAAATCACTTGAACAGTCGACTGGGTTGCCTCTATGAGACGACTGATCAGAGTTTGAATAAGATCAGGCAGTTTTGTACAGACTCAGTCGACTATATCTAAAGAGCAGTCGACTGGTACTCAACAGTTGATCTAGTTCAAGCTGTTTCGACCTTTGGATTTGTAAACACACAGTTATAAAAAGTTATATGTGAGTGTATGTGTGTGTGACAAGGCTGTACATCATTCTAAGACTCAATTAAAGAAGGAATTACATTGTTTATAAGACACACAAATAGATAACATAGAAGCTTTGGTCTTGACTTGAGTCTTGAATCTTGAGTGAAGCTTTTAGCCTTTGTCTTTATCTGGAGCTGTGCTTGATCATTTGTTCAGCTTTAGAATATTGTGACTTGCTTGATCAATTAGCTTTGAGGCATTTGTGTATCATATATCATGACTTTGGATACAACCTGCAATTATATACAGCATAGCACAGACACATTTTGCATTGTGTTGTAATCATCAAAATCAAGAATCAACATAATTACTAAAATGAACAATGTAACAACTCTTCATGATCTATTAGAATATTGGTGCGTTAAAGAACCACATGCTACAATCATATCCAACATGCTAAAAGAAATTCGAGAACAAAGATATGCTCAAATTATAAAACAAAAGGCAAAAAATTTTGAAAAACTTGGGGCACTATCCACATCAGAAGTATTTCTCACAATAGATATAAGACAGAATGAAGGAATAGATAATGATATGGTCCATCCTAATATTAGGACTTTCCAAATCCATTCCTAGAACATACAGATATAAACTTTTCCACTTTTTGCAATTATGTTCTATCGAAGCATTTTCTATCAGTATTAACTGCATCCATGACAAACATTTTTTATACACCCTTGCTGAAAAATTTGATCCTTATTAAGATGGTTATGAAAACCTAATCAGAAAACAATTAATTAATACAAGAATTTCTTATCTCTTGCAAATACCACACGATTATGATCTAATAAATACTTTTTATGACAATATGCAGATGGCAAGGCCACCACCACAACCAAGAATCCGTCCAGATAACATGTTTCCACCACAGAACAGCCAGTAGACCAGCGAAAGCAGAACCTCCCAGGGAACCCCCCAAGAACGATTGCGATTCGGAAACCAAGAATTTTTTGTTTTTTCAAATAGCAATCCTCCTTTCAGAACATATTCTCATATTTCTACATCAAAGGAACAACAATGCATCTTAGACAATTTATAGATTGCATTTAATAGAAAGGACCAGAAATATTTCTTAGCAGCCATGAATTCTTTATCAGAAGTATTTAGTCAGAACCAGAAAGGATACAAGTTTTATGCAGTTCTCCAAGGTAATCTAGTAGGTGTTTTTCATACTTGGATAGATGTAGAAAACAGTATTAAGAACTTCAAAAATCCAATTTATAAAGGTTTCTATAATTTGTCAGAAGAACTAGATGTAGCTAGAAGCTACTTAGGACCTAACTATTTTATTTCTCCTTCCTTAAGATCCATGCAGAAAACTCCCCTGGAATACTCTATTACAAAGGATATGCAGGGAAAAATCCTATTTTGTGATCATTGCGAGGCAATGTCACGAACGGTAAGAACATTAAATGAAAATAAAAATTGTCTGATTTTTGAAAAACAAAAATTACAGGACAAGATAGCCAGCTTGGAGAAACAACTATTCCAGACCCGATTTCCACCTAAAAATCCACCACAGACTACTCCCCCGGTCTATAATAAGTGGGATGAGAAGGGTTTGCATTTCCCTCTAAATGCAGATAGAGGTACTATTGAGCCTACAAATTCAATAGCTAGTCTGGTTCAAACGGCAACCACTAACGACACATCAAGTCCGTTTATGTCTGAGGTTTTGCCAAAAAACCTTCACAGAGATATCATTGGTTCTACAATACCAATGGCTCGCCCGGAGCAAACGTCTACCGGTAAAGACACACCAAATCCGTTGATGGCTGTGACTTTGCCAAAAAGTCAAAACAAGGGCAAAGCCCCTATGGAAAACCAAGATATTACAGATCCCAGCAAGTATGACCAAATTCTGTAGCTCCTCCAACAGATTGAAGGCTTCCAGAAGCAACCAGAAAGGATCAAACCAAGACACAAGAAAAGCAAAAGAAAAGAATCAATCCGAGCTATGATTGCAACACAGGTCGCAGAAGCAGTCAAGACAGTTGTCTCAAAAGAAAAAGAGACAGTGACAGAAAGTAAGAAAGAAATTCCTAAAGATAAACCCCCGCTATCCCAAATAGATAACTTTTCAGACACAGCAGATAGTGGCAACAACAATCCCATGACCCCAATGTCCTTAGATTCGGTGGCTGTACATAATTTGGACACCTAGACTCCACTCAAAATATTCCTGCACAGATGTCACTTCCACTCAGCAAGGCATTTTGGACACCCGAATATTCCTGCACAGATGTCACCTCCACTTAGAAAAGCATAGACAGAATCGTCACTTCCACTCAGAACAGCAAGGACAGATTGATCTCTCCACTTAGAAAGGCTTGGTCTCCAGGAAGCCACGTGTAAAGCAACCTCCACTTATCCCTCCACTCAGAAAGGAATGGACTCCAGATTGCAATGTGTAAAGAAATGTCCACTCAAAAAGAACCCACTAAAAAAGCACAGATTCTCCTTCAAGTGCTCCTATCAGAAAAACCTCTATAAATACCACCCCTCTCCTCTTCCACAAGGCATCCAATCCCTTACCCCGCTTCAAAAACCCTCTTGTACTCCAATGTTATCCCACACCACCACTTTGTAAAATATTGCATGTACTGTAAGGAACAAGCTCCTCAAGCTTGAACTCATTGTAAGTTTTTCTTAGATCGTTAAGGAATTTTCCGAAAGGGAAACCTCTTTACTATGTATCCACTGTGTTCCCCAAATAAATAAAATTTCTGTATTATGCCTAGTTTAGTTTTTAGCCATGTTTAGTTTAGTTTTTAGCTATGTTTTGCACATAAAATCCTCTTATCCTTTTTATGCTAAGTATATCATAATAGCATATTTAGGTCTTATAACCAAGAGTGACCCTGTAGTCAAAGAAAGCCAACTCTAGAGGAAAGGCTGTCAGTATGCCCCAAGGGGAAATTGGTTTAGTATGGCTGAGAAGCTAAACAGGCCTACCTTACCTTGATATATCTTAGTTAAAAAAATTAAAAAAAAAAAAAATCACAAGTCATTATAAGTTTTTCTGAGATCGTTAAGGGTGTGGCGCCCCGAATTTCTAATATAAGAGCTTAGAAAATACGTGGCACATTCCCAGTGATCCACTTCAACACAATATTAAACATCAACAACACCACTAAAATTTTCAACATTATTACAACAAATCTTTTACAAAGCACAGCGGAATTCAAAAACAAACTCGACTCATAATTTCTTTATTTACAATACCCATTTGTCTCGACACAGCTAATACAAATTCACACAAATCCTTTATGAGTCGAATATATCTCAAAAAACAACTTAAGCATTCCATCTCCAACTCTAAGCATTAACCTGCAACATGTGAGGCTAGAGAGAGTCCCTAACCCCCAAAACTAACGAGGTCAGCTATAAATGGTGTGAGTGACATAAAAACAAACGAACAACATGAAGGAACATAAATCATAATATTCTCAACGAAGGGTAGTAAACCAATTATACCAACATAAGAAGTATCAAGAAGTGTAAACAGGTGATACGAAAACCGAATGTCAAGTGTGGAAAACAGTGAAACCAAATGCATGAAAATGAGTCAAGGAAACACAAATGCTATATGTTGACAACGATGATTACTAAGAGATAAAGATAAACTATGAGGATTAGCCTATGCCTGATAATTCCGTGATTGATCCCACATCTCAAGTGTCCACTGGTATAATTCCGGAGATCATCTCACATCTAGACATAAACACATCATCACACGAATACCCCACAAGCGTGGCCTCGACCTTGATCATTCCGGAGATCAATCCCACATCTCAAATAACTACCTGGATAATTCCGGAGAAATATCTCACATCTCAGATAATCTACCTGGATAATTCCGGAGATAAGTCTCACATCTCAAGTAAATCACTTGGATAATTCAGGAGATTAAGTCTCGCATCTAAAGTCATACTGAGGTGCATAACTCATGTTCCCATTCGTCATAACACTACTAATGCCTGTCCTTATTGTTTTTGGGTTACTGAATTACTCAACAAAATCTCCTAGAGTCAGTGTACCCTACCGGGATAACTCAAAACTGAATAACTGAAATGCCTCAACGGGCCTCAACAAAATGACTCAACAAATATCTCAACACCGGTATACTAGGGTCACCTACCTCTAGAGACACAAACTCAAAAGTCTAAACAAATCCCACTAACAAGAGTGGCTCAACTGAATATCTCAAAATCAAATACTGAACCAAAGATCAAATATAGACTGAATTATCTGTAAACCAATCATTCGAAATAACACTAAAGATTACAAAGATCCATCAGTACCAGTTGACTGTACAGTAGACCAGTCGACTACCCAGAGGTCAAATATCCAAAATTTTATGAAAATAACTAAGTCATAACAGTCGACTTAAAAATCATCAGTCGACTTGAAAAGGTTAATGGTCGACTGTCCCGAAAAGGACTGAACAAAATATACCTCAGTGGACCAGTCGACTGACAGTAGTCTAAGTCGACTGTCCAGAACACATTTTACAAAATAAATCTCAGTGGATCAGTCGACTGCTAAGAGTCAAGTCGACTGTCCAGAACGATTCTCCAAAGACTGAAGGTGCATCAGTAGAGTCGTACCAGTCGACTGCATGGTAGGCCAGTCGACTGTCGGCCTACAGTTCTCATAATTTAGGTCTAAATACGAAATCCAAACCGGAGTTCTAAAGGTTCATTGTTCATGAAAAATAGTTCGCTCTCAGGCAAAAATAATCAAACCTCAAATATTCTCCATAATGGATACATTACTCAATCACCCAAATGTCGAAATTCAATTCTCAGGATCCATAATCACTAATCTTTCCATTAGGGTTTCTCAAAACTAATCTCCTTTCACAACTAAGATCAAAATCTGATTTGTATACTCCAGATCCAGATGTTCACCATCCGATCACAACCATGATCAATCCTTAACATGCTTTCAAACAATATAATATCATAACTCAAGATCTACTCAATATCCATAAGTTTCACAAATACGGTCCAACAATAACAATGGTTCTTATACATTCACATCACAATACAAGGATCATATCATTCATATGAAGAAATAAAGCTAAACGATGTCATTCACATAAACCAAAACAAACAATGTCATATCATTCACAAAATCAAGCAACAACCTAAACAAATGTCACTCACCTTGATTTAGAGAAGATCCACGAAAAACTTTCCTCCTTGCTAGATCCAAAAACTTCTTTCTCCACCAAAGTAAATCTCCAAAATTCTGTGTATTGTCAATGACGGCTGGAGAAATTTCTTTTAAATATGCCGGATAATAGATTTAGGGTTTTACCCAATTTTGTAAAACAATCCTTTCCAAAATACAACTTGTACATATGATTCTATCCTTGAAAATTCCATCAAAATTTATTTAAATTGGGACTTAAGAGAAAATATACTACTAAATCTCAATTGATACTGATCAAAACGTCCAGAAATCACATTTTGCACTTTAACCCTTAAAATTGTCAATTTTACAAAAAGGTCCTTCCTTTCTCAAAAATTGCAAATAGTTCCAATAAATTTCAGAAAAATCTGGAAAAATACTAATTAAATCTCAAATATTAAATAATGATTTTTCATAAGAAAACTAAATTTTTTCCGACCTCTCAAAAGGTAGTTGCACGTGTTTTGCACGTGTACAAAAGATAACTTTTCTGAAAATATTCATTAAATCTCCAAAAATAAGTTTAAATTCATTTTCAAATATAAAAGTAATATTTGAAAATACGGGGTTCTACATCACTCCCTCCTTAGAAGAGTTCTGTCCTCAGAACTACTACTAATGAGTCCAAACAACATATCATCAAAAGAACTAATATCTCATAAATAGAACATAGTCCAAACAATATATCAACAAGGAAATCAACATCTCATAATGGAAACATAGTTCAAACAATTGCATATGACAATTCAATCAAAATAGGAGAAATACAACTCAAACCAAAGTACTATCATTCAAAGGAATTACAATCACATAATAGAAATACACTCATACGAACAGTTCAGGGAAATCCTTCTACATGCGGTCCTCGGGCTCCCAAGTAGCCACCTCGAATTGCTGATTCCTCCACAACACCTTGACCATAGGTATCACCTTGCTCCGAAGAACTTTCTCCCTACGATCAACGATCTCAACAGGCTATTCCTTGTAACTCAAGTTCACCTGTAGATCTTCAGGAACCTCTACCAACTGATGATTCTAATCTGGCACATACTTCCTCAACAATGACACGTGAAATACATCCTGCACTTGTGCCAACTCCTCTGGAAGTTTCAATCTATATGCGGTCTTGCCAATCCGCTCCACAATCCTGTATGGACCAATATACCTTGGCGCCAACTTGCCTCCCTTACCAAAGCGGATCACTCCTTTGGTCAGAGAAACCTTGAGAAAAACTGCATCCCCAACCTCAAACTCCAAGTCTCTTCGTCGAGTATCAGCATAACTCTTCTGCCGACTCTGAGCCTCGACTAACCTCTTGCGAATCAGCTCAATCTGCTCTGACGTCTGCTGCACGATCTCAGGACCATACATCTGCCTCCCACCAACCTCATACCAACAAACAGGTGTCCTGCACCTCCGCCCGTACAAGCCTCATACGGTGCCATCCCAATACTCGTATGGTAGCTGTTGTTATAAGCAAACTCAACCAATGCCAAGTTTCTCTCCCAACTACCACCAAAATCCATAACACAAGCCCTCAACATGTCCTCCAGCACTCGATTCACCCTCTCCGTCTGACCATCGGTCTGTGGATGAAAAGCTGTATTGAAATCAGTTTGGGTACCCAAAGCTGCTTGCAGGCTCTTCCAAAACCTTGAAGTAAACCTCGGATCTCTGTCGGATACAATCGACACAGGAACTCCATGAAGTCTCACAATTTCACCAATGTACAACTCAGCCAATTTCTCCATCGACCAAGTAATCTTCATGGCTAGAAAGTGTGCCGACTTAGTCAAACGGTCCACAATAACCCAATTCGAGTCATTGCCCTTCGTACTCCTCGGCAAACCTGTGATGAAATCCATACTGATATTCTCCCACTTCCACTCCGGAATGGGTAACGGCTGTAACAAACCTCCTGGTCTCTGATTTTCTGCTTTGATCTGCTGACAAGTCAGACACCTTGCCATAAAATCTGCTACATCCCGCTTCAAACCAGACCACCAAAAGTGCTATTTGATGTCCCTGTACATCTTCGTGCCTCCTGGGTGAACTGACAACAATGTACTGTGTGCTTCCTGCAAGATACTCTCTCTCAAATCTGCATTATCTGGAACACACAACCTCCCACCCATCCAAAGAACTCTATCTTGGACACGAAACTCTGATAGCTTGCCTTCTGAAACCTGTTGCAACATCTTCTGAATCTCTGAATCTGATCTCTGACCTTCCACAATCCTCTCTCTCAAGGACGGCTGCAGCCTCAACTGAGCCAAAGATGCCCCTAAACCTTGCAGTACCACCTCGATACCTGCCTGATCGATCTCTGCTGCCAACTCTCTTCGAGTAGTGATCAAACTCGATAAACTACTCTTCCTGCTAAGTCCATCAGCCACCACATTCGCCTTGCCCGGATGATACTTGATCTCGGGACGAATGTCTTCCAAAACTTCTAACCACCTTCTCTGCCGAAGATTTAGATCCTTCTGTTGATAAATGTACTTCAGACTCTTGTGGTCGGTGTACATATTAACCTTCTCACCATAGACATAATGCCTCCACAGCTTCAAGGCATAAATGATAGCTGCTAGCTCCAAATCATGCGTCGGGTAATTCTTCTCATGCAGACGCAACTGCCTCGAACCATAAACAATAACCTTGCCTTCTTGCATCAAGACACATCCCAAACCTCTGAGAGACGCATCACTGTAGATATCATAATCTTTCCCAGCTTGCGGCAAAGCTAAGATAGGTGCAGTAGTCAACCTTTCCTTTAACTCAAGGAAACTCTCCTCGCACTTATCTGTCCACACAAATGCCACACTCTTCCGGGTCAAACCTGTCAATGGAACTGCAATCTGAGAATAACCCTGAATAAATCTCCTGTAGTATCCAGCTAAACCCAAGAAACTTCTGACTTCCTTCACAGATGTTGGCTTGGGCCAATCCTTCACTGCTGCAACTTTCTGAGGATCAATGGATACTCCCTCCTTAGAAAGAATATGACCAAGGAAAGCTACCTCAAACTTCCAAAACTCACACTTCGACAACTTGGCACACAAGCTATGCTCCTGCAATTTCTGTAACACCGCTGTCAAGTGCGTAGAATGATCCTCCTCCGACTTCGAATACACCAAGATATCATCAATGAAGACCACCACGAAGGAGTCAATAAACGGCCTCAACACCCGATTCATCATATCCATGAAAACTGCTGGCGCATTCGTCAACCCGAATGGCATCACCAAAAACTCATACAGCCCATGACGAGTCCTGAAAGCTGTCTTACTCACATCTTCCTCCTTGACTCGCACCTGATGATACCCTGACCTCAGATCAATCTTCGAAAACACAGCTGCTCCTCGAAGTCTGTCAAACAAATCATCAATCCGCGGCAGTGGATACTTGTTCTGAATAGTCACCCTATTCAACTCCCGATAGTCAATGCACATCCTCATTGACCCATCCTTCTTCTTGACTAACAGCACTGGCGCTCCCCACGGAGAAGAACTTGGCCTAATAAGCCCTTTGCTCAACAGCTCCTCAACTGTTTCTTCACTTCATCTTGCTCTACAGGTGCCATCCTGTACGGAGCCTTGGAAATCGGCCCACTCCCTGGCTGAACATTGATGCCAAACTCCACATCTCTCTGCGGCGGTAATCCTGGAAAATCATCCAAGAACACCTGAGGAAAATTTCGAACAACCGGAATGCCCTTGACTTCATCTGAAATTGCCATCCTAGATACCATTGCAGCCACCTTCGGAATCTTCTTTTTCCCTTGGAAAGTCACTGCAGGTCCACCTGGTGCTTTCACCAACACCTCCTTCTGTTTGCAATCAATCGTGGCATCATATATTGCCATCCAATCGATGCCCACGATGACATCCACACCCAACACTTGTAGCTCGATCAAGTCGATGCCGAACATCCTTCCACCAATCTCGATATCACAGCCCTCGTAATATCGATCCGCAATCAACTCTTCTCCTGACGGCGTTGCCACCGACAACACCCTGCCTGGAAACAATTTAGGTTCCAAACCTAAGATCCTTGCAAAATTCGGCGATACAAAAGTGTGCGATGAACCAGTGTCAAACAAAACCTTTGCCTTTATTCCATTTATTAAAACAACTCCTGTTACAATAAGAATGATACTCAATCTTAAATTGTCCTCAAATAAAGGTTTTATTCATTACATTGATTCAAAATAAAATTCAAAATTCTTGCATACCCTGTATTACATTTTCCGAGTTACCCGCGTCCTCCTCGGTTAACGCAAATACTCGCCCTTGCCTCTTCTGGATTTTGCTCCCACCTGAACCATCCTTCTTCAGTTGTGGACAATGGGGCTTAGAATGTCCTGTCTGCCCACACTGGGAACAAATATGCTCTGCCAACTTCGGACACGCTGACCTGTAATGTCCTGCCTCCTTGCAGTAGTAACAAGTCACTCCCTGAGCTACAGGTGCCTTCTGCACCGGTCCACTGAACTTGGCCTGCTTCGCGGGGAATCCCTTCCCACTATGGCCCGATGCTGGCCTCTTGTTCCGGTTCCATGTATCTTGTTTCTTCTGAAATTGGTCCATATCTTCCTCAGTCATTGCTGCTCTCCTGACCAGCTTCTCGAATCTCCTGATACCCAACGGAACCATCCTCGACCTCAAGTTTGGCCTCAAGCCCTGCTCAAACTTTTTGGCCTTCTTCGCTTCGTCCACGACCAGCTCTGGTGCATACCTTGAAAGTTGAGCAAACTTGGTCTCATACTCCCGCACGGTCATGCTGCCCTGCTGAAGGTTCATGAACTCGATCGCCTTCTTCTCCTGAACATCTAGAGGAAAGAAGCAATCTCTGAACTCCTCCAGAAAAGCTTCCCAAGTCAACTGCTGATCTCCCAGAGCCCTTTTCACTGACTCCCACCAAACACCAGCGTCCTTCTCAAGCTGCATCGACGCCAACTTCACCTTGCTGGCTGCTGGAGTCTCCGATACTTCGAAGATTGTCTCCATCTTCCGAATCCAATCATCTGCTGCTGTTGGATCAGCTTGCCCCTCAAAGACTGGCGGCCTCATCCTTTTAAAGGATTCAATCTGCTTAATAGGATCAGCGTTCACCAATCCATGTCCAGCTCCATGATTTGGCTGCGGATTCTGCTGCTGATTCTGAGCTTGCGCCACATTGAATGCCATCAGCGTGTTCAGCGTCTGATTCACTTTGGCAAACTCAGCTTCGAGGTCAATTCCCGTTCCCCGAGAACTACCAGATCCATCCTCATTATTGCCACCATTCCTGCCCCTGGGTGCAACCATTTTGAATACTGCAAAACGAAGGTAAAGTTAGAGCATCACACACACAATTCAAACTCACATCAATAACCTTTGGTAAAACCTCATTTGAATCCCAAAAGGTAAAACATCATATTTAGTTCTATGTGATACTCACTCTTTAATGTCCACACCTAGGTACTAACACTCTAGTGTCCACACCTAGGTTATTTTTATATCATGTTTAGTATTACTATTGAAGCATTGCTTTGATACCAATCTCTGTGGCGCCCCGAATTTCTAATATAAGAGCTTAGAAAATACGTGGCACATTCCCAGTGATCCACTTCAACACAATATTAAACATCAACAACACCACTAAAATTTTCAACATTATTACAACAAATCTTTTACAAAGCACAGCGGAATTCAAAAACAAACTCGACTCATAATTTCTTTATTTACAATACCCATTTGTTACGACACAGCTAATACAAATTTACACAAATCCTTTATGAGTCGAATATATCTCAAAAAACAACTTAAGCATTCCATCTCCAACTCTAAGCATTAACCTGCAACATGTGAGGCTAGAGAGAGTCCCTAACCCCCAAAACTAACGGGGTCAGCCATAAATGGTGTGAGTGACATAAAAACAAACGAACAACATGAAGGAACATAAATCATAATATTCTCAACGAAGGGTGGTAAACTAATTATACCAACATAAGAAGTATCAAGAAGTGTAAACAGGTGATACGAAAACCGAATGTCAAGTGTGGAAAACAGTGAAACCAAATGCATGAAATTGAGTCAAGGAAACACAAATGCTATATGCTGACAACGATGATTACTAAGAGATAAAGATAAACTATGAGGATTAGCCCATGCCCGATAATTCCGTGATTGATCCCACATCTCAAGTGTCCACTTGGATAATTCCGGAGATCATCTCACATCTAGACATAAACACATCATCACATGAATACCCCACAAGCGTCGCCTCGACCTTGATCATTCCGGAGATCAATCCCACATCTCAAATAACTACTTGGATAATTCCGGAGAAATATCTCACATCTCAGATAATCTACCTGGATAATTCCGGAGATAAGTCTCGCATCTCAAGTAAATCACTTGGATAATTCAGGAGATTAAGTCTCGCATCTAAAGTCATACTGAGGTGCATAACTCATGTTCCCATTCGTCATAACACTACTAATGCCTGTCCTTATTGTTTTTGGGTTACTGAATTACTCAACAAAATCTCCTAGAGTCGGTGTACCCTACCGGGATAACTCAAAACTGAATAACTGAAATGCCTCAACGGGCCTTAACAAAATGACTCAACAAATATCTCAACACCGGTATACTAGGGTCACCTATCTCTAGAGACACAAACTCAAAAGTCTAAACAAATCCCACTAACAAGAGTGGCTCAACTGAATATCCCAAAATCAAATACTGAACCAAAGATCAAATATAGACAGAATTATCTGTAAACCAATCATTCGAAATAACACTAAAGATTACAAAGATCATTCAGTACCAGTCGACTGTACAGTAGACCAGTCGACTGCCCAGAGGTCAAATATTCAAAATTTTATGAAAATAACTAAGTCATAACAGTCGACTTAAAAATCATCAGTCGACTTGAAAAGGTTAATGGTCGACTGTCCCGAAAAGGACTGAACAAAATATACCTCAGTGGACCAGTCGACTGTCCAGAACACATTTTACAAAATAAATCTCAGTGGATCAGTCGACTGCTAAGAGTCAAGTCGACTGTCCAGAACGATTCTCCAAAGACTGAAGGTGCATCAGTAGAGTCGTACCAGTCGACTGCATGGTAGGCCAGTCGACTGTCGGCCTACAGTTCTCATAATTTAGGTCTAAATACGAAATCCAATCCGGAGTTCTAAAGGTTCATTGTTCATGAAAAATAGTTCGCTCTCAGGCAAAAATAATCAAACCTCAAATATTCTCCATAATGGATACATTACTCAATCACCCAAATGTCGAAATTCAATTCTCAAGATCCATAATCACTAATCTTTCCATTAGGGTTTCTCAAAACTAATCTCCTTTCACAACTAAGATCAAAATCTGATTTGTATACTCCAGATCCAGATGTTCACCATCCGATCACAACCATGATCAATCCTTAACATGCTTTCAAACAATATAATATCATAACTCAAGATCTACTCAATATCCATAAGTTTCACAAATACGGTCCAACAATAACAATGGTTCTTATACATTCACATCACAATACAAGGATCATATCATTCATATGAAGAAATAAAGCTAAACGATGTCATTCACATAAACCAAAACAAACAATGTCATATCATTCACAAAATCAAGAAACAACCCAAACAAATGTCACTCACCTTGATTTAGAGAAGATCCACGAAAAACTTTCCTCCTTGCTAGATCCAAAAACTTCTTTCTCCACCAAAGTAAATCTCCAAAATTCTGTGTATTGTCAATGACGGCTGGAGAAATTTCTTTTAAATATGCCGGATAATAGATTTAGGGTTTTACCCAATTTTGTAAAACAATCCTTTCCAAAATACAACTTGTACATATGATTCTATCCTTGAAAATTCCATCAAAATTTATTTAAATTGGGACTTAAGAGAAAATATACTACTAAATCTCAATTGATACTGATCAAAACGTCCAGAAATCACATTTTGCACTTTAACCCTTAAAATTGTCAATTTTACAAAAAGGTCCTTCCTTTCTCAAAAATTGCAAATAGTTCCAATAAATTTTAGAAAAATCTGAAAAAATACTAATTAAATCTCAAATATTAAATAATGATTTTTCATAAGGAAACTAAATTTTTTCCGACCTCTCAAAAGGTATTTGCACGTGTTTTGCACGTGTACAAAAGATAACTTTTCTAAAAATATTCATTAAATCTCCAAAAATAAGTTTAAATTCATTTTCAAATATAAAAGTAATATTTGAAAATACGGGGTTCTACAAAGGGATTTCCCGAAAGGAAAACCTCTTTACTATGTATCCACTGTGTTCCCCAAATAAATAAAATTTCTGTATTATGCCTTGTTTAGTTTTTAGCCATGTTTAGTTTAGTTTTTAGCTATGTTTTGCACATAAAATCCTCTTATCCTTTTTATTCTAAGTATATCATAATAGCATATTTAGGTCTTATAACCAAGAGTGACCCTGTAGGCAAAGAAAGCCAACTCTAGAGGAAAGGCTGTCAGTATGCCCCAAGGGGAAATTTGTTTAGTCTACCTGAGAAGTTAAACAAGCCTACCTTACCTTGATATATCTTAGTTTAAAAAAAATATAAAAATATATTTAAAAAATTTACTGTAGCTACAGTAAAACGGAAACATAGAAATACATAATTTAGAGAGGGAGTACCCGGTAGGGATAAGTATAAAATTCACAAGTCGTAATTCTATTATAATCGCCACACCTTCAGCCACACCTTCATAACTTCACCCTTCATAACACTTGGAACCTTTTTGGTATTAGAGCCTAAATATCATAGATTCCTCAGAGTTAGACTTTTCTTTCCACCCTAGGTTAGTTACTACTTCAGACAAACAGATCCTTAGCTGTAGTTTTGAAAAATCAGACGAAGTGAAGCATTTATTTCATAACAAAGATCCAGTTCAAAATACACTGATAGATTTAGTTATAAATTTAAAACGAACCCTAGACGCCAGAGAGAGCGAAGAGCAAAAATTTAGAGATAGCCTACTTTCGTCCCTAAGGGAGAAAAACCGGATTTTAAAAGATATTTCTAGTAAACTAGATTACATAAAAGACCAGAATAATTCAAGATTACATCATTCTACACGCAGTGAAGAGAATCCCAGAATCATTGAGACAATAAACCAAGTACACGACGTTGTCATAAATAATAAATTAGAATTAAAAGAAATAAAAAGGATTGTTCTTAATTAATGCAAAAGGCCTATTTAGAAGCTTTAGATTATACAAAGACTTTTCAACCCGGCCCCGAAGGTTGCAGTAATTATAACGCAGAATCAATCTCAGAAAGAACTATTATTAAACAAAATAATACTATTATTAGACTTATCCTTAAAATCCACGAAAGAATTGAAGAAACAGAACAAAAACTAGTAAACAGGATTGAAGAAGTTGAGCAAAAACTACAGAAATTAGAAATATCAAATTTCCAGGATAACCTTAGCAAGATAAATGACAAACTCGGATCAGTAAAGCTAGAACCAACAGGAAAAGAACAAGTTACAAGGAAACCGGTAATATTTACTTTCCCAACTAGACCATTAGAAAAGAAACAACTATCAAAACCATGAGTATGAGTAGGCCACTGACAGAAATTCAATCATAAACAGGATCCTCTAGAACAATCAGGCCAGACCAAGGATCTACAAGTAGGACAAGACCACTTATCAATAGACTACTTTCCAGAAGGTCAAGTAATCATGATATCCAACTCGGTGAACTTATAGACCCTGAACAAGACTATGAAAGATTCCAAAAGGAAGGACTCAATATCCTAAACCCAAAAATTCTTTACCAGACCGGTCGTTTTAAATTCAGACCAGAATTTTTCAGACATAACCGAGAACAAGAACTATGTTGTCTCGGAAACCAGACATGTAGTCTACCTTTAGTAAGCCAGGAAGCCGGACGTGAGCTTAGAACCTCACGATATAAATTAATGCATTTAGGCTTAATAGTCATAGGTATTAAGGGACTTATGAGAAAAAAACTTAGGCTGCAAAACTCTAATCACCCTACATGATAATAGATGGAATGATATTGCTAGAGGTATGATAGCCAGTATAGAAGTTGATATGAATAGCAATTCAGGAATATTTTATTGTAGCCCAGACTTTATGATGACTCTTCAAGATTTTACAAGATATATCCATATTGGAATTCAGACAAAAGGATATGAAGAAGTCCACAATGGAGATAACCTATTAGTACACATAGAATTCTTAGGACAAACTACAACCAATTCGAAGGTAAAATATCGAGTAAACATAACAAAAATAGTTGATTTATTAAGCAGCAAAGGAATAAAAATGGTAAAACCAATAACGTATGATTTCCAGAGGCTAGCAGGATTAGAATGGAATTTGGACAACTTCATAAACCCTGTAAAAACTCTTGTACCTCAAGAGGCATTAGTTTATCAAGAAAAAAGCAGGACTAGCATACGATTTACAGATTATGTCCCACAAGTCCACAGAAACATACAAGAATTAGAAATGGATGTAGAATCTGACTTAGTGCATATCGAATGCCTTGAAACACTAGTATCAGAAACTGATAAGATTCTCTATCCTACAGAGTTGAGTCTAGGAAGGTTATCACCTAAAGAATTGTTAGAACTAGAAGAAATGCATTATATGAATGGTTCTATAAAAGAACAGGAATATTTATACTATGGTGTAGAACAAAATATCAGAATCGGAATTCTACAAGAAGAAATAATACAAGAAGAAATAGATAATGAAACACAAATCTCAGAGGTATCATACCAAAAGGATTTAGTCGAAGAATCCGAAGTTACTTCCCCCTATCGAGGAACACCAATACATAACCCATTAGGAGTTGTAATTGGCTATAGTGGTTATAGAAGTGGCAATACCCCCAGAACAAGAGTAGACGATTACAAAGAACCAGAAAATAAATATAAAACTAAAGGAAGGAGACAACCTTTAGAGCAACCAATTAAATTTCAGACTAGAGGTTTAATTGGTTTCTCTAAAGGTTGTCTCCTTCCTTTAGTTTTATATTTATTTTCTGGTTCTTTGTAATCGTCTACTCTTGTTCTGGGGGTATTGCCACTTCTAAAACCACTATAGCCAATTAGAACTCCTAATGGGTTATGTATTGGTGTTCCTCGATAGAGGGAAGTAACTTCGGATTCTTCTACTAAATCCTTTTGGTATGATACCTCTGATATTTGTGTTTCATTATCTATTTCTTCTTGTATTATTTCTTCCTATAGAATTCTGATTCTGATATTTTGTTCTACATCATAGTATAAATATTCCTATTCTTTTATAGAACCATTCATATAATGCATATCTTCTAGTTCTAACAATTCTTTAGGTGATAACCTTCCTAGACTCAACTCTGTAGGATAGAGAATCTTATCAGTTTCTGATACTAGTGTTTCAAGGCATTCGATATGCACTAAGTCAGATTCTACATCCATTTCTAATTCTTGTATGTTTTTGTGGACTTGTGGGACATAATCTGTAAAGCGTATGCTAGTCCTGCTTTTTTCTTGATAAACTAATGCCTCTTGAGGTACAAGAGTTTTTACTGGATTTATGAAGTTGTCCAAATTCCATTCTAATCCTGCTAGCCTCTGGGAATCATACGTTATTGGTTTTACCATTTTTATTCCTTTGCTGCTTAATAAATCAACTATTTCTGTTACGTTTACTCGATATTTTACCTTCGAATTGGTTGTAGTTCGTCCTAAGAATGCTATGTGTACTAATAGGTTATCTCCATTGTGGACTTCTTCATATCCTTTTGTCTGAATTCCAATATGGATATATCTTGTAAAATCTTGAAGAGTCATCATAAAGTTTGGGCTACAATAAAATATTCCTGAATTGCTATTCATATCAACTTCTATACTGGCTATCATACCTCTAGCAATATCATTCCATCTATTATCATATAGGGTGATTAGAGTTTTGCAGCCTAAGTTTTTTTTTCATAAGTCCCTTAATACCTATGACTATTAAACCTAAATGCATTAATTTATATCGTGCGGTTCTAAGCTCATGTTCTGCTTCCTGGCTTACTAAAGGTAGACTACATGTCTGGTTTCCGAGACAACTTAGTGCTTGTTCTCGGTTATGTCTGAAAAATTCTGGTCTGAATTCAAAACGACCGGTCTGGTAAAGAATTTTTGGGTTTAGGATATTGAGTCCTAAATATCCTAAACCCTAAATGACTATTAAACCCTAAATGTTATTACAGGTATACTTAAAGGTGTATAAATGGAAGTATATACAGTTTGTACACCCTGTATTAAACCCTAAATATCCTAAACCCTAAATGATGTTGCATTATGACTATTGAACCTAAATGCATTAATTTATATCGTGACGAAAGTAGGCTATCTTTTCTTTTCTTTTCTTTTTTCTTTTTTTTTCAAATTTACTAAATGATATTGCATTATGGCTATTAAAACTAAATGCATTAATTTATATCGTGACACGAAAGTAGGCTTTTTTTTTTCTTTCAAATTTAGCTTTCTTTTTCCTTCAACTATCTCTCCCTTGTTGTAATCCCATCTGAAATCCATCACCCCACCAGGCCCACCTAAAAGCCATCATCTCTCTTTCATTGTTTCTTCCTTATGCTAGTCATTTCTTCTCAAATTATCTTTAGATCTCACCCTAGAAATCTATCTTATCTCTCCTCCGATTATTAGATAACCTCCTAATTAAAACTTCTATTCTATTACATTTTTGTTGGTGAAAAGTTTTAAATCTCTTTGTGATTTCATCTGATCGGAGCTCTTGTCCAATCAGTGGCGGAGCCACCTGGTGGGTAGGGGGGACAAATGCCCCCCCTAAAAATTTGTAAAAACTCCCTAGTGCATGGCTAATTTTTGTATCAAGACCTATTCTAAGATATTTTGGGACCCCAAATTTAAAAAAATTAAAAACCAAGTCCCTAATTCTTTTCATTTAGAAAATATCATTTTTATTTACTAACTTAACCTCCAATATTTAAAATATTATCATAAGAACTATCTTTCAATAAATTTTAAATTGGATAAAAGTAAAAGAAACCTTAAGTTTTACTCTTTACTCGCTCATCCATCCATCTCTACCCTCTCGTATAGACTATTACTCTTTGTTCATTCATCTACTCTTTTAGAGTTGTAGTATATATTTGTTGATTGTAATCTTTGGAACACTGAATCTAGTTATTGAAATATAATTCATATATCTTAATTTATAGAAATATAAGTTTTGTTGTTAGTTTTTTATATTTTGATTCAATAAATTTAATTTTTTTTCAGTTTTTTTTTATAAATTTATTATTTGCAGACGACAACTTTGTCGACATAGAAAAATAAATGGAACCCCCAATTTGAAATATCTGGCTCCGCCACTGTGTCCAATGAGCAATGACAACTCTCAATAAGGGCCATAACTGTTATTGTTTGCATTAAAAACAAAATTTCCCATGCAGACTACTCTGCACGATCAAGTCAACCATTAATCGGGAAAGTAAAAGTTATATTTCGAATGGGGGTAACTACTTCAAATGGGCTGGCGACTTGAGAATTTAAGTAGTTTGACAAAGAAAGGAGCCTCAATGTTTAATGGAGATGTTGAGTGAAGTGTAGGTTATAAGGTGTACAATCTTGACATTGGTACAATTAAATTATGTTCTCTGTGAGGTGTAGTGTTAACTTTGCTTCCATACCTATTGTTTGGTTTGGAGATGTGTATTATATAACTTGTTTTTATTGGAATGGTGCAATATTAGATCATATCCAGTAAATAACATTACATGTGTACTCACCTTAACAGTAAAAAATCAACCCTATAAACGAAATTCTTACCCTGTGAACAGATTCAACAGTTGAGATGACACAAAGATAATTAAATAGATAATCTGTAAACACATCAATCTCACGTGCCAACTTATAAGATTCCATGTGAACACCAGATAAAAATTGACATAATATAAAGACAATTAATTAGTAGCCCATGTAAACACATCAAAAAATTTCTCAATAACACTTTGAACATATCCTCATAATTTAGGATCATAGAACCACTCACGTAAAATATATGGAGCAAAGTTTGGGCAACAAAGAAACAATATGTCCAAAAAATTAGTGTAGCGGAAATAAATATGCTAAGATCGATGTATGGTAGAACTAGAAAGGATAGAATTAGAAACGAGCATATACGAGATATGATAAGGTAACTCATATCCAAGATAAATTAAGAGAGAATCGTGTCAAGTGGTTTAGACATATCACACATAGACCTAGTAGTGCCCCGTTAGAAATAGTGATTTGATAAGTATTCTGGATAGAGTTTGAGGTAGGGGAAGACCTAAACTTACTTGGGTGGAAACATGAGAAAATATATAATAGCTTATGATCTTACAGAAGATATTATTCTAAATCGAGCGGAATGGAAAACCATGATTCATGTAATTGACAAATGGCATTGTTTGTTCTCAGATAAACCTTAGTTTTTTTTTGGGTGGGGGGGTGGGGGGGGGGGGGGGGGGGGGGGTAGGGATGGCATTAGGTCCGGGCCAGCCCTAGGCCCGGCCCGGCCCGCCTCCTTTTCGGGTTGAACCACGAACCAGCCCCCCCAACCCGGTCTGGTCTGGTCCTCAAATAAGCCAAAGAAGCCCGGTCTGGCCCGGCCCGGTTGAGGCCCAGGACCGGCTGAACAGGCCCGCCCGGGCTCGGGCCGGGTTCGGGCCGACCGTTGGCTTCAGTTTTTTTTTCCAGAAAAAAACAAATTTAAAAATTACTAAAAAGCCCCCCAACGGATTTATATTGGCTAGTTTTGGGGGGTACTTTAGGAAATCATAAAATTTTCATATTCTATATACACCATACCATTTCGTTCATTCATCTTCACCAATTCACTCAAATCTCTCATTCTCTCTACTATTTCTCCAATCAACAACAACAATCAAGTGATCAACACTCTCAAGTTTGCAAGATCAAATCTCTTTACATTTTGAAGGAAGGAAAATCAACAACAATCAAGTGATCAACTCATCAACAACAACAATCGATACTACTAGCTCTCAACTTTCTCAACAATCATTCTTCAAACTTCAAGCACTCTTACGGTATTTTAGTATATTTTTAATTTGTAGATTTAACATAGTTGATTATTCTCATATACATCTCTTAATTAGTTTGGGTTTTCTTGAACTTCTTCCTCTCATTTTTTTAGATTTTCTTTTGTAATTTTGGTAAAGTAGTAAAACATACATACACTACTCATTCACTAGTTCTTGATATTGTTGTTATTAATTAATTGAGATAGATTGTTGTTTGTTTTAAATTATTAGTTGCCATACATTTAGTTGTTGCTTTCTCTCTAATTTTTTACATACACTAGTTTTTTATACTTAAATGGCCTCTAATCGATCACGCGGTGGTGGTAGACATAGTAGTCAAGAATCCATTAGTCATAACATTCCTTCCCTTCCAAATCCATATATAGATAGTAAAGAAATATTCATGAATTATGATAGTTTTTCCGATATGAATGAAACACACTCAAATCCTATAGAAATAGAAGATCATGAAGAACCACAACCATCGGAACAAGGTCCTTCTCTAACTTCGAGAAAAACTAGAGGGACTACTTCCGAAGTACACAATTATTTCAATTTTGTCCCTTCACAAAATGATAAGAGTGTGGGACTTAAAATATGTAAGTAGTGTCAAACACCATATAAGTTTAAATTAGGATCAGGCAAGGGTACACTTCAACGTCACTTAAGCAAATGCCAACCACAATTTTCGAAAGACAATCTCACACAACAAAAAATACATCCTAGAACTGGTCAAGTAGATAGTCATAGCTACGATCACGATCTCGTTCGTAGGGAAATTGCTAAGTTAGTAATTATGAGTGAATTACAATATTCGTTTGGTGAAAAAAAATATGTAGAGACTTTTGTACAAACCTCCTTCAACCCCCATTATAAAAAGATTGCTAGAAATGTAGTTAAGAGTGATTGTAAAGACTAAGAATTTTTTGATAGCAACACCAAAATCACTAAACACTAGAGTTTCATTGACATCGGATGGGTGGGTAGGAGTAAACGGCGTTCCAATGATGTGTGTAACATGTCATTGGATAGATTCGGATTGGATACTTCAAAAGAGGATAATTTTATTTGGATATGTTAGGTACCCACATAAGGATGAAATTATAGCCACACATATTACGGAAGCATATAACAATTTTGGTATTTATGATAAAGTGTTTGCTATTGGTTTTGATAACGCCTCCAACAATACTAAGGTAATTGAGAGCTTGAAAATTACTTTAGATCCTATAGAACCCGAAATTTTTCATGTTAGGTGTGCTTGTCATATTTTAAATCTTTGTGTGCAAGATGCACTAAAATATGAAAATGATAAACTTGATGCAATGAGAGATTACGTACATTATATTACATTGAGTGGTCCAATTTATCAAGCTTTTCATGATTGGTGTAAAGTTAGGAAAATTGTATGTAAATGTTTTCCTAAAGATGTTAGACATCGTTGGAATTCTACCTTTGAATTATTAGGTGTTGTTCTTCATTATCATTTTAATCTTAGAGATTTTTGTGTCGCAATGAGTATGCAAAATTGTATGTTAGATGATAAATTTTGGTTTTTTGCCGATAGTTTGTATAAATTTTTAGAACCTTTTAACGATGCAACTTTGCAATTTTCAAAAATATATTCATCTACATCTAGTCGTATTTTACTTGAAATTGTGACATGATGACAACAATTAAAGATTTGCAAAATGACCCTTTTATTGGAGATATGGTCAATGCGGCATATATTAAAATTTTAAAATATTTTCATCCACTTCCTATGTTATATTGTGTAGCTAGTGTAATGAATCCTATGATTAAATTAGATGGTACAAAAAATTTAATTGAAACTTTTTACACTTATGCCCCACACGATGCAATACTAGATTTTGATCATGTTGCTTTTACTCATAAATTTGAGAATATTTTGACTAGGTTATATGATTCTTATGATAGGCTTTATTCATCTAACACTACACAAACACAAACACAAAATGTTGATTCTTCTTCTTCTTCTTCCTCCTTATTAGCAAAAGGAAAGAGTCATGCTAGTAGTAGTATTTTAAATCTTATTAAATCAAAAAAACCAAGAACCAATTCACCAAATGAGTTGAATTGGTATAATGCACAAAGTACAGTTGAAGATTTAGAAGATGTGTTAGAGTTTTTGAAGAGTAATGAAGCAATTTTTAGTATTCTTTCTCGTATGGCTAGAGATTTGCTAACAACACCGGTGTCAACCGTTGCATCGGAAAGTGCTTTTCTCTTGGTGGCAGGATAATGAGCCCGAATAGGAACCGATTGACAGCCAAAATTTTGGAGATGCTAGTATGCGCCGAAGATTGGATGAAAGCGGAAGAGAGGACCCAAGACTTACTTGAAGCGCAAGCTGAATCAACAAGTAGCGATGACTGAACTATTAAATTTAGTCAATTTACATTAAAATGATGTTCAATGAATCAATATATTGTAATTAATTAGGAAATTTATGGTGATGAGATTCTATATTTAGGTTAAGTAGAAGTACACGACAATAGTCCAATGTCTTCTCTTTAATCTAAATAAAGGCCATCTCGATCTTTAAATTCAAGTAATTTCCTTGTTTTGTAATTTGATCTAATTTGTATGAAATTTTATTCATGTACTTCGTTTTATTTAAGAATTTCAAATTTATTAAATCATGTACTTCATTTATTCATGTACTTCATTTATTTATGAAATTTTATTCTTTGCCATTGTTATTAAATTACAATTTAAGACTTGATCTTTAATATATTACAAAAATAAATAAATAAATAAATAAAATAAAAAATAAAAAATCCCCCTAAACACCGGCCCGGCCCCTACACTTGGGGTCGGGGGCCAGGTCCGGGCCAAGGTTTTCAACCTTGAGCCCGACCCGCGTAAGCTTCGAGCCCGACCCGGGTAGGCCTGGGACCGGGCAAAGCCCGGTCTAACCCGACCCGGTCCGGCCCGAGTGGCCCGAATGCCATCCCTAGGGGGAATCACAGATAAACTTTGATAATAAGAGCTCTCAAATAATATGGTCGTCGTCGTCGCCGTTGTCAAATAATATGAATATAAACATGAGCACAATCGGTTTTAGATAGCCATTCACATAGAAACGACGTTTTTTATCCAATTCAAACTACAAATAGGGAAACTACAAATAGGGCAGACTTCTTAATACAAAACATAGAAGATAATCTTATCTTACACCATGATCATAAAAACATAGGCAGTTTACTTATTTCTAATGCACGAAAAGTGGAAAACCAACTATATTTTTAGTAAGTATACTTCCATAACCCTGAACTTCTTTCTTTACCCCAAAAAGTAAACTTGTACCAAGTTATGAAACTTGTCTCCTACATCTCACTCCTTTACCCAAAAAGAATAAAGATAATCTTTACTCCAAAAATTAAACTTGTACCAAGTTATGAAACTTGTCTCTTACATCTCACTTCTTTACCCAAAAAGAATAAAGATAATCCTCCTTTTTATCTCATCTTCAAAGAGACCCTCATATAATGGCTTTTTCAGACCCCATCGCAACCACATTGACAACTCTTCTTGAAACTGTTTTGTCATTTTGGAATTCCTTTGCTACATCTTAGATAATGCAACATTTTTCTTTTTTTCAACACTTGATTGACTCTTAGATATTGCAACATTGTTCTCTTTTTCTCTTTTTTTGGCACTAGATTAACTCGTACTTCTTGTAGGACCCCCCCATGTTGACATGAAGTTGAAACTCCATGATTCCCTTGCTTAGCAACAACATTTGTAGCTCCAATATTCAGATTTCCAACTCTGCTTGGCTTGAATAAATTAAAACATTATCAATTGAGACTCCCCTTCCTCCATCTTCAACAACAACTCCTAATGCATTTTAGAAATCAGTCCTGTAACTTTATACAATTGATTTACAAAATTTTCTCACTCACTTCTTCTTGGATCTCTATTCCAGGTGCTAGAAAGAGAGCGCGTAAGGGACCTTTGTTTCCTACGGAGGAAGGCGCAATAGGTCACGGGAATTATTGATCGGTCAATGTCTCAACCTCGGTCTTCTCTGCCTGTTGGAGAGTATAGAAGGAGGTCACCTGTCGCTTTTGGGTCATTACTTGGGGGTGATGGTAGTAGTCTATCAGTGTTTGTTTGGGAACCAACATGTATTTGTAGACTATGAGTATTTTGAGTTATTTTGAGCCACTATGTAACTTTGATGTATCGTTGTTATAATCTTTTGAGCTATCTATAAGATTTCCAATAGCAACTCCCATGCCATCTTTATTTTTAAAACAACAACAACTCCTAATGCTCCAGTTAAGGATCTTTGAGTAGGCTGAGAACAAACATCAACATGCCACTTGATATTGGTGGCTTGTGTTAGATATTATTATAGTCCCATATTGGTTGTAGAGTTGTTTTGATATTTGTTCTCCTCCTATATATAGGTGGTATTGTACTTGGTTGAACTTAATTCAATATTCAGTATTGTTTTCATTCTCTCTGATTTATCTTAACATTGTATCAGAGCCAATTATCCAAATTTTCCCTTCTTAAATTTCCTCATCAAAAATTCTCAATTTCCAACTGCCTTCAGTTATACAAAATTTTCCTCTCTTCAATTTCTCCATCAAACCCTAAAATTCCAACTGCCAAAAAAAAATAAAAAAACAAAAACGGCAACTTCTCATCGTCAGCATCTTCGCTACTCAGCATCGTCAGCATCTTCAATACCCAGTTATCCCGAAGCAACCTTCTCCCCATCGCCACCTCTCTTACTTCTAGCAGCCTTATCCCCGTCGCCGCTCTCCTAGCACCACCCCCCCTCTCCCCCCCTGTCCAACTCTCCCACATCCCGCCGCCAACACCACCTCCCCCACATCCTCCTTCTCCACCTCACCTACATCCTCCAACTCTTCCCACATCCAGCCGCCAACACCACCTCTCCCACATCCTCCTTCTCCACCACTCCAAATTCAGCCCCTCTCCGAACTCCACCAGATCTAGATCCCGAAAACCTAGCTGCCCCTTTCCTCTCCTACCTCAAACTCAAACCCTACTAGATACCATTCCCCTTTTTCCTCTCAATCCCCAGCCGCTATCTCCAATATTTCAGATCCAAATAAATGTTTTTTTAACCCTAAAACTAATACCCGAAACACAAAATTTTCAAACCCGACCCGAAACCCTCTTACTCTCTTCTACTCCCCAACAAACCCGTTTTCTGTGTTTTCAAAAAAAAAATTCAAAAAAAAATTCAAAAAAAAAATTCAAAAAGAAAATTTTTCACATTTTTTTTAAAAAAAACTATATATATATATATATATATATATATATATATATATATATAGGTACTACTACTTGATGGCATCTCAGTCTCTCCCACATATTTCTGCCTCCACTGACTTCTCCGATGCAACTGCCTCTCGTTCCTACTCCAGATTCAAAAGGCAGCAGCGCCACTTTCAGTCTGCCTCCGGCCTCTTACCTTCTCCTTACATCATTCCTTACCCTATCCCACCTCTACTTCCGCCACCGGTAGCACCGCCGTACTCCCGATCCAAACACTAGCAGCATCTCCCTCCACATGGTGCTCTTAGTCACAGCTGCGCTAGTCTTATTTCTCCTCGCAGTACTTCTTCCATCACATCCTTGGCCATGCCCGTCACTCTGGCCTTGCCATCTCCTGCTGATTGGGCTAATCTTCAGCAATGCCTCACTCAGCTGGAACTACAGCTCATAGGTCAGTCTATCAATGCTGGCTCTTCTGCTCCTGCACTTTCTGCCACTCCCGGTATGAATTCGTTCTAGATTTTAGATTCTGGTATATCACATCATCTCACTAGTAATCAGACACTGTTCACCACATGCACAACACTTCTCTCTCACTCTCCATCTCTATACACAGCTGATGGCTCACCACTTCTTATTACACACTCAGGGACAATTAACTCTCCCACTCTCACATTACCATATGTTCTCTATGCTCCTCATTTATCAATAAACCTTATTTCTATTAGTGCGTTGTGAGATAGTAGTCTTGTCGTTACTTTTGACTCGTTAGGTTGTTCTATTACTGATTCCTCTATCGGTGAGGAATTTGGGTGTGCTAGTTGTCAGGGTCGTCTATATTATCTAGATTTTCTTCGTGCACATCACTTTCCTTCTAGTTTTGCCAGTATTGTTTCATCTGATGCTGATCTGTGGCACAAACGTTTAGGTCATATTAGCGCATCACGTCTGCAGACTATAGCTTGCAGTGGTGCCCTTGGTTCTCTCACTTTTAAACATTTATCTAATTGTTAGGGTTGTCATTTGGCTAAACACATTACCCTACCCTTTATTCACAAAAGAACTTCTGAAACCACTCACCCTTTTCAACTTGTTCATTCTAACATATGGGGACTCTCTCCGGTACCTTCGTGGAAATGCTATTTCTATTATATTGCCTTCATCGATGACTTCACTAGACATACATGGGTTTTTCTTATGCATCAGCAATCTGAGATACCTGATATTTATCGGTTCTTTATAACTATGATTCACACTCAGTTCGGTGTGCACATTAAGAATTTTCAATTGGACAGTGCATGTGAGTACACTTCCACCACTATGAGATCGATCCTTCAGTCTCACGGCACCCTTTTTCAGCAATCATGACCTCACACACATGAGCAGAATGGTGTAGCTGAACACAAGCATCGTCACATCCTTGAGACGGCTCGCACACTTTTACTCTCCTCTTCCGCTCCTCGTTCTTTCTGGGCTGAAGCTATCATGGCCTCTGTTAGTCTCATCAACATTACTCTCTCGTCTGCCCTAGCTGGTACGATGCCTTATGAGGCTATTTATCATTTACCTCCCGATTACAGTATGCTCCGTACCTTTGGGTGCACCTGTTACGTCCTTCTCCCTCCTACTGAGCGCACGAAGCTCTCTGCTCGTGCTGCTAAGTGCATTCACCTCGGTCTCAGTCCTAAACATAAAGGTTATCGTATTTTGATTCATCAGCGGGTCGTGTCTGCATTTCTCGACATGTATCCTTTGTGGAAGACTCCCCTTACCACCTGACTCTCCCCGAGGATACTAGATTTCTCGATTTCCCAGTTTTTGCTAGCCCCCCAACTTTATCTTCCCGCATTCCTTTTGATCCCACTTCTCTGGCTCCATTCACATCTCTTGCTGTCTTTACACCTGTTGTCCCCCTACCAAAACACCACCTGTAACCCCACAGTAGCCAGCATCCATCCCACCTACTTCTCCATCGACACATGCACCTACTCCACCGTCCTCACCCCCACACCCTGTCTGTCCACCACCTCTTAGTCAGTCTACCTGTTCCACTTCTGGTATTCCTCCGGCACATTATACACCTGATACCACTGGTCCTTCTGACCAGTTTAGTTTTGCCACCCTAGCTTTCTACTCACCACAGTTTCATGCATATCTCACTGCTATAGACTCTACACGTGAGCCCAGAACCTATCAAAATGCAGTTTAATATCCTGAATGGAGGAAAGCTATTGCAGAGGAATTTAGTGCATTTGATCATATTGGCACTTAGGATATTGTTTCTCTGCCAGAGGGCGTTCAGCCTATTAGCTGCAAGTGGATCTTCAAGGTCAAATATCAACCTGATGGATCTATTGAGTGGCACAAGGCTCGTCTAGTAGCCCAAGGATTTAGTCAGGAGTATGGCATTGATTATGATGAGACCTTTGCTCTCTTTGCACAGATGACTACTATTCGCACTCTTCTTACTGTTGCAGCCATCCTCCAATGGCCGTTATACCAGATGGACGTGAAGAATACTTTTCTTCATGGTTGTTTATATGAGGTTGTTTATATGGATCCTCCTCTTGGCCTCCCTACTCCTCCTCGTCATGTTTGCCGGTTGCGTCGGGATATATATGGTTTGAAGCAGGCCCCTCGAGCCTGGTTTGAGTATTTTTGTCTTGTCATCACTAAGGCTGGTTTTAGTCAGAGTTCTCAGGACCATTCTATGTTTATACGATCATCACCGCAAGGGAGGGTAATTCTACTACTCTATATTTATGATATGATCATTACTGGGGATGACTCTGCAGGAATTACATCCACCCAGAAATACCTTCACCAGCAGTTCCATATGAAAGACCTTGGCAAACTACGTTATTTTTTGGGCCTAGAGATTGCTCGTGGATCTCGGGGGATACTTATTTCTTAACAGAAATACACATCAGATATTATCTCCGCTGCATGCCTTTCTGACAGTAGATCAGCCGATACACCCTTAGAGCTTCATGTGAAGCTTCGTCCCACTGATGGTGAGCTCCTTCCTGATCCCATTAGATACAGAGAGATTGTTGAACAACTTGTCTACTTATGCATGACCAGACCTGATATTGCTCATGCAGTCAGTGTTGTCAGTCAGTTTGTTTTTGCTCCTACATCAGTTCACTACGGTGCTCTTCTTCGGATTCTCAGATATCTTCGAGGCACTATTACTCGCTCATTATTCATGCTTGCTACATCCAAATTAGAGCTGAGTGCATATTCTGATTCAGATTGGGCAGGTGATCCTACTACCAGACGGTCTACCACCGGTTTCTGTCTATTTCTTGGTCATTCGCTGATCTCATGGCGAAGTAAGAAATAGGCAGTTGTTGCATGTTCTTCGACTGAAGCTGAGTACAGAGCAATGGCAGCTACTACTAGAGAGATTGTTCATGTTCGTTAGCTGTTATCAGATATGGGTGTCACTCTTACAGGAGCTACTCCTCTTTATTGTGATAACCGGAGTGTATTGCACATTGCAAGCAACCCGGTCTTTCATGAGCGAATGAAGCATATAGAGATTGATTGCCATTATGTATGTGAGCACTTTGAGGCAGGGACCATTTCTCTCCATTCTGTTACATCTTTCCAGCAGACTGCAAACTTCTTCACCAAATCTCATACTGTTCAGAGATTTGGATACTTAGTAGGCAAACTCACACTGTTTGACCCATCGTGAGTTTGAGTGGGGTGTTAGATATTATTATAGTCTCATATTGGTTGTAGAGTTGTTTTGATATTTGTTCTCCTCCTATATATAGGTGGTATTGTACTTGGTTGAACTCAATTCAATATTCAGTATTGTTTTCATTCTCTCTGATTTATCTTAACAGCTTGAAATATTGTCTTCTTTGTTTCCCCCTTCCAGAAGTAGCTTGTGGATGATAACTAATCCTGCAATTTTAGCTGCAATGGAGCATCCCATCTTCTTTGTTGTTCCAATGCTTCTCCCTCTAGTTCCTCTCCAGTGTTTAGTGAACCCCGCTAATTCCATGATGTCATATAGCATCCATGGACTCATTTTAAGTATCATCTTGTCTAATTTGAACTTGATATAATATTTAATATCACGATCTTTGAGGTTTTCACCTGTTGTTGTCATGTCGGAAATTCATTTGAGATCCTTGAGAAAAAAATTGCATTATATGTTGAGCACCATCCTTAATTTTCATTCCACCATTTCTATGAATAAAAATAAGCTTTTATCGCATATTTTGCATATATACCTTCGAAAGAACATGGATGCTAAAATCGAACAAATATATACACATCTTCAAGAGGGGCATCATTTTCTTCATATGGCAAAGAATTATGCAACCATCCTTCTTCAAATGTTCGTTTCCATACTTATTAACACCCTTACAAGGGTGGATGCATATCCACTTAATGACCTGAAATGTAGTAAAATCATCCCCCATTCTACAGGCCCGAATATACCAAGGACACTCCTTAATAACGCGCTTTGCTTAAATGTTACACCCTGATGGGGAAGGGTGACGGGACTTTATCCAAACCTATCTACAAGGGAATGTGACACAAAACATGGGATTCAGAGTTGGCAATAGTGTTTCCTAGTTCTAGAGAGGAGTCTCCAAAGCTTACAATCCGGTCAATAGTTGTGTAGTATCGTTCATCGGCAATGGCATGCTGACTAAATTTTGGTTGAAAAATGGTACGGAATGCATCCTCTCAAAGAATTGTTCTCAGACTTATATGAACAAGCCACGCAACCACACTGTTTTGTGGCCAAGTATTGGAAAAGGGGTTTATGGAAACCAACCTTCAGGCGTTGCCTTAATTAGATTCACAATGTAGATTGAAGGAGCTTCAAGCACATCTATACCCGAAGGGAGCGAAATGCTCATATGGCCCAGACCG
This sequence comes from Hemerocallis citrina, assembly GCA_017893485.1. Taxonomy (NCBI): domain Eukaryota; kingdom Viridiplantae; phylum Streptophyta; class Magnoliopsida; order Asparagales; family Asphodelaceae; genus Hemerocallis; species Hemerocallis citrina. The sequence continues at coordinate 742,737 of JACEHZ010000572.1, forward strand.
GAAAGCATGGGGGCACGAAATAGACGGTACATTTATGGTCCACTCGCTTTACAACCACATTCATTTTACGGTATGCAGACCGAAATGGTCAACCATAGTTTGAAAGACAAAAGTTCCCCTAAAAGTTAACGTGTTTTTATGATTAGTCATCAATGATGCGATCTTGACAAAGGAGAACCTTATCAAGAGGCAACCTAATATTGCAACCAGCTGCAGTTTCTGCAATATGACCACAGAAAGTAGAGACCATGCACCTATTCATTGAGTGCCAAAGAAGTAAATTGGTTATGGTAAAGGTTTTAACGGCCATATGCACAAATGTTTACCCATGTTCCTATGAGGACCTTTGGATAGGTCCCAAGCTTTCGACTGAGAGACAGGAAATGAAAGAAGCCTGGTATATTGCAATCACTGCTACAACCTGTGTTTTGTGATTAGATAGGCATAACTTCTATTTCCATGGGACTTGTAATAGTATTTGTGGTAATCTAACTCGTATTATGCATTTGATATCTTTTTGTGCTACAGCTGCTGCATCATGACCTACAGAGTGGATAACCAAAGCCTTCGTGATCAAGGAGTATGACGATGAGGAGGTCATGATCGATTCTACACTGGATTGATAAAGGCAATACCAGGCAGATTCCCACCCCTCACGGTTATGTTGGGGATCTATTCTCTTATTGTATTTCAGTTACTGCTTATGTTTTATTTTGTCCCGCCCTCTTATGTAGGATGAAGGAACTATGTTTTATTTAATGCATTGTAGTCTTTTGTGCGTGACCTAGTACTCAGAGTTTGTTTTGTTAATTCTTTGTTAATGAAACATGGCGGCTATACTCTACCTTTTCTTCAAAAACAAAATAAATAACTCACTTTGCAATGTACCTTTCTCTGTCACTCTTGATAACATTGTAGTTGAAATAACATTGTAGTTGAAATTATTTATTACATTATAAGTGTGCAGACTAATTTTGAATGCAGTAACACTCTCAAATTTCATGCCTACTCTGTAATGTATGTTATCCCTACTCCTGGATTGTCAAGATTATAAAAGATTTACAATGTCAACATCCGAATCAGAATCATAATACTCGTCCTCATTGCTTACATATGAATGGTAAGAATCCTGTTAGTAGCAATCATCTGCCTCATCAGATGCATTATCTTTATCATCTATAAGATATCTCATTTGTCAACCCAGGTGTCACATTGTTAGACACTTCTTGATCTACATTACCATTAGTTTCATTTTCACTTAGCCTTGCTTCCAAACTATCACCGTCATTATCCATCTCCTCCTCAAACAATACATAATTATCATCCTCATCATGAAGATAATTTCCATCATCATCAGATGACAATTCATACTCGAGTAGTTGGTAAGAACCCCCAATATTCTTCTTATTTGATGTGTTTTTTTTCTTCTTTGATGTTGTGTTTTTCTTTTTCACATGTCTCAAGAACTTAGTGTTATCCCTATTCTTTAAATCAGCTTCTATAAACGTCTGTCATTTTAGAAGTAGATAACCCACCCTCAGATATATTCTTCATCCTTCAATATTTGTAAAAAAAAGTCTCTTGGATTTGTCCATGGGACTGTATACCACAACTTCAATTTACAACCCATCAACCATGGCCAAGTAGAGCCTATAGTTTCCCCAAACTACGTAAAGATGTATGACCATAATTACTGTCATATTTTCTTGATGCCTAACCTCATACTCTAGTGTATTTGTTCTAGGTACAACTCTCCAATGACCATCATAATGCAACTTAATATCTATTTGTCATTTATACCATCCTATAGAAATAAACACAACATGCATTTTAGCGAGATCAACAACTATACAAAATCATTATTATTCATACATAAAAATGACCAATATGCAAATATGCAATTATCCAACATGATGTTTACATGATCTTTTGTGACTTGAAATACACAGTTCTATCTTCTGAAAGTATCAATTATTGGATGTATTTGAAACGCAAACATCTATTGTATCTAATATGGAATACCTAGATTTTCCTTTAGGCTATATTTGGAAATGGAGTTGGGTGAACTAAAGTTCAGTTTTGAGTGGAGGTAAAGATGAGCAAACTTTAGTAATCACACCTCTACCTCCACACACACAGTCATCTTAATTTTTGGGCTAGAGAAAGTTGAGACTACTGTAGTTGTATGGTCCACTTTTCTTAACTTTACTCCATTCAAACACAACCTGAGCAGTGTAATGCACAGAAGTTTGCTAATATGCTCTTGTTGCAGTCGATATTTTATTTTTTTAAATAGGTAGACCATAATTGCCCAGAATTAACAGCATATGATTGCCTTATATAATTACTAGCAGACTTCTTTGTGCATTACAGTAGGTAAAGAGATGAAAGAACATCATCCTGAATAGGTAAAAGAGATGAATTAAACATTATCAAGTCATCATTCCTCGAAATATAAAAAGAGACTAGGACCTGATCAACGCCAACTGAGACCTGATCATTACCATTAATTAACTAAGTAAAAAAGCTTCAACTCAAAATATAAAATTTCAAACGATGACTTGAGTCATCTTTTATCAAAAAAAATATAAAATTTCAAATTATGTTGTCGTGTAAGTAAAACTAATAAGAACCAAAACCCAAGAAATTTGGCAAACGTGTTCCAACTCGACCTCCAGCGGTGTTGTTGGACACAGCGGGTCGTCTTCTTGCCATTGACATGCAAACCCTAAGTTTGAGCTCAGAAATGGAAGAAGGAAGAAGAAGATGAACATGGACTAAAATGTAAGGACTTCAATTTCATATAATAGGAAACTGCTAACAATATTTGTGAAGAAAACAATTACAAGAAATAATATTAACAAACCAGATACTTTAATACAGAGTCGAGATTAAGATCTATGTCCTTAAAACAAAATTCACCCCGTAGTGTGACAGTGGTTAACGAATTGGCTTCCAGGATACAACTGTATTACCTTTCCCTAAAGAGCAGCACCCAAACTCCAAAGATCTCAGCGAACTTGTTGCTGTGTTACACTCTCCGATTTTGACTCAGAGGAAGAAGGAGATTTAGATTACAAATTGTGTGTTCTGGCAGACAGAACTTACTGGTCTTATAGGAGAAGTGGAGTAACTGATGTGGGTGGGGGGGGGGGGGGGGGGGGGGGGTCCATTACTCTGTAATAACAGAGTAATGGTTCAAAGACATAACTGAATTTGAAAAGCCTCAACAGTATACTGGGGGGAAAAAATTTGACTGGGACAAAAAAAAATATAGGCCAGAGCCAAGCCAAGCCAGACCAAACCAAACCGAACCGAACCGACCCGAGCCGACCCGAGCCGAAGCCGAACCTGAGCCCAAGCCCGAGCCCGGGCCCTAGCCACGCCCTTTAGCGCATTTTTTTAGTATATATACTAGAGAAATCTTTTCCTATTTCCGATATGGGACTATCCATTTTCTCCAAATTTCCAAGTTTGTACATTTCAAGTACCCAACTTTGGACCAACATCTCACATTCATACGGAATTTATTTTTAGCAAATTAGTACATCACGGAATAGTACTCGACGAGAGGATCGCAATCCAATCATTTTCCGGTGCCGCCGGTGGCCGAAGCCTGCCGGAATCTGGCCCAGAAAATAAACCAAAATTAATTCCAACAATCCCCTACATGAATGGAAATTACCAGACTATGTAATCCAGACACGACAGAAAAAGACATGACAGAAAAAACTCTGAGAGTACAATCGGAAAATCACTGCATCAGGAATGGTAGTAATTTTTCAACCTTGAATCACTCTTAGTGAGTAGCCATCAGATTCACTTAACCAGGTAGTGAACATGATGTCTTGAACTACCCGGGCTTTGATGTGAACCTAGACAATAACTATCACACAGTTTCATCTCCTCACAGAACTAGGTTCTCTTGTTGTGTTCATTTTGACCCTGAACAACCCTGGTTAATCGTGAGTGAACTTGGAGAATGTAGCCTTTCTTCATTCTCCTAGAAACGGCTTCATTTCACACTCACAAGGTGATTGCCCATAAAGAGTATCCTGCCATACCTCACTTTTATTTCAAAGCTATGGGAATCATTAAAAGCCAAGCTTATCTGGCAGCACTGTTTTATCATCCTAAGAGTGGGTACGAGATTTTAATCTCTCAGTGCTCACATCGATTCAACAAGATTTGGTTCTCCCCCTGAACCAAGATCTTGGGATCTCCAATTCCTAGGTAGGGTTTCTATCAAGTATCATCTTTCGTCATAGGCTTTAAACCCATTCCTCTTGATGATCTTACAACTTGTTCTCGTGACAAACCTTTAGTAAATGGATCTGCTAGGTTGTCGGCCGATTTAATATACTCTATAGAGATTATTCCATTTGAGAGCAGTTGTCTAATGGTTTTGTGTCGCTTTCTGATATGACGAGATTTACCATTATACATACAACTCAGTGCCCTTGGTATAGCCGATTGGCTGTTACAGTGTATACATAAGGCAGGCACTGGTTTTTTCCACATAGGAATGTCCTCTAAAAAGTTTTGAAGCCGTTCGGCTTCTTCTGCCGCTTTATCTAAAGCAATAAACTCAGATTTCATGGTGGATCTGTCCAATGTTTGTTTAGAGGATTTTCATGACACAACTACACCACCAAGAGTGAAAACATACCCACTTGTTGATTTCGAGTTCTTAGAGTCCGATATCCAGTTGGCATCACTGTAGCCTTCTAGTACTGCTGGATATCTGGTGTAATGCAGCCCATAACTCTGAGTATGTCACAAGTAGTTCAATACTCTAGTTATTCCTTTCCAGTGATTTTGTCCTGGATTACTTGTGTAGCGGCTCAGTACATTTACTGAATGCGCCAAGTCCGGTCTTGTACAATTTTTTAAGTACATCAGACTACCAATGACACGTGCATATTCCAATTGCGATATGCTGTCACCCGTATTTTTGAACAAGTGAAGACTGGGATCCATAGGACTTTTGGCAGTCCCATTGGAGTAATTCTTGAATCTTTCAAGTACTTTCTCAGCGTAATGAGCTTGAGACAAAGTAATTCCCTCAGACGTCCTAGAGATTTTGATTCCTAGTATGACATCTATAACTCCCAAATCTTTCATATCAAACTTACCACTAAGCATGTTTTTAGTTTGTTTGATAATGTCATTATTGCTACCAATAATGAGCATGTCATCTACATACAGACATACCAGAATGTATCCATTTGGAGTATCTTTGATATAGATACACTTATCACATTTATTTATTTTGAAGCCATTTGACCTCATAACATTATCAAATTTTGCATACCACTGCTTTGGAGCTTGTTTCAGTCCGTACAATGATTTTACAAGTCTGCACACCTTATTTTCCTGTCCAGGAACAACGTAACCCTCAGATTGTTTTATGTATATTTTCTCTTCTAAATCTCCATTTAGAAAGGCAGTTTTTACGTCCATTTGATGTATTTCGAGGTTACGTAGAGCTGCAATAACTATCAGCATTCTTATGAAAGTTATTCTCGTGACCGGGGAATAAGTATCAAAGAAATCTAGGCCTTCCTTTTGCCTAAATCTTTGTACCATAAGTCTCGCCTTATGTTTTTCTATTGAATCATCTGGTTTCAATTTCTGCTTGAAAATCTATTTGCTTCCTAGAGCTTTACACCCAGAAGGCAAATCGACCAACTCCCATGTAAGATTTTGCTTGATGGAGTCTATTTCACTTTTGATTGCTTCCTTCCACATAGGAGCATCAGGCGTAAACATGGCTTCCTTGAATGTTGTGGGCTCATTCTCTAACAGAAAGGCCGTTACAAAGTCTGGACCGAATGACGTTGATGTTCTAGCCCATTTACTTCATCTAGGTCCATCATTATCATGTTCTGGTTCATCAACCGAAGTGCGTGCAGTCCCTTGCTCACGTGTACATTTGGGATACGTAGCATCCTTGCACGGAAATACGTGTTCAAAGAAAGAAGCATTCCTTGATTCCATTATTGTGTTCACATGGACGTCAGGTATATCCAATTTATATACCAAGAACCGATATGCACTACTGTTGTGTGCATAGCTTATGAATATGCAATCAATTGTCTTAGGTCCTATTGCGACCTGTTTTGGATTAGGTACTGCCACTTTTGCTAGACACCCCCACACTCTGAGGTATTTATACGAAGGTACATTTCCTTTCCACAGTTCGTATGGTGTCTTGCCAGTTTTCTTGTGAGGTATTTTATTGAGAATATAGTTGGCAGTCAGCAACGCTTCCCTCCACATGTTTTGGGGTAACCCAGAATTCAACAACAAGACATTCATCATCTCCTTTAGAGTTTAGTTCTTGCGCTCGGCAGTTCCATTTGATTCAGGTGAGTAAGGAGCAGTTATCTGATGAACTATTTCATGTTCAGAGCATAACATATTAAATGGTGCATCATATTCCCCTCCTCTATCACTCATAACAATTTTAATCGTTTTGCCAAGTTGGTTCTCAACCTCAAGCTTATATTCCTTGAATTTATTCAAGGCCTCATTTTTGCTATGTAACAAGTATACATAACAGAATTTTGTGCAATCGTCTATGAAAGTCACAAAGTACTTTTTGCAGCATCTGGTCTGTATGTATTTTAAATCACACAAATCTGTGTGAATTAGACCTAGAGTTTCAGTGTTTCGTTCTACAAAACTTGATGGAGTTTTAGTGAGTTTGGCCTCTGTGCAAACTTCACATTTTTCGCAGTTGCCTACCTTAAATTTTGGTAGTAAATTCATGTTAATTAATCTACGCATAGAATTGAAATTAACATGGCCTAGTCTTTCATGCCAAACAGAAGAAGACTCAACAACATAAGCAATAGGAGTAATTTCATTAACTTTGGGAACAACAGATGTAACGCCCCTGCCCCGAGCCCGGACAATTTATACAATTTTTTAGACAAATTAGATACTATGTAGTACAACTGCCCACCACAGGCTGCCTTTCAAAAGGTGGTTAACCGAATTGGTGACTAATGATCATTGGCAATTATATTTTATATAGTATTTTATTCTTTGTAATTAGCGATGTGGGATTTAATCCCTTTCACTAATCCCTTTTTCCCAAACCCGTGCACACCCCCTAGGGGAATAATTCCCCTAGGTGACACGTCATCACACAAGCACCAGCACTTCATGTGCTGTGCTTCATGCAACCGGTGGTGGGTCCCCCCCACCTATTCAAATCCGGTTCAATACCAATCCCATTTCAAATCATTTTCTTATATAAATCCTCCCTATAGAAACTTCTATAGGCAAATTTCAATTCAAATATATTTTTCAAACCATATATATTTTTCAGAAATACGGGGTATTACATACACCCCCCCTTCAGAAATCAGCGTCCTCGCTGATGAGGACGGGGCATGCACAATCTAGTGCAGGATCTACTTTCTAGCCGATGTAGAGCATTTCTGTGAGCGTCACTCTCGTCTTTGGAATTCTGGAGACCAATCCCACTCTGCGGATCATTCTGTGGATAGACCTCTATCCATCGTCCCAGACTACTGGGGATTGTCTGTCTCTCTCCGCCGATCATCCTGGAGTCCATAACTCACTGCTCCTACACTCGATGTCGAAAGTCGGCTCTGATACCATTTGTAACGCCCCTGCCCCGAGCCCGGACAATTTATACAATTTTTTAGACAAATTAGATACTATGTAGTACAACTGCCCACCACAGGCTGCCTCTCAAAAGGTGGTTAACCGAATTGGTGACTAATGATCATTGGCAATTATATTTTATATAGTATTTTATTCTTTGTAATTAGCGATGTGGGATTTAATCCCTTTCACTAATCCCTTTTTCCCAAACCCGTGCACACCCCCTAGGGGAATAATTCCCCTAGGTGACACGTCATCACACAAGCACCAGCACTTCATGTGCTGTGCTTCATGCAACCGGTGGTGGGTCCCCCCCACCTATTCAAATCCGGTTCAATACCAATCCCATTTCAAATCATTTTCTTATATAAATCCTCCCTATAGAAACTTCTATAGGCAAATTTCAATTCAAATATATTTTTCAAACCATATATATTTTTCAGAAATACGGGGTATTACAACAGGAACAATAGATTTTGGGATGACGGTCATTACATTGAATTTGAATAGTCCATCCTTCACATACCCTTTTCCCAAGTACACCCCATTCTTAGAAACTACAAAATTATCAGAAGCAAGAACAACCCTAAATCCATTCTTGCTTAGCAAAGATCCCGAGACCAGGTTCTTTCTAATATCTGGAACGTGCAACACATTGGTGAGTGTTAGTTCCTTGCCTGAAGTCAGCTTCAGTACTATCTTTCCTGTTCCTTCAATCTTGGAGGTGGAAGAATTTCCCATGAACAACTATTCATCCTTGTTGCACTTCTGGTATGAGGTGAACATCTCTTTGTCCGAGCAGATGTGCTTGGTGGCCCCAGTATCGTACCACCATTCACGAGGATTGCTCCCCACCAGATTTACCTCTGATACAACAGCACAGAGATCCAATTCAGAGAAACCAGTAGACAAGTTCTCAGCTATGTGTGCTTGGGATTTGTCATTCCCTTTTGCATGTCCAGTTCCAGCACGGTTGTTTTCCTTGCTGCGGCAGTCAAAAATTTTGTGCCCCAGCTTACCACACTTGTGGTATTTTCCAGTAAACCTCTTTGCAGCAGGTTTCTTGTTCGAGCCCTGTGGCAAGAACATTCTTTTTTTGCCCTTCTGTTCGTGCGCCACCATGTTGGCCTTTTCTATGGAATGATTTCCAAAGGATCTGTCAGCTTTGCGATTCTCCTCTTCGATCTGCAACCTGACAATGAGGTCTTCAAGAGACATCTCCTTTCGCTTCTGCTTGAGGTAGTTCTTGAAGTCCTTCCATCCAGGTGGAAGTGTAATACCCCGATTTTTCCTAATATATGAAGATTATTTATTTTGTTGCACGTGGTATGCACGTGTAATATCTTGGCTATTATTTTCAACATGATAAGTAAGAGCATTGTTTTTATAAAGGATTTTTCCCTAAAAGCCCAAGTGTTAATTTATTTATCTCTTCTACAAAATAATTATTTTGGCCCAATTAATTTTAGCCCATGAATTTAAACTCTATTATTATTTTCTACAACTTGTAATGTGTAGCATCTTTTCTTTTTACCGGGTATGGATGTACAAATTGTGTAGGGTGGTTTGTGTGTGCACGTGCACTCAATGTACACGTGCACAAGGCACAAGCTTGGCCGGTTGGGTGAGTGGGCTTAGATCATGGGCGGTTACATATGAGGTGTGGGTAGTTTTACAACTTCCTAGTGAATCCTAGCCCTTGATTTTCCAACTCCCTAGTGCATCTTAGCCCTCCATTCCCCTTATATTCTAGTATAAATACCCCCTCTCTTTCCCTATCTCTTTTACACTAAAGTTATTATTGTAAGAGAGGCATTCTGTGAGTTTGTGTGTGGGAGCTTTTCTGTGGAGGCCGAGTAGTAATCTGAAGGTTTCGGTGTGGAGCAAAGGAGCAAGGAGCGAGGAGTCGTTCACTGCACTAAGGAGCTTTTTGCTGGATTTCGTCTATTTCTTCAAATAAGGTGGGTGTTTCTCAGGACTTCTAATGTAGGAATTATACCATGATTGTTATAATTGCTGCCATGTTATGAAAAGTAAATTTAATGTATTAGAAATTGCCTGAGCATGCTGTTGATAACAAGAACGAGTGAGTCGGTACAGTCGACTGTCGCATGAACCAGTCGACTGGTACGAGACAATTATTTTTCATGATGTGGTAATAAACATGTATGCAAATAGACGTAATAGTATGATCACTAATTTTATATTTTCCCTATGACACATATGATGGAGGGAAGGTGAATGGATGAAAAGAACTAGCGACGATTGACAAAACTTAGAACTGTCGGTGCAGTCGACTGACAAGGTGTTCAGCCGACTGGTGCATCGATTTAAGTATGAATATTCGGCAATTCCATGAAATGAGATATTCCATTATGTTGACCTAGTATAATGACTTGAGATTTACATCTTCAGCTTCGTAAGAAAGTTATGAATAGTGTGAGTGCATGTTTAAAGTGTTTTCCTTAAAGAAAAGAACATATTAGTAATTTGAAATTCCATGCTAACAATGTTACTGAACAAGTAAGAAGTGTGGTGTCTATAAAATATGAATGTATGTATACTGTGATGAAAGTGCATGTGAGAACGGTTGAAAAGATAATCCCTGTTTTGAATTATGAAACTGACCAGTCGACTTAGTGCGTGTAGCCAGTCGACTGAGCTGAACCTGGAAATGTACTATTAAAGAATCCCAGAACAGACGACTGATGGATGAACAGTCGACTGTCATGTGGATGACACTGTGAACATGAAAGGTTGCGGGACAGCCGACTGACGGTGTGCAGCAGTCGACTATCTCGAGTATTTATGATGAACCTGTATTGACTGTATGAGTCGACTGGTGTCCTTCCAAGTCGACTGTACAGAGTGGACTTTGGTATGTATGAGATTTCATTTTATTTATTGCTGTTGGAAGTTGTGAACTTTATGATCGAAATCTATGAACTCTTTTATGACTGTGTGGATTTATGTAAAATGAATCATAAATGGGAATTGAGAATTAAATGAACATGAAAGGCTAAGATCATGATGAGAAAGTCTGTGAGACTCTAAATGAATGATGAGCTGAAAGTGCTCAGTTGGAAGTTGTGAATTGTAAATTGAAACCAGGAGTAGCTAAGTCTCCCCCGGCAGTGAAATGAATGAAATGAAACGAGAATTGAAAGACCAAGGTTGGTCATGTATTGAAATGAAATGATAAGTCCGGTTTGGTGGAGAGGCTAACTCTAGAGCTTTGATTTGTATTCATGATTCTAATATTTAGTACATAGTGAAGAGGTGATGAAAGTGAGAGAAAAACATAAGTATGAGAACTAGGGTTTACGGTGCGGGTGTGTGAGCCGCAGAATGCATGCTTGATGAGTCAAGACATGGCACGGGCACAACTCAGAATGATCGGACTTTAGTCACGCTTGTGGGATGTTTTGGTGACTGCAAGAGGATTGTGTTCAGGGAAGAGGCTGAATTGCCGCAGAATGCATGCTTGATGAGTCAAGACATGGCGCGGAATTCTACTCCAATGGCCAGGATACATGCTTGTATTCATAGAATCATCTAGGATACTCACTGTAATTACAGAAGTAGAGTAAGTCATGGCGAGGAATTGAACCCTACAAAAATGAAGAACGGTTAAGAGGCTTAACCTCGGACCTATGTAGTATGGGATGCATAGAATCCGAACAAGTGTGCATTAGTGTCATGTAAATTAAATAATTGCATTAAGGATTAAGTGCACAATCACGACACGACATCATTAAGAGTTTCCTTTGATTTATATTCTTAGTATGAACAAGTTTGTGATTTGTTAAGAAATGAGATTCGTTATACTGTTTCTGGCATAGAGAGGATGGCCATGTATAATTATCGTCGGTTGAATAAACTGACGTACCCACAGTTTGTATGCAGGTAATTGCATGTGTAAGAGGAATGGATGCATAAAGATTGTACCATGTTGTTATACATTTATTCAATTATTGTATTTTACTTCCGCTGTGCAAAAGAAAAGTGTAATATTGATGTAACTCTGATGTAAAAAGAAAGATTTGAATTTCCTTGTAAAATTGTACTCAAAGAAAGTGAAAAGATCCTGTAGAACATCTCGAATTCAGTGTTTTGGGATTCGGGGCGTTACAGGAAGCTTCTCGATGAACGCTGCAACCTGGAATGGTTCACACAGCATCATGTTCTCTGCAGCGATTTCGTGCATTATCACATGCAGTTCCTGAATTTGACTCACAACTTTCTTGGAGTCAACCATCTTGTAGTCTAGAAATTTGCCGACTACAAACTTCTTGGAGCCAGCATCTTCTGTTTTGTACTTCTCCAATGACCCCCACAGGAGTTTGGACGTCTTGAAGACACAGTAGACGTTGTAGAGCGGATCTACCAAGCCATTCAGGATGTAGTTTCTGTAGAGATAGTCATCCTGAGTCCATGCATCAACCGCAGCAACGGAGTGTGCATCCAAAGGTGCCAGCACAGGAGCAGATTCAGTGAGAAACCTGTCCAGCTTCAAGGTGGTCAAGTAGAACTGCATCTTCCCTCGCCACTTCTTGAATCCAGTTCTTTTGAACTTTTCTGATTTTTCTCCCATACTTATATGTGTGGACAGACCGACCATATGTGCCACAACCGATTGTGCAGTCACATTTTGGGTTACTGGTGTTTCGGCATTGATAAGCCCAATGACACTTTCCTTTTGTGTGTTTTCCATTTTCTGAAACATTAAAAATGGAACTGTTAGTTTGTTTTTTCGAAATGATAACAGTACCTGTAGAAGTCTTCACAAAAACTGTTAGAAGAGAGGAAAAATTTTGCTTTAAGATTGTTTGAACTTGAATTTCATATAATAGAAAACTGCTAACAATATCTGTGAAGAAAACAATTACAAGAAATAAAATTAACAAACTAGATACTTTAATACAGAGTCGAGATTAAGATCTCTGTCCTTAAAGAAAAATTCGCCCTGTAGTGTGACGGTGATTGACGAATTGCTTCCCAGGATACAACTGTATTACCTTTCCCTGAAGAGCAGCACCCAAACTCCAGAGATCTCAGCGAACTTGTTGCTGTGTTGCACTCTCAGATTTTGACTCAGAGGAAGAAGAAGAAGAAGGAGATTCGGATTACAAACTGTGTGTTCTGGCAGACAGAACTTACTGGTCTTATAGGAGAAGTGGAGTAACTGATGGGATGGTCCATTACTCTATAACAGCAGAGTAATGGTTCAAAGACATAACTGATGAGCCATTACTCTGCTGTTACAGAGTAATGGTACCAGTTACTGAATTTGAAAAGCCTCAATAGTATACTAGGGGAAAAATTTTGATTGGGGCAAAAAAAAAAATATAGGCCAGAGCCAAGCCAGACCAGACAAAACCAAACCAAGCCGAAGCCGAAGCCAAGGCCGGGCCGAGCCGGGCGCGCGCGCGTGTGTGTGTGTTTGTCACTTTGGCTAGGTCCTCTCTCCACTACACGTTAGTGGTAACCCCCGGGCCATGCCCTTTAGTCCATTTTTTTAGTATATATACTAGAGAAATCTTTCCCTATTTTCGATATGGGACTATCCATTTTCTCCAAATTTCCAAGTTTGTACATTTCGAGTACCCAACTTTGGACCAACATTTCTCATTCATACGGAATTCGTTTTTGGCAAATAAGTACATCACGGAATAGTACTCGACGAGAGGATCGCAATCCAATCATTTTTCGGCGCCGCCGGTGGCTGGAGCCTGCCGGAATCCGGCCCGGAAAATAAGCCAAAATTAATTCCAACATAAAATGTCTCAATTCTATTCATAACAATTCTGATTACACTCGATCTTATTTATACAAGGTTGAAGACACGTGCATCACACGTAAATAGACATGAAAATTCCCAACATAATTTGGTTAGAGTGGACCCCACCCCAAATAACAACTAATCACACTCTAACAACTGGATACTACGTGCATAGAACACAGTTATTACAAGGACTCATATGAAAAGTGGCATAGACTATTTACAAAATACCCCCTCCAAAATAGATTATTACTCAAGGACTGATATATCAGACACTTCACATCTTCAACTTCAACTGGACACTTCATGGTTTTCACCTGAGCAAGATCCAAGCTATCAGGACTCCATGGTCATACTGAACAAGATCCAAGCTCAGGAAGCGCTTGGATCATTCCTCCCCCCTTAAAAAAGTGGATCCAAGGAGATATGGAAGGCAGGAAATCACCAGTAAACATCCCAATTGCTCTCCCATGTAGCTTCAGCCTTTGACCCTCCTTCCCACTGTACTAAAACCTCGCTAACTGCAATACCCCATCGAAGAACCATTCTTCTCGCCAACACTGTAGAGGGAGTAGGAGCTACATCAACATAATAGGCTGGAATTGCAAAAGAATGAGCTACAGTAGAACCAACATGTCTTTTCAACTGGGATACATGAAATACATCATGTATTTTAGCATCCAAAGGCAGCATCAGCTTGTAAGCCAGTGGTCCAATTTTTTCAGTCACCTATTAAGGACCATAGAACAAAGGAGAAAGCTTATGAACCATATATCCCCCAATAGTGACTTTTCTATAGGGCTGAAGCTTCAAATATACCCAATCCCCTAACTGCATATGCTATGTCAGTCCTATGAACATCGGCTTTTTCCTTCATTTTGTTTTAAGATCTGAGCAAATTGTCTTTCAACAATTGCAAAGCAACATCTCTACTGATCAAATCATCCTCCACTGCTTGCACCATAGCAGAGTTAGGCACATAGGACAGTATTGTAGGTGGAGCTTTTCCATACAAAGCCTGTTAAGGAGAAATCTTTGTGGAGCTCTGCAGATGAGTATTATAACAAAACTCTGCCCAAGGAAGCCACCTCACCCATTCTTGAGGCTTGTAAGCAGCAAAGCAACGCAAATAGGTTTCTAAAACTCTATTGAGTACCTCAGTTTGCCCATCATACCGGGGGTGGAATGCAGTACTCAGGAAAAGCTTGGCACCCTGTTTATTCATCAACTCCCCCAAAAGTTACTAGTGAAGACAACATCTCTATCACTGACAATGATCTTTGGTAGACCATATAACTTGAACGCTTGAGCAAACACGATATTAGTCACTAATTTTACAGTATATGGATGAGTCAAAGGTAAGAAATGTGCATATTTAGTTAACCTGTCAACTATCACCAAAATGACATTATAACCATTGCTCTTTGGCATGCCCTCGAACAAAATCCATACTAATATCCTTCCATACATTATCAGGTATGGGTAAAGGTTGTAAGAGACCAGCTGGACTTGTACTCAAATACTTATTTCTTTGGCACACATCACATGCCCTGATAAACTCTTGCAACTATTTCTTAATTCCCTGCCAGTAAACCACTTTCTTGAGGGAACCCCAAGTCTTATCAACACCACCATGGCCACCTTGAGGAGAAGAGTGAAAATCATGTAAAAACCATTGTTTAAGAGTTGAGTATGGGCTGAACAAAACCCTTCCCTTAAAGAAATATACCTCATTCACATTCCCATACTGAGTTTCACCAGTTGCTATCTTAAGCTGAATATCTTTATAAAATGGATTGGACACAACCTCTTGATGTACTAATTTTGAGCCATCTGGGCTTCACCACTGTATAGGAAGAGAGAGACCCTTCACAATCTTCATATTTCCTAAAGAGGCCATCAGCTACCAAATTATCTTTACCCCTTTGTACTCAACCACAAATTGATATCCATGTAGCATAATCAACCATTCAAGTTGTGCTTCAGTATATAACTGCTTCTCAATCAAATATTTTAAAGTTTTATGATCAATTTTGATGATAAAATCCCTTCCAAATAGGTACTACTTCCACGTTTGTACAACCAACAAAATGGCCAACATTTCTTTCTCATAAGTGGACAATAGTTTCTTTTTACCCAACAGTTCTTGACTTAAAAAGGCAATAGGATGGTCCTTTTGCATTAAAGCAGCACCAAGACCTAATCCACATGCATCGCACTCAAGGAAAAATTGTAGGGAAAATTTGGGTAATTACAAAACTATTGGAGATTTTAAGACTCCTTTTACCCTATCAAAGGCTTGCTGAGCTTCATTAGACCATTGGAAAGCACCCCTTTTATAAGCTTGACCAGAGGCCAAGTTAGTGAGCTGTAATGGGCTATAAACTTTCTATAGTAGCCAGTTAAACCCAGTAATCCTCACAAGGCCTTAAGAGATTTGGGAGTTGGCCAGTCTTGGATTGCTTCAATTTTACCATGATCAACAGCTAAACCACTAAAAGTGACCACATGGCCAAGATATTCCACTTGTTCAACTCCAAAAAAAACACTTACTGAGACTGATTGTCTTGAAGTACTTGAAGAATCAGCTAAAAATGCTGACTGTGAGCAGTCAAATTAGGGCTCTAAATGAGTATATCATTGACGAAAACCAGCACAAACTTTCTCGAGTATGGCCTAAAAATGTCATTCATTAAAGATTGGAAGGTAACTGGGGCATTGGTCAAGCCAAAAGACATGACCAAGAACTCATATTGACCTTCATGGGTACAAAATGCAATCTTATGAATATCTTCCACCTTCATTCTGATTTGATGATATCCACTCCTCAAATCAAGTTTTCTAAACACTGCTGATCTCTGCAATTCATCCAAGAGCTCATCAATAATAGGGATTGGGGACTTATCTTTGACAGTGATGTCATTCAACCCTATATAATCTATACACATTCTTCAACTTCCATCAAGTTTCTTCACCATCACTATGGATGAGGAATAAGAACTATGACTATGTTGGATAATGCCACTGTTGAGCGTCTCTTTAATAAGCTTTCTTATCTCATTTTTTTTATTTACCATGAGATGAGGGAGATGCTATGAGTTATAAGGCATTTGACTTATTGGTTTTGCTCCTTAGATGAGGGAGATGCTATGATCACATGACCTATGCGGAGGGAGACCAATGTCTTCTTTAAAATATTGTTATATTGTTGTAAATCCCTTTGGATCTTAGGTTGTGTAGTTGCAGTTTGGAGACTTGACATAGAGAATCCAGCTCCTTCATGCATTTGAACTGATCCACTCATTTGCAATAGCCAACCTCCCTTCATGTAATTAAGGCTCTTGGACATTGATTTAGCATCCCACTCTTTAGGAAAAAATCCCTTTCAATTCTCTTGGTTGATCATCTAATTGAAACCTCATCCTCTTCTCCTTCATGTTCCATACCACATTCCCCAAGGTTTCTATCGACTGAGCCCCCAAAACTAACTAGATAGTGTCCATAGCTAACATATAGGAATCAGCTACGATAGGCACCCCTTGACACATGAACTTAACCTTTTCACACAAGTCCTGACTGTACAATTGTCTCCCTCTAGTTACAGTGGCCTCAAGGTGCATACTCGTATTGACAGGCAGCTGAATTTTTTGGACCAACTTTTCCTCAATAAAATTGTGGGTAGCACCAGTGTCTAATAATGAACATATGGGAGTGGATTTAATGGTTCCTTGCACCCAAAGAGTTCTTGGACCTGTACTACCAACAAGAGTGTGTAAAGAAATTGCAGCCAAGTTAGGTGTAAGTGTAACTTTACTTTATTCTTCATCTGGCAACTCCTTACCCAGCTCCTCCTCTGAAGCATTCTCATACTCATACATTTCCCCATCACTCCTAGTAACTACATAAAAGTACCTCCTTCATATGATCCCAACATGTGCATAAAAGTCTTTCCTGCACACTTGTGTCCCCTCATAAATTTCTCATCATAATGGGAACATAGGCCTTTCTCCCTTCTTTCCTTCATATACTGTAAAAAATAAGGGTTTTTTAGCCTTTGCTGGAATATTTAGGGAAGGAGTAGTTGGTTAGGAGGGATATACAGCAGGCTTACTCAAAAAGGGAGTGTTAACAACTGCATTATTCTTTGGATATACAGGTACCCCCACATTACTAGAAGAGGCCTTGGTAAAACCACTAGGTCTCGAAGCTTTCTTGTGGTCATCGTGGATTGACTCTCTAGCTATTGCTTCTCTATAAGCTTCTAACACATTTTGGGGATGTTTTAGCTTGACCTCTTTTCTCAGCTCAGCTTTGAGCCCTGAGATATAGCAACTCACCAAAGAGGATTTAGCAATGTGCTTCACCAAGTGACTATATTTCAAAAACTCCCTATGGTACTCAATCATTGTCCCTGTTTGTTGCAACTTATAAAGAGTAACCTATGGATCATCAAGTTCATATGGCCCAAATTGTAACATCAATTCTTCCTTAACCATCTCCCAATCAATAACCCCCTGTTGCTCATACCACCTCCACCACAACAAGGCTTTCCCCTTCAAATAATACACATTGAAGGGTAGCTTATCTTAATGGCTAACTCCTTGAGTGTGAAAGTGGTGCTCCATATGATACATCCAATTTGTAACATCTCCCGAACCATCAAAACTAGGCAAATCAATTTTAGGGTGCTTGGGAAACAATGTATTGCTCATACTTGGCTATTGTTAATGATTTCTTGGATCATGCCTTTCTCTTTGAGTTCCTTGATGATCTGTATCACGTTCCCGATCTCTCCATGTTCGACAATGGCTAGGGTTTCGATGTCGAACACCTGGTGAATGACAAGCACTCTTGCTATTGTCCGAATCATTCTCACTTCCTCTTGTATCCCACGATTATTGAGATCGTCGAGAATGATGTCGACTATGCTGAGCATGAACGAACTTCCCAATCGCTCTCTCAATTCGATCAAACTGCTCCTTATAGCTGGGACGCTTATGAGCAACTCCACCATTATTGGCAGTTACTTGCGCTTCCTGATCCCCAGCTCCATGTCTGAATCGACATCCAAACCCGAAATCGATGGGATTCTTAGTTTCTTGAATCGGTTCTTGATCTATTTCTTGATCAACAACAGCATCTACATCGACTTCTAGCTCTGATACCATTGTTCCAACTCGACCTCCAGCGATGTTGTTGGACGCGGTGAGTCGTCTTCTTGCCATTGACATGCAAACCCTAAGTTTGAGCTCAGAAGAAGGAAGAAAAAGATGAACATGGACTAAAATGTCTCAATTCTATTCATAACAGTTCTGATTACACTCGAGCTTATTTATACAAGGTTGAAGACACCTGCATTGCACATAAATCGACATCTAACTTTCCAACAAAATTCGGTTAAAGTGGACCCCACCCCAACTAACAACTAATCACACTCTAAAGTTGGATACTACGGGCACAGCACACACTTATTACAAGGAATCATATGAAAAGATGCATAGACTATTTACAAAATAACCCCTCCAAAATAGATAATTACTCATTGACTCATATATCAGACACTTCACATCTTCAGCTTCAACTCGATACTTCATGTTTTTCACCTGAACAAGATCCAAGCTCCAAAGCTTGAACCCATGACTCTATGGTCATACTAAACAAGATCCAAGCTCAGGAAGCGCTTGGATCAAAACGGTTGCATATTGAAACATTCAAAGCATAGAAAAATCAGGCATCAACTGAATTGAAACCCTAATCAAATAAGAAGTGAAGTATATGAGCATCTAAAAGAGATGAAATAACATCAATAGAAAAATTGGTGTCGAATTTAAATCGTAAGGAAAATTTTTACAGCCAACGATCGAAATTGAAAAGCACCCACGCACCAGCACCCTATAACTGAATTCGACACAAGAAAACTCTACAATTGCCGTTGCATTTTAGAGCTTCTCATGGGGGTTTTTAGGGTGTTGGTGTATAAGTTACCCTGGATTTATGAGCATATGTGGACTGGTCACACGGTTGGACGGGATAGCAGACATGGCCGTTTATATCACCTAGATTTCCTTCATGCATAATTTTACTTCGAATTTTGTTGGTGTTGTCAGTTCTCATGGCAACTTATGGCACAGGCGCTCAGGTCATGTTAGTGAGTCTCGTTTGAAAACTTTAGTCCGTAGTGGTGTTCTTGAAAATTTTACTTTCACTCCGTGATCTATTTGTCAGGGTTATAAGTTGGCAAAACACTTAGCCCTTCCTGTTAGCAATAAAAGTAGTTCTCAGTCCACTCATGCATTTCAACTTATTCACTCTGATATATGGAGCCCATCTCCTACACCCTCTCACAAAAGTTATCTCTATTATGTCAATTTTATCGATGACTTTACTAGATACACATGGGTGTTTCTTATACACCAACGCTCTGAAATACCTGACATTTACCAGTTCTTCACAAACATGGTTCACACTCATTTTGGTGTACGCATCAAAACATTTCACTCTGATGGTGCTCATCAGTACACCTTCGCTGCTATAAGATCGATTCTCCAATCTCATGGTAAACTCTTTCAGCAATCCTGCCCACACACACATAAGCATAATGGTGTAGTTGAACGCAAGCATTATCATATTCTTAAGACGGCTTGCGCTCTTCTACTCTCCTCTTCTGTTCCTCGTTCTTTCTAGGCTGAAACTGTCATGACATCTGTTAGCATCATTAACATCACTCTCTCATATGTCCTATCTGGTACAACACCTTATGAGGCTCTACATCACTCATCACCGGACTACAGTATGCTCCGTACTTTTAGATGCACCTGCTATGTCCTTCTCCCTCCTGCTGAGTGCATGAAATTCACCGCCCGATCTACTAAGTGCGTTCACCTTGGTCTCAGTCCTGAACATAAAGGATATCGTTGTTTTGATCCTGTTGTAACACCCCGCAAAAATGAACTATGACAATTTTGCCCCAGCACATGTTATACACGTGTACTTTGTACCGTTACGGATAATATCCGTAATATTATATTCTTCGTATTTTGAATTTTTTTTTTTAAATATTTTTTCGACCTTTCGAATTCATCTTTGATCTTTCATTTGAACCCAATCCCGATATTTTCTGATTCATTCAAAATAAGATCGTTGATTTATCGTATTATTGAATATCCAACTTTACTAAATTTCTTGACCTTGCACTGAGAATTTGACCTAGTTCTCTTCATTGAAATTGAGAAACTTTATACATGAAACTTGTATCCCACCGAATCTGGAATCCAGAACATCTTGCGGTTTCTCAATCCGATTTATAGGTTGTAAGTTGTCTTAAATCTAAGTTATTCCTAAATCCTAAACTCCTAATCCTAATTAAATTCTCTAATCCTAATCCAACAGCTCTCCCCAACTACTCTTACAGCATTAAATGCCCACCTCCCCTACCCTATGCATCCACTTCCCCCTACAAACTCCAACAACCGTCTTCTTTTATATCTTTCTCCCTCCCATATGACTTTCTCTCCTTCCCTATGCGACTAAATTATCGCATGCGCATGCAGTGCCCTCTTTCACCCCTATATATATCAACCTCACTCTTACTCAAATCACTACCTATCTCTCTCTTTCTATCTCAATCAAACACTCTCTCTCATTCAATTTCTCTTTCTGTCTCACTCTCTCATAATATATCTATATAATAAAACACAAAGAAAGCTATTAAGTGGCTCACCTTCAATCCCCCCAAAATCAAAGGCCCAGATCTGACCTCATAAAACACATTTTCCCTCCCAAAAGTTTCCCCCCAAAATTCAAATTCAAATCCCCCCAAAACAACTCCTTTATTTATTTAATTCTCTCTCTCTCTCTCTCTCTCTCTCTCTCTCTCTCTCTCTCTCTCTCTCTCTCTCTCTCTCTCTCTCTCTATATATATATATATATATATATATATATATATATATATATATATACACACACTTATGGAAACATGGATTTTTATACTCCAATTTATAATTATTTTTCAACACATACTAATGAAACATGTACTTTTATTTACAACTAATTATTGTCATACTATTCAAACTTGAGCTATATAATTGTTGATTTATTGTTTACAAGGCATTTCATATGCTGTATCGTTCTGAAGACGTGCCATAGGCACGTGCCCACGGGCAAATCTAGTATACTTATAACATATAAATATATACACATACACAGTAACCTCCCCCCCCCCCTCATCATCTTCTTCGTTCTCCTTCTTCTTCGACAGAAACCCTACACCCGCACCCCTCCGTCACCACCGCACTCCACCACCTCGGCAGCCACCACCAGTCACCGCCATCGTCTCCCCGAACACCCACGCCGTCCATCACCATCGCCATTACTGTCACCCCTGACCTCCAACCTCCCCCGCAACCACCTCTGCCATTTACGCTCCTCTCCACCTCTGTAATGCCCCAAAAAAATTTTTTTTACTCCAAACTCAAATCTTTCAATTTCTATATCACTTTAATCATAAACTAAGAAAGTTATATTTCAGGAAAAATTTTGACAGAGTCTCTCCTGTAAATTTTGCCCCGAAACACAAAAAGCTTACGGAATTCTGCTCAAAATTCCGTAGCTCACAAAATACACAATAATTTCATGGGCTCCCCAGGCCAAAATGAGCAGATACACACAGGCAATATAATATAATGCTCTGGGGGCCAAACACATAACAGATTATCAAATATCAAATAAAAACCATAAATTTCTTTGAAAACGAGGTAAAAATTTTAGAAAAACCTTTGTAAAACCTACCACAGAACCCGGTACACCACAACAAGGTGGGTACAGGTCACAAACATACCATACCACTTCGTACTATACTCACCATCATCATATACATGCTTATACATCAAAAATACAATTTAAACCACAAATTCTACTATTCACATCACTAAACATAAACATAAAATTTAATGTAAGACTTCACTCAACGAAATCTGTGCCTCACCTCTGCACTGCTGAGGACCTGTAATAGTAGGGGGTTTAGGGTAGTCTAGGGACTCCCTAACCCCCCAAATACTAAGGGGTTAGCCATTTCTGGTGTAAGTATAATTTACTAAACTC
Source organism: Hemerocallis citrina (assembly GCA_017893485.1). Taxonomy (NCBI): domain Eukaryota; kingdom Viridiplantae; phylum Streptophyta; class Magnoliopsida; order Asparagales; family Asphodelaceae; genus Hemerocallis; species Hemerocallis citrina. The sequence goes on from JACEHZ010000572.1 coordinate 765,259, forward strand.
ATAAATAAATTAAATTGCATAAAGAAAATAGTTTAAACATACAAACATCAAGTTAAGATGATGCAACCTGAAATCTGAACTTACAAACATCACCAATACGATTTATATCCAACTACTCTTCAAATCTGCATTCAACTGTATACATATCCATAACTTCCCACATTTCATGATATACTTCACATCGACCTCGTATATAAATATTCTTATTTTCCATCCGCATAGAACGAATACAAATACAATCCATTACTTTTCAATTTAAATTCTCTAACCCAACTACTTATCATTTCATAATTCCTACCACCTCATCGTTTCTTTATTTCCATAAATACTCATAACAAGTCCCTAACTCTTTTCTTCATACTTTTATAACTACGCACATCATTTTCCATTCATTTACATTTACGAACTGACGACTCATATTCTTAGATACTCATTTTCATTCATAAATCCTTTCTTTCTCCATTTCATATTTCATAACACCGCGTTCATTTATTTCTTATAACCCATATCATCACGTATGCATATATCCACATAATACCACATTAATTTCCTGTCTTATGACAAAATATAACACTTCATTACCCATTGCAATTTACTCACATTTCATCACATCATGATCATATCACTTATTAAATACTCATTCTTATCACATCAAAATATGTTTTATAACTCGTTCTCATCCCGTTATATCATTTAGCTATTATTCAAGCTAATTAATGACCAACTTACTTTCATCTTCACTATAACTCAAGTTATCGCGGATTTCACTTTCATTCACATCAATTTATATTCCATACCCCCGAACATAGTTTGGGCAATAATATATCACACCCCAAAGCCGATAGCCTGGGTAATAATCACCACACCCCAAACGCATAGTCTGGATAATATCACATCAAATCTCAAGAGTTATTAATTCACTTCAATCATTATTCATCTTCACTTATTTAACTTCTCATTTCCCTTAATCATTACCACAAGTATACCAACTCACCCTGCGAATTATGCCAAGGCAGGTAGTTCCCACCATTTCCACCGAAATAGCGGGCAAGTAGTTCCTTGACACAATTCCAAGATACAACTCATCTCAATCTGTATTTTACTTTAATGATCTCATACATAATACAATTACTACGTACTATTCATAATAACACATGTCTCTTTTATTATTCTCATTTTAATTTAACCACGTACTACATTTATCACTTATCATCTTCACTCAATTTAACTCTTCATTTTCTTTCACATTTACTTCACTATTTCATTTCAGCTTATACCAAACACTTCTCTTTCTCATTCACATTTCATATCATATTCATTTTACCCTAGGTCTATCCTAGAGTATCAATTCTCTCTCAGGTCTACCCTGAGGTATCATATCTCTCTCCGGTCCCACCGGAGGTATCTACTCTCCCAGGTCTACCCTGGGGTATCATCTCTCTCAGGTCTACCCTGAGGTATCATATCTCTCTCCGGTCCCACCGGAGGTATCTACTCTCCCAGGTCTACCCTGGGGTATCATATCTCTCTCAGGTCTACCCTGAGGTATCATATCTCTCTCCGGTCCCACCGGAGGTATCTACTCTCCCAGGTCTACCCTGAGGTATCATCTCTCTCTCAGGTCTACCCTGAGGTATCATATCTCTCTCCGGTCCCACCGGAGGTATCTACTCTCCCAGGTCTACCCTGGGGTATCATATCTCTCTCCGTCTATATGGAGGTATCTATTCAAGTCAACCGAAATTATTTTTATTAACATCACCCTTTATCATCATAACATCTCATCTTTTATTTAAACTTATTCTCATAAACAATGGTCACCATCTCACTTACCCTTTCAATGCATCACACAAAAGAAAATATCACTGCAATTAATATATAAAATCATCAAATCTTAATATTGCACATCACAATGGTACTGTATTATTTATTCGATCATTACCTCACACATCATGAATATGCCATACTATTTATTATCTCATTCCCACACGTTTGCATAAGCCCAGTAGATTAACACATCACAACACCATATACACATAGATATATATATACACAATACATTACCATCACCCTGATTATTTAAAACCACATCGCTCCACCATATACCGACATCCTTATATACATATAACTCATCCCCATATATATATAACTAATCCATCGTCTATAAATTTATATCAAAACACGAGACGAGTATTTAATCGTCATATCGCATACCAACACCGAACACTAATTTCCTTTTCCACATACACCCTATTCCGGGATTCATATCAATCATTCCAATTATACTAAAATTTTCTTAAAACAACATATATATAAATATTTTCATACTCACCTCATAGCCCGGGAAGCCTTGAAGCATCACTTCTCCATCCGGCACACGAAGCCATTAACATTTCCTATTATCAAGTTTCAAAGCAATTAAGGCTCACAACATCCAAATCAACCACAGAAAATAATAACACTATTTCTAATATCACTCAGGCATTTATCGAACGTCTGGGATGCACACGTGCATCGCACGTGATATTTAAATTCCTACGGGATGTTTATCCCCAAACAATTTCTAAAATCACCCCCAACTTATTATAATTGTTCTATTAAAATTCTTCTACTATAAAGGAGATAATTCTTACATATACAATTCTCTTTTTCAAACCCAAAATCCTAATTTGCTAATAACTTGCAATCTCTCTAATAATCTACTAATTCCTCACATCTACCACTTCCAACATCTCAAAATCTCTCTACCATAATATTCCTACTCAATAGAAATTAACCCAACTCAATTTTATACAACAAAATGGTTTAGGGTTTACCTTTTCGGAATCCTTTCGAAAATCCAACGCTTCCACGATGTAGAGAGCCCTTCAATTAGCCTATCCCCCAATTTAATTCGAAAACCATTAAGTATTTGGGTAGATTTAAGGAGAGAGAACGGGACCGAACGTTGGGTTCGGGGGGATTTTTTTTTTGTTTTGGTTTCGATCGGGATGGAAGGAAAGAAATAAAGGAGAAGGAAGGAGGAGAGAAAAGGAGGGGGGGTTGTAAAAATGTAATAATAATTATAATTAAATAAAAGCTATTAGCAATTAAACCCCCAATACCCTAAATATTTCAAATAAACACCAACTTGATATTTTAATAATTCTAATAATACAAAATACATTAAATCACCTCATAACAATCCTCCAAAATTATAAAATAAAGTAAATCATATTTCTTCACATAAAATCTCAACTCGTGGCTCCAATACATCAATAACGCCAATCTACCACAAATATCCACACCGATATCAATATTTAAATAAAATATATCAAAAATAATTTTTCACCACTCCAAATATATAAAAACAAGTATTTTTGGTATTTTACAAATTCGAGGTGTTACAACCTCGTCGAACCACCACCACCTCTAAACCCTACCAAGCTCCTCCATTGCCATCGTCGTCCACTCTCGCTTCTGCCATTGTCGCCGCCATCTCCTCTCCTCCATTCGAGCTCCACCACACTGTCGCCATCACCACCTCCATCACCATTGCCACCGCCCTCACCTCCGAAACCAACGCAACACCTCCTCCGTTGCTCTCCTCCACCACCGCACAATGCCACCGAGCTCCACTCCACCTACTCGCCATTGCTGTTACCCTCGCCACCACCACCCGACTGCACCCGAACCACCATTGCCATCTCGAAGCTCAGAAGCTCGCCGAAGCTTTTGTTGCCACCTTCGAACTCATCCCCATCCTTCGAGCTCTCGCCATTGTCGTCCTGCAGCACCCCAAAGCTCTTCTCCACCACATCAACTTCATCGTCACTGCATTTTGCCTCCGAAGCTCCTCCATAACCGTCGCCGAGAACCCCAAGCTCATCGCCACCATAACCATCAAAGTCGTCGTGCTCATCTCCACCTTGCAGCTCCAACCCACAACTGCCGTAGTCGAAGCTCCACCTCCACCTCACCGTCATCGCAGTCGAAGCACCCCCGAGCTCCTCACTGTATCTGTCTCACGGTATCACTCTCTCTCTCTAGCTCTCTATCTCTCTCTCTCCGTCAATCTCTCTCTATTTTTCTCTCACTCTAGCGCTCTCTCTCTCTCTCTCTCTCTCTCTCTAGTCCCGTTCTCTCTCTCTCTAACTCGGTTTTCCTCTCTCTCTCTCTCTAACTCTGATGTTCTCTCTCTCTGTAACACGTCTCTCTCTCTCCTCCTCTGTCTCTCTCTCTTATTATATATTATTATATATATGTATGGTTTATATTATAGTGTTATATATATATATATATATGTGTGTGTGTGTGTGTGTGTGTGTGTGTGTGTGTGTGTGTGTGTGTGTTAATACAATTTTTACTTCGTTCGCTTCCCGAACTCGGCGAACAACTGCAGTTCGCAATACTGTCATCATCAACGTGGTTGCTGTCCGTAAAGCCACTGTCGTTGTTCGTGTTGCTGTGGTCTTCAAATTGATCGTAGAATCGATCAAAACCATAGACGATAAAAAATGGGTAACAACTTTAACCAACTCTATTTTTTTATTATAGGATATATGCATGCTAGATAACAAATTGAGTAATCGTGCTTAGATTGCGTATGAATGTTGTTTGATTATGGGTGCTAACTGCTGTTAATTAACTGGTGAGATTATGATATGATTTATCTTAAAAACATTATTATAATTATGTCCGGAATTTGATCTCACTTCAGAAATTCATTTCTTTTTAAATACATAGATTATGAAACTGAAACTTTTGTATGTGTATCATGTATGTGTGTACAATATTTCCTCAAAATTTCACAATTTTTGGATTTCGTTTGGTATTTTAATAAAATAGGAATACATTACTGGTTTAGAAATGAAATAGAATTTATTTCATAAATTTTGGCTGAATATCATACTTATTTTCTAAGAAATCCAATTTTCAAGAAGTGTGGGATTTTCTGTGATTTTTAAAGTAGCAACAGCTGTGATTTCTGGATTTTGAACCTACTATCTTATAAATGGTTTTAAACAGATTTAATTGGGTTGAAACTAGAGGTTCTTAACTACAATGTTGTAGTAGACTGATTGAGGTTTCATATGAGATTAAGAAATCAATTTTTCACAAGTATTGGAATTTATATAATTATTGGAAGTTGTATTCACCTGTCAAGGGGACACGTGCGGCGTTGTCTCGACCATTAATTTCTAGGATATAGTGTTAGAGGTTCGGAAGCAGAGAAAGACCATAGGGTCCCGGGGGTACCGGGGAGTGGAGAGAGACCGCAGGGGCTGGGCAGAGTGGAATATGTAAGACCGGGAAGTGGAGAAAGACCACAGGGGCTGGGCACCATTATGGGTGCTCAGGAGTGGAGAAAGACCACAGGGTCCCGGCATGACCACTACCGACTGCAGTAACGGAATTTGACCGAACAACCTCAACCTTACTAGTCACTAGATAAATGTCAGAAATAGTGTAGAATACATGAGTATGTATTGCATAATGAGGTATTGAACCCTGAAATGAACACTAGTAGCTTGTATTCGGAAAATATGTTGTATGGGCGGCATATCATTCCAAACAAGCATGCATTAAAAAGAGCAGATTTGAATTGTGCATGTTTTCATGATAAATATATGTTTAATGTTTTAATCAATTGTTTATACACAAACTCATATGACATCGTATAGTTGACTATTTCCTGTTTACATTTATTGATTCCAGTTTTGTTTATATCATGTCATGTATGTTGTTATGTTTTTTTTGGAGTTAGTTAAAGCTGTTGTGATTCTTACCATCAGCCTCACACACTGACGAACCCACAGATTGTGTTGTGCATGTAAGAGTACCTGGAGTTTAAGCATAGAGTCGTGACATCCTGTGCCCATAATCTTATCTATCCAAGAGGTTTGGATTTATATTAAGATTTCAGCATTTTCCTATATTATATTATGTTTATGTACTGAATTGAAGGAAAAGATTTCTGGGTGTACTACGATTTTCTTGTGTGTGAAAATCGGGGCGTTACACCAGTGGCAGGTCGTATTTGTATTTCCCAACATGTTACCTTTGTGGAAGACTCTCCTTACTACTTGACCACTCCTGAGGATGCTAGTTTTCTTGACTCCCCTATTGTTGGGCCTTCTTCACTAGCCAAACCTTCATACATTCCATTTGATCCCACTCCACTTCCGTTTCACCTATTCTTCCTCTTACGGCGACACCACCTGCATCCCCACAGCATCATGCCACCTCACTACCTACATCCCCACAACTACATGCACACACACAACCTATCTCACCTCCCTACTCTGACCCTCCTCAACCAGTCCGTCAGTCTGCACGTTCTACCTCGGGCATCACACCGGCTCGTTACATACCTGATGCCACTGGTCCTTCTGACCAGATTAGTTTTGCCACCCAGCCTCCTACTCACCCCAGTTTCACGCATATCTCACTACCATACATTCTACAAGTGAGCCCAAAACCTACCAGGAAGCTATTCAATATCCTGAGTGGCAGGAAGCTATTGTAGAGGTGTTCAATGCTTCTGATCAGACTAGCACTTGGGATGTTGTTCCTCTACCTGTGGGCGTCCTGCCTGTTAGCTGCAAATGGATCTTCAAGGTCAAATTCGACCTAATGGCTCCATTCAGTGGCACAGGCTCATCTTATTTCCAGAGGATTTACTCAGAAGCATGGTATTGATTATGATGAGACATTTGCCCCAGTTGCCCAGATGACTACAGTTCATACTCTCCTTATCGTTGCTGCCATTCGTCAGGGGCCGTTATATCAGATGGACATGAAGAATGTTTTTCTTCATGGTACCTTATCTGAGGTTGTGTACATGCATCCTCCTGGTAGTCTTACCATTCATCCTCGTCATGTATTCCGTTTGCAACGGACTAACTATGGTCTGAAACACACCCCTCGAGCCTCGTTTGAGTGCTTTCGAAATGTTATCACCAAGGCTAGTTTCAGTCAGAGTTCACAGGAACATTCTATGTTTATATGTTCATCACCGCAAGGGAGAGTCATTCTATTATTATATGTTGATGATATGATCATCACTGGGATGATTCTGCAGGCATTGCCTCCACCCATAAGTACTTTCACCAGCAGTTTCATATGAAAGATCTTGGCAAATTTAGGCTACTTTCTGGGCCTAGAGATTGCCTACGAGTCTTGTGAGATACTTATTTCTCAACAGAAATACACATCAAATATTATCTCCGCTGCTTGTCTCTCAAACAGTCGATCGGCCGACACTCCCTTAGAGCTTCATGTGAAACTTCGTCCCACATATGGTGAGCCACTTCCTGACCCTACTAGATACAGAGAAATTGTTGGACAACTTTTCTATTTATGCATGACCAGACCCGATATTGCCCGTGCGGCCAGTATTGTTAGTCATTTTTTCCATTAAAGCAAAAGCATCTCATACTATTAAAAGAAAATCCGGTCAAATGGTCAAATCAAAATAACTTAGAGATTTGCTTCGGGCCAGCCCTGAGTTTCCGGGGGGCCGAGGCGAAAAGCTCAAATAATTATTTTTTAGATCCCTAATAACAATATAATTTTTTTACGTGCAAAATATGTGTCTACATTTACAAGGGGGTTACAAACTTGGGGCTCTAAAATTGCAAAAAATCCGGGGGCCTGAGGTGGCCGCCTCACCGGCCTCGAGGTGGGGGCCGGCCATGGATTTGCTAAACATACCCCATTATATTATTCATAATGGTTGGGTGAGATGAGCCCTCATTTATTTTGTTCATCTTATTCTCCTTCACCATCTAATCTTTCATCCCTGCTATCCTTTCTAAGTGATCATGTCATTCTCATCAAATATGATCACTAATGTGATGTTTGCAACAAGAGAGAATGTGGTTTCTCTAACTTCTTCTCAGAGATTTCGAGAAGAACCCCATAGAGATGACACCTTTACCCTCCTAGGTGAGATCCACAACTGGTAACGTCCGATCTCTTTGTTCAATGCCATGATTGTTGGAATCTCACTCGTTGTTGTGAGACTATGGTTATCAGAGCATCCACTCAGTGGCGGAGCCAATAGCCAACCAGTGCGGTCCAAGGACCGCACTCAAAAAAAAAAAAAAAAAAAATTACGTATATATATATAGAGTTAGTCTATTATGAGATGGTGAGCGGATGTCCTTATCTTGAGCGGGAGAATCCAGCCATCGGATCTGGTTTGATTCAGATCGTGTGGCAGAGATCAGATCCCGTTCTGATCTCTTTTGTTGAGGGTAAAATGGTCATTCTATCTTCTCCTCACTCCCCTCCTTCTATCAAACCCGCTCAATCAAATCTTCTCTGCTCTCTCTCTCTCCCCACTCCCCAAATCGCCCCATACCCTATCTCCGAATCCGACGATCTCTACTTCCAAATCGAAACCCTAAATCCGACGCTCTCTCTCTTGCTAATCGATCCCGACGCTCCTCTCAATTCTCCCGCTCTCGAAATCCCCCAAATCTGAAACCCTAACCCCCTTCGATCGTAATCCCCCCAAAACGAGAGAAACCCTAATCCCCTTCAAATCGTAGGAGAACCCTTCAAATCGAAGCTCCCTCAACCTCAAACCAGTTCGTAAGCTCCCTTCTGGCCTTCTCCACTTCATTTTAATTTATTGACATGCTTTCTTTTTTTCATACTTATTATGTTATTTGAACCAATGTGATTTACTGATTTATGTATGTGTATATTGTTTAGGTAGGGATGATCTTATAATTTATCTTGGTGAAACTCATTATTTTTAAAATTGAAAATTTGAAGGATTATGGAGAGATTCTACAAAAGAAAACGTGTTGAAGAACAAGTAATCGGAGAGAGTTCAAATAAAGTCGATGAGTGCCCAAATAGAGTGGAGGACTCGAATAGAGTCGGGATGAAGATCTCAAGTGAGTCAAGTTCATTTTTAATTGAAGAATTTGATGCCGCACAATTGCCCTCCGATCCGGGATTAAGAATCCCAATTTTACGATATAGTCATAAAATTATAGATCAAGTTCGAAGAGCGTATTTGCTAAAAGGTCCTTGTCAACCTAGGGATATTAAATTCCCGAAAAGGAAGTTTGGAGTCGAAGCATATAGAAGTTTTTGCCCTTCGTGGTTTGACGACTTTAAATGGCTGGAGTATAGTACATCCAAAGATGCTGTATATTGCCAATATTGTTATCTTTTTAAATCAGTAAGAGGAAAACAGTCTGGAGGTGATGCTTTTGTAACCGAAGGATTCATTTACTGGAAAAACAAAGAACGGCTTAAAGTTCACATTGGGCTACATGGCAGTGAGCACAACCAAGCTCGATTAAAGTGTGATTCATTGATGAATCAAAAACAACATATTGAAACAGTTTTCCACAAGCAATCTCAACAAGCAAGATATGATTATCGTGTTCGTCTTAATGCCTCAATTGATTGCATTCGCCTTTTGCTACGACAAGGTCTACCTTTTCGCGGCCATGATGAATCCGAAAATTCTCTCAATCCAGGTAACTTTCTTGTTCAGTTGCAATTCTTGGCGAGTCATAATGATTCAATAAATGATGTGGTATTGGGAAATGCTCCTAAAAATTGCAAGTTGACATCACCGGATATTCAGAAAGATATTGTGCGTGCTTGTGCTGTTGAAACAATTGATGTCATCTTAAAAGATATTGGTGATTCACTATTTTCGATTTTAGTTGATGAATCACGTGATATTTCAAACAAAGAGCAAATGTCGGTTGTTTTGCGTTATGTAGACAGTAGTGGGCATGTAAAAGAGCGCTTTATTGGGATTGAACATGTTCTTAATACCACATCCCTCTCACTTAAGGCTTCGATTGATGAGATTTTTCTAGATACAATTTGAGCATTTCTAGATTAAGAGGACGAGGTTATGATGGAGCTAGTAATATGAAAGGGGAATTTAATGGTTTGAAAGCACTCATTTTCAAGGAGAACTCGTGTGCTTACTACGTACATTGCTTTGCTCATCAACTTCAACTAGCTCTTGTAGGCGTGGCAAAGAAGAATATTCTCGTTGCTGAGTTTTTCCGTGTTGTTACTGATGTGATAAATGTTGTTGGAGCATCTTGTAAACGCTCTGATCTCCTTCATGAAAAACAATCAAATTTTATTGCGGAGGCATTGGAAAATGGTGATATTGTTAGTGGGAGAGGGCTTAATCAAGAAACTAACCTGCAACGTCCTGGTGATACACAATGGGGTTCGCACTATAAGTCTTTGCTTAGCATACTTTTAATGTTCAAAACTGTGGGCGAAGTACTTGAAATTATTTATACGGATAAATCTTCTTCTTCTGATCAAAAGTTGGAGGCATCTACTTGTCGAAGTGGATGCACTCATTTGATTTTGCATTCAATTTACACATGATGAAGATTATTTTGGGAATTTCAAATGTGTTGTCTCAATCATTACAATTGAAAGATCAAGATATTGTCAATGCAATGGGTTTGGTGAAAGATTGCAAGGAACGACTCGAGATATTGAGAGATGATGGGTGGGATTCATTTCTTAAAGAAGTTTGTGATTTTTTTCAGAAGCATAATATTGATGTTCCTAAAATGGATGATATGTTTATGCGGTATGATATTCGTGGTCGCCCACAGCGTAATCCACCGAATATAAAAAATTTGCATCACTATCGTGTTGATTTATTCTATGCTGTGATTGACTTGCAATATAACGAGTTGAAAGATCGTTTCTCGGAGGCCAGTACAAAGTTACTACTTTGCATAGCTTGCTTGTGTCCACAAAATTCATTTTATGCTTTCGACAAGAGCAAATTGCTTCAACTGGCCGAGTTTTATCCACAAGATTTTTCAACTTTAGATATTCTCGAACTCGGTGATGAACTTGATACGTATATTTTTGATGTGCGCGCAAACATTGCATTCACAGAGTTGAGAGGCCTAGGTGATCTTGCACAAAAGTTGGTCCTAACGAAGAAACATAGAATTTTTCCATTGGTTTATAAGCTTCTAACACTGGCATTAATTCTACCTGTCGCCACTGCTACTGTGGAAAGAGTGTTTTCTGCAATGAGTATTGTGAAAGATACATTGCGCAACCGAATGGGCGACGAGTGGATGAATGACAGTCTTCTTGTTTACGTTGAGAAAGACTTATTTTTGAAGATTGATAATGAACTTATTGTAAAGCGATTTCAAAATATGAAGACTCGTAAAGGATAATTGTGAAGGTACGTTGTCATTTGTATTTTTGTATATTTCAGATTTTATTTTTATTATAATAAACTCGACCACAGTGACTCAAATTCTTGGCTCCGCCCCTGCATCCACTATCGTTTCTTTTAAATTTTCTATTTTTAGCATTAAAAATTTAGAAACGAAATAGGATGGCTGCTATCATTTTTACTAAAAATGCAAGAACGAAAAAAATAATAGAATAGGACGGATGATCTTCCTCCGTCTAACGCAAAATTTACAAAAAAAATTATTAAAAAATTGTGGGATGGATGATGATCCTCTGTTTGCGATTTTTTTTTTAAAATTTTCGAATTACCCCGGATGGAGCTTCTTCATCCATCCGAGGGTTTTCTTTATATAATTTTTCGGAGCGAAAAAAAATAAAAAACCCCACCATACGGAAGAACTTCATCCGTTTGGTGGTTTTTTTTTTAAGTGAAATATGTAAATTATAATTTTGTCCACCTTCATTCTAAGCATATTTAAAGGCATGGACTATATGGGTTGAAATATAAATTGAGGGGGTAAATGAGTAATTTAATTTAAAAAATTTTAAAAGGAAAAAATGAGAGACCGATGATCTTCATCCAACTCTCATATTTTTCCCTTTATTTTTTTATAAAAAAATTCAAAATTAAGCGAAGATGAGAAACGGAGGAACTTCATCCGTCTCTCATCGACGGACGGAGCATCATCTTCCGTCTGTTCGGTTTTTTTCTCAAACGGAAGATCTTCTTCCGACTTCTACATTTAGCCTCTCTTCTATTGCGACCTCTAAGTTTAGCGAACGACTGTTCACTCCTATTCTAAAAATTGGGTTTTTAGCGAACTGTAGTGGGAGTTTTTCTGACTCAAAAGCTATTTTTTGGGTTTTTAGAAAACGACAGTGGATGCTCTAACGAGCGATAATATTTTTCCTTCACAGTACAAACTTCATCACAAACCCATAAGATCTATTGAACGGACATGCAAATACTTGCCTTCTAAGAGCATCCACAGTCATGAACGGTAAAATATGGCAAAATGCAAAAATATAAATAACAATTAAAAATTTTGCTGCAGATGTCAAATGCTAAAAAATAGCAAAGTAGCAACAAAATTGATCGGTTGAAGTTTCGTCATTTGAAAGAAATTAAATTTTTTATAATATTTTTGTGCTTAATAGTATATTTTATTATTTTTTAAACTTAGACGAAACTTAAAGCTGCGTCGGAGCGAGAAAATAAAATCCCCACAAACAAAACTTGATATTAAATTAGCTATATTAAATAAAAAAATAAATCGGTTGGGTCATGTCATTTTCAACCTAATTTATTTAATTAACCCCATGAGTATAATTAACTAAGCGTATAATTAATTATTAAATGAACTATTAGCATACTGAGTATAATTAACTAATTAATTAATTAACTTAATAAATATTCTAAATCCATGGAAGTTTTGTCCAAGTGCTTTTCACATTTTTGGGGTTTTATTCATTTAAAAAATGTCTCTATTTTGATCGGACGAAACCTGAAGTTTTATTCTGTATAATATGCATATAGCTATTTCCTCTCTCATATATACCAGTCTATTGTAGCGATTATGGCAAATCTTTAATATTATAATGGGAGAAGACCTTAGTGTCATTTGTAAATCTACCAACGCGTTCATTACACGTGCATAACTAATATCAAGGAGGTCTCAGGTTCTAGTGTAATACCCCGGATTTTTAAATAATACTTTTATGATTAATAAATGAATAAAAATAATTTTTTGTGATTTAATAAATATTTTCCTGAAAATTTGCCTTTTTACACGTGCAAAACACATGCAAGTAATTTCATGGGAAGTTCAAAATAAATTTTTTTGGGGGAAAACTCATTATTTATTAATAGATATTATTTGTGAATTTTTTGAATTTTTTTGATAATTAATTGACCTATTTGCAAATATTACAAAAAGGGCTTTTGTGAAAAATTACCACTTAGAGTAAAAACTCCATATTTTTGGATTTTTGGACTGGGCATGATGCCTAGTCAACTCAGAGATAAAGAATTTACTTTTTATTTTAATAAATTTAGTTTATTTTGCAAGTTTTGATAAAGAATGGTCTTTTTGCAAATTTGCCACTTAAAGGGGCAAAAAATGCAAAGTTGGTTTTTCTAGGTTTTCAAACAGTGCCGGCTGATACAAGAGGGGCTATTTTGATTTTTTTTAAACTCAATTAAGTTGATTTTATTAAACTTCCAAGTATAAGGATTTATATATGTAAAGATATATTTAAAAGAGGTATTTTGCAAATCTATTCAAAAACCCTAGATACATCAAATCCCAGCCTATATAGGGTGAGGTGCAGCTGTCTCTTTGCTGCACAACACAAAGGGATTTCTTATTATTATTTTCTTGGAGTTTTAAAGCGAGGATCTTGGTTTTCTTACGAAGGAGAGATTTTTCTTATTCTTTATCATCTACGGTTGATTCTTCAACAAGGTGAGTGACTTAGGTTTATTTTCTTATTGTTCTAAGCTTGTTGTATGTGTTGATCTATCTATTGGTAAGCATACTAGATGATGAAGTGGAGATATAATGAATTTTGATAAATAGATGAATGAAAAATTGAATCTTTTCATGAAACTACACTATTGATGATTGAAACCCTAATTTAGTTACTTATGATTATTAAAGAATCTAATAGAGATCATGAGTATGATGTTCTCAATTATTTTGTTGCTGTTTTGAATATATATAATGGGTTGTGTGATGATATTGCATGAAATAGACAAGTTGAACAATGATGAGATCTATTGCTATTAATATATATATATATACACACACTGTTGATGCCTTGAACTTGCTAATTAGTCTTTATAATTCCTTATAATCATGGTTATGGCCATATTTAGCTCACTAACAATTGGCTACCCTTATCTTCTTTACTAACATGGGCAATTACTAATCACTTAGTTACTACCATGTTCAATTTCACAATTAAACTTACTAATTTAAAATTGATCTTGAGTTAAACTCAAATGAGAGCTTACTAACATAGGCTACTATCATTTAATTTCTTGAATTCAAATAAACTCCTTAAGCTTAAACTCACTAACATAATTTTAAACCCTTCTCAACATGTACCCACAACTCTTATTTATGTTTGTAGCTTACATAAACTCCTTAACATGAACTGAACTCTTACTAACATAAACCATGAACATGAACAACTTCAAATCCATGTTTACCTTACTAACATACTTTATTACATTAATTAAGTTTACTAACATGCCTTATTAACATACACTAATTTATTACATACTAACATACACCCATTTATTACATACAACAATTTCATACAACAGTTTTCAAGCTAATTGCTTACTGAACGTAAACTAGTTTATCACATAAAAAAAATTATCAAGCTAACTTAGGCTTTTCCATTTCCATGGACATTATGAACATTTCTTCTACACAAAACTATTACATAAACCACTATACAAGCCAGCACAAACTCACAATTTATTGCACTTTACAATCCAACAATAATGTAGTTCTATAATCTTTAAGCATAAGCTATGAAAATTTTCACTTAATATTTCTACAATCCATCATCAAGCTTACTAACTTTCATGTAAAATTTTTATTTTACTTTCATATACAAGAACAAGTTTATTAACCTACACAAGATGCCATTTTTATTAGTTCTAATCCACTTTTATATATAAAGATGAAATCTTTATTCAGAATTTAGCATTCTCATGTAATAAAAATGCAATCTTTAATCATAATTAGCATTCTCATTCAATAAAAATGAAATCTTTATAGGCTAAGAAGAAGAACACTCACCTTTGCATGAATAAATACTTAGCTTCTTCTTCTTAATCCTCCTTCTTGATCCCAAGCTCCAAAAGTTCTAGGAAATTGATAAGAAATTAATTAGAATAGGAAAATAGGATAAAGAAATTGAACTAGGAGTGAACTAAGATTTCACCTCCTCCTCCTTAAGCCTTGGCCGAAATCCAAATGAGTGTGATTGAAGATGAGTACTAGTTGGAAGTGAATTTGACGTAGAATAATTTGGAGTAGAAAAAGATTAGAAAGATTAGGGTTTTCATTCTTGTTTGGTGGCTTTTTTTTAAAAATTTTAAATGAATGAATGAAGAAGAACTTCTTCTCATCTTCACTATTTTATACAAATGAGTGAGAAAATGAGTGGCTAGGAATGGGAGATGTGGCAGGCTAAGGGACCAAGAGAAATATGGGTGAGGTGAAGTGTAGGGTTTCTAGAAACTTTTCTTCATGAATTTAACCCTAGTCCAAACCCTCCTAAACTTATTCCACAAAACAATTCATACATTTGAATTATTCTAGTACAACATATTTTTTAAGTAATCTATTGGTGGCTATTGGCTTATATTTATAATAGATGCATATAATAAAATCACAATACAATCTATATACAATTTATAACATTTAATTTATAGTTGACTGCACAATTTCTATTAATACATATTCATACAAGATAATATTAATTATTTTGGGGATCTTACAGAGATAAAGATGGTCTGATATTGGTACTTACACAGTTAAGTTCTTTTATACTTTTCTTAACAATGGAGGTATTGTTTCACTCTGTTATCAATGTATCTCACAAAATATTGCTCCTCTTAAAGCTAGAATCTTAGTATGGCTAGCATGTTAATAATAAATTGCTCAATGTTGATAATCTTAATAAGATGAATTTAGCTTTTAGTAAAAATTGTATCGTATGCAATGGTCACTCTGAAACTGCAAATCATTTGTTCATTCATTGTTCTTTTACCCAACCATTATGGTTTCTTTGCAAAAAAACTTGGAAAGTGAGAGGGAAACCTATTACTATGAACCCTTGGTGGAGTACTTAGAGAAAGAGAAGAATTAACCCATCTATTGGGCTTACTTGGGATCATGCTATGATGATGGATTATTCAGAAAGAAAGGAGCAATAAAATCTTCATGAAATGGGTAAAATCAGGGCCACTAAATTTCGACACACATCTTAAACCTTCCAGGGGAATGACAGTAATCTCATATCTACAACATGCCCACTATGAGAACATGGGCCATCTCTATGCCCATAAAGCTTAATCAAGCAAGCAATTAAGGCTTGCTTACAACTTAAGAAAGATGAATTTTCAGCTAATTACAACTAGCAGTCAAATGCCCCAAACCAGGAATTGAATAACTAATTATATCCCTTAACCAGGAGAATCTCCCACCAAATCTTAAACGATAATTTCTTAGACCTTTTTATGGAGTAAGACTCCTAGCCTATAAATACTCTCCATCCTAAATCAGTAACGGGTAACCAATCTTTTACCACTAAAACTTTATTCTCCTTTCTGAGTTACTGACTTGAGTGTCAAGGGGGCTTTTACCGGGGCCAACCCCTGTGTATAGAATTCGTGCATGTTTGCTAGACATTTTCAGCTGTCCAAATATTGATCCAGGCATTCTCAACCATTCATATTCAAACCAAGGAGCCTTCAACCATTTAGATCTAATCGACAGTTCAGATTGTAAGTTTTCTCCCTCATAAGGAACTCATTTTCTGATTACTCCCTCACCGAAAAAAGTAATAACAGATTGATGTCGTCTGTGAAAAATTACAAATCTATCTCTCCAATCAGATCTCGCCGGCAAAAAACCATTTTCAGCCATGGCCCCAAAAGGAAAGAAGGCGGCGGCCACTAGCCGTCAAGCCAACACTCCTCTCCCTCATCCTCCTCCTCTGGGGCAACCACCACGACCAACGTTGCAGGCCCCTCGTCCACCATCGCAGTCTCCCCTCAATAAGGCTGCAACGGCGGGCTCCCAACGACATCACTCTGAACCTCGCCATAGGCCTCACCTGATTGAGAATTGGGTCTCAGTCCATACAACCTCCCCCTCTCTGGTGCATCCTGCACAATCAAATTTTTTGACATCATTAACTCCTGATATCAAGGGACATACCTCCACTGGTTCTTAGATGAAAGGCACTCCCAAGATGAAGTTCCCCTCGCTTAGAGCACCATGGGAGCAAGAGAATCCCTTCTCCTATACGACATAAATCTCGTAGAACATCCTCGCCAAGAGGACGAAGATGCGAGAGGAGCCCGACTCCATCAGTGTGCTCCTAAGAATAACAAAGAAGAGGAGGCACCCATCACCCAGGCTGAGTTCCTTAACTTCAAAGACCAAGTTCTCAAAGCCCTACAAGTTACCCCTAACGGGGACCGTCAAACAAGTGAACACCATCTTAGAATTCTACAACAACAAGAGTCTCGCGGGTCAACCCGATCCAAGAGACGGGAACATCTAGTTTTTTGTCGCCTCCAAGAGTTGGAGGACCGCCTTACTCAAATCGGTCAAGAGGAGGGTCGCCAAGGTAGAGGCTACGGCCCCAACTGACCTCCCTTCTCCAGGTCATTTCTCGACACCCCCGTTCTAGAGAACTTCAAGCAGCCTACGTTCGAGTCTTACAATGGTGGATCCGACCCAGCGAATCGCACGAGAGTTTCAAAACTCTCATGATGATCCATCGAGCCTCTGACGCGCTCTTCTGCATAATGTTCCCAACAACCTTGAAGGGATCAGTACGGGAATGGTATTTCCATTTCTCTTCAGGATCTATCTTCTCCTTCGATCAACTTGAAAAGCTCTTCTTCACTCTTCGTCAGTAGTTGCAAGGCTGAGAAGATGAGCGCTTCCTTGCCTGACTTAAAGCAAAGGGATGGGGAGCCTCTCAAGGATTTTTTCAGGTGCTTCACAGCCGAGTCCAGATCCATTCCCTCCCTTGACTCAGTAGTAGTGGTTGCCTGTTAGGTTTCGAGGGTAATCTCAGATTAAATACACAGCAGAAAAATTACAAAAAAAATATCGAAACCTAGCTATGGATCCATGAGAAAACCATAAATCGTGTTTAGAAGTTATACCTTAAAGATGGATCTGCTGTCTCCACAGTATGCCAATCACAACACAGCAATATTGTGGTGCCTCTACGGTATCCACATGAACGGATCAAATCAAGCTTTTTCTCACACCGCGGTACTATCTACGAGAAGGGGATGTTCCTCACGATCTCTCTCTCTCACACACTTTCTGTGACGGCTAGAGTTTTCTCATGTGTCGCTTTTCCACATATACTTATCATATATATATAGGTGTAGAAAATCAACCCTAAAAGAGTGATGAGGCTGTTGGACTCAAATCTAACCTAGTTCAGATTCGTGTGCGGGCCTTTAAACTTTAGTCAGTCTATTTAATCTAATTAAATGTGCAACCAATGTCAGGAGTCAAATTCTTACTTGGATCCCCAATTAAATTCAACTTATGAATTTAAATCCCAATTTCGATCCATTCTAAGTGTGTGACCCTACAGATTTCCATTACCTTGACAGTAATACAAAAACCAAATTCTAGTATTACAAATAGTGAGCGGTATCTAGCAATACATCACTGCTACTCAAGTAATGGGAATGTCAGTGATTACAGATAACCTATCTGTGACCAATGTTACCATGTAGTCTAGTCTCTTTGTCCAGATATCTTAATTGACCACAAGGCATGGAACGTGTCACCCTTGTATAGTTCAATCTTTGGTTTCTTGATGTCCGAGTAGACTTACTATAACAAATGATCTCAATATCTCATATTGACTCATTTGAGCATGACCATACATTTTGTAGTCTCACTCAATCAAGGGGCTCATAGATATCGCTCCTGTTATGTAAGAGGGACAAATCCAATCTAAGTCACCCACATCCCTCCGCATGATTTGTAGTATATCCAATAGTCAATTTTATAATCACCTTATTACAGACAATGTTTGATGACATTAAAACATATAACTTTTTATGTAGGGAACTGCAGTGACTTCAAGTCAAAGGACTACGTATACCATGGTCACTGTGAGAATCGCTCATGACACTCACATAACGATCCATGCAACGTTCTTATGGTGGGTCAGTCCAGTACATTATTACTCTAATATGTACTCATGTGAAGACATGATATCTCATATCCATGATCCGTGAGATATGGTCATCAGTCTACGCACACACTAGTCTCTATGTATATTTGTTATCATAATTCACAATAATAATTGATTAGGGATATTTAAAAATAGTGTTCTGATTTCAACCAATAAGATCTCACAATCAAGTCATGCACTTGATGTCCCATGGTATTGAGCCTACTATTCTAACGACTTTATTAAGTTCATTTAATCACAATAAACAACACAATAAATAAAATGTCTCCTATATGAAATAAATGTCATGATACAACGTAAACTAGTAAGGTCAATATAAGGCTGGCCTCTAGGGCATACACCAACAAGTTAGATTACTAACTTTCTCCCTACTTGTGTCACGCCCTGCTTCCTACTATACAAAAATACAGGCATGCAACTGAGGTCCAGCGAATGATATACATCATTCATAAGTTGTACAATGATAAGCTCAACAAAATATTTATAATGCATTCACGTAGGCAAATATAATGATCACATGAGCTGAAAATAGAATAACTATAATCTGGGTAATACATCAACATCGGGTCAAGATGCCCGGGAAATACAAGGTGTCATAATTAAAATAGTACGATAAGCAGTTCGCTATTACAACTAGATAAAATAGCGACTGAAAGAAAAACAACATTAAGTAGTAATAATACAGTAACGATCGTCTAGAAGGTCTGTTCGTCGGGTCCATCAGTACATGTATAATTATTAACTCAAAGAAAAATAAAAAATTACCCGTGAGAGCAAGCTTCGAGCAGCAAGTAGCAACAAGCAGTAAAAGGGATAATATAACAAGATATAACATGGAAAAAACAAGAAGTAGCAGTGCAAATACAATATGATAGGAAGCAAGGAACTGGGACAATATGATCATGTAAGTAATAACTGTAAACTAGTGTATTCAAGACTTCAAAGTATAATCAATTGATAACCTAGGCTCAGTTAATCAATAATCATGTAATCAAGAATCGAGAGTCATATAATGAAGAGCCGTGTAATCAAGAATTATGCTTAGTGGAAATCTCGAGTTTATCTGTTTATTAACTTATCTAATACACGCAATCCTGTGTCCCATACCACAAGTTCGGGTGCATATCAATCATGTGACGTTTAGACTTAAGTAATGAATTCTATAGGATTATGTACTCGGGTCTTCCAGTGATAGTATCAAGACAAGTAATCAAGAGTTTTGTAATAAAGAATTTTGTAATCAAGAATCACTGTTTCTGGAAACACGGGTCCCCTTCCGAGTATACTCTCCTATATTGTACACTACTAAGTCGCACCCTTATAACCTCGGCTTATTATTCTTTTATAATTAATTATGAACATGCAGTTGGTACGACTAGTGGAATGGTAAAATCAAGACAGTTAGTTAGGAATCAAGAAAAATATCAAGGGCGGTAATCATGGGTATGAGATGTAAAACAGATACATGTATCGAGAATAGTTATCATGGAATTATCAAGTGGTATAAAATGCATTAAATGAGAAAATCTATCAACCTATTATATTTATGCAAGTTATTATTACAAGAACAATAATACATATAGTTCAGTTCATTAAATATGAAAAATAACGGGTTTATATGCAAAAACGTCGAGATGAATTTTTGGACAACATCACATATCTGCATTCAAATTTACATTCCCGTTATTATAGAAAAGTAAATCTGATTCTGTCAGAGATTATAGAAATTAGACTCTCTTCCGGTTCCAACACATATTCACACGATACATTCTAGAGATAGTAGTTATGCGTACAAACTCATTCTTCGTTGGTTTCGATATTTCGTGCGCATTCTGCAAATTTAGAGGCACAGTACTAAAATCGTGATATCTCACAATCTATACATCAGATTGAGAAACTATAAGATGTTCTGAATTCTAGACTCGATGGGCTACACTTTTCATGCAGAAAGTTCTTCGATCCAGTATCGAGAACATGGTCGAATTCTTAGTACAAGAGACCGGTCAATGGTCCCATGCAGGTTCAGAAATTTATGATATGGCAGTACTAAAATCGTGATATCTCACAATTTATATATCGGATTGAGAAACCGTAAGATGTTCTGAATTCTAGACTCGATAGGATACTATTTTCATGTAGAAAGTTCTTCGATCCAGTACCGAGAACATGGTCAAATTCTTAGTGCAAGGTCAAAAAATTTAGAGATAGAAAAGTTGACTATTCGATATTCGATAACACGATTTGAAATGTGTTAGCGGTCCACTCTTTAGTCGATATAGCATGAAAAAAGTGACTAGAACGGAATAAAATATGATGATAACTAGACTACTTGCCACGAGTCCAAGAAAAAATGCTTGTACGAGAACAAAAAGAGTGTACAAGATACTTGCCTTATAACATGAAGATTACGGTGGTGGTGTTAACCACGAAAAGAAAACGCGATGTCGGCAACGGATGGCGGCACAACGGTGGCAAGAATGCAAGCAAGACAACAACGACCGAGTAACGGTAGCAACGGTAAGCGACGACGATGAGCAACAACAACGAGGAGATGGCGTGGCGTGCGGAGACGGAGTGAGTTCGGGTTGTTCTTCGGGGTTCACGGGGCCGTAGAAGCGGAGTCGTCGGCTCGAAGGTGGAGGATAAAGTGGAGCTCGGGTGCTGGCTTGGGTTCTCGGGTTTGAAGAAGGTAGAGGAAAAAGGAAGAAGGAGACGTAGAGATGAGGGGTGAGGTGTTATGTGCATGTATATATATAAGAGAGAGAGAAAGAAACGAGAGATGTGGGATTGGCTACATGCATATGTGTGTGTGTCTATATATAAATAAGGAGGGAGTGAATGCATGCATGTATGTATGTGTATTATTATATAGGCAGTGGGAACAATATATAGATATTAGGAGGTGTAGTGTAGTTGAAATTGTAAATGAAGACAGAAGAGGGGGTTGGCGGATTAGAGGGGATTAGGAGTAGTAGGGTGGTGGAGGCAGTAGAGTAGGAGAAAAAAATGAGAGAGTTAGGTGTAGAATTAGGCAGGATTTGGCTGTGAGTGAGTGATTAGCGAAAGTGGGTTAGGATTTAGGGGTTAGGCAGATGTGAGAAATATTGATTATGGATAATTGGGGTTAGAATTTGTATTTAAACTCCGATCGAAAAAAAAATCAAAAAATTATAGAATTAATCAGAAAAATATTTTGGCTCTAGATAACGAGTCCAAATAGAAAAAAATTAAAATTGTTCTGAAAATTGAAGTACAAAAATTCACGTAATAAAATACGTACAACTGGAACATGGAGTTAGAGCTTGATTCATGACTTTTTACTTATGTATTCTGCTTGATATAAAGTTTCTTCTTTTTCTTGTTTGTTTTCAATTTTTTTAAAGAAATCATATTTTCACACAATGATGGTGCATTATTTCTTTTTCAAAGAGGTTCTTGTCTGACTCCTTGATCACTGCTCTCTAATTGAAAGTTGTACATTCATATATTGTCCTGAACTTCTGATCTGTTGAGTTATTGAAGGTTCTTCACATATATGGCTGATGTTAGAAAAGATCAAGAATAATCAATTTTAATGTCCTGAGCTAGAAATTTACTTCTGCTTTCATTTTTTTATTGTACTGTGAATTCTTGTTTTTTTATTCAATAATGAAACTCAGTGAACATTGCCATCTTTAAGTTTTTTAAAAAAAACCTGTGCTAGAAATTTACTTTGGCCATCCATTATAGTTAGCAATCTCTTTTACTTTGAGGGGTGTTTGGTACAAGGAATTTTTTTTGGCTCCCACATGAATCCTGAGATTTATGTTTCCTAGGATTTATGATTCCAATGAATGTTTAAAACATGTTTGGTAGGTCTTAAACATCTCTAGGAATGTTAGTTGGAAACTTAATTTCCTATGTTTGGTTGAGCTACATATTTCCTGAGAATATTAATCATATTATCCAAAATACCCCTCTCATCCTCAAATAATGCAAAATAATGCAAAACAAATCAGCAAGAACAAGATCAAAGATCAAAGATCAAACATAGGAAAATCCTATGTTTGAAAATCCCACAAAAAAATTGCTCACCTATCAAGGAAAATGAACCCCTACTCATCAAAATCCAAGGGTAAAATCCACCCCGTCAATACCGCCGCCAACGATGCTGTCACTGCCCTCAAGCTCCTTCCCGCTACGATCTTTGCCTTCATGACGGCGCTCGCCGTCGAAGACAAGGAGGTCCTCGCCTACCTCATGCTCCGCTCCCTCACCGAATCATCGTCGTCGTCAGCGGTGGCAGAGAAGAGGTAAAGGTGAATGCAAATCGCCGAAATCCACCAGCCATTGTTCGACTGCGAGTGCTTCGACTGCTACACGACCTGGTGATGTCGGTGAAGAAGGGGAAGGAGAAGACGACGAGGGGGCATATTTGTCTTTTCAAGGAACTAACATTTTCCCAAATACTTGGGAATCTAAGAATCTCATCCCTCCTCATGGGAAAATTTTTGTGGGAATTGTGGCAGAAAATTTTTCTACGAATCTTAGTTTCCAGGGAATCTGAATTTAAAAATTAACACACCAAACATAGAAAACTAAATTCCCAAAACAAGAAATAATACCCTACCAAAAATGTCTAATAATCCTTGAAGAAAAAAAGAATTACTTTTATTTCTTGCACTGCTTATATATATGAAATTCTATTATATTTAAGTGATAAATTCATTATGAAGTTTGTATATATCATAAACTTAAAGCATTAGTTACTTCTAACTAGAAGGCTTCCTTTTTGGCTCTTGACTTACATGTGCCTTAAGAGTCAAATTACTTTCCCTATTGCAAATTTATCATCTTTCTTCTTTGTCTAGACTATCTTCCTTGATCTTGGAGAATTTGGACGAAACTAAGCGATTTTTCTAGAACGATGTATATCATTTTTTATCATATTTCTGGACTTTATGTGTCAGCTAGTCAGAGAAGGCTGACGTCAGGTTGTCGACCATTGGTCATAAAACGTTGTCAAATCTTGTTGTATCAATAAGGCTTAGGTAATGATGACGATTATTTACTATTGACCATAAGTTTGGTGTGCATAAAACGTATTATTAAGACTAATATTTTCAGTTGAGATCTACATAATTTACAGATGAGCTAATTCAAAACAAAGAGCCAAAAAGATAAGCAATCAAGCAAAAGTGAAATGTATCAAAGAAGATTGCAAATATCAAGAAGATTTCAACTCAAGAAACATGTGTTTTAAATCCTCAAGAAAGCCAGCAAAGATGGATTATTTATTTCTATTTATATGAGAAAATACCATGTTTAGAACCATTGATTGAATAATCAGTTTTGGAAAGAATATAAAATGGATTCGCCAAATAAATATCAAGTGCACGATAGCGGTCGACCGCACATATGTCAGTCGACCGTGACAACATCCGATTGCTCATTATAGTACAAAGCTGAGTCAGTTGACCGACCACCTCTCGAATTTTGAGTTAAAGGTGGACGGTCAACTGCTCAACAAAGCGGTCAACCGTACTCATGAATTTTTGACTCATTTGGAAACATCTTTTCATTCTCGGAAAGATACGATTCATCGCTCTATAAATAGAGCTGAATTCACTGAGTATTCTTTACCCCTTGCTGTCATTATTCTTCTGAACTAGTCATTCAATCAACGATCTGAGTGTGTGAGCTTTTATTGTTTTCTTCAGTCAAGATTGTTATAGATCTTAAGAGTTTTTCTTTTCTTCCACTTTGGTGAGTTATGAGGCTTATTCACAGAAGTCTTATGGGTGTAATAAGACACTCGGCCTGAATTCCGAGAATCACTGTATAAGGGTTTAAAGTATAGTTGAACGCTTGTGGCAGAGTATTGGTACAAGTAGGTGATGTGGACGTACATCTGGGGCCGAACCATGTTATATCGTTGTGTCTTGCGTGCTTGCTCTATTTGCTTTCTCTAACCCTATTTCCTTACTTTAAGCATTTTATTTAAGTTCTTAATTTCTGCACAATCACCCTATTTACAGTGGTATTAGAGCGAGGTGCTCATAAATAGCTTAAAATTTAGGGCAAAATGTTCAATGACCGAAATCCCTCCTCTCAAAAACTTGTACACATCGGAGCCATTCATCTCCGATGGAACAAGTCTAACACGTTCACCTTAGTTTGATGAAAAATGCTATGATGTTTAGAAAGTTCGTATGTCTCATTTTTTACAGATGCTTGGAGAAGAAGTATGGAACGTTTGTGTCAATACAATAGAGATTCCTATCAGTGATGGAAAGAGGACATTCACAGTAGCTGAACTATCATTGAAAACTGCAAACTGCAAAGCTATGACAGCACTTTATGCAAGTCTAAATAATGAAAAACTGATGCGATGTGGACACAACTCAAAATAACCTATGAAATCTGGAACAACATGTTAAAACGTCATGAAGGAACTGCATTTGAGGTAAAAGCCAAAGTTACTATATGTTTTTATAAGTTTAATTTTTTTTGTATGCTTCCAGGAGAGACCGTAGACCAGATACTAACCCATTTTGACATTATCGCACATGAGCTTGAGAACTTAGGTAAGTGGTTATATGATGTTGTTTTTTGTATGCTTCCAGGAGAGACCTTACATCAGATACTAGCCCATTTTGACATTATCGCACATGAGCTTGAGAACTTAGGTAAGTGGTTATATGATGAACGAAAGGTCAAAAACTCATAAGATATCTCATGCCTGAATGAGATATAAAAGCTGTTGCAATGAGGGAGACGGTTGAAGAGAAAGGATTCGACAATTACACATTTCAAAGAAAAATGAAGACGTATGAAATGGAGATGGCCGAAACAAAGAGGTACCGGCAGAATATTGGATTATACCCAAAAATGAAGAGAAGACCATTGCCTTGAAAGCGGAAACTTCATGACCATCAAAATTAGAATCAGATCAAGAAGACTCGGATGAAGATATCGCATTGCTAACTAAACAATTCTATAAGTATCTCAAACGCAAAAAGTATGGCAGGTCTCAAGGAGGAAGAGACAAAGACAAAGATGACGTCTGTAACAAATGCAAGAAGCCAGGACATATATGCGCAAATTGTCCCCTCTCACAGGATAGGTACAAAGATTATCATCACTTCAACTCAGGATTCAGAAAGGCGGCATTAAAAAAAACATGACTCGATTCAGATTCGAGTGATGAAAAGCAAGAACACTACGACTTTGGATTCATGACTCTTGGATATGGTGAGGTGCAATCACCACTCCAAGAAGAGGTAATCGAAGAACCCACCTATGATGATCTAGTAGACATGTGTAATGGCCTAAAAGATTATGCAAAGAAATTAAGTCGTGAGTTGAGACAATATAAGCTAATATCTAATGAATCACATGCCTCCTGCATTGCCAAAAATAAAAAACCCAAAAGATGCAAATTCCTTGATAATTGAAAATTTTGAGTCATTTAGGAAGGATCATGATGTATTGATGGAAGAAAATGAATGTCTGAAACAACATATTCAAAAATCTTTAGCAATAAAACAACAACAACAAAGCTTTTTTCCCAACTAGTTAGGGTCGGCTACATGAATCCTGATTTTCCATTCTCTGGTAATACATAATGAAAATCTAAAGAAAATTCATGAGAAATATGCTTATATTGCTAAACTCACTGATGACCTAAATGAATGCAAAAGAAAATTTGACGAGGTAGTGGAAGGTTGTAAGGACACTCGAACAAAATATGATACTTGATGCTACTCTAGATACTCTTTGTTGGAATACTAAAGACGATGAGAAAAGTAGAAAAAGACTTTGTAGTAGAATAATTGAGATCGAAAAAGTAGTTGAAAAATATGAAGGGCCCAATTATCTTATGACAAAGAATTCAATATTATATCATGATAATCGAGGACTTGGTTACGATGAGACACTCCAACGTCAAAATACTAAGCAATTATGCCATACACATATGCACATCTATTCAAAATCTTGTCACACACATATGCATAGCCACCAAAATAGTTACAAATTAATACATAATTATGCAAATGTGCATGATCCAAGGCATAATCGCATTACATGTCACTATTACTGTAAATTATGACATATATCTTATAACTGTTCATTAAAAAGAAATACAAATTTTGTTTGGGTGAAGAAGAATGTAAGTGCAGGCACAGTACCAACTTGGGCACCCAAAATTACACCTACT
This sequence comes from Hemerocallis citrina, assembly GCA_017893485.1. Lineage (NCBI taxonomy): Eukaryota > Viridiplantae > Streptophyta > Magnoliopsida > Asparagales > Asphodelaceae > Hemerocallis > Hemerocallis citrina. The sequence goes on from JACEHZ010000572.1 coordinate 792,656, forward strand.
AATTTTAATGTAGGTGCGTCAACGTGCCAAACCTAAAGATCGGTGGTACCTTGATAGTGGATGCTCAAATCATATGACAGGTGACAATAAATATTTAGCATCATTATTAAAGAAAAGAGAGAAGGACATCATCTTTCGAGACAATAGTACTGGAAAAATGGTCTGTAAAGGTAAAATAAACTTTAGTTCATCATGCTCCATTGATGATGTACTGGTAAGTGGCTTAAAACACAACTTACTTAGCATGAGTTAATTATGTGATAAAGGTTATACAGTTACTTTTGATAAAAATGCATGCATTTTATTAGATAGCAATAACTCTTGTTTACTTCTTACTAATAGATGCAATAAGGTTTATGTCATCAATTCTAATGAATCAGCTCCGGAGAATATGAGATATTTTGTTGCTAGAAACGAAGATGGTTGGATATGGCTTCGGCGGCTTGGACACAAAACTATGAATAATCTCAACAAACTTTTCAATAAGGAACTTGTGCGTGGAATTCACAAAATCAAGTTTGAGAAAGAGAAACCTTGTGATTCATGTCAGTTCGGCAAGCAAACTAAAAATTCCCACAAGCCCAAGAAACTAGTATCAACATCTAGACCTCTTGAACTTTTGTACATGGACCTTGTTGGATCATCACGAACACGTAGTAATGGAGGTGCATGGTATGCTTTCGTAATTGTAGATGACTACAATAGATTCACTTGGGTTGTTTTTTATCACAAAATGATGACACTTCATATGTTTTTCAAAAATTCTGTCGTAGAGTAGAAAATGAGAAAAGTCTTACCATTGTCACTATTCGTAGTGATCATGGTGGGAAATTTCAAAATGAACTCTTTACGTCGTTTTGTGATGAAAAATGAATAAAACATGAATTCTTTTGTCCTCGCACTCTCCAACAGAATGAGGCTGTTGAGAGAAAAAATCGATCTCTTCAAGAAATGGCCCGCACCATACTTAGCGCAAATGATTTACCAAATTTCTTTTGGGCAGAATCTGTCAATACAACATGTTACACTATTAACCGAGTAATCATTAGGAAATATCTTGAGAAAACGCCTTTTGAACTGTATTATGAAAAAATTCTAAACTTGAGTTATTTTTGTGTATTTGGAAGCAACGTGTTTATTTTAAATACCTTAGATAAATTGGAAAATTTTGATCATAAAAGCGATGAAGGCGTACTCTTAGGATATTCTCTAAGTGGTAAATCATATCATGTATTTAATAAAAGAAGACGCACAATTCAAGAATCTATTGATGTTATATCTGATGAAACTAATCCTCCAACAAAAGAGATATTACATGTTGTTGTTGATGATGAGACATGTATTCGCATTGAAAAGAAACAGGTACATACTGAAAAGATGCCAAATGAAGATCCTCAAAACAACTCGTCTCATCATGATGAAAATTCTTTACAACAACCCATAAATCAAAGCACTAGCAAATTCTTGATGGACGAGATGCACATACAACAAATTGATGTCATGGAAGATGATCACACTCCTCCAACAACACAAACTCAACCTTCTATCAGTGAAAGTGTTATGCTTGGAAAATAATGTCTAGTCATCCCTCAGATCTTATACGAAGTGATATGTCAAAGGGGGTAACTACTCGAACTCAAGCTAATAATTTTAGGTGTTTTTCTGCATTCGTATCCATACTTGAACCTAAAAATATTGAGGAGGCACTGCAAGTCAATGACTGGATCGTTGCCATGCAAGAAGAACTTAATCAATTTGAAAGGAATCAAGTATATATGGAGACTGGTTCATAGACCCCCTTTGTCGAACCATTCTTGGTACAAAATTGGTATTTAGAAATAAGTTAGACGAATCAGGTAATATTATTCAAAATAAGGCTCATTTGTTGCTCAAGGCTGTTTGTTGCTCAAGGCTATAATCAACAAGAGGGAGTCAATTTTGTTGAAACTTTTGCTCCTGTTGCACGGCTTGAAACCATTCATATTTTACTTGCTTTTGCATCCTACATGGATTTTACGTTTTTTCAAATGGATGTAAAAAGTGCCTTTCTAAATGGTTATATTTCTAAAGAAGTTTATGTTGAACAACCACCTGAGTTCACTGATCCACTACACCCAAACCATGTATTTCGTCGTGATAAAGCGCTATATGGTTTGAAGCAAGCTCCTCATGCTTGGTATGAGCGACTAAGTTTGTTCCACATTCACATAGGTTTTTCAAAGGAAATGTAGACACCATACTTTTTATTAAACATATTTCTAAAGATATTTTAATTGTTCAGATTTATGTTCATGATATTAAATTTGGGTCTACTAATGAAAATCTTTGGCGACGACGATGAAGTCGATGATGGAGGTTGGGAGGGTCGACAGGGATGTCGACGAGGATGGGGACGGCGATGGTGTTGCTAATTCTTTGACGATGATGATTTACTTTTTATTTTTTATTTTTTATTTTTTATTTTTTATTTTTTATTTTTTATTTTTTATTTTTTATTTTTTATTTTTTATTTTTTATTTTTTATTTTTTGGCTGTTGAAATTTTAGGGTTTGATAGGGAAATTCAAGAGAAGAAAATTTGTATAATTGGCTCTGATACCATGATAAGGTTAACAGAGATATTGGGAAAATATGATTGGATTATTGGGATTGATTATAACTGAGTACAACATCTCCTATATATAGGAGGAAACCAAAGTACTAATCTAACACATATCCGATATGAGACTAAATAGACTAAATACAATATCTAACAACTACCATTTTATTAAAGATCATTTTCTAAAGGGATATATTTTTCTTAATTATGTTTCAACAGATTTACAATTAGTTGATATTTTTACCAAACCATTAAATGAAAAACGTTTTCATTTTTTGAAAGGAGAATTAAATGTCACTGATATTTCAGCTTGAATAACTTTTTGTTCGGTCGCCTGAACAGTCGATTATCACCTTTTAGGGTTGTACAGTCGACCGCCCCTCTTACTGTTTTTTTTTAGTCAAATGTTCTTTCAATCACAGTTTGACCGGTCGACCGGCCCTTATTCTGTTTTTTTTATTTACAGAGTTTCTCGTATTTTTTAAAACCTTCTCTACATTGTGTCTTTTGTCCCCACTTGGTGTGTTCCAAAAAGGGGAAGAAATCGCACTTAATTAGAATTTAACGTTTAAGAATTCAACTTTTTAGAAAAATCTTTGAACTTAGTTTTTAACTTGTCTATTAACCTTCTCTAAATTATGCATTTTGTAATTCTGAAATCTCAAATCTATGATACCATGTAGAACTCTCAATGTATATCAAAGAGCTTCGTGGTCAACGGTATTATGTAAGTAGATTTCTCTAGTGGTACCTAATGTTGTGTTCGTGTATTTTCGTATCTTAAATACAAATCTCCCTCAAAACAAAACTTTTTAACTAATATTTATGAATGCATATTTTCGTGCAAGATTTGTTTTATGCATATACAATGCATCATGAACATACACTTATTTAATTATTATGTGCTTGAATTTAGGGGGAGTATTAGATTAAGGGAGAGCAGTTGAATTTGTTTTAAATTTAAATTCTAAGGTATGTTTTGTTCACACCAAAATGTGGAGATTGTTGATCCTAAGTTTGGTGTGCACAAAACGTATTATTAATATATTCAATTGAAATATACAAGATTTACAGAGAAAGTAATTCAAACAAAGATAGCGATCAAGCAAAAGAGGAATGCATCAAAGAAGATTGCAAATATCAAGAAGATTTCAACTCAAGAAACATGTGTTTTATCAAAAAAGCCATCAAAGATGGATTGGAAAGAATATAAAGTAGATTCGCCAAATAAATATCAAGTTTGCACGATAGCGGTCGACCGCACATATGTCGGTCGACCGTCACAACAGTCGACCACTCATCATAGTTCAAAGATGAGTCAGTCCACCAACCACCTCTCGACTTTCGATTTAAAAGTGGATGATCGACTGCTCAACAAAGTGGTCGACCGTACTCATACAGTTTTGACTAATTTGGAAACATCTTTTCATTCTTGGAAAGATACGATTCCTCGCTCTATAAATAGAGCTAATTCACCGAGTATTCTTTACCCTTTGCTATCATTATTCTTTTGAACTAATCATTCAATTAACGATCTGAGCGTGTGAGCTTTTATTGTTTTCTTCAGTTAAGATCATTATAAATCTTAAGAGTTTTTCTTTTTTCCACTTCGGTGAGTTTTACGGGGCTTATTCATAGATGTCCTGTGGGTGTAATAGGACTCTCAGCCTGAATTCCGAAAATTACTGTATAAGAGTTTAAAGTATAGTGGAACGTTTGTAGTAGAGAATTGCTACAAGTAGGTGGTGTAAACGTAGACCTGGGGTCGAACCACGTTAATCGTTGAGTCTTGCGTGTTTGCTCTGTTTACTTTCTCTAACCCTATCTCCTTTACGTATTTTTTTTAAGTTTTAAATTTCCGCACACTAACACCGCCCCCCCCCCCCCCCCCCCCCCCCCCCCCCCCCCCCCCCCCTTCCTTCAGGATAAGCGAAATCAGGCAGAATAAACAGGAAACTTGAAGACTTAAAAAATGAGGATTCTATATTCGAGAGAACTGAAGTAGTGATATAGATTCAACACTTAGCCATCTCAGGATCGGGATGATGGCTACATGATGTGATCCTTTATTGGAGACAATTTGAAGTTATGTTGCAGAATAGATTATAACATGTAATACATGTAGATTCAACTCTTTAACCAATCAGCAGGCTTCTCCTGAAATAAGTTCAAACTTATGCCTCTGTATTTGCAATATGACGAGAGAGAGAGAGAGAGAGAGAGAGAGAGAGAGAGAGAGGTTGGTCGGATTGAAAAACTACTTAATAAATTATTTGATCCATTTTAAAAGTTTCTGGCTTGGTCAGCTTCTTTTTTACTTTTTTTCATTTTCTCTTGCTCACTATTAACTCATGGAATTAGTTTGAGAAGAGGAATGAATCAGAAAAGATTTTCTGATTATTTTACTTTCTGATTGTTTTAAAGCAAGGCAAGAATTGGGATAAGTTTTTCATTTTTTTTTCCTTTTCCGTTGGGTCGCAATGATCATGCCTGATGGCTTCTGCTGCTCAAATATTTTGTACGTACACCATTCTCTTTTAAGCGTGAACTTTTTGTGTGTGTGTGTGTGTGTGGGGAGAGAAATGAAGTGTGAACTTATTATACCTACTGTATCTTGGAATTTATTTGTGCCTGAATTATCTTTACTATTAGTCAGCAGAGGTCAGTTCTTGCCTAGTGGATGTTTATGTGGTCGTGTGTGTAGAAATGATCATACAATCACATAAACGAATAAACAATTAGCATCGACATTGTCAAATATTTCCGCAACAATATTTAATCAATTACAAGTGAGTAAACTTTAGAAAATTTAAAATTTTACCTTCATGGATAAACTCGAGCAAGATCCTCTTTATTGGGTTTACTAGATTTGCCCGTGTGCCTACGGCACGTCTTCAGAACGATACAACATATAAAAAGTCTTGTAAACAGTAAATCAATATTTATGTAGCTCAAGTTTGAATAGTGTAGCAATAATTAGTTGTAAATAAAGAGAGAGAGAGAGAGAGAGAGAGAGAGAGTAATTAAATAAATAAAGGAGTTTTTTTTTCTTTTTTTTTGGGGGGGGGGGAGGGGGGGGGGGGTGGATTTTGAATTTGAGTTTTAGGGAAAAAAATTTTGGGGAGAAAAATGTATTTTGTGAGATTAGATCTGGACCTTTGATTTTGGGGGGATTGAAGGAAAGCCACTTGATAGCTTTCTTTGTGTTTTATTATATAGATGTCTTGCATACTAAATTCGATGAGAAGACGATGAAGCGAAGGAGGTCGGAGCGCCGATAGGATGGAAGATGAGAAGCAGCAGCAGCAGTCAAGAGGACCTGGTGGTCGACTGCAAAGGGGGCGGTCAACCGCCCGACCCTCAGGTGTGGATTCAGCCAAACACAATGGATCACGCCTTGAGGCAGTCAACCGTGTCGATGCAGATTGCAGTTATGTTAGTGTTCGGGTGCGGATCTTGGGGATTCGTTTGAAGCCCGACTTCTTTTCCAAGTTAGATCGGATCGGATCTAGTATTGGCTCTATAGCGGAAAAGGTATTTCATGCACTATATCCCATCCAAATCTAAACCTTAGCCGGTAGTTGATCCGAGTGGAGGTTGCCTCCGCTGTGTTTGTGACACCAGATTTCTTCATCGGTCTTTTGGTGCAGGTATGTAGCAACGTCTTGTACGGCTCTCATCACATGATTATTTCTTTCAGGAATATCTAATGGCTATTATATCAAAATATCAAACTAGGGTTTTTCTAGATCTCTATATTGACCTCCATTGAGAGTCAAAAGAGAAAGCATTTCATTGAAGAGTGTAGTGGTATTCCAATTGTAAACAATTAGTATCTTCTGGTGAGGATTGAGAGTGGGTCGTGGTGAAAGTTGTAACTCTTGTATCTTCTCTAGTTGAATATCATCTCGATCTTTCTCCCCCGGATTAGGGCTTGCACAAACCGGGACAAAATTGTGTTTTTTGTTTGTATGGTGTGATCTACTATTTGCTTGATGGTTTGTATTGATCGTGTCGCATAACTCAATAAGATCCTAGGACATAATCCCCAATAAGTGGTATCAGAGCATCAAGTTCGTAGGTTTGTTCGAGTTTCTTGGAAAAGATGACAAATCATGTCACGAAGATCAAGCGGTTTGACGGTAAGACCAACTTTGATCTCTGGATGTGAACATGTATGATACATTGGTTCTAGAGTGCTTCAAACTAGCCTTAGAAGAAGATAAAGGGAGACCAATCGGTATAAAGCATGAGATTGTGAGAAGATTTGTTCAAAAGTCTTGGGTTTAATCTGGATGTCATTGACGAGTGAAGTCAGATGCATAGCGAGTCTATGGGTAAGACTTAGAGCTGACTACTCGGAATCTGCATTACATGATTGGATGTACAAGAAGAGAAAGTTGTCGGGTTTCTCAAAGAAGGAAAGTACTGCTATTCTAAATCATACAGTGGAGTTCAATACGGAGTTATCTGAACCAAGAGCAATTGGCGCAGATGATCTAAAAGTTTCTAACTTGATATGTTCACCACCAAATTTATCCAACTTAACAATCACCATGCTTTATTATATTTTAGTCCAAATCGTATCCAGTCTCATTTATTTTGTGAAACCATACTTCCTATTGTATTTGTTAGTATTTGGGTATTAACTTAATGTATACTATTTGATTCATTGAACTATTTTATTACTATTTATTATAATTGATTTAATAATTTACTTTTAATCTAAATCCTAATTGTTTTCCCCATTTGATCTAAACCCGTACCCGTTAACCCGAGCATCCCTCGCCCTACCATGCCGTCAGCCGTCAAAGCCACAGCCGATGTGTTGGTTTTTACTGTGTGATGTTGGGATCCAAGAATTGCTACTGGCTGTTTTAATCATCTTGATCTTGATCTTTTGATCTCATCCGTTGATCTTTGAGCTTGCACTTGATCTCGATCTTGCACTTGATCATCGGTCGTCGATCGCCATCAAGATCTGTACCCGATCGTGATCATCACATCAAGATTCACTTTGTTCACGGTCGTCGTCGTGTCACCTCGGGATCCTAATCCCGTTATTCGTTCGTGTTCGGATTCACCGATGTTAAGGCAAGTAACTTGTACGATTCTTTTGTTTCCCTGTACAAGCACCTTTTTGAAATATCGCAAGTAGATTTTAGTTGTGACTCGCCTTTTTTTACTGTTGATACATCTTGGTCCTACTCATTTTTTGTCTCTATTAATTTTCATAATCGTAAGGGTCACAACCATTCGTTACTACACTCATTTCACAACAACAAGTTAGATCTAGTTATTTATCTCATTATTTGGCTACATGAATTTATGAATCATGACTTATAAATGTGTTGTTGGATGATGAATGTGTTTTTGGAATCATCATGACTTATAAACAGCACATCCCTCGCCCTGCCACATCATGCTTTGATCCGAGTTGAGAATAGACTGTTTGAATAATTATTAAATCCTGATTCGTATCACACATTAACTTAGGTCCATGGTAGTTAATAATCATGTTACATTTCATGCAAAAGAAATCACTTATGCTGTTGTACTGATTTTGCTTGATAATTTCGACTGTCACGCCTTGCTTCCCAAAAATACGAAATGCAAGGACGTGACATGGTCCAGCGAATGACTTGCGTCATTCATATGCTGTCATCGATTCAACTCAACAATATAAAATAAGAAGTAATACAACCACCCATGCAATGAAAGAATAATCACATAAATAACAACATTGGAATTTAAGCATAAAAATAACCAACATAAAAATAACCCAACATCTGGAATATAAGAACTCACCAAATAGCTCGAAAGGCTCATGTTCCAATCCTAGAAGAACTGCTCACCAATGCCTCTTGGTAATTCTTCTTGTTCACCTATAACTGGATCAACTAGAGTGGAAAAGAAAATGTCGTTAGAGCAAGTCATGGACATGCAAGTAGAGAAACAGAGAAACAATAACAATGGCGGTATAGCAATGAATTCAATTAACGATGAAATCAATATTGTTGAACAGTGACAAAGCGATAACAGTACAATATGCAATAACAAAGATTTATCACCATAACGATAAACAATAACAATAATGGTAACAATGACGATAACATTGTTCATTAAAAATAACAATATGCAATGACAATGTGATGAAAGTCTTAAGTCTATTATTTATTTTTAATCCTAGCTAATGCACGTACTACTGTGTTCATGTGTGCCGTACCACAGGTTCCATGCATGCAATTAATTTCGCTTAGACTAAGATGGTATATTCTATAGTTCATGTACTGGGTATGATGATGATAACGGTAATAACACTGGACATGTATAATTTCTTACACGATGCTGATAACGATAAAACACTGAACATGTGTAATTTCTTATACGATGCCGATAACAGTAAAATACTGGACATGTGTAATTTCTTACACGATGCCGATAACAATAATAATCACTGGCCATCATCCGAGTACAGTCGCTATATTGTCAACTACCCTAGTCAACCCTTAACCCCGGCTTGATTAACATTCTTATTCGATTAACATACAATCATGCAATTAATAAGGGACACTAGAAAGATAACCAAACAACCCTAAGATCATGCAATATACTCTATACAATTAAATGCACCAATTATAACATTATAGATTCAATTCCATATTATGAAACATAGGAACCCAATTCTGGACAGCAGTAGGTTGTTGTACCAAAATTAGGATTTTCGTTGCTACAGGATATCAAATACAAATCCGTCAGAAGTTCTTGAAACTAGACTCCTGCCCGGTTCCAACGCATATTTAAAGTCTACATTCCGACAACGGTAGCTAGGTGAAATTCAGTGTTCTTTACATATTTTAGTTTCTTGCTGGTTATCGGTGTTGACTAGTTTCAATTGTAAAGGCAGTAAATATTCATTGTAAAAATCAGTAAAAATAAATTTTATCACCCTAAACATGTTATCTACCAATCTGAAATTTATCGTGACAATATTTGATCATTAGTTCACTTAATTTGTCAGCCTAACATGGTATGTACATGAATCTGAATTTACAGCGCAGCAGTAGCAAAAGGGTCATAACTCAGGAAAAACAAGTCGGAATTGAAAAATTCTAGATGTTATTGACAACTATACACATAGAGCTACGTTTCATATTCAGAAAGTGACTGATTTTAATGACATTATCTAGGTTGAAACAGCACGACAAGGTTCGGGTTGGCGTAAATTTTTAGGGTGTCAACATGTTCTTTTTGAATAAAACGATTAAAATGTTAAGAACGATGAATTGGGGTTTAACAATCATAAATCACAGCAAGCCATTCCTATGTGAACATGGTATTTAGATATATAGTGTCCATAACTCTACTAATTACAATCAACTAATTTATCATTATCAATCACATGAACAATCAACCCTAATATACAATCTACAATAGTTGTGTTTAATGTCATGAGATGAAATATAACAATAATTTTCTATTCTTATATTCAATAACTAACTACATGGGTGCATGTAAGATCCATATACAATAGAGGCAAAAAGACGGCACGAAGTTAGGACTACCACTTGGATTCGCTCGTGTAAATCCGTGGTATCCCAACGATAGATGACAATAACATTATACGATATTCAATATGGACCTACTTGCGGATTTTAATAAATGCTCTTGAATATGATACAATACAATTCGAGTAAGATGACTTGCCTTTAGATGACGTTAGCGATATATTGGGAATAACGGGATCGGAATTCCGGCGACACGGGGACGAGCAAACGATCACGGTAATCACGATCGGCACGGATCTCGATGATCAAGTTGGTGATGAAGATCAAGCGAACCAACGGCCGAGATCGAACATAAAAAATATAAGAATTAGAAGAGTACCAAAAGAGTAAATATACCATGATTGACAATTTGATGAATGAGAACAAAAAGTGGATCAAATATAAACTCACCAAGTAGAAGACGAACAAGACGATCAAGGGTCGAGATCATGTGTGATCGGTCGATCGGACGGCTAAGATCGAAGATCAAGATCAAGATGATGATCACGATCGCGATGATCAAAAGAGATCCGACGGTCGAGATTAAGATCTTGATGATGATGATGATGGTGATGATGATCTATGCAAATCCAACGGCCAAGATCCACCGATCAAGATAATGATCATCAAGATCGTGATGATCAACGATTGGACGGCTGTGATTTGATCAGGCACTTGATGATGATCGAGATCCAATCAGATGGCCTACAATACACTTGATCAAGAACCACCTAATCACACAGAACACCTACTGGCTTCGGCTCTGGTTCGATGGTGGACAGCAAGTGGCTGCAGGCGGCGAGGCTGGCGGTGCGAGTGACGACGGGGAGAGACAGGCCAGGGGGCTGTCGCTGGCACTGTAAGGACTGCGGATTGCTATCGACATCAGGACTATCGAGACTGCACGACAGCAAGGAGGAGCGTAGGGTGCTCGCGACGTCGGCAGGGTGCTGCGGGGCGGAGGCAGCACAGGGAACGTTGGGACGCTACCGACTGGCGGCACGAGCAGGCGTCGCGATGCTGCTGTCGTGGGCTGTTGCGACAGGGAGGAGGACCAGGGGAAGAGGCGGACTGCGCTGGGGTATAGACAGCGTGGGGGTCGCGGCGAGCAGGTGGGTGGGTCTTGCGTAGACGAGAAGGGATCGGGAGAATGAGAGGTAGAAGATGAAGTAGAGGGTTGGCGGCTGTGTATCAACAGTAGAGGGTTTAGGTTTTAATTAGGGTTAGGGTATTAGGATAAGTATATGTATATAGGGTTATTGGGTTTTGGGTAGAAATCCAACAAAATAATGGGTATATGGTTTTTTGGGTTAAAAACAAAATCCAATAGGGAGGTATATAGGATTATAGGGTTTAAAATTCGTTTGAAAATAATTATAAAATCTTAGATAAATCAGAGTATGTTCAGGCTAAAAATAATAATAATAATAATAATAATAATAATAATAATAATAATAATAATAGCAACAACAGTAATAATAATAATAATAGGAATCAAGATCATAGTAAATAGTTACAAATGAAGTTATTGATCAAAAATAGATTTTAATAGAAGATCCAACAATACATTTTAATAAAAATAGTTCGAAAGCGGAAAACTAATTTATAAAAATTTGAAATACCGAAAATACAAAGAAAATACATTTTTGGGATAACAGGGGTTTCATCGACCCTGTTAATGACAGAATTTTGAATTAGCCCTATGTGTCTAGTTCTCAGAACATCTGACGGAATCGAATTATGAGTTGTGAGTTTTGAGATATTGTTGTTTTAGTAACCCTTAGGTCTCATATGTTGTGCATGGATTCATGATTACATGATTCTTGTGGCTGTTTACCTGCTAGTACGATGCCTGAGTACACGACCCCATAAAATCCACCACTAAGTCTAAACGTAACTTGTTTGTATACAACAACCATGTGGTATATATATGGGACGCATGAGTGGTGCATTAGATAGGATTAAACAACAGACTTAAAAATAACATGTTTTGCCTGTACACACATGTCATCTGCTTCAGTTGTTTACTTGATACCTGTTATAAACTACATATTCACTTGTTACATGATCCTGTTACTTAACTCAGTTTACTTGCTTGCTAGTTTCATTGGACTCTATTACTAGTTGCATTCCTGCCATGATATGTTGTATATTCTTGATTTCAATTCTCTATTCTATACTTCTTGTGTTTGTTCTTGTACCCTTTTGCTTGTACTACTTGCGGCCCGTAGCGTGCACTAACGGGCATCTTGTCTCTTGCTTTTCTATTTCTTCCAAATGTTAAATACACAGGTTTTGGAGATCTGCTACGTGACAGAGTGAGTGACCAAGTATTTTCAGCTTGGGCTGGAATCCTTATGCTTTAGTTTACTTTTGTTTTGAGTTTATAAATTCCTTGTTGCTACTTGAACTTGTATTGGACATGTTGTCCCGAAGTTTATTATTGTTACCAGATTTTATTTTATTTGAGGATTTTGTATTTGATTTCAAATAATTCTGTTGATTATGAAATTTGTTTCATGCATGCGTGGTTGTATATTTTTGTATATTCCTGCTGTGTTGATGAGTCGATCCTTACAGCTTATGAATGATGAAAATCATTCGCTGGGCTTTGTCACGTGATCGTATTCCGTATTCTTTTGGAAAGCAGGGCATGACAGATTCTATAGATATCTATATATACATTGTATCAGCGTCCTTTGATAGATAAAAGAGAGTACTTCATTGCAGAGAGTTTGAGAGTTTACCATTGTAAACAACAAGTATTTTTTTATTAGGCTTGAGAGATAGATAGGTTCATGGTCAGAGTGGTTGTAATTCTTTCATATTTTTCTTGTTGAATATCATCTGAGTTATTTTTCCTCCGGATTAGGGTTTGCCCAAACCGTGACAAAAATTGAGCATTTTGTGTGTTTAGTTTGGTCTACTATTTGCTTGACGGTTTGTTCATAGTAATCGTGTTGTGAAACTCGGCAAGAATTCCTAACATTCTATTTAAAACTTCAAATGTTATTAGCATATAACAAGCAAAATACCATGAGCATCACGCATCACGCATCACAAACACTTCACTAAGTGATATATATATAAAAAATATTCTTTACCAAAAAAACAACTTATGAAGCCACTGGGAAGATTAAAATCCATCAACAAGAGAACAACTATATTTTGTCATTGTACTTACTATCTCCTCGTCCGAAACACAAAAAAACAAAGATCCGATGACATAAGAATCTGAAATATAAAGGTACACCGCAGTTGGTACCTATAATTAAAATGGCAAAGCCATTTGTATCACTAAATAGATACCAGTTAAGAATGCAATCATTATAGCAAAGAGGGCCGCAGTTAACCACTACTTGGCATGGGCCACTACTGCTGAGCGCAAAAGCGCATATACACATGGTTCCACCCAATCCATGAGAAAGAAAGTATACTGATGCCAAGGAGCTGATAACTGCGCCTGCATCAAAGAAAATAAACACTTGGAAGGCATGCATCTTTCTCTCCGAAGACTGCATGCATGACCGGTATCAAGGATCCTGGCTGTACCCACCGGGAAGCGTGAAGGGGCAGTGAAGGAGACGATCAAAACAAGTGTACTGACAATTAGCAGATCAAGTGTTAGCTAGTTGCTTTATCACCTCAACCGGAGGCTCGTGCTTTCTATAAACTTCTTTCTTATCACATAAACCACCTTTAGGACTTGCAGATCTTTGGTGTAGTAGAAGGAAGGAATTGCAGAGTGTACAGTCATAAGTTCGGTTCATTCAAAATCTTCAAGACTTGGCACAAAACAATATAGAAGATAAAAATTTACTAGAATTACATTTGAACATCATGATACAAATAAAGGCCTTTGAATTCCATTAGATTTTATTATTATTATTATTATTATTATTATTATTATTATTATTATTATTGGTCTAAAATAAAAACTGGAGTTTGAATTTTATCATCCTCTGGAAAATTCTTTCTTATGATACAAACCACCGTTAGGACTGGATAGTTTATCTTGGGCTAAATTTTATTAAAAAAAACATGAACTATTGCCTTTCTGCAGATAACCCACCTAAATTATTTTTTGTGCAAAAAACCTCCCTCAAGTATGTTATTAAAAAACACATTTCGACTCCGTTAGGTTTGTGTTAAATTTTTTTTACGCGCATCGCATGTGACTTAAAAAATGATAATTTTGTCCCTTACTAAATTAAACCCCATTTTCTTCTTCTTTTCTTTTTTTTTTCTTCAAAAACTTTTTCTTCCCCAAATCTAACCCTAATTCTCAAATCAACCCCCAAATTGATCCCTTCCACCTTCTACCACACTCCTGACACCATCCCTCCCACCTTCTTCCACATTCCTAACGCAATCCTGATGAAATCACCAAATGAACCCCCAAATTGATCTCGATACGATTCCATTCCCCAGATAAAAGATCATTATCAGGTGATCTCTTCGCTCCAAATGCATTCCCTCTCATATGTGTCACATTTATTATTTTGATGTATGCATACATGTACATGCAGATTTGGCAACCTCCGAAGTTTCAAGGAGGAGCTCGCATAACCACTGTGATGAAGGTGAAATCCTATTGTGTTATCACAAGGAGTCTGCAGACGTCAAGCTAGTCAGTAGAACTGCAAATGCTGGAAAATACTTTGCTGGCTTTCCTAATTGGCAAACTGACAAATGCAGATTTTTTCGGTGGGTTGAACTTGTGGGAGGAGTTGAGAAGGGGGAAATCATACTCAAATTTGAAGATGGAAAATGATAAGTTGAGTTTTCTAGTTGATGAATCAAGTAGGATGAAAATTAAACTTGGTGCCACTGTCGTATATCTTAAGAATCGAAAGCATGAGTTGGAAGCAGAGAAAATGATAATTTGGTACATATATGAACCACCAAATTTAGCCAATTGATAATTCAGCGTACAAAATGATAGCCTTGGTACAAAATTGAAATATCTCAATTCAAACTACATATCTCATTTTTTAAGCTCATCTCAGAGTACATTTCTCATCTACTACTCTCTAACCAAGAACACATACAAACCACCACTTGAAACTGCAAGTAATGTTGATTGGTTGATATGCTCCACTTCAGCTACATCATAATTACAAACCTAGCACATAGCAAATGAATAAGTATGTGTAGTTGATATTCAGAGATTTCATAGAGATAAAAACATAATAACTCAAATTTAAAACTTTACCCTCAACTCATTTACTGCTGACTTTCACCTCCACCATCACCAGGATTGTCATTAGAGGTATTGACCTACAACAAGGCAAAAATTGATGATTAGACACAGAGGTTTTAGTAAACTAAAATGAATATACTTAACAATTTACCTTTGGTTTCTTACATCTAACCCCTCCCATATATAGACCTTTCTCCTTTTTTTTCCTCCCACATTTTGTACTACTTTTCTCAAATCCAAGGGCTTCCTCTGCATTAGAGTTAAGTATTCTTCGCAAGCTACCCCTCCCTCTACCACCACCTCTCCCACTTTGAAGCTCACCCAAAGTTTGGCTTCTCATAACTTCATCAGTTCTCTTCCCCTTTGGTCTCCCCCCTTTGTTGGTGGACCTTTCTTGTGGTGGTGCTGGTTCATTCTTACAGTTTCTGATGTTGTGTTCAGGTTGGTAACACTTCGTGCACTTCACAATTGAGCCAATCTTGCTAGCTCTTTGCAATTTTGAAGTGTCAGTTGGGACCATACACTTATTCTCACTGGGATCCTTTTTTCTAGCCTTAGGTGGTCTTCCAGGAGTTCTTCGCAAATGTGGGGGAAGAATTCTTACAAAAGACCAATTTTTTCCAAAGTGTTGAGTTTGAAACTGGTTCTATGATACCTGTATTATGGCACAATTTTAATAAGACAAGATTGAAAAAAATAATCCAAAGTGTAGTTAAAACAATATACCTTCGTAGACTTTCTTGCATGTGGCCTTAGTATAGCTGGTATGACAGTAATCCTCCACACTTTTCCTTCTATTTGTCAAGTAGACTAGTGCATGTCTGCACACTACTCCAGATAATTGACACTCTCTACAATCACAGGTTCTTTCACTCAAGTTCACACAGCAGTTGACCCCATGCTCCATTATCTCATACTTGGTATCTTCAGATTTCCAAATAAAACAATGTCTAGACTTGTTGTAGTTCTTCTTCAATTTCATTTGAATTTTGAGGGTGACAATTTCAGTGTACCTACAAATCATCTATCTCTTCCTCTGCAATCTCACCATCACCATTCTCCTAATCATCTCCAACATTGTTATGATTTGACGATCCCTTGCTTGCAATATATATTTGTTCCAAGCTTCAAAAATATGATTGCATAGCAAATCACACTTGGTTCTCTCATCAAAGTGTGATCTTGACAACTTCTCAGGGCCAATATCCAACCACCATTGTGCAGCTTCCTCTGATATAGCCTTCATTTTATCCACTGTTGACTTCCATCTTTGATGAGTATATGTAGTTTCTGTCCCCCAAACCTCTCCTAGCAAGTCTAGCTCTTTGAACTTCTTGACAAAGTTTGTGTACAAGTGTCTCACACAATATCTGACATGAGCTTTAGGTAAAAGCTCTTTAAATGTCTCAAACAACCTCTGCAGCAAGTGAAATATGAACTAACAATATACTTACATATATATGACTTGAAGTATCAGTCAAAAAAATTGTGAAGGAAATATATTTAAAAAAAATCGATTAATGTGATATTTAAGCATGAGAGGATTTGGTACCTTTTGTCTGTCTGAAATGAAAGTCCAACCTATCAAATTTGTTACACTAATTGCCTCCATCAAATTAGTTAAGAACCAATTCCATGTTTCTTTATTTTCAACTCCTACAACTGTCCATGCTATTGGCCACATCAGGTTGTTTAGGTCCCTTGAACAAGCAGTCAGCAATAAACCCCCAGCAGCTATCTTCAAATGACAACCATCCATGACAATAATCTTCCTACAAACATTCAACATACCCTTCACTAGTGCATCAAAACATACAAACATACCATAGAATCTCTTGTCATCACAACCATCTATATTTTGGGTCTTGATAATAGCCATAGTATTTCGCATTTTCATCATCAAGGCATTTCCATAGTTTCAAATTGACTATATTTCTCCACATGCTTTCTGATATGGCTAAAAATGGGGTTAAATCGGGACCGTCCAGATCGAGCACGAATCTCGAAGCACGGGGGTAAAAAAGTAATTTCACATACAGATGGATCCAAAACGGGTATTGGGTCTCCTTCTCACAGAACCAACCACCCGCAAATGGATCCACTTCAACGGGGCATGGGTCCCGACCCGATACAAGCCCGGTTCACCAAGAGGAGAATCAGGACCACTGATTTGACTAAATCAAATCAACAAGCCTGATTAGCTCCCACCAGGGAATCAGGGGCTAATTTCCCAAAACAGAATAGGAGGATTTTCCTCCTGGCTGTTAGGCGGGAAATCAGGCCCCTAACCGCTCCAAAGGCGACTATAAATATCACCCCTCTACCACCATGACCAGGTTAATCACTTCTTCACCACTTAAGCTCTTTCTTAATCTTTTTCTGATTACTGACAAGAGCGTCGGAGGGTGCGTCGCCGGAATCAACCCCGGTGTCTCGCACTTCCTTGCAGGTTGCGGTGGGAGCAAGAAGGCAGAGTCAACTGTTCAGGTTTTTCTTGGACTCACAAATTCTATCTGTTTGCCCCCACACCGAAATCAGCGACAACAGATTGGCGCCGTCTGTGGGAAAAACCACACGAACAGCCTCAGCCCATTCTCCCTCGTCCTCTGCAGTCATGCCGCCGAAGAAGATCAGATCCAGAGGGTCGAACCGTGTGGGCAACCCCACCGACCCGGCGAACGAAGTCCCAGTCAATCCGATTCCTCAGTCCGACCTCCCTCCGCCGACCCAGTAGGTCCCACCTCCTCTTCCCAAGCAGCAGCCCAACAATGGTCCGTCCGATTATAACGGTCGGAAGGAGAAGCAGCCCCTCAATCCGGGCCATGTCTCGGTCCATAATGGGTCCTCGGACTCGATGGCTTCTCATCATCCCGACCTCCGCATCACACTTCTGAACCGCCAGAAGGACGACGACCTCCGAACCCATCTCGACGAGAGGCGGGCCCGAGAGGGAGCCTCCCGCCAGTGTCAAGGTGAGCAGTCCCCACGTCGCCGGGACGGCAGAAGGTCTCCGGACCGCAGAGGCCGAGCGGCGTCCCCCGAGCGCCGAAGGAGGAGGTCCCGTTCCCCCGGGAATCGGCGTCATCTAAGGGACCGAGATGTACCTATCAGTCGAGCTGAATTCCTCCAGTTTCAGGAGACCGTTCTGCAGGCTCTCAATCTCCGGCAGAATGTCCAAAATGCTCAGAGGGCTCCGACGCCCCCCAGGGATCCCAGTCCTTGGCGCCGAACCCGTAGCCCTTCCCCGGCTCCCAGCCGCCAGCAGCGGGAACAAAGCCCTAGCCGGTCCCAGGACTACCGGCGCCGCGGTCCACGCTCCCCTTCCTATGAAGAGGAGTCCGGAGGGTCATACGATCACCAGCGGAGGGACGACGCCCTCATCCGCCGTCTCCATGAGGTGGAAAGGCGTATCGGCCGCATGGACAGGGAGGAAGAGTCCCGAGCAACAACCTTCCATCCCAGCCGACCCCCCTTCTCACGGTCGATCATGGAGGCCCACATACCGAGGAGTTTCAAACCGCCACAGTTTGAAACATACTCAGGGGAATCCGACCCGGTCGATCACGTCGAAAGCTTCAAGACCCTGATGCTGATCCATCAAGCTTCCGACGCGGTGCTCTGCAGGACCTTCCCTGCCACCCTCAGGGGGTCGGCTCGGGAATGGTATTCCAGGCTCGCCCCCTCATCCATCTTCTCATTCGAGCAGTTCGAGACGCTGTTCATAACTCACTTCATGAGTAGCCGGCGAGCCGAGAAGACAAGTCTTTCCCTACTGAACCTGCGGCAAGAGATGGAAGAGAAGTTGCGGGACTATGTGAAAAGGTTCACCGCAGAGGTCAGGTCTATCGCCTCCTTGGACCAGTCCGTGGCCACCGTGGCGTTCCAGTCGAATGTCCTCAACGCCAACCTCCGATCATCCCTGGCCAAGAAGCCCCCGCATGACTTCGCCGACCTCCTTCTGAGGTGTGAGAAGTACATCCGAGCAGAGGAGGCCGAAGCCCTTCCAAGCTTTGGGGGGCCCTCTGCAGGGTCGAAGAGGAAGGCGACGGGGGAAGAGGGGTCCAAGAAAGCTCAAAAGGACATTGGCGGCCAGCGCCGCCCTCCCCCGAGGTTCGAAAAGTTCACTCCCCTCACCACTAATGTCTCTACTATCCTAATGGAGGTGGAGAAGGAGGGAGTCATCCCTCCAGCTCCGAGGATGCACACCCCGGCGAAGAGGAGGAACAAAGATAAGTGGTGTCGTTACCACCGAGACCACGGGCACGACACGAATGACTGCCGGGCTTTGAGAGATGAGATTGAAGCCCTCATTCGGAGGGGGCAGCTGGCCAAGTTCGTGAAGGCTAACGATCGGACAGATCGCAACTCCCCTCCGCCTCGGGGGGCTAACAAGCGCTCCGAGCGGCGCGAAGAGACACCCGAGTTCGAGGAGGAACGGGTTCTGCACTTGATCCACGGAGGCCCCATGGGGGGCTCCTCTAATTCCTCCCGGAAGGCCTTCGTCCGAGAGGTCAACTCGGTCCATAGTGCCCCTCCCCCGAAAGGTCTCGGCGTCCCTGTGTCTTTCTCCGATGCCGACCTCGAAGGGGTCCGAACCCCACACTGCGATGCCCTCGTCATCGACCTCCGCATGGCCAACTTCAAGGTGCAGAGGATTTTGGTGGACAACGGGAGTTCGGTCAATATCCTTTTCCTCTCGGCCTTCCGAGGCCTGCAGCTGTCCCGAGACCGTCTCAAGTTGGCCGGTTACACTCTCCACGGGTTCACGGGGGTCCCGGTAACCGTCGAGGGGGTGATAACCCTAGACGTTACTGCGGGAAGCACCCCTACTACCCGGACCGAGCCGATGGACTTCATGGTCGTCGACGTCCCGGCAGCATATAATGTCATCCTAGGCCGCCCCGGCCTAGCCGCCCTTGAGGCTGTCCCCTCAGCATACCATTTGAAAATGAAGTTCCCCACTCGGTCGGGAGTAGGGGAGGTCAGGGGAAGCCAGGAAACAGCCCGGAAGTGCTACATGACTTCCACCGGGGGACCAGTGCTCTCGCTCGAGACGCTGGAAATCCCCGAGCCGAAGGACCGCCAGACGTCCGAACCGGCGGACGAGTTAGAAGAAGTGCTCTTCTCGGACGAGGATCCGAGCCGGAAATTTATCATCAGCAAATCCTTGCCGACCGCACTGTGTTCGGACCTGATTAAATGCATCCGGGACAACCGTGACCTGTTTGCATGGTCAGCTGCGGACATGCCCGGCAATTCCGAGGAGCTCCTCATCCATCGCTTAAGTGTCGAACCGGGGTGCAAACCAGTTCAGCAGAAGAGGCGAAAGTTCGCTCCCGAGCGACAGCAGGCCATCAAGGAGGAGGTTGACAAACTTCTAAAGGCCAAGTTCATTCAGGAGGTAAATTATCCCGAGTGGCTGTCGAACGTTGTAATGGTCAAGAAGTCCAATGGCTCGTGGAGGATATGCATTGACTTCACCGACCTGAACAAGGCGTGTCCGAAGGATCCCTTCCCGCTCCCAAACATCGACACCCTTATCGACGGCACCTTGGGTCATGAGCTCCTCAGCTTCATGGATGCCTTCTCGGGGTACAATCAAATCCGAATGTTCCCTCCGAACATTCCGAAGACTTCCTTCGTCACCGACCAAGGCCTTTACTGCTACAGGGTAATGCCGTTCGGCCTGAAGAACGTGGGCGCCACCTACCAGCGCCTCGTTAACAAGGTCTTCCAGAGCCAGATCGGCCGAAACATGGAGGTGTACGTTGATGACATGCTCGTCAAGAGCATCCACGGCACCGATCATGTAGCCGACCTCCAGGAGGCCTTCGGCGTGTTGAGAAAGCACAGCATGCGGCTGAACCCGAACAAGTGTGCGTTCGGAGTCTCCTCGGGAAAATTCCTCGGCTTTATGGTAAGCCAGCGAGGGATCGAAGCCAACCCCGAGAAGATTAAGGCCATATTAGACATGGCCCCGCCTCGGAACATCAAGGAGGTGCAGAAGCTCACCGGTCGGCTCGCCGCTATCGGTCGCTTCCTTTCAAAGTCGGGGAAAAGTGCCTTCCCTTCTTCAAAGCACTCTGGGGGTCCAAAGGTTTTGAATGGGGCCAGCCGCAACAGGAATCATTCGACCAGTTGAAGGCATACTTGGTGAACCCCCCTCTGCTCAGCAAACCGGTCCCTGGCGAGACCCTCTTCGTCTATTTGGTTGCTTCCGAGCAGACATTGAGCGCTGTCTTGGTGAGAGAGGAGGATCGAACCCAAAGGCCTATCTACTACGTGAGCAAGGTGCTCCGGGACGCCGAGCTCCGTTATCCGAAGATAGAGAAGGTGGCCTATTCACTAGTCACGGCAGCGAGGAAGCTTCGGCCATATTTTCAGTCCCACTCCATCGTCGTCCTCACCGACCAACCTCTAAAGCAGATCCTTTACAAGCCCGAGACCTCGGGTCGGCTAATGAAGTGGTCCATAGAGCTGAGTCAGCATGACATCTCCTATCAGCCTCGGACAGCAATTAAGGCGCAGGCCCTCGCCGATTTCATCGTGGAATCCACTATCCCTGAGGTCGGCCACGTCCCGAAAGGACCCCCCAGTCTGGACAGTCTTTGTGGACGGATCGTCCTGTAACGAAGGAAGCGGCGCCGGCATTATACTGAACGGCCCTGACAACTTTGTCCTCCATTACGCAATCCGCATGAACTTCAAGGCCTCGAACAACGAGGCGGAGTACGAAGCACTCATCGCCGGGCTCGGTCTCGCCCGAAGTGCTGGAGCCCAGCGCCTCCGGATTCACAGTGATTCCCAACTAGTCATGAACCAGGTCTCGGGGGAATATGAGGCCCGAGACGAGCGAATGGCGAAGTACCTCGCCAAGGTCCGGGACCTCCTGAGCCGGTTCGAAGAGGCCACCATCGAACGAGTCCCTCGGGAAGAAAACTCACAGGCTGATGCCCTCTCCAAATTGGCTTCGTCCTCACTTCAGGGTCTCGAACAGACCGTGCTGATCGAAGTCCTCTCTAAGCCGAGCATCGAAGATGAGTCGCCCGCCTCGGTGGAGTCGTTGCCAGTCATGCTACAAGACGATTGGATGAAGCCATTGATAGAATTCTTAAGGGATGGAGTTCTGCCTTCGGATCCCAAAGAGGCTCGCCGAATCAGGACCTGGGCCGAGCGGTTTGTCCTAATCGAGGGTGTCCTGTACAAACACTCTTTCTCTCAGATAGACGGCCGACCGTACTTAAGGTGCCTCTCTCCGGATCAAGCCGAATATGCCCTGCGAGAGCTCCACGAAGGCATCGGAGGGGCGCACTCGGGATTTAGGTCCTTGGCCCGAAAAGCTTTGAATTATGGGTATTTCTGGCCGACCCTACTTCAAGACGCCGAGCGACACGTTCGGCAATGCAGTTCCTGTCAGAGACACTCTAACATCCGACGCCTCCCTCAGGCCAACCTCGCCTCCCTATCAAGTCTCATCCCCTTCGCAATGTGGGGCATGGACTTACTAGGGCCCTTCCCTACAGCTCCGGGTCAGCTCAGGTTCTTGGTCGTAGCCATCGACTACTTCTCGAAGTGGGTCGAGGCCGAGCCCCTCGCCACTATAACCGAGAGCAAAGTGGTACAGTTCTTCTGGAAAAGCATCATATGCAGGTTCGGAGTCCCCCGGGTCCTCGTAACGGACAACGAGACTCAGTTCACAGGCACAGCGTTCCGAGCTCTATGCGACGACCTGGCCATTCAGCAGCGCTTCTCGTCCGTCTCCCATCCTCAGTCGAACGGACAGGCAGAAAATGCCAACCGGCAGATCCTCGCAGGTATCAAGAAAAGGCTCGAAAAAAGCTCCAAGGGCTTATGGGTCGACCAACTCCCCAACGTCCTATGGAACTACCGCACGAGCAAACGGACCCCCACAGGCGAGTCCCCCTTCAACCTCACCTATGGGTCCGAGGCCGTGATACCTCTTGAGGTCGGAATACCTTCCCCTCATCTCACAGCCTATGACGAAGCACAGAATGCCAGAGACCTCAGAGCAGAATTGGACTTGATAGACGAGCTGAGGGAAAGGGCATCGATTCGGCAGCAGATCTACCGAAGAAGAGTTGAATTGGCGTACAACAGGAAGGTCCGGCCCGCCGACCTTAAGCAAGGAGATTTGGTCTTAAGAAAGCTAGCTATATCCCTCCCCAGTCAGAAGAACAAGCTAGCCCCAAACTGGGAAGGGCCGTACAGGATCACGAAAGTTGTTCGACCAGGAACATATCGCCTTGAAGACCTGGAGAGCAGAGAGCTTCCGAGGACTTGGAATGCCGACCACCTCCTGAAATACCAAGAAAGCGCTCCGGCGCCGCTCTGAGTAACATGGAGTATCGAGCCATTCCAGTCCTCCGACTTGTAACTCGTTTTTTCACAAATTGTACTATGTAAAACTGTTCGCCGTTAAAAATCAATAAAGAAAGCTCTATTATGTTTGTGAATCCGCGTGTTTTTCTCCCCTCTTATCACCTGCCTTTTATATTGTGATTTCAGCCAATGGTTCGGAGTCCATGTTCGGCTCGGCCTCATTCCCTCGGTTCGTCTCCGGACGGAACAGGGGTAGACCGCCGTTCCGAACTGCTCCCACAGCCGTTGAACTATACCGATGGTTCGGAGTCCAACACTCAGCTCGACTTTACCTCCTCGGCTCGTCTCCGGACGAATCAGGGGTAGATCGCCGTTCAGAATTGCTCCCACAGCCGTTGAACTATACCGATGGTTCGGAGTCCAACACTCGGCTCGACTTTACCTCCTCGGCTCGTCTCCGGACGAATCAGGGGTAGATCGCCGTTCGGAATTGCTCCCACAGCCGTTGAACTATACCGATGGTTCGGAGTCCAACACTCGGCTCGACTTTACCTCCTCGGCTCGTCTCCGGACGAATCAGGGGTAGATCGCCGTTCGGAATTGCTCCCACAGCCATTGAACTATACCAATGGTTCGGAGTCCAACACTCGGCCCGACTTTACCTCCTCGGCTCATCTCCGGACGAAACAGGGGTAGATCGCCGTTCGGAATTGCTCCCACAACCGTTGAACTATACCAAAGGTCCGGAACATATAATCCATACTCTGCTAACTATTAGCCGAAGCCCGAAGACCCACACCTTCGGTCGGCTACCGAGCAAGTGCCTTCCCGAGCTTGTAAACGGGGAAAACACACTTTCCCCTCAACTTTCGTGCATGATCTCGATCAGACGGCTCAGATCTTGCCACCTGCGCTAAACGACAAGATAACGTTTTCTTGGGGACTGAGCCGCCTCGAGATTCACGCCTACATTCGACGGCTCAGATCTCGCCACCTGCTCTAAACGACAGAATAGCACTTTCTTGGGCACAGAGCTGCCTAGGAATTTGTACCGTACCGTGTCAGAGCCGCTAAACGACAAAATACCGTACTCATGGGGACCCGTTCGGTTAAACAAACACGCTCGGTTCAAAGATCTCGGCACGACCAACACAGTTATAAGCAAAGACAAATATGCAAAGCAATGAAAGGGAATTTTATTAATGGTCGGCGCATAATACAAAACATTCCATTACAAAGTGTTGGCAAACAAAACGCACA
Source organism: Hemerocallis citrina (assembly GCA_017893485.1). Lineage (NCBI taxonomy): Eukaryota > Viridiplantae > Streptophyta > Magnoliopsida > Asparagales > Asphodelaceae > Hemerocallis > Hemerocallis citrina. The sequence continues at coordinate 817,604 of JACEHZ010000572.1, forward strand.
ATGCCCGACCCACTACACTTGTCTCTCATATAGAAACATCCTCACTAGACTGTTCGTCCTCCTCGGCTGGCAGCTCCTCTGCGTCCCCCCGGAGCTTCGCCATCAAAGCCTGCAAGTGCCGAATCTCCGAGAGCAAGTCATCCCGCTCGGCAATAATCTTCGACTGGTTGTGCCGAATGCATTTGACCCGAAGAGCGTTGCTGAATGCGGTTTGCGAGTCTTCATCCCCACCTGCGGGGCTCAGCTCGACGATCCTATTCTCCAAGCGTTGGATCTCGGCTTCCCGGAGATCGAGGACGGACGAAAGGTGGGCCCGCTCACTCTCGGCTCGGCGTAACTTCAGATCGGCGCTCCTAGGGCTCAGAACCACCGTTCCAGAGGTGGCCTCGAATTCGGAGTCATCATTCGAACGCTCGGAGTCCGAGCCATGGATCGTCACCACGAGCTGAAAGGAAGGGAAAACGAATAACACAATTTCAATACACTGCCGATGTCTAACACTTGAAAATTTTCCAAGAAAGATTCACATTCAGACATAATAGTGTTACAGACAGCCGAACCGACCCCATAATTAGGTTTTTACAACAACCAATAAAAATGGAAAACGACATGATCAGGGCCTCTTCGGAAGGGGAATGCTTCGGTTTAGGGAAACGCGAGGACGACGAGGCCTGCTCCCCGAGCTCGACCCTAAACCAACGAAGCGCGATCCCCCTTCACTGCTAGTCCTAACAGCGACGCCGACCGAGGCACCGCTCGACGAGACAGCCGCGCTACTTTGAGCATCGGCCGGACTCCGCCTGGCCATAGGCGAGCGCGTCGCAAGTTCGTAAAACGTAATCCCCCTCTCGCTCTCCTCGCGAGTGCACGACGTGCTGCGGACATTAGCTCTCTCCGGCACTGGCTTGAGCGACGCGATCTCCTCCTCCAGTTCGATAATTCTATCCCTCAAGACGTCGTCCTTCGCCAACTTCTTCAGTCGAGGGGCCCTCAACGAGCCCGAGGCATTGGCACTATCAGTCGCGAGCCGTCGGTAATGGGTGACCTCAATCCCCCTATCTATTGTGATCCTTCTGAGCCTGTCGATTTCGGCCGACAGCCTCTTGCGCTCGGCTGACGCTTTCTCCAGTTCGGAAGTCAGCTTCTCTCCCTCCGCCGAACGCTCTTTCTCCGCTAACTCCAAGTATTGGACCTCAGCCAAGAGGTTGTCGTTCTTCTGCTCGGCGGCTGCAAGCTCTCTACGGAGACTCTCGACTTCGCCTTCGGGACAAGGAGCTGGGGGGTGCTTTCGCAGTTGCCACAGCTCGCAACAATACCTCCGCAGAGCTGCCTTCGTCTCCTCCAGCCTGCCGAGCAGGAGAAATCGATTATACCGGCTCTGAAAGAGCCCGTCCTTCATTTTCGCCAGCTCCTTCCGAAGGTATACAACCTCCGTGATCGGACCGAATCTCACCTGAAAAGCAGAGATAAATCCGAGGCCCAACACTTGAAGAAATTTACGCCAAATCAGACACTAAATCCGAGACTCAACACTTGGGCAAATTTTGGCCAAACAAAACATTTTTTCATTCAAGATTCAAAGAGAAAGTTCTACAACAGCGGTGGCCAGTCCGCAATTAGGCTTACAAAAAAAGACAAAAAAGAAAAAAGACAACCGAGTCAGGGGTCGACCTTTTTGTCGTTCGGGTCCGTCGACCCCCCGGCCTTGTCCTCGCCATCGCCCCCGCCTCCGCCTTCGCTCCTGCTCTCCTCCTCGGAGTCGTCCTCCTCTTCCTCCTCGGCCTCGGCCTTCCATGGGTCCTCGACGGGTTCCGTCTCCCCCTCGGGGTCGAGCAACCCCTCGGGGACACCCTCCTCCCCTTCCACGAGGTCGTAAAAGTTGTAGGAGGACGTGTCGAAGCCCGGGTTCTTGGCGACCACATGTTGCAGGGCTCGGCCGTAGGCATCCACCATGTTCTGGAGCATGTGCAGCGCGGCCTCCTCCTGCACGGCCTTCTTCACCCTCTTCACCTTCCTGAGGTGTTTGGCCTTGATCTTCTCGGCCCTCTTCCGAGCATCCTCCGCTTCCGACCGAGCCTTGGCCAGCTCCTCCTTCAGCTCGGCTGCCTCCTTCACCGATGCCTCGAGCTTGGCCGTCGTATCCTTCAGCTCGGCCACCTCCTTCTTCGAGGCCTCAAACTTGGCCACCGTGTCCTTTGACAGCTGAATGGCGTCGGCCAGCTGCTTCTCCAACCCTCCTACTTTGGCAGCCCTCTTCGTCGAGAGAAGCAGCTCATCATCAAGCTGCTTCGCGACCTTGACGTGCTCCGCCCTCTCCCGCTCCTTCTCCTGCTCCTTGTTCGCCAACTCCTCGACCAGGAAATTGAAGTGGCAGAGGGTCTGAAAGAGAACAACACGTTAAAATCCGAATCCAAGAACTTGGAGAAATTCTAAGGAAGAAATTTGGACAAAGAAGAGCTCGGCCTACTTACCGACATGGTATTCCGGGCAATCTGCATCACGGCGTCCCCTGCCATCCCGGCCTTCAGGGTCGCTCGATCCTTCGGGGTCGGCAGGTGCCTCACCGCCTCCATGCAGATGTTCCCGTCGCCCAAGAAGCCATCGACGTTCATCACCTGCCAGTCGGGGACGAAGATCTGCTTATGACGTTCGGTCAAGATCTTCTCCGCATCGGCGGTAAGGGGCGGAACTGGGAGGGACAGCGCATCCTTCACCCCGAACACGCTGCTCGACGAACCGGGAGCATCCGCCTTCGGGGTCAGTGCAGGTGCATCCGAGGCGAGGGGATTGGAGACCACGACCCCCCCCCCCCGCTCGGGGACCGCGACCTTCGTCGGAGAGACGAGGACCTCGATCTCTCCCTCCTTGAGGACCGCGACCTTCGGTTGGTCGGCAGCCTTCACCACCGAGGGCTTCTTCGAAGCTCGGCTGTCCTGAGGCGCTGCCGACGGCCTCTTCTTCTTCTCCTGCTCTGCCCTGCCCTTTGCCACCAGAGCCTTGTAATCAAACTTCATCGTCTCTGCAAAAGCCGAATGAAAAAACTTAGAAAGATTTTCATGAACTTTAAACAAAGAGTATAAATACCAGAAGCATACGAGGGTCGATCGGACTGAGACCCCCACGGAACAGATGCTCCTCCGTGATATCTTTCCAGCTTAGCACTGGCAGGGCGAGGAGCTTCTTCTGGACCTCCTTGTCCTCATCACTCAGCGGCACCTCTCTCTTGGCCCGCTTGGGCAGACCTTCCTTCGCCCAAACCGTCGGTATCACCCTTGGCGTCAGAGTTCGGATGAGGAAGTACTTCTCCTTCCAATGTTTGATCGAGTCCGGGTTCTCGATCAACTTAACTCCCGTCCGAGGAGAAAGGAAAAATCTCTACTCGTCTCGCCTCGGCTGGCAAGGTCGGAAGAGACTCCGGAAGAGGAACATAGTCGGCTTGGCGCCGACCTCTTGGCATCGAAGGACGAACGCCACGACGTGCCTCCATGTGTTCGGCATCAGTTGGGCGGGACTCAAACCGTACCAGACCAAGACTTCAACCACGAACGGGTGGAGGGGAAAGCGGAGTCCGGCAATGAGGGAGTCGACCGGAAAGACACATACGTCCGACGAGGACTTTGTGTTGGCTCGGAATCCCGGCCCAGGAAGGAGCAGTACATACTCAAGCGGGATCCGGAAACCCTCTCGGATCAGACGAAGATCGGTCTCGGTAAGAGTCGAGATCCTATGGTCCACCTCGGACAGCTCCCTAGGCTCGTTCTCCTCCACCAGCTTAGCCGTACCTTGAGTGACTCTCTCCAAGGTATCCTCGGCGTAATCCCGGACGCCTCCCACGCTCGACAGGGCGATGGGCTGCCGACCGAACGCCCCCGCTCTCTTCGGTGTTTCCACTATCGTGACCACGGCTTTACCCTTTCGAGACTCCACCACGACTTCCTCGGGCACTTCAGCTACTTCGCCCTCCTTGTCCGGACGAACGACATCCTGCTCGCTCGGTTCCACTACTCCCTTCCCTTTATCCCCTCGGCCAACGGCTTGCTCCGAGGCGGGGGTCTCAGCCGAAATCTTAACCATTTTTCCTAAAAGAGAAGGAAAAGAGACTGACCTTGAAGTGACAGGTGCGGTCGGAAAGTTCGCCGGAAACTAGGAACGCTACCGCGACAGCTAGCAACGCCACCAGAGAGCTAAAAACTTCGAAGCGAAGTAAAAACTGAAGAGAGAGAGTAAAAGTGAAAAAGTGAGACTTGGTCTAGGGGGGGTGAAGATTTATAGTAAAAGTGGAACGTCCCTTGGACTTCCAGACGAAAGTTCGCGACTTTTGGGCTGCACTCGAAACGTCGCGAAGGCCCATCACCACTGTTTCCATCACCAAGTCAACTAGCTCGGCTCCAGGGGATCTGAATCCGAGCTACGGGCAATCCGAACTTGTCGACACAAGGGTCCGGTCGGAATCCGAGCAAGTGCCTTCCCGAGCGTGTAAACGGGGAAAACTCACTTTCCCCTCAACTTTTGCGCCTGATCTCGATCAGACGGCCCAGATCTCGCCGAGAACACTAAACGACAAGATAGTGTTTTCTTGGGAGCTGCGCCCGTCTCGAGATGCGCACCACCATCCAATGGCTCAGGGTGCGCCGCGTCGCTCGGACGATTGAACCCTCGGACGCTCCACCTATGTCTAAAGGAACCAGGAAAATTTTTGATTCAAAGTTTTAAGGCACCGCCCTCGGCGGGCGCCCCCCAGGTCCCGTGCCTCAGTCGGTATTCCGCCGACCCACAGGCCCCGGTCGAAAACAGATCGGCACTCCCCCCATCTCTAACTCCTCCGGGCTGACATCCATTAGAAGCCATCAGCCCGGAAGGAAGACAGAGATGGGAGGGGGCCCATCAACACTCAGAGATCAGGAGAAGCGCACCATTCCGAGCTAGTTGGTAGCAACTGGAAGGCTCGGCTCGTCAGAGGACTCTGACAACAGCGCCTTCACAGTTGCTAACAACGGGCTCGGACGGTCCGGAAGCCCGAGCCACGACTCATGGTGGAAAAGCACACCATTCCGAGCTAGTTGGTTGCAACTGGAAGGCTCGGCTTGTCAGAGGACTCTGGCAACAGCGCCTTCACAGTTGCAAACAACGAGCTCAGATGGTCCGGAACAAGCATTCGGACATGGATCATCACCTCTTCCACCAGGATCTCTGCCTACCTTGACACCCACTTCGGAGCAACCAAAGAAGGCCAAAGATCTTGGTGGAAGAACGACCACCCGTCCTTCCGAAGTAACTCATCCCTCGGGTCCGGACTACGATCGTCACCACTACTGCCACGTTCCCCCCCCCCCCCCCGCTCCTGACATCCACTTTGGGCCGTCAGGAACAGAGGAAAAACCAGGCAGAAGAGCAACCACCCCTCCGAACCTCAAGAGAGAAGCTACCCAAGGCAGATACCTCCGAGGTCTGAAACTCTATGTTGATTGCGACTGAAATGACAAAGGGAGTGGAGTACTTATAGCCTGCCTCCAAGAACCAGCCATTATGACCCTCGGAAGTCGAAACGCCGCGTATTAATTGAGGGGGTTATCCTTAATGACCTTAGGAAGGCGGAACGCCGTGCAAGTCTCGAAGCACCATTAATACCCTTGGGAACAAAGTCATCTCGGATTGCCAAAAACTCCAGGCCCTCGGTCGGCCACCGAGCAAGTGCCTTCCCGAGCGTGTAAACGGGGAAAACTCACTTTCCCCTCAACTTTCACGCCTGATCTCGTGATCTCGATCAGACGGCCCAGATCTCGCCGAGAACACTAAACGACAAGATAGTGTTTTCTTGGGAGCTGCGCCCGTCTAGAGATGCGTGCCAACATCCAACAGCTCAGATAGCACCACGTCGCTCGGACGACCGAAGCCACGCTTCCTCGGTCGGCTTCCGAGCAAGTGCCTTCCCGAGCTAGTAAATGGAGAAAAAAAGACACCGAGCTACTTAAACCGTTGGATCTCTCAAAAATTCGCGCTCCCAATAATGAACGGCCCAGATTGCGCCACGTGCGCTAAAAGACAAGATAGCATTTTCTTGGGAACCGCGCCCATCTCGAGATGCGCACCAGCATCCGACAGCTCAGATGGCGCCACGTCGCTCGGCCTGCCGAACCCCCTACCTCCGGTCGGCAGCCGAGCAAGCGCCTTCCCGAGCTCGTAAACGGAGAAAAACGCTGCCGAGCGATAACAGCCATCAGATCTTTCCGAAATTCGCGCTCGCCCATGATCAACGGCTCAGATCGAGCCACGTCATCAATCGGTATTTAAATCATTTTTTATTTATTTAAATCGTTTTATTTATTTAAAAACTGCGAAAAAATTACTAAAAATTCGGGAAAATTAACTAAAAATTCTGGAAAATAATTGGAAATTTGGGGGCACATTTTCGAACTCCTGAACGAACAATTATTACCTAGAATGTACTGTTAAAGGCCCCCGAACGATTAGTGAACACGTCGCAAAATTAAATAAATAGTCCGAAAAAATAGATAAAAACCCTCAAATACCCGATGTGACCAGAGAACAACAAGCGGCATCAAAAGTTACCTCACTACCCCCTTTCTAGATTCAAAATCCCACATTTGGACTCCGATACAACTCCACCAGCCACTAAAACAGCTAGACTACTCCTCAAAGTCTGATCACACTCAGTCTTTAGGAGTGGGGGGCTCGTGATATGGCTAAAAATGGGGTTAAATCGGGACCGTCCAGATCGAGCACGAATCTCGAAGCACGGGGGTAAAAAAGTAATTTCACATACAGATGGATCCAAAACGGGTATTGGGTCTCCTTCTCACAGAACCAACCACCCGCAAATGGATCCACTTCAACGGGGCATGGGTCCCGACCCGATACAAGCCCGGTTCACCAAGAGGAGAATCAGGACCACTGATTTGACTAAATCAAATCAACAAGCCTGATTAGCTCCCACCAGGGAATCAGGGGCTAATTTCCCAAAACAGAATAGGAGGATTTTCCTCCTGGCTGTTAGGCGGGAAATCAGGCCCCTAACCGCTCCAAAGGCGACTATAAATATCACCCCTCTACCACCATGACCAGGTTAATCACTTCTTCACCACTTAAGCTCTTTCTTAATCTTTTTCTGATTACTGACAAGAGCGTCGGAGGGTGCGTCGCCGGAATCAACCCCGGTGTCTCGCACTTCCTTGCAGGTTGCGGTGGGAGCAAGAAGGCAGAGTCAACTGTTCAGGTTTTTCTCGGACTCACAAATTCTATCTGTTTGCCCCCACACCGAAATCAGCGGCAACACTTTCCATCAACCTCATCTTGTCATCCTTCTAGCTCTATAAGCCAATTTTGACTAACCACCACTCCATAATCCCTGTTAACTGAAGGAACAAATGCAGCCACACTCCAATTAGGATCATCTCTGAAATGTTCAAGGTACTTGGCTGCCAACCAACTTTCTGTAACCTTACTGTTTTTCACAGCCCTCTCACATGTGTGTTCTAATCAGAGGGATACAATTCTAAAAACACTTTCATTTTCTTTCCATGGACCCCCAACATAGAAAGGACAATCAACATCTGACATACACTCAACCGTGCACCTCTTCTCATCATTTCTCCTCCAAAAAGGTCATACTCATTCCTACTAGCACACACTCTTAAAAAAGTTCTGAATTCAGTTGCATGTGAAAACTCCATCCCTATTACAATAATAAGCTCCTCACTATGTTTGTCCGTGTTGTACTGTATATTCGTTTGAACTCCTTCCTCATTTGATCCTAAAAGTGTTCCCAATACCTCACTGTATTCATATTCTGATTCTACCATTTCTACATCACATTCATCCCCACACAATTTTTCAGGTTGCCTCCTCTTCGCTCTTGGCCTACAACCCAGATTTTTGTTCTAACAACATCTACATACTCATCAACAATTAGAACTGCATTCTCTTTTGTTACTACCACAAACTCATCACCATTACCTTTCACCTCCTTTTCTTTTCCACTACCCCCTACAGCCTCTACTTCGACTTCATAGCCATCCCCATCACTTTCACTTCCAACACTTAGCTCTACCTTCGTTGGCATGTATTCCCCATTGCAATCAGAGTTTTCATCAGAGTCTCCAAACAATACTTTACCATCTTGTAACTATGACTGTGTGTCTATTTGAATGAATCCTCTTACACTTAATTGATCCACTTGTGACTATGTGCCTATTTGATCAAGAGCTTGAGACATAAGCTCATCTGGGATCTCATCTGCATCCAAAATCAAAGCAATATATTATAATCAAAGAAATGTATCATATAAAAAAAATGTAAAATATGTTATCATAGCTTAGACAAAAAATTACCATCTATTGATGTCTCCTCAACTTTTAAGTGCTCCTTGGATGGAGATCGTATTTTCAATCCAGTGTCCTCATACTCTACATTTTGCCCCTTGCCTACACCACTGTCCCCACACTCTGCTTCCACAATTTTGGCAAAACCATTATCCCCACATGACCCATACACCTCCTTTGGTGTATCACTGTCCCCACAAAGCCCTTCCACCCCCTCAATTTCATCAATGAACATATATACGTACTCTACCTGAGGTTCTTCATTATGATCTTCCCACATCTTCTTCGTTGTTGTATGGTCATTTAACAAACAGAAATTCTCTGCCAGTTCCCCTCTCATAGTCTGTAGTAGATGCAATTGTCTTCATTCTAACAACCACATTTCCTTAATATGAATTTCAAGGATTCCCAATCACACAACCTAGGATGTATGTACCGATATAATTTCTTCTTTCCACCAACATATTGTTAGGCAGAATTTTTCACAAAGTATCCATCCCAATGAACCCAGACTGCTAACCCCAGCCTCCTATTAAAATGCAATAAACACATAAATTTAATCTAATTCAGCAAATATGTTCAAAAATTCCAAAGAAATAACTTCTCAAATTGAATTCAAATGGTGTATACAGGATGGACATCGTCTTCACCAAACAACAATAAAATTAAAATAAAAAAGAAAATCAACAAAAAAGTAACCTTTTTTTTCCTCTTCCGAAACCCTAACTTTCCTATTCTACGGGCCCCCGAATGCAAAAGTAATTTGGGGTTGTCCAAACCCTAAACACCCCCCCCCCCCTCCCGAAAAAAAGAAACAAAAAAAACAAAAACAAACCATTTGTTTATGATTCCCAAAACCGCTAACACCATCCCTATAAATAGATTTTGCCAGTTAATAACAGTCGAAAGGAAGAAGGAAAGACAATGGACCACTCACCTTGTTCAACTTCAATTTCGGGAGCGACCTCTAATCTTACAAGATTCTTCTTTCCATCAGGCTCTAAAAATTGTTCTTGTTAGGTCACCACCAGCAAAGAACCAGGAAGACGTCACGCGTGGAGAAAGATCGAGATGGGTTGTCATGGTGGAAGGGACCGATTTGGGGGTTGATTTGGTGATTTCCGATTGATTTGGGAATTAGAGTTAGATTTAGGGAAGAAATGATTTTTGAATAAGAGTATAAGAAAGGAAGAAGAAAAGGAGGTTTAATTCAGATCGGGTCATATTTGTCCTTTTTTAAGTCACGTGCGATGCACATGATAAAAAGTTAGTAGAAACCTGACGAAGTTGAAGTGTGTTTTTTGAAAACATGCTTAAGGGGAGTTTTTGATGCAAAAATAGTTTGAGGCTTTTCTGTAGAAATGCCATAGTTCAAGGTTTTAATTTTATTTATTAAATTTAGCCTTTATCTTGATATAATTGATTGTAAGATACTTCAGATGCACTAAAAAATAGACTAAGAATTGTGGACAGATGATTAGAAAATGTTGTAAGTCAGTGAATATGATAAGCATTGATGGAAAACACATATAATACATGTGTGATTCTATAAGATTCCAAAAGCACAAAGAGTTTCTTACATGAATTTTCACCTTGAAGCGGCGTACTCTCGTGATTATCCCTTTCGTCAAGAAGCTCTTTAAACACAGGGTTCTTCATAATCATGAATTGAAACATGGAGATCGATCCTCTAAGCTTTCTGGCTATCTTCTCACCAATTAATTGCTACTTTTCAAAGTTGCCTGGGTATTCACCAACAAATGCATATTGGTTCAAAAGCGATGTAAACTAATTTTTAGGCAAACCTTCCAAATGGATCACTGTTTCCTTAACAACACTTCTTCTCAGTGCTTTTCTAGCTACTTGTGCAACCTCCAACATACGAGTTGTTAACAAGATTTTGCTTCCCATGTTCGCACCCACCTATAAAGAGAGGCAAATAATTTTATCCCAAACATCAGAGGTGTTCTTATTATTCCAAACACCATCCAGAACAAACAGAAACTTGTCAGAATACATTAACTTACTTCTCGAGAGAATTATAATATCTTCCAAGCTATCAATTTCTGGCTCTACCCCCCCTGCAGACTGCAGAATCTTTCTCTTAAGTTTATCGACATCAAAGTTTGTGGAGACACAAACCTAAGACCTGTGTTTGAAGGACCTCTTCGCACTCTCATAATTGAAAATGCACAGGGAAAGGGTAGTCTTGCCGATTCCTACATGGCCTACTATTGAAAGAACAGAGATATTGCTTGAAATAGTTAGCTCGCTACCAGATTCAAGCAACCATCTTAGTATGTTGTTCTTGTTGGATATATTGATATATTCTCTCTATATAAATATTGCATGTGCATATGAGTAACACGTGTATTGAACGTACAATTGAATGGATATTGGAACGTGGGTTTATGGGCTTATAACCCGATACCCAAACCAGTATTTACAGATAAATACTGGCTTGTGATAGCAGTCTAGGAATTCCAATCTTGATACCTAGGGTGAATATCTCAAGCAACTTAGATCTAAGATATTAACCCTAATTCCCAATTGTTAATTTCTCACAAAACCTAACAATCTTGAGATATTATTAATCAATCTTGAGATATTATTAATCAATTTGTGAGATTAATTAAGAGGGAAATCGAAGTTTTGTTGGATCTCGCCGGACCTTGTCGAAGTCGTCGGATCTTGTTGAAGCCCTCGGAGTCGCCGTCGTTGACCGTCGATATCCCACCGTCGGAATCGCTCGCCGCCCGTCGCCTCCTCCACTGTCGACGCGTCGCGCGCTGTCGACCCCAGTCGAGGCAATCAACTTGAGATCCAACAGGATCCGAAATCTCTCGCCCTTTCCTTCTCCGATCCAGCGACATGAGATCCAGTGAAGCGAGATCCAGTGACTTGAGATCCAGAGAAGCTCTCGCCCCTTCCTTCTCCGATCACAGTCGACGGCAGCCTCCCCCTCAGGTGCCGACTCCGATCATCTTCTATCTTCTTCATCTTGGCAGATTGGGTTTGTGTGTGTGGAACCCTAGTTTGAAGAAGACAGTGAAGGAAAGAAGGAGCGATCAGATCTGTTTTGATTTGATTTGTTGATTGGTTCATCATGGTGTTTGGTGTTCGGGGTCAAGGAAGGGATCCTGTGTGTGTTCTTTTGACTCAGAAATGACCAAGAAAAGAGTCCTATGGTTAAGGACCTGCTCTTATGTGTTTGGGAGTTTTGTGTTTGGGATTGAAGAGGGGATCTTTGGTGCTCTTGGGATTGATTAGATCCCGACCTCATATTGAGTCTATCTATTGGTGCGTGGTGTTTTGGGTGCAATACGGAATAGATCGGATTTGTTCCCAAACAGACTTGACTCTAATCAATTGAAGGGGAAGAGACGGTGAAAGATAAGTTCTTTACTTTCCTCATATTAAATTATTGTTAAATATTTTGCTATGTACTGGAAGTTCAAAAACATTCGTTTTAAGTTTATATTTTGAATTATAGAATTACTGTGATGCTAAGTGGTTAAGTTCAAGACTGTATTAATCATTTGTTTAATTAAATACAAGTTGAATAGTTGTTTTGGCTATGTGCTAAAACAAAATATCTATTTTGATAAGTTAAACTATATGTTTTGACTATAAAGTTTGGATCTCCAAATTAAATTGTTGCTAGAATTAAATAGTGTCAATAATTCGTTTAATTGGCTAATCTTTAACAATTTGATGAATGTAGGAACTTCAAAGTTACCTACAAATTGTGTGTTGGAGACGGTGGATATGCATCACGGTTGAATAAGTCTGCACTACGCAGGCTTCTCCATCGAATTTGGAAAATACTTCTAACTTGAAGTGTCGGTATGATCTACTCTAATCTTACTTAGTACTTTCATGTGATGAATGTGTTAACATTTTTTGCGTTTGATTACATGATTGAGAGTTTTAGATCATAGTTATTCTCGCTTTGAAAACTAGCATATTTAGGGTTGTTAAATGCTTTATCATACTATGTGTATAGATATTTTGACAAATCCATTGTTTGCAGTTTGTGTGAGCATATTTGCTTCTCTAAAAATTTAAAATAAAATAAAAATTGTATAAGATGTATAACAAATGTCTGTAACTTAGGAGAGAGCATCTCTTAATGTAAGATATGACTCTATTAGTTACGCGTTGTTCTTTCTCGTTCATTGTACTGTGTGTGCAAAGTCGAATTATAATATGTTAGTCATTATCTCATCTAGCGTTATGAAGATGATGAAAAACGAATAAAGGAAAGAACTCTTCGCTCAATGTGTTTGAGCAAGTGGACATTGTTAGATACATTAGAGAAAGCAAATAATTTTGTAAAATGTGATAGAGTAATTTTGTATTAACTCTTATAAAGTGCATATATTGTCAATCGTATGTATAAGTTGAGTTTAACAAATGAGACAATTAATAATAATAGTTCTAATTGTGTTCTTGAACATAGCATAATTGGCTAAGATTTGAGAACTATATATTCAATTGTTTGTGAGGAAATGTGATCTAATTATCAAATTTGTGTGGAAATGGAGTTAAAAGCTATTGAGTCAAAGCTTTAACATCCAAGTTGTTTTGAAATTTAGAATCACTATGAACTATATATTAAATTGTTTGTTCTTGTTAAAACTCATAACTCTACTAAATGACACTCCATTAAATTATGACAAATATTAAAGTTGTGCTCAGATTATAATCACTAGAAAATTATTTAGTATGGTCTCTAGGAGCACACAACTTCTCGAGTCAATACATTCTAATATTTGTGATCTCAGTAGCTTTGTGACTAGATGAGACGATTGTTGGTCAGAAGTATTTAACCGCTTTTGTAGATGCTTAATATAAGTCTGTCATATATATGAAGAATGAAGTACTTGTTATTCTTAATGAATTAAAAATTATAGTTAAATGCTAAAAGTCAAGGGTTCAGATTTGATAGAGGTGGTGAATATGTTTTAACAACTTTAGAGAAGTTTGCATTGGGCATAATCTCTAGTGCACTCTACTTACAACAGTCAAACGGTATTGATAAAAGTTAGAATCAAACACTTAGTGAAATGTTGAATTCTATATTATTGACTGTTGTTTGTCTTGTATAATTATGAGTAATGTTGTATTGTTAATCATATCTCTAATGTGTTACTACACTCTAAATTGATACACCTTGTAAATCATGGTATGAAATCACAAATAATTTTGTTAAAGTGAAAATTTGTGTTGTGATACATTTGTTAGAGTACATGACCCTAGAAGGCCTAAAGTATGACCTACAACAAATATTTGTGTGTTTAGAAAGTACAGAATGTAGCTCTGTGGACAGATGTTGGATCTATCTAATTTGTGTTAGAAGAATCTAGACTTGCAAAGTTCTTTGAGGATATGTTCATCAAAGATAAATATATGAAATATTGATATATTCCCCCTATATAAATATTGCATGTGCATATGAGTAACACATGTATTGAATGTACAATTGAATGGATATTGGAACGCAGGTTTGTAGGCTTATAACCCGATACCCAAACCAGTATTTAGAGATAAATACTGGCTTGTGATAGCAGTCTAGGAATTCCAATCTTGATACCTAGGGTGAATATCTCAAGCAACTTAGATCTAAGATATTAACCATAATTCCCAATTGTTAATTTCTCACAAAACCTAACAGTTCTTCACCTCAGCGCGGCCCATCACCTTTCTCAATTCCTCAAGGAGAGGATTATGCAGGACAACAGGCTTTCCAAGTATGACAATTTCTTTCTTGGAAAGAGAAAAGGTAGAACGCACCATACAAAACTTGCTGGTTTTTTGGTGTGTCTTCAGAGAGCACTTATTGTTCTTGTCGCAAATACTCAATGTCATCAACGACATCATCCGCAGCATAGGGTGCAGCATCTTTGAGCTGCCATATCACCAAGCCTTTAGTGGGCTCTCAATCGTTCCATGCCCTCTATCAGCCTCATCCACAGCAGCTTGAATGCGCGGAAGAGAACTCTCCAGTTTATTCAGCTCATCCTCCACACCTTGCTTCTAGTAATTGTCCACCAAGTGAGAGAACCCCATGTCGGCATCCTTTCCAATTACGGCAGAAACAAATGAGCCTGCTATCATCCCCGCCATTCTGGAACAGAAACAAGATTTAGAATTTTTATTTTTTTTGTTTTCCCTTTTGAAACAAAAACATTTAAGTGGGAGAAAGATTGCAACTACCTGCTGAAGAACTGCTTCCTTCCCCTTGCAAGTTGCATCAAGTCAAGGTAAGAATCAGTGCTAGGCTTTGCTACTGGCAGGAAAGAGCCTTTGAGATTCTCTGTTATGCTATGACCCAAATTGCTTTTTTGGCCCATTAGGCTTTGTATCTTTCATATATGTAAGAGATATGAATCAAAAATAAAAAATAGGATCAACAATTTCTACTCTCTTCCAAAGCCAGCTGTCTCTTCTCTTTCCCTCTCTTCCTCATCTTCTCAAACCCTAGAAATCCCTAACAAATTGGTATCAGATCCAAATACTCCTGCCCCCAAATCCCACCGTCAACAACCAAGTCTCCGTCGTCCAGATCCGCCGCCGTCGTCCAGATCCGCCGCCGTCCAGATTTGCCGTCACCGTGCACCAGAGGAGGGAGGATATCAAGAAGGAGAAGGTTTGATTTGGTGATTTGAGTAATTAATTTTTGGGGAAAATTTAGAGTTTTGTTGAATTTGGTTCAAGAAATTTGAATGGATATGTCGAGAAAATATGATATTGAGAAGTATGATAGAAAGACGAGTTTTGCATTATGGCAAGTGCGTATGGCAGCGATTTTGTCGAGCCAAGGCGTTAAGGATGCCATTTTTGGTCGAGAAAAATTGATTAATGTGGTGACGGATAAGAGATGGGGAGAGATGGATGATAAAGTGCTCTCTATTATTCAATTGTGTTTGAGCAATTCGACATTGCAAGAGGTCCTATCGGAGAAGACCTCTAAGGTCTTGTGTAAAAATTGGAGAACATCTACATGAAGAAGTCTCTCACCAATGGATTGCGGTAGAAATTGTGCCTCTACACCCTTCTCATGGTTGAAGGTACGTCAATTTCCGTCATATTATGGAGTTTGCATTTATTTTGAATAACTTAAGTAAGATTGATGTTAAGGTGGAGGACGAGGACCAAGCCCTTTTTATTATTATGCTCATTACCCGCATCATACAAGGCTTTTAAAGACATGTTGATTTATAGTAGAGACAAAATTTTCCTTGAGGATGCTAAGAGCATTTTGCAAGCCATGTTGCACATTGATAGTAAAATGACCAATAATGAGAAAGGGAGCCAAGGTGTTGGTTTGGTTGTTGATCGAGGTAGGTCATGGGACCGAAACTCGAAAGATACAAGGATCCGTTCGAAGTCTAGGCACAAGAATTTGACGTGTAACTATTGTAAGAAAAAGGGACACATTAAGGCCGATTGTTTCAAACTTAAAAATAAACAAAAGGCGGATAGTAAAGATTCTTCGGAGGAGGAGGCCAATGTGGCTGAATTTGACACGGTTGATACTCTTTGTGTGATAGATACTAATGTTGATGATATACATTGTTGGGTGATGGATACGGGTGCTTCGCAACACATGACTCCGAATAGAGATTGGTTTGAGACTTATGAGCCTACAGATGGTAAGGTTCTCATGGGGAACAATAATGTGTAAGGTTGCCGGAATTGGTTCGGTGACAATTAAGTTTTATGATGGAAAGGTCCGAAGGTTGACGGGTGTGAGCCATATACCCGATTTGTTTAAGAATTTGATCTCTTTGGGGTCTCTTGAAGAAAAGGGGTGTAAGTTCCAAAGTGAATGTGGAGTTCTTAGAGTTTCTAAAGGGGCTCTCACAATCATGAAGGCGAAGAGAATTGGAACTCTTTATTTCTTACAAGGTTCCACGGTCACGGGCTCGACCGCCATTGCACGTTCGGGTACTATCTCGGATGAGGATGCTACTAGGCTCTGGCATATGAGATTGGGGCATATGAGCGAGCGAGGAATGACCATTTTGAGCAAAAGAGGCTTGTTGTGTGTCCAATGCACTGGCAACTTGGAGTTTTGTGAGCATTGTGTATTTGGAAAGCATAAGAGGTTGAGCTTCTCCACGGCCATTCATTCGACCAAGGGAACACTGAACTACATCCATTCGGATCTTTGGGGACCTTCTCGCGAGTCTTCCAAAGATAATGGTTCTCGTTACATGCTTACTTACATTGATGATTTCTCAAGGAAGGTTTGGGTTTATTTCTTGAAAGAGAAAAGTGATGTGTTTCGCACCTTCAAAGAATGGAAGTCACTTTTGGAGAACCAAATGGGAAGGAAAGTTAAGAGGTTGAGAACCGATAACGGTTTGGAGTTTTGCAACCGTGAGTTTGATAATTTTTGTAAGGCCGAAGGGATTGTTCGGCACAAGATGGTAGTCAACACTCCACAATAAAATGGTATTGCAAAAAGGATGAATAGGACACTACTTGAAAGGTCTAGAAGTATGCTTTCAAATGCAGGTTTGGGTAAGGAGTTTTGGGCGGAAGCCATTAACACATCTTGCTATTTGGTAAATCGATCTCCTACCACTTCAATTGAGTTGAAGACACCCGAAGAAGTGTGGTCGGGTAAGACGGCCGATTATTGGAATTTGAGGGTGTTTGGTTGTCCCGCTTATACACATGTGAATGAAGGAAAGTTGGAGCCTAGATCGAAGAAGTGTATTTTTGTTGGGTATCTTGCAAATGTGAAGGGATATAAGTTGTGGTGTCCCGAATCATCTAAGTTCCTTATTTCAAGAGATGTCATTTTCAATGAGTCGGCCATGTTGAAGGCAAATGATGTTGCACCCGAGCCGACTATTAAGGAGAATGAGACGGTTGAGAAAAAGGTGGAGTTTAAGGTGCCAGTCCAAGAAGGTGATGATTTGATCTCACATGATGATGTCAATTTGGAGGAAGTCCAAGAAGAGGCAGAACCATATGCATTGGCAAGGGACCGAGCTAAAAGAAAAACACGACCACCTACAAGGTATGGATACTCCGACTTTGCTTATTGTTTGGCAATTGCAGAGGAAGTTGAGTACTGTGAGCCATCTTCCTACAAGGAAGCCATTTTTTCTAAAGATGCGGCCAATTGGGTTGCCGCTATGAATGAAGAGTTACAATCTTTGCAACAAAATGAGACTTGGTCTCTTGTGAAGCCTTCGAGTGGTAAGAGGATTGTGGGTTGCAAGTGGGTGTTTAAGAGGAAGATTGATTGCTCAAATTCCACAGATTTTCGATACAAGGCAAGGCTAGTGGCTAAAGGGTATAGTCAAGTCCAAAGTGTGGACTTCAATGATGTGTTCTCTCCTGTAATTAAGCACACCTCCATTCGAGTTTTGCTCTCTTTGGTGGCAATGAAGGATTTGGAATTGGAGCAAATGAATGTGAAAACTGCCTTCTTGCATGGTGATTTGGAGGAGCAAATTTACATGAGCCAATCGGAGGGTTTTGAGGTTGCGGGAAAGAAGGACCGTATGCGTCTTTTGAAGAAGTCCCTTTCTGGCCTTAAGCAATCACCGCGGCAATGGTATAAGAAGTTCGACTCATTCGTGGTGAGTATTAATTTCCATCATTCCAATTATGATAGTTGTGTTTATTTCAAGAAGTTGGATGGTGGAGATTTTATTTACTTGTTGCTCTATGTGGATGACATATTGATTGTATCCTCAAACTTGAAAGAAGTAGGAGGTTGAAAGAGCAACTAAGTTCGGCATTTGAGATGAAAGATTTGGGGCCGCCAAAAGGATTCTCGGGATGGAGATCACAAGGGATAGGTCCAAAAGAAAGTTATTTCTTTCACAAAAAAGTTTTGCCGAGAAAGTGCTATGCCGTTTTGACATGGAGAAAGCGAAAGTTGTTTCAACACATCTTGCGGCGCATTTCAAGCTTTCGGCCGCTTTAAGCCCAAAATCCGATAATGAGAAGAAATATATGGAAAATGTTCCATATTCGAGTGCGGCTGAGAGTCTCATGTGCTTGATGGTGTGTACTCGACCCGACATTGCTCAAGCCGTTAGTGTGGTAAGTAGATATCTCTCTTGTCCGGGGAAAGGGCATTAGGAAGCAGTGAAGTGGATCTTCCGCTATTTGAGAGGTACTATTGATGCTCGGTTGGAGTTTGGTAATGGCAAGAAACTAACGGATTTTGTGGATGCGGATTTTACGGGTGATTTGGACAAGAGGCGTTCTTTGACGGGTTATGTTTTTACCCTTGGAGATTGTGCAATTAGTTGGAAGTCTACACTTCAAGCCACCGTTGCACTCTCAAGTACCGATGTCGAATATATGGCAATTACTGAGGCTATTAAGGAGGCTATTTGGCTCAAGGCGTTTGTTGGTGAGATGTCTTCACTCGAGGGTCCTATTACGGTGTTTTGTGACAACTAAAACGCGATTCATTTGGCCAAGGACCGCATGTACCATGAGAAGACGAAGCACATTGACATTCGATACCATTTTGTTCAAGATGTGATCTCGGAAGGCAAGGTTGCCATGAAGAAGATTGGTACCGAATCGAATCCGGCCGATATGCTCACAAAGCCTCTTCCAATTGCAAAGCTCAAACTTTGTTCAAGTTTAATGTCGGTTTGTTTCTAGCTAGTTTGAGCTAGTTTTGTTTCAAGCATGTTGCTAGTATATCTAAAAAAATTATTTCTTGTTCCAGTTTTATCATGCCTCGTAAATATGTGTCTGGCACGTTAAAAAGAAAGAAGAAACAAGAAGAAAATAAATTAAACATGCAGGTTTGAACAGTAGGTTTGAACAATTTGTGAAATATGAACAAATCTTTGGTTTTTTTGTTTGATTTGGAGAAATTGAGAAGTCTATATGATGATGAGTTGAAAGCTTGTTGTGCCACTATTGGAGAGTTTCTACATCAGGACTCACATTATGATATTAATAGGGATGATCTATTTTTAGAGTTGAAGCGCCTCAGATTAATTGTGCCATCGGAAGCAAAAAAAGCAATTGATGTGCTTGATTATTTGCAAATGATGGATGGTATATTTCCATATACATGGATTGCGTATTGTATTTTGTTGACCATACCAGTTACTGTTGCTTCTGCAGAAAGAAGTTTTTCGAAGTTGAAAATTGTCAAGTCTTATCTTGATCAACCATGTCTCAAGAGAGATTGAATGGATTAGGCTTACTATGTATTGAGAAGGCGATAGTAGAAAAGCTTGATTATGAACATTTAATTAGTGAGTTTGCTGCACGGAATGCGAGAAGAAGTCATGCAATGGGATGATTAATGATGTAGATATAACTCCTTAATGTTTATGTTTCTCCTATGTTTCATTTCTTCACTTCAGTGCTATTTCATTTTCATTTCATAATTTTCTGTTTCTAATTCATAATTTTCATTTCATTTATGTAGATGTGGAGGTAAATTGTTGAGGCAACTCCATACATTAAATGAGATACAATCAGAGGTTTCCATTGACAGGTTTTGCATATTTGATTATATGTTTTCACTCTATTTTGCATATATGTATGATGCTTATGAGTAACTTGTTATTCAATGATATATATTTTGCATATATTGCTTTGAACAATGTGCAAATTTTGCATATTTTGCTTTGGCAAATTTTTTTATACATGTTTTTTTTTAATGTATGGGGGCAGGGGGGGCCCATTTCGGAAGTTCGCCTCGGGCCCCCCGGAACTCAAGGCCGGCGCTGCATGAGATCTATAGGTAATGTGGGCACCAAAAATAACAAATCTGTTAGCTCATTTACGAGAAATTGCTTTCATACCCCTGATATAAAAACCATTTTCCTTTTTTTTTTTTAAACCATTTTCTTTTTAATAAATGTTTATTATTATCAATTTAATCTTGTCCATATACCCCTGTTTCTAAACACATGAAGGATTAATACCCATATGCAGCAAACGTCTTTAAAAAACACATAATAAAGTTTAATTTTGCAGTTATAAATTTTCAGAGAATGTTAGAGAGATACATGGATCAAATTTGTGATATATAGCAATGACTATTCTACATCAGAGATTTTTCTCATGCTCTTGCCATTAGCCATTACCTAATAAATTATAAGGATTTACTCAACTGTGGCAATTCATATGAAGAGTCGTGACTCCTGAGTACAAAAAAAGGGCTTAAAAGTAGTGTTCGGCGAAGTAATTCTTTAATTGTTTATTGTACCATGAAATTGGTAAATTGATTAAGGACTCAGCAGTTTCTATCACAAAACTTTACTGGTGTCTCTTAAGAAACCTTCTGTTTGCTTTATGTAATTGCTCCCATAATCATCTTTCATGGGTGAAAATCCTGCGGGACATAAAGAGTGAGCGACAAGCTATCTGAGAAGTACTCTCTTGTAATTATCCTCCATTCCTACTCCAATCTTTTAAAGATAAGGACACAAGGCTACTGGTTGAATTTTTTTTGTTAGTGTTTTTGTGTTCGTGTTTTTTTTTAATTTGTGTGTTGGGGGTATCTACTTTCCAAAAATACAGTCATGTAAAGAATGCGGAAATGATAGGAAAACAAAATGATGGAGGACATCAAATAATAAAGAAATGATCTGTCAAAAACTAGGATTTCTATTGATTGACATGTAGATAGATTTATAAACTAAATTCTAAGAATTAATCATGTCTAACATTAAACTTCTTTTTTTAAATCAAACAAAGAGTGACATTAGGAATTAACTAAACATGATGCAAAACCAATTTTTTTAACTGTAATAAATACATAAAAAAGAATTTGAAAAACGAATTTGAAAAGGTTCTATTAAAGTTGCATATTTTGTGCATGCCTTCAACTTTAATGATTAAATAGAGGTGTGAAAATACTTTTCTCCCCCGCGAGTTCTGCTTACAATGTCTCAAATGACTGTCAGGATCAACTGGCTAAGGTTTTCCCCGAGCATAAAGTTGGCTATGGTTGATTGAGGCCAAAACAACAAATATGTAATAACAAAATGGAAACTAACATACATGCTAAATCACTATAAGTATACAACTAGATTACCAATACTCACCACACATCTCCCACTTGTCAAATTTCACCAACCAAGTGTCTGAACTTGTTTGCAAAGCAGAGACTTTATCAACCCATACATGAAATTGCTTCCCTTTTTTATTGCCGTAACGTAACACGGCTCAAAAAGTTCTACACATTCATGAAAAGGGCGCACGGTTCCGGAGGGATGGACAGCAATTCCAGTTGGGCACTGACAATGAATCGTAAGAAACCTTTAGTTTGTAATATAATATTAATATTAACATGTTTTTGAAACTGAACAATATAAATAAGTAGCGTCTCAAAAAATAATATACAGATAAATTCTGCAGTGCACCAAAGCTGAGGTATGATTGGAAGAAATTGACAATGTCTAATAGATTTTAAAATTCCAATATAAATATTTAACTAAAAAATGTGAATTCCCCTGCCACTACATCAACTCCAAAGTTAACACGAAGATAGAGAGATTTATATTGCTCCTCTGAAATGCCTCCGCAAGTTAAGTGCCCATTGATAGATGAAATCTAGGCTGCATGCAATAGTAAATATTTATTTAAATAAATTGGGTTTGAACCTTGGTGGTTCCACTACCGTATGAAATGTCCCAAGACTTCTAGCCACTACACCAAAACTCTAAAGTTATGGTAAGGAATGAGGAATGAGGATTTATATTTATCCAAAAACTCAAAAGTCCTAAGATATTAGATTAATAATATCCAAAAGTTTCATAATTCTGGTTGATCTTTGTTCTGCATGAGATCCATTAGGGTATAGGAAAGTAAAGATGGAAAAACATGCTCAAATATGGGTGTGAAAAGATGAGCTGAAAAAAGAATGCGCTTACAGTCAGAGATACTTTTCAGATATTGAATAGGAAGCTCAGATTTCTCAACTTCAGCTCTACGCCACCTCTCATACAACAAGTAGAAAGTGACAACTTCATGCCCAGGGCTGATATTCTCTAGCTTGCTAGATGAGAAATCCCTAACATCTCTTGGCGAGGGATTAGGACCGAGCTTAAAATGGCCGATAGCTTGAATAATACCAGCAGCACAGCGTTCTGTCGCATGGATAACTTTAGGGTTATCTTTGGGGCATTCTCTGCATACCATTGCAGTAATTCTTCTTGGGCATTCTGGACCTGAAAATTGCAGTGAAAGATAAATAATGTCAGGGGATTTGTTTTAAACCCTCGTTTGACCATAATCTCAAAGTAGCCCTTTCCACTCTTCGCTCTTAAAACACTGTTAATCCCTAACCTATCAGACTATTTAGAAAAATCCCCAATCTTGTATGAAGCAGTCAAACTAGTTCCCTTTTTTGGATGGAAACGTCCTCAATCAAACAGAGCAGGTTCCAATTGAAACAGAGATACACTTTGACGTAAACATAATGAAAAATATATTCAACAAAAAAACAAAAACAAAAAACACCAAGCATTTAAGAAAGATACATTTTAATAAGAAAAACATTGTTTCAAGACAAATAATATGTTTGAATTTGGGGTATTTAGGTATTTTTGTTCAAACAGTTTTAACTCCTATATAACATAAGGGGTCTTGCAAAGTACTTAGGATGATGAGGGATTAAAGTGTACAAAATTAAGTCACATAGTATTTTTAATTAAGTATGGACTTCTTATTAGATACTAACCATGACACCATAAACATCTGGGATGCTGAATAGTTCAGCATCGTTGCCAGAATCCCCACAAGCAAGAGTATTAAGTGGCAGTTTTCCAGCAGCCTTCAACTTTCCAAGCAAATATGCAAGAGCCTGTCCCTTGCCGGCGCCATGGGGTAAAATGTCAAGATCCATACCACCACTATAAATTATTTTCACATCTAGCTGATGAAGGTAAAATGAAGTTTGGCAGTTTTAAGTTAGATAAAAATGCTATATAACAAATCTACAGTGGCACAGGTATCAATATTCTCCAATCCTGACAACTCTTACCCCACGATTTTCCAGCCATTCTGAAAGAGTTTTAGTCACTTCTTTGGCGACCCCCTTGTCCACGAAAAAGCTTACTTTGTGTGGCCTTTGCTCTGTTTCTGACTTGCAAGTATATAAAATGTTTAAAAACAAAAATACTTAGATTAATATTGAAATGAAGAATCAATCAATTTATATTAGGTTCTCTATTATGATAGTCCGTCAGAATTTACTATGTTTAAATATTAGTTCCTCACAAATTGTAAATTTTATTAGTACTATCGCCAACAGTAAGCTCTCTGGTTGATGGTCATCCAAAAAGCATGAAAAATTTGTAAAATTTAATCACAACGACTGCTATGATTATCAAACCAGTTATCACTGCCACCACTTTATTTGTCGACATAATTTAATTGGCATCCCTAACACTAAGTTCAAATTTCCAACTATAGCTAAGGGATTATTTGGCAACCGACTACTTAACAGTTGGGTCCATACACTGTTATAGACTAACAAGTAAATCACAAGTTGCAGAAACTAATATGTATATAACAAAATTTGCGAGACTGAAGTAATATGTTGAATCCAATGATATCATCAAATGACTCTCCCCAAAGGAAAAAAAAAAAAAAAAAAAGTAGAGAAAATAGTAACAATTATCGTTTACCTGCAAAGCTCAGTGAGCTGGGGAACCTTCGAGGTCTCTTCAAGAACAATGTTCCTATCCCATTTCTGATCTAAAACACTTTCCCAGCCCGCGTCAGGCACCATAGCTTCGCCATATGTAATTTACGTGCCAACCGACATGATAGTTATATCCGGGGTTAGCATGGGCTTCTCTTTCCTAAGCTCCTTGTAAAGAGTAGGCAATCTTCCAGTTGAGAAAACAAGGAGCGAGTCATGAGCATAGAGTGATTCCCATAAAGCATTGAATCTAAGCAGTGAAAGGTTTTCCGGATCATGATGATCAACCTGCACCAAGAAATACATATAACATAAATATCGTATAAACAAGATTATAACTATTTATTACGGTAATTCAGAAAGTGAATTGAGAATATGACCATTGTATGATCGAGATCGGAAACGATCATGAGACGTGCTGAACCTTTGAGCTTGTCCATTTTGTATCACAGAGGCACTAGGCCGCCCTGCAAAGTCACAACAAGACATGTTTTCATATGATATAATTACTTTATTAAAAAAATTAAATATTAAAAAAAATCAGATTATCTGATATACATAACTATAAATGACATAAATTATACCGGCATCATAAGTTGCACCTGCAATTCACAATTTCAAAATCGACCAATGTTTCTTCACAAAAATATTAACTTATACACCCTATCAAACATTTCCATCACAGGTACATCAATCCATTTCTCATAACCAAGAAAGGTCACTAGGATTCATCACTGTCTGAACCATTTCCTGCCAGAAATTAGATCACAACCAGGAGCAAAACCCAAAGTTCAGAAAAACTATCCCATTACAATTGTCTTCCAACAAAAAAACAAGCCTCGATAAATTGGTACCAAATCGTGGCTAAGACACTAAGCATGAAAGTGTTTAGCAATATAGTCTTGATTCCTAGGTAGTTAGCCATGAGCTTCAAGCTGCTAAGGGTACCAAATTTGAGAACAGAAAGTCGCACTGACCAAATTAATCAGCATGTCACTCTTGACGCAGATCCTATTGTTATCCATAACGCTTTCCTTTTTTCCAAAAGTGGCAGTGTTACTCTTTAACGGTTCCTTTCCTAATCATTAGCATCCAAGTAACACAATCGTAAAATTCATATAAGATCCTTTCTTGTCCACTGCGCCACAGCCAAACCCGTACAATGTGGGACAAGACATCAACGACAATGATGAGGACAACGGTGTATTTTCTATTGTCATGTTAGGTATAGCGGGAAGGTAAAATAACCAAAAGTACATGGACCGTCTCTACAATACTTCCAATTGTGGTAAGGGTGAGGGTTTTAATATTTATATTCTAACACGCCCCCCCGCAAGTTGAGGGCCGTCTTTTTGGGCCAAGACCTGGACTATACGCAGCGGTATTTTTTTTTTCAATCCGCATTTAAATAGCATAGCCGGTGAGATTCGAACCTGGGTTGCTCTGATACCATATTAATGACCCTACCGATGGACCAAAACTTCGAAGTTGTGGTAAGGGTGAGAGTTTTAATATTTATATTCTAACATTGTCTTAACTTTGTATCCAACAACATGCAACACTTGAGTCATTTACGACGAAAAAAAAAAAGTATGGACTTACTCCAACTTGACCCATATAATCAAATCTTCCATCTCTTCAAACCAACCAAAAACGTCCCTTAAATGACATAGCAATCGCAATATAATCTAAAATTTAAACAATCAAGTTCACCTTTCAATCCATTGCTGAAACCCTCTAATTGACACGGCAATCGCAATATAATCTAAAATTTAAACAAACTAAGTTCACCTCCCACCCCTTGCCGAATGAATCCAACCTCAATCCACCCAAACCGGCGAAAAAGAATTTTTTTTTTGTAAAAAATGAGAAAATAAGTAAATTGTTTTTCTAAAATTTATCTAATAATACCTACAAAATAGTGAACCATTTTTTTAGTTTTGATTAAAGGATAAAAATTTAATTCAAAATTTGGATGGAGAAAGAGTGACCGGCTGACCCATACATTTGGTATCCCTTTTTTTTTTTTTGAAGAAAAAAAAAATCTTTATGTCAAAAATGGTCTTAACATAATATATTGTATAAATGTACAGACAAGATACACTAAAATGAACCTATTAAAAGATGGCGTATAATAACCTATGAATTTCAGGATTAATGAAATAAGTTGGATGATTGGAAATAAATGTTTGATGATTCGTAAGTTATGAAATATGAGCGCGTTCCCCATGATAGAGGCCATACGTCTTTCTAATATGATGTGCTCAAACTTTATACAACCTGTAAATAATTTCTAGGTGTTTTAGATCAAAATGTTAGTCAGTTGGTTCGAATAAATCACCACTTGTTTGTGTGAGAGTTGGTCACAAAAGTAGAGAGTTATGAGCCGAGATAAAGTACAACTGATTGATTAGGCAAAATTATTTTCCTTTTTTATTATTATTATTATTATTATATTCAGCTATTATTATATGAGCTAATTTTGCTTATCCATTGTTTTCTTGAACCTTTTTATAGCCTCAAAAGATATTCGATTATTCTAGTAATATCCTCACCAAAGTTGTAGACACCTCATACTCAGATAATGAAGGGTGCTCGCACTATACCTTCCAACATATCTTTTTCAATAGTTTTACATCTGCAAGACTGCAACAACCTTCAAAAGAATATTATCAACTAAGAAAAGATTCGACAGAATGTTATCATAAGCATAGGAAAAAAGAATATTATCATCACTGGGTATATTCTCATTCAAGTTAAGGGCCTACAATGACACTGTTATCTGGCACCCAAGAGAACAGAGGTGACAAAACCCTCAAATTTCAACCCCAAATTGTCTTTTGATTTCGCAATTTTGCAACCTCTTTGTTTACTAAGAACAAATTCATAGCATCAAGCCCGCCACCAAGCACATAGTTTGAAGATAAAATACAATCCTAACACCACCACCAATTAAGAATGTCTACCATGTCTCGAGTCAGCCACATCAATCCTAATTCTCCGTTCAGCCCTGTTAGAAATCATCTTCTTCATCGCATTTTATTACAAGATACAAAGATGAGATAAACCAGCATAGAGCGAATGAATGACGAAGAAACAATACAGTAATATAAGAATTACAGTCAGCATTCATTCCATCGCTGCGAGCAAACAAAACCCTCAAAACCCCATTCGCATTGTCTCAAAAAAAGGCTATTACTCTTCATTGAGGTACCAACAGGATCTGCACTCAAATACACCAAAACATACAACATACAAGTTAAAAGTTACACTTTAAGTTTTAAATTGTTTTTTTTTCTGCTACAAATATAAGTTCTACAGTAGTCATTTTTTTCTCAATGTTGAAAGGCAAGTGGCAGAAATTATGAATACTGATGGTGTCTGTGCCGATCCTTCTCGCGTGTGGAGTGGGAGCTGTGATGATCTGACAAAGATTGAACAATGATCTCAGAACAAATATATATCTAGCTTGATTCTGTCAAGGATAAGAAATTATAAAGCTTCAGAACATACCTCTTGAAGAATGATGCCTCGATTTCTCCAAATATCCTGCATCAGACAAAATTTGAGGTAGACAATAAGTTGTAGGGTCAGGAAACAAATAAAGTTTGAGGTAGACAATCAGTTGCAAGAATCCTTAAAAAGTTGGACAAGAGAACACGGCAATCTGGTAATAAGTTGTTTGGTGTATTATTTATGTCTTGTATTTGGCAGGTTTGGGCACATCAATAACTTCATTATTATGTAATCCTCTAGGGTGAGGATTATGCCTAAATAAGGTGAACCAAGGTGTTTTAGTAATTGCGGGTCTAGTTGTGATTATAGGTCCTTCCTACTTATAGCTTGTGGCCACGGGATAAGTTTGTTAGTAGATGAGAATGCGATCATCAAAGGATGATGAGGTATTAAAGTTAACAATTGTTTTTGTGTTTCCTGAAATCTTGTTCTCATTATAGTGGATATCTCAGGCTGTTTGCCCCTGGACATACTCGTGCAAGTGCATGTACAGACAGCAAAAATGAACATACACACAACTATACATGTGCATGCTCAGGTTTCTAATAAATGTATAGCTTTTAATCAATCAATTAAACATTTTATTATGACTTTAAATGTATAGTAGTTTTGCCGCCTCAGAAATTTGACAGTATTTTCTCACTAAAATATCGTCTTTAATATATACAACAACAGCCACCAAAAAGCCTTTAACCCAATTTTTTTGGTCAGCTACATGAAACCTTCTCCTCCATTTGGAACTTTAATATTTAAACAAACTCAAATATAATACAATTTTTTAAAATTGTGGATAATACACAGAAGTGTGGAAGTGTGTAAATGTCCAAAACTTTAAAGATATAAACGTCAGGAAACATGCGAAAAGAGTCAAACACATAACTTCATGATGGAAGTAAGCATAATACATTGGTTACAGACTTACAGTGACTGAAGGAACATTGGCAGCACAAGAAAAGTTCAAATAAAAATAATAACAATGATAGAAAAGATGAGACCCTCTAAGTCCTGCATCTCATGAAGGGAAAAAAATTAATTAAAAACAAGTTGATTTTACCCTCAATGTCCTAACCTATAATGTCTATAATGATCGAGATGTGCAAAATCTGGGAAGAATAGATGAAAGAGGATGGGCCTATAAGCAATGTAATAAACAGCAATTGACAAGATTAAGTAGTGTGTAGAACATTAATGGGCATGACATGCTAAGCAACCATGCTCAGGCTCGGTTTGTAAAGGGAAGAATATCGGATAGCAAACATAATAAACATAAAATTCCACGGATGAAACTAAAATGAAAAAACCTTAAATGTTGCTTTCAGTATGAAACTTTGAAGGTAAAAGAGAAAACATAATTTAATAGCAATAGAGCTTCATGGTCAGAGTATTGGGTATATTCCATACCTGAGCTTCTGTCCTTGGAACGATGACTCCGCTCCTTGTGTTTTTCCCTATCCCTTTCTCCCTCCTTCTCCCGTTCCCGATCCCTGTCTCGATCAGAATCTCTACCCCTAGTATCTCGATCTCTACCTTTCGACCTCTCTTTTTCTCTCTCCCGACTCTTCTCTGTAGTTGATTTTACTGCAGAATCTTCTTGGATATCCACATCCCCCGGCACAGCTTTAGAAGTACCGTCATCAACATTTTCCTTAGCCTCCTTCAACCTATCAAGAGCTAATTTAATCCTAGCATCCTTAGCAGACCCACCATCTTGAGAAGCTTCCACTACCTTGGAATTGTTCTCCACAGGAGTTCCATTGGCTGAGCTTCCCTAGTAAATAATGATAATAATAATAATTAACAGCTACAACAACAAGAATAATAATTACCGCAATAAGTTTGTATTGGAATATGTTAAGCAGTAGTAACAAAGGGTAGAATAATTTTTTAACATTTTAGTCCTAAAATCTATCATACATGTAACATACATATGTCTCTCCTCAATCATCTCACAATATCAGCCCACACATCGGTAGTCCTTCTCAGGAATATGTAATATCAAAATAGTCACAGAAGAACTACTGTTGCATGGGCCTGACATCATGAAGCAATTATATATAAATAAAGCTTTATGAGGGATAATATACGCTCATGAGATTTGTTACAGGCTATCACGTTAAACGCCCTTGTAAGAAAAATAATTTACTGGTATGTATTTACCTTAGGAGCTTGTGACTCTGGCGTCTTGTTCGTGGATGTGAAAGAATCCTTATCCTTATAAACCGGTATGTATTGTGCCTTTGGAAGAGTGTAAAGATGTGCAAGAACTCTACATACTTCCTCAATCTCATTCTGGTCAGCATCGAAAACTAACCACCAAGGAGGATTCTCAGGAAGTGGAATCTGGAACCGCCGAGCTGCTGCATATACAACTCCGCATGCTACGACTTCACTCTTGAATCGAACACATAAGGTTGTCCTCAAACTATCAAAGTAAGAAGGTCCACAAGTACATGCCAAAATAGATAAAGACAGCAATTAGCAAATATTACAATGTTTGTCAGAGACACATAAAAAAAACATAAAAGAGAGAATTAGAGAGAGAGTGTCTCGAACTATCAAATTAAGGAGTTTCACAAATTACATGCCAAAATAGATAAAACGTAGCAAATTAGCAAATATTACAATATGGAGTTGAAAGTGGATATTGATCTCAGTATCCATATATGATTACGATTAAAATCGAGCAGATCAAATATGGATCTTTGACAAGGTAATGAGAATAACAAATTCTTTAAATGAAAATGGAGTAAAAGCTTGTACATTATTTGGTTAAGCGGATGTCATTCAGATATGTTTTGGATGACCAAGCACAATAATAATGTAGTTGTATCCATTTATAAATGGACTAATAATAGATCCAATAAACAGTTACAAAGTTCAAGCCAAATTCAAAATTTTGAATCAGATTATTTTGTATCAAATATCAATTAACAACCCCGCAACACAGATGTGTCAAAATATTTTTTCTAATCTTTTAATACCTGTCATTGGCAAGATTCCACGCTTCCTGTCTCAGATCAGGCGGGATCCCAAGTGTTGCTAGGTAGTTTGAGATGAACTTGTGAGGGTGTTCAACATGGCAGATGAAACCCATTTCCTTTAACAAATGTCGTTCAGTCCGAATGAGATCATTCTTCAGTTCTGAGTATTTCTGTGGTCAAAATAACAGGAAACATTATATATGTCACAACTATGTGAGCTATTATCAAATTTTAAGATCATGCAGAACATATCTACATAAGCAATACGGAAAGAAATCCATTAAAATTGATAAAATGCAAAATCCAGGTAAAAATAATATGTGTAAACCAAATGGGGGAAATGGGTATAAAAAAGAAAACCAACCTTGGATAAGACATCCAAATGCTCTAGTGGCAAATTCTCCCTCCGGCATTCCATCCTATGGAAGACAATGAGCACTTGCTTGGCTTTTCTCGGGCTCTCCTCCAGTTTGGAGGCAAGCCAAACACAACTTGCAGCAACCCTCTATACAAACCAGATATATAGGTAAGATTTCTTATATAAGATGAAAATTTTATTATTTACAGGATGCTATAAAAGAACATTACCTTAACACTGAAGCGAGTGAATGACTTCTTACAATAGAAACGGTGGAAAAGAACTTGGCCTGTGGCCATCACTGCCTGCGGTCTGCCACAATTCAGGAACTCAAAAAAAGATTCAACATATAAAAGTAAATGTACATCAAAATTAAATATAGAATTTATGGTGAAGAAGGATACAGTCTCAATAGAATTCCACTCTCTTGAATAAGATCACATCCATATATCCTAAGCATCATCTCAATGTGCTCGTCAATTCCCTCCTTCCGAGAGGGGGAATTCTGGAGTTGCTCATCAGAAAGGTAAAACGTATCGATCGCAGTGTATATCATTATGACTAGATGTGACTAGATGAGTAATCAACTGCCGCAACTACCGCCTGCAACGCGGAAGGGAAATTTGTTAAGTTCATAGTTAAATACTAATTACATAGCATATGCTATGCTATGCAAGTAAATATGATTGTAATAATAATCTTGATAATTTACCAGGCACGCACACAGGCAATATAGGATACTGGGCAGTAAAGCATTCAACCTAAAGTCGTCAACTACTACAACTTTTTGAAACTATAAAAATAGCATTCAAAATTGAGCTTATTTAAATCAAGTCAATTACTTGTTTTTGTAGAAAACTTACTAAATTTTCGTGCACACTGCATTCTGCATATGTTTTTCCACCCATTTTCAACTCACCAATTACATGCACAAATCCAGAATTACTAGAATTGTTATGCTTCGGGGATGAAAAATAGTCTTTTTTTTTTTTTTTGAATAAGACCGTAACCCCACACACTCACACTTTACCCTGTATATATATTAAATGGGGATCTTTTGGGGCAAGCAGGATTCAAATTTCCGACCCAGTGAAGAGGCTTACTAGGTTCACTGACATCTGCTCGTTACGGTTCCAAGATATTACTACAATTGAATTTTAATCTCTTCAATACGAGAGAAGAATTACAATGTAAAGAAAATGATTATTGGCATATCTATGTGTGATGAAAGTGGATACACATAACCGACTACATCCACTCCTCAGTCCATATGGAGCTAATCATTCTCTCAACTATATCCATAATATCAATGGTCCTTAATTATCAACCGTCTAATTCCTTAATTTCCATTTCGTATCAACGCACAATGAACATATAAAAAAAAAATTGGTCAAGGGTCCTCAAACAGAGGTTATGATATGATGAACCTGAGGTTTCGGAAAGAACGGTAAGTCCAACCCACTATTTACTATCCTTTAATTTACTTGACTTTAGGCGCACCACCTTTCGAACTCCAGAAAAATATTTTGGGCATAGTGAGTAAAGATATATATCTAAAATCCGACTAATGATCATCCAATTCAATTAGTTTGATTCAATTACTTTATGGGAAAATAAATTCCACATACATGTAAACATTTCTACAAACTTCAATTTCATTTTGGACTTCTCATAATACTTCATGTCTTTTGTTTCTTGATGTCTCCAAATTCTTTTTTAACGCGGCACGAGTTAAATACCAAGAAGTAGCACCTAAAAGATTGAAATTTTTTTTTTTTAAACAACTTCTATGCAACATTGGCTTAAACAATTTCGCAAACAACTTCTATGCAACCAAAAACTAGAAGTGGTTGAAAACCTCATATGGGTCGAACCCAACCTTGCAATTTTCAACAAAAAAACATTGATAATAATTGCAGTAATTGGCAAAATTAAATAAGCAGAAGGTTAAAGAAACTGGATCTTACAGGAGGGCGGCGCTGCTGAGCTTGGGTGAGGAGAGGAGACGACGGGGATCTGAGAATCGACCGAGAAGAAGAAGAACGAGGTCCCTTCTTTTTTTCCTTTTTTTCGTTTTTTTTTCCTTTTTTTGTGTGGGATTTGGGTGAGGAAAGAGTAATGAAGAGGGGTTTAGGCTTGGATTTATTTAGGGGGCGTTTGGTACGCGGTAATGTATAAGAAAATCTAGGATTACCCTCTTGATTACCTGGTTTGGTAAGACATAGGTATAGTTTTGTAAATAATCTAAAATTTTCAGAGTTATCAAAATAATTAGTTTGGAAGGATAAACATTTTCCTTGAAAATGGTGGGATTTGTGGATTCCTCCACATAAAAAATGAGCGAGATTATTGCATACCCAAAACACCCTCCAGATTTCTGGCTTATCATATAACCCACTCTTATCAGATTTTTCTGTTCCTCGGTATCTTCATTTGTCTCAGTTACTTTCTTCGAGATCGTCCGGTCTTCAGAGTTGTTGTTCGTATCTCCATTCCAAGATTCATCAGTAGTGACATCTCCCGAGCTATCCTCAAACGACTTAGATTCATATGTAGAAGCTTGATTTTTCATCTCTGAATTGGTCTCTTCAGATAGAGACGCGTCTATGGGCACTACAGTAGATGATGTCATCATCCATACTCCAAGCAAACAAAGCGCGACGAACACAACAAGGGTCACCGTCGAGCAATACGACAACGATGACTTCTTGTCCATCCTCGAACTTTTTCCAAACGTCATTCTATCTCATATAATGTCCCTACAGTATTACGTCTGGAAATATCAAATGGCAAAGAACAAAAATTTACAATCAGTTCTCACAAGCTCTTCGCTTCATAAAGAAAGACACGACTTCTAAAGATACAAATCCACAAGATGTACAATAATATTGAAGATTACAACATCAAACCCAAAAAAAAAAATAATAATAATAATAATAATAATAATAATAATAAAAATCATTTCCCTATAGCTGCTACCCCTTTTGATTAGATCTTTTTAAAAACAGTCTTCAATGATAAAATTGGCAATAATTCTGAGTTCAATTCTTTTATGTTATTTTAAAAAAAAACTTGTTGAAATATGTGGAGTTGAAATTTGCTTCTATGAACTTTATTGTTTCATTTGTATATATTTAAGTACATATTTCTCGTGTTAATAAATACATTTCATTTTTTCTTTTTGTTATGTTCTTCATCTAACTGGTTGAAATATATTTGAATCATAGTGTAATTTTTTTTAGTAATCTATTTGTTAATTTACTAAAGTTTTACAAGATATATATCAGTATTGCTTTTGCACATGCATGCATATACATCAATTACTAAATTAGATAACTTTTATATTTATTTATTTTTAAATAAAGCCAAAAGGGTATTTTCGGTAGTGTCTACTATAGAGATGGATTGTTGGGAATGAATTGTTCCATACCAAACACGGTAATAAAGTATTCTCTGGCATGTAATGTCGTATACCAAACACAGTATTGCAACATTCTCGAAAATCTTCATTCCCACCCTCATATTCCTGGAAATCCACTAATTCCTGGGAATTCTCCAATCCACGTACCAGACGCCCCCTTAGGGTATAATTGCTGATAAGCCCCAGCGTTTGGGTATAATTTACACGTGCGATGCATATCTTAATAAATTATTATTATTTTAAATAAAACTCTGAAGTGAGGATTCGAACCTGAAACCTTCTTTATATTAGTTATGTAATTCGAACCTGAAACCTTCTTTATACTAGTTATGTACGTGCATCACACGCATTGATAGATTTACAAATGACACTAAGACCTTTTTCCATTATAATATTGTTATTAAGTTTTTTTTTTTTTTTGAATAAGGCCATAACCACACACACTCACACTTTACCCTGTATATATATTAAATGGAGATCTTTTGGTGCAAGCGGGATTCAAATTTCCGACCTAGTGAAGAGGCTTACTAGGTTCACTGACATCTGCTCGTTACGATTCCAAGATATTACTACAATTAAATTTTTATCTCTTTAATACGAGAGAAGAATTACAATGTAAAGAAAATGATTATTGGCCTGTCTATGTGTGATGAAAGTGGATACACATAACCGACTAAATCCACTCCTCAGTCCATATGGAGCTGATCATTCTCTCAACTATATCCATAATATCTATGGTCCTTAATTATCAACCGTCTAACTCCTTAATTTCCATTTCGTATCAACGCACAATGAACATATAAAACAAAATTGGTCAGGGGTCCTCAATTAGAGGTTATGATATGATAAACCTGAGGTTTTGGAAAGAACGGTAAGCTCGACCCACTATTTACTATCCTTTAATTTACCTGACTTTAGGCGCACCACCTTTCGAACTCCAGAAAAATATTTTGGGCATAGTGGGTAAAGATATATATCTAAAATCCGACTAATGATCATCCAATTCAATTAGTTTGATTCAATTAGTTTATGGGAAAATAAATTCCACATACATGTAAACATTTCTACAAACTTCAATTTCATTTTGAACTTCTCATAATACTTCATGTCTTTTGTTTCTTGATGTCTCCAAATTCTTTTTTAACGCGGCACGAGTTAAATACCAAGAAATAGCACCTAAAAGATCGTTTTTTTTAACAACTTCTATGCAACACTGGCTTAAACAATTTTGCAAACAACTTATATGCAACCAAAAACTAGAAGGGGTTGAAAACCTCATATGGGTCGAACCCAACCTTGCAATTTTCAACAAAAAAACATTGAGTAATTGGCAAAATTAAATAAGCAGAAGGTTACAGAAACTAGATCTTACAGGAGGGCAGCGCTGCCGAGCTTGGGTGAGGAGAGGAGACGACAGGATCTGAGAATCGACCGAGAAGAAGAAGAATGAGGTCCCTTCTTTTTTTTTCTTTTTTTTTCTTTTTTTTTTCTTTTTTTTAGCGTGGGATTTGGGTGAGGAAAGAGTAATAAGGAGGGGTTTAGGCTTGGATTTATTTAGGTTATAATTGCATACAAGCCCCAGCGTTTGGGTATAATTTACAGGTGCGATGCATGTCTTAATAAATTATTATTATTTTAAATAACACTCTAAAATGAGGGTTCGAACCTGAAACCTTCTTTATATTAGTCATGTAATTCGAACCTGAAACCTTCTTTATACTAGTTATGTACGTGCATCACACGCATTGATAGATTTACAAATAACACTAAGACCTTTTTTCCATTATAATATTGTTATTAAGTTTTTTTTTTGAATAAGGCCGTAACCACACACACTCACACTTTACCCTGTATATATATTAAATCGGGATCTTTTGGTGCAATCGGGATTCAAATTTCTGACCTAGTGAAGAGGCTTACTAGGTTCACTGACATCCGTTCGTTACGGTTCCAAGATATTACTACAACTGAATCTTTATCTCTTCAATACGAGAGAAGAATTACAATGTAAAGAAAATTATTATTGGCATGTCTATGTGTGATGAAAGTGGATACACATAACCGACTACATTCACTCCTCAGTCCATATGGAGCTGATCATTCTCTCAACTATATCCATAATATCTATGGTCCTTAATTATCAACCGTCTAATTCCTTAATTTCCATTTTGTATCAACGCACAATGAACATATAAAACAAAATTGGTCAAGGGTCCTCAATCAGAGGTTATGATATGATGAACCTGAGGTTTTGGAAAGAACGGTAAGCCCGACCCACTATTTACTATCCTTTAGGCGCACCACCTTTCGAACTCCAGAAAAATATTGTGGGCATAGTGAGTAAAGATATATATCTAAAATCCGACTAATGATCATCCAATTCAATTAGTTTGATTCAATTAGTTTATGGGAAAATAAATTCCACATACATGTAAACATTTCTACAAACTTCAATTTCATTTTGAACTTCTCATAATACTTCATGTCGTTTGTTTCTTGATGTCTCCAAATTCTTTTTTAACGCGGCACGAGTTAAATACCAAGAAATAGCACCTAAAAGATCGAAAAAAAATTTTTTTTTTTTTTAAACAACTTCTATGCAACACTGGCTTAAACAATTTCGCAAACAACTTATATGCAACCAAAAACTATAAGGGGTTGAAAACCTCATATGGGTCGAACCCAACCTTGCAATTTTCAACAAAAAAAAACATTGATAATAATTGCAGTAATTGGCAAAATTAAATAAGCAGAAGGTTAAAGAAACTGGATCTTACAGGAGGGCGGCGCTGCCGAGCTTGGGTGAGGAGAGGAGACGGCGGGGATCTGAGAATCGACCGAGAAGAAGAAGAACGAGGTCCCTATTTTTTTTTCTTTTTTTTTCTTTTTTTTTTTTTTCTTTTTGTGTGGGATTTGGGTGAGGAAAGAGTAATAAAGAGAGGTTTAGGCTTGGATTTATTTAGGGTATAATTGCAGATAAGCCCCAGCGTTTGGGTATACTTTACACGTGCAATGCATGTCTTAATAAATTATTATTATTTTAAATAAAATTCTGAAGTGAGGATTCGAACCTGAAACCTTCTTTATATTAGTTATGTACGTGCATCACACGCATTGATAGATTTACAAATGACACTAAGGCTTTTTTCCATTATAATATTGTTATTAAGTTTTTTTTTTTGAATAAGGCCATAACCATACACACTCACACTTTACCCTGTATATATATTAAATGGGGATCTTTCGGTGCAAGCGGAATTCAAATTTCCGACCTAGTGAAGAGGCTTACTAGGTTCACTGACATCCGCTCGTTACGGTTCCAAGATATTACTACAATTGGATTTTGATCTCTTCAGTACAAGAGAAGAATTACAATGTAAAGAAAATGATAATTGGCATGTCTATGTGTGATGAAAGTGAATATACATAACCGACTACATCCACTCCTCATTCCATATGGAGCTGATCATTCTCTCAACTATATCCATAATATCTTTGGTCCTTAATTATCAACCGTCTAATTCCTTAATTTCCATTTTGTATCAACGCACAATGAACATATAAAACAAAATTGGTCAAGGGTCTCAAACAGAGGTTATAATACGATGAACCTGAGGTTTCGGAAAGAACGGTAAGTCCGACCCAATATTTACTATCCTTTAATTTACTTGACTTTAGGCGCACTACCTTTCGAACTCCAGAAAAATATTTTGGGCATAGTGAGTAAAGATATATATCTAAAATCCGACTAATGATCATCCAATTCAATTAGTTTGATTCAATTAGTTTATGGGGAAATAAATTCCACATACATGTAAACATTTATAGTTAAATATACTTAAAGTTCCAACTTCAAGTTCAAGTTCCATTTATTTGATTAATTATACTTAGGTTTAGTTAAATATACTTAAATAATTAATTAGGGGTTAATTATGGGGTTATATTAACTAGTAAGTTTCACGTGCGATGCACGTTTTAATAAAGACTTGAAGTTAAACGTGCGATATACGTAAGCCAGTAATAATTAGCACATGCGATGAATGTCTTAATTTTTAGGAAAAAAAAAGGGGTTGAACGGGCGATACTCTTAAGTAGCAAATGATGTTGAAGAAAAAACTTTAATTTGCACGTGCGATGCACGTGTTAATAAATAGAGTTGGAGTTGTACGTGTGGTGTCTGGGTTTGTTTGATGAAAAAGGGGTGTTTTATTTGAAAAAATTGGAGTTAAACGAGTAATACACGTAATTCCAAAAAAAAAAAACTTTGAAAACTTTGATTTGCACATGTGATGTACGTGTTAATAAAATTGTTTGTTTGTTTGAACGCCAACTCTCCCAATAATATAGTAGAGACTACTATATCCAATTTGATTTGAGTTGATATGCATCATTAGTCAGATATAGACATCCTTAATTTTAGTCGAAATTAATAATAGACATACATTCCTAAATTTCTAATCCCTTGTCTCTAATTTTGTCATACAAAAACAAACTCTATCATCACTGCCTTTCTAAAAGGATCACCAAAAGCAAAGAATAAAAATATATCATAATTAACCAAGAAGTAAACCACTCACCTCAGTGAACAATCAAATCCAAAGCTTCTTCAATCAATAAGTTCTTTTGTCGTGATAGAAACAAATAAGAAACAAAAAAATCTTACAATATTCTCATTTATAGTTTGGTCATGAGCTAAAAATTTGTATTTTTCTTATAGGATTGTTCATCTCAACATGCAAAAGAAAATCCTATTCAGAGTGTTATAATTACCCCCTAAAACAATTCATAGGAACAACATAATTATAGAGAATCAGGACGTTTTAATTTTAAAATAAAGGAATTAAAACACAGGATGTGTGCTCACGTAACATTAAAACCAAAGGTTGTGAATAAACATGT
This sequence comes from Hemerocallis citrina, assembly GCA_017893485.1. NCBI lineage: Eukaryota > Viridiplantae > Streptophyta > Magnoliopsida > Asparagales > Asphodelaceae > Hemerocallis > Hemerocallis citrina. The sequence goes on from JACEHZ010000572.1 coordinate 856,782, forward strand.
CAATAAGCTTATATATCATTCAAAATTCTGACTTTTTGCTAACGGAACAAAGACACATGATTCAATATATTTATTAACTTGATAATTCGAAATCATTATCAGAATCAATGTTTAAACAATGCTTGAAATTCTAAAGTTGGTAACTGATATCAATGTATTTTATCGACATATATACAGTTTCTTGGGTAGAGATTTGTAAATCCCATGAGAGTTCAATAAATTCAAATCCAAAAACTCTCATAGGAGGAGCCCATGATGAACAGAGTTTTTGTACTTCTCCATTAATAATTATGATTTAGGGAAAGAAAAGCACATCTTATAAGCTATAGAATGAATTCATCCCTACCCTCTTCAAAAACTTAAATACAGTTATGTCTTTGAAATCCATATCCTCCTAAAATATATCAATTAAACACAATCACCAAGCACATTATACACAACCCTCAATTTGATAATGACTTCGAATCTCTACCAAGTTAACTCTGGAAAGTTTACTTATCACACAACATAAGTAGATTAAAAAAAAAGTGAAAGAAGATGAAGCACAATAGGAACAACTAACCTAACAAACAAACTTGACATATTAAACTATTATTAACCAAAAAGTAATAAAAAACATGCAGAGTTCGAAAATCGATAAGTTACCTGACAAAAATAAACAAACGAAGTGTCTGGTCGCTGTAACTTGTTCAAATCCTTTCTAGCCTATAGTTTATTCTCAAGTTTCCCAATTTAAAATTTTTGAGCTGCATGATATTTTAGAATACCAATTAGATCCAAGAGATTCAAAAGCAACCAGACATGCAAACAAACAAACAAACAGCTAAAGGACCAATTCAAACCTCTATCACTTTTCCTACGGACCAATTCAAAAAAGGTAATAGTTTTTATACATTTATTTCATAAGAACATATTTCTCATGGCAATTACCATGAAATAACTCAAATTAATATCTACATACCTACATCAGCAAAACAAATTATCCCCAAATGAACCAAATATCTCTTCTAATCTTCTAATTTCTCCTAATCTCAACACCCATGAAACAAAAAAAAGGAAAATTGTCAACTGGGTAGATGGGTAGATGAATCAAGAAGAAGAGAAGAAAAAGAGAAAAGCCTTACCCTTGAATCAACGGCGAAGCTCACTACAAATAAATTACCCTACAGTGGCGTTTTTACCCCGGGGCTTTTAGTAAACGTCGGGGACAAAATAATAAAAAAAAGGCTTTGATTCACCGGCATTTCGTAGTAAACGCCGGGGTAAGTGTATATTCCCCGGCGTTGTATAAGATGCGCCGGGGATGTTATCTAATTACCCTTTAATCTCACCATAACCGGAGATTTTTTATTTAATAATTTCCTTTAATAAAATCGCCTCCTTCTCACTCGTCCAAAACCCTAGACGCGCAAAAATTTCACCACTCCCCAATCCCCTCGCGCGTCTCCAAATTTCCTCCCTAATCCCCTTGTCACCCTCTCCAAATCTCCTCGCTGGTTTCTCCGCGCCGCTACCCAGATCCCCTCGTCTCCAAATCCCCGCGCCGCAATCCAAATCCCCTCGCTCCTCTCTCAAACCCTAGCGCTCGTCTCCTCCACCGTGCGCCCCCCGATCGTCGTGTTCGCCATCGTTCCTCTGTCGTGCTCCTTCTCACGCCATCGTTCTCCCCTCTCTCTAGCTCTCAAACCCTCCGGTATGATTATTTTTGACTTTTAATAATTTTTTTATTTTTTAATGAAATTGTTTGGAATTTTGTGCTGAATAATCTATGATTGAGGAGTATTTTGCGATTTGAGAATGGGTTGGGATTTGATAATGTGGACTAATTAGGGTTTGTTGTATTAGAAGGATGCACAAAAAAATAAATGAACAATTAGCATTAGAAGGATGCACATGGTTTACATGTAACCTTTATATTTCTATTTGTATGACTCTTCATTATGATGCAAATGAAGAGAGAGATAATGTTTAATTTCTAAGATGTCTACCTAAGCTGTGATGCAAGACCCTTCTTTTGCTCCAACTTGGTAATTAGCATGGAAGTGTTATCTTATTGATCATCTCATGGTTTGGTAAATTGTTTGGTTGTATTAGTTATCCTTTTGTCACATGGTCACGGGAGTAAGAAGAATGATGCACTTAAACATTTTACCATGCAAAAGGTCATGATCATAGTAGAAATTCTTCAAGTAACATCTCTCATTAATTCATTTTGTCAAGATCACCATAGACATAATTTTTGAATTCTGTAAATTATAGCGTTCAAAGTTCTTTCTCAGCAGCTTCTTTAACTTGTGACTTTGGCTATGATATCTATTTTAAAATTTCATAAATATCATTGAATCAACTTACCAGCTTAAAAGATCATTTCATCCCATCATCTCTATTCCATTTTTTCCAAATAGTCAAACACAATACACACAAGTTGAAATCAATAGCTAGTACAAGAACAAATGTGATTGACAAGCATCTCTACTAGTTTAACAATAGAGTTGCTGTTGTGCAAATTTAGACAACTGACTTTAACTTATCCCAACCACATATTTTTAAGTTCAACATAAATCAACTATCCATACCACCTAATTAAATTTAAACTGCACTCAACCATGCTTTTAGAATATATCCCCTTATGTGCTAACTAACTATTAACTAAACAGCTAAGAATTCGATAAATATTTCAAAATTTTCAACTTCTATATGTAGACCAATAAAATTTAAGGATGTTGATTGTTTGGTGATGAAATGTAAGCTATATGTCCAGGGTATCAGGCTATAGTGGCTCCACTGTATCTACATTCTGAAACTTCTCAATTTGAATAATACTAACTAGTGATAGATATGGTTAACATTAACCAGTGATAGATATGGTTTTGTGGCACCTTGTTGTGAAAGTTAAATTGTTGGATCAGTATTACCTATTTCACAAGACCCCCTCCCTTTTTAAGCTGCAAAAAATCGTTATCATTGCCTAACTTGATCCCTGAAATTGGTGGGCTCATTAAGAACGGAAATATATCACCTTATAAATTAATTGACAGATTATAACATATGCATATTAACATTGCAAATGACACTCTACCATTAATAGGTGTAATAATAATTATTTCACACTATTCATGAGCAATCAACTTAGTAAGGTAGATGCTATTAATATTTTAATATATGAAATTTTAATTTCAGATTTAGTTGAAATGGATAAAAGTTGGATGAGCAAATCACGATTATCAAAGGAGTATCGGGACGGCGTTAAAGATTTCATTATTTTCGGCAAGAAAAATTATCGTGATCCAAATTTGATTCTTTGTCCATGCCGGCGGTGTACTAACTGTCATCTGAAAACATGCGTCGAAGTTGAAACACATTTGGTGATCAATGGTTTTCTCCGTAGGTACACACAATGGTTTTGCCATGGAGAGCATGCCCAGGCAATTCCGACTGAACCGGATGTGTTAGAAGATGAAGACGAGCCCATATCAAACGACGACTTAAATGTGGCCGATGAGATGCAAGATTTATTGCGGGATGCATTTGGAATTCGTTACAATCCAAACAACTCCAACAGTCCAACAACACAAGTCCATAACGAGCCAACAGTAACTGTAGACATTAGTGGAGGATTAGAAGAGGAAAGACAAGATTCTGAAGTAAATAAAGAATATGAAGCCTTTACTAAGTTAATGGAAGATGCTAGTAAACCTTTGTACCGTGATTGCTCAAAATTTACGAAATTTGCATTTATTGTTAGATTATTTCAGATCAAAACTTTAAACGGGTGGTCTGCTAAGTCTTTCAACATGCTACTTCAGTTGTTGAATGAAGCATTTCCCGAAATTTGTATTCCAGAATCATCCCATGCTACCAAAAAAATTTTGAAGTCTTTTGATTTAGGGTATGAGAAGATTTTAGCTTGTCCATTTGATTGTATGCTGTTCAGGGGGGATAAGGTAAGACTACAGAATTATGAAATATGCGAAATATCAAAATGGAAAGGAAAACCAAATGAAGGCCAAGAAGCTGATGACTCAGTTAAAACAAGAAGGAAAAAGAGGCCTGCAAAAATTTTGCGATATTTTCCTCTTATTCCTAGGGTGCAAAAAATGTTTATGTCATCTAAAACTTCTTCGGATATGAGATGGCATGCAGAATGTCGCAAGGATGACGGGATTCTCAGACACCCGGCTGATTCACAATCTTGGAAAAAATTTGATGAAAGATATCCTTATTTTGCTGAAGATCCTCGCAGTGTAAGACTTGGATTAGCCAGTGATGGTTTTAACCCATTCAAGCAAATGAGCAATACATATAGCATATGGCCCGTTGTGTTAATTCCGTACAATTTGCCCCCTTGGAAATGTATGAAACCTTCATCGTTTATGTTGTCAATGATAATTCCTGGACCAAAAAGTTCGGAAAATGATATAAATGTGTACCTTCAACCATTGATAGATGAACTTCAACAATTATGGGAGGGTGTTCCAACATATGATGCAAAAGCTAAAGAAACTTTCGTCTCAGGGTTGCGTTGACTTGGACAATCAATGATTTTCCTACATATGCAAATTTATCCGGTTATAGTACCAATGGGCATTATGCATGTCCTTGTTGTGCTGATCAAACTGTTTCAAAATGGTTGTGTAATGGTAGAAAATTTTGTTACATGGGTCATCGAAGATGGTTGCATGACACACATATTCAGGTCAGAAACTTCAACATTTGATGGGTTGCGGGAGTGGGGGCATGCACCTAAAATTTTGACAGGGTCAGATGTGTCTAGGCGATTACAAGGTCATAACTTCAATTACGGCAAAGAACCAGAAGTCATCAAGAAAGGCAAGAGAAAATCAAGGGATGAGGAAATCGACTTATGCGATGCAGATAAATGTGACAACATGGTTGATTCAGGGTCATGGAAGAAGAAGAGCATTTTTTTTGAGTTGCCGTATTGGGAAGTCAACTCATTACGTCATAATTTAGATGTGATGCACATTGGAAAAAATATCGGCGAAAATTGTATAGAAACTGTCATGGAGGATGATCGGAAGACCAAAGATAATCTTAAGTGTCGCCTTGATTTAGTTTTGATGGACATTCGACATGAGTTGCACCCAGAGTATTTACCCAATAGCAGAGTCCGTCTCCCTCCAGCAATTTATTCAATGTCCAAAAAAGAGTTGGGATTATTTTGCAAGGTGTTACAGGAGATTAAAGTCCCTGATGGCTATTCACCTAACATAGCACGGTGCGTCAACTCTAAGGAGAAGAAGCTTCAGGGTCCAAAGTCACATGACTACCACATATTGATGCAAGATCTCCTTCCCGTGGCTCTAATATTTTCGATGTGTGAGCAAGTCACTGCCGTGATCAAGGATCTTTGTAGTATTTATAAAGGACTTTGTTCAAGAGTTATACGTATTGAAGATCTTGACCAATTGGAGCAACGTACTGCAGTGGTACTTTGTCAAATAGAGAGGATATTTCCTCCATCGTTTTTTACTATAATGATTCACTTGATAATCCACCTGGCCGGTGAAGCTAGACTCAGGGGACCCGTACATTATCGGTGGATGTATCCCATTGAGAGGTAATATTCATGCCTCATTGAACATCTATCTAGTTTATGTACTTTATTTGATGTATTTATTTATTTTTTATGACCAAAATATTTAACTATATAGGTACCTTTATCGTCTTAAGGGATATGTTAAAAATAGAGCATATCCAGAAGGCTCGATAGCTGAAGGCTATCTATCGGAAGAGTGCTCTAATTTTTGTTCAAGATATCTTATGGGTGTAGAGACAAGTCTGAATAGGCCAAGGAGAAACCCAGACATGTCAAACCTTGGCGGGGCTAAGTATCTCTTTCAGACTGCTGGCACTACTATTGGTAAAGTTGACGCATTTGAGTTAGATAACTTAACATGGGAACAAGCACACCGATATGTACTAGATCACCATGCAGCAGTTGAGCCATTTCGAACGTAAGTCAATTTTGTAGTCGTTTATATTGCATTAAAATCGAGACATAATTTTAACTAACTATCATTTCTATCATTTTATAATTTATAGTGAATTTATCCGTGAGATTAAAAGAACAGCTAGACCGAGAAGATTGAGTCCATGTGATCAAAGTAAGATAATGAATGAAAAATTTCATACTTGGTTTCAATCTCATGTAAGTGAAATTCCAACTTATTAGCAAATATTTTATATCTATATTCGTCACTGTACTTAAACGATTAACCGTCACATATGTAGGTCTCTAAATTGCATGATGAGGATCTATCATCTGAAATAAAGATTCTGGCGAAAGGTCCCCATAAAATGGTTAGAAGAGAAGTTATGCTACTAGGGAAGATGTGAATCCTATAGATGTAGATGTTGACTATTATGGGGTGCTCACGGATATCATCGAGTTGGATTATTACGGTCAATTCCGGGTAGTCTTATTTCGCGGGGAATGGGCTGGTTTGAATAAGAATTATCCAAATAACAAGGATAAATTAGGTTTTACAATTGTAAACTTCTCAAATTTGATTCACACAGGTATACACATTAGTCATGAGCCATTTGTGTTTCCATCCCAGGTCCTTCAAGTGTTCTATATTGAAGATCCAGTTTGCCCCAAAACTCACATTGCACTTGTTATGCAACCAAGAGATGTATTTCAGTTGGGCGAGGCTGCAGATGATGAGAACGATGATCCCATGAACAATTATATTGCTAATGAGTTTCCAATATTAGATGTAAACATAACAAATGACAACAGTAGTCCTAATTGGCTCTGTACGGATGGAGAGCCAGGAGATGTCTTGGATGATATTGGATTATAATAAACATTCTCTGTTTACTTATCTTAGAAAAGTAATTTTTATTTAAAGAGTGATAACATTATTTTTTGCTTGACAAAAATGGTCAGTTACTATTCTGTACTAAATATCTCATTGTTTGTGTTTGGTTTATTTTTTAGGTTTTGTTTACTTTATCATCTGTTATTGTGATGTTTCTAGCATGATGGTTTATTGTTGTTCTAGTCCCCATTGATAGTTATGTTATTGTGTGTAGCTGGATATTATTGTGTTTTTTTTTTTGCGCAAAACCACTAATCTATCCCTCAATTTGCGCAAAATCTATGATCTATAGCACATCAGTCATCCCACTTATATGTTTTAGTGTTCATAGAATAACATGGTTCTTTAATGATCTTAATGACAACTGTATCAGATAGTTGTGAACTTGTGATTTAAGTCTTTTCATTTAATTTTATAAGCTGAGAGGATACATGCCTCTGGCATTTAGTGATTCTTCCCTACATCATCTCATTTCGCTAAAGAGGTATTCTAAAGTTATGGGGCTTAAGTAAATGAGGGGTCATAATGATGTTATAAGCTTAACAAGTAACAACTATTATTAGCATGATTTGTTTATTCATCTATGTTGTCTATCTTGTCAGTTCACATTCACAGTGCCTTTCTGCTATCCTTAATACCTCATCAGTTTTTCTTTTAATTATATTAATATGATGTTTTTTGTTGTTAGTGAAAAAATGCCGAGACGACCTACAAAAAGGGCTCCCTCGCCAACTCCAGGCACGGGGATGTGCAAGGACAGTCTCCAGAAGAGACTGACACTCAGTTTGAGATCGGTGAAGGGAGTGCACCGGCAATTAAAAAAACAGGGGACCGACGAGGATGGGAGACGTCTGGAAGCGTCAGCCGAACGACAAAATTGTGGTGACCGTAAACCATGCAAACCAACCTGTGGGCAAGGAAGCATCTACATTGCTAATTTCATAGGGGTAATTGCAAGAAATGGTCAAATACTACCATTGTCTTACGACAGATGGTCAAAAATTCCGGCGACGTCTAAGACAATTGCCATCAATACAATCAAGGTATTTCCGTTCCTTTATTCTTTATGCATGTAACACTGGATAGATTTTGGATGTAACACTGGATAGATTTTGGAACATCTCCCCTCCCTAGCTCTGCTTATATAATGATAAAATGACAATTAAGAAATATATGACAATGCAAAAAGGGTTAATGTTTTTCTTTTCTTATACTAAAAATCTTCAGAATCATGATTATAGATCGAGTATTTTAATAAGTTCTTGTTACAAAACCTTGATTTCTCTAGCTTGCTCATTGAATTTTTTTTCCTCTTCCATTTGTGGATTGTTTTCTTTCCCTATACACACTTGGATGAGAAATGAGGAATTCCTTGTCATAGAAAGCATAGGTAGGGAATTTTCTTCCACATTCCTGTATGAAATTGAGATGAGATGGAAGAGAGAGCTATGCTTTTTCTTTCCCTCAATGTCATCTCAAAAACACAAGTGAAAGTGAGAAAACCCACATGGAAGGGCCCTTTCCACTCTACCATGTGCATATGATGGCTCAAGTTGCTACATCTATATCATTATCCATATGTATCCCCCCTATTGAATCCAGCCTTAGAGTTACATCCAGCCTGATTTGTTTCCAGGGTTTAAACTTGAGAGAGATATCAAAGTCACTGAATCCCATGAAATGTGTCTCTGTATCCATCCTGATCTTGCACACAAGGGGGAAGATCATGTGGGCTTACAGGACACCTTGTTATTGATGGTGACCACTATAAGGGTTTAAATTCACTACCTTTTGTTTGCTTTCGTGTACCTACATGTGATGATATTTAATTTGTATTCAATACTGAAACTGAGTGTGAACTGGAGGGTTATCAGTATACCTGAGAATTGAGTGTGAACTGAGTGTGAACTGAGTGTGAATACCTGAGAATTATCAGTATTTAGGATAAAGGCTTTTGCTTGCGAGAGAGAGGAAATGAGAATAAAGGATGTATTTTTTTGAATGAAAATACCATATTTTAAAACAATAATACTTCTATAGTAACTAAAAGGAATGAACTTAAAAGATTATAAATTTTTTAGTATAAACTTGCTTAACCTGCACATAGTTTCGAATTGGGTAATATCTTACTGCATTGACAGTTTGAAATCAAAGAAACAAAAAAAAAAAAAAGGCCATTACATAGAGATCTCTTAAGAACTATAGTACAGAGTTCAAGTTCTTTAAAGAAAAAAAAACTATACATCCATTACCTATTAACAACTATAGTAAAGAGTTCAAGTTCTTCCAGTGAACCATATACATCATAAATATCATCGATACATGTTATCAAACAGTTTGCTTTGGTCATTGCTTCCCTGCTTCTCCAAAATTTTGGCTCCAACTGCAATCCATAGCCTTAATTACATACCTATGTTACTTGTTAAGATTAACATCTATATGTTTTGCCTATATTACTTGTTCCTAATCCTATATATTTGCTAATCAATTATATTATACAGCAACAATTTCAATACCCTGACAATCTTGACAAGAAATGGTTGAATAAGTCTATGGGAAAGAAGTGGAGAGACTGGAAATGTGAACTGAAAGCGGCATTTTTCGATGAAAATAAGTCCGCAGCCGAGAATGCAAGGGTTGTCCCCCCCAATGTTAATCCTTCCGATTGGCACTACCTTGTTCATTTTTGGAGTTCTCCAGAGGGAAAGGTATTCAAACTATGGCCCTTTTTTGTATTGAACTCTCTAATATTGGCATACTAAAATTAAAGTTTCAAGAATTCAATTATATCTTGGCTGAAACTGGTTGAAATATAACTGAAATTGAATAACAAATGAGGTTGAACAAAGTTTGCACAGTTTAGGATGGGTTACAATTAAAACCAAACAATAAAGCATAAAATAAATTACTGAAGACATGATTCTGATGGTAAAACTTGTAAGTCCACATATTGCATTTGATTATTTAAACTATTATTGCATTTGATTATTTAAACTTATTTTGATTGAGTTGTAATTATCTGAAATGTGCAGAAAAGGTCTGAAATTGGTTTGGCAAGTCGAGGAAAACAGGATGTACTGCACACTGCTAGAACTAGTAGCTTCGCTATAGTTCGTGAGAGATTGGTATGTGTTAAGCGTTTTTTTTTTCACTAATGAATATACAAAGATTATAAAGTTTCTTATATCTGTGATTTATTAATATAAAGGTTGAGGAACACGGTGCAGACAAGTTCGGCGATCTAGATTTTTTTGACGCTACCCACAAGAAATCAGATGGCCAATTTGTTTCCACAACAGCTACATTGATATCGGTAATTTATCTTCATGATGTATGCGTTCTTTGATTTGTTAAGTAGCTTAGAAGTTAATAACTTATATAATCTTATGTCAATTTGTATTTTAACAGACCACTGCCAGAGTCAAGTATGCTGAACTATCTTCCACAATGGCCCCCGACTCTACCACAACTGACTTTGACGCATTATCACTACAGCGTCATGCTTTGATCGAAACAAGAGGCCCAGAGCGCCCTGGCCGTGTGCGTGGAATGGGTTTAAGCCCAACGCCCACTGAAGTCTTCGAGGCTCGTGCGTCTAGTGCTGAGGATCCGTGAGATGAGGAGATACGCTCTCTAAGGTCAGGGTTGTCACAGCTTCAAGAGGTAGTTGCAGCTTTGGTGAGGCAACAAAATCCTGAACCAGCTATTCCGACACAGGTTAGAAATTGTAACTTAGAATATACATCGAGTAAGTAGAATATATCACAATGTCTACTACCAATTCTCATGAAGCATACCTTATCCCATGCAAATCATATCCACAGGAATGAAAATTCCCTATATACTGAATATTGCTATCCACCACATTCTCAATATCAGATTCTTGACTAACGACCAAGATGTGGTGAATCTAGCAATAGTGCTGAAAATGGCTAAGCAATATGCATATATAGAGAAAACAAAATGCCCTCTTTACTAAATTTTTGTACACAATTCATATCTGTATCTGCATACTGATGGAGGAAATAAATATAATGATATATAGTCTACCTGACTGTTTTTAATTTTCAGCCAAAATGGAGGTGTGGAGAAACTTAATTATATAGACAAAGTAACTATTCAAAAACCTGTGTGTGTGTGGAGGTGTGGACAAAGTAATTTTCATAGTTACCGATACAACGTAATTATATAGACAAAGTAATTTTCAGTAACTATTCAAAAATTTAATTATATAGACAAAGTAATTATATAGACAAAGTAACTAAATGGAGGTGTAGAGAAACTTAATTATATAGCAAAGTAATTATACTGTGTGTACTGCAGTTGCATCCTGTGTGTGTGTACTGCATCCTGGGTTTGCATCCTGTGTGTGTGTACTGCATCATGCTCTTTATTAGCTAGTTGGTTGTTTGCATCCTGATGCTCTTTATTAGCTAGTATTTCCTGTCATTGGTTGTTTTCGAGATATGAGTACTGAAAGATAATGAGCATGTTTACTTTCCTCGACCTTGTAAACCTGATTCTGTTGAACTGATCATCAAAGAAAGAAAAAGAAATTGAACTGAAACATATAATACACAATTACATGATAAGATCTAAAAGAAAAGGACTCATCAGTAATGCTTACTATAACATGTACAATTACATAATCCAATTTCTTCAATCTAACAACTCATCCCCATAATTGGGGAGATCTTTTGCCGTTCTACAATGAAATTTACAAGATAACAATAAAACGGCACGAGTGAAAAACTAATCAACACTCCACTCTCATAATTTACATGTCTCTGTAAAATCTTCTCTCTGGTACAAGCTATAAGAATAACTGCAAAATCTGTGGATCCAGATGCCTTTCACTGTTCCAAGAAAACCTTTGCATTTGCATTTGAATCAAAATTATTGTTTTTGGATATGTGGCTGATACCCATTCTTGATTTGGTGTTGGTTATTTCACAAATTGAGGCATGAGTAGATCATGAGAAGCCAGGATAACAAGTCAAAATCTTGGTTAGCTCATTACTGCAGTTTAAACATCTCTTTTCAACATCCTGTGTGTGAGTAATGCATCCTGTGTGTACTGCAGTTAGTACACTGCAGTTGCATCCTCTGTGTGTGTACTGCATCCTGTGTGTGTGTATTGCATCATGCTCTTTATTAGCTAGTTGCATCCTGTGTGTGTGTACTGCATCCAGGGTTTGATCATATGTAGTGTTCTTTCTATACATACTCTTTATTAGCTAGTTGCTCTTTATCCCTGCAAATTATAACCTAATTTTTTTTTTACAATGTGACTTACACAGTTTCATAATAGAGTTCCAACTAATTCAAGTCGGGCAAATCCAGAGAACCAAAGCGAGCATGATGGAAGCAACGACTTAAGGAGGCGTACCAATTAAGAAAATCTACTAATTACAAGTCATTTTTTGTTTTTTTTCGTGGTGAAATCATTTTGTATGATCAAACTTGTTAGGACTTTTTTGATGTAAACAGAATATATGTAACTTGATATTTGTGTTATTGCCATCGACGATTATGAATTTTACAGAACTTTAAACTTCTGATGTTGTGTATGTTAATCAGTACAAAATATAATGAATTTTGTCAGTTAAAATTTTTATTGTTTTATTGTGCATTACTGATAATTTGTACAATTTTATCCTGTCGTAAAAAAAAATATATACAGATTTCCGTTTGAAAAAAGCTGCATATATTTTTTTACTAAAACAACCCCGGCATTTTAAAAAACGCCGGACATTTCTAAAATTAAACCATTCCAAATTTTTTTTAGAAATTATATTATTTAAATATATATACCCCGGCAGTTCTGAAACGCCGGGGTAAGTTTAAATTCTTTTTTTTAAGAAAATAAAAAACTACTTTCACCGGTGATTTCGGAAGCGCCGGTGGTTATGGAACACATACCGGCGGTGTTGGAAGAGCCGGGGACGGTTGTCCATGAAAGCCCGGCTCGCGCACCACCGGCAGTTGGTGCGGCGCTCCTTGACGCGCCGGTAGGGTTTACACCGGCGTTTATAAATGCCGGTGAAGCCATAATAAACCACCGGTGAAGCCTTCGGCTGTTGTAGTGGCTGTGCCGCATCGGTCGGGATTGGACGGCTCAACGGCGTAGCTGCGGCGCGGCGGTCGGGATTCGGCGGCTCGACGGCGAAGTTGCCAAAGAAGAAAAGGTAGAACGAAGAAGATGAAGGGGGTTAGTTATTGTGTGTTAATATATATATATATATATATATATATATATATATATATATATATATATATATACATATATATATATATATATATATATATATATATATACTAGTTGGAATTTACCGTGCACCAAGTGCATGTGACTTGATGCACATAAATGGTAAAATTTTTATCTAAACATACTTGCATTTAGCACACCCATATTCTTCAAACTGCAAATTCGATCAAGTCAATCATCTTAAAAAGCAAATCATGAATTTCAAAATTATTGTAACAACAATAAGCTCATCAAAATCAGATTTGAAGCAAGCATCAATAACCCAAGTTTAATCAATTCTAGCAAAATTGAAATCAAAACAAAGCACAAATGGATCAAAATTCGAACAATGTAAGAAAGAGCTATATGCATAATAGTTTCATCTAAAACATAAACTGATATTAAAAAAAGTTATTAAAAAAAATAAATTAGTAAATCCTAAACTGATATCATCGTATTTTTTATAAGATCAATTATCACTTTCGACTTTAACTTTCTTGAGCTTAAAAATGCTTGTAATTTCTTGTTCATCCTTTTTTTAATTTTGCATTCTGTCAATATTTTTGTAGTTGTTCTTCTATATTGGACATCTTGTGATTTGATCAAAAACATATACTCATCTTCAATGCATTTCTTGGTCCGTCTATCAAATTCTTCAACATTTTTTTCCTGCATATAGAATAAAGAAATTAGCTCTTAATTAATTGTGACACTATGAGAATAACATATTATACCTTATTCTTAATATGTTCTGTGTCTTTTGCGGAACATCCAATTATGCATCTTGCTTCCTTATCAAATAAAGTCAATTCTGACTCCGCACTTGTATCTTTTATTGTGATTTTGAATACATATCTGAAACAGGTTATTCTTAGTTTTTTATAAATTTATTGTTTAGTATTTTTTTAATAATCTGATTGAAGAATAGAAAGATGAGAAACTAACAATATAGTGTTTTGTATACCTTGGCTCATATTCAATATTATTCTTGTTACATTTTTGACAATAAGCTTCATCATTTTCAACATTGACTTTTGTTGAACATATTTTGCATGCAATGTACCATGGATCTCTAACGTTTTTGACATTTTTGATACAAAACTTCGCAATAGTAGTATTTTGCCTTGAAATATGAAAAAAAAAATTGAAGTCATCAAAATATTTATAGACATATATAGAACTGAACAAAATATTTAAAAATAATTTCATTATTCATAATACTTCAAAGGAATATTCGTCTGCACAATAAAGAATGTCAGATAGTTTCACTTCTTCTAGATCCATTACCTTTCGTTTGTTTATTTGCAAGGAATTACTTTTTAATAAAATTTCATTACAATTTATCCTCAAACAAACAAACAAAATTATGTTAAATGCTACTCCAAAAGCCAACAATTAAAGGATTAAATATACAAAATAAATTATACCATTCTTGGATTTTATATGCTTCTAGTTCATTCAGATTTATCTCTATTGTAGTGTTGTTTGTTGATGTGAGAGAGAATCCTATTTTTAAAAAACAATAATAAATAAATATATAAAAAATAATAAATAACATTATTAATTTTTATTGTATATAATTACCTTCAAAGTTTGAGGTTTTTATAGAGATAATTGCAATAATTAGCATGTTGGGTGATAATTCTTTCAGAGCTTTTCCTTCCTTAATAGCTAGTTCTCCCCATAATGTAAGTAAAATTGGTTTTGACCTTAAATTAAGACAAAGCACATGAATTACAAAACAATACTTTTGATATTTTTCCTGTGCTTTTACTATTTTTGTATTCTTTCAAACCATAATGTTTCGTAACCAAAACTTTAATAGTCCACAATTATTAATTTTCTTGCAAGGAATTGATAGAGAAGTATTGATTGTGGAATTTGTTCATTGATATAGATAATCTGCAAAAAATATAATTATTGATAAGTTAATTTTAAAAATTAAAAGTTGGAAACAAAAAGAATTGGAAAAATCATTAAAGTGAGCATTCATCTTAAGCATTAGTTCCGGATTTTTTTTAATATCAAATGGATAATTATAAGACCCAGAGCATCTGTAGTCGTTGTGACCCATTTTTTGGGTATTTGGCAAATGGAAATAGAAAATTTGACTGCGCGTTGTAGTGGTCGAAAGTTAAAATTTGGTCAGACGAAGGATTATCTTTCGTCTAAAAAATTTAAAATAAAAAAAAATTCCAAAAGTGAGGGACGGTAGATAATCAACCGTCCCAACACTTTTGTCTTATACAAAATAGTTAGGGACGGTAGATTATCTACCGTCCGACACTTTTTTTTTATATAATTTTTTGGGACGGTACTTTATCTTTCGTTCGATAAAAAAAAATTTAAGCGACGGAAGATAATCTTTCGTCCGATCCCAAAATTTTAAGCGACGGAAGATAATCTATCGTCCGGCTATATTTTGGCAATTGCCATTTCGATTGCCAAATATAGCCGACTCCTGTAGCGATCGAACCCAAATTTTGGGTAAATGGCCAACGACTATAACCCTTTTTTTTTCTTCCAAATTTTGGAAAATTTGGATATATGGCAAACGACTACAAATGCTCTTATATACCTAAGGGAAAAACTTATGTACAGTGTATAAGGGCCCGTCGGGCTTAATATTTCAAACCAAAAGCTAAGCTCAAACCCAATTATATATAACATTATTCTAGAGCCCAAGCCGCTCCAAAGCGGGTCAGGCCCATCGGACTCAGGTCGGGCTTCGGCCAATTGTTGCCTTCATCATAGAAGCAATAGGAACAGTTTTTTGATAATCAGCAATAAAAATTGATAATGTAGACAAACCTTCTATTGAAGTTTCATAAGAATGATTGAAAGATAGAATTATTCTATTGAAGTTTCATAAGAATAATTGAAAGATAGAATTACAAAGGTTCTCACACTGCTAACATGAAAAACTGATCAATATATCATAAATACAGAATGCCAATAAGAGAGTTTATGTTGCTCTGAAAATGGTCAATTGTCTCAAGTTTTTGGTAATTGACTAAATGCATTAGTGTTACAAATAATCCAACAATGAAGGGCCTGATATCACAGAATTGTTGGTTATTTTGTTACTCGGTACTTTCTTTAGTGTCTGTATCACCATGCACTGATCTTGTGTCACCGTTCTCTGCTGATTCACTTGGGAGATCTTCAGCTTGATCAGCCTCATCAGCCGAAGCAGAAGAATCTTTTATTTTAGCAGCATACAGAATCTTCTTGATCGCTTTTGTCATCTAGGGGAAAAAGGGGGGGGGGGGGGGGTGATTAGGTCAAACTATGCTGTGATCCATGACTTATGTAACTCTAGAAATCCTAAACACCATAAACATCTTCAAAGATTTATTAAGTATTGTTTGCTCCATCGACTATTAGTTTTTTTTCTCCAGTGTTTATCTAGTAGAAGGCTTCAACAAAGATACAAGTTGTCAATCTCAAGTCAAATCTTGTGTTAATCACAATGGCATTCGTTACTACAGTAAGGAAATGCAAAGCTCAAAATAAAATCTGCATTTTAGTGATCCTGCAGTTTGTGATAGATATGTATATTTTGATATATCAAAGAAAAAGCTTTTGATAAGTAACTTTTGACTTCTTTTTTCCTGGTTGAGAAAGTAAAAGCTTGACTTTTCTTCATAAATTTTAACACACTTATGATATGCTGGCTTGGAGGGTGATATGATATTATGATGGATTATAAAAGCAAAAAAAAAAAAAAACGAAGCCTGTCAACAAACACTGCATACAAGCATTAAGACAAAATGTAGATATTTGGGATGTAAGCACTGAACAACGCCTTTTACAATCTAAAATTAGCAGGAAATTTGGATCACAAGAGTGAACATAAGATGTATACATATTAGTCAATGCAGAGCTCACAGTTGCTAACAACCACAAGGTCCATATGAAAAAAAGTCTAAAAACTGAACTCAAAGAGTCATGGATTCTGACGGTATCCTAAGAGAATCATCAACCTATTTGGTGTAGAGAAATGCTATAAATGAATGAATATATTGGTCCCTGATTATATTATTAAGTCCAGATATTATATATGAATATATTGGTCCCTGTCTATATTATTTAGTACAGAGTAAGCTGTAGTTGGCTAATCTATCAGGTTGGATTTGTGAGCCCCAGCCCAAATTCAGTATGTGGTTGTACAATTGTATTGCAGCCTTATCCTTTGAAGGACTGGCAAAGTATGCCAGTCCCCTGACTCTACCTTTTTTTTTCTTCATTCCCCTTAGTCTTCTTTTTGGGGAATTTTTAAGTGTATGCACAAGTAGCAATTCTCCTCCTTTCATACACATCAGTTCCCTATTGTTACACAGAGTGCAACAATTCTCTGGTTTCGTAGGACGGAGTAGTGGTGGGTGTCACAATGTATTCATGGTACTTTTTAACTTCTTGGCATGCACACCTCACAATCGTGCAATAAATAGTACGAATATGAGGAGTGCGTGTCAAGAAGTTGTCAAGTACTTTGAATATACGGTTACACCCACTACTACTCTATCCCACGAACCGAAGAATTGCTGCCTCTGTGTAATTATAGCGAACTAAATTGTATGCAGGGGGGATAACTGCTACTTATGCCTTCAAAAAAAGGCAGAGTCGGCAATCCTTCCTACCTCTTTGAGAAGAAACGCAGCATGTACTTGTATACTAAATTAATTTTAAATTTGGATGAAAGTGTCAAAGAATGACTTTGTAATATCAATTCGCTTGATTTATGTATGCATTCTATGTATGTTCAAATAACATGTATTTGCCAATTTGTAATGTTTGATGTACAAAACTGTTATAAGATATAACTCGTATCCCTATATTGTCTGAACTATATCTTGGAAATTTGAAGAGTTGTACCATAATGGCGAAGACACTGCAAAACTATAAGTATTTCAAGATTGATGTGAATTGCTGAATGAACAAATTATCATCTGTAGAAGTCACTGTGAATGAACAGATTTTGTGAAGTTGTATATGTATCAACAAAAGTTCTCTACTTAATCCGTTATTGACGATGACGGGTTAGGTGATTTTAACCCGTTACCACCAATAACGGGTTAAGTGGACAGATATTGGCAGGACTTCATCCCCTACAGACCAAGTATTGATCAAGTACTGCCAATATCTATCTCCTTTACCTGTTATTCACGATAACGGGTTTGATGGAACTGAGATGATTCCCAGGACTACGGATTGGTATGCGTATCGATCATAAAAGATTAACAGATTAAATACGTGATCTAACCCTATATAGCGGAATCTAGGGTTCACGCATTATACCTGCGATGAGAAGAAGACAACAGCGACCCCAAGATCTTCTGCACGTATTCCTTCCTCGGGTTGGACGTCGTGTGGGCGACGATCTCCCAACCTTTCTTCTCCTTGGCTGACCTCTCTTTCTCTCCTTACGTGAATCACGAATTTAGAGAAAAAATCTTATATTTCAGATGATTAAATGACGGCCAGAGAAATAGAGGATATATATAAGGCTACGGCAGGGACCATGAGGAGAAATTAGGGTTAGGTCTCCTAACGAATCTGGGTATCCCGTGTTCAGCCCGAACACACAACCCAGGCCCATTAACAATAGCTCGGTCCACTAAGGAGCTATTGTTGCACTACCTTCCTAATCCCAAATTATATTTATGGGCTCCTTTTATTATATGCTCGTTGAGCTCCCCATGTTAAGATATCGAATGTCCGTCGATCAAATTAAGTTACTGACAACTATATTGATCAACATCTTTTATATATCCTTAAGTAGTACCACTCAACTTTATTTTTCATGTCGGATGTAATCCAACTGCAGGGTTTACATGACAATCCTTATGATCTCCTTAAGGGGACATCATCAACCCGACGTATCGGGACATGGATTCCTTTTACAATCAACAGCCCATCATACATACAATGCTATTACCCAATTCATAGAGGTTGTTGATCCATAATGAATCTCACTCTTTTATGAGTCAAAGTAATGCACACTGCATATACATGTCTGTTATTATATCTGGATTAAGAGCATAAGCATCCATAATAACAGAGGTGTTTGTTCTCTTTTATAGTCAGTACAAAGAGAACAACCTCAAGTGGTCCTGTTCAATACACACAAAGTGTACTAGTGTAAACCTATAGTCAAGATAGACTAATACCAGATTACACTACAACCTTTCCAATGGATTATCCAAGTCCGTCTAGGTTGTGAACTATTTATATATTCCATAGGAAACTGATAATATGATCTTCTGTGTGTCACCTCACACCATATTATCAACCTTATAGAATATCAGATACTTATATTAATATTATAATAAACACAATATGCAAACATATGCCCATATGATTCTCATTCAAAAAAAAAGGAAATAAAGTTAATACAAAAGTGATGCTTTCAGTATATAACCCTAACAGGGTTAAGATCACCTAACTCGTTATCTCCAATGATGGGTTAAGTAGAGAGAAATTGGCAGTCCTTATTCAATACTTGGTCTGTAGGTTATGAAATCCTGCCAATATCAATCTACTTAACCCGTTCTCCTCAATAACGGGTGAAGTTATTTTAACCCGTTATCCCCAATAACGGCCTAGGTTTAGTCGATTTTTGCAGTAATTAATCTTCAAAATGTAAGTTTGCATAAATATTTACAATTTTCCACAAATTAAAAAAATCCAACAACATAGTTATATCATCCAGAAATACACAATCTGCAACACAAATAATAAATCTATACGCATCGCCATCCAAAAAATATCGATTACCAAAAAATTCACAAATAGTTCGGATTGCCCAAATTGCACACATCTTCAAAATTCACAAATTTCAACATAAATAAACATTCGCTACCCAATTACAACTTCAAAACCCACAACAACATATGTAGTTCACAAATACACAAATGCACACATACAGATATTACACTCTGATTAAATACACCAGTAATTTAATTGTACCAAATAGATACGTTCAATTAGCCACATATATATACAATCAAAATTAACCCATTTTTCAACGCATTGATTCTTTCCATGGGTGCGATTTTGTTTCATTCCGGAACTACACCAAAATTTAAAAAAAATTGAGTTAATAATCAAATCGAAATTAATGATTATCTTCACAACAAAATAAGAAATGTAAGCAATTATTCGGTGTTTATCTTGAAAGTTTGATATGACATATATAACACAAAATACCCCTTAGCATGAACCTTCACCTTCATCATCATCACTCTCTCCAGCATTTGGAGCTTCTTCATACCCTACCGATCCACTAAATAAGGGAGAAGAATGGGTTAGTATCGACTACAACAAGTTTAGATTTATTGAGTCCAATTAACAAATACTTAGTCTCTGATATATTACCTTGCTATCAATTTCTTGAATCGTGACATACGACACGAAGGCATGTCCTGCAAAGTCATAGCCTCTTCGTTTTTTGGCCTTCTCTGATAGACTTCAACCTTTTCCCTTTACGCCTCCCCTTTGTGGTGCACTGCACGGGGTTCCCAACATGTGCATGTGCATGTGTATGTCCACCACTCTCGGGTTGTACGCTACCTTCGTGTGGTGTGCTATTCCCTGATTCAATGTGAGCAAAGCCTTCGATTCCCTTGAGCATGTGGTCGAGCATGTACTTATACCCTCGCTCTGAAGAACGACCAAGATCGACTAAATGTCTTGAGTGCATAGTCAGTTCACAATAACGAGAGGCAAAATTGTCACCCATAGTATTGGGAACCGGTATACTGCTTCTTCTCAGTTGATCCCTGGTCCATCGCCTACAAATATATTGCTCGGGTAGTGCGGTATGATCTGTGAATCGAATAACTGTCAATAGATGTTTGCAGGGAATGCCTACGAAGTCATACATAGCACAAGGACATTTAGCGATTTGACTGAATTTACAATAAGAAATCACCCTCCCCGGTTCTGAATTTCCACAAACGGTTACAGAATAAGCTGCACTATCCGGTCTATCCATACTTGCAATTAAACTCACATTAAGTAATAAGCTTTTTACAACTTCTTGTTGGAATTTGTAGAAAATCTTCAGTGTGTATGTTCCCGCCATTTGTGACTCCAACGCCCATTCGGTCTTCAATTTTGGCCTCTCCTCGTGATTACAATGTGTTTCTTTAAGTTCATCGTGTCTTTGTTTTACTAAGACTCGGTCAAAGATGACGGTAAATTCATGTAATGAGTACTTCTTATGAGTATGGTGCTTCAAGGATGAATGTAGCGATTCGCTACGTTTGGTACTCAACATGCCTCCCCAAAATGAGTCTCTTGCGTACACGGGAGCCCATTTCTCGCGGATCTCAAATTTTTCCTTCAACCATTTGTTATTCTCAGGTTTGTACTGGGAAATCAAATTTTTCCACTTCTGTTCAAATTCTGTTTTAAATTCCGCCGTATAAATAATAGTCTTCAAAGCATCCTTGAACTCGTCAACGTTATTCGGCATACGCACTCCATACGGTAACTTATCCAAAATATACCAAATGCAATATCTATGTGACGTGGTTGGGAAAACTTTAGAAACTGTAGAAATTATTCCACGATCCTCATCTGTCACGATGTTCATCGGATGGTGAGTCATTGCTCCTCGCCACTTTTCAAAGAACCACTCAAATGAGGATGCCTTCTCATTTGGGATGAACCCACAACCTAGGAATATTGATTGTCAATGATGGTTGAATCCAATATCCCGTATCGGTTTGTGCTATAGGTAGCATCAAAGCAGAGAACATCCCTAAATACTTCATAATTCTTTTTAGCGATACCATCCACCCAGACACAATGTGACAATCGCCCTTCGGGATCACATTGGTAATCAAAATAGAATAAAGGATCGGTCTCCTTTTTGGATTCAAAGAACTCAAGTAGCATTTGCCCGTCGTGTCCTTTTAAACCTTCCATCTCGTCTCTCCTCAGATTTTTGACATCGGTTTCAGTGAAACCAATTTTCTCATTACCTCCACTTGCACCTTCGAAAAATAGCATTTGTTTGCATACAGGGACATTAGCATCGGTAAGTTGACAAATTACTTTTTTTATCTGTATTTGTCAATTCATAGTTTCGAGGTAGCAAGTGACTCTACCGGGTGAAGTAAATTCATGATTGTGTGTTTCATTAAATGAATAAAGAATCCACGAATTACTTTGTGAATTACTTTGTGGGTTTAGTTTGACACGAACGAAAGCTTTGCAACCCGTTCTAGAAGTTGTTCCTCATCTAGCTTCATTCTGATTATTCGGTGACTCGCCGGCTTTATTACAAACATATAATTTATCCACTACATCGTTTCCCTTGTGTTTATTTCCACCCTTACGCATGGAGAATCCTGCATATTTGCAATATGATGAATAAAATTTTTTCGCTTCCTCTAGAGTGAGAAATGTCATACCAATCTTCGGTTTTAGGTGCTCGTCAACATGAGGAAGAAACTCGCCAATTTGTTGTGCACGAACAAATTTCTCTCCGGCAACAGAACTTTCTTCAAAACTGTCCATACCTAAAAAACCGTAAAAAGGAGAACAGTTAGGGCTAATAATCCCGTTACGGAATGTGATGATAACTTTCTAACTTTATTTACATATTATTATAGAAACGTCACAAAACCGTAACTTAATTCACCTAGCACAAGCCATCGTAACCTGCAGAAGTGATTTTCAACTCACGGTATGTGAGACCATCCAAGTCGCAAAATTTCGTATTTTTTGGAGGTCGTTTGAAGGGTTTTCTAGTATAATCGCACTAAACGCGTTCTAAGTCACTAACTTCTAATGCGAGGAACGTGACAAAACCGCACAAACGGCATCCAAAATTAATAAAATGTTGCATCTTTCTTGAATTCACGTAGCGCAAGTCAACACAACTTCTACAAGTAAGTTTCGACTAACGGTTCGAGAGATACAGCCGTATATCACTTTATTTGGGTTTTTTCAACCGAAAGCGATACACGGTCGTATCTCTCTAACCGTGAGTCGAAATTGACTTATACAAGTGCGGGTTGCTTGTGCTAGACGAGATCATCCTACTAGCAAAGTTTCGTATTTTTTGGAGGTCGTTTGAAGGGTTTTCTAATCTAACCGCACTTTAAAAATTCTAAGTCACTAACTTATAATGCGAGGAACGTGAGAAAACCGCACAAACTGCATCCAAATTTTATAAAACTTTGTACCTTGCTTGAATTCACATAGCGCAAGCCACCACAACTTGTAGAAGTGAATTTCGACTAACGGTTCGAGAGATACGGTCGTGTATCACTTTATTTGGCTTTTTTCCAATCGAAAGCATCTCTCTAACCGTGAATCAAAACCCACTTCTACAATTTTGGATTGCTTGTGCTACATGAGATCATCCTACTCGCAAAGTTTCGAATTTTTTGGATATCGTTTGAAGGGTTTTCTAATCTAACCGCACTTAAAAAATTCTAAGTCACAAACAACTAATGCGAGGAACGTGAGAAAACCACACAAATGGGTTCCGAAATTTATAAAACTTTCCAACTTGGTCGAATTCACGTAGCACAAGTCACCCGAACTTGCAGAAGCGAGTTTCGAGTCACAGTTTGCGAGATACGGCCATGTACCGCTTTACTTGATTTTTTTCAACCAAAAGCGATACGCAGCCGTATCTCTTGAACCGTGAGTCGAAACTCACTTCTACAACTTGGGGTGGCTTGTACTACGTGAGACCAACCTACTAGCAAAGTTTCGTATTTTTTTACGATCGTTTGCAGGGTTTTCAACCATAACCGCACTGAAAAGTTTCTAACTAATTTCGTATATACAATTCTAGTTCTACAAATTACGAACGCAAACAAAAATTTTCGGCAATTGAATATAATAAAAGTCATTCCAATTCTACATCTACAAATTACTAAGGCGAATAAATTTTTCCCTACTTTCTAAATAATTTAGTATACACAAATTGAAAAATGAACATAAATAAATCTACTGAGGTAAAGAAATAGTCAATACCTTACAAAATAAGTCCGAATTAAGCTAAAGATTCAATTTGGGGGAGAACTAGGGTTTCGATTTGGTTTCGAAGAGGGGATGAGAGAGTAGGGTTTCAAAGTTTGGAGTAGATATTGGGAGAGAGGAGGGGGAGCGGACGGAGGAGGGCTAATTTGGGTTTAGATCAAGGATTAGGGTTTTTCTGGCTGTGGGTTCGTCGAAGAAAGAAGAAAGAGCGAGAGAGAGAATCGTCGAAGAAGACGATCTATATGCAGATCTAAATGAATATAGATTGCCTTAACCCGTTTTTGGGAAGGACGGGTTAAGGCTATTTTTTCAAATAAAATTTAGCCTTAACACGTCCTTCCCAACAACGAGTTAAGGCAAATTTTCATAAAAAAATATATGTGTCATTGGATTAAAGATCCAACGGTCCAGATTAAAGTTCGCACGGGTCTGTGCACACAGACCCTTTTGCAATGGAAGAAGACTCTCTCTCTCTCTCTCTCTCTCTCTCTCTCTCTCTCTCTCTCTCTCTATATATATATATATATATATATATATATATATATATATTAATACACAGTAACTCCCCCCTTCATCTTCTTCGTTCTACCGTTTCTTCTTCGACGAAACGCCAGCGCCACCATAACCCTCATTCACCACCTCCGATCAGCTCCACCACCCGCAACCACCTCCTCCCAAACACCCAGCACCACACCATCGCCACCCACTGTCTCCTTCACCTGAACTCCACTTCGATGGCAACTCGAAGCTCCTCTCGCTATCGCCAACCACCACCGAGCTCCACCTCCGACCACCTTCTTCTCATCTCTGCTTCACTCTCACCCTCGTCGTCTCCCCCTCGAGCCACAACGAACGCTGCCCCCGAGCTCCCCTTCGTCGCTGCAACCATCTCCTCACCTCTACCATCGTCATCATCCTCCAAGCTCTCGCCATTGTCATCCCACAGCACCCCCGAAGCTCATCTCCACCTCGCCGGCCAGCACCACCGCTCCGAAACCACCACCACTTGCCATCGCCATCTCCTCCTCCTTACTGCTGCTCGCCTCCCCTTCTCCTCTCGCTGTTGCAAACCC
This sequence comes from Hemerocallis citrina, assembly GCA_017893485.1. Lineage (NCBI taxonomy): Eukaryota > Viridiplantae > Streptophyta > Magnoliopsida > Asparagales > Asphodelaceae > Hemerocallis > Hemerocallis citrina. The sequence continues at coordinate 881,960 of JACEHZ010000572.1, forward strand.
AACGATCACCATCGCCACCCTCACCACCTTCGAGCTTCGACTGCACAGTCATCTCCGAGCTCCCACCGAGCTCTTGATCACCATTGTCGCTGCACTCCACCTCTGAAGCTCCTCCATCGCCATCGTCGAAACACCCCATGTAATATCCTGATTCTTTATTTTTAATTAAATGAAAGGTTTGTGAATTTTACGTGTATTGCACGTACTAATTCATGTGTATTTTTCTATAAGATTATTTATTTTGTAACATGAACAAATATTTCTCTATCTCTCTCTTTTTATTTTTGAAGAGCCTAATTGTTTATTTTAAGCCCATCCTAATTGTTCTAATTATTTTTATTTAACCCATGGAGTTTTAGCCCACTAATTGAAAGCCCACTAGTTTATTTATCTTTTATTTAACATGACTTGTAGTGTAGATCAATTTTGTAGACAATTAATTCATTTATCTTGCACAACTTGTAAATGGAGAATACTAGCTTGGCACGTGCATGCACTAGAGTGTGCAATGTGCACTCTTTGACCTTGGTCGGATGTGCATAGGAGAGAGGGAGAGATGGGAGAGGTGGATAGGTGATTACTTGTTCATGGGTGGTTGCTACAACTTTAGCTTATCGACTCCCCGAACACTCAGGGCTTTCTTCCATGAGGTTTCTCGTTCGTTCTGTACTCCTTTAATGTTGGGAAGGTCATTCCCGTTCGTTCTGTACTCCTTTAATGTTGGGAAGGTCATTTTTTAGTCTCCACAAAGCTCAATAGCTATGGCGTTCAGGAATTTAGGAACTAAGAATAAAGAGATGCAATACCCATGAATGAGAATAGCTATTCCGCAAGGTTTGAGGGAGAAAAGAAAGGAATCAGAGTGGGTTTTGATGAACTGTCACTAAACTAAAAAAGAAAGAAGAGAAAGAACTATCCCAGCCATTTATCTACAACTATCTAATTCAATCCTAGCCCTCCATTTCACCCAAAAGTTAGTATAAATATCCCCCCCCCCCCCCCCCTGTATGCATATAATACACTAAAAGTTTGTAGAGAAAAGAAAGAAAGAAAATACATAAGAGAGTAAAAAGATTGAGAGAGAGTTAGAAAAAGATTGAGAGTGTTCTAGATTGTGTGTGTTCATTTCTTGGAAGCCGTCCACTTCATTGGAGGAAAGAGTGGGCTCGGGTTCACTAGTGCAAGGAGGAGAAGGCGATCGTGGTGGCTCAAACTAGGAGGAGAAGGACCGCTCGTGTGCTCAAGGAGATTCTAGGAGCTTTTGTAGTGTTTTTCTTCAAATTGGTGGGTGTTTTTCTCTACTTCTAATCTTAGACACCATGCTAGGGCTTTTTGATAGATGAGAATGCTAAAGAAACTAATAAGATAACCATTTGTTGGCTCTAAAAAGGACTTGGTAAATGATTGAGTAAATGCTTGATGAATTGCATGCTATTTTGTTATAAATCATGTTTAATGTAGTAGAATTGCCTTATTGCTATGAAAATGTGAAATTGGAACCTTGTTAATTGTAGGAAAATGCTTGTGAATGATTAGTAGATGAAATTATTAAATTTATGCTTATTAAACTATTGTGACACTAGTTCAATGAATGAAACCATGTCATTGAGTGTTGTGGATAAAAGAGGGAAAAACAGGAATTAATATTCTTTTAATGAAGTTGTAATGCAAAAATTTGGTAGAGAGTTGCTAAACTGTATTATTGAAATTGTAGGCATAGAATATAAAATTAGAATGAGAAATTCATGTTTTAATGTCAAAAAAATGTTTTTAAAACACTAGTTTGTTAATTATACCTAAACTCAGTATTCTGGAAATTTTTATGGCTTTATGTGAAGAAGAAACAAAGTTATGAGCTTTTGAAAAACGAAATGATTTTGATAAACACAGAGTCGAAATAAACCTATTTTAGTCTACTCTTATATCAGTTAGACACTATGGTCATACTGGTTAGAGGGGGGGCGCCAGTTGCGCTTTACTGTTGCTCGGCGGTAGCCTTTGTGTGTGGGTTCGAGTCTCGGCAGAGGCTTTTTAATTCAAAATTCGATTTTTTATTAACTCCGAGAACAGAACTCAAACCCCATTAATGCTCTTCTTTAGGCAGTTGGGCGTTGTGTCCCATTTGGCTAGCGCGTGGGGGTTTAGATCGGTGACTGTTCACTGTTTGTGGGTTTGAATCTAGCTGTGACCACCTTTTTAATAAAATCCGATTTTTTTGGAGTTTTGGTATTCTTTGGTTTTTTTTTAAAAAATGAGAAAAATTGAGAAAAAATATTGGGAATATTTCTGAGATTATAAGGAATTTACCAAAAATTATTTTCCTAAAATAATTGAACTTTTATGTGAAATAGGAGTTAATTTGAGAATAAAAATTCAAAAAAAAAATTATTGGACTTGATTCTTTTATGACTTCAAAACAAATTAGAAAGAAAAAAAAAAGTAGTTTATTGAAAAGAGATCAAATTGAAATTTTTTCTTTCACTTATAAATTATTGAGTAGAAATAAATGAGAAATTGATTCAAGAATATGCAAGTTGTGCATAGAAATGTGTTGAGAAGAGAACTTGATGAAATGTGAAATTTTGTAAACAAATATGTCTGCTTTTATGAATATAAAAAGAGGACTTAGATTAGAATTTTGGCTAGGACTTTACATCGACAAGAATGAAAAGTATTGAAAAGAGAATTATGATATTTTGACCAAGTTTGGGTCGTTGATAATGATTGATATTGGAAAGACCGATGTAGGGGTAATGCTAGATTCTAGAATATTGTCCTTCAATTATACATAAGGATTAGATACGTAGTGAAAATGTGATGAACGTAAGAGGAAAACATGAGTATGGGGGCCATTGGATTGGCGGCGTAAGAGTATTCACAGGATGTCCCATGATGCTTCATGAATGGGGCATGGATACTACTCCAGAGTACCGCCCCGGTGGCGATGCTTGTGGGGTGATCTAATGACTACGAGTGGTGCCATGTCTATGGTAGGAGGTGAATTGACTACAGGATGCTTGCATGATGAGTCATGTGTCAATGCGTGGGGTTCTCTCCAGGGCACCTAGATGTGGGCTCGTAACTCATGGAACACCTAGGATACTTACCGTAGTTACCGTAGTAGATTAAGTCATGGCGAGGGATCAAACCCTACAAGATGAAGAACGATTAAGGGATTGCCCTCGGACCTATGTAGTATGGGCTGCATAGACTCTGAACAACTGTGCATTAGTGTCATATAATGTAAACAACTGCATTAAGGACTAAGTGCACAGCACAACACGACATCAATAGGATAGTCCCTCTGTTGCTTTGTCTGTGATCAAGTTTGTGGTTTGTTTAAGTATTGAAAATCGTTATACTGTTCGGCATAGTGAGGATGGCCGTATATAATATTTCGTCGGTTGTAAGCAACTGACGTGCCCACAGTTTTCTATGTAGGATAAAGTGTTTGGTAAGATTAAAGTATGCATGCTGCTTAAAAATTGATTCAACTGTTGTATATTTTTATTCATGTAATTATTGTAAATTGCTTCTGCTATATAAGTGCAATGTAAATGTAACTCTGATATAACAAAAGTTTTTAATTCCTTGTAAAATTGTACGAAGAGAAGTGTAAAGATCCTGTGGAACTTCGAATTCAGTTTGTTTTGGAATTCGGGGTGTTACACCCCGAACTCCACCTTCTCCTCGTCTGCACCCTCTGCCTCACCCCGAGCACCTCTCACTCCTCGCCATTGTCTCCATTGTCGCCTCCACCTCTCGCCGAAGCTCCCCTCCTTGCCTCAACCGCCGTGCTTCCGAAGCGACTCCACCTCCACCCTCATCTCATCACCACCACTGCCACCTTCGAACTCCTCCTCGAGCCTCACCCCGAGAACCACCTTCTTGCCGACCACTCCCTGCCTCCTCCTCCTTGCCGTCGCCTCACGCCGTTGCACCCTCGCCGTCGTCGCAGTCGAACCATTGTAATTCTCTCTCTCTCTCTCTCTTTCTCTCTCTCTCTCATTTTCTCTCTTTCTCTCTCTCCGTCAGTCTCTCTCTCTGTCTTTCTCTCTCTGTCTCTATCTCTCTCTCTCCTTCTCTATCTCTTTCTCTCTATACATATATGTATATATATTATATTGTTTTATATGTATGTATGTATGTATGTATGTATGTATGTATATATATATATATATATATATATATATATATATATGGAAAATGCTCCATTGAAAACATACTGTAGCGTGGAAAACGTGAAAACAAGCCTAAGCCCAACAACGGCCTAGGTTGTTTTCACGGGTTTTCACAGCATTTGCGTTTTCAACTGAGCCTAGGTAGTTTTCCACGTTTTCACAGACATTTGCATTTTCAATGGAGCATTTCCCATATGTGTGTGTGTGTGTGTGTGTGTGTGTGTGTGTATTAATACAATTTTTACTTTGTTCGCTTTCCGAACTCGGTGAACAATTGCAGTTTGTAATACCGTCATCATCGACGAACAGTTGCGGCCGGTAGAGCCATTGTCGTTGTTCGTGTTGCTATCGTCTTCAAATTGATCGTAGAATCGATCAAATCCAGAAATGATAAAAAGTGGATAACAACTTTAATCAACTCTTTTTATTGAAGAATGTGTGCATGCTAGATAATAAATTGAGAAATCATGAATGTTGTTTGATTATGGGTGTTAACTGTTGTTAATTAATTGTTGAGATTATGATATAATTATCTGAGAAACGTTATTATAATTCTGTCCGAAATTTGATCTCACTTGAGAAAATCATTTCTTTTTAAATACATGGATTATGAGGCTGAAACTGTTGCATGTGTATCATGTATGTGTATACAATATCTCCTCAAATTTTTACAATTTTTGGATGTCGTTTGATATTTTAATAAAATCAGAATATATTACTGGTTTAGAAATGAAACAGAAATTATTTTATAATTCTGGCTGAATATCATGCTTATTTTTTTAGAAATTAAATTTCCAAGAAGTGTGGGATTTTCTGTGATTTTTAAAAGTAGCAAGAGCTGCGTTCTGGATTCTGAACCTACTGTCTTATAAATGGTTTTAGACAGATTTAATTGGATTGAAACTAGAGGTTCTTAACTACAATGTTGTAGTAGACTCATGGAGGTTACATAGGAGAAATCAATTTTTCTAACAAGTATTGGAATTTATATAATTATTGAAAGTTGTATTCACCGGTCAAGGGGACACGTGCGGTGTTGTCTTGACTGTTAATTTCTGGAATCTAGTGTTAAGAACGGTTAGAACTTAGGGGATGGACCCATAAGTATCCGTTGATGTTCTATGTTATCAAATTCAAATTAGGCGGAACAGGCAGCGCCTGCCGGGGCGTCTTATACACGTGATAACTTTTAGTAAGGTCCGAAAGCGGAGAGAGACCACCAGGACTGGGCATCATTATAGATGCTCAGGAGTGGAGGAAGACCGCTGGGGTTCCGGCATGACCACTACCGACTGTAGTAACAGGATTGAACCGAACAACTGCAACCTTACTAGTCACTAGGTAAATGTATCTTCTTCTTCTTGTTCTTCTACATTCTCTCTCTCTCAACTCACAAAACCCAACAACAAATGACCCATAACTTGTCTCAATTGGTTATAACCACAAAATAACCGTCATTTATTCAGTTACACGGTTCGAGCAAGCTTGAGTCGTGCTTCCCTTGTCAAATATCTTCTATTCTTCGTAATTTCGTTAAACAACAAAAATCACACTTAATTATCTAAAAATCTTCCTCCTATACTTCAATTTCTTTTTAATTAATTAATATAGTAATTTAAAAAGTTGGATCATGCATCATTAACATCAAGATTAACAATTAACGTCCAAATATGAACACAAATATCTAATATGTTTCGTAAAAACACATATTCCTAGAAAAGAATAGCTTGAACTAATCAATTATAGATGCAAAACAACAAAAAAATGAACATTTTGGTTTGCATTTAATTATTAATTGATTAATTAATGCTATATTCTTTTGCGAAAAATGTAGTACCTTAAGTTGTTGAAGACTTGAAGTCGATCATGGTGATCCAGCTTTTCATGTTATTACAAAATGAAAAAAGAGTTGAAGCAGGAGAACATTTAATTAAGAGATTTCATGGAGGTTTGTGCTGTCTGTTCAAGTTAAACATGATGAACAATAGACGGAAGAGTAATTTGACAAGGCACTGATGTTTCAAGCTTGCTCTAAATATAATTTCCTCCTACAATTTCTACTTTTATAGACTAATTAAAAAATATATAGATCAATATGTAACAAAGGAGGTTTTCCCATAAGAATTTGGGTAGTCAAAATCTTGAAGTACATAAGAAACAAAAAACAAATTAAAAGAGAACTAATTAGGAGAAAAAAATATATTAAAGAGAATTAATAATAAGATATCACAATACGAATATTATGCTTATCCATCTTGATCACCCAAACAATATTGCACATGATTCATGAATCCTTCTTTGCATCTTCATTTTTTTGTGTGCTTGTTCTTTTTTAAGTTGACTAGGTTTGTCCGTGGACACGTGCCTATGACACGTCTTTGGAACAATGTAGCATATGAAAATAAGCATTGTAATGTCAGGATTATAAAAGAAAGAATTAATTGATCTAATATGAAAGAGTTGTAGATGTCATACAAAAAAAAAGGAAACTGACATGGATATATATAGTGATGTTATCCATTGTAGGAAGCAGTGAGAAGCCAGACAGATGTTGTTGTTTAGTTTCGATGAAGAACTTACACTGTATATCAAGGATGGAAAATATTTGACGATTAACTTTGGTGTTCTCGGTGTTTTTTACTATCTGATGTTAATATATTTTCTGAGATGTACACTATAATAATGTTCATGTATAATACTTGATAAATTTACTTTCCAGCATTTTATATGCATGAATCTGAAACTTCCATCATGGAGTTTATGTAGTTCAAATTTGAACAGTACGGCAACAATTAGATGTAAATAAAAGTCCATGTTTGAATAATTATAAATGGGATGTAAAATCCAACTTCTTAGAACTTTGAGGGTGCAAAATTGATGATGGTAAAAATTGCAACAAATCAGGGCCGTACGATCCCAGCACATATCTCAAAGCTTTTACAGGCAGATTAATCATAACGGAGATCTCTAACAGGTCCGGGCCTTCTCCAGACTTCTCTACAAGATATAAGCTTCTTTTAAGTCCATGAAAAGTGACAGGTTAGGCCAACTAAAAGAGATTCAGCCCATGACGGTTGTTAGTCAAATCTCGTATCCCCAAACAAGAAAGCTTATCTTTTGATGGGGAGATTCGAATAGGAGATAAGGAATTCATAATCAGTCCAATGGATTCATATCAATCTCCTGCAGTGTTTCTCTGGCCTATAAATACCCTCTCACCTCCACAGTCAGAAAGTAATCAACAGTTTCTCTCTCAAACTATCTTTCTCTCTTGTTTTGACTTGAGCGTCGAGGGACTATCACCCGGGCTAACCCCCGGTGTTTCAGGCTTTTTGCAGGTCCATCGGCCGCATCAGCAACCGTCGGATATAGATCACGGTGTTCAATCAATGATCCAGATTCAACTTCAGAAGCTCTAACCACATTTTACGGAAAAGATCAAAGGTCAAATTTTTAGTAGCATCAAATATTAACTCCCTACCTGTTTTCTCCCATACCGAAACAAGCAGCAACAGATTGGTGTCGTCTGTGGGAAACTACACAAATCAAACTTACCGCCATGCCACCAAGACTAAGAGGTAGAACAGCGGCTTCAAGCCATCGCACCAAGTCTCTTTATCAACCTGCTCCTTCTATGGAAGATTTGATTCCTCCTCAACAGTCGTCCCGACAGTCTAGTCAAGCTCATTTCAACGAAGAAGCGCCAGGGGGCTCTTGACAAAGCCATCATGAACAACATCCTCTTACGACCGCATCTCAGAACCATAATGCTTCAACTGATTCAATGGTCTCGCTAGGCCCCCGAGGGTTTAGAGATCTTTGCCAAATAATCAGCGCCAAGCAACAAGGAACTGATCTACAAATCTGCATGGAAGAGAGGCACGCCCGAACCGAGGACTCCCGCTCAGAATGTCAGGCAAACCGTAGAAGCAACTCTCCTAGACATAAATCCAGACATTCCTCCTCTCACAAGGGGCGCACTGCAGAAAGAAGCCCGACACATGATAGTTGAAAGTTTCTTGAGCGAAACAGAGAAAATGAAAACCTAGTTAGGAGCCAAACTGGAAAAGTTCAAGCTTGACATCCTTCGAGCCATGCAAGGTAGTCAAGATCTGGACCAACCCTCCAAAGAAGAATCTGCCGACTCAACTAGATCCAAGGGGAAGGACGACCAAGTCCTTCGCCGTATCCGAGAGGTAGAAGACCGTCTAGAGCAGATGAAGAATGCGGGAAACTGCTCCAGCATAGCCTACTGCCCTAGTCGACCTCCTTTCAGCAAAACCATCCTTGATGCACCCATCCCAAAGGACTTCAAGGCTCCTCAATTCAAATTATATGATGGGAAATCAGATCCGACTGACCATATCGAGTGTTTCAAGGCCATCATGATGGTCTACAACACCACCGATGCGCTCATATGTCGAACATTCTCCACAATACTGAAAGGATCTGCAAGGGAATGGTACTCCCGCCTCACTTCGAAGTCAATATTCTCTTTCAACTAGCTTGAAGAATTCTTCATAGCGCACTTCGTTACTAGCTGTAAGGTTAAAAAAATAAGTGCCTCCCTATTGAAATTGTAGAAAAGAGATGGAGAACTGCTGAACGACTTTGTCAAGCGCTTCACAGCCGAAGCATGGTCCATCTCCTCCTTAAATTTGTCAGTGGCGGCTGCCACCTTCCTCCACAACGTCACTGACAAAGACCTGAAAGCCTCTCTCACGAAGAAGCCACCAAAAAGTTTCACCGCGCTCCTAGAAATGAGTGACAAGTATATCAGGGTCGAGGATGCGCTTTATCCTTAAGGCAAGAACGATCCATCTTCTGGGGACAACAGAAGAATACAAACGAGGAAGGACCCAGGAAATTTCAGAAAGATGACGCCGGTCAGCGCCGTCCACCTCCACCACCATGCTTCGCAAAGTTCACTCATCTCAACACAAGCGTATCAGCCATCTTCATGGAAATTGAGAAGGACAGAAAAATCCGCCATCCACCCAAGATGTCCACATCTAGCAAGAGAAGAGGCAAAAATAAGTGGTGTGAATTTCACAGAGATCATGGACACACTACTGATAATTGCCAAACCCTCAAAGACGAACTTGAAAGCCTGATTCGCCGGGGCTATATCTCTCAATTTATCCAACAAAACAACAATGCCGAAAACCCACCGCCTCGGGGGGCTAATAAGCGTCGAGAGAGGCCCTTCGAATTGCAAGAATCAGAACACATGGTCATTCTCTGCTCCATTCATGGAGGCCCGTTGGGGGGAGATTCCAACTCCTCCCGCAAATCCTTTGTTAGGGAAGTCAACTCAGTACATAACATTCCACCTATCATGAGCACCGAGGTCCCGATATCTTTCTCTGATAAGAACTTAGAAGGTGTCTGAACACCTCATTGCGACGCATTGGTCATAAACCTTTACATGGTGAATCATGAGGTACGCGACATCCTAGTGGACAATGGTAGCTCAGTAATCATCCTTTTCATGAACACTTTCAACAACATGAAGCTCTCCCGCGACCGACTCAAGCCAGCTAGTTATATACTCCACGGATTCTTTGGTGTCCCCGTTCAAGTAAAAGGAATCATCATACTTGACGTGACATCAGGAAAAGCGTCCTCGACTCGAACAAAAGCACTGGACTTTATGGTAGTCAACGTCAAAGCCACATACAACACAATATTCAGCCGTCCTGGCCTAGCGGCCGTCCATGCAGTTACTTCCGCCTTCCACATGAAAATGAAGTTCCCAACAATAGTAGGCATAAGCCAAATTGTAGGGAGCTAACATGCAGCACAAGCATGCTGCACCGCTACAATGGGGGGCTTAGTTTTTCCCCTCGACTCCATAGAGCTATCACTAGAAAGCCATCACAGTAATTCCAAGACTGTAAACAAGCTTGAACCCACTACCATAAACAATCCTGCCAAGAACTGCCAAGAACTACCAAACCTGCCGAATCATCTCTCACCAAGTCCAAACTCGTTCTCATCATAACACAATAATAAACCTGAATCCCCTGCCTAAAGCCACTCCGCTTATTCAACGGAAAGAAATAGTCCTGTTTAACCACATTAGAGAATATGAAGATATCCCATTCTCTCTACAAAAAAAGGGGAGGCTCGCTCCAAAATAGACTAGTCCAGGCAAGGTCTACCAAGTTGTTCGCCTAACGGCTCATCAACTTGAAAACCTGGGGATAAGGAGATATCTGCAGGAACTTGGAAAATGGAACATCTTATGAAGTACAACAAGGGTGTCTAAAATGTCGACTCTTAGTAGTAGTAGCAAAATTTCTCAATTTGTAATAAAGGTCAACCACTAGAGCAACCATTTGGCTTTACTTTTCAATAAAGATCATATCGATCATTGCATGTAACAATGGCCAACCACTAGAGCATCCGTTTAGTTTTATTCTCCAATAAAATTCTGTACTAATTTTTGCAAAATTACTGTACTAATTTTTGCAAAATTACTTTACAACTCAACGAATGCATACAATGAGTTAAAAACAAGCATACTCCAACAATGACATCAAAAACTCATTAGAAGCTCTTTATAAGATGGGTTCGAAGTCCATACCCATAGATCGAACTTACTTTAGCAATTTGCAACAAAGCAAGTTCAGGGTTCGCTTCGCCATTTGATCTGCTCCTACAATTCGTTAACGCCTCGATGACAGGTTCAGAGTCCATACCCATGACTTGGTGATACTTTAGCAACTTGCAACAAGACAAGTCCGGAGTTCAACTCGTTATTCGATCTACTCCTGTAACCTGTTAATACCTAACCTAACTAGTTCGGAATCCATACCTATGGCTCAGAGTTACTTTAGCAACCTGCAATCAAGCATGTTCAAAGTTCAACTCGCCATTCGATCTGTTCCTGAAACTAGTAAAAGTCCATCAAAGACAAATTACAGGTCCAAAATCATGGATTGTAGTTACTATAATAAAACCTGCAGAAGTTACATTCGGAGTTCAACTCGCCACTCGATATGACTCTCACAATTTGTTGGAGGACCCATACAGCAAGTTTGGGAAATAGTTCTCCCATAGAGTTGCTCATACAACTAGCTGAGTGAGAGACAGATAAGTTTTAAACTCTGTCAAACACAAGCACAATGTCGATAGTTCGTTAGTTGTACACAACAGACTTGAGCCCTATTATTTAGCTACAAAGAACCCAGTAAACAGCTCATCAATCTCAATGACATGTTACACAACAAGGATCAAGCATATGAAAAGAATTCTCCAAACCCTAGAACTATCACAAATCTATGCAATTAGATCCAACGTCACCACAAGTCTCACTACGACTGCGAAATTACAATGAGTCTACATTTCATGCTTAAAAATCGCTAGCAGAAGTCTTACAAACACTGTACAACAAATTATCCTGCAAGTCATTATTCCAGCTACACACTAGAGGGATGCTCCGCCTAAGAGACACAAACCTCTTCACCGACCTCCTGCCAGCTACGCACTAGAGGGATGCTCCGCCTAAAGAGAAGCAAAACTCTTCATAGGCTTCCTGCCAGTTGACAGCTGCCCAGGGCCGCCTCAATTCTTAACGATAAAATTCAAGACAAGTCTCCCATAGGCAGGCAAGCTCCAGGTTTATCCTACCACCTTCACCGGAGCAAGCTCCAACTCCATCTCGTGTGAAGCGCCGCGCAAATAGGCCTGTCCCAATGCCGTCAAGCATAGCGTATCACGAAGGAGAGCAAGCTCATTGTCCAAAGGACCCCATTCGATGTACAAAACTACATGTTAGCAAAGAGAAGAACAAAATCACCTCAACGCTGAGAAAACACGAGTGACTTCACTTCAATATTAAGAAGATTCAAAACACTCGTAACTCATTCACTCCACAAAATAAGCTCAGCGCTCCACTTGAGTTCCTCCGGTCAAAAAACTTGTCAACTCCAAACAACGAGTTCGATGCCTTGCGCTTCTCTCAGGCTTCATCAACAATTCGTTGAATTCAAACAATGAGTTCAATGTCTTGCTCTTCTCTTAGGCTCCATCAACAATCTTTTGATTCCAAACAATGAGTTCTACACCCTGCTCTCAGCACGAGCTCCATCAACAACTCGTTGGCTTCAAAAAATGAGTTCACTGCCTTGCTCTCTGCATGAGCTTCATCAACAACTCGTTGATTCTAAACAACGAGTTCAATGCCTTACTTTTCGCTCAAGCTCCATCAATATTTTTTTGACTCAAAATAACGAGTTCAACACTCTGCTCACCGCTCGAGCTCCATCAGCAAATCGTTGGTTCCAAATAACCAATTCAATACTCTGATCACCACTCGAGCTCCATCAGCAAATTGTTGGTTCCAAATAACCAATTCAATACTCTGATCAGCACTCGAGCTCCATGAGCAATACGTTGGCCCCAAATAATGAGTTCAATGCTCCGCTCACCGTGCGACCTCCATCTACAACTTGTTGGCTCCTGGTATGGCTAAAAATAGGATTAAATCAGGACCGTTCAAATCGGACACGAATCTTAAAGCTCTTAGGGGTAAAACGGTAATTTCACTTACAAACGGGTCTGAAATGAAAACTGAGTCTTTCTTCAAAGCCCAATAATCCATAAACGAATCTGTCCTACTAGGTATGGGTCCCAACCTGTTACAAACCAGTTCAGAAGGATGAAGAAGAATTCAGATTCATAATTATCCCTAAAAGGTGGTTTTAACCACTTTTATCCATCCACACCGGGAAGTAGAGATTTGTTCTTATCTCGAAACGGATCCCTAAAGTGACTATAAAAACCCCTCTCCCCCCACCATAAGAAGGTAATCAATATTTTGCTACATAAAGCTCTTTCATAATCTTCCTGATTACTGATAAGAGCGTCGGAGGGTGCGTCACCGGGATCCATCCCGGTGTATCGCACTTTTTGTAGGTGCGCGGTAATAGCAAGAAACTGGTCAGCACGTTGGTGAAGATCAACAGGTTTGCCTCAATCATTTTTTCTCAAGAATCCACAAATTCTATCTATTGCCCCCACACCAGATTCAGCGGCAACAGATTGGTGCTGTCTGTGGGAAACGAAAAAGCAATCCAACCTAACTTCATCAGCGAGATTAGTTTCAAGCCATGCATCCAAAAGAGAAGGGGAAGGCAGCGGTCTCCAGCCGAAGAACCACTCCTCTTCCTCCTCCTCCTCCTCCTCCAGCTCAAGGTGTTCTTCCTCAACAAGCCCCTCCAGGATCTCGGGGGACTGCCCAGGGGGGCTCTCGTCGGAGTTGTCCGAAGCAACATCCTCCTCATGACCATGTAGCAGTTTCCAATCCTCCAATTGACTCTATGGCTTTTCAAAGCCCTCCCGAGCGGTATCTCCGTCAAGTGATTGCCAACTACCAACTGCCAAAATGGGGTCAACCTCCGAACTTGCCTGAATGGATGGCGAGCCCTTGGGGGAGTCCATCAACCTGAGCACCCAGGGGTCTCAAGAGTCCGGACCCCCCACAGACCGAGGACCAGAAGATCCCCTCCCTCGAGGAGGCGAAAAGAGTTCCCTCAATGTCATCGGCGGAGAGGTTATTCTCCAGTAAGTCGAGCCACACATAGGGACCGCCAAGCTGGAGAGGCACCAATCACAAGGGCAGAGTTCCAAGAATTTCAAGTGGCCATTCTGTAGGCCCTCAACATCGCTCCCAACCATGAGCAATGGGCACCTAGTCTTCAACCTGCCCCAAGCCGTCACCACCGCACTCCTAGTCCCCTTTCGCATGGGAAAGAGTCTAGGGGATCGGTAGGATATGACCGAAGGGAAGACTCGGTCTACTGCCGTCTCCACGAGATGGAGAGGTGTCTTGGCCGACTTGACAGAGAAGAGAAACAACGGGCTAGGGATTTCCGCCCGAGCAGGCCCCAGTTCTCCCGAGCCATCATGGAAGCCCAATCCTGCAAAACTTTTCGCCCCCCAACTTTGAGTCATACAATGGGGAGTCGGACCCCGCCGACCACATTGAGAGTTTTAAAACTCTCATGATGATCCACCAGGCTTCGGATGCGCTCCTTTGCAAGACCTTCCCTGCCACGCTGAAGGGGCCTACGAGAGAATGGTACTCTTGACTCGGCCCAGCCTCCATCTTCTCGTTCGAAGGGCTCTTCCTTACGCATTTAGTAAGTAGCCGCCTGGCCGAGAAAACAAGTGTATCTTTGGTGACCCTCAACCAAAGAAAGGGTGAACGCCCAAGAGATTATGTTCAGCGCTTCACCGTCGAAACCCGGTCTATTGCCTCCCTCAACCAATCCCCCCCCCCCACTTTCGAGGAATCATCTTCCAGGAACAAACGGAAGAATACGAGCGAAGAAGGGTCCTAGAAACTCCAGAGGGACGACAATGGCCAACGCCGCCCAGCTCCTCGTTTTGAGAAGTTCACCCCCCCCCCCCCCTCAATGCTAGTATATCAGTAGTTCTTATGGAGGTGGACAAAGAAGTGCTACTCCGCGCTCCTCCTAGAATGAATACCCATGGCAAGAAAAGAAACAGGGATAAGTGGTGTCGCTTTCATAGGGACCACGGCCACGACACAGATGATTGTCGGGCTCTCAAAGAGGAGATCGAAGAGCTCATACAGCGGGGATACCTGGACAAGTTCGTCCGAAGAGTCGGGGTCGACCTTCCACCCCGAGGAGCCTACAAGCAAACAGAAAGGTCCGCCGAGTTCCAAGATTCCGAACCTGGGGCCGTCCTCCACCTCATCCAAGGAGGTCCAATGGGGGGAGAACCCAACTCCTCCCTAGAGGCCTTCACCCTATCGTAGAAGTAGGATCTCGATTTTCAATAAGGTCGATGCTTGTAACCCGGCCAACAACATGTAATAATGGTTCGTCCCCTCAAAGCGGCCATTTAGTTTATTTCAATAAAACTTAAACTTTTGTCTATTATTGCACTTGCTTCATTTCTACTTCTCCGAGTCACTTCTACGACTCGCTAAATGGTAAGTTCGGAGTCCAGCTTGTCCTACATGGCTGCACCCACAACTAACTAAGCTCAAAAGACGAGTTCGGAGTCCAACACTTGGTTCGACGTTGCCTCAGACGCTTGCAAACAAGCAAGTGCGGGGCATCTCACTATTCGGAATTGCTCCTACAACTCGTCAACTCTCTTAACAATAAGTTTGGAGTCCAACACTTGGTTCGACGTTGCCTTACCCGCTTGCAAACAAGCAAGTGCGGGGCAGCTCACCATTCGGAATTGCTCCTACAACTGTTGAACCTCTTCTCAACAAGTTCGGAGCTAAAACTCTCTCCTAGAGTTGCTCCTCAAACTTGTCTCCCAAACGGCTCTCTCCTAGAGCCAAGCTCTTCGCTCCGCTCGCTCCCAGAATGTACCACTTCTCAACGAGTTCGGAGCTAAAAATCTCCCCTAAAGTCACTCTTCAAACTTGTCTTCCAAGAACGGACTTTCCCTAAAGTCATACAAAGCTCTTCTCAACTTCATGAAGACGAAGATATTGCGGTACTATCTTGACCTTGAAGAAGTATGATTCCCCAACTCATTTCTGAATAGAACTTGTAGATCTTCGAGATAGCTTCGAAACAAGGGGTCACACGCCCCGATCCGACCTCCGCAGCACTGGGAACGTTGGTTACAATACAAATGAAAGAAAAGCTCCCATTCGTCCTCGAAGTCGTTTGTCACCGACGTCCAAACACAAACAATTGTGTTGACTGTTCAATGGTGAAAGGGACTCACTGGCCACGTGTCGCTCTCCCATTCAATCCCGAAGTCGTTTGCCACCGAAGTCCAAATGCAAACAATTGTGTTAACTATTCAACGGTGAAAGGGACCCACTGCCCACATGTCACTCCCTTACTCGTCCCCGAGGTCGATTGCCACCGACGGCCAAAACGCGAAGTAACCAGGGCCCACATACCAAGTGTCAAGCTGCCGAAGCCTCTTGAGTTCGGAAATGCAATCCGAACCCTCTTGCCACCGAAGCTCAAATTGGAGAAAAGATTTCGTCTCAAAATTCGTGCTCAATCACGATCAACTGCTCGGATTCACCCAAAAAATAAAAATAAAAAAACTGGATGGATGGGTTAACAGGTCAGGTTTGAGCCCGTTATAGGCCCAAACCGCAACCCCCTCTTCTTCTCCACTTTCCTGCCAAAACCAAAAAAAAGGGAAAAAACCCATCGCTGTGCTCCGCCACCTTCACCCACGTTGACCTCCATCACCTCTCCAACCGGGTTCCTTGTAACCCTCATTCCCGTAAATACGTATTTTCTGAATATTTTCTGTATTTCGATATTATAAATTCATTATTTATTAAAATCATTTTGGATTTTGTATTAAAGTGTTTTTCTAATCGATAATTATATTTATTTCGAATAATTATGTATTTTAATCTACTTTCTATGTCTTATTGATCAACTATTTATATTTGAGTTTAAAACAAATATATTATTATTATTAGATGATTTTAATAAAAATGGTTAAACCCGAATATTATTTTGTTGTATGATGTGTTATTTTAATTAATTGTTATTCTTGATTATTTATTTAAAATTCATCTATTAAATTATTTTATTATTGTACTTGATCTAATTTTGTTGATGATATCTAATTTATTTTCCAAACCCAATTTATATATATATATATATATATATATATATATATATATATATATATATATATATATATATATATATATATATATATATATATATATATATTTCTTATTTGTATTAATTATGTATTTATTAGGATTCAAATATTTGTTCATGAAATTCTTCGTTCTTCTTGATCGGGCCATTCTTGTTGATTCTATTATCTTTTATTTAATTGTGAGTATTTTTATTTGAACCCTATTGATTTCGATCTATCTCTTAATTAAACCCTAAAACCCAATTTGATTTGTTCTTGACCCAAAACTGTTTTTATTAAACCCTAAACCACTAACCCAATACCCAAATTGTACCCTATAAATACAACTCTACTGCAAATCCTAAAAATTGCACAAATCGAAACCCTAGCCGCCTAATCTCTCGCCTCTCTCATCTTTCTCTCTCCCCTTTTTTTGAACCCACCTACTGCAACTCTCCTCCGACCAAAATCCGGTGACCCCTCTTCCCCGTTCACCATCTCCGGTGACCCCCACTCCCGTCGACACCCCCTGAGCGTCGCCCCACCCCTGGTCTCGACGCCTAGTCGCTCAAAACCACTCCCCGACCTCCCCCTTCTCTGTCTTCGACATTAGCAGAGCCCAAACCCCCGGTGCCCCTTTGCTCTCATCGCCGGCGATGCCCCAGCACCGCCCTACCCCTAGTGCCCTGACGTCGCACCGCCATTGGCCAGATCCCAACCACCTCGTAGTCCTTTGCTGTTGTTGCTGCTCTCTCTCTCCCCTTGCGCATGTTGCTGCAGTCTCTTGTGTGGTTTATTGCAGTTGCTGTGTCTCTTTGATTGGGGTCTTTTGTGTATGTAGTTGCACGTGTTATTGTGTATTCTGGGTTCGTTGCTTCGGGATTCTTATTCAATTATTCTTGGTGTTCGTTTTTACCGATTAACAGGCAAGTCACCGTCCTCTTGAATTGCAAATTGTATCCAATTCAAGTGTTATTGAAATTCTTACAAGTATATCTCTTTGTTAACGTATTATCCTTTGTTTATCTCTTTCGTTGGGTTTATTGAGGGTTTACACGAGCTAACCTCAATACTCTTGACATCGTGCCAAATTGACTCCAAAAGTATTGAATCTTGCACACATCATATAGTATGGATATTAGGGTTACACAAATAGTCACGACACAAATAAATTATTCTAGAGACAATTGTTAGGTTGTATATTGTTTGATCGTGTGATGATTGATTGATATTAGGCTTGTATATGTGTGTGTTCTAAATTTTATTTATCATGTTTGGACACCTATCATGCTAGTTACTCAATTTATTGACTATAGAATCGATACCCACCATGTTTAATTAATTTATTTTCAAGAAAAATACCCTAAAAACTGTACATGCTTGCTGACCTGAAGTTTGATCGCTATTTTAGAACCAGTAAATGACCTTAAAATGAAATACTTTCTGAATATGAAATATATCCTCAAGTGTCTAGTTGCCAATAACATCCAAAATTTTTGAATTCCGAGTTTTGTAGCAAAAGTTATGCCCATTTTACTACAGCTGTGTTTTTATATTTCAGATTTCCAGATTCTCGTACCTTTCATGTTCAAACAGTAAAAAGGCTGATCAAATGATAAAATTTTGCTATGAAAATTTTCAGATTGTTGCTTAACATGTTTAGGAGTCTATATTATATTTTTACTGATTTTAATATTGAGTTTTTGATGATTCAATAATTAAAACAACAAGATGTCGAATTTCTGCCTGAACATAAAACCTATAAAGAAACATGTGTTCGACCTAGCTACTGTTATCGGAATTTTAACTTTAAGTATGAGTTGGAACCGTGTGGAAGTCTAGTTTCCAGATTTTCTAACGGATTCAACTTTCGGTTTCTGAGTCAACGGGAAACTGCATTTTTGTACTGACTGTGTATGCTGTCCAGAATTTTGGATTCCACTTTTTAATAGATTAATTATTCCTATATAGTAGTATTGCATGAATTAATGTGTTTATGTTGCATTGCATGATCCTAGTATCCTATTGTCATCATCCTAATTGCCCTACTTCATGTTATTACCTTATTGTCCCTCTATTGTTACTATTATTCATCTAATGTTTCTACATTGCATATTGTATTGTTGCATTAATAAGATTGTTAATCAAGTCGGGGTTTTAGGGTTGAGTACTCAAGTAGTGGACAATATAGGAACTTTACTCGGATTAGGGGCTCGTGGTTCCCTATACCATTATCTTGTGATCTTGTGTTCTTGTGATCTTGTGATCTTGTAGCATCTTATGGATAAATTACCGTTATGGATGGAACATTGTTATCGTGCTAAGTACATGAACTATAAAGCCCACTACTAAATCTAAAACGTAACTTGTTTGTATGTAGAAACCATGTAGTAAAAGGATAGATACATGAAGTGCTACATTAGTTAGGATTAAAATGATTAATAGACATAAGCATTGACACGTCACCGACATTGCATATTGCTCAACATTGTTCCTATTTGTATCCAATATTGTTCAAGTGTTATTGATATTAACCATTGTTTACTAGTTACCGAATATTGAACCATTGTTACACCGTTGCATTGATTATCATGTTATTGATCATTACTATCGTGCCATGTTATTGATTCCTATTGATCCATTGACTCATTGTTATACCGTTATTTCATTGTTTCCTGCTTTCTCTACTTGCTGTCCATGACTTGCTCTAAGGACAATTTTTCTCCTCTTTTTGATGAAGTGTTTACAGGTGTTGATAGAGAATTGCCTGATGGATTGGGAGAACATTGGTGAAGGAATTGATTGCATCACCGCTTAATAAATATTTATTTCCTTGTTATGAAGACTTAATTATTGAACTATTTTTATTTTATTGTATTGGGCTTATGACCCGAATATTGTTATTTGTTTCCAGACGTTGGATTATTATTATTGTATTTGGATACTTTTATTGCATAATTCCAAGTATTATTGTTCATGAGATTATTGTTATTGCCTGCGCAATTGTTCGGTATTGTTTATATTGTTGAGTTAATCGGATAAACAGCTTATAGGTGACGTTAGTCATTCGCTGGGCTTTTGTCATGTACTCGTATTCTGTATTTTTGGGAAGCAGGGTGTGACATTCCTCCCTCATCGCCATCGAGCTCCGATGAAGAGCTCGAGAACCTCGAGCCTCGACCTTCTTCATCAAGCTCTCTTCTCGTCGAGCTCTTCTCAATGCCGAGCTTCAAAGCTCCGGTGCCGAGCTCCCTTCCCTCCGCTGCAGGCACCTCCAGCGTCGAGTTCCCCATGCCGAGCTAAACCCCTCCTCTCATCTACTCCGTCGTCAGGCTATCGACCTCAACTCCAAATCGCCAGCTCCTTCCCAACGAGCTCCGCCATGGCCGTGCCCCGTCATCAAGCCCACAACATCAAGCTCCCCCTCTCATCTGGATGAGCTCCAAGAGGCCGATCCCATGGCTTGCCAAACTTTACTCTGATGTCACCTTCGTCGAGCTTTGAGCTACCCCCTCGCAAGATCTTCTCCTCGTCGAGCTCACGCGACAACCGAACTGGAGCCTCCTCGTCGAGATCTAGCTCGCTCCCTCGCCGAAGCTCTTCCAATGACCATCCTCCGAACTCCTCGTCGAGCTCCCTCGGAGGAGCTCCGCTTCTATCGTCGTCAAACTCTATCTCCGAGCTCCTATATTTCGAGCTCCCTTCCATTTCGAGCTTCCTCTCCGAAGCTCTGCCAAAGCTCTGAGCTCCTCGCCTATCTCTTCGCCGAGCTCCTCTCCCCTCGTCGAGAACCCACTGTGCTCCATCCTCTCATTCGAATGCTTCGAACCCACTTCCGTCGTTTCCAACTCTGAGCTCCCTTGTCGACCTTTAGCACCATCGTCGCCAAGGTCGAGGTCCAGTGTTGAACCCCAATGCCATGCTGAGCTCTCTTGCTGTCTTTGAGCTCGAGCTCCTCCCACCTCGATGAGCTACCGCCTCACCATTACTACCGACCTCTAGTCCCCGAAGTCGTTTGCCATCTACGTCCAAACGCAAAAAATTGCATTGACTGGTCAACGGTGACTGGGACCCACTTGCCATGTGTCGCTCTGCCATTCATCCCCGAAGTCGTTTGCCACCAACGTCCAAACACAAGAAATTGCGTTGACTGGTCAACGGTGACAGGGACCCACTAGCCACGTGTTGCTCTCCCATTCGTCCCCAAAGTAACTTACCACCGACGTCCAAACGCAAGAAATTGCATTGACTGGTCAACGGTCAAACTTGCCACGCGTTGCTCTCCTGGACTTCGACAACACGCTCCGAAGTCACTTACCACCGAACCCCATAGTCCCATACTACGTCATATTCCCTGTGATTTGGCGCCAAAAACCCAACGCATGCTCCATCTTCTTCCCTAGCTCCAAAAACCCGCTTTAGAGCTCTCTCCATTGGCGCCGAGCTCCTCTCACCTCGCCGACCTCCATGCTCAAGCCATCTCCACGTCAACCTCCATCGAGCTCGAGCTCCTCCCGACGAACCCACGAGCTCCGAGCCCCTCTCTCCTTAACTGAGCTCGAACCCATCACCTTGGCTCCGCTATCGAGCTCCAACTCCTCCACACCGAGCTCACTCCTTGCCGAGCTCCTCACCCCCTCCTCCGTCGTCGAGCTCACCTCGAGCTCCAAACTGCTTTGACACCTCAACGCTACATCGAGCTCCTCTCTACTACGTCGCCGAGCTCCAGCTCTCTCCGTCGTCGATCCCCGAAGCTCAGAGCCCCCTCGAACCCAAAGCGCCTATCGAGCTCCTCTCCTCCTCACCTCCAAGCTCAAGCTCTCCACTATCGCCGAACCCAACTCCGAGCTCCATTACGTCGTCGAGCTCTTCTCATTCATCGCCGAGCTCCTCGCCAGACGAGGTCGGAGAGGGGGCGAGGCGGCGGGGCCAAATTCGAAGTGGGAAGGAGCGAAGGCTCAAGGAAGAAGTCGGAAGAAGATGGAAGGGTCGAAGACGAAGAATGAAGAAGAATAACAGAGGTCGAAAAAAAAATAAAAAAAATTGTGGTCAACGTTAACCAACTACGCCACGTGTCGCTCTCCTATTCGTCGCTGACCTCACTTTCCACCGACCTACAAATGAGAGAAAAATGGGCTCCTCCCGATGCGCGCTCATCTAATCATAATCAACATACAGAAACACGCCATATGTCCACGTATTTATTTATTTAATTTAATTAATTATTTTAAAAAATCTGGAAAAAATAATTAAAAAATTCTTAAAATAGTTATTAATTCGGAAAATAATTTTAAATTCTAAAAATAATAATTATTAAATTTGAATAATTAATTAAAATTTTCAATAATTAATTATTTAATTCGGAAATTAAATAAAAAATTCAAAAAAATAATTAAAAATTGAAAAAAAAATGCAAAAAAATCTGGAAAAATCTAGAAAAATCCAGAAAAATATGAGAATATTTTTGGGCATTTTAAAAGCTCAGAATAATACCGTTACACCTCGAGCAAGATACAAACTCCCTTAAGAACTCCGATAAAATCTCGTACGCCATTAGGGCAACAAAACTACTCCTCAAAGACTGTAGAACTCAGTCTCTAGGTGTGGGGGCTCGTGATATAGCTAAAAGTAGGATTAAATTGGGACCGTTCAAATCGGACATGAATCTTAAAGCTCTCAGGGGTAAAACGGTAATTTCACTTACAAATGGGTCTGAAACGGGAAATGGGTCTTTCTTCAAAGCCCAATAACCCATAAACGGATCTGTCCTACTAGGTACGGGTCCCAACCCATTACAAACCAGTTCAGAAGGATGAAGAAGAATTCAGATTTATAATTATCCCTAAGAGGTGGTTTTAACCACTTCTATCCATCCACACCGGGAAGTAGAGATTTGTTCTTATCTCGAAACGGATCCCTAAGGCGACTATAAAAACCCCTCTCCCCACACCATAAGAAGGTAATCAATATTTGGCCACATAAAGCTCTTTTATAATCTTCCTGATTACTGACAAGAGCGTCGGAGGGTACGTCGCTGGGATCCATCACTTTGTATCGCACTTTTTGCAGGTTCGTGGCAGCAGCAAGAAACTGGTCAACACTTTGGTGAATGTCAACAGGTTTGCCTTAATCGTTTTTCTCAAGAATCCATAAATTCTATCTATTGTCCCCACACCAGATTCAGCGACAACAGCTCCAAACAACAAGTTCACTGCATTGCTCCCTGCATGAGCTTCATCAATAACTCATTGGCTCCAAATAATAAGTTCAATGCCTGATTCTTCACCCAAGCTTTGTCAACAGCTCGGCGACTCCAAATACGAGTTCAACATTGTGCTCACCGTGCGACCCCCATTAATAACTCGTTGACTCCAAACAACGTGTTCAATGTTCTGCTCACAGTGCGAGCTACGTCCACAACTCATCGAATCCAAATAATGAGTTCAGTGCCTTGATCTTCGCTCATGCTCCATCAACAACTTGTTGACTCCAAACTAACGAGTTCAACGTTGTGCTACAGCGCGAGTTCCGTCAAGAACTTGTTGGCTCCAAACAACGAGTTTAATGCCCGATGTAGATGATTGGAGTATGTATATAATAAGTTTTTGGCACTAAAAGAAACAAGTTTTGAAGTGAAAGAGGAAGTGTTGCATTTCGGATCTGTTGTGTGCATGTTTTTGTGGATTTTGGGCAATTTGAGGACTGAGGTGAATGAACCACTTGAGTTTGAATTTAACAATTTCAAATAACAGAACTTTGAGAGGAAATCAGGTTTTAAAGTAGAGATCTTCAAAGTGCAAGTTGAGTTGTCCTTGTTTTCAAAACTGATACATGAGTAAAGAAGTTTATAGAATTGGTTTTGGGTTGAAGCATTGAACTGGCTAAACTAAATGTGAATTGTCCATTGCATTCTTGATCTAGTAGATATATATACTTATACACTGCTTTCATCATGAAGGGAATTTGTTAGCTACTGTTCATATCTATATAAGTACATATATACAAGCACTAATGCTTAATTACTCTACTTGCTGTCTTTTTTGAAGAACTTTGTGAAATCTCTATTTTTGAGATCTTGATAGGTCTTGGTGCATTTTAATAACCCCTATATGTTATACTAGAGATGGTTAATCACCTCAAGAAATTAGACTTGAGTTTACAAAGTCTAAGTGTGTATCAGTTGGAAGCATGCACGAAGACCCAAGCTTTAATTTGATATGAGTTTGGTAGATTTAAACTCAATACTGCACCTATATATAATGAATCCTTGAAGTTTACTGATGCTTTTTAAGTCCTAATATACCTTAACAACTACCAATTAAACCAGCCCTATGTCTTCAATTAATCAGTAAAGTGTTTGAGTTTTGAAGAGTCTCTGTTTCTCTTTTTTGGGTACTGTAAATTGTTGTTGCCCCTTTGTGCAGGTGCACACATGAAAAAATCCACCTTTACACCACCTGCATCTTGTCTATGTAGTTGTAGTCATAAATATAGTTTTTGGTAGTGTTAGGGTTATATACTGAAAGCATCGCTTTTGTATTAACTTTATTTCCTTATTTTTTTTGAATGAGAATCATATGGGCATATATTTGCATATTGTGTTTATTATAATATTAATGCAAGTATCTGATATTCTATAAGGTTGATAATATGGTGTGACGTGACACACAGAAGATCATATTATCAGTTCCCTATGGAATATATAAATAGTTCACAACCTAGACGGACTTAGATAATCCATTGGAAAGGTTGTAGTATAATGTGGTATTAGTCTATCTTGACTATAGGTTTACACTAGTACACTTTGTGTGTATTGAACAGGACCACTTGAGGTTGTTCTCTTTGTATTGACTACAAAAGAGAACAAACACCTCTGTTATTATGGATGCTTATGCTCTTAATCCAGATATAATAACAGACATGTATATGCAGTGTGCATTACTTTGACTCATAAAAGAGTGAGATTCATTATGGATCAACAACCTCTATGAATTGGGTAATAGCATTGTATGTATGATGGGCTGTTGATTGTAAAAGGAATCCATGTCCCGATACGTCGGGTTGATGATGTCCCCTTAAGGAGATCATAAGGATAGTCATGTAAACCCTGCAGTTGGATTACATCCGACATGAAAAATAAAGTTGAGTGGTACTACTTAAGGATATATAAAAGATGTTGATCAATATAGTTGTCAGTAACTTAATTTGATCGACGGACATTCGATATCTTAACATGGGGAGCTCAACGAGCATATAATAAAAGGAGCCCATAAATATAATTTGGGATTAGGAAGGTAGTGCAACAATAGCTCCTTAGTGGACCGAGCTATTGTTAATGGGCCTGGGTTGTGTGTTCGGGCTGAACACGGGATACCCAGATTCGTTAGGAGACCTAACCCTAATTTCTCCTCATGGTCCCTGCCGTAGCCTTATATATATCCTCTATTCTCTGGCCGTCATTATCATCTGAAATATAAGATTTTTTCTCTAAATTCGTGATTCACGTAAGGAGAGAAAGAGAGGTCAGCCAAGGAGAAGAAAGGTTGGGAGATCGTCGCCCACACGACGTCCAACCCGAGGAAGGAATACGTGCAGAAGATCTTGGGGTCGCTGTCGTCTTCTTCTCATCGCAGGTATAATTCGTGAACCCTAGATTCCGCTTTATAGGGTTAGATCACGTTTTTAATCTGTTAATCTTTTATGATCGATACGCACACCAATCCGTAGTCCTGGGAATCATCTCAGTTCCATCAGGTAGTTCTCTGAGTATGCAGTAAAGGCATTTTCTACACCTGCATGTTTTTCACTTCAAATCAGTAAAGAGGATTTCTATACATATCATATATATACATATACATACTTCACTTCAGAAAAAGGGGGTTTTCTAGGACATCAGCATATGCTTCACTTCATCAAAAAGTCCTTTTGATATATCATAGATACATATATTCTTCATAACCTGTGTAAGGGGTTTTCTATATATCAGTTATGTATACATATACATATGTTTCAACTCAGTGGAAGGGATTTTGCTATACCATATGTACACTTATATACTTCAAATCAGTAACAAGTTTACCTATACATATCAGACATATATATGTAGATACTTCGATCAGTGAAAGGAATTTTCTATATCTCCTATATATGCATAATGGTTCATTTCCCACATCCTGCATATACTTCATATCAGTTAAGAGATTTCTATATACATACATATATACTTTATATCAGTAAAGAGAAATTTTCTATGTATATATTATATATATATGCATATATACCTCATCTCAGAGAAAGGGTTTCTTCTGTGTATCAGATACATCTACTCCATACTAGTTTAAAAGAATTCTATGTCATATATATATCCGCATATATACACATCCTTTATTTCAGTACAAAGAGCTATTTTATATATATATACACTTCATAATCAGTATAAGGGGGTTTTCTATATATCAGTTATATATGTATATACATATGTTTCAATTCAATAAAGTTCATCTTCATTTATCTGCATATATACCCTATATCAGTGAAGAGGGGTTTTCCTCCTACATCCTGATATGCTTAGCCTCAGTGAAGGGACTTCTACACCTTATATATACAACTTGTGTAACTTCAACTCAGTAAAGAAATCATATACACACATATGCACACTCTTACTAAATCAGAGGACCCCCCCTACACATATATATACATACCAATATACAAGCAATATGAATGAATGGATTTTCTCATTGTGAGTAGGTTAACAATGAAATAAAACGAAGTGATTAAAATGAAAGATTTTGGGTTAGTGAGTCTCTGGAGGGTGTGTGGGACTCTAGTATACCGACAGTTGAGATATTGTGTTTTGGCCAGTTGAGGCATGTTGTTGATCA
The DNA here is from genome assembly GCA_017893485.1 of Hemerocallis citrina. NCBI lineage: Eukaryota > Viridiplantae > Streptophyta > Magnoliopsida > Asparagales > Asphodelaceae > Hemerocallis > Hemerocallis citrina. The sequence goes on from JACEHZ010000572.1 coordinate 908,643, forward strand.
GTTGAGCTAAGTCCAGTAGGGTACACAAACTCTAGGAGATTCGTAATTAATTAATTAACTTAAAAAGATAAGGACAGACACTAGATGATGATATGATGAAATGAGAACATGGGTTATGAACCTCAGTATGGCTTGCGGTGTGAGATAATCTCCGGAATTATCGAGGTGTGAGTGAAATAGTCTTCGAAATTACCTGCGGTGTGGGATTGATCTCCAAAATTATCGAGGTTGAGGCAACACTCATGTGGTAATCGTGTGATGAGGCGCCATAGTTTGCAGTGTGGGATATTCTCGAAGATTTCCAGGTGTGAGTGAAATAGTCTTCGAAATTATCTGTGGATAGAGATTGACCTCCGGAATTATCGGGACATGAGCTAATACTCACAGTTTATATATATCTCGTAGTAGTCATCATAGTAAGATTAGTTGCATAGTGGGGGATTAAACCCTATAAAGTGGAGAACGTTAAGAGCTTGCACCGAACCTATGTAGAGTGGGATGCATAGAATCCGACAAGTATGCATTAGAGAGTCAGCATATAGCATTGATGTTTTCTTGATTTGGTTTCATGCATGTGTTTTCCTGTTTTCTACACTTGACACTTAGTCTAGTTTCACTTGATGTTTTCATGTTTCATTGTTATTTCTTATTTCATTTTTTCTTACTTTATTACATGTTGTTTATGATTCCATGTCTATGTATGTTACTTTTGTTTTATGTCACTCACACCGTTATGGCTGACCCCTGTAGTTTTGGGGATTAGGGTTATCTCTAGCATCATGTTTTACAGGTGAGTACTTATAGCTTGGGATTTAGATGCTTGAGATAAAGTGATGTAATGGCTTATGTAATTTGTAAAAGAAAGTGTTGTAAAGAAAGAAATTTGTAATTTAAGGTGTTTGTTTTTCTTTGTAAAAGAGTTGATGTAATAAAAAAATTTAATTTTTCCTGTATTTGGTTGCTATGTTTATGATTACATTGAAGTTGATTCTGAAATTGTGCCACGTATTTCTGAGATATTATATTGGAAATTCGGAGTGCTACATCTAGTCCTCACTAAGTCAGATTTTTTAATTTAATTTTCTTTGAATATATTAAATGTGTATCACACGTTAGATTTTTTAATTTAATTTTCTTTTAATATATTAAATGTGCATCCCAAGTGTAAATTATCTATCTATCTATCTATCTATCTATCCAGCTATCTATAATATAATATACAATCCCTAATCTCTAATATTATAATGGAAGAAGGCCTTAGTGTCATTTGTAAATCTATCAATGCACGTGCATTACTAATATAAAGGATGTCTCAGGTTCGAGTCCTCACTATGTCAGATTTTTTACTTCAATTTTTTTTAAATATATTAAATGTGCATCACACGTGTAAATTACTATCTATCTATCTATCTATCTATCTATCTATCTATCTATCTATCTATTATATAATATATAATCTCTAATATTATAACGGATAAGGCCTCAATGTCATTTGTAAACTACCAATGCGTGCATCGCACGTATATAACTATTGTAAATGAAGTCTTAGGTTCAAACCCAGACTACGTCTTAATTTTTACTTTAAATTATTAAGGCGTGCATCGCACGTGTAAATCTACCTACTTACGTGCAACTTCAACTCTCCCATTATAGTATTCACATTTACTTTAAAAAATATATATAATCATATTTATTAAGACATGCATCACACGTGTAAATCAGAGTTCTTAGTTTTTTTAAAAAATAATACGTGCCTCGCACGTGTATATTACTAGTTATCTATATAATAAAACACAAACAAAATCTATCAAGTGGCTCTCCTTCAATAGTAAGGAAATCAATGGTCCAGATCTAAGCTCCCAAAAGATAATTCCCCCCCCCCCCCAAAAAAAAAAGTTTGCCCCTAAAACTCAAATTCAAATCCCCCCAAAACAACTCCTTAATTTACTTAATTATTTCTCTCTCTCTCTCTCTCTTCTATTCCGATCAATTTGCTCCCTCTATTCCCCAAACCAGAGAGCTCCAATTTCTCTCTCTCTTCCCTAGGGTTTTTAAGCCACTAACTCCAAATCCCTAAAACCATTTTCTTAAACCTTCACTTCCATTTCATTGGTAAAACCTCCATCGTCCTCTTAAGCGCGAATCTCAAAGCAAATCCAAATTCAAATCCAAATCAAGCGTCGAACCCCAATCAAGAGGTCGTCGCCGATATCTGATTCGCTGCTGATTTCGTATCGGCGACTCCCCTTCACCAAATCGAGCGCGAATACCAAGAGACTCCGTATCGGCGACCCCCGACACCGAATCGAGATCCTCTGCATGCGATGCAGCAACTCTAATTTTATCTCATTAACCGAATTCTCATTCTAATTTTTTATTTTGTGCGTGCAGGGAATTACTCAGTTTTTTGATGACTCAAATTTTATGTGTGCATAAGATCTAAGTTGAGAGAGGTTTCATAAGCACCTTTGATGATTTTTTTATTGGTTTTGATTTAAGGTGTACGCAAGTGAGACATGAATTATTTGGTGGCTTCAATTTGGACTTCCAAACCATAGCAGGACTGGTAAGCTAATCAGCAACCTAAAATAATTTGGCAAATATGCAACATTAATTTCTTTATTATAAGAGAATATATTATCGTGAAGTGTTCCCTTCACTGATAATTAGAAACCATAGATAACATAACATATAAGAACTTTTAGTGTATGTTTGGATATATAGGATTGGGATGATTGAAGTTTACCGGTGAAGGGTGCAAACTATCTACTCAAGAAAGACAGCTAAAGTAAATTTGTTATTGATCCATTATGTTTTTTTTTATATAAAGGTGCAATGGGGAAACAAAGTGGAGATAAAAGAAATGATAATGAGAACTTCATGATTTACATTTTCGTTGAAATAATAATAAGAGGTATTTCAATTGCAAACTGAGTCTCAGACAAACAAATGTTTATATTATTGGTATTTCACATCTGCACTTAGGATACCATTGTATTTTGACATGCTCATACTGGTTATGGGATTAGAGTAAGCGTTATAAAATTTATATGATCATGTCCTTGCATAACTATTACAAGCATTTAAAAGTGATGGTGAAGTTAAAAAAAACTCTATGCAGTGTTTCTAACAAACTATATGCATTCCATGTAAGTTTAAGCTAATGATCAAGAAGGTGATGGTTGACCTTAAAAGTAGAAATGCTGATTCCTCATATAATATATTTCTTATTTCAATTAATATGCTGGACAGCTAAAACTATTGTATATAATCAAACTAGGTGCACCGTTTAGAAGACATACCGTAGACACGTGTCAACGGACAAACTTAGTGCACAAATAGCATACGATTGCAGTGATCGAAATGCTAAAAAATGCATTATACAAATATACTACACGACTGTGGATGCTCTGACCCTATGTATACCCTATGTATACGAATGTCTTTTTAGCTCTATTTGCTATTTTACACCAAAAAATTGACAACAAGTTTTGTATATTCACTAACAAACCAACAATAACGACATCAGACCAATAAGAAAGTGCAGTTTCACTTTACATTAGTATTGGCCTAAACTATGTAAGAGCATCCACACTCGTTTGCTATTTATCCACTTTATGCATTTTATAGTAAACGAAACACTGCAGTTGTTTGTTATTTATGCATATTTTGACGATTTCGCAACAGTAGACGGCTATGTATAAGAACTGATATAAGAAAAATGCATATTTTACTTGACGGATCTTTAAGATCCGTCCTACTAAAAATAATAATTTTTTATTTCTCAGACAGAACTAGACAGTACGTCGCTTAATAAAAATATTATTTCGTATAAAAAAACCTAAAAAATACCCCTTCCCTTGGATAGATCTTCAAGATCCGTCCGTTGTTTGCGCATTTTTTGGACGGAAACTAGGAGTGCGTTTGGTTTGTTGTTTTGAAAATAGTTTTGTGAAAATATTTTGTGAAAACTGTTTTGTGAAAACTGTTTTGTGAAAATGAGAATGTAAAAGCTGTCTGGTAGAGTTTTCTGAAAACTGTTTTCTGGAAATGAAATTGTATAACCTGTTTGTATATAAAAAATAAACCTGAATGCTGTTTTCTTAAAACTAGACTGTAAAATGCTGTTATCTGAAAGCTGTTTTCCTGGAAAAACGAGCTTAAAAGCTGTTTTGTTATATTCCTAGCTGAAAACTGTTATCTGAAAGCTGTTTTCCTGAAAAAGCGAGTTTAAAAGCTGTTCGGTTATATTTCTTGCTGAAAAATGTTATCTGAAAGCTGTTTTTATGAAAAAACGAGCTTAAAAGCTGTTTTGTTATATTCCTAGCTGAAAACTGTTATCTGATAGCTGTTTTCCTGAGAAAGTGAGTCGAAAAGCTGTTTGGTTATATTTCTTGCTGAGAACTGTTATCTGAAAGCTGTTTTTTCTGAGAAAACGAGTTTAAAAGTTGTTCTGGTATAATACTAGCTGAAAACTGTTATCTGAAAGCTGTTTTTCTGAAGAAGTGAGTTCCAAAAGCTGTTAGGTCATATTTCTTGCTGAAAAGTGTTATCTGAAAGCTGTTTTTCTGAAAAAAATAGTTTGAAAGCTGTTTTGTTATATTTGTAACTGAAAACTGTTATCTGAAAGCTGTTTTTCTAAAAAAGCGAGTTTAAAAGCTGTTCGGTTATATTTCTTGCTGAAAAATGTTATATGAAAGCTGTTTTTCTGAAAAAACGAGCTTAAAGGCTGTTTTGTTATATTCCTAGCTGAAAACTGTTATCTGATAGCTGTTTTCCTGAGAAAGTGAGTCGAAAAGCTGTTTGGTTATATTTCTTGCTGAGAACTGTTATCTGAAAGCTGTTTTTTCTGAGAAAACGAGTTTAAAAGCTGTTCTGGTATAATACTAGCTGAAAACTGTTATCTGAAAGCTGTTTTTCTGAAGAAGTGAGTTCCAAAAGCTGTTGGGTCATATTTCTTGCTGAAAAGTGTTATCTGAAAGCTGTTTTTCTGAAAAAAATAGTTTGAAAGCTGTTTTGTTATATTTGTAACTGAAAACTGTTATCTGAAAGCTGTTTTTCTGAAGGAGTGAAAAATAAAAGCTGTTGGCTTATATTTCACATTTAAAACTTGTTTTCCGAAAGCTGTTTTTCGAAAAAACACTTCAAAAGCTGTTTTTTTATATTTGTAGCTGAAAACTGTTATCTAGGTTGTATATTTAATGAATTCACAATATTTTTCTTATGAGTTTTTTGTTAATTTTTTTTGCAGATATAAACCCAACTTCTATCAATGTACAAACAAGCAACCTGCTACAACGTGGAAGCGTCGTGCGCTACTCAATTTTTTTTTTCTTTTTGCTTCTTGGAAGCTTCCCACTAGTGTCTTCCGACCATGAAAAATTTTATTTGAATTGTGGTGAAGTTGGGTAATACAACGATTGGACACACTATCCAAATTTCAAAAAAATGAACAAAATTTCCATTACAAATTTCTGTTTGGTTACATTTATTTTACAAACTGTCCATTACAAATATAGATACATATATTTTGCATTTTACAATTTCTACAATTGACCAAACAAGCATCAAAACAATAAAACAATTGCACAAGTGGAGCTGCTGCTGCTGCTACTTCTCAATTCCTTGTACAGCTGCTGCTTCTCAACTCTTTCTAGTTGCTGCTACTTCTCCTACTACTACTTCTCCTTATGTTGCTGCTTCTCAACTTCTTCTAGTTGTTGCTTCAAACTCCTTCTACTACTTCTCTTCTACATCTTCAACTACTTCTGCCAGTTATCTTTTGGGTACAATCAGGAAAAGAAATGCATAAGATAAAAGTATGATTAATTCAACATGCAGAATCGAAATTAATATACTAAAAATAATGGTAGGCTCAGAACACAGTATTCACACTAGGGTTGCATTGGGGTGCATGCCAACTAGTCCAAATAAATAAATAATACCGCATCAGTTAAATAGAACTTCAAGCATCATTTCAAATCCATAAATACACCCTCCTTCATATAAATAGGAATTTCCGCAGTTGCGTACTCTAAGTGGACAGCAAAGTAGATGAACAACAAATCCAAATATCAAACCGAAAATACTGATCTCAGATACTCAACCATACTCAAGTTTCGGGCCAATAAACTGATATCATTTACCCCCACTCTAATCAAGTTTCAGGCCAGTTATCATTTACCCCAACCATAAAGTTTCAGGCCAAAAAAAAACTGATATCAGATACTCAACCAAAATGAAGAACAAGTACAAAATATCAGAAAACTGAATAGAGATCCATTTATGGTTCAACAACATCCTCTTTTGATAGAGGAGAGGACCTCTCAACCATTGGACTAGAGCTAGCTTTAGATTTCATATATATATATGTAGATGTGGAATAATTTTTTCTTAGGCCATGAGAAATACTCCTGGATATCATATTAGACATACAAGTCCATACTCTAGAGAAAAGGGAAAAAAACCCATTGTATACTTCCATTATAGTTCCTTCCCAATCACTACTCTTATACTTTAAGCAGCACATCCTTTTCATTGGCTCTAGCTGCATTTTTTAAAAAAAATAAATAATGCAGCTGCAGCCAATAGAAAATTCAGTCATGAAAAGAATCAGATTAGCATGAGAAAGACAACAAACTACTAACAGTGTTTGGTGGTTAGTTAGTTCACAAGCTCCTACAGTACATATACTGCTGATGATTAAAACGGAAACCTGCATTGATGCTATCAGTTAGGAGTAGAACTGAATTTGATGGAAGAAGCTATGCAAAAATGTAGCAGAAAGGGAAAGACAAGGAATACTTCTAGCACTTTAATAAATAAACCCACACCGAGTCACTGCATTATTGGCCATTTGCACAAGCTCAACAAGCTGAACAACAAGCTCAACAATAACTGATCAATAACTGATCAGTATGCATGCACAATAACTGATCAGTATGCATGCACAAATTACTGATCAGTATGCACAAATACAACAAGCTCAACAAGCTCAACAAGCTCAACAAGTAACTGATCAGTTTGCACAAATACAACAAGCTCAACAAAGCTAGTGACCAAAATTGTAAACAGAAGCCAGAGTATCAAAAATAATTCATGCTCTATTGATCAGGTATTAATTTTCAGAAATGTGTTTGTCATCACTGCCTACACCAACCCACAAAAAGAGAGAAAGACAAAACCCCAAAATGAGTAAGAGAGAATCAAATACTTCCCTGGAATATAATAGGTGTCCACATATACTGTTCTAGTAGCATCCATATTTTTCATATATGTCCTGAAACAAAATTAGAAAGAAATGAAGATCATAATCCACATAGTGTTCTCAAGTATAGGTATACTCACATGTACAAAAGAAGAAAGTTACAAATATAGATATACTCACAGTATGAGGCCATAAACTGAAGCACCGGTAACATTATTAGATGCTAATCAGCTTCTATGCATATGAACAAGAATAAGAAGACAACAGCTTCAAAGGAAAGCATCATAACACATCAAAGAATCATGATCACTGTCGAATTTGTCACCAAACTGAAAATATGCTTCCAGCCGCATCAAAAGAATCATGATCATAACAAATCAAAAACTTTTCTCAAAAACGCGTTTGGTACACTGTTCTCAACCGCATCTTTTCTGAAAAGATGCTTCCAGCTGTTTCCCCTAACATTTGAGTGCGCTCAGGATTTTTTGCATGATGTATAACCACCCCTCAGGGTGTGAAGGAGGTTGTTTGTCACTTTGTTGGATTGTACTGAACATATTCCGCAGACTGTTTCTGTTTTGATCCTACACTCAGTTTCCATATAGTAATGCTAGTAGTTTCAATGACCATTGAAGTAAATGATGAAAATAAGCTAAATAGTTACAATTCAACTTCATATCAGATATGTGTATGTGTTGGCTGAATATCACTATCATCTAAGCTAGAACTAAAAAAGAAGAAAAACAGTAGGAACACACTACTGTACAAAACAATGTGATGCAAGTCAAAAATTTCCTCTTACCCTATGTCAAGGTGATCAATTTACAATGTCAAAATAAAATCTCCAGCAACATAAAAAGATTGGTTAGGACTTTTCTAATGCGATGGTTAATGAAAAATCTGACTCATAATAGAACCTGTGATAAGAAAAATACTCACATTGTTGGAAAGGTCAACCACTACTCAAACTCAATTGCTGGCTGTGTATGAGGAAATGAATTGTTGTTCATATGTGCACATATGCTTCTCCCTATCACAGTACAACTTTTGAACCTTAGAAATCAATTTGAGATTCATATATGCTTGAAAGAATTCTGCATGGGTTTAAGGGCATAAATAATCATATTATTTTTTCACTATAACAAGCACTATGAAGTGATCAAGTTACACCTCCAATTTTGAGACCCATCAACTAATACCCATCCACTTAGATACTAATCATTATTGTGCCATCCAATTAGTAATATCATTGGCACCAAAATTATATAATTTGAAGGGGAAAAAGTATGGATGAAATTGAAGGGGGGGTACATACTCTGGAGATGAGATCTCCAACGATGGCCAAATAGGTCTGACAGAAGCGGCATCTGTAGATCCTGCCTTCCAATTCCACAGTAAAAATCAGACCCATGAATTTGATTTGATCAAACTCAATCACAAAGTCCTCCCTATTTCTGTTTCTTTCTCCCCCTCCTTTGAACCACAAATTATAGGATCAGAATAACAATAATTACTCCAAAGAGTATTATAGGATCAGAATAAAGCATCATCATATCCATAATGGTAAATTCATGTAGTCATACACAAAAGTGTCACCAAAGGTGTTATCTCCCACCATAATATGAATACCAACAGGTGTTATATCATATCTATGAGTATCAATGATCACCATGTTGAAAGTTGTCAGACACTCCAAATGTAAGATAACATGTGCATGTCCAGAACAACGAAGCAACAAGGTTGTCATTATCCAAAATAATAGCTGCAGGATCAGAATATAATATCGTCATATCCAGATTTTGAGTACATCTAATCAATTACGAAAGCCTCACAAATATATGTTATGTAGGATCAGAATATATCATCATCATATCCTTACTTTGAATTGTAGTAATCAATCACAAATGTCTTTTCAAATAGTGGCAGATAGGATCAGAATATATCTTCATCACTTCCATATTTTGAATTCTAGCAATCATTCAGAAAGGTATCACAAATTAAATTGTACAGGATCAGAATATAACATCATCATATCCATTCTTTGAATGCTATTAATCAGTCACAAGGGTCTCCCAAGTAATGTTATATAGGATCAGAATAAATCATCATCACATCCCTAATTGGCCGTATCCTCAAAACATTCTGTCATTGAACAGTTGTTCAAGCAAATCATCATGATTAGTGTAGAGCTGCAATTTTTAAAATTGCCATGCCAGCTACTACTAATGTCTTGTACCCACCCCATCCATTACCCATAGTTGAATACATCATTCATTGAGTCAGTATAACAAGAATATAAGTTCATTAGAATGTCATCTTCTAACGTGACAAATTATAATAAATTCTGGATCAGAATATACCGTATCCATCATTTCCAGAAACTCAGTCACACACGATGGTCCCCTAACCTGCATGCATACAAATATCATCATCATATGTCGCCTGTTTAATACAACAACACACATGTTCTTCAAATAGATGGGCTACAAATGAAAGGAAATAATTTACAACAAATATATACTACAAGAACAAAAAGTAACCACGAACAAGTACATGCTTATGCTGGCATCAATGTCTGGCATTCCACATTGCCATGGCTATTTGATCTCTTTTATTATTCATGCGATTCAACTGAGAAGATGACATATCCAACCCCCCAGATGTGGAAGCAATATCTTCAGTGCCTAGGTGATTATTTTGTTCTTCTACTATGTCTGAAAACAACGAGTCATCGGCAAAATAACTCTTGATAAAATTATGGACTGCACAACATGCAGTTACCATCATAACTTGTCTTGTGTAGAAGTAATTGGGCATAGACTTGAATATGGCAAATCTTTTTTTGAACACACCAAAGGTTCGCTCTATTACATTCCGTAACCTGGCATGCTGTTTGTTGAAGAGTTGCTTGTATTGGGTGGGTGCATGGTTAGGACCATGGAAATCCTGCAGATGATATGGCTGTCCACGGTAGGGAGCTAAAAACCCAGGCATGTTTGTATACCCACAGTCTACTAAGTAGTACTTGCCTTCAGGCGGGATTGGCAACAAATTATTGGTTATTGCACTATGTATTACGCGGGAGTCATTAGCACTTCCTTCCCAACCCGCATAAACAAAGGTGAATTTCATGTCAAAGTCACAAATAGCCAACACATTTTGACATATGTCACCTTTTCGACCACGGCAACTGTTTTGTCGACTTGCGGGTACGGTAGCAGGTATTAAAGTACCATCCGCAGCACCAATTGCTCCCTACATTATTGAGGTAGAAAGCTACTACTTTATCAAACGCATTTGATTGATTAGAATAAACGGTTTTAAACACGAAAAGCACAAATTACCTCAAACCATGGATAGAAATCTGTGGAAAGCCTGATCTTATCATGGACAACTTCCGGGTCTGGGTGTTTAATAAGAACTGCTGATGCTCTTACCAAACCATACAACACTTCAGTGAAATGTCTATCAATTGTTTCCAACGAATGATCAAACCTACCACAGACAATCCTCAACCTAGTACTATGAGCCACAACAAACAAAAAAATAGCAACACTTTCATAATGTGATATTCGCCTGTTCTGTATCTTCTTCGGCGTTTCCTGAAGAAAATTGTTTGTTATTATAAATTGGCACAAAGCCATGAAACAGTCCTTGTTCATGCGAAACACCCAAAAGAATTTGGCATCTGGACCGTCTAAGAGTTCTTGCAGGTATTCTTTTCCTGATAGTTTGGAGGTTGAGTTAGGACTTTTACTATTATAAAATTGTTCGGCCTGTTCAAGAAAGGCCAAGTCCTCAAGATCGGATTGATCAGAACTTGACGACGAATTGCTTGAAGTGTCCATCAGTATGGTTGCAAGTGCAGTAGTGCAGTAGACTGTAACAATTAGATTACATTTACATAAAGAAGACTTCTGATTTTAAATACTTTACGACCATAATGGATGTCATGTTAATTATAACAGTTACCGAACGAATTGAAAGATAAATAGTGACAACAAACAGTCCAAATGTAGGAAAACGAGTGCAGATGAAATTAAAACCGATATAATATGAAAGCACACCATGAACCAATGCATATAATGACCCAACTAATAGTACAGAAAAATGTCAAATAACTGATACATTTAAATTATACATAATGAAGGTGATACGTTACGGAATTTAATAAATTACATTTATTTGCTCGAAAGTCTATCTAACCACCCTAGCCTCCACTCCGGTTTCATTACCATAAAAGTTTTGCGCCAATTTAGGTCATTAGTGATTTTCTCCAGTGCAAAATCAATCATAACATGATTAAGCCCATCGATACCAATCAGTACCTGCATGGCATTCTCAATGGAGTACTGGTCGTCTGCGGCAGAGCGATCAACCATGCCGGCCTTCTTCCTATAGTATTCACTCTTAGCAATGGACTTTTCTGCGTTGGCAGAAACAGCCACATCCATTCTTGAGCTTTTTGTAGCTCGGCCACTGGACCCACCACTAGAGCGTCTCTTACGAGACCCCGACCCCGTATGCATTGGCTCGTACTCATCATCATCATCTAAATTTACATGCGGTGCATTGGAGGGAGCGGGGTGGGCGAACTCATACATGACCCTATGTTCCTCGTCGAGGTCATACACCCTTTGGGATGAAGCCCTAGATAGGAGACCCTCGGCGGTAGAATCTTGGAAAAGTTTGGTCAGCACATCATAGTTTGGCAAACCCTTCGATTTAAATTCAGAAGCTTTAGGGTGAGCCTATTAATAAGTTATTGTGTTGTTAGTTTACAACTATACAAGTAAATAAAAATTATATTACGATCATAATCCCACATTAGCATAAAAAAAAATATTTAAGATGAGAACCTGGACATATGACTTCTAAACTAGGGGATCGCAAGTCACTGTCTGGGTGTCTTCATCCCAACCCATACCGCTTTGGTTCTTCAAATCATGAAAGGCTCTCCACTGCATCTTAAGCCGTCCATATTTTTCTTTTATTTGTTTAGGATTGTATGAACGGTTACATTTTTCGTTCAATAAATTCAACAATTGAGACCATTGTCTCGCATCGAATTTGGCACTTTTCAAACTATTGCGATCTACCTCGGCCTCCATCAATTCAATAAATGTACGCACATGATTTGGGGGCCAAAGACCAAAATCACTGTCCATATCGATCTCCTTTCCCTTAACGATCAGTAATAGATAACAGTCATTATTTTGGTGAGCATAAATAGTATACACTTATAATTTGAGGATACTAGAGAAATTGTAGATGATGCGTTCTATCAAATAAAAAAACAGTACTCAAGATCAGCACGGAAGATCTCCGAATCAGCATTGGAAATAACCCAGTTCAACAGATCAGTACCCGACATTTTCAAATCACAGCAAACCCCCCCCCCACCCAAAAAAAAAGGAAATTTTTTTTCCGATCCTCAAATCTACACTACGACAAACAAATTAACCCTAAAATAGGAATTTTTTAAGGAGGCAAGTGCCCAAACATAGACCAGTTACCATAACCGCATCAACAAATGGGGCAAAGATAAGAAACATACCCTCGATTCCGGCTTACCAAACCTGATGAAGTTGTCTCCGACGGATTCCCTCGACCGGCGTCGGATTCGAGAGCTACGATTTCGAAGACACCTTTTAGCAAAAGCAGATCTGGTCTCTACGACCATGAAGCGAGCTCCGACCGGTGTGAGGAGGGGCCCGAAGAGAGCAGCGAATGAGGGTGCGGGGTGAGAAAGAGTGAAAGAGGGCGTTAGGGTTTTTCAGATCTGCCGACCCGGGGAGAGACGAGAGGGGAGCAGCAGGGGGTTAGGGTTTTTTTGGCTCAACAGATGGGGATCGAAGATGGGGGTAGCAGAGACGAGAGGGGAGCAGCAGGGGTTAGGGTTTTTTTTGCTCAACAGATGGGTTTCGAAGATGGGGGAAGTAGAGACGAGAGGGGATTTTGCAGGGGGTTAGGGTTTTTTTTCCTCAATGGGGATCGAAGATGGGGGAAGGGGAAGCGTACTCTAGTCACGAGCGAAAGTGTTGTGAAAACAGCTGGCTTCATCTTTTCAGAAAAGATGTGGTTGAGAAAATAGTACCAAACGCGTTTTGACAAAAAAAATTTCTCAAAAAATTTCCAAAACGTGGTACCAAACGCACCCTAGAAGATCCGTCCATTGTTTGCGCATTTTTTGGATGGAACTTCTAGTTCCGTCCGTTATGTATTAATTCATTTTATATGCATAAGTCCTTCTCAGGCTCACATGATCAGTTCATTTTATATGCATAAGTCCCTTGGGTTATTTATTAAAACGGAAGTAGAACTAGAAGTTCGTCTTAGACTCACATCAGTATTTTTTTTCTCCTTCAGACGGATCTTCAAGATCCGTGTAACGAATTTTTTTTATTAAACAATTCTTTTTATATGCATTTCGTCCTTAGACGGATCTCCAAAGTTCGGTTTATATTTTTTAATTTTAAATTGCTATAATATAGTATTTGATAATTGCAGCAAACGATATGCTATATGTAAATATGTATTTTGCTATTTTTGACAAACACGACCGTGGATGCCCTAACCTCACATTCAAAGCAAGAGCTGATCATGATTTTTTATCCATCAAATTCCATCTCAAGTCATTTAGAGCATCTGTAGTCGTGGGCTAAATACCCAAATTTTGGAAAAATTTGGAAAAGGGGAGCTGCAGTCGTCGTCCAAATACCCAAAATTTGGGTGTACGATGAATAGTGCCTTGCCAAATATAGCAGACGATTTGGCAAAAACCAAAATATAGCTAACGACGTATTTTATTTCGTCCGTCAGTAGAGACGAATGATAATATTTCGTCTCGTAGGTGAGACGTACAAAAAGTGCATTCAGACAATGGATAATATCCCGTCGCTTTAAAAAAAAAAATCCCGAACGATGAACATTGTCCCGTCCGTTATTAAATAAAAAAAAAGCAACAAAGTCTCGGACGGTGTATTATACACCATCCCACCAATTTTGAATAAGACAAAATAGGTGGGCCGGTGTATAATCCACCGTCCCACCCTATTTCCTTTTTTTTTTGTCTTTTAATTCTCAGAAGAAAAAAAAAACTTTTTTTTTAAAAAAAAAGTTTGAGACGAGTTAATATACAGCGTCCCACCAATTAAAAAAAAAATAAACAAAACCACCGACGACTCATTATACACCGTCAATCGGCTGTCCCACCTTTAAAAAAAAAAAAATTTAAACAAAACCACCGACGACTCATTACACACCGTCCGTTAAATGCAGTTGTGAGATTGACGGGAGATAATCTCCCGTCCTTGCATATTTTAAAAAAAAAAAAATTAAACCGACGATGGATCATACCCCATCCAAACTTCAATTTGATTTTTTTAATATTTTTTCGATTCAAAGACGGTACATTATTTTGCGTCCCGAAATATTTTTCAAACCGCACACTCTACGACGATAGACAATCTTCTGTCTTTAAAAAAAAAAAACAAACGACGAATCGAATATAGCTTTTAACGACTGCAGCAAAATTCTTTTTTTCTATTTCTAATTGCTATTTACCCAAAATTTGGAAAGTAACGACTACAGATGCTCTTAAAGGTCAAAAATATAAAAATACATGTATTTGTATTAAAAAATATAATCACAGTTCAGATTTTGTCAGTTAGTTAACACTTGCATTGAAGTAAGAAGCCATTTGTAGTTGAGATTTAATTATTGGGTCATTAATTTTATGTGAACGGTGGTAAATATCACTTCCACTTAAAAATACTAGTAATTTACACGTGCTATGCACGTTTTAATAATTTTATTATATAAAAAAAACTCTTATGTAGGAAGGATTCGAACCTGAAACTTCTTTTAAATTAGTTATGTACGTGCATGCACATATTGATAGATTTACAAATGACACTAAGGCCTTCTTCCAGTATAGTATTATAGATTTGAGATGTGATTAAGATTTAATCGATCATTACCACAACACATAATGCTAAAAAAATAACGCTATGAGGTGTCTTTTTATTAAAAACACAAACTTTAGGGGGTTTATTGATTTTTGCTTAATTGTAATTAAGGGTGGCAATTGGCACGAACCCGACTTGGGCCCGCCTATATCCTATAATTAGCTGGCTTGAACTAATAATTCTCATTTCGGGCCGAGCTTGGGCTCAAGCTCAAATTTTTAGTCATGAGGAAAATTTGGGCCAAGGCTCAGGCCCAAGTGCTTAGGCTCGATGGGCATGAATCAATTTTTTATACGTGTATATGTATGTTTATGTAAATATCATATATATATTTATGCATGCTTTTTTTAAAAAATAAAAAAAGAGAATATTCATATAAGTATAAACGAGTGTTAAAGTTTATATAAATAAATTATGTCTTACATATAAAATTAAATAAGAATAGATAAATTTGATGCGAATTACTCAAAAGTTTGTAGTATTTCTTTTATTGTTATTTTTTTATCGTATATTACTCTTAATATAATCTCTATATATCTCTATATATAATGGGAGAGTTGGAGTTGTAATTTGTCAACATATAAACCCATTCATTGCACATGCAACTTCAACTATCTCATTAATTACAACAAAAACAAACAAACAAACAAAATTTCACATATTTAAAACGTGCAACGCACGTGCAAAACAAAATTTTAATATTTTCTCAACACCAAATATACACATATGTTGCACGTACAAGTCCAATTCTATTATAAACACGTGCATTGCACGTACAAATCGTAGCTTTTTTCTTTAAAACAAATTTACCCAATTACGTGCAACGCACGTCCAACTCCAAAACTATGTCTTAACATGTATATCACACGTGAAAAATCCTCCAACTCTTATCAAAACGTGCATCGCACGTGAAAAATACTAGTTTTATTTTACGGGAAAGTTATATATTAGAATACACATAAGTAGTTCAGGTTTAGGCCTGAACATATTTTTAGTCATAATTTTTTAACTCCGAAGAAAGTTGGGTCAGATTCGGGTCTATGTTTTAAACTTCGGGCTCGGACCCGAGACTATATGGGTTCAGCCCATTGTCGACCCTAATTGTAATTGTAATTATATCTATATACTAGGTTTGCCCGTTGACACGTGCCTACGGCACGTCTTCGAAACGATGCACCTGGTTTGATTATATAAAATAGTTTTAGCGGTCCAGCAAATTAATTAAAGTAAGAAAAATTTTATATGAGGAAGCAACATATCTACCTTTAAGCTCAACCATCGCCTTTTTGATCATTAGCTTGAACTTACCTGAAATGCATATTGTTTGTTGGAAACACTGCATATAGTTTTTTTAACTTCAGCATTACTTTTAGATGCTTGTAATAGTTATGCAAGGACATGATCATATAGGTCTTATTAAGTTTACTCTAATCCCATAACCACTATGAGCATTACTTTTAGATGCTTGTAATAGTTATGCAAGGACATGATCATATAGGTCTTATTAAGTTTACTCTAATCCCATAACCACTATGAGCATGTCAAAATACAATGATAACCCAAGTGCAGGTGTGAAGGTATCTATAATACCAGTAATCCAAACATTTGTTTGTCTGAGACTCAGTCTGCAATTGAAATACCTCTTATTATTATTTCAACCAAAATGTAAATCATGAAGTTCTTATTATCATTTCTTTTATCTCCACTTTGTCTCCCCATGGCACCTTTATAGAAAAAATCAAAATGAATCAATAACAAATTTACTTTAGCTGTCCTTCTTGAGTAGATAGTTTGCACCCTTCACTGGTAAGCTTCAATCATCCCAATCTTATATCCAAACATACACTAAAAGTTCTTAAATGTTATGTTATCCATGGTTTCTAATAACCAGCGAAGGGAACACTTCACGATAGTATATTCTCTTGTAATAAATAAATTAATGTTGCATGTTTTCCAAGTTATTTTAGGTTGCTGATCAGCTTACCTGTCCTGTTATGGTTTGGAAGCCCAAATTGATGCCGCCAAATAATCCATGTCTTACTTGCATACACCTTAAATCAAAATCAATAAAAAACTCATCAAAAATGCTTATGAAACCTCTCTGAATTCAAATCCCATGCACACACAAAATTCGAGTCATCAAAAAAATGAGTAATTCCCTGCACACAATTTTTTTTAAATTAGAATGAGAATTCGGTTAATGAGATGAAATTAAAGTTGCTGCATCGCATGTAGAGGCTCTCGGTGGAGAGGAGTCGCTGATACAGACTCGCTTGATATTCGTGCTCGATTTGGTAGAGGGGAGTCGCCGATACGGAATCAGCAGCGAATCAGATATCGGCGACGACCTCTTGATTGAGGTTCGACACTTGATTTGGAATTGGATTTGGATTTTCTTTGAGATTCACGCTTAAGATGACGATGGAGGCTTCACCAATGGAATGGAAGTGAAAGTTAAAAAAATGGTTTTAGGAATTTTGGAGTTAGTGACTTAAAAACCCTAGGGGAGAGAGAGAGAAATTGGAGTTGTCTGGTTTGAAAAATAGATGGAGCAAACTGATCTGAATAGAAGAGAGAGAGGGAGAGAGAGAGAGAGGGAGAGAGAGAAATAATTAAGTAACTAAATGAGCTGTTTTGGGGGGATTTGAATTTGAGTTTTGGGGGAAATTTTTGTGGGGAAAAATATCTTTTGAGAGCTTAGATCTTGACCGTTGATTTCCTTACTATAGAAGGAGAGCCACTTGGTAGCTTTTTTTGGTGTTTTATTATATATATTATGCTAACTAGTTATCCGCACGTTCAATGCACGTTTTATGGGTTAGCACGTGCAATTTACACGGGGATATGCACGTGCAATGCACGGATTCAATGGAGGGAGAGGAAGGGACGGTTTCGATTTTTAAGGAAACAGAATTTTATGGAGACTTTAAGTGTGAAGTGAAAATTACAGAATTGACCTTATATTTTTTTAAGCTTTGTATGTATATGGGGGCATAATAGTAAAAAGCCGCCAAAATAATGCTTTGCTTAATAATAGTATAGATAGGAGAGAGAATGTACCCCCTATCTTCTTTCTCTATTTTGAAATAAAGAAAATAGAGCAAAAGTAGAAATTCACACAAACCTTAACACATGTACACACCTAGTTACCCATCTTTGCTCAATTTTCGACCATATGATCGTCCAGATGCGCAAAAAACGTGCATAATCGAGGCTCCCGATCGCGCCACGTCACCACCCAATCACGCATGTCCAATTCACTCAGCGGGTGAGCCCATCACGAGATCAACGTCCTATGTTGTGTCACGTCACCACATCATCATATCACCTTATTCCACTCATCGGGTGAGCACAGGTTCAATGGGCGATCCAAATCGCGCTAGCTCGATAAATCAGTAAAAAAATCATAGAAAATGATTTAAAATTAGGAAATTAAATTAAAATTTCAAAAGTTATTATTAAATACGAAAATTTAATTAGAAATTCTGAAAAATAATTAGAAATTTGTAATCTATACAATATATTATGCTAAACCACTTTTGTCTAGGATTTTTCTAATTTTTTCTTTTTAACATTTAAAAAGGAGGGTAAATATAAGCTATAATTCTCCACTCTTACTCCATCCAAATAGGGATTGTAATTTTCATTATTATATAGATGTTATTAGAAGAATTTTTCAAAAAAAGTTTTATTATTTTCTTATTAAAAAAAATTATGTACATTATTGCACAGATTATACTACATATCTATATAATAAAACACAAAGAAAGCTATCAAGTGGCTCTCATTCAATCCCCCCAAAATTAAAGGTCCATATCTAACCTCACAAAACACATCCCCCCCCCCCCCCCAAAAAAAAACTCAAATTTAAATCCCCCCACCCAAAACAACTCCTTTATTTATTTAATTATCTCTCTCTCTCTTTTTCTCTCTCCTATTCAAAAAATTAAGAAAATAAAAATTTTAAAAATTTAGAAGAAAAAAAACTAAAAAACTAAAAAAAATAAAAATTCTAAAACTTAAAAAATAATTCCAAAAAAATAAAAATAAATAACTTTTAAAAAAATTAAATTTTTTTAAAAATTTAAAAAATAAAAATTAGAATTTTTTAAATTTTTTAAAAAAATTTAAATTTTTTTAAATTTTTAATATTTTTAAAATTTTTTAATATTTTAAAATTTTTTTTAAAATTTTATAAAAAATATTTTTTTTAAAATTTTTAAATTTTGAAAATTTGAAAATCTCAAAGCAAATCCAAATCCAATTTCGAACCCCAATCAAGAGGTCGTCGCCGATATTTGATCCGCTGCTGATTCCGTATCGGTGACTCCCCTCCATCGAATCGAGAACCTCTATATGTGATGTGACGACTCTAATTTCATCTCATTAACCGAATTCTCATTCAATTTTTTAATTCTGTGTGTGTAGGGGATTACTCAGTTTTTTGTTGACTCGAATTTTGTGTGTGCTTGGGATCTAAGTTCAGAGATGTATGATTGTTTTATTTTTTGGATTTAAAAATTTTTAATTTGGTTATTTATTTGATGAGTTTTTTATTGATTTTGATTTAAGGTGTACGCAAGTGAAAGATGGATTATTTGATGGCCTAAATTTGGGCGTCCAAACCATAGCAGGTCAGGTAAGCTGATCAGCAACCAAAAATGACTTGGCAAAATGCGACATTAATTTCTTTATTGCAAGAGAAAATACTATCGTGTTAAGTGTTCCCTTCATTGGTTATTAGAAACCATGGATAACATAACATATAAGAACTTTTAGTGTATGTTTGGATATATAGGATTGGGATGACTGAAGTTTACCAGTGAAGGGTGCAAACTTTCCACTGAAGAAAGACAGCTAAAGTAAATTTGTTATCTATACATTTTGATTTTTTTTATAAAGGTGCAATGGGGAGACAAAGTGGAGATAAAAGAAATGATTAATTAGCTTGAATTAGAGTTTTGAGAACTTCATGTATTTTATTTTTGTTGAAATAATAATAAGAGGTATTTTAATTATAAACTGAGTCTCACACAAATAAATGTTCAGATTATTGGTATTGTAGATACCTTCGCACGTGCACTTGCGTTACCATTGTATTTAGACATGCTCATAGTGGTTATGAGATTAGAGTAAGCTCTATAAAACCTATATGATAATGTCTTTGCATAATGATTACAAGCATCTAAAAGTGATGCTGAAGTTAAAGAATACTCTGTGCAGTGTTTCTAATAAACTATATGCATTTCAGGTAAGTTCAAGCTAATGATCAAGAAGGCGATGGTTGAGCTTAAAGGTAGATATACTGCTTCCTCATATTATATATTTGCTACTTCAATTAATTTGCTGGACCTTCAAAACTATTTTATATAATCAAACCAGGTGCACCATTGTCACGGCCTGCTTCCCAAGAGAGAATACGGAATAAGAGTACGCGACTAAGCCCAGCGAATCACTTTCATCATCCATAAGTTGTTCAATAATCTTTACAACATTTCTCAAGAATAATCAGAGTCGGAAGCAAAAGAAACAACCATGCATGAATAATCAAGTCAAGAAGCCAACAAACTTACTTGAAACAAATGTATAATCCTCAAATAAACCAGATCTGAACAAGTTAATAAGTCTTGGGTCACATCGCCCAAATACAAAACAAATATTCAAGTAATCAAGTACATGTTCTGTAATGCCCTTGCCCCTAGCTCGGACAATTTATACAATTTATAAGACAAATTAGATACTATGCAGTACAACTGCCCACCACAGGTGGTCTCTCAAAAGGTGGTTAACCGAATTGGTCTCTTGATCATAGGCTATTATATTTATATATTATTATATTCTAGTAATCTCCCGACATGGGATTATAATCACCTACCTACTCCCGTTCTCTCTCAGTTGAGAGATGCACAGCAGTATAATTCCTCATGCGGGTGGGCCCCACGTGCTGGCCATGTCACCCAGCATTTGATCGAAGTCAACATGTTCAAGAATAACAAGCAAATAATAATAAGCACAACTCCAACATGAGTATCTTATGTCTTCAACTCCATCTGGCAACTGATCACCCTGATCTACAATATAAATAATTGCAGGAAAAAGAAAAGAAAACAAACAAACTCCCGTCAATGCAAGTTACGGGCCGCTTGTACTGTAGGATACAAGTACATGGAAAATAACAAGTCTAAAGCAACAAGCATGACATGGAATAAGCATGGTAACAAAATAGAATAAGTATCCCGAATCAGGAAAAGAGAACAAGTAGCATGGTATACAAGTAACATATGTCAAGTGTCGAATATAATACAAACAGGTAAACAAGTAGCATGTAGCATGTAAGCATGTGACGAGTGATCAAGTATCATGCAAACAAGTAATCATGTAATCATGTCATGTCGTGTCAAGTCTTGTATGTTAATACTATCTAGGTAGCACTTCATGTGTCCCGATTTTTACCACATGGTTGCTACGCAAACAATCTTGCTTTGGATTTCATAGGGGACCATACAGGCCAGTTGTCACGCATCGCTTCCTAAAAGAATACGAAATACGGATACGCGACTAAGCCCAGCGAATGATTTTCATCATCCATAAGCTGTCCAGGAATCTTTACAACATATCATAGGAATGATTAGAGTCGGAAGCAAAGACACAACCAGACATGCATAAGTGAAACAAGATACCAACAGGATATAATAATCTCAAATAAATCAGAATCTGGACAAGTTAATAATCCTGGGTCACATCGCCCAAATACAATTAAATATCCAAGTAATCAAGTACATTTTATTCAAATCAAGTAACAAATAATAATAATAGCAAAGCGGGAAATCCAGCACTAGTATCTCATATCGCCAACTCCATCTGGCAACTGACCATCCTGATCTACAGTTAATAAATTGCAGGAAGAAGAAAAAGAAACAAGATACCCGTCAATGCAATTTACGAGCCGCTTGTAGTGCAGGATACAAGTACATGGAATAAGAAATCTAAGATAACAAGCATAGCAACGGTATAAGCATGATAACATGATAAAATATCTAACATGAATAAGGAGATAAAATCAGGCAACATGGTATACTAACAAGTACAGGTAACATATGTCAAGTGTCAAGTATCATACAAGTAGGTGATCAGGTAAACAGGCATCATGTGTCAAGTAACAAGTCATGTAGTAGGTAAACAAGAACAAGTAATCAGGTAACAGGTAATCAGGAACAAGTACAGGTAATCAAGTTATGTCATGTCAAGTCTTGTGTTATTACTATCTAGGTAGCAAGTCATGTGTCCCGGTTTTTACCACTTGGTTGCTATATTCAAACAAGTCACATTTAGATTTCGTAGTGGAGTCCATAGGGCAGTGTACTCAGGGATCAGGAAAACAGGAACAGGAACAGGTAGAACCTAGTGGCTCTCTTCCGAGTACACCTTCCTATAGGGAAGCATGCAGTCAGGTACAGGTAGCAGGATCATGAATTATGTAGTCATGAACACATAACAGCCAGGCAAGACACATGTTCTCTTCTCAATACACATTTCTATATTTTCCACTACTAGATCTTTTCCCTTAACCCTGACTTGGTTATTTATTATCATTATCAGGCATGTATGTATGTGCGCAAAAAAAGCAAGAATAACATGTTATACACATATAACAGGTTTAGGTTGCAAGATAAACAAGTACAGGTACAAGATAACACATAAAAGGGTAAAACAACGAGATTTCTAGTTCAGGACAGCAAGACAGTGCTGCACTAAAACAGGGAATCCCGTTGCTATAAATGTGCAAATATGGATCCGACAGAAAATATGGAAAGTAGACTTCCGGCCGAATCCATCAAGTATATATAAGTTATATAGTATTTCACAAAAACATAACTCAAAACTGAATTGAAACTGGAAAATAAGTTCAGCCAGAAATCAGTAAATTGTATTCAAGTGCAGGATAACAGCATGAAAACATATTAATTAATTCCAGGAAAAATCTGGGGTATTTTCCTATATGTCCAGCACCAAAATATAAAGTTTCATAATTTTCCAATAAGATTAGTTTAGTCAATGATAATCACAAAACATCAAGAAACGATAGTTTAGCAAATCTGAAATTTCCGACACTGCTGTACAAAACCAGTAATATCTCGCAAACCGTGAAATGAAATCTAGATCCGTCAAAGGGAGTATAAAATAGACATAATAGGCTAACTTTCATCTTTGAAAATTCTTTTCAAACAGCAAGAGGAACTAGGGTGAAAATGCATATCTTTACAGAACAGCGAAAAAATTCAGCATGTATAGTTTTTATTGGCAAGCATGAAATGGTTTGTAAATCTTATCAATTAAATCCACCAAAATTCTGAGTAATCCCCAACCAAGTATAAAAGTACTGTGCAAAATTTCAATTCAAAATATTAAGTTTAACACAAGAGTCAAAATAGTTTATTCATCAAAATTGTCAAGAAACGAAATATGGAAATTATCTTATACCTCTGTAGTAAAACAGTCATATCTCACACATACGAAAACGAAATCGTGCTCTGTCAAAAATTTCCGAAAGAAGACATATTTCTCAAAAAATCATGTTCACAACTAAAATTAAGATATTGACCTTAATATGGCCTAAATTACGGATCAAAACAGATTATCGACAAAATACAGAAATTACTTTGTGCATAAAACCAACCAAAATCATACGAAACTCGTCTAAAACACAACCAAGCATGAGATAGAGTATACTAAGTGTCCATACAACATGAAATAAAGTATACAACATGTCTACAACAAGTATATCACAACGAGCACACGAGTTCACACAAGAACATGCATACATTCACATCAGGAAGCGGTCAACCCTAAGTTAATTCATGTCATATGTGTCGTGAGGCAACTATGGTCAAGATATCACAACAGTGACAATATTCATCAAAAGATATCACACACTAGTTGTCTCTAGAACCCAACTACATTACAGGCAGTATTTATGACTTGTATTATACAACAAAAACGAATACAAGTTACTTGCCTTAACCGAAGACGAAAACGACAACGAACACAAGCGAGAATAACGGGAACGGATCCCGGGCAACGAAAAACGAATGGATCACGATCACAAGCACATGAACACAAAGCGAGAACTACTCCCTCCAATCACACGTGTATGGGAGATGCACGTGCAACCAAAGAGCGAACAAACGGGGAGACGACGGCAACGAGGGACAGCGACTGAACGACTACCTGGGGTCGGTGACGGTGGATAACGAAGTCGAGATCAGCAGGAAGGGGGGGTCGCTGGCTGCTGGTCGGTCTGGTTGAGCGAAAGGTTGTCGCTGCCGCAGGGAGTGCGACGGAGAGGAGAACGCCGCAGGGGGAGGCACTACAAACAGGGCGACGACGGCTAGCGCTGCTAGTTGATGCTGGCCCGATGGGAAGGAGGGTGACAGACGAGCGGGAGGTTAGGGGTGTACTGGTGGTCGGGAGTAGGGTGAACGGGTGCAAGGTCGGGGGGGAGGGGGGGACAATGGAACAGTCGGTTCGGGAGGTTGCTGGTAGGGGCGGCTAGGGTATAGAAGAAGGTGAACAGGGTTAGCATGCAAATATATAGGGATGAGGAGCTATTATGGTTTGGATTATCACGGGTAGAGTTATTAGATATATGGGTTTCGGGTGATTTAATGGGTAAACGGGTGTGGGTATAAAACATGGTATAAAAGATATTGGGTAGGGTTTAGGATTAATTTAGTTAGTTAGGTAGTGGGTATGGATATTAGGGTCAACAATAGGATCCAAAATAGAAATAAAACAAAGTTGAAGGGTGTGATACGGCACAGAAATGAACAATAAAATAGGTACAAACTAATAAAATAAAGAGAACCCAAAAAAATAATAGATTGATCAAACGGAGATGAAACGAATGAGACAATTGAAACAAGGAGATCAATTAAGAGACAACGATTAAGTAATTTAATATATCGAAGATAAATATCCAATATACGGTCCAAAGAGATACAAGAAGAATACAAATACCCAAAAAGAAAAATACACCAAAAAATACACAGAATGAAAAAACAGGGGTTACAATCCTATCGACCGAACAAAAAGAATTTTGTCATCGAAATTCAAAAAAGAAGATACATAGGGTAACCCCGAAAAGAAAAGAAAAGAAAACAAACTAAAAGCTACTCAAACAGATGAGGAAATTTCTGCTGAATCTCCTCCTCCAGCTTTCAAGTCGACTCACCGGGCGAGTGAGGATTCCAAGCAACACGAACCAGCTTAACGACTTTGTTCTTAAGCACTTTCTCCTGCCGATCCACAATAGCAACTGGCAGAATCTCACAAGTCAAATCCGGTCGCACATTCAACTCAGAGTAGTCGATCACGTGACTCTCATCATGGATGTATCTCCTGAGTTATGAGACATGAAAAATATCGTGCACTCCTGATAAAGCTGGCGGCAATGCAAGACGATAAACCACCTGCCTACTTGTTCCAAAATCTCAAACGGTCCAATAAACCTAGGGCTAAGCTTGCGCCCCACCACCGAACCAAATGACACCGTGCCACGGTGATACCTTCAGGAAAACATGGTCACCAACAACAAACTCCAAAGCCTTCTGATGGACATCAGCCCATCGCCTCTGCCATTCCTGAGCTGCCTGAAGATGCTTCTTGATCTGAGTCACAACATCAACTGTCCTGGTGATCAACTCCAGACCCAACAACATCCTCTCACCAATGTCATCCAGCACACTGGTGATCTGCACTTCTGCCCATAAATTACCTTGAACAGTGCAGCTTTAAGACTGGCCTAAAAACTGTTATTGTACGAGAACTCTACGAGATGCAAATGGTCCTCCTAAGAACCACCGAACTGCAACATACAGGACCACAACATGTCCTCAAGAATCTGGAAGGTCCTTTCTGATTGTCCATCAGTCTGGGGATGAAAAGTTTTACTGTACTTCAACTTACTCCCCAAACTAGCCTGAAGACTCTCCCAAAACTGAGATCTGAATATCGTATCCCTGTTGGATACAATACTAACTGGAACCCCATGAAGTCTGACAATGAGCATGTACTTCTCAGCTAGGCTCTCAGTAGACTGGCCGACATGGAAGGGAATGAAGTGAGCACTCTTCGTCAAACGGTCGAAAATCATCCAAACAGCATTGTGACCCTTAGGACTCCTCGGCAAAGCGGTCACAAAATCCATGGTGATATGCTCCCACTTCCACTCCGGAATAGGAAGCGGTTGAAGAAGTCCAGCGGTTCTCTGATACTCTGCCTTAACCTGCTTGCAGATCAAATACTGAGCAACAAACCGAGCTATAGCCCCCTTCATACCATGCCACCAGAAATGAAGTTTCAAATCCCGATACATCTTAGTACCGCCCGGATGAATAGAATACGAAGACTGATGAGCTTCTTCAAGCAACCTCTGACAAACTTCACCCTTCGGGACACGCAACCTGGACCCAAAACGAAGAAATCCATCAGCATGAATAACCATGTCCGTTCTGGACCCAGACTCAACCTCAGCTCGAAAACCCTGCAACTGCGCATCACCAGCCTAAGCCTCTTTGATCTGATCAACAAGAGACGACTGAAGCTGGAGCGCAAGACAACTCCGACCAGAACTCAGCAACAAAACATCCAACTCCAACCTCCTCATCTGCTCAATGAGATCACTCTGCTGAGTAAGAAACATAACTGTCGGTCTCCTGCTCAAAGCATCTGGCACTAAGGCTGCAATCGAGCCAAGCCGAGCCGAATACCTTCAGGCTCAAGCTCGACTCGTTTACGAAACAAGCTCAATTTTGAGCTCGAGCTCGGTTCGAGCCGAGCTTTGACCATATTCGAGCCGAATAGCTCGTTAGCTTAGCCTAAAAAAAAGCTCAAGCTCGGCTCATTTACGAAACGAGCTCGGTTTTGAGCTCGAGCTCGGTTCGAGCCGAGCTTTGACCGAGCTCGAGCCGAATAGCTCGTGAATAGCTCGATTCGTTTGTAGCCCTATCTGTCACCAAGTTTATCTTACCAGGATGGTATTGTAAATTGATGTCATAATCGGCCATAAGCTCCAACCAATGCCTTTGCCTCATGTTTAACTCCTTCTGGGTGAAAACGTACTTGAAACTTTTGTGGTCTGTAAAGATCTCCACTTGGTCACCAAGTAAATAACGTCTCAAAAGCTTCAGAGCAAAGATCACTGCCGCTAACTCCAAGTCATGAGTATGATAGTTCTTCTCATGCGACCTCAACTGTCTTGATGCATACATAATGACACAGCCCTTCTGCATCATAACTGTTCCAAGACCCTTACCAGAAGCATCACAGCGAACTACAAATCCGCCTGAACCATCTGGAATAGTCAACACAGGCGCTGACGTCAATCTGCTCTTCAACTCAGCAAAAGCCTCACTGCACTCTTCTGATCCTTTTATGTTAGTTTAGTCAACGGTCCTGCTATATTCGAAAAATCTTGGACGAATTTCTGATAATAGCCAGCGAGACCAAGAAAACTCCGCACTTCGAAAATCGCCTAAGGAATAGGCCAATCCTTCACAGCTTTAACCTTAGAAGGATCCACAGAAAGACCATCGCCAGAAATAATGTGCCCCAAGAAAGAAACCCCGTCGAGCCAAAACTCGCACTTGCTGAGTTTCCCATAGAGCTGATTCTTTCTCAAAGTCTGCAGAACCACTCTAAGATGCTCTACATGATCTTCCCGATTCCGAGAACACACCAGAATGTCATCAATGAAGACCACCACAAATCTATCCAAGAAATGAGAGAAAACCCGATTCATAAGACTCATGAATACAGCTGGCGCATTAGTGACCCCGAACGACATCACAAGATACTCATAGTGCCCGTATCTAATCCTGAATGTAGTCCTTTGTATATCAGTCGCCTTCACTTTGACCTAATGATACCCAGAACAAAGATCCAACTTCGAGAAAACAACTGCTCCATTCAACTGATCAAATAAATCATTGATCCTGGATAAGGAATACCGGTTCTTCACAGTAACATTGTTCAGTTCCCGATAATCAATGCACAGTCGACAACTACCATCCTTCTTGTTGACAAAAAGGACTGGAGCACCCCACGGCGAAACACTAGGTCTGATGAAATCCAAATCAAGTAACTTCTGAATCTGTATCTTAAGCTTTGCCAGCTCAACTGGTGCCATCCTGTAGGGACTCTTCGATATTGGTGTCGTACCAGGCTAAACATCAATACCGAACTCCACTTCCCTATCAGGGGGTAAGCCAGACAACTCATCCGGAAAAATATCTAGGAAATCCCAAACTACTAGAGGTGCTGCCTCACAGCCTGAGTGCAATTCCATCGCACAATCCACTTGTTCAACTGCAGTCTTTGCTCGGCCAAGGGAAGACTCCCCGGCATGGAACTCAAATTCTGCTCGATATGGAATTATGAATACAACTTTCCTGGCATGACAATCAATAATGACGTGGGATTCACCCAACCAATCCATTCCGAGAATAACGTCGAATCCCGAATTCCCAATTACAATCAGGTCGACTTTGAAATCTGCATCCCCAATAATTACGGAACACTGTCTGCACTCACGGGAACAAATGGCAACACCACCACCAGTCATAATGTTCCAAGCCTCTGACATGTTGCTACAATCCAACTGATGGCGAGCGACAAATTGAGAGGATACAAAAGAATGGGTTGCCCCAGAATAAAAAAGAACATGAGCAGGAAAAGAACAAACAAAGACGATACCTAAGGAATCAAAAGACAAGGAGAAAAGAATAGATAATCAAGGGTGAGGGGAAAGGGTGAGGGAAAAACGACAATGCGAGATATAACAGAAAAGAAACAAAGCAAGACCAAAAGAAAGAAACAAAAAAGAAAAAAAGAAACAACAAAAGCAAAATATACCTGCAACAACTCCTCAGCTGACTCAGCATCTGCAGCGGTCAGGTTGAAAGCCTGATCTCTCCCCAGAATAGCGGTCCTCTAACCAACAATCTAGCGTTGAGGAAGCAGTGGCCTAACTGGACCACGAGCTGGAGCTGCCTACTGGACAGGACCCCTGGCTGGAAGAGCCACTGGCTGCTGTGGGCAGTCCCGCACTGAATGATCAGCAGTGCCACACCTAAAGCATTGGTGGTTGGCGAGCCTACATTCCCTGCGATCATGCCCAGTTAACTGACAGAAGTCATAGAAACTACCCCTCTGGGAACCAGCAGAAGAGTAAGGATTTGCCCTGACTGTATGAGCTGGAACAGGCCTTCGAATAGGCCCACCAGAAGGCCTAGCAACAGCAGTGGGAGCAGTCCGCTGAGAAGGACTCAACCCACCACGAGCCTGCTCCTGAGCTCGGGCTGCCTTAAGAGCTTTAGCGTAAGTACACAAGCAAAAATAGACCAGATGCCTCTTAATGTCCTGCTCAAGGCCCATCGTGAATCTACAAGCCCTATCCTCTTCGTTCACCATAAGAACGGCTGCGAAGCGGCTAAGTCTTGTAAATTCAGCTGCGGACTCATCTACAGACCTGGAGCCCTGTTGCAAGAAAGTCTCATGTTACAACATTGCATGAACAACATGTAAGAAAATTCAAAATAGAATAACGACTTAACCTATTTTAGGGCCAGGAACTGCTGCTCCATTTCAACCCGAGTATTGGTGGGGAAGAACTTCTCCAAGAAACCCCGAGTGAAAGTGACCCAAGCAATAGGCCTCTCAAGCCTCTTAGACTCGGCCATCCACCAAATATGGGCCAGATCCACCAGTTGGATGGAAACCATTTCCACCCTATCATCCTCGGCAACACGTGCCGCCAAGAGCAAGCGCTCAGTCCAGATTAACCACAGTTTAGCCTCCAAAGGCATCTTAGTGCCGGAAAAACGGTAGAGATGCAGCCTCATGAAATCCATGACTGTACCCGGACGAGGTGGGAGAGTTGCTAGCATAGGTACAGCGGGATTCTGACCCCAAGAAGCTTCCAGAGCAGTCATCGCTAGATCACTGCGGTTCTGCTGCTGATTGATCAGCCGCTCAAGCACAGCAGTGACAGCCTCAATCGGATCAGCCTAAGATTGAGAAGTAGAACCTCTGTGAGCCATAGTCTGCACAAAACCAAAAACAATTATCGTCCGGAATCAAAGTTGATATTAATTTATTCATGTATGCATGGTTGGTGAAATATTGAGCCGATCCCAGTTCGAGCCAAGCTTGTCTAATATATCTGTAAAACTAATACATTAGCCAAACCTGGTGCTCTGATACTACTAAAAACCTTGTCACGCCCCGCTTCCCAAAAGAATACGAAATACGCAACTAAGCCTAGCGAATGATTTTCATCACCCATAAGATGTTCAGGAATCTTTACAACATATCACATGAATAATCAGAGTCGGAAGCACGGAAACAACTAGGCATGCATAAGTGAAACAAGATACCAACATGAATTTACTTGAAACCAAAAATATAATATTCTCAAATAAATCAAAATATGGACAAGTTAATAATAACATTGGGTCACATTGCCCAAATACAATAAAATATCCAAGTAATTAAGTACATTTTATTCAAATCAAGCAACAAATAATAAAAATAGCAAAGTGGGAAATCCAGCACTAGTATCTCATATCGTCAACTCCATCTGGCAACTGGCCATCCTGATCTGCAATTAATAAATTGTAGGAAAAATGAAAAAAAAAAATATGATACCCGTCAATGCAAGTTACGGTCCGCTTGTAGTGCAGAATACAAGTACATGGAATAAAAAATCTAAGATAACAAGCATAACAACGGTTTAAGCATGATAACAGAATAAAATATCTAACATGAATCAGGAGATAAAATCAGGCAACATGGTATACTAATAAGTACAGGTAACAGATGTCAAGTGTCAAGTATCGCACAAGTAGGTGATCAGGTAAACAGGCATCATGTGTCAAGTAACAGGAAGTCATGTAGCAGGTAAATAGGAACAAGTAATCAGGTAACAGGTAATCAGGAACAAGTACAGATATCAAGTTATGTCATGTCAAGTCTTGTGTTATTACTATCTAGGTAGCACTTCATGTGTCCCGGTTTTTACCACATTGTTGCTACATTCAAAAAAGTCACGTTTAGATTTTGTAGTGGAGTCCATAGGGCAGTGTACTCAGGGATCAGGAAAACATAAACAGGATGTAATCCCTGTTTCCCTAAATACGTATTTTGTGAATATTTTTCGTATTTTGATTTATTACGAATTCAGTATTATTTTAAACTCGAATTGCACCTTCTGTTAAAATCCTTTCAAAACAGGAAATTGTATTTTCTTCGAATAATAGTATATTCCAACTTTAATGTTATTTTTCTAAGTGATTGGCTATCCGTATCTTATTTTATTACTATTTGGTTTTCCATAAACTTGTTTATCTCCTCATTTCGAAATGTATATCAAAATTATTATTGTTGTTATTAATATTATTATCTTGAATGTTGATTTAAAAATCTATTTCTATTGATTTTTGTATTTGTAGCGATTTCAAATAATTTTCATATTGTAGTACAATATATATCTTGATATATAATCCTACATTTTATTAGTTATTTATTTCCCTATAGTATTTTTAAACCCAAATACCCACTTAACTAATCCTATTCCTATTGGTTTTTATAAACTCCAAACTCATTACCTTATTGGGTCTTTTAATTAAACCAATTACCCATTCACCTATTGGATTATCTACCTAAATACCCAAACCCAATAGTCCACTATATAATTACCCTAAACTAAACCTAACCCTAATCTCCTACTAAGCACAGCAGCCGCCAACCTTTCCCTGTGTAACCCTGCCTCCCTAACCCCCTTCATCTTCTACTGCTCAACCCCCCCAAACCACAGCACCTTCTTCATCTTCTCCACCTCATCGCCGCCTACCTTACCATCCCGCTCTCGACCACCCCCCTCCTCATCGATAAGACCTGATGCTCCTCCCATGTACTCCACGACGCCAGCGGGTCCATCGCACTGCCCTTCTGTCGAGACGGCAGCCACCCCAGCAATGCGGCAGCGGCGAAGCGCGTCTCCAGTCGCGCCACCGGACAACAACGACAGCGGCAGTGCCACCCTCCTCCCTGTGTTGCCAAGCCAATAGCGGCAGCGTGCCCTGCGCTCCTCCCGACTGGCAGCAACAGGCACAATGGCTTCCCCTTGCGCCGCTCAGCCCAGTTGCTCAGCCCAGTCACGATGACTTCCGGTGCAACTCCCTGCCCCGCTCTCTCCCTCTTCGATGCAGGCAGACCGCAGCTACAGTGTCCCCTTGCCGTGCTCCTTTGCCTGTAGCCTCCGACACCGCAGCACCCTAGTGCGAGGCTTCTCCTCACAGCTGCCACAACTCTTTCGGCGCCGCTCCCGTCTGCCGTTCTGCCTGGCTCCGTCCCCCTCATCGGCACTGGCCTGGGTGCCATCGCCAAAGCCAGGCTAGCCACCAGTCGAGCCAGCCTACTCTTGCTGTGTTGATTAAGAGTTGTAATCAAGTGGAATCTCAGCCATCCGATCTACAACTTGATCATCGCAATTGTGATCGCCTCTTGATCCGTCGATCGTGGCCATTGAATTTGCATTGATCATCACCACCATCATCATCATTAATATCTTAATCTCGAATGTCGGATCTCTTTTGATCACCGTGATCATGATCATCATCTTGATCATGATCTTGATCTTCGATCTCGGCCGTCGATTGGTTGATCAACTTGATCTCGGCCTTTGATCATCTCGTGCGTCCTTTACTTGGCGAGTAAACATTTGATCTACTTTTGTTCTCATTCATCAATTATCAATCATGGTATAGTTACTCTTTTGGTACTCTTCTAATGTAACACCCCGCAAAATTGGAAATTACAATTTTGCCCTCGTGTGTTATGCACGTGTATTTTGTAACGTGTTTTCATCCCGTATTTTGATTATCGACTATTTATTTATTTTCAATATTGATTTTTTCCCTATTTTGAATCAACAAAAATATAATATTTCGATATTTGTATTCTACGTGCTTTGTACGTGTTTTCAATACACATATAAATTACATATTTTCCGCCGCTACGGGTGATAATTTCTAGGTTCCAATTATTTATTTTATATTTACAAATCTATTTTTATAAAACGAAAATTCATTTTCCCCTTATTTTGATTAAAATGCATTTTTTGATTTTCTGCACGTATGGTGCACGTGCAAATTTTTATTCTCATTTTGCTACTCTCATTTTACTATTTTTAGCATGCATTAGTTTTATTTAGCCTTTCATTTGATCTATGGACCTATAAACTAAAATGTAGCCCATTAGGAGAGGAGCCTACTAGATAATTAAATAAATTAATTAGAAATGAGCCCATGTAGCAAGCCCACTAGATAATCAAATTAATTAAGTAGAAATGAGCCCATGTAACAAGCCCACTATTAAAATCACATTTTTAGTTAAACATGTACTAATACATGACAAGTTGCAAATATTAGTACACATTTAGAGTTATAGAAATGTGTTCATATTTATTTATGCATGTGTGCATGCATACACAAATTTATTTGGACCATTTTTTGGGCAAGGGGAGGAGAAGAGTTGGTAGGTTGAGTTAGTGGAGAGTGGGGAGATAAAGAGATGGAGGTTTTAGGAGTTAGGAAAGTGGAGAGTTGTAAAATAAATTTGAAGAGTTATTAGGGTGAGATTTTTGCACTTTAGACCCTTCCAAAATTCTATAAATAGAGTCTCATTTCCTACATTTCTCTTGCACCAAAATCAATATCAAAATAAGTGTAAGAAAAAGAAAGAAAGGAAGAAAAAGAAAGAGAGTAAGAAAGTTATTGTGCTTGGAGGATCTCTTGCTTGGAAAGGAGAAATTGCTAGGAGGAGAAGCCTTACTAGGAGCTAGGAATCATTGGATCTAGAAGTGGTGCTCTTCCCTTCAATGGTCAAGCTTCAATAAGGTGGGTGTCTCCTACTTTCTATTTTTTTTTTTTTTTGAATGTGCATGTTAATAGAAATGAATGAGTAATATAGAATTTGATTTGATAAAATAGGACAAACCTATGCATTGGATGTAATGAAATATTGCTTTATTGAGTAAACAAACCCAACTTATGTTAATTAGTAATGAGAAAGAAATGTTGATTTGTTTTATCATGAATTAGTATGCATGAATGAAGATATAATTGATTGTATGAAAAATGTTGGGAATACATTCTTTTGCAAAAATATTTTTTTGTAAAGTTAATTGAATACCATAAACTTGTTTTGATTGTTGCCATGCTAGTTGAAAAGAAGAGTGCAACTAAAGGATTAATTCTATGAACCATATTAGAGTGTTTGCAAATTTGTGATTTGTCAAATGTGTGATATGTAGGAGAATTGTTAAAGAATGCTATATTTCGACATATGATTAGAGATATGATGAAAAAGAAAAGAGAAGGAAATAAATTCTTTTTTTATGAAGTATGTTGACATATGTCAAAAATACAATTTTTGTATGAAAGGAATTTCTTTGAGACACCCATAATCGATAAAAAAAATATATGTTTGATTCTTAACACAAATTTTTATTTGTAAGATGTTGGGCATAAACTAGTTTCTTAGAAAAATCATGATTTTAATTTTCGAGTTTGAAAAGAAGTGTAAATTTTGTAAAGAAAGGAAAATCTTTTTTTTTAAAAATGAGATATATGCTAAAAATAAGTTTGGACTTGTTGATTACTATTTAAGATTTCCTTTTAGTCCAAAGAGAAGTTTATTCCAATATCCTAAAGGATTGGATTATTGGGTAAATAAGTTTTATTAAAAAGAAACAATTTCAGAAAATTGTGAACAAAAGTATATGAATACAACTTCTAAACAAAAAGCGCACTAGGACTTGCTGGTTAGTCAATGAGCACCTCTTATAAGAGATCTTGGGTTCAAATCTTGATAGCCATCTTTTATTTTTTTTGATTTGGTTTTAATAGAATAAGATGTTTTTTTTTTAGTATGAATAAATTCCTATTATGGTTATAAGATAAAATGGAAGCTATTAGAGATTGTTATGGAAATTTTATTGTCTATTTTAAGAAAGTAAAAATGAGACTTTAAAAAGGGGGCTTTTGATTAAAACTCATACTTTCTTCATATAAAATGAAGTAATAAATATTAAAGTTAATCATAACTTTATTGCATATTTTGAGGAAAATGAAATGGGAAATATTAAGATTGTTTTCTTGTATATTTTGAGATATAAAGAGAGATGAAATTGTGAGTATGGAACTTTGTAGTGTACAAAAACAAAGTATTATTTTTGTGAAGTGATTTTTTTAAAGAGAATTATACTTTGATTTTGTTTAAGAAATATTTTAAAGGGAATTGAGATATTGTGATAGTTTGAATTGGTTATAAAATTTCATGTGATGAAATTGTGTTCTTAAAAAGGGAATCCTTTTTGCTTATAAAGACTATGAGTGAATAACTAGATTATGAATAGTGTAAAGACTAAGAAATGATTGCTTTATGGATAAGTGCTAATACAAGACATTAATCATTGTGAATAAGTAGAAGATGAAAATTATATAAGTTTAAGATATGATTAAGAAAGGGTGTGAATACCCATGTTTCTTGTACATGAAAGTTTATGATTTAGAGTTAGTACGACCTCGGTACCGGCATTATTGAAAGAAAGGATTTGAGAAATGATTTGGAGATATGGCCGTGGAGCTATCTCGTATTTGTTGATTAAGTCCGGTGGGAGGTAAGACTAATTCTTTGAATGGAAATTATTCATGTCTTGAATTTAAGAAAATTTAGGCACATAAGTGAAGATGTAGTAAACTTAGGGAAACGTAAGTGGGGTGCTCTATATAGTCGGCGGTGGACTCCAAGACTATAGACCCAGTTGGTGGACTGAGGTTGCCCTGTGGGAGACGGATTATTATATTTTAGTCCGGGATTATGAGGACGGGTCAGCGGTGGACTCCGGGATCTTGAGTAGTCGGACGGATGGATTTTTGTGTTTACCGTCTCCAATGTATATATATATATATATATATATATATATATATATATATATATATATTGGGCTAGAGGGTCACATACGGGACGGTTCGTACGATGTGGAATCTGTTATAACAGCTGGCGGTGGACTCCAAGGCTGGGATTCACATTCGTGGAATAGTCTGAACTTTGTTTTGCTACCGGGTAGTTTTCATGGCGAGGGATCGAGCCCTGTATTGTGAAGAACGTAGGCGCTTGCCCTCGGACCTATGTAGTATGGGATGCATAGAATCCGAACAAGTGTGCATTAGTGTCATCCTAGTTTAGAAATGTGTGCATTAGGCATTAAGGCATGACATACACTTATGTTTAGAATAATCACTTTTGACACTTTATATGTTCATTCAATCTTTTTGTGATTTGTTAAAGTATGAGATCGTTATACTATTCCCGGCATAGAGAGGATAGCCGTGTATAACATTTCGTCAGTTGTAAGTAACTGACGAGCCCACAGATTAACATGCAGGTAAAGGATCATTCATGGAGTTATAAAGTGGATATGCTGTTGCTGTTTAGAAGTTAAAGATGTTGCAAATGATGTTAAAGTTATACAAGTTGTATTTCATTGTTGTAAATTTCATTCTTCCGCTGTGTAAAAACTAAGTGTAAAGGAACTCTGATGTATTGTGAATGGAAAGTTTTAATTTCCTTGTAAAATTGTACGAAGTGAAGTAAAGATCCTGTGAAATCTCGAATTTATCCTTATTTGAAATTCGGGGTGTTACAGATGGTATCAGAGCATGCTTCACAAGTAGTACAAGTTTATAAGGAACGATAAAAAGTGACGATAAATTTGGGAACAAACCAAAAGAGTCCTTCTGTCAACCGGGTGTAAACAACCCTAAGCGACACGGTATTTAAGCGTCTTCGGACCACCGCTAGCTGGGAACCGACTCTTACGGCTAACCCAAGTAAATCCGAACTTGATAGGATAAAGATTTGTTTAGGAAAAGTAATAAACTATAGTTTAGAACCCGTGACACCTTATTGAGTAATTACAATATTATTTCTGCGGATACTAGAGTGTGAGTTTCAGTCTATAGAGATTTAAATGTAAGTAATTTACATTTGTGTTGCTCTGTGCACTGATGTTTTCTCTTTCTTTTGGATTGCTAGAGTCGTGAATGAAGTTGTTATTGAACTTGCATTCAATTTCATTCATGATGTTCTCCTCGTATACATTAATATGAGAGTGTATGCGAGCACATTTTTCCCTAGGTATCAGAGTGGCGCAGTGGAAGCGTGATTGGCTTGGACCGTCATTCATGATACCTTACACACTTCCCCCTCAAATTATTTTTGTAGATTTTTTTTTTTTTTTTATCATGGTACTTTCTCCATATTCAGTATTTCTCAAATAAATATTTTCTTATATTATTAAATCATTTGAATATTTATTATTTGTCTATCTTCCTTAGTCTTGATATTTTAAACCTATTTTTCAAACTTAAAATTTTGTCTTTCATGCATTTACTTTATGTTTACCCGTTTATATCTACTATTACTTTACGTATTTTGCCAAGTTTTGAATTGTCGTTTATTAAATTAATATTTCAACAATTATTTTCTTCATTTATTATTCTGGATTTATCTTATGAAATTTTCTTATGAGCACTCATTTTATATGATTTCTATGGTACTATAGTATCTTATTCTATATGTTCTTAACAAGATTGAAATTTTTTTCTACCTATATAAATGTGACCTACTATTGTTTTGTTTGTTTACATTCGGTACTATTATTGCATATTTGTTTTGATAAATTCATTTTTTCTATTAATCGCTATTCATTACTTTTATAGTTTTACACTGCACATACTCACTATTTATACAATATCTTTTCTCAAATTTTAACTGTCTTTACATTCTTAGTTATTGCATATATTTTTCCAATGATCTCTATATATATATCATATATTTCAATATTCTTATTATACATATCATTTTACCATCATCTAATTACTACATTAATATTTTTGCATATACTTGTTTATGTCTATTGTTCTAATTTGCTGTACTATATTATTATTGTTTTCAATTGTGTTTTCATCTCGTGTATGTGCTTTATACTATTTTGTGTTAATGTTATAAATTATTTTCATCTCTACAAAATTTTGTATATTCACAAAGTATTTCAATGTATGTCTTCTATTTTAAATTTTCAAATTATAATTTTTATACAAAGTCATTTTATGTTATCTATATTTCCAATTAAGTCTCATTCCCATTTATTTTTCCAAACTCTTATTCAATGGTCTTATTTTAAATTGCTAACTCCATTTCGTTTTACAGATTGCAAATTTTCTACCGTTTATTTCATTGATAAATTTTTCTAAATTACCTATTGACTATTCCTTGCCACATTGTTTTCCGAACTATTTCGAAATTAACGATTTAATTGACTTTACCCTTTTATCTAATAACTTACCTAATACTATTTGTGTACGAAAATTTCTCTCAAACTATTCTATCTCTTGTCACATTTCAGTTCTTATGCCATTTTCCTAATTTTCTCGTTCCGTCTTGTAACATCTTAATATTCATAGTTTTCTTATAAAGAGTTTGTCTTGTTTTTCCTTGTTGCGTATATTACATTTATTTTTCTTAAAATTGCAGTTTTCTAAATACAAATATTTCCTGTGACATGTACAAAATACAATCTTTACCCTAGCGAGTTCCGGGGACGGAACTACTCTAAGGGGGGGAGAGTGTAACACCCCGCAAAATTGGAAATTACAATTTTGCCCTCGTGTGTTATGCACGTGTATTTTGTAACGTGTTTTCATCCCGTATTTTGATTATCGACTATTTATTTATTTTCAATATTGATTTTTTCCCTATTTTGAATCAACAAAAATATAATATTTCGATATTTGTATTCTACGTGCTTTGTACGTGTTTTCAATACACATATTAATTACATATTTTCCGCCGCTACGGGTGATAATTTCTAGGTTCCAATTATTTATTTTATGTTTACAAATCTATTTTTATAAAACGAAAATTCATTTTCCCCTTATTTTGATTAAAATGCATTTTTCGATTTTCTGCACGTATGGTGCACGTGCAAATTTTTATTCTCATTTTGCTACTTTCATTTTACTATTTTTAGCATGCATTAGTTTTATTTAGCCTTTCTTTTGATCTATGGACCTATAAACTAAAATGTAGTCCATTAGGAGAGGAGCCTACAAGATAATTAAATAAATTAAATAGAAATGAGCCCATGTAGCAAGCCCACTAGATAATCAAATTAATTAGGTAGAAATGAGCCCATGTAACAAGCCCACTATTAAAATCACATTTTTAGTTAAACATGTACTAATACATGACAAGTTGCAAATATTAGTACACATTTAGAGTTATAGAAATGTGTTCATATTTGTTTATGCATGTGTGCATGCATACACAAATGTATTTGGACCATTTTTTGGGCAAGAGGAGGAGAAGAGTTGGTAGGTTGAGTTAGTGGAGAGTGGGGAGATGAAGAGATGGAGGTTTTAGGAGTTAG
Source organism: Hemerocallis citrina (assembly GCA_017893485.1). NCBI lineage: Eukaryota > Viridiplantae > Streptophyta > Magnoliopsida > Asparagales > Asphodelaceae > Hemerocallis > Hemerocallis citrina. The sequence goes on from JACEHZ010000572.1 coordinate 948,373, forward strand.
GAAAGTGGAGAGTTATAAAATAAATTTGAAGAGTTATTAGGGTGAGATTTTTGCACTTTAGACCCTTCCAAAATCCTATAAATAGAGTCTCATTTCCTACATTTCTCTTGCACCAAAATCAATATCAAAATAAGTGTAAGAAAAAGAAAGAAAGGAAGAAAAAGAAAGAGAGTAAGAAAGTTATTGTGCTTGGAGGATCTCTTGCTTGGAAAGGAGAAATTGCTAGGAGGAGAAGCCTTACTAGGAGCTAGGAATCATTGGATCTAGAAGTGGTGCTCTTCCCTTCATTGGTCAAGCTTCAATAAGGTGGGTGTCTCTTACTTTCTATTTTTTTTTTTTTTTTGAATGTGCATGTTAATAGAAATGAATGAGTAATATAGAATTTAATTTGATAAAATAGGACAAACCTATGCATTGGATGTAATGAAATATTGCTTTATTGAGTAAACAAACCCAACTTATTTAATTAGTAATGAGAAAGAAATGTTGATTTGTTTTGTCAAGAATTAGTATGCATGAATGAAGATATAATTGATTGTATGAAAAATATTGGGAATACATTCTTTTGCAAAAATATTTTTTTGTAAAGTTAATTGAATACCATAAACTTGTTTTGATTGTTGCCATGCTAGTTGAAAAGAAGAGTGCAACTAAAGGATTAATTCTATGAACCATATTAGAGTGTTTGCAAATTTGTGATTTGTCAAATGTGTGATATGTAGAAGAATTGTTAAAGAATGCTATATTTCGACATATGATTAGAGATATGATGAAAAAGAAAAGAGAAGGAAATAAATTCTTTTTTTATGAAGTATGTTGACATATGTCAAAAATACAATTTTTGTATGAAAGGAATTTCTTTGAGACACCCATAATCGATAAAAAAAATATATGTTTGATTCTTAACACAAATTTTTATTTGTAAGATGTTGGGCATAAACGAGTTTCTTAGAAAAATCATGATTTTAATTTTCGAGTTTGAAAAGAAGTGTAAATTTTGTAAAGAAAGGAAAATCTTTTTTTTTTAAAAATGAGATATATGCTAAAAATAAGTTTGGACTTGTTGATTACTATTTAAGATTTCCTTTTAGTCCAAAGAGAAGTTTATTCCAATATCCTAAAGGATTGGATTATTGGGTAAATAAGTTTTATTAAAAAGAAACAATTTCAGAAAATTGTGAACAAAAGTATATGAATACAACTTCTAAACAAAAAGCGCACTAGGACTTGCTGGTTAGTCAATGAGCACCTCTTATAAGAGATCTTGGGTTCAAATCTTGATAGCCATCTTTTATTTTTTTTGATTTGGTTTTAATAGAATAAGATGTTTTTTTTTTTTGTATGAATAAATTCCTATTATGGTTATAAGATAAAATGGAAGCTATTAGAGATTGTTATGGAAATTTTATTGTCTATTTTAAGAAAGTAAAAATGAGACTTTAAAAAGGGGGCTTTTGATTAAAACTCATACTTTCTTCATATAAAATGAAGTAATAAATATTAAAGTTAATCATAACTTTATTGCATATTTTGAGGAAAATGAAATGGGAAATATTAAGATTGTTTTCTTGTATATTTTGAGATATAAAGAGAGATGAAATTGTGAGTATGGAACTTTGTAGTGAACAAAAACAAAGTATTATTTTTGTGAAGTGATTTTTTTAAAGAGAATTATACTTTGATTTTGTTTAAGAAATATTTTAAAGGGAATTGAGATATTGTGATAGTTTGAATTGGTTATAAAATTTCATGTGATGAAATTGTGTTCTTAAAAAGGGAATCCTTTTTGCTTATAAAGACTATGAGTGAATAACTAGATTATGAATAGTGTAAAGACTAAGAAATGATTGCTTTATGGATAAGTGCTAATACAAGACATTAATCATTGTGAATAAGTAGAAGATGAAAATTATATAAGTTTAAGATATGATTAAGAAAGGGTGTGAATACCCATGTTTCTTGTACATGAAAGTTTATGATTTAGAGTTAGTACGACCTCGGTACCGGCATTATTGAAAGAAAGGATTTGAGAAATGATTTGGAGATATGGCCGTGGAGCTATCTCGTATTTGTTGATTAAGTCCGGTGGGAGGTAAGACTAATTCTTTGAATGGAAATTATTCATGTCTTGAATTTAAGAAAATTTAGGCACATAAGTGAAGATGTAGTAAACTTAGGGAAACGTAAGTGGGGTGCTCTATATAGTCGGCGGTGGACTCCAAGACTATAGACCCAGTTGGTGGACTGAGGTTGCCCTGTGGGAGACGGATTATTATATTTTAGTCCGGAATTATGAGGACGGGTCAGTGGTGGACTCCGGGATCTTGAGTAGTCGGAAGGATGGATTTTTGTGTTTACCGTCTCCAATGTATATATATATATATATATTGGGCTAGAGGGTCACATACGGGACGGTACGTACGATGTGGAATCTGTTATAACAGCTGGCAGTGGACTCCAAGGCTGGGATACACATTCGTGGAATAGTCTGAACTTTGTTTTGCTACCGGGTAGTTTTCATGGCGAGGGATCGAGCCCTGTATTGTGAAGAACGTAGGCGCTTGCCCTCGGACCTATGTAGTATGGGATGCATAGAATCCGAACAAGTGTGCATTAGTGTCATCCTAGTTTAGAAATGTGTGCATTAGGCATTAAGGCATGACATACACTTATGTTTAGAATAATCACTTTTGACACTTTATATGTTCATTCAATCTTTTTGTGATTTGTTAAAGTATGAGATCGTTATACTATTCCCGGCATAGAGAGGATAGCTGTGTATAACATTTCGTCAGTTGTTAGTAACTGACGAGCCCAGAGATTAACATGCAGGTAAAGGATCATTCATGGAGTTATAAAGTGGATATGCTGTTGCTGTTTAGAAGTTAAAGATGTTGCAAATGATGTTAAAGTTATACAAGTTGTATTTCATTGTTCTAAATTTCATTCTTCCGCTGTGTAAAAACTAAGTGTAAAGGAACTCTGATGTATTGTGAATGGAAAGTTTTAATTTCCTTGTAAAATTGTACGAAGTGAAGTAAAGATCCTGTGAAATCTCGAATTTATCCTTATTTGAAATTCGGGGTGTTACAGATGGTATCAGAGCATGCTTCACAAGTAGTACAAGTTTATAAGGAACGATAAAAAGTGACGATAAATTTGGGAACAAACCAAAAGAGTCCTTCTGTCAACCGGGTGTAAACAACCCTAAGCGACACGGTATTTAAGCGTCTTCGGACCACCGCTAGCTGGGAACCGACTCTTACGGCTAACCCAAGTAAATCCGAACTTGATAGGATAAAGATTTGTTTAGGAAAAGTAATAAACTATAGTTTAGAACCCGTGACACCTTATTGAGTAATTACAATATTATTTCTGCGGACACTAGAGTGTGAGTTTCAGTCTATAGAGATTTAAATGTAAGTAATTTACATTTGTGTTGCTCTGTGCACTGATGTTTTCTCTTTCTTTTGGATTGCTAGAGTCGTGAATGAAGTTGTTATTGAACTTGCATTCAATTTCATTCATGATGTTCTCCTCGTATACATTAATATGAGAGTGTATGCGAGCACATTTTTCCCTAGGTATCAGAGTGGCGCAGTGGAAGCGTGATTGGCTTGGACCGTCATTCATGATACCTTACACACTTCCCCCTCAAATTATTTTTGTAGATTTTTTTTTTTTTTTATCATGGTACTTTCTCCATATTCAGTATTTCTCAAATAAATATTTTCTTATATTATTAAATCATTTGAATATTTATTATTTGTCTATCTTCCTTAGTCTTGATATTTTAAACCTATTTTTCAAACTTAAAATTTTGTCTTTCATGCATTTACTTTATGTTTACCCGTTTATATCTACTATTACTTTACGTATTTTGCCAAGTTTTAAATTGTCGTTTATTAAATTAATATTTCAACAATTATTTTCTTCATTTATTATTCTGGATTTATCTTATGAAATTTTCTTATGAGCACTCATTTTATATGATTTCTATGGTACTATAGTATCTTATTCTATATGTTCTTAACAAGATTGAAATTTTTTTCTACCTATATAAATGTGACCTACTATTGTTTTGTTTGTTTACATTCGGTACTATTATTGCATATTTGTTTTGATAAATTCATTTTTTCTATTAATCGCTATTCATTACTTTTATAGTTTTACACTGCACATACTCACTATTTATACAATATCTTTTCTCAAATTTTAACTGTCTTTACATTCTTAGTTATTGCATATATTTTTCCAATGATCTCTATATATATATCATATATTTCAATATTCTTATTATACATATCATTTTACCATCATCTAATTACTACATTAATATTTTTGCATATACTTGTTTATGTCTATTGTTCTAATTTGCTGTACTATATTATTATTGTTTTCAATTGTGTTTTCATCTCGTGTATGTGCTTTATACTATTTTGTGTTAATGTTATAAATTATTTTCATCTCTACAAAATTTTGTATATTCACAAAGTATTTCAATGTATGTCTTCTATTTTAAATTTTCAAATTATAATTTTTATACAAAGTCATTTTATGTTATCTATATTTCCAATTAAGTCTCATTCCCATTTATTTTTCCAAACTCTTATTCAATGGTCTTATTTTAAATTGCTAACTCCATTTCGTTTTACAGATTGCAAATTTTCTACCGTTTATTTCATTGATAAATTTTTCTAAATTACCTATTGACTATTCCTTGCCACATTGTTTTCCGAACTATTTCGAAATTAACGATTTAATTGACTTTACCCTTTTATCTAATAACTTACCTAATACTATTTGTGTACGAAAATTTCTCTCAAACTATTCTATCTCTTGTCACATTTCAGTTCTTATGCCATTTTCCTAATTTTCTCGTTCCGTCTTGTAACATCTTAATATTCATAGTTTTCTTATAAAGAGTTTGTCTTGTTTTTCCTTGTTGCGTATACTACATTTATTTTTCTTAAAATTGCAGTTTTCTAAATACAAATATTTCCTGTGACATGTACAAAATACAATCTTTACCCTAGCGAGTTCCGGGGACGGAACTACTCTAAGGGGGGAAGAGTGTAACACCCCGCAAAATTGGAAATTACAATTTTGCCCTCGTGTGTTATGCACGTGTATTTTGTAACGTGTTTTCATCCCGTATTTTGATTATCGACTATTTATTTATTTTCAATATTGATTTTTTCCCTATTTTGAATCAACAAAAATATAATATTTCGATATTTGTATTCTACGTGCTTTGTACGTGTTTTCAATACACATATTAATTACATATTTTCCGCCGCTACGGGTGATAATTTCTAGGTTCCAATTATTTATTTTATGTTTACAAATCTATTTTTATAAAACAAAAATTCATTTTCCCCTTATTTTGATTAAAATGCATTTTTCGATTTTCTGCACGTATGGTGCACGTGCAAATTTTTATTCTCATTTTGCTACTCTCATTTTACTATTTTTAGCATGCATTAGTTTTATGTAGCCTTTCTTTTGATCTATGGACCTATAAACTAAAATGTAGTCCATTAGGAGAGGAGCCTACTAGATAATTAAATAAATTAATTAGAAATGAGCCCATGTAGCAAGCCCACTAGATAATCAAATTAATTAAGTAGAAATGAGCCCATGTAACAAGCCCACTATTAAAATCACATTTTTAGTTAAACATGTACTAATACATGACAAGTTGCAAATATTAGTACACATTTAGAGTTATAGAAATGTGTTCATATTTGTTTATGCATGTGTGCATGCATACACAAATGTATTTGGACCATTTTTTGGGCAAGAGGAGGAGAAGAGTTGGTAGGTTGAGTTAGTGGAGAGTGGGGAGATGAAGAGATGGAGGTTTTAGGAGTTAGGAAAGTGGAGAGTTATAAAATAAATTTGAAGAGTTATTAGGGTGAGATTTTTGCACTTTAGACCCTTCCAAAATCCTATAAATAGAGTCTCATTTCCTACATTTCTCTTGCACCAAAATCAATATCAAAATAAGTGTAAGAAAAAGAAAGAAAGGAAGAAAAAGAAAGAGAGTAAGAAAGTTATTGTGCTTGGAGGATCTCTTGCTTGGAAAGGAGAAATTGCTAGGAGGAGAAGCCTTACTAGGAGCTAGGAATCATTGGATCTAGAAGTGGTGCTCTTCCCTTCATTGGTCAAGCTTCAATAAGGTGGGTGTCTCCTACTTTCTATTTTTTTTTTTTTTTGAATGTGCATGTTAATAGAAATGAATGAGTAATATAGAATTTGATTTGATAAAATAGGACAAACCTATGCATTGGATGTAATGAAATATTGCTTTATTGAGTAAACAAACCCAACTTATGTTAATTAGTAATGAGAAAGAAATGTTGATTTGTTTTGTCATGAATTAGTATGCATGAATGAAGATATAATTGATTGTATGAAAAATATTGGGAATACATTCTTTTGCAAAAATATTTTTTTGTAAAGTTAATTGAATACCATAAACTTGTTTTGATTGTTGCCATGCTAGTTGAAAAGAAGAGTGCAACTAAAGGATTAATTCTATGAACCATATTAGAGTGTTTGCAAATTTGTGATTTGTCAAATGTGTGATATGTAGGAGAATTGTTAAAGAATGCTATATTTCGACATATGATTAGAGATATGATGAAAAAGAAAAGAGAAGGAAATAAATTCTTTTTTTATGAAGTATGTTGACATATGTCAAAAATACAATTTTTGTATGAAAGGAATTTCTTTGAGACACCCATAAATCGATAAAAAAAATATATGTTTGATTCTTAACACAAATTTTTATTTGTAAGATGTTGGGCATAAACTAGTTTCTTAGAAAAATCATGATTTTAATTTTCGAGTTTGAAAAGAAGTGTAAATTTTGTAAAGAAAGGAAAATCTTTTTTTTTTAAAATGAGATATATGCTAAAAATATGTTTGGACTTGTTGATTACTATTTAAGATTTCCTTTTAGTCCAAAGAGAAGTTTATTCCAATATCCTAAAGGATTGGATTATTAGGTAAATAAGTTTTATTAAAAAGAAACAATTTCAGAAAATTGTGAACAAAAGTATATGAATACAACTTCTAAACAAAAAGCACACTAGGACTTACTGGTTAGTCCATGAGAACCTCTTATAAGAGATCTTGGGTTCAAATCTTGATAGCCATCTTTTATTTTTTTTGATTTGGTTTTAATAGAATAAGATGTTTTTTTTTTAGTATGAATAAATTCCTATTATGGTTATAAGATAAAATGGAAGCTATTAGAGATTGTTATGGAAATTTTATTGTCTATTTTAAGAAAGTAAAAATGAGACTTTAAAAAGGGGGCTTTTAATTAAAACTCATACTTTCTTCATATAAAATGAAGTAATAAATATTAAAGTTAATCATAACTTTATTGCATATTTTGAGGAAAATGAAATGGGAAATATTAAGATTGTTTTCTTGTATATTTTGAGATATAAAGAGAGATGAAATTGTGAGTATGAAACTTTGTAGTGAACAAAAACAAAGTATTATTTTTGTGAAGTGATTTTTTTAAAGAGAATTATACTTTGATTTTGTTTAAGAAATATTTTAAAGGGAATTGAGATATTGTGATAGTTTGAATTGGTTATAAAATTTCATGTGATGAAATTGTGTTCTTAAAAAGGGAATCCTTTTTGCTTATAAAGACTATGAGTGAATAACTAGATTATGAATAGTGTAAAGACTAAGAAATGATTGCTTTATGGATAAGTGCTAATACAAGACATTAATCATTGTGAATAAGTAGAAGATGAAAATTATATAAGTTTAAGACATGATTAAGAAAGGGTGTGAATACCCATGTTTCTTGTACATGAAAGTTTATGATTTAGAGTTAGTACGACCTCGGTACCGGCATTATTGAAAGAAAGGATTTGAGAAATGATTTGGAGATATGGCCGTGGAGCTATCTCGTATTTGTTGATTAAGTCCGGTGGGAGGTAAGACTAATTCTTTGAATGGAAATTATTCATGTCTTGAATTTAAGAAAATTTAGGCACATAAGTGAAGATGTAGTAAACTTAGGGAAACGTAAGTGGGGTGCTCTATATAGTCGGCGGTGGACTCCAAGACTATAGACCCAGTTGGTGGACTGAGGTTGCCCTGTGGGAGACGGATTATTATATTTTAGTCCGGGATTATGAGGACGGGTCAGCGGTGGACTCCGGGATCTTGAGTAGTCGGACGGATGGATTTTTGTATTTACCGTCTCCAATGTATATATATATATATATATATATATATATATATATATATATATATATATATATATATATATATATATATATATATATATTGGGCTAGAGGGTCACATACGGGACGGTTCGTACGATGTGGAATCTGTTATAACAGCTGGCGGTGGACTCCAAGGCTGGGATTCACATTCGTGGAATAGTCTGAACTTTGTTTTGCTACCGGGTAGTTTTCATGGCGAGGGATCGAGCCCTGTATTGTGAAGAACGTAGGCGCTTGCCCTCGGACCTATGTAGTATGGGATGCATAGAATCCAAACAAGTGTGCATTAGTGTCATCCTAGTTTAGAAATGTGTGCATTAGGCATTAAGGCATGACATACACTTATGTTTAGAATAATCACTTTTGACACTTTATATGTTCATTCAATCTTTTTGTGATTTGTTAAAGTATGAGATCGTTATACTATTCCCTGCATAGAGAGGATAGCCGTGTATAACATTTCGTCAGTTGTAAGTAACTGACGAGCCCACAGATTAACATGCAGGTAAAGGATCATTCATGGAGTTATAAAGTGGATATGCTGTTGCTGTTTAGAAGTTAAAGATGTTGCAAATGATGTTAAAGTTATACAAGTTGTATTTCATTGTTGTAAATTTCATTCTTCCGCTGTGTAAAAACTAAGTGTAAAGGAACTCTGATGTATTGTGAATGGAAAGTTTTAATTTCCTTGTAAAATTGTACGAAGTGAAGTAAAGATCCTGTGAAATCTCGAATTTATCCTTATTTGAAATTCGGGGTGTTACATCTAATTCTTATATGTTGTATTTCCTATCTCGACTGTTGGATTCACTTGATCTTCATCTTGATCTTGTTCATCCCCTTGATCATCGAAATCCGTGCTTGGTGTTCGTGGTTGCGATTGTGATCGTGTGTTCGTTCGATCCGTCCGTTGAGTCCATGCCGGGATCCATCTCCATTTTCCACCATCGGATTATCGCCTTCACCCAATCAAGGCAAGTATTCTCCTTGTACAATTTATTGACCTAGTACAAGCATTTGATTGAAAATACCGCAAATATGTTGTGGTTGTGACTCATTCTTGACATCTCACTTGTTGATCTTGAATATTTTACCGTCGATCCCTAAACCTTAAGAGTCACAACACCTTCGTTAATATGTTTACAATTATTTGGACTCATTTTATCTCCTAGTCACATGAACACATGAAATTAAGAAATCCTAGATTTGTAGATGTGTGTTGTATCTTGGATGTGATGATCTTGCACCCATTTGAGTTGAAAAATAAATGTTGCTTGCTGTTTTGATAACCATTATCCCGTATTTGTATCACACATTAATCTAGACGCCTAATAACCAATTATCTTGCAACCTATACATGTAAGACATTCACACTTGTTGCTTTCCTGAACTTTACTTGCTGTCTCGACCCCTTTAAAATCAGAATATGAACCTGAGACCTGAACAGTAAATGTATCTCTAGATGTCTATATGTCGATAGCATCCAGAATTTTTGAATTCTGAGTTACGGTCCCCGAGATATCGCAGTTTTACTGCAGCTGTGTTGGTAGGCACAGGTTCACAAAACAGCTGCACATCTTTAGTTTGTAAATTAATTTAACTATGTTAACAGTAAGCGATGAACTTGAAATTTTACATGCTGTTACTTGACACCCTAGAGAACCTTACCAAATTTTCTCAGTATTAATTAACAATGTTTCAATCCTGTTTCACATGTATAAACTTAGACTCACAAATTCTGCCTGAACACAATAGCAGTATAGTTCGCTGTTTTGACACATGTTACCACATCTTTCTTGTACCTTAATTATATGCGTTGGAACCGGGCAGGTGTCTAGTTTCTAGACCTCCTGACGGATCCACTTTTGCTATCTCGTAGCAATGGAAATCACAGTTTTGATACTGCAACGTCGTGCTGTCCACATTTAAGATTTTCGTTGTTCGTGATATTTTTATTCGTATTGACCCTCCAATATGCTATATAAATATCTCAAACTTGTTCCATGTCCATGATAATGATTTCTTGGCTTGTTTCGCACACTTACATGCTTGCTTGATAAAAATTAATAAAAAAGTAACAAGTCGGGGTTTAAGGGAAAGACCATAGTAGTGGACAATATAGGTAAGTGTACTCGGAAGGGGGCCCGTGTTTCCCAGTACTCGGTTCATGAACCTGTTGCACCTTGATGTATTCATGGAGCCAGTTACTTGGCTCATGAACCTATTGTATTCATGAACCCACTATGTGGGTCTTGAACCTGTTTGTATTCACGAACTTGCTTCGTGAACCTGTTATTTATTTTCATATTCATGAACCGTGCCTGCTTGATACTTGATGCCTGAGTACACCGCCCTATAGACTCCATTACTAGGTCTAAACGTAACTGATTTGTATGTAGCAACCATGTAGTAAGAGTATGGATGCATGAAGTGCTACCTAGATAGTAATAACTACAAGATTTGAACATGATACATGCTTACTCGATACTTGATTACATGATACATGAAACTTGATACATGAAACTTGAACTTGATACATGTTTACTTGATACTTGATGACATGTTACATGAGACTTGATACTTGAATATAATGCTTGACACTTACAACTTGATACTTGTACTTGATAACTTGACACTAGACTTGAGACTTGTTACCTGACACTTGTACTTGATGTCTGTCACTTGAGGTTAGATGCCCCTACATGTTCACTTATCACTTGCTCCACTATTAGTATTTGTTATCCAGCCTGGTTACTTGAGTTGTCCTTCTTGCTAGCTAGTTCTTGGATTTCCACTACTTGTTGTATCCCTGTTACATTCTTGATTTCAATTCTTATTCCGCATTACTTGTACTCGTTTTTACTATTTGTGGCCCTAACTTGCACTAAGGGCATTTTCTCTTGTTTCTCTATTTTCCCCTTTTTATATTTATTAATCAGGCTTTGGAGACGTGCTACCCGCTGAAATTGGTGAGCAGAGATTTTAGTCTTCAAGTGGAGAAATGACTTGCTTAGATTATTTGTTTTTCTTGAGTTATTTAAATTCTTGCTACCTAAACTTGTAACGGGCTTAGATTCCCGAGTTTTACCTTTTATTCCAGACTTGAAAACCATTTGGATATTATTATTTGTTTTTAATTGTTTTCTGTTGCTTAATAAATTATTCATGCATGCTTGGTTATAAATATCTCTTGTTATGATGCTGAGTTGATCCTACAGCTTATGGATGATGTTAAAATCATTCGTTGGGCTTCGTCACGCGCTCGTGTTCCACGTTTTTTGGAAGCGGGGCGTGACACAGGAACAGGTAGAACCTAGTGGCTCTCTTACGAGTACACCTTCCTATAGTTAAGTATGCAGTCAGGTACAGGTAGTAGGATCGTGAATCATGTAGTCATGAACACGTAACAGGCAGGCATGACACAGGTCATCTTCTCAGTACACATTTCTATATTTTCCACTACTATATCTTTTTCCTTAACCCCGACTTGGTTATTTATTATTATTATCAGGCATGTATGTATGTGTCGCAAACAAAGCAAGAATAGCATGGCAGACACATATAACAGGTTCAGGTTGCAAGATAAACAAGTACAGGTACAAGATTACACATAAAAGGGTAAAACAACGAGATTTTTAGTTCAGGACAGCAACACAGTACTGCACTAAAACAGGGATTCCCGTTGCTACAAATGTGCAAATATGGACCCGACAGAAAATCTGGAAAGTAGACTTCCGGCCGAACCCAGCAAGTATATATAAGTCATATAGTGTTTCACAAAAACATAACCCAAAATTGAATTGAAACTAGAAAATACGTTCAGCCAGAAATCAGTAAATTGTATTCAAGTGCAGGAAAGCAACATGAAACCTCTTAATTAATTCCAGAAAAAATCTGGGGTATTCCCCTATGTCCAGCACCAAAAAATAAAGTTTCATACTTTTTCAGCAAGATTGGTTTAGTCATTGAAAATCAGAAAACATCAAGAAACGATAGTTTGGCAAATCTGTAACTTCCGACACTGCTGATATCTCGCAAACCGTGAAACGAAATCCAGATCCGTCAAAGGGAGACTAAAATAGACATAACAGGCTAACTTTCATCTTTGAAAATTCTTTTCAAACAGCAAGAGGAACTAGGGTGAAAATGCATATCTTTACAGAACAGCGAGAAAATTCAGCATTTATAGTTTTTATTGGCAAGCATGAAATAGTTTGTAAATCTTATCAATTAAATCCACCAAAATTCTGGATAATCCCCAACCAAGTATAAAAGTACTGTGCAAAATTTCAGATCAAAATATTAAGTTTAACACAAAAGTCAAAATAGTTTATTCATCAAAATTGTCAAGAAACGAAATCTGGAAATTATCTTACACCTCTGTAGTAAAACAGTCATATCTCACACATACAAAAACGAAATCGAGCTCTGTCAGAAAATTCCGAAAGAAGACAGATTTTTCTAAAAATCATGTTCACAACTGAAATTAAGATACTGACCTTAATATAGTCTAAATTACGGATCAAAACAGATTATCGACAAAATACAAAAATTACTTTGTGCATAAAACCAACCAAAATCATACAAAACTCGTTTAAAACACAACCAATCATGAGATAGAGTATACTAAGTGTCCAAACAACATGAAATAGGGTATATAACATGTCTACAACAAGTATATCACAACGAGCACACGAGTTCACATAAGAACATGCATATTTTCACATCAGGAAGGGATCAACCCAAAATTTATTCATGTCATATGTGTCGTGAGGCAACTATGGTCAATAGAGACAATATTCATCAAAAGATATCACACACGAGTTGTCTGTAGAACCCATATACACAACAAGCAGTATTTATGACTCGCATTATACAACAAAAATGAATACAAGTTACGTGTCTTAACCGAAGACGAAAATGACGACGAACACAAGCGAGAATAATGGGAACGGATTCCCGGGCAACGAACGGATCACGGTCACAAGCACACGAACACAAAGCGAGAACTACTCCCTCCTATCACACGTGTATGGGAGATGCACGTGCAACCAAAGAGCGAACAAACAGGGAGACGACGGCAATGAGGGACAGTGTCTGAACGACTACCCGGGGTCGGCGACGGCGGATAACGGCGTCGAGATCAGCAAGAAGGGGGGTCGCTAGCTTCTGGTCGGCCTGGTTGAGCGGCAGGCTGTCGCTGCAGCAGGGAGCGCGATAGAGAGGAGAACGCCGCAGGGGGAGGTGCTGTGAACAGGGTGACGATGGCTGATGTAGCTACCGCGGTCGACGGCTATCGCTGCTAGCCGACGTTGGTGCGATGGGAAGGGGGGCGAGAGACGAGTGGGAGGTCAGGGGTGTACTGGTGGTCGGGAGTATGGTGAACGGGTGCAAGGTCGGGGAGGGGGAGGGGACGATGGAACAGTGGGTTCGGGAGGTCGCAGGTAGGGGCGCTAGGGTATAGGAGAAGGTGAACAGGGTTAGCATGCAAATATATAGGGATGAGGAGTTATTGGGGTTTGGATTATCACGGGTAGGTTTATTGGATATATGGGTTTCAGGTGATTTAATGGGTAAATGGGTGTGGGCATAAAGCATGGTATAAAAGATATTGGGTAGAGTTTAGGATTAATTTAGTGAATTAGGTAGTGGGTATGGATATTAGGGTCAAAATAGGATCCAAAATAGAAATAAAACAGAGTTTAAGGGTGTGATTCAAAAATGAGACGGCACAGGAATGAACAATAAAATAGGTACGAACAAAAAAAATAAAGAGAACAAAAAAAATAATAGATTGATCAAACAGAGACGAAACGAATGAGACAATTGAAACAAGGAGATCAATTAAGTGAAAAAAAATCAAGTAATTGAATATATCGAAGATAAATATCCAATATACGTTCCAAAGAGATACAAGAAGAATACAAATACCCAAAAAGAACAATACACCCAAAAAATACACAGAATGAAAAACAGGGGTTGCATCATTGTACTCTGGGACAAGCTCCAAGCATCATGTAATCGTGTATCACATAAACAAGCTCCAGTGTCATGTGTGCACGTGTCATGTATCATGTATCGTGTTATGTATATCGTGTCAAACTCCACATGTAAACAAGCTCCAAGTAACCAATAGGTTCTTTCGAGTACACGTTTCTGTAGTTTCCACTACTAGATCTTTCCCATTAACCTCAGCTTGATTATTTATTATTAATCTCAAACAAGCATGTACTTGTCATAAAACAAGGCAAGAACAACATGGTATAAGCAAGCAACAAGTTCAGGTCGAGAGATAAACATGCACAGGTAATATAACACATAAAGAAGAGGAACAACGAGAATTCTAGTTCAGGACAACAAGACAGTGCTGCACTAAAACATGAATTCCCATTGCTAAAAACATGCAAACCTGGATCCATCAGAAAATATAGAAAGTAGACTTCTGGCCGAATCCAACAAGTATATACAAGTCATATAGTATTTCACAAAAACATAGCTCAAAACTGAATTGAAACCAGAAAATGCGTTCTGCCAGAAATCAGAAAATTGTATTCACGAGCAGGAAAACAGCATGAAAACATCTTAATTAAATCCATGGGAAATTTGGGGTATTCCCCTATATGTCTAGAATCTGCAAGCATAGTTTCATAATTTTTCATCAAGATTAGTTTGGTCAAGTAAAATCAGAAAACATCGAGAAATAGTAGTTTTGCAAATCAGGAATTTCCGACACTGTAGTACGAAAGCAGCAATATCTCGCAAACCGTGGAACGAAATCCCGATACGCCAAAAGGGTATTAAAATAGACATAACATGATAATTTTCATATTCACAAATATTTTTCAAACAGCGAGAAGAATTAGGTCGAAAACATGTATCTTGCCAAAACAGCGAGTAAATTCAGCATGTACAGTTTTTATTTGCAAGCATGAAATGGTTTGTAAGTCGGCTCAATTAAATCCACCAAAATTATGGGTAAATCTGAAACAAGTCTAGAAGTACCGAGCAAAATTTCTGATCAAAATAATATGTTTAACACCAGAATCAAAATAATTTATTCATCCAAATCTTCATAAAACGAAATTTGGAAATTATCTTACACTTCTGTAGTAAAACATTCATATCTCACAAATCCGAAAACGAAATCGAGTTCTGTCAGAAAATCCGGAAAGAAGACAGATTTCTCTAAAAACCATATTCACAAATAAATTCAAGATACTGACTTTAATATGGTCTAAGATACTGATCAAAACAGGGTATCAACAAAATACAGAAAATCCTTCATGCATAAAATCAACATAGATGATACGAAACTTGTCCAAATCATAACCAAACATGAAATGGAGTATACTAGGTGTCCAAACAACACGGAATAGGATATCCAACATGTCTACAACAAGTATAGCACAAATATCACAACGAGCACACAAGTTCATATAATTATCATGCATATATCTACATCAAGAAATGGTCAACTCTATGTTATATCATGTCATATGTGTCGTGAGGCAACTATGGTCAAGATAGCACAATAGAGACAATATTCATCAAGAGATACACACACGAGTTGTCTCTAGAACCCAACTACACTACATGTGGTATTAATTACTTGTATTACACAAAAAACAAATACAAGTTACTTGCTTGCGAGATGACGAAAATAACGAAGCCAAAAGCAAGAACAACAAGAACGGATTTTCGAGACATGAACACGAACGAAACACCACGAACCAAGAACTGAAGAACACAACCACGAACATGACTGAGGACCAAACAATCCAAGAACTATCTCCCCAAAGCACGTGCACGGAGAACGCACGTGCACACCACTACCACAACACCACACAACAACATCAAAACTGGCACCAACCCACGACGACGGGAGATCGGCGAGCTTGGGCTGCTGCGCACCGACGTCGAACACAGAACCGAAGGCGGCGATGCTGTCTGTCGCCGTCGAGGAGCGCGACGGAGACGTGAAGGACTGGTTGGTGCGCTGCAGTCGGCTGGGGACGTCTGGAGTGGTGAGGGGGCTGGCGAGGGAGCATGGGGACGAGGAAGAGAGGATTGGAAGATGGTGGAGATCGGGAGTGAGATGGAGAGGGTGGACGGGGGTGCAGCTTGGAGGTCGGGGGGTTTAGGGTCACGAGAGAGAGAGAGAGAGAGAGAACGGAAGATGGTGGAAGAGGTGGCTAGGGTTGCATGGGTGTAGGGATGAATAGTGCCGGGGGATTATATAGGCAGGGAGATAGGGTTTAGCCGATGGGGTTTAACGGGTAGGGTTTCTTTGGGTATGTGGGTTTCGGGTAGCATAGGGTATAGGTTAATAGTTATAGGGTATTTAGTTAATGGGTTTAGGATTTATAGTAACGGGTTTGGGCATTTGGGTAATGGGTTTAGGATTTGTAGTAACGGGTTTGGGCATTTGGGTAATGGGTTTAGGATTTGTAGTAACGGGTTTGGGCATTTGGGTATTAGAGTTTAATTAGGATTTGGGTACAAGCTCAAGGGAATTTGGAATAGGAGATGGGAACAATAAGAGCACACAAGATAGGGCATGAACAAAATAAAAATATAGAGCAAAAATAATAATGGAGAACAAAAATAATGGCCCGATCAAAGAAATGAAACAATAGACAGACAAACAGAAACAAAAAGATAAAACAACAATAAAAAAAGATACAAATGAATATATATTGAAGATAAAAATCCAATATATGGTCCAAGAAAAGGTACAAAGAAAAATACAGATACAAAAAAAAAAAGAAAATACACAAAATGAGAAACAAAAGTTACAACCATTCTGAAGACGTGCCGTAGGCACGTGTCAACGGGCAAACCTAGTCTATATAATAAAACACAAAAAAAAGCTATCAAGTGGCTCTTCTTCAATCCCCCAAAATCAACGGCCCAGATCTAACATCGCAAAACACATTTCCCCCTCCCCCCCCCCAAAGTTTCTTCCCAAAACTCAAATTCAAATCCCCCAAAAAACAACTCCTCTATTTATTTAATTCTCTCTCTCTCTCATCCCCCAAAAAACAACTCCTTTATTTATTTAATTCTCTCTCTCTCTCTCTCTCTCTCTCTCTCTCTCTCTATATATATATATATAGAGAGAGAGAGAGAGAGAGAGAGAATTAGAGAATTAAATAAATAAAGGAGTTGTTTCTTTGAGAATCTGAATTTGAGTTTTCGGGAAAAACTTTTGGGGGAAAAATGTGTTTTGTATATATATATATATATATATATATATATATATATAGGGGTCGGTTCGGGTGAGAACCAACCCTGGGGTGAGAACCTAAGGGTCTCTCCCAACCACTCATCAAATCATTTTGTATGGCTGAGATTATGCAACTACAAAAAATGGTAATAGATCATACTGTATAGATTTTTTTTTTGTGTGACGGTTAAGGTAAATTTTTCAAATTGGAGAGAGAAATATTTTGTTCCCGAAAAATATGGGAGAAGATTTTGTATCTCATATTAATAGCAAATGCAGAATCATTCACCATTTTTTTTCCTTCACCCCAATAATTACACAACAAAAAGAGTCTAGAGTTTTTTTTCTCACGAATTCGTTCCTTCATCACAGAAAATTACTAAACTCACGCGACAAGAACTTGAAGATTCTAGTTTAGGCAATTTCATTTTTGATAGTGATGCCACCGAAAAAGAATAAGAAGATCCTCATTTGCGCCGGCGCCGGCGCCGGCGAGTTTTACTTTTTTTTTAGAATTGTTCCGCGGTTGCCTTTTATTATTTTTTTTCTTGCAATTCGTTCTACTTAATTGAAGTCCCGAACAATTTGTTGTTTTATTTAGAAATTTCTGAATGGTATTCGTGATAATTTTTCGTGTCAAATGATTTTTGAAATGCTTTAAAAGTTTGGCTTTATGGCTGGCGAATTAGAGTGTTATATGGGTCCTAGAAAATAATGTTAATTTTTTTAGTGAATTGCTATTTAATTATACTGTTGTTACTGTTTATGTGTATTGATCTTGGTATTCAGTATTTGAGAATTTTCATTCCAGTAATTTTTTTGTTTGCTAAAAAAAAATTGCTATTTAATTGTACTCTTGTTGCTATTTATATCTATGGATCTTGCTATTTAGTATTTGATATTTTCAATTTCAGTAATATTTTTGATTGCTAAAAAGAGTTGCTATTTAGTATACTGTAGTTGTTGTTTATATAATATGTAGTTGCTGTTTATGTATTATGTTATTGATGGTTTTTGCATTAAATAGTTGCTATTGAATTGTAAACTTGTTGCTGTTTTAGTTTAATTAGTTGTTGTTTATGTGTTGATGATAATATACCAGCTAAATAGTAATTTTATTGATGGTATATAATGATGTAAATGTTGTAATTGTTGATATTTATTAGATTGTAGTTGCTGTGTATATAATGGGTAGTTGCTAATTATGTTTTATTGTGTTGATGGTTGTTTCAATAAATAGTTGCTAATGAATGGTACTGTTGTTGCTATTTTAAATTAAGAAGTTCCTATCTATATGTTATAACTTGTTGTAATTGCTGTATTTGTGTTATTTCTTTCGAATGTGAAAGTATTTCGAAAACAAGTTCAAGTTGCGCACGTGGTGTTAGGAGGAAAGCAAATGTTGAAAGTTGTCAGAAGAATGTAGAAGAGGACTTTGTCGAAGTAGCCGCTAGAAATAAAGGGGGTAATGGGAAGCGGGCTGAGAACGTAGCCGATGATCCAATTGTACTTAGTAGGACATGCCCCCGTATTCTGGTGAATGCTATGAGAGACTTGAAGGATGCACAGCGACGTGCTGTAATTGAGATGGAATTTGGTAACATCCTCCATTTGAAAACAACGAGGGTGCCGGCTTCTTTGGCGTATTGGGTCTTGATCACTTTGATCCCAGGATCTGCGAAGTGAAGATGGATAATGGTCGGTCAATTCATGTGGAATCCGATGACGCTGCACTAATTTTCGGACTGCCGAGAGGTAAGCGCCAGGTAGATAGAAAGCGGAAAAGGGAAGTATGTCCGAAGGTTATGGAGTGGAAACAGCAGATTGGGGAAGAGAATGTATTAATCAATACTCTGAAGGACAAAATGCTTGGCGAGGTTGACGGTGGCGTATGGTTCAAACGTCATTTCATGGTTTTATTAGGAGCTTGTCTATTTGAAAATCCGGGTAATGGGTATGTGAATCCCCAAATATTGAGCAACTTGGAATGTATGTCGACGCTAAGGGAGTACGATTGGGGTGATTACATGGTGAGATGCCTCATAGAATGGAAGCTGAAGTGGGAGGGGAAAAAAACAAAAAACTTCATAGGCCCGACACTGTTCATTGTGGTGAGTTTTCGTACTTCATAAATATATATTTTGTGTACTGTAATTAGCAATATGAATAGCTATAAGTTGCAACTAATAAAATATTGGGTTAATTGATTTTTACAGCTCGTTACCTCGATCGAGTCGTGTTTTTTATATTATTTCTAATTGTATTATTTTTTCATATCTTTTGTAGGCTCTTTACCTCGATCGTGTCGTATTCTTGAGAAGAACCGTTCCACGATGTTTTCCGTTAATAAAGGTCTAGACGTTTAGTGAGATGTTTAAGCGGGAGAGGGATGAAAAGAAACACGGAGGTTTCGGGACAGGACATCTTTGCGACCGATTCGAATGGTCGGGTGAGGAATTTGAAGAAGATAAGGAAGCTGAAGTTAATGAAAAAGGATCTGAGAAGCGTACGGGAATGACAACAGATGGTGAAAGTAGTGAAGCCGGAGGCACTGTTCGTTTGTTTGCGGATAAATTCCTTACAAAGGTGAAGATGATGGCTGATACGATGGTTGATCTTATGTCAATGGTCCGCGATGCGCCGGCAGAGATCATGTCTGATCCGAATGTCAAGAATATGGTTGATAAGGCTCAAGTACTATTGGGTTGTACAGCCAATGTAGCAGTAGAAAGTGACAATTTGGAGGATCAGCAAACTGGTAGCACACAGAAAATGTACGATTCCTTCTGGGCCCAGGATGATATATTCGATCAGTTAAAGGTGCTTGAGGAAGCAGCTGTTAAGCGTTTTGCGTTTAATAAAGAAGTGACCGCTAAAACTGAACGGCCAGACATGAGTGTGTTGGGATGTAATGCTCCAAGTTTCAGCCTTGGATTAACACAACCGACAGTTGACGATGATACGGGAGCTGAGAAGGTTCAAGATCCCTTGTTGCAGGTTTATAAATAATGAATTATATGTTTTTTCCTTTTTCACTTTCCCTAAACGAAAAGTTATTTTAATTGAAAGACTTGTGTATTTTGTAGGCACACAATAAGAGCACTGAGAAGGCGGAAGGAAAAAATGCACAGGTCATACCTTACAATGTGTTATCTCTTTTGCTACGTTTAATGTATATACTTGCTAATTAATTGCTATGCAGTTGCTATTTTTTTTTTTTGACTAATGATGAAATATTGAGTTTCTAATTTGTGATTATTCGGTTGCAGTCTACTTCTTATGCAATTGCTCATTACATTAAAATGTCATAAATTAAAGTTATGATGATGTATGTTTGTAAATATTAAAAATATTCTTATTGTGGAATAAAATTTAATTTTTTTTTTATGTTTTTTTTTTTTTGTGTTTAGGAAAAGGTGGACGGGAAATCAAATGATTATCAACAGAATGTTGAAGAGGAGCAAAATCCTGTTAGAAAACGTCGAAATCCTGTTAGAAAACGTCGTTTTAGTAGTCAGGTATTGGTATTTCAGTTGCTATTTATAATCATTACAGTTGCTATATAATTATGCTGCATTTGCTTATGGGAGTAGTATTTATGTTTGAAGGTTGTTCGAGATGAGGTTCTAGGAAATAAAAAACGTCAGATAAACCTGCGAAGTGGCAAGGTATTGTGATTGTTGTTTTTAAGATTATCTTCAATTGTTGTGCTATTTTTTACCAACACTTAACTAGAATAATTGTTACCAACACTTCATAGGAAACCGAGACGCATATTCCGACTGATGGAGGAGAATACTTGATTGAGAAAAGTCCGGGTGAGGGTGAAAATATGAAGAAGAACATGGACAGCATGGGCGTGGAGATTAATAAGGTGAAGAAGAATGCTGATATTTTGAAAGCCAAAAACCCTGTTGAGACTGAACACCACATGGTTCGCCGGAAACAAACAGAAATGAAGAAGACTGAAAAATTAATTCCCCCATACGTCCGTAGGGAAGTGGCGTTGACTGACGGATGGACTGATACTGAAAAGAAGATTGGGTTCTGGGTGATGCACAATGCTGGTGCTGATATGTAAGTTTTTCTTTAACGTATGCAATATTTTGCAAGTTATTATGAAATTCTGGGGATTTTTATAGCTGAATTATTATTTATTGATGTAGGATGGAGATCTTATTCTACACCGGACAGTTTCAGCTCAGGAGGGAACAAATGATTACACTTTTGCCTTCTGTTTATGTGGCCGCATCAGTTGTTGATATTTGGAGTATGATACTCAATCACAAGGAGATGTCTCGGTCGAAAGGTTCACCATGTAGATTCTTCGCATCTACATACCTAACTATGAGTCTGACTGATTTTTTTTTTTTTTTTTTTTTTTTTGCATATTTTTGTTTGTTTTACCACTTTTTCGGCCTAACATAATTCACGGTTAGGCATTCACTGCTGTGAACCCTGTTAAAGAATGGACTATGAAGAGACGAGGAGAGAAGTTCTTCGAGCGACTCGATGAGGAAATCCTTGATACGAAGTGGATGAAATTGTGCAGCATTGACATCGTAAGTTTGATGGTTATTATTTTTCTTAAAATTGGGCATATATTACAATTTGTGACGTAAAAGAATTTGTTGCTATTTAGTTAATTTGAAATTGCTATTTAGTTATTTAGAAGTTGCTATTCAGTTAGTTACTATTTAGTTAGTGTGAAGTTTCTAGTTAGTAATTTAGAAATTGCTATTTAGATATTTAAAAATTGCTATCCTCATGTATATAATATTATTGTTGACTTGACGACTATGCATATTTTGTTTTGCGCATGCAGTTTGTGTTTCCAATAATACATGCAAGTCATTTTTACATGATGGTATATGACTTGAAGAATATGTGCATTGATCTTATTGATAACTCATCGGCGATGGATACTAGTTCGGTGAAGACGAAATATGGCGATGTTCCAGAGTCACTGGTACGAACATTATGATAATTGCAAACCTAAATTTATAACGTTGTGAGTGCAGCCTACATTTATTTAATATTGTTTTAAACATTCTTGCAGAACCAATTGTTTAATCTATTTTTGGAGTCAAAAGGAAAGATGAAGGAATCCATAGAACTGCGCAATGTGAATATCCGGAGGCTGAGTATGCCTTGGAGAGACGACACGAACAAGGAGGATTGTGGAGTGTTTCTGATGCGCCACATGGAGACATATCATGGCGGGGGAGGAAAAAATTGGAAGAGTGGCTTGAAGAAGAACAATAAGAGACAACTTAATGTATTGAGGGTAAAGTACTGTGCTGCCATCTTGAAATCTGGTGTTAATGCCTTAAAAGATTAAGTTGATGCAGCATCGAACCTCCACTATCAGCAGCAATGCGTGGATGGGCCAATAGATTTGGGGCCCATTCTGCTTAATTACAGGCCGCCAACTGACTTGACCAAAGACTAAAGTGGTCTGAGTGTCGTTAGGTTATAGTAGTCAGACGTTGGGAACGTGTGTAAGATATTGAAATTGCAAAACAGTATGGTTCTTTTGTATACTAATGAATGATGTTGTTTTTGATCGATTGAGACTCATTTTGAATATATTTAAGGAATCTTAGCCCGTGGGACTCATTTTTACACATTTGTGATTGGTTTATTTATTTTCATGTCATTAGATCATTATGACTGCAATTTTTGTGTTTATTTAACAAGATGGTTAATTATTATTTTTTTATGTAGCAGGTAATCACGCACAGGTAAATAGTAATTGATAATGTACTAATTAGCAACATTGTATTTACTTTATTGATATATTGATATGACAGTGAATATTCAACCAGGAAAATAGCAAATGATTTTGTATTAAATAGCAATATTGTATGTTCTCAATAGCAACTTTCGCCTTACAATTTATGTTGTTTATTTTGAACTGAATGTAAATATATAATTAACGTTACAAATTTGATATTAAAATAGCAAATCCATAAAAACAAAATAGCAATTGTATGTTATTAAAATAGCAAGTAATTAACATTAAATGAGGAACATAAATTGAGTTCAAAATAGGAATTCCATAAAATCATTCGACTCCGATGTCTTCTTCAGCGCGAACTATTCGGTCAGGACAATTTCTAGCATCATGTCTAACCTTTTTCGTGCATATGCTGCACGTACGCAACGGCTTCTTGTTGCGCTCAATCGCAGCTTCTTGACGAGAGGCAAGCCTACTACCACTTCCTTTGGTGCTGACCTTGGTGGGTGGATGCACTGAGACTTGTTCAGGAGCAGGAGCTCCGAAATGCGTTTCGAACATCCTATTCTTGTTAGACGGACCAGCTTGTGGGTCTTCGGTGGAATTAAGCAGG
The DNA here is from genome assembly GCA_017893485.1 of Hemerocallis citrina. Taxonomy (NCBI): domain Eukaryota; kingdom Viridiplantae; phylum Streptophyta; class Magnoliopsida; order Asparagales; family Asphodelaceae; genus Hemerocallis; species Hemerocallis citrina. The sequence continues at coordinate 972,214 of JACEHZ010000572.1, forward strand.
GCCATTTGTTCTTTGATGCAGCGGTGGAAAATCGACATCTTCGCGATGTTTCCATCAAGAAGACCAACACACGAGTAAAAATCTGAAATCAAATTATTCATGATAGACTTTCGCTCATCGATGATTGCGCAGTCGTTAAGCACATTGTCGTCAAGTTGGCGTATTGGCTTCGATTCAGCTATTTTAGTCCATCGGCCGAGAACATACTTATCAGGTATAGCTTCAAGCTTTTGTTCTTTGAACAACCAAAAAATATGCCGACATAGTAAGCCCATCATCGTAAACTTCTTGCAGGTGCATGTCACATCTTCAGCAGTGTTGTCGTGTGTGACTGTTGCTATATCGCTACTGCCACTAGTTATTTCATATGTGGAACTTAATGAGCCTTTTGTGATACTGACAATGCTACAGTGATAACATGCAGAGATGATCTCCTTTTGAATTTCTTTGAAAATTGTTGACGTGTATACCTTGCTAGCACGCCTCTCGATCAACAGCTGGGTGATGGGAATGGAGACAGATAAAATGTTCTTATTGTTCAACTTGTCGTATTCATTTCGCTGTTTCTCTAAAGCCCCTTCAAAAAACATGAAAAACTCAATCAAGTTTGATCGAGGGTTGAAGTGTATTTTGAAGAAGTTGTTTTCGCTCTCAGACATTGACGTGGTTCGTAGCAAGCCGCTCATAGGGCAGTCTCTAAAATATGCTGGGATCCAAAACCGACGTATCTGAAACATTGACTTCAACCAATTGTCATCTTGAACTCCGTACTCGGTCATTAATTTAACCCACTTATCTTCAAATTCTGGTGGCTCAATGAGGCTTGTCCAAACAATCGACCTCAAAATCGATTTGAAAATGTCGTCATCTTTCACTTTATTTGGTAGCCTCAACGGCAACTTCTGCATGATGTGCCACATGCACAGGCGTTGCCTGACACCAGGAAAAACGCGTTCAAGTGCAATCTTCAATGCAGGGTCTTGGTCTGTAATAATCATTGAAGGGCAATGACCCATGCAATCTTTAAATTTCTCAAGCACCCAAGTGTAAGAATCGACATCTTCCTTAGTGAGCAACGCAGCAGCAAAAGTTATACATCCGCCGTGGTTGTCTTTTCCCGTGAACGGAGTGAATATCATGTTATACCTATGGATAAAATATAAATTAGCATAAACTTTTTTTTTTTTGAGTTAAAAGGTGGAATAACACCACCCTGTTTCATTAATGAGATAAATTAGCATAAACTTGATTGTGGACATATTTATTAAAAGAAATATCTAAAAGTATCCTATTTTGTTTGACAAAATGAAAAATAAATTTAATATTATTGATATGACAGTCAGTTTTTATTGTTGCTAAATATGAAATATTTATTGCTACGTACAATGCAGTTAGTTGCTATTCAAAAAACATTCAGTTGCTATATGGAAACTGACAGCATGTACATCGTAAGTTTGCAAATTGATATCAAACAATATATATATATATATATATATATATATATATATATATATATATATATATATATATATATATATATATATTCCTGCTAAATATGCACTAATTGTATTTACTTATAATACATTCAGTTGCAATATAGTGAAATCACATCATGTACTGCATAAATTTGCGAAAATGAGAAACAAGCAATATTTATATTGTTTCCAGCTAAGATATGTAATATTTGTGGCTACTTAAAATCAGAAAACAAAGGTATGCTCGTACCTATTAGTTGAATAAGTAGCATCAAAACTGAGGACATCACCAAAAACGGCGTAATTTCTGCGGCATATTGAGTCAGCCCAAAAGCCACGTGTCAGCTGGTCTTTCTCATTGACATCGTACTCCAAAACAAAGTCTGGACTTATTTCTTTTTTCTTGAAAAGCCTATCCAAAGCCATTTGAGCATCAACACCAAGCGCATATGCCTTGAGGTCGCGCGAGAAATTTTTGAACTCAACACTTGTGCATCCGATATTGGAGTAAGATCCAACAACCTCTTTGAACAACCTGTAAGACTTCATCGGACCAATATTTGCTCTAGCGCAATTAAGAATGAAATTCTGATGACCAGGGTTTAATGTTTTATTCGTGTCGAGGAATTGTCTGTGAACCAATGGAACTAACGGGTGCGAATGATGCTCGACGAATTTAGAGACAATGTAGTTCGAAGTTGTTTCGTGTTTTAAAAGCATAAGAGCCTTGCAGTCTAGCCGTTTAGACACCCGACGCCTCTTGTTTTTTGGCTTATCGACCGGATCATTCTCCTCTACAATATTCTCATCGACAAAATCATTATCGGGGGGTTTTTTTGAAACATCAGACTTAACGGTATTCTTATTTCCCTGCCTATTACAGTAAAGCCACTTGTGTGTAATTAAACCACGTTTTCTCTTGTCGCCACCCCGCCGAACATCAAAACCACAAGCTGCAGCGTATTCTGTATAAAACTTTATCCCATCATTCAGATCAGCAAATTGCTTGCCGACAAAAGGCTTCAAGTCACTGTCGCAATGAGGTATATGGCGTTCAGTTAATCCGGGCGATATCGACAAGGTACAACCGTGGACTGGAATAATTTTATTTCCAACTACAAAATTAATATAAACGCTGTCATGAACATTTATATAAAATAAGATTTATAAAATAAGTATAAATCTTGCTACTCAGTATTTGAGAATTTTCATTCCAGTAATTTTTTGTTTGCTAGAAAAAAGTTGCTATTTAATTGTACTATTGTTGCTGTTTACATCTATGTATCTTGCTATTCAGTATTTGATATTTTCAATTCCAGTAATTTTTTTGTTTGCTAATAAAAGAGTTGCTATTTAGTATACTGTAGTTGTTGTTTATATAATATGTATTTGCTGTGTATATAATGGGTAGTTGCTAATTATGTTTCATTGTGTTGATGATTGTTGCATTAAATAGTTGCTAATTAATTGTACAGTTGTTGCTGTTTTAAATTAAGAATTTGTTATCTATATATTTTAACTTGTTCTAATTGCTGTGTTTGTGTTATTTCTTTCGAATGCGGATGTGTTATTTCTTTCGAATATAAACGCTGTCATGAAAATTTGTATAAAATAAGTATAACTAAATGCTTTGTTTATTATCTTATAATTGATGATTATTATACAGTAGTATATATTATGTTTCTATTTATGAAATTTAAATCTGCAAACAACTGGAAAAAAAAGGAGGTAGATAATGACCTGATCGACGTTCTATATAACAAGAAATTCGGTATTCAGAAACATTAAAACATAGTAGAATTAAAACCTGGTGTATCCACCTTCTTCGGACTCATTGGAGGAGACGAGAACGGTGTTTGGATATTAATCGGATTGTCTACACCGGAAGTTTTGGCGGTAGGGTTACCGTCGTCGTAGTCGGAAGTGTTCATCATCTTGATGAAGATTTTGGTTCGGTTGCAAATAAAATAAGAAACGGCATAATATTTTGACCGAAAAATCTGTCAAATATCTCCATTCCTTTTATTACGCGGTCCCCAACGCTTAATTAAAGGGATTGACATCTTAATGCAAATATTAATTAATCTTATTGTTTAATTTTAAAAAATCTAGACCGTTAAGATTAGTCATATGAATGCCTGGGATAGGCCCTTAGGTTCTCACCCCAGGACATGGTTCTCACCCGGACCTTCCTATATATATATATATATATTAGATTTGCTCGTAGGCACGTGCCTACGGCACGTCTTCGGAACGATACAATACAGGAAAAAACCCTGTAAACAGTAAAACAACAATTATGTAGTTCAAGTTTGAAATAGTATGATAATAATTAGTTATAAATAAAAGTCCATGTTTCTGTTAGTATATGTTGGAAAATAATTATAAATGAGGGTGTAAAATCCAACTTCTTAGAACTTTAAGTGTGGAAAATGATGAAATTTAACTGTTGAAGAGATATTTGCTCAATAAAAAAAACATAAAAATTCTGAATATTTTACAAACCTGAAATCTTAAAATCTAAATTTCTAAGTAAATAAAGAAAGAATGGGAGAGAGAGAGGGAGAGAGAGAATGATAGAAATATGAAAAAGTGAAGAGAGAAGAGAGAGATAGTAATAAAGTAATGAGTTTTTTAGTTTTGGGGAGGGGGGGATTTAATTTTGGGGTTTGAAATTTTGGGGGAAAAAATATGTTTTGTGAGAATCAATATAGGCCATTGGTTTTAGGGAAGATTGAATGAGAGCCACTTGATAGCTTTCTTTGTAATTTATTATATACATATGGATAAAAGGGATATGAGCAACTTGCTCATTTAGTAAATGAGCAATTAATTATGTGATATGCATGTGATACATTGGACAACTAACTTTTTAAGGATTTTCCAATCACATGTATGCCACATCATCAATTGCCCATTTACTAAATGAGCAAATTGCTCATACCCCCTTTTCCCTATATATACGAGTAATATGCACGTGCGATGCACGTTTTTTGGGAACCATGCATGTTGACTCTTGAGGAACGGTAGTTACCATATAGGCTAACGATTTCGGAAAATGAAAAATTTTGTGGGTTTCCATGATTATGGGAACCATGCAAAGTTGACTCTTGGAAAACAATAGTTACCATATATTCTTTCCCAATGCATAATAAAATTGCAATTTCCCAGTCAGAATTATTAAGGAAAATTGCAATTAATAGCTTGCCATATATTAAGTTCTTTCCCAATGCATAATAAAATAGCAATTTCCCAATCAGAATTATTAAGGAAAATTGCAATTAATAGCTTGCCATATATTAAGTTCTTTCCCAATGCTTAATAAAATTGCAATTTCCCAATCAAAATTATTAAGAAAAATTGCAATCAATTGTAAAAAATGACAATTTTAATCCTATATTTTTTTAAGCCTTTTATATTTATGGGGCCATAACAATAAAAAGATTAACCATTAACAAATTTATTCAAACATTTAATTAAATCAAATACTACCAAATTCGACCAAGAAAATCTACCAAGATCGAAACTATTGCTTATACCAATCAAGAAACCGACTTTCCGAATCGGATCCCCAATTCCGACGGGACCCAACAAAGAAATCCGGATCCGACCGGCATTTGATCAAGATCCGATAAGATTAAGTGCAAAAGACATGGAAAAATGCAACAGAAATGGGAAGAGTTAGAGCTGTACCGAAGCTGTTATCGTGTTGGATCGGAGCTAGCAGACCTCTCAGCGGATTCGGGTCGGATCTTGGTGGATAATTATGGGAACAGCGGAGGAAGAAGAGGAGGAGGAGGAGACTACTGGATCTGGGTCTTCTTCTAGAAAGAGTTTTCCATAAATTTTGGAAAAAAAAATCAAAAGTATGATTTGATCAAGAAAAGAAGAAAAGAACTGAAGCTTGATTCTGAGAGTAAAGAAGGAAGCTATTACCCTGAATTAGTGAGGATGGATCGGGGTTGGGGTTTTGGGAGGGGATGCCTTCGAACTCGTCCTCGTCCCAGTCGTCGAGGGCGGGGTTGTGGGATTCGGAGGAGGAATCGGACGGCTGAGATTGGCCAGGAGGAGGGAGGGGCGATTCATATCCGGTGGTGAGGGTCGGGATTGAGGATGGGGTTTAGGGGAGGGGGAAGGAGCGGTCGTCGTTGTCGTCGAGTTCATTACTGTCGAAGTCTTCGAAGTGGGCGGCCACAGCGAGGAGGAGGAGGAGGAAGAGGAAGAAGATGGAGGTTGGTTTCGCCATGGCTAGAGAGAGAAAGAGGAGAGAGAGAGGATTAGATTGATCTGGATTTTGAGGGCAGTGGGGATTCTGAGAGAGGGAGAGGAATTCGAATGGTGGGGGAATTTATTTTTTTTAGAGGGAGAGTTTGATTTGAGGGAAAATTACGGTTGTGACCTTTTTTTGTGTATGATTTAGGGGTAAAATTTGATAAATTTAACCCTATATTATTTTTTAGATGTGTTATATTTATGAGGGCATGATAGTAAAAAGCTGCCAAAATGGGGCTTTGCTTAATAATAGTATAGATACACACTTATGGGAACGCGGACTTTTATACGCCAATTTATAATTATTTTTCAACATATACTAATGAAAATATGGACTTTTATTTATAACTAATTATTGTCATACTATTCAAACTTGAGCTATATAATTGTTGATTTACTGTTTGCAAGTCTTTTCATATGCTGTATCGTTCTGAAGACGTGCCGTAGGCACGTGCCCACGAGCAAATCTAGTTATATTATATTATAGAAGTTTGTGCAATATTGCAGGGTCCACTAGTTTGTCTTAAAGAAACCCTCTAATAACAGTGAACAATTCCGACAAATCAAAGGGTCATCTCCGCATAATCTCCAAATTTCCCACTTCCCGCTCGCTCCTTCTTCTCAAAATCCCAAACCCTACCTTCTTCCTCCGACATCTCCAATGGATTCCATCCTCGAAACCCTAGATTCCGCCCCCCCCGAATCTTTCCTCGCCCAATTCCTCTCCCTCCTCTCCCCTTTCAATCTCAACCCCATTCCCAAACCCCTAAAAGACCCTAGAAAAAAGACGGCCAAGAAGCCCCAAATCGCCGACGACTCCCAGCTCCGGCCCCTCGCCAAAAAGTTCCTCCCTTTCCTCTCCAAATCCCTCAAGCTCATACCCTCCCTCCTCCGCAAGAAGGACGTCATCGATGACGTCAGAGCCGCCGAGCTTCTCAAGATCTACCGCCTTATAATCGACTGCGTGGAGAGTATCTCTTCTTGTACTGTTGGAAACCCTAATTTTGTCGATGTAGAGAGGGGGAACTTGGTTTGGTTTTTGGAGGCGTGGGGGAGGTATGAGGAGGCGGAGGAGGAGGGGTTGGAGTTGTTGGGGAGGTTGGGGATTGGGGAGAAGAAGGGAGAAAGGATCGAGCCGGAGATTGCGATGTTGGGTGTTAGGGTGGTTGGGGCGATTGTGGGGTGTGGGTATAAGAGGAGGTGTAGAGATGGGGGGTTGTATAGGAGGAATTTGGAGTTTGTGGAGCAGGTTTTGCCGTTGGTTAGGTATGCATTCTTTGCTTTTTTGTTTGTGTGTGGAGAGTTTGGTAAGAGGTAGAGGGATGGTCCGGATGGATAGGTTGTATACTTGTAATTCAATTTTTGGATTTAGAAAAAGATTTGGTTGTATTGGAAGTAGCTTAACTCCAAAATGTGATATAGGTGTGTGTGGAAACAAAGTTTGATGAACTAAAGTTTAATTCCATGTGGCGGTAGAGGTTTGCTAACTTTAACTGTCACACCTCTGTCTACACTCAAAAAGTTCGCTCTATTTCCTTTTGGTGTTCGGGGAAATAACTAAAGTTAACTTTACTCCATTACTTTAGAGTGAAAGAAGGCAAAGTTTGGCAAAGGTTAGATAAAATAGGTTCGAATGGAGTTTAGATAACTACAGTTATCTCAAGTTTTTTTGGGCTTAGAAAAGTTGAGATAACTGTTAACTCAACTCCGGAAGGGCTTCCAAAATGCAAAGTTAAAAAACTAAGGGTTGAGATATAACTGTACAAAACTCCACTTATCCTAGCTTAACTCAAATGAATCAAGTTTAGATGACCACAATTATACAAGTCACCTCTACTAACCTTCACTTACCTTACCTAACGTCCATATCCAAACATGCCTTAGTGGAAGAATGAATATAGGCGGTTCCGTTCAGGAAATTTAATGTTAAAAGTAATGCTATTCTGACATTTTGGAGCACGCAAATATACATGCCCAAAGCTGTAAAAGAAATTTTGAACATCATTTTTTTTTTTCTAAAAAAATATTCAAGAGACTTCATGAAATCTGTAGAACAAACAGTGAAGACGAGCCATTAGATTGTTTATATTTTTGTACTTTTTAATTATGTGGAGGAGTTGTAACAGAGATCGGGTTGATGAGAAAATTATTGTCAATGTAGGGTGGTTGATACAGATTCAATGAAGAAGTACCATACGTGTCTTGTTAATGCTCTCTGTAGATGTTCATTGTTCCTGGTTGGGGAGTGCAGTTCGTTTGATAGCAGTGTGGTTCGGGAATTTTGCCTGAAAACTCTGACTGTGTGCTTGCAATCTTCTTCTACAGTGAATCTTTTCCATACAGTAAGCTGTCGTCATTCTTTCCCACTTTTGTTGCAATATTTATTACATTTAATTTGTTTGGACTCAATTAGAAATGTTGTGCATGCTGTTCTGAGTTTTTACATCCAAATTGCAGATGTCAAGGAATATATGCAAGTCTGGCAACAAAAGCTGGGAGAGCAGAGCCCTTCTTATCCTTGATATACTAAACATGACTTTAGAAAGTTCTCTATGTGAATGCAGGGTAATGCAATTTTCTGATAGTATTTATTAAAATTAATGAAATGTCATCTTTCTATACAGGATGTCACTCACCAAAGAAAGCACTATTGATATAAAGTTACACCAATATTCAATAATACCTATGTTCCATATTGTTTTTTTGATAGCATAAATTTTTTCTTTTACCTTGTTATCTTACATAGTCAATTATATTTTTTTGCTTTTGCATTATTTCTTCAAGTAAATTTGATGGACAATAAAGGTGTTCTATGTTCCTAGTTACCACCTGGAATTGGAACCAATTTATAAATTCGGTGATTTCTCTCCAAAAATCTTCATTCAAGCAGCAGATATTTTTTCGAAAGAGCTTAACATTAATATATACACTATGCACGCAAACTTTGGTCATATTCTATCAACAATTATTTGTCTTTAAAGTTAACTCATCTCATATTGCATTATAACACTATACAACCTAAAATTTTAATGCATTTGGAGAAACAAATCATTTAATCAACTATCCATCATTATGTGCACAACAGCCTCACCTTTTATTTTTACAGCTCATGCTTCCCTACTTAGCTCTAGGCATTCATCTATGTTATGTTTTTCTTGATCCAATCTCCCAAGGGTGTTTGCTCCTTTTCAAAGGATATATAACAGCGTTCTATTTTCTATAATTTTTTTATAATTTGTTTAAATAGTTAACTTGTTCCCCTATATCCTTCATCTTTCACTACATGTTCGAACTCTGAGAATGAGATCAACATATTGGGTTTTGGTGCCATCTTTAATTCTAAGTAATTTCTCTATGTATGGAATGCTATTTCTAGAATAGTTATATATGGTGTAGTTAGATTAGATGAAATTTTGACTTACTGGATTTAATGACTTGTTTTAGGGATATTCAAGTACCGATCTGATTGTTCAAATTTTGTGCTCGCACTTAAAGATAATGAGTGGCTGGTGTTACTTTTGAGGAAACTAGGAACAGGGAAAATATAAAGCTGGACTACAAACTTTACACTTAATTAACAAAAAACAAAGTTTAAACCACTAGCTGTGCTTTGAAATTTGTATGTGCACTTCAATTTTTAGTTCTTCTGGATGCTGGGAAAAGTAAAGGCACCTTTCCAGAAAGTTTAAATCTCACTGTAAATGTAATGGTAATAAGAAAGGTGTTTTTGTAAACTGTGACCCTTTTGCTTTGCTGCAATTGCGCTGCAACTAACAAATCAATCTTTGGCTATTTGGAGAGCTGTGTTTGCAATTCCAACTATATCAGTTTCAGTTGCAACCAAATTGGTCATTGTTGCATTTCTTGTGGTTAAAACATTTTTGAAAATGATGGGAGTCCACTAATTTCATATCTCTCTCCCCACTTCACCTATCATTTTATGCCACCTGATAACCATTCTTCAACTGGTCCTACCAACTATATCAAACCAAACATAACAAAGTTCTCTATCCTTGCATCGAACCAAATAACCTAGTCCATACTCTAATTACAGTAGTTACAACTATACCAATATGGATAAAGTTCTAACTTCACCAAACCAAACAGGCGGAATAGAAAGTCTTGTCCAACTAAAAAAGATTAGTGTGGGCCTGTTAGTCACAGATGCTTCAGTTTATCTCCTCTTGTGCACACCTACCAAAGATTAGCATGAACAGAAAGAACAGTGTGACAAAATTTTCATTGAAATTGTCTTATTACTAGATTTGCCTGTGGGCACGTGCCTACGGCACGTCTTCAGAATGATACAGCTTATGAAAAGCCTTGTAAACAGTAAATCAACAATTATGTACCTCAAGTTTGAATAGTATGACAATAATTAGGTGTAAATAAAAGTCCATGTTTTCATTAATATATGTTGAAAAATAATTATAAATCGGGGTATAAAAGTCCATGTTTCCATAAGTGTGTGTGTGTGTGTGTGTGTAGAAAAAGAGAGAGAGAGAGAGAGAGAGAGAGAGAGAGAGAGAGAGAGAGAGAGAGAGAGAGAGAGAGAGAATTAAATAAATAAAGGAGTTATTTTGGGGGATTTGAATTTGAGTTTTGTGAGGTTAGATCTGGGCCTTTGATTTTGGGGGGGATGTGTTTTGTGAGGTTAGATCTGGGCCTTTGATTTTGGGGGGATTGAAGGAGAGCCACTTGATAGCTTTCTTTATGTTTTATTATATAGATGTTTCCAAGATATTTCCAAGAAAGAACAATGTGTGTGTGTGTGTGGCGCTTTCTTATTGCTTGCTTATTATTGTTGTGGTCTGGAAGCCTACAACTACATTTCAATTTGATTGTTTCACTTTATGCATCGGTCGTTGTTGTATATCATAATTTTTTACATCTTAATAAGATGAGATGAGTTATTGCAAGACATACTTTTCCATTTTATAGTTTATAAGTGCTCGATGTTAGGCAGACAAGGGCATATATTAGCTTTGGCCGTTGTTCAATAAAATTATAGGTAATAAGTAAAAACCATCCAATAAAGGAGATCCCCTCTGATACCTATTTATAAGAATGAATGAGATATACCAAATTGTACAAACTATCACAGGTTTAATCTTTTGAGTGATACAGACAAACTTTGGGTGCAGTTCAAAGCTTAAAAAAAGTTTATCCAGGAAAGTTAAATTTGTATTTATCATAGTGCGGGTGTGTCTAAATATTTAAGTATCAGGGTGCCAATTTAACAAACACAATTATGATTGGGATCCCACTTTAAACATTTTAGGTTCCATAAATTTGTAACAATATTGCCCTCATAATTCTTATGTCTTATATAGAAGTTATTTTACTTAACATTCCGACTTTTCCGAGTTTAACGAATTGCTAGTGGCATGAAACCATTTATATGTGCGAAAAACTCTGCCACTACACTACAACTTCGATGTTGTAGAAAGGGTTGAGGGAATTGCCCTAGCATTCTAACATGCCTCAGCAGGTTGGGCGCTCATTTTTAATGGGCCCTAGAAACAAAATAAATATCCATCAAACTCCTGTATAGCAATTTTGTAAAGATTCCACAATAAATAAATAAATGAAGTGCACCCACGAGACTTGAACTTGTGTTGTCTAATACCATATGAAAGACCCTGCTACTACACAAAAACCTTAAAGTTGTAGGAAAGGTCGAGGGAATTGCACTTGTATTCTAACAATGTGCAAACAAAATAAATTGCATTTATTGAACATGTCAGCGTAGATTTTAGATTTAGTGGATCTTATGTATGCGGGTTAATTTATATTTCATGTGTGGTTAGATATATTGTGTGTGAGTTGATTTGTATTCCATATGTGGAGTGATAGATGGCTTTCTTTAAGGCTAAGTTCTGTAAGCTTATATATAGACCCCTTTGATTTTCATCTTGTATCTCAATATTTCAAGATCTTAATATTTCAAGTATCATAAATGTCCATAATATTTTATTTTACAACATAGTATCAGAGCAGTTGGATCGTTGAGCAATTACTTTCTCGAGTTGCAAGAAGGGATAAATCCAATAGTAATTTTCTTTACTTTCTTCCATTTCCCTTTCGATTTTCATTATTGGTGGGACAATTGATCTCAGTCTTCTTCATCAACAAATATTTTCTTTGTTTTTGTTTTGAAACATTGCTACACATCTAGAAGCCTTATTGGTGTTATCTAGATTTTCAGATTGCTGCATGTCTAGGAGTACTTCTATTTTTCGGACTCGACATCTTTTTTTTTTTTTTGGTTTTGGTTTTTTTTGTTGGGGGGTGGGGGGGGAGTTGATTCTCAGATCTCGGTGATTTTCTAAGACTTCCATTTCTTGTGTGATCATTAATCTCAGAGATCTTGCTCGTTTCGTTGACATTCTGCCATGTTTGTTAGTTTGTTGATTTGTGGCGTTTATAACTTATTTGTTTGGGGTTAACAGAGCTTCATCTTCAGGAAAGGTTTTTTGTCGAGAAGATGTCGTTAAGGTACTTTTGTTTTGGATTGCAGTGTTGTCTTGCATCTTCTTTATTTCAGCCTTGGATTATGGATTTGAGTTTGGTCCTTGGATCTCATCTCGTCTTGGTGGAGAACTTTTTGTTGACTTTCCAGATTTTTTTGCTTGGTCTCGATCTTGGCTTTGTTTAACTTGGACTTCAACTTCGTCTACCTCCAACTTGAGGAGTGTTGAAATATATCAGTATATATTTTAGATTTAGTGGTTGTTATTTATGTCGGTTAATTTGCATTTCATATGTGGCTAGATATATAATTTTTATATGTGGGTTGATTTGTTTTCCATAGTGGGATGATATAGGGCATTCTTTATGCTCAAGTTTTGTGAAACCTATATAAAGGCCTCTTTGATTTTCATTATGTATCTCAATATCTCAAGAATCATAAAAATCAGCTATATTTTTATTTGCTCCAATATTTTATTTTACGACACATTTACTATTTAGTTGTAGAGGTTTAGTCTTAGTACTATGGTCGCCTATCAATATATACATTTTTATAACATAAACATTAGCATTGGTATCGGGTCGGGTCGGGTCGGGTCCTTCACTACTCGGACCCGGACTCGGTCACCTACGGGTCCAAAAATTGGATCCGGACCCGTGAGGACCGGGTCTGGTTCCGGATCTGGGTCCTATTAAAATATTCCTACCCGTTCGGGTAGGAGCGGGAGTGTGAGCGTAGAGCGGAGGTACCGAGTGGAGGATTTAGAATAGAGGAAAGAAGTAAAAAACATGAGTTTTAGGTTTGGAGGAGAAAGATTTAGAATTGAGGAGGAAGGAGGGAAGGGATGATGAAAGAATATTTATTTTTATGTTGATTTTTTGGATTTTTTTTTTAAATTTTAACGGTCCGGGTCTGGATCCGGATCCGGGTCGGGTCTCTTTTGAGCGGACCCGGATCCGCACACGAAAGTACAACGGGTCCCATTTTAGGACCCGGACCCGGATAGGCCGGGTCGGTTCCGATCCAATGCCGGGTCCGGATCGGATCCGGGTTTCGGGTATTTATACCAATAACCATAAGAATAACAAAAATAGCTTGCTTAGCTATTCAAAGTTTGGTCAATATTACTTTATTTGTTTTCCGTTGACTCTTTCCTATTCTTAGATAAATAGAGGGTTTTCCTCTTGGCTGCGTATCTTAGATTGTGTAAATTGGTCTTATGAAGAATATTAGAATACAAGTGTACGACCCTCACTAGTCATACGACTTTGGAGTCTTGTGTAGTGAAAGAGGCTTTCAACAGGGTACCAGAGCAACTCAAGTTCGAATCTCGTTGGGTAGGCATATCTAATGAAAAACTATATACATACTGTTGCACCTGTCCATAGCTAGGTCTTGACTCACAATTTAATGGGCACTCACATTGTTTCATCCCATGTAGCATCGATGTGGGTATAAGACAATTATGAGACACGATTTGGGTATGACAATATTCTATTACTAAAAAAATTTGGATATGGGTGTGTTTTTGGGTATTGGTGAATATTATATTATAAAATTCAATAGATATTAGTAAAAAACAAATTCAAAAATATTATATTAACTTCAAAATAATATTAGATTACCTCATTCTAACAATTTAACAATTTAACCTAAAAATAAGTGACTCAATATCATTACCAAAATCAAACACATCACTTAATTGATCATTCATATAACAAGTCCAATCTCCTACACAAATGAAGCATCTCGAAGTCATTGAACTATAAATTTCAAGTCATATAAGAAAAACATAAACTAAACTTTGAAGTCAAATATAACCAAAATATAAAACTAATCTTTTGGACTTTACACGGATAGGAGCTCTCATTGGTACACACCCAAAGAATACCTAATACCCTTTTGATTTTTTTAATAGACTGGAATAATTGGGTACATACCCTAGGAGTACCCAGGATCACCCACATGCCTAAAATCGAGTTCGGAGTTCCTATGCTTCATGGGTTTCATCTCAGCTCATCAGAAAAGGATGCTCGAAATGTGCATGCGTATTAGAATATAAGTGTGAAACCTTCAACCTTCACTATGATTTTACAGTTTTTGTGTTGCAGCAGTGGATTTGTTGATGAAAATCTAGGAGAATCACCCCTCAAAACAATGAGAAGGGTTGCCGTTTTCGGTTGTATTTTGATTAGAGCATCCATAGTCGTGCATGCTATAAAATGCATATATGGATAAATAGAATAATATTTTGTTGTTTTGCTGCAGTGGCAAAATGACAAAATATAGTGAAGTTAGAGAAAATTTGAATGGACGATGTTTCGCCGAAGAAAAGTTTTTAATTTATATATATATTTTTATATTATAGTAATTTAATTTTTTTTTATTATAGACGAAACATCATGTTTGATGTTTCGTCGGAGACATTTTTTTTTGTCGTCCGTTGCTTTTGCACAATTTCAAAAGCCTCGGACGAAACATGATGTTTTGTTCGGGTTTTATTTTTTTTCCCGTTAATTAAGGGTTTTGTGAGGTGGAATTGACGAAACTGCCCCTAGTTGTTTCTATATAATGGTTTGGAAGTGTGTCTCATTAATTCATATGGAGGGCAAAATAGTCCTTTAAATTTGATTTAAAAAAAAAGGGAATGAGACAAAACATCATGTTTTGTCCCATCCCCTAAAAGCATGGACGAAACATTCGTCCAAGCTAAGATTTCTTTTCCGGGTTTTTTGTATAAAAAATTAACAAGTCCTCTATTTTCATCGGACGAAACAAGATGTTTCGTTCGATGGATTAAAAATATTATAAAATATTTGGGACGAAACATGATGTTTCGTCCGCTATAATATGCATATTGTTATATCTTCTCTCAAATGTAGCATTCTAATGTAGCAAAAAAGGTAAAAAAAATGGCAGAATAGCACACGATTGCAGTGCTCTCATTGCTATAAAATGCATAATATGGATATATAGTACACGACTATGGATGCTCTTAGGAAGGATTTTTTGAATATTAGTTGCTGTAATGCCTATAGACAATCTTTAGACCAATTCGTGAGATTATACTTGAATTTGAGAAATTGTTGGAAGTTGTGTGCTTTAGACTGCATGCAGTATCTTCTCCTTCATCCATTACCTGCTGCTTCTTTCTCCTTGTTCTGCACCGAGTGGTATAAGAGAGAAAATCTATGTCCACAACCTCTTTAATTTGTGCATTTTCATTTAATCTCCACCAAAACAAACCCAAATGCCAGGTCTTGAGCCTCTCCAAAGTCAGAACCTCTATTGCCCTCACTATCTTTCTCCTCTTCCACTGGGACCCTATAACACACCTCCAACTTAGAGAAAAAAAGATGTATATCACATCCAACAAGTGGATTTTCGATTTGGTTGGTCATCATTTTTGAAGTGAGAGTATTAACGAGTAGCTTCACCACAATTCTCTCTCTCTCAATATACATCTATCATACATTTAGCACTAATTATTGGTTATTTGATCTATAAATTCTTTTTTGGGGTTAAAATAGTTGCATATCTACTTACTATGCTGCTTGTTTTTTGGAGAACAAGGGTTTGTGCATTTATAAGGGTTCGTCACTGCCAATGGTCCAGTGTTACCAGCTTCTGTTGAACCACAATCCGGATATCGATTCATATTGAGTTGGCGATCCACATACCCTTTCTCTCTCCATATATTCAAAATGAACACCTTTGTTCTCGAACTCATCAACTTGTCTTCAAACTCTCCTTAATTTGTCATGAAAGTTTGAGGTATCCCATAACCATACCACGAATACCGCTGAAGGTATCCGGTGCCCATACCACAAACCAAAAGTAGTGTAAACTTGGTAATACTGCAATGGTCATACCCCTTGTGACTGGCCCTGCCTAACATGCCAACGTTTAGTGGTAAGGAAATGTTTTGAAAATGAAATGTATGATAATGATGATGACGGATCAGAAATCCACTTTAAATTAATGGTGGGCTAAAAAATTAATTAATTTGCAGCTGGCTGCCCTTCATTCTTAACAAGAATAAGCCTGTCAATTTTTTTACCTTTCTGAAATTAGTTAAATTTGTGCACTACCACATCAATTTAGGGTGCAATAATCATCAGTTCTTTGCAAGAAGCAAATGCTACATTTCATCATTTAATAACATGACCAATTCCCCAATATATTGTACTTTTTTTCTCAGTTACGAGTTACGATGATCCCTTAAAGAATTTTATACTACTACAACAACTACTACTGCAATAATTATTTGTTTTATCATCATCATCATCATCATTATTATTATTATCATTATTATTAAAAGTTTTATACTAATTTGTGTATGCTTTTGAAAGTTTGTTTGACTTGTAACCGAGTTATTTTCTCAGATTGGAGTGGTCAGTTCTGTAAATGAGTTCCTTGACTTTGTGGAATATTGTGCTACAAGCTTATGTTCTGACACTCTCGACTTGTGTAGAGGTACTTCAGAACTATTATATAAATACGGAGGTGAATTTCGTCAGGTGGGTAATTTTTTGTTATTACTTGGAACTCACTGCATAACCCCTTTCTTTTGGTGAGTCTAATCCCATATTTTTCTCTAGGTTTCACCTCCACTCGCTTCAATTCTGTTCCTTTATGCTACTGGATTATATATGAAATCAAGCAATTATAAGAACAAGGATGCAACTCAAATGATCTTTTTTCTTGTCAATGAAAAAAACCTGCAAATTCTGGGTGATTCATTGGGCACTTTAGCTGAATATTTTGATATCTCAAGCGGCAGTACCAATGCATTACTCAAACCTGGCGTAATAGATGGTTATCTTGCATCCGTAGTTTTGGATTCACCGAAACATGAAATTTGTAGGCACTTGCATGGGAATGCCTCTCACATGTCATACTTAGATGCCTTGGAATTTCTATGCTTGCTGTTAGTTGAGTGTGTTAACACAACTTGGGAGTCATTGGCTTTGCAGGAGAAGGCTATATGTTATTCTGATAACATAACCTATATAGAGGATGCTCTACTTCAATATTGTGATATCGTTCTTGCTTCATCCAAGTAAGCCCATAATACAATTTATTTATAACCCACTATAGTGTCCAGTAATTTTTTCCCTTGTAATGTTCTGTGGAATTTAGTGCGACAACAACCAATTATCTGCAAATTGTTTGAAGAAGTATTAATAAAGTGCTAATTTTTATTTTACCGTTTAATTTTCTATAGATGGAATAAAATATCTGAGAGGGATAGAGAAAGGTTATATGATTGCCGCAGAACATTGCTCCAGGTAGCAGTTTCAGCTCTGAAAATTTCAGTTAGGGCTGTTGAAGGCGATAAGGTCCTTTTTCGTCATATGTTTATTTTCCTGGAATACAACTCATTTATGGACACCATCATCTTTACCATCTCTAATTTCTCCCCACTAATATCTCACCTTCTTATTCCAGAAGAGCCTTTCTTCCTTCAAAAGTATCATTTCAAGTGAATGGATTGAGCCTAAGGAGCTTAAGTATTTTATTTCAGTGCTCAGCAATATTGGAAGTTCATTATACAATGCTGGGCAGTTGAAACAGGTAAACTGTATTCGTGGATAGTTTGTCGCATCCTTTACAAGGCAGAGATTTTTTTTCCTATGCTGCTGTGGGCTTCTGTCAAATTAACTATTGCATCAACATTAGTGCCACTTTGTTGATATTTTTTCTTTTATTGTATTTTCTTATTTTTTCGTCAAAATTTTCAAATAGTAGGCATATAATTTTTAGTAGAGAGCACTGTAGTACTTACAGGTTACAAACTTACAATTGACTTCTAACTATTTAACAGGTAATGGCGTATCTCTGACATAAAGAGTAATTTCTGGACTACTTAGTAATGGTCTACCAAATTTTTTTGTTGATTCTGGGTTTCTGTGCTGTTAGTTTGCCAGATTTTTATTTGGGTTTACCACAAGAATTTTATTCCTACAATTGGTCCTTTGACTTTTAAAAATTAGAAATAACTTAATTAGGAAATTTTGAACTCTCTTAGGAAGGCTTCCTTTTTGGCTCTTGGCTTACATGTGCCTTCGAGTCGGATTACATCCCCTACAAATTTATCATCTTTCTCCTTCTAGACTATTATCCTTAGTCTTGGAGAATTCGGAGGATGCCAAGTGGTCTTTCTAGAACTATGGTAAACCCTCTCTTATCATAGTTACGTACTTTTGGCATCAACTAACTAGAGAGGTTGACGTCAGATCAAAAAGTCAGTCATAAAACTTTGTCAAATCTTCTAGAAGCCTTGACTCCTTAGCTCCTTAGCAGACCCCATTGTGATGGGATAAGGCTTACATGATGATGATGAGCAATTTTTGAACTGTGATATTCTACCTGCTGTTGGTACTTTAGTAAATTTCAACTGGATGTACTGATGAAGAGGACATGTTTATCATAATTCTACCAAGCTCATTTCCTTCTCCTTATCATTATTTAAATGCATTAGTTACCCTCTTATTTGTTTTAGTGAAGCTAAATACTATCGTAGGGATGTATCTGACTCCTGTCACAATTTTTTAGCTATTCACCTTCCCTTTTACATTATTCATCCATTTCTCTTGAAACTCATATAATTGTGCTTCCTCAGGCTTCAGTAGTTTTACAACTTTGTTGCAAATCAATATGGGCACATGTAAAGATTCTCTACAAGATGTATTCTACCAAACCAAAAGGCAGTGGCAGTGATGGCATATCAGAGAATGAGATGAAGATTGTCACTGTAGCTGCATTTGAAAAGTGTGCCTCGATAGTGGATGTTCTCCATAAATGCTGTGCTGGCAATGTTAACAAAATTCTTGTCAAGAGCCTGGTTGAATTATCCTATGGAGAGAATATGTTTCCTGATTTCTCTGGCTCTTTACCTTTGGTAAAACAATGGGTTAAGGTAGTGTTTTTAATTTACTCATCTTTTTATGCCACGTTGGTGTTGTACTGTATTTAACAATTATATATCCTCAGATGTTGTGCAGGGATTTTGTGGATGTTGATGACAGGGAGAAAGCTCCTTATCTCCACTCATTATTGTTGGGTCGTTGCCCAACATGGTCAAAGATGAATCTGGGCAAGATTCTAGAGCAGGTGGATACCGATAAGCCCAATTTTATATTTTACTAGTTTTACTTGCACATGCATACTTGTTTGCTGTACCATTTTCTAGTAAGTTAGGAAATTTGTCAACATAATTTTAGTATTTGGCATTCAATGATTTCCGAATTAGTGAAGCTCATGTATTGCAGGTGCAAGTTGGCTTCACTCTCCTAATGAGGAGTCTGGCTTCAGAAATACTTCTCTACTTATAATCTCTACTATATTAATGGGAGAGTTGGGGTCCAAACAAACAAACAATTTTTTATTATTTTTTTGTCACCAAACAAACCCGTGCGTCGCACGCACACCCCCATCTCCATTTATTAACACGTGTATCTCACGTGCACATCATACTTTTCAACTTTCCAAACAAACAAATATTTTTAAAATATTTTTTTCACCAATCAAGCCCGTGTATCGTACGCGCACCTCCATCTCCATTTATCTCTATTTATTAACACGTACATCGCATGTGTAAATCAAAGTTTTGAAAGTTTTTTAAATTTTTTTTGGAATTACGTGCATCACCCGTTTAACTCCAACTTTTTCAAATAAAACATCACTTTCTCATCAAACAAACCCGGGCACCACATGTACAACTCCAACTCTATTTATTAACACATGCATCACACGTGCAAATCAAAGTTTTTTCTTCAACATCCTTTAAAACTTAAGAGTATCACCCGTTCAACTCCTACTTTTTTTTAAAATTAAGACATTCATCGCGCTTGCAATTAGTACCGACTTACGTATATCGCACGTGTAACTCCAAGTCTTTATTAAAACGTGCATCACACGTGAAACTTACTAGTAGTAAAGATGGAAGAAATATCACTGTCCAGTTTGATTTTTTTGCAGGAACTTGTAGCATATGATTTAATGGAAGCCAAAAACCCAGAATTTTGCCACCAGATGCAATTAAAAGTTATAAATACCCTCTTGGAGGATGTATGGGCTACAAAAGAATATAATTTGCAGAGGTCAAGGATTCTTGTAATGAAGGGAAGAAATCTTAGAGCTCGTGGAGTAGAAGCTTTAAATGATTGTATTAAGTGTCTCCGTACTGCAATATCCTTACTTGTGAGTTTCCTATGCAGATTTATTTTTTATCTGTCTTTTTTATTTTCTTTTTCTGATTTGTCTTTTAAGTTTAGAAATTTACATTTTAAAAAATGTATCAGGAAGATACATCTGGAAAACCTTCCACAAAATGTGCTACCATCTACAATCAGTTAGCCCACACTTATGTTTTGGCTGCACATTGTTCTCAGGAGGCAAATCAAGATCGTGAGGTAGGCCATGAATATATATTACACCAGTTATGTGTATTGACAACTTGAATGTTTCCCATTCTTCTGCAACATTGATTGGAGTAGGGTGTCTGAGTATTCTATGTTTCTTCTGAAACAGGTAATCCTGCAGGATATTCATAAAGCCTTAGATTTATGGTCAAGCATAGATGTCCATCCTGAAAATGGTCATCTTGAGTCCCCAGGAACAAATACAGTACATTTACTATATAGTATTGTTGATTTAATATCAATGAAGGTGAGAGTCATTTAAATTTTGCCTCCAATTGTTGGTCGTCTACATTTATTCTCAAGCAATTGTTATTTTCTGTAGATTATATTGTTTTATTTCTAAATCATCACTTAGGGTTGCTTGGAGCTCCAGTTTGGCATATGTAAGCAAATTGTCAAAATTTTCAAGTGTGAAAATGTTCCTCTTGCTAGATGCTTGGCAATGCTTTGGAGTGAGAGAAGGGTTAGCCACTCACTTTGTTCATCTCCAATAGATGAGAAATCTATTTTGCAACTACTACTACCCATTGACGGCGGTGCCAATTCAGTTGAATTTTGGCTCAGCTGTCTGAAAGAGTATCCGCCATATTTAGTGGGTTTTCTTCAGAAGCTTACCCTTTCTGATTCCATATTAGCTGAGCAAGGCCTTTATAATTTTGAAAAAAAATTCGGTTCAAAAATCTCCATTGATGAAGTGAAAAAGGTCGCATCATCTCTAATATCAGAAGTAAGTTGGAAATAACAGACCTTTTAGCATTCACAAGATTATAGTGCATGGCATTTTACCTAATAATTTTTGGTATATTATTTATATAGAGTTCTCTGTCCAGTGAATCAGCTTCAGTTGCTGGGTATCTTTATTATGATTTGTCTGAAAGACTATTATCAAGCGGTCAACTATTTGAGGTAGCTCTCTTTTTCCGAGTTATATATATGCAAAATTAAATGCAGATGCTTTTTATAGATTGGGTTTTTTACTATATGTAATCTAATAATTGGGACTTATCTTTTTTAGTTGTCAGAAAGTGAAGGTTAGTTTGTAGAAAATATCTGTAGTTTGCATCTGCAATATGATTACCTTAAAAATCTTGTATATGTGTAATAAGGAAATGCTAATTGGGTTGATTAACTTGCCATCTGAAAGCGACTGCAAAACAGAAAGTTTGAGAGTACTTCATGTTAGAGGTATAACAATGATGTAATCTTTACCCAACCTGAACCAATAGCTAGTTTAGATGACTGTCATGGAAAATCATCAAGCTAAAAGAGCGGGGATCATTTGAAATCCTTATTATAAGAATCAAGATTTCAGAAATCTCTTCGTAATTGTTTGCGGCTCATTTAAATACCTGAGTGGGCAGATGAAAATGTAATTCTTTTCTGATCATTGCTGCTTTCTAGCAAAGCCTTTTCTAGTTCTTTTTTAGTAGTTACATTGTATTTATTTTATATTTTTTTGTTATGTTGGAAAGTTGGCGAAGGTACAATCTGATGAGAGGGTTCTTTCATAATGTTGACTATCAATCTTTTATTCCATTCTCATAAACTAATATTCACTGGGTTGCTATCCTCATGTTATGTATCAGTCAATTCTTTCTTCTTTCTTAATAACTTTCTTATTTTGTTTTAGGCGCTATCCCATGCTAGAATGGCCCTTTGGTTGCGGAAAAGAATGTTAATGAGGAAATTCCAAAAAATTTCACACAATGAGAATGTCGGGAAGAATAGGCAAGATGACATTTGCTTTGAGATAATTGGATCGGCAGCTACTGAACTTTGGCCAGATGCCTGTAAATCTAAAGACTTGAAGAAATCTATCCTTACTCCATGGAGTGTCCTCAGGTGCTATCTTGAGAGCATTTTGCAGGTTTATGTCTGACCTCTGTTATTTTATTTTTATCGTTCCTCTTTCTGTCTTTCACTGGAAAGCTAATACATTTGATACTTGGAACTGATATTTATGTAATTGACTTATTCTAAATCAAGGTTGGCATTATCAATGAATCAATTGGAAGTGGGGCTGAAGCTGAAGTTCTTTTCCTGACTGGAAAAAGCATATCTACTTTGCAAGATTTGCCGATATTTCAAATTACTTTTTCATCATTATTAGGTAAATCCTTGATATCTGCATCTGTTTCTCTTATGGTTGTAGTTAACTTGTTAAATTGTTAGATATATTGATTTTCTGATTCTATTTGCCAGGCCAATTATACAGAAAAAACCAGCTCTGGGATTTGGCAGAAAATGAGCTCAAAAGTGCCAGAAATCTTTTAGTAGAAAATGATATGTTAATTTCTTGCAAGCGCTGCAAATTATCTCTTGACGTTTTCATTGATATGCAATTTGGTGATCTCGATAAAAACCGCCCTCAGAAAGATTCCCCACTTCAATTCCCATCTCATGCTCTAAATGTGTACCAAAAAGCTTTAGGTAAATTGAATTATGATGAGTTGGAAAGCTCTCTTCAACTAAATACGTTATTCAGCAAATACCAACATGGAGTTCTAAATGTTGGTAAAATTTCTTCAACATGCGAAGCAGTAAAATTGCCTGAATGCAGCATTTGTTATTCAACTCCTAATTGCAACAATCATGATGTACACCTGGAAAAAGGGGAAGATGAAGAATCAAATTTACACATGGGAACCAGGAGAAGTTCTAGAATTTCATCAAAGTGCTTACAGAAAGAACAACTGCATGCTGGACCTAAACCAAAAACTCGTTGTAGCCTGCAAACTTCTCGTAATAAAAGTACAAATGTAGTTGACAATTTGGGTAACAACTGTACTGGATCTTCAGATCATGATAGTAACCAATTGAAATTGAATGGAAATTCTTCTACTGGCTTTGGATGTATAGAGCGCACGTCTGTCAAATGTTGGAGATGCCTTCTTATCAAAGTAATGGTAGAAGGCACCATGCAGGATATTATCTATTTAAAATGGGAATGCCGTCGTCGACGTCTTCTACTTAGATTGCTTTTGAAAATAGGTAGTGAACTAATATCCATAATGAACAATTTTATTTAAGATCTAGGTTGTGGTAGGTAACATTTGATTACTGACAGTGGATATATATACTTTATGTGCCTTCTACTTTTCAGCAAAATGCAAAGGGGATCTATCCAAAAGTATTAAAGTACATGATGTGCATGATGTATTTTGGCAGTGCATCCATGTGATGTTCAGTAAGAACCCATTGTCACATAGTGACTCTGAATTGAGCAACTTCTGTTTCACGGAGCTCACTCAAGGTGAGGGTTCAGGAGATATTTTTCCAGTTGAACGGGCAGCAATATTATATAATATAAGCTGTTTTTTCTTGAAAGATTGTCATTCTGAGCATCCCAGGTAATGCCCAATTAAATTACTGATATGTAGGTGCTACCTGTATTGTTTTATAACATCACATACTTTTTTCATTTTGCAGAAAGAAATGTTGTACTCTTGCGAGCATCCACATGCCTGATATTGTTCGTTGGTTACTGCAGGCCTTCATACTCAGCCGGGAGCTCCCTTTACTTTTCCAGAAGGTATGAAAGTCTATATACTTAGTGATCCATGCTTTCTGAAGATAGATTTGATCTAGTTCAGGTTGAATATTAACTTCAGGATGTGATACATTCCAACTAGTTTTCAAGGACTTGAGGAGATTTATCAGCTTTAGGGTTGGAAGTGACTAATATATCTTTCATTTCTTAATGCAGGTTTCAAAACTCCTAGCTTCTTTATTATTATTATCAAGGATAGATGGCCCATTTTCAGAACCTTTTTTTCCCCAAAGCTCACTTTCTTTAAGTCATTGGGTAGCCTATTTCCATCAAGCTTCCCTTGGTACCTACGTACCATGTCAGTTCCTTACTAGCTTGAAAGATAATTCCTGTTATCCCAAGGCTTCAGAGGTATACCTATAGCCTTTCAACTGGATTTACTTCTCTTCACATTTTATTTGTAGTGTTAGTGTTCTCATTAAACTGTGCTGTATATCTATTTATATTAAGAGTTGTTCCCACATTTGTCTAATAAATAATACATTTTGTTTATGATTTGTTGTGTCTGCGCATACCCTTACTGGTGTGTAATAACATGCAAGTTCAGCCTACAGGCAAATTTTTAAGAGTAGCTATCTCATATTCATGTGACAGTAGTGTGCAACCTCTCAGATGGGAGTGCTGTCTTGTTTTCTGCCATGGCATATCACGGGTTTTGATTAACTCAAATAAATGATCCTTTTGATGTTGTCAATGACATCGGAAAAGCTTCGTTACCAAATTACACCTGACCTGACATCTGATGGTACTTCAAGGACAAAAGTGAAACACTGTTCTTTCCCCAAACTGGTTGTATCAATAGTTATGCTAACTAGGCAAGAGAATTTCAGGTGATGTGTTATTTGGCTTTAGGTTGCAGAAGATGACCTATTTGTTGATTTATTTTCTTCATTCTCGAAAAGATAATTGTTACGGGCCAGAAAGATGATATTTCTTTTCTAAATGACATCAGATATGTGATCCTATTGGTTTTTTACTGTGCCTCAGGGTGAATCTTATTCTAGTAGCAATCCAACTGGACTATTGTAGTATTAGTGAAATGGCCAAAATCTGAGTTGTTCCTTACTTCCTTTCATTTTCATTGAGCCAAAACTGCTTGACCAAAAGCAGGTAAGCATCTGCATGCCGAATAGATCTTGGTTTTGTAGCAGGTTCCTGTTTTGCTTAAACAATGTCTTCCCAGGAATGCCACTAGCTCCTCTTTTAACCCTTTCTTTTTTTTTTCTTGAGAAGGATCAATAATGGACAAGGGGCCATGCAGGCGTAATAGTAATTTTGATCTGTGGTGTGGTGTGATGTGGGTGTGCATGTTTTCGGTGTGTATAATGGGAAGGGGCGGGGCGGGGTTGGGATGCATTAGTTGGATAGTTTGCAACATCTATAAGAAAGGACATAGCCCACAATGAATTCATGCAGGATTAGAAATCAGGTCATCCGTGACTGCTAAAGTTCTCTTGATCCTTGAACTATTATATATTAATCAACAAAGTAGATTCCATAAAGTTGGAACAGTACTTTTTCTTAAGTCTGGGATCATTTACTGAAACAGCCCACTGTTCTTACCCCTTTTCATGTGATTCAAGTTTATAGATATAACTAGATTTGCCCGTGGGTACATGCCTACGGCACGTCTTCGGAATGATACAACACACAAAAAGCCCTGTAAACAGTAAAACAACAATTATGTAGTTCAAGTTTGAATAGTATGACAATAATTAGTTGTAAATAAAAGTTCATGTTTCTATTAGTGTATGTTGAAAAATAATTATAAATGAGGGTGTAAAATCCAACTTCTTAGAACTTTAAGGATGGAAAACGATGAAATTTAACTGTTGAAGAGATATTTGTTATTTTCAATATAACCTGTGCAATAAAAGAAGCATAAAAATTCTAAAAATTTTACAAACCTGAAATCTTAAAATCTAAATTTTTAAGTAAATAAAGAAAGAATGGGAGAGAGAGGGAGGGAGAGAAAGAGAAAAATATGAAAAAGTGAAGAGAGAAGAGAGGAGAGAGATAGTAATAAAGTAATGAGTTTTTTAGTTTTGGGGGGAAAATTTTAATTTTGGGATTTAAAATTTTGGGCGGAAAAATATGTTTTGGGAGAATCAATCTAGGCCTTTGGTTTTAGGGGAGATTGAATGAGAGCCACTTGATAGCTTTCTTTGTAATTTATTATATAGATTACATACTAATATTGTTTCCTTTATCTTTATAACGTTTTTTTCATAGTTATTATTTTCATAGTTATTACCTAGTACTGATATTGATTTCCATTCTTCACTTTTTCCTTTAACATATGTATTTGCATTTCTAGGATTCTTTTGCTACCATGCTGGATACAGTTATAGAAACATCCAACTTTCTCAGGTTTACCCATTTCTGCTACAGAAAATATACTGTTCTTTGACCACAATATGTTCTTAACTTGATAATGTTTCTTCTCAGATTTGCACCAGACAGACTTGCACACCTTGAGAAATTTGTGAGGGAGTTTTTCCAAGGCCTCCCTAGTACTCCAATAGTCTGTATAAGCATAGTTGGGGGTGATTATGCAAACTTCATTGGGGAAACTTTGCTTCTTCCTTCCTTGTTTCCTGCTTGGTTGCTGTTATCACGTCTATATGCTTTCAGCCAACCAATTGCTTTGCTTCTTCCTGTAGATCACATTCTAGAAGGTGCAGTTATACCATGATAAACATGCCAATTAGTAACAAGACCATCTCTGACCATATTTAATTAAAAATGATATGTTTGTTAATATTCTCAGAAGTTCAGGTTGAATCGGCAGAGTGGCAGTGCCCCTGGGGTTTGAGTGTTGTTGACCATGTAGCTCCTGTATTCAAACAGATTTTGAAAGATAATTTTTCATCAATTAATAATACCAACACCGTCGTTGATGAAAAGGCGAACCAACATAATTGGTGGTCACAGCGGATCAGGCTCAATAATTCCCTAAACAAGTTTTTGAAGTAAGTTTGTGTGTTTCCGGCTTAATGCCTTTATAAACTTTTCCTTTATGCTTTCCTTCAAAAAAAAAATACTTTTCCTTTATGCTTTGCCGTTTGCATGCCTACATTTTCCTTATTAATTATTCCTTAATTATATTTCTTACAAGTGCATTGATTTACTTGACCACAAAAAGCCTTTTCTGCCAAATGTAACTGGATAACTTATTGCTGATTAGGCTCCATCATTGATTTGATCAAATGACTGTTGGGTAGATTAACCTATCGTGTATCCTTTATTGCTTGTG
This sequence comes from Hemerocallis citrina, assembly GCA_017893485.1. NCBI lineage: Eukaryota > Viridiplantae > Streptophyta > Magnoliopsida > Asparagales > Asphodelaceae > Hemerocallis > Hemerocallis citrina. The sequence goes on from JACEHZ010000572.1 coordinate 999,665, forward strand.
CCAAGTTTTTCGGCAAGGCATCTAAAAGAAGCAGCTAGGAAGTATAAAACTAGTACTGCTATACAGGTAAAAAGGACATGAAATTTTATAAAAAGTAGGGCATAGTGACACTTCCATAATATTATATGCAATAGTGATGTAAACTTAACCCTAAATAGAAAATTTCCAAGAATTTTAAAGGATTAAATTTACCAACACGTAATGCAGATTAAGTTAGAAATTATAACTATTAATTGGTTTGATGGATTTTCCGGATGTGAAATAGTTTAACAAGCCCAATTAAAAGTTTAATCCTATCAAGCAACAATAATACTTAATTGTTTTTAGCATGTAAGATATTCAATAAAGATTTGTACACTAATAGGCAAGTAGAACACACAATCTTAATATTTGTAGATGACAGATAAATCAAATAATATTATAGAGATGATAAATGGTATTACAAATAAATGAGAAGTAGAAAAAATTTACCGGGGTTGCAGATTGTGTAGCTACGGTGGGGGAGCAGCAAGGTTGCGGGACTTGGTAGTCGACGGCGTCGACAGCGGCGGTTGATGGCAGCGATGGTGGCAAAGTCGACGGGATGGCTGTCGGCAAGTCGGGGAGGAAGGCAGCAGTCGACGTAAGTTGCTGTGGTGGTGGATGAGGGGGAGGAGAGGGGGTGTCGACGGTCGGGATGATGGGGAAGTAGTGGTCGGTGAGGGTGAAGGAGGTCGGGTTAATGAGGGATCGACGGTGGCTGTCAAGGGTTTTGACGGTCTCTGAAGCACGAATACGGGTACGGGGTGTGCGTATGACACGACACGGGTATAGAGATACGTTATTTTACAAAAAAGTAGGATACGGGTGCATTGTGGATACGTTAAATATAAAATAGTTTATATTATATTTATAGATACAAAAATATTTTTTCTTTTTAAAGATGCATACATTTAGACCATTCTATAAAAATACATTATGATTATGAGCATTTTAGAGAAAAGAAATGATAATCTAACTATCAAATCTTTGGGTCGTCTTGTTTTGTGTTTGAGCATAATTGTAAACAACAAAATTTTGAAATTACTCTAGGACCCCATGCATTTATCTAAATATAATTGTGTTTAAAAGTTGTGAAAGATGCATTTAAAAAATTGGGTGTTCCTTGGGTACGCACCCGGGAGTACCCAAGGAGTATCGGCACCCGATACGTACCCGACACGGGTATGTCGACCATTTGGAAGGATCCGTGCTTCCTAGTCGACGGTGCTGGAGGTAGCAGTCGACTTTGGGTTCGAGGAAGGAGGGGTGCTGCGGCAGGTGGGAGGTCGGAGTCGGGTGCGACGAGGAGGGGGTAGACAGTGGTGGTTACGGAGGGTGATGGAGGGGTGGTGTTGGGTGTGGTGCTTGGGATTGGGTTTCTGGATTCAAGAGAAAGAAGATGGTGGAGAAGAAGAGGGGCTAGGGTTTGGAGTTGGGATTAAGGTTTAGGATTTTAATTTCGGGATTTGGGATAGTTTTAGAGTTTATGACAAACCCTAAAATTTTATTAGGACTTCTCACAAACCCTAATAATTCTCTCAGTTTTCTCACACAAAAAGAGGGATGAAGAGCAATAACTTAACACAATAATTTTGTTACTCAAGAATATCATATTTTTCATTATTCTCAAGGCCTATATATAAGCTAAAACAAATCCAAAACAAATCTCAAACAAATCTAAAACAAATTTCTCAAAGTTAAAACAAATCTCTCAAATAAACTACGTATGGCTAATCTCAAAATAAAACGAAACATATTTGATGTCCTTATCATTCTCTTCGGGTGGGAGAGGGTTCGACCTAGTCAAGTCAAAATCAGTGATTCTGTCATGGTGCTCTAAAAGATCTGGATCCAATCGCGGGAGCTTCTCACAATCATTCAAAGTGTCATCCGACTTCGGCTTGTTCTTCTACCTTACCAAATACCTATGAATACCACAATCTTTGGTAGAGATTATCTGATCATTTAAAATATTATCCAATTTGTCTATTGGTGGGTAAGTAGTATCATGTAAAGGGGGAAATGTGGAAATATCACCATTAGGCTGTAGGGTTGGCGTATCTAAAAGAGAATTTCTAGGGTCAAAATTTTGGGCCTTCGTAGAGTACTAGATCTTCAATATTGAAAGTCTTACATGCCAAAACCTTCAGGAAGGTCAACAACATAGGCATTATCATTGATTTTATGTAGAATTTTTAATGGGTCTGCAACACGTATGTTCAATTTCTTAATGGATCCAGCTGGAAACCGTTCTCGACGAATTTGAACCATAACTTCGTCACCAACATCAAGAGTTCTAAATTTTCTTCTAGTATCTGCTATTAACTTATAGTTAAAATTATTCTTATTAATGTCCTTAGAAATTTCTCTATGCAAGTTATGATTGCGATATGCAAATGTGGATGCAAACTCTGTGACTCTAGGATGTTCTAACATAGAGATAAAATCTATGGGCTACCAAGTGACTTGGAAAGGAATAAGTGACTTAGATACATTTAATGAAGGTGATTGGATCGACCCGAATATAGTTGAGAGGCTGATCATCTTCTTCTTCATCAAAGTCATCATTTACAGGAGGTTCATAGGTAAACTTATTGTCGGACTTATCAACGATGACAACGGTACCCTCTATTATATTGATTCTACTTTGGCTGGGACAATTGTCAGTAACATGACCGTATACCTTGCATTTATAGCACTTAGTGAGAGGATTAATCTTAAAATAGTCTCTTTCAGTGTTCTTACCCGTGTTGTCATTTTTAAGTGAATAGGGATTTGAAATAGGCTTGCTTGGGTAAGACTTGTTGGTGTACTAAGGAGAGGAGTGCTCAGATCTAATGGGATCAGAAGGGATTATTCTAGAGAAATGATCCATCAAATCGCTGGACTTGTAATGGGAACTTGCTTTAAAGGAATATGATGTAAAACTAACCCTAAAATAGAGAATTTCCAAGATTCTTAATGGATTAATTTTACCAACACGTAGGTGCAGATCAAAGTAGGAAATTTTAAACAATTAATTGGCTGGATGGATTTTTAAGAACTGAATCATGTTAACAATCCCAATTAATAATTCAACTTTACAATCAATAAATAAATCCCTAAGTGTTCTTAACAAGTAATAGATTCAATATTGATTCGTACTCTACTCAAGCACGTGGAACACTCAATCTCAATTATTTTTTTGTGGACGACAGACAAATCCGATAATATAATAGATAATAGAGCAGTAGAACACAAATATTTAAAAGTGGAAAGAGTATACCGGGTGCGAAGAACAATTGCGTAGATCTATGGTAGAACACAGCAATGGCAGACCACGACAAATCAGCAACTACAGTAAGAGGGAGACAACCGCAATCCAAACCAGCAAGGGCAACAGCAAGAGCGATGGGTGCAATAGGGCGCGGCGAACCTGGGCTGGCGTCGGCCTGGGAGGGGTCAGTGAAGGGGGTTGGGTTTTAGGGTTTCGACGAAGGAGAGGGGAGTGACGGAGGCATTGAGGTGGGGCGGCTTGGGACTAGTTGTTTTGTGGTGGTCAATGTTCTAAAAGTCGCTAGGCGGTAGTCGGGCGGCCGATGGGTGCCTAGCGCCTAGGCCTTGTAAGCGGAGCTTAAGCGGCTAGGCGCTAGGCGGTTTTATTTATATATTATATATTTATTTATGTATGTATATATTTTATTTATATATTTTATCATTTTGTTTTGTTTTGTTGTTACCAATTCTTACTCTTGATATTTCTCCTTGCAATTGCAGGATGAGCTTTACAAAATTGAATTGGTGTATTATTATTAGTCTTTTTCTTTTTTTGTATAGTCTTATACTCATCTATTAGACTAGTATTAATCTATGACGAAGATCAGTAGTGGAGATTACCTGTTCGGTTGTTCCAGTCCATGGACCAAACAGTGTGGGGGAAGCGGGAGGCTTGAGTCGGGGGAAGCGGGAGGCTTGAGTCGGGGGATGGGGGAGGGTTGCGTCAAGAGAAGTTTGAGAGAGAAGAGGAGGACGTAGTGTTGGCGTCGGAGGTGAAGCAAGGCGGGAGGCAGTGTGTGGTTGTGTTGACGACTTGACTTTGAAGCTGAAGAGAGGAGAGAGGTTGTGTTGACGTCGGTTGAAGTTGAAGCGAGCTGCGACTGCAAGGAGGGAGGTGGAGAAGGTTTTGACGAATGAGTGACAGAGTGAGTGAGCTGCGACTGCGAGGAGGGAGGCGGAGGAGGTTGTGTTGACGACTGCGAGTAACGACTGCAAGGAGGGAGGCGGAGGAGGTGATTTGGGAGTTTTAGAGAAGATGAATTATGGATTTAGATAATAGAATTGATTTGGGTTTTTTTTTACGGGTGATTTAGAGGGAAAGAGAAGTTTTAGGGGTTTTAGTGTATTAGAGCGGGTCGGGTTGGAATAAGTCGGGCCCCTTTTTAAAAAAAAATTAAGTTCTAAGCGGGTCTAGCCCGCCTAGACCCGCTTTTATCACCTAGAACTATTAACCAATTTTCTTAAATGCCTAGCCCCTAGGCGAGGTGTTGGAGGGCCGCCTAGTGCCTAGGCGCCGCCTAGGCGGCTGCCTAGACCGCTTTTTAGAACACTGGTGGTGGCAGTGAGAAGGGGTGGTCGACGGGGGTGAGGGAAAGGAGGGGCGACTGTGGGGGTGACGTCGATTTGGGGGTGGAGGTGAGGGGTTTCGTCGACAGGGATGACGTCGTGGGAGGGGAGAGTTGCGGTGGTGGGTTGACGGAGAGAGGGTAGAGGGCGATGGTGATGGTGCGGGTTGCAGGTGACGAAAGTTACAACTTTAATAAGATTTACTAATTTTGTGAAGAAGTGTTTGAAAATTGTTGCTTATGTGTTTAATCAGTATTTCAGAAGTGTCTAGGAAAGTTCTAAACATAAGATATGTATTAAATCGGCTACATGTATGAAAAGTGTCAGACGTGTCCAAGGGGTGTCCATGAAGTGTTGGTGTTCGATACGGGTTCGATACGGGAACAACATGAGTATGGTGTTCGATATTGGAGTATCCATGCTACATGGGCAAAAGCTGTGGCATGTTATGACCTAGGAAACCAGCTGGTTTGTTGGTTTTTTGTAATCATAGTGCCCCTCCAAAAGTGCCTCTAGATTTTAACTAGTACGCATGCAGACAACTGTTTTACGACTTACGCATTTTTGCATTCATTGTCAAATCACAGTTAAATATCTACATCCAATTGAACATGTTAAATTATAAATATTAGATAATGTTGAACCCTCCTTTTATATTGATGTTTGATATTTGACAAATCTAAGTGCTGGTTCTAATGACTCTAATTGTTCAGGTATTAGTTGCACAAAGTAGACGTAACCTATTAATGATCCTACCGATGGACCAAAACTCTGAAGTTGTGATAAGGGTGAAGGTTTTAATATTTATATTTATATTCTAACACGCCCACACCCCCGCAGGTTGAGGGCCATCTTTTTGGGCCAAGACCTGAACTATACGTAGTGGTATTTTTTTTCCTCTTTCAATCCGCATTTAAATTGCGCAGCCAGTGAGATTCGAACCTGAGTTGCTCTGATACCATATTAATGACCCTACCGATGGACCAAAACTCCGAAGTTGTGATAAGGGTGAAGGTTTTAATATTCATATTCTAACATACCCCCCCCCCCCCCCCCCCCCTAGGGTTATTGTAGGGTTACTTTCAGACCATATAACACTTCTTAGTGTACATGAATTATCTAACAATGTGCTGATATGTTAGGGTATGTTAAGGGAGTGTTTGGTAGCTTGCACATGCAAATGCAATTTGCATTTGCAACTGGAAAGTAGAAGTACCCTCTAAATCTTTTTCAAACAATTACCAAATCATCCTCTACTTCTCAACTATCTCCTATTTATATATTAATAATTATTTCCCTTCAAAACTTAGAGGATATTTCGGTAATTGTGTTAGAAATTTTAGAGGAAAATTTTAAATTTGCACTTGCAAATGCATTTGCATTTGCAAGCTGCCAAACAAACCCTACATGGCGGTGTCTTAGAATGGAAATTAAACTTATGTTTCTCCTAAACTTCTTTGTTTATGTAATGTCGATGCAGATCCATGGAAGATTCATGGCTAGGACCATGGTCTTGCCTTCTGTTAGGTGAGCATCCAGATTCTAACCATCTGAGAAAGATAGTTCAAGAATTAATCAATGAGCTGAAACTTCATAAGTTTGAAGCAAACGACAGTCTACTCATGGCTATCATTGGTGGTTCCAAGTCTATTTGTGATGTTGAGGCATGTTTCTCCCAGTTACTATTATACGGAGGCTACTTTGGTAGGGGAGCATGTTGTGGGCGAGAAAGGCTAAGGGCCTTTTCTAATGATTGCCATAAAGAAATGTGTAGTTTGCCCGAGTCAGTTTCCAGACGCATACTGGAAACATCTGGTGAACTTACAGAACCAGCCGATAGAGAGCCAGTAATATTAGTATTGGATTCTGAAGTGCAGGTTTGCATCTTAATCAACTGTTTTTTAATCTTTAATTATTTTGTTTAGTCAATACTAGTTAGAACTTAGAAAGCTGTAATATCATTAATGTAGATTGTAGAAGTTGCTATCTTGCTGTAAAATTCCGCAATTAAATTTCTTCATCGGGTAAAAGATCCACGTAGGATTACTTATAAACAAGTGGTTTATACCACTGGATGGAATTGGTGCATCCCAAAGAGGCCCCCCCTCCTCATGAGGTCCTTGAAATCAGGGATATCGTGTATGGTGTATGAATTTCAAAAGGTCCCCTCACTCTATCTGGTGTCCAAGGCCACTGTTTTATAGAAAATACCGTAGGCTATGGTTGATAGGATTTCCCCCGCATTTGGTGTCTTGAACTTGATGAAGTAGGAGTTTTGTTATATATATATATATATATATATATATATATATATATATATATAGTCCCCTTTCGTTGTGCACTTGCCATGGTGTGCATTCCGTGTGCACTTGGCCTTTGGACCATCACATGGATGATCCAAACCGTTCATATTGGTCTACACGTTTAAATTAGTCTAAATATGTAAAATCAAGTCATTCGAAATTCATTTGCCCATGCATTGAAGTGTTACAAAATTGTATTGCTGAATTTTATAATGACATGATGAATGGGAAAATGAATTCCAAATGACTGTATTTTACATATTTAGACTAATCTTGACGTATAGTTCAATGTGAACCGTGTGGATCATCCATGCGATGTCCTGAAGGCCGAGTGCACAACGGAAGGTTTCTCTCTCTCTCTCTCTCTCTCTCTCTCTCTCTCTATATATATATATATATATATATATATATATATATATATAGTAGTAGTAGTAGTAGTAGAAAAGGAGTTCACATTGGATTAGTTTCCTGTGAGGAGTTCTGCTTAATTAAGTTGGGTCAAGAAAGAGGTTTTGCTGCTCCAATTCAGCACATATATGTTTTCCAAGGGTCTAATTGTTTTCTGAAGTTACATAATCAACAAGAAATTTTCTGCTCTTTAGGTGACTCTTGTAGTCTTGTGGATGGGAAATTGGCTCTCATTCTCATATTATAGAAGTCTGCCATACATGAAAGATCAGCTTGCTATTTTGATGGTCTAATCTACTTTATGTAACTGACACTGATTACAGATGCTACCGTGGGAAAATCTACCGGCGTTAAGGAGTCAGGAGTTCTATCGTATGCCGTCTATTGGCAGTATTTCTTTTACACTCGGAAGGTGCTCTTACTATCAACGACTGAATAAGGCAACCAATGCTGGCTTTCCACTCATTAATCTTTTGGACACTTATTACTTGTTGAACCCTAGTGGTGATCTGGGCAGCACACAAGTAGAATTCGAGCAGTGGTTCAGAAATCAGAATTGGAGGGTAAGCTAATGTGGATTCTGGATTTACACTCATTTTAGTTTAAAAGCTGATGTAAACAAACATAGGAGTAGGACAGGGATAATGTTTTATAGGATTTTCTTCTATTTTTAGTTAATTGTGATAGGGTCCATAGTGATTATCGATTAGAGATTGGATAGGATAGGGTTGATAATGTTATAATGATAGATTCAAATTTGAACTTATTTTTTGAAATTTTAGCTCCATTTTGCAAAAGCCTCTGTAGGACTGAGAGCCAAGTCAATTCTTCTCCTGTCTCTAATTGCAACTGTAATGTGTCAGTGGAGGTCTCCACATTTTAAGCCTTGGATGCTGGTAGCTAACAATGCCGTGTTCGTGTGACCAATGACATTTTTTTGACATGGGAACTTGGGAAGTATCCAAAATAACAATGGAAAGAAGTATGTGAAGTTATGTAATTCCAAATTAATACATATGATTATATGAAATATAGTTTGGCATAAAGAGAATATTCTACATGTGCCTGTCCAGACATTCAGAAATTTCAAGACCAGCTGCACTGGAAATAGATTTCCAAATGAATCATTTTAATCAAATGGGTTTCTTGTGGTTCTATTTGTTTTACAGTTTACACTTTTAATGAGGATAACTTCACAGAAGTAATTGTCCATTTTCTCATTAGTTACAAAATACAATGCATGACTGGTGCTTGATTAGTGCTTATGTGGCTTTTGTTGTACATTCTATCTTTGGCCATGATAAACTTTATGTCATGTTGGAATTCAATGTCCTAATGTGGAACTCGTACAGGGAGAAGCGGGTAAAATACCAAAAGCCGATGAACTAGTTTCAGCATTGAGGAATCATGATCTATTCCTTTATTTTGGCCATGGCAGTGGTATGTTGACCCTCAATTCCTCTAAAATTTATTTCATGCTTTTGCTGAGCTTGACAATTTGACATTGGCATTGCTCTAATGCAGGAATGCAATATATCCCTGGGAATGAGATTAAAAAGTTGGACAAATGTTCTGCAACTCTTCTCATGGGTTGCAGCAGTGGTTCTCTAACATATAAAGGCTCTTATGCACCCAGAGGTGCACCACTTTTGTACTTATTTGCCGGTTCACCTGCTGTAATCTCTAACCTTTGGGATGTAACCGATAAGGATATTGATCGGTTCGGAAAAGCCATGGTTGAGTCATGGCTACAAGAAGAGACGTTGACTGCACAAGACTGTCCTCATTGTCAGTTAGTGAATGATTTGAATGGTCTTGAAATTGATGAGGGAAGAAATGTGACCGCCCCTAAAGCTAGGAAGAAAACTGTAAAAAGTAAGAAGTCAATGAAATCTTCTGATGAAGGTTTGATGAAATCTTCTGATAAAGGGAGCTGCAAGGTTTGCGGAAGGAAAATGATTGCTTCGTTCATAAGCAAAGCTCGAAGTACTTGTAGGCTCCCACTTTTAATAGGAGCAGCTCCTGTATGTTATGGAGTGCCTACAGTTATTAGGAAGGTAGTAACTATAGATTGACTACAGAGTCCCTAACTCCACTAAGATAGCTGTGAAAGTAAGAAGTCAAATTCTTCTGATAAAGGGAAGGTGCAAGTTATGCAGATTGTTTCTTTGATGAGCAAAGCTCGACGAGATTCTCTTGTAGAAGCACTAGCATATGACCTACAGTTATTATGCAGAAGTCACACAAGTATAGATTGGCATACTTCCAACCTCATAGGGTGGGTTTATTTTGTAACTTTGGGCCATTCAGTTTGTGCTGAAATGGCCATTTGTTTCATTATACTGTATTTGCTTACACAAGTGAAATTCCGATCATCCACACTCCACCCTTGGAAAAAGAACTGTAAGAAAGAAATTGATGGGCTTGTTTTCTAACTGTAATCATTTGTTGACAAATTTTGAGTTGTATATCATTGTGAATCTATATATGTACAGAGAAGGAATGTTTTACTCAAATTTGAAGGATTTAAATCTCATGTTTTATGGCCATTACTTTAGTTTAAGATATTTTATTTTCTGTATTTGTTGATGACAGGAAGTTTTGTCTGTAATATTGGCTATATTCCACCTTTTACCTCAAAAAAAATAAATATTGGCTATATAATTTCAGAGGAAATAGAGCATAGGCCGACTCTAGAGTACTACTGTTCCGGATGTTGGAGGGACTATTTCATGATGTTGCACTTTATTTCCTTTTGTAGTTGTTGCTTTTTAGAGTAGACTGACTTGATTTTTTTTTTTTTCAGTCTCCTAGGAATGTTGGGGAGTTTTGTATTTATTTTCTACGTTTTCCCCAGGTTATTGGGTTATTTCTTTGCAATTTTATTAATAAAATATCGTGACTATAATCTGTATTTTCTGTTAAAACATTGGCTATATAATTGTTGCTACATTATTGTCAGCCTTAACATATGGATTTAAGAAAAAAAATTATATGACCACACGGTTATAAAAACGTTACATAAAAGGGTAAAAGTTACATAAAAGGGTAAAATGGATATGAGCAACTTGCTCATTTAGTAAATAAGCAATTGATTGTGTGGCATGCATGTGATACATTGGACAACTAAACTTTTTATGAATCATCAGACAGCTATATTGCTTTTGGTTCTTTCTTTAAAATAGTGCCCCCCTTACAGAAAGCCCTCACGATTCGGGGCTATTTTGTGGGGGCAGCTTTTTTTGAAGAGAGTAAACGGAAATCAAAAGCTGAGATCAAGCTGTCATATGATTTTTGTATGACTTCATATAAATTTTTACCTGGATTTAACCCTTCCACATTTTCTCAAATAAATTTGAGAACCGTGTCTCCATCAATGCTCCAGTGGGGCAGTTGGATTGTATTGTCTATGGACTTTGCACTAATAAAACTATATTACTAATAAGTTTTTTCGCGTGAGCAAAAAGTCGAAAGTTCCAATTTCAATTGCACAATTTTTTTTTTGCTGGTGAGCAAGAAGTCTTTTTAATTCCGATTGCACCAAAAAAAATCTCCAATTAATATATACTAATAATTTATACATGTGATGCACGTCTTAAAAAATATAGTTTTTTTAAAGTAAAAATTTAGATGTAGTATGAGTTCGAACCTGAAACTTCCTTTAAAATAGCTATGCACGTATATTGCACAGGTTGATAGATTAACAAAATATTTACAAATAACACTAAGACCTTCTTCCATTATAATATTAGAGATTCGAGATAATATATCCCAACACCCAAATCCCCAAAGAACCCCATCTATTCAAACTGACTCCACAAAATCTTGGCCTCGACAGATCTTCTCCTTACAGGGTGCGGGCACAATCATTAAATCCAAGAACCCTGCATCTGACCGGTTGACGAAGACAAGAGGTAATCAATCACTCTTGGGGTAGCACCTCGTGGGCCAGGGCCCACTCTGAATAATTATCAAGCAGAAATATTTGGAAAAAAAAAGGCTCTCAATTAACTCGAACTGAACTCCAAATTACCACCCAAAAGGAAATCCTCTGAACTCAACTCCTCTTCACTTTCTACAGTGGTCGATGATGACCATTCCCAGGGAAGGCACAAGGGCACTATGACTCCAGCAAGAAAACTCGGCACTCGGCATCAATGAGTACCAAGCAATGAAAATAAATGTTGGCATGGAATTTGTCTGGGTTGTATAGGGAGGGAACCCGACAATTCGATATCTCTGCTCTCTCTATAACCTTCCTCTCTGAAACGCACTCAGATTACTCCTCCGCCACCACCACCACCATATTCATCAACCTTAACTATCCCAACCAACATATAGTTCCTGTTAGGATTTTGGCCTTAAATACACGTAGATACTGAGTACTTGATGTTGGAGAAGAAGAGGAGACAAAAAAGTAAGAGAAGACAAACAACAAGTAGAAAATTGCAGTTTGGAGAGTTGCGGTCGACCGCGCAGACGACCAACCTGGGGGTGCGGTCGACCGACCAAATCTGCTAAGAGTTCTTCGAGTGCACAGGGTCCAACAGAGGGGGTGACGGTCGACTGTGCAGTCGACCGGTCGAGTCTCGGGTTTGGCTTTACACGTTGCGGTCGATCGACCTTGGGGGTGTGGTCGACCGACTTCCGCGCTGATTGTTTTCGAGCTTACGAGTTTAAGGCCCAATTGCTGGATTTGTGTTTCTCTTTTAGGGTTTACTTGGGGCTTTATATATGACGGTAGACTCTAGGGTTTCTATGATCCAAATAGAGAGATTTGATGAGCCGTTATCATAGTTCAACTTTAAAAGGGGATTGTGCCGAGTGTTTCAAAGGTGAGAGAGAGAAATTGAGAGCTGTAATCTCTTTTGTAATCTTTGTATTTCTTGGGGAATAAGAAGTATTGGTTATCTCTGTATATTAATTGTGTTCTTGTGAGATCTTGTAATATTGTGATGACTTGTTCTTGGTTCGTCTAAGTCTTGGTGGTTTCTATTGCTTGTGGTGCACTTCCACTATTAGTGCTACGAGTTGTGGTAGATTTTTCAATAAGTGGTATCAGAGCAACTAGGTTTGAGATGGCCGATAGCAAGACGAAGATCGAGAGATTCGATGGGAGTGACTTCGCAATGTGGAAGATTCATATGATAGCGTATTTTCGTCAGAAAGATCTTGATGGTCCGTTGTTTGATGAGAAGCTGGTAGGTACAGACAAGGATGCAAAGGTCTTGGCGGAGTGGAATCATTTGGATCAGAAGGCGCTGAGGCAGATTCAGTTGGGGCTGAGTACTAAGGAGTTATTTCATATCTCGAAGGCAAAGACCACAAAGGAGGCTATGAAGATTCTCACAGATATGTATGAAAAACCATCGGCATCTAATCAAATTCTTCATCTGAAGAAATTGGTTAACACGAAGTGGAGGGAAGGGGGTTCAGTAGCAGTGTAACACCCCGAATTCCAAAACAGACTGAATTCGAAGTTCCACAGGATCTTTACACTTCTTTCGTATAATTTTACAAGGAAATAAAAACTTTTTGTTACATCAGAGTTTACACTTACATTACATATTTACAGCGGAAGCAATTTACAACAATTTACATGAATCGAAATGTACAATACTTGGATCATCTTTCAATCAGTATGCATTCTTGTTAATCACTTTGCCCTGCATAAAACCGTGAGCACGTCAGTTCATTCAACTGACGAAATATTATACACGGCTATCCTCTCTATGCCGAAAACAGTATAAAGATTCTCAACACTTAACAAACCACAAACTTGTTCACAGACAAAACTAAAGAGACTATCCTATTGATGTCGTGTTGTGCGGTGCACTTAGTCCTTAATGCAGTTGTTATGTTACATGACACTAATGTGCACTTGTTCAGATTCTATGCATCCCATACTACATAGGTCTGAGGGCAAGCCCTTAACCGTTCTTCATCTTGTAGGGTTCAATCCCTCGTCATGACTTAACTACTACTGTAACTACGATAAGTATCCTAGATGTTCTATGAGTTACGAGCTCATGTCCAGATAGTCTGGAGAGGAATCTTACGTCATGTCACGAAGCATCGTGAAGATAGCCTGTGGACAATTCAGCCTCCGTCATGGGACATGACACCACCCGCAGTCACCAAACACCCCACGAGCGTCGCCTGCGGTACGGACTCCTAGAGACATATCCACGTCATGTCACGACGCATCGTGAAGACAGCCTGTGAATACTCTCACACCGTAGCTCTGAGGCCCTCATACCCGTATTTTCCCCTTATTTTCATCACGTCTTCACTATGTTTCTAATCCTTAGTTGTTTGAATCATGAACAAAATTAATTCTCTAGAGTTAGTCTTTCCACTATACCGGTCTTAACCATTTATATAACATGACCCAATCTTGGTCTTTTCATTTCAAATTTCATTTTCACAACATTTCTTTTCAATGCCAGTATGAAGCTTAACTACACTCTAGTTCTTAATTTCAATTCACAATCACAAGATATACTCATAAAACATTTTTCATGATTAATCATAATTCACATTTCATGTTCATATTATTCATGTATTCATACTCGCATTTCTTCGTAACTCATCATGTCAATTAATTCAATTTCATACCCAATATCATGCATAAACAATTTAATTCAATCCTTCTAACATATCACAATTAATAGTTACTATCTCCCACGTAATGCTCTTAATCCCTTTTTAATCCATGCTAATTTCACAAATCCCTACTTTCAATTAATTTCACAAATCACAATTCCAATTTCCCATTACTAAATCTAATTTTAAATTTTTTTAAGCAAACTCATTTATTTTCTTTCTCAAAGAAAATTTGATTTAATAACTAGGCAAGTCCTTTCTTGAAAATAGTCTCAAATCTTCGATCACAACACACCAAAAGTTATAGAAAATTATTTCATAAAAACTACATAATTTCATGATTTTTTCTGTATTTGTTTTTTTTCCAATATAATTTCAAAAACTCTCAAACAATTTAATTTTCCCAAAAAAAGTCAACTTTTTAAACCGAAACCCACGCTCGGAATCGAACCCGCAACCACGTGCCACGTGGCGCTACAGTACCACACTGTGGCGCCCCAAAGGCCATTTTGCCAAAGTCCCAAGGCAAAATAAGATGGGTTTTTATCCATGTGTATTAAGTTTCGGTGTTCGGGATTTTTCAAAACGAAAGAAATAAAAGGCTCTTCTCAGGTTTCGAACCCGAGACCTCACAGTCAGCCCACAACTATAGTAAAATGCCACCGCACACACTTAACCACTTGGTCTAAGGGACCAGGTTGTCTTAAAGGAAGTTGAGTTGGATTCATTCTAGTTTCTGTTCAATTCAGTTTTCCATGATTCTCAAACAATTTTGTTTCTTTTTCTTCTCCTTTTGAACACAAAATTTCCAGAATGTAAATTATACGAAAATACAGTAAACCAGTATTTTTATAGTCATTATTTGCTTTATAAAAACATATATTGAGTCATATTTTGTGTTTTATGTCCATAATTTCGACATTGAGAACACTTTCCGTTTCTACATAAGTTATAAATCTAGCTTCCCAAAATTCACTTTATGTCTCTATTTAATACTTTATCAACCCATTATCATGATTAAAGCACTAGATCTTGTTCTCTACATTTGAATTATTCTAATTCAAACAATTAATTCTACAAGATGCATTTAGTCATTTTGTGTCTCATAAGTATAAATTTGTTTCACATAGCATAATTTACAGACATAAAGCATGATGATAAGATTGATTCTAGCATTTCAATTTCACATCTTTATTCATTAGCAATCACCTTAACAATCATTCTTTAAACTACTATTTTATCTCTAATCAACCAAACATGAGACTACAATTTATCAATTTATTCTCAACTATTTTAGCAAACATCCCTAGCATGACATCTACATTTAAAAGTATTGAGAAACACCCACCTATAGTTGAAGAAACGAATGAAAACTCCTAGAATGCAAGAAAGTAGCCTCCTCCTCCTAGAATGGATTGCAAATGGTCTCCTCTTCCTTGTGCTTGCTAGGAACCCGAGCTCTTCTCCTTGTTTCCTTGATGATGGACCGGCCTCTACTAGGATGGAACACACAAAAAAATGCTCTCTAATCTTTTTCTCACAAATCTGCTCAATCTTTTGCTCTCTTATCTTTTTCTCTCTTAGTCTTTTCTCTTAACAAATTGTTTAGTGGCTTCAAGAGAAGAATAGCTAAGGGGTATTTATATATTTTTAGGTTGGGAATGGAAGGCTAAGATTCAATCAAGGTGTTATGGATTAAAGACCAAGATGAATTGGGAAGTTGTAGTAACTTCCATGATCACATAACCACTCCTCTCAACTACACCCACTCCCCCTATCTTCTTGCTCAAAACCGACCACTCTCTAGGGAGTGCATTGCACACTCTAGTGTGTGCACATGCTCCCTAGTACCCCCTATTATAAAGTTGTACAAATTTAATTAATCAATTATCCACTAATTGTGTCTACATGACAAGTTGTGATAATTAAAAGATTAATTAAGTTTGTGGACCTCAAAAATAGTGGGCTTTACGCTCATGGGCTATTTAATAAAATACTTTAATTTATTAGGGTGAGCTTAATTTAAGAAACAAGTTTAGGCTTTATAAAATAGGCTTTTTAGAAAGAAAAAAAATAATGAGAAAGGAAGAAATAATTGTTTATGCTAATTTTATAAGAAAATATACATACAAAAATTTGTGTGTACACAACACGAAAAAAATCAAAAATTCTCATTTAATAAAATTCAGGGTATTACAAGCAGAGCATGTGAACAATTATTGTGTGATTTACAACCAGATGGAAGCTGCAGGTTTGAAATTTTCAGAGAAGGGGCAGTCATTGTTACTTCTATCTACTTTATCCGATAGTTATGGTACGGTGGAACAGACTATTATAGACACTATGACAGATTCGATGACTCTACAGGATGTAGTGAGTAGCATTCTGAATGAGGAGATGAGAAGGGTGAGAAACGGAGGATATCCATCATCATCTTCTAGAGATTCCGTAATATACGTTGAGAAGATACGTGGGAGATCTAAGAGCAGTCGAAGAAGAAAGGATTAGAGTAGTTCATCTGAGAGTGGGTCTGATGATAGCGATGGGGGACATGGACCTAAGTATTGGTATTGTCACAAGAAGGGTCACATGATGCGCAGTTGCAAGGCTTATATGAAGAAGAAGCAGGAGAAACCGAAGTGAGATACCCCAAAGAAATCTCAAGTGAGGCTTGTTAAGGATCTATGCTTATCAGCTCGGGAGGAGTTGGGCCCTCAAGATTGGTGTATAGATTCGGGAGCTTCTTTTCATTGCACTCCGAGGAGAGAGATGTTTGATGACTATAAGGAGGGTTCTTTTGGAGATGTGATCGTGGGGAACGGTCACCGGTATCCTGTACGTGGGGTTGGTATTGTTCGCGAGAAAGCCAGTGATGATCAAAGTGTTGTCTTATGGGAGACAAGGCATATTTCAGACTTGAAGAAAAATCTTATTTCGATTGGAAGGCTAGACAAAAAGGATATGTCTACTACAGTTGGTAGTGGAGAGTGGTGTATAGCTGTAGGTTCAAAGGTGATTGCAAAAGGGAAGCGTAAGGGAACGCTGTATTTGCTTAGAGACGTGAGGGGCATTTCTTCTGTAATTGACTCTTAGCCGGAATCGAGTAGTAGGTTGTGTGGGGTGCAACCGAGTTCTTTCAGTTGTGGAGGAAAGGTTACTAATTTAGTGGGAGTTGCTAGCCATGGAAGTGATCCTAGAGGACCAGACGTTGCTGCGGTGAGGGTACTTTGCGAATTGGCAGTTGAAGCTTCAAGTCGCTCTTGTGTGGTAGAGAGTACTGGTATCGATATGCGGGGTAATATCGATGAGGGTAACCAAATTGGGACTGTAGGGGCTGAACAGTCTGCGGATATTGTGGAGGTATCGTCCACAGAGATTTCTAGTGCAGAGGGTGCATTGAAAGGCTTTGAACCATGTCTGGTGTTGATGGAGATTCGGCAAGTTGGGAAGTTTTGTAACACGAAATCCGACGCGGGAGGTTGTTTCTCCGGTATTCGTGCCTTATGTTATTGGTGAAGCACATCCTTCTTGAGGCGATGATGGGTGGTTGGTGCACTCCACGTGGTGGAGTGGCGGAGGTGCTCTTCATGAGAGTGGGGAGTACTTGGGTCTTCCATGAAAGTGGGAGATTGGCAGAGATAATGCAAGGTAAAGATTGCAATAACTTTGAAGCGTTGTGTATTTGGTCAAAGTGGGAGATTGTTAGGGTTTTGGCCTCAAATACACGTAGGTACTGAGTACTTGAAGTTGGAGAAGAAGAGGAGGAGACAAAGAAGCAAGAGAAGACAAACAGCAAGTAGAAGAATGCAGTCTGGAGAGTTGCGGTCGACCGTGCGGTCGACCAACCTGGGGGTGCGCTCGACCAACCAAATCTGCTGAGAGTTCTTCGAGTGCACAGGGTCCAACAGAGGGGGTGACGGTCGACTGTGCAGTCGACTGGTCGAGTCTCAGGTTTGGCTTTACACGTTGCGGTCGACCGACCTTGGGGGTGTGGTCGACCGACTTCCGTGCTGATTGTTTTTAGGCTTACGAGTTTAAGGCCCAATTGCTGGATTTGTGTTTCTCTTTTAGGGTTTACTTGGGGCTATATATATGACTGTAGACTCTAGAGTTTGTATGATCCAAATAGAGATATTTGGTGAGCCGTTATCATAGTTCAACTTCAAGAGGGGATTGTGCCGAGTGTTTCAAAGGTGTGAAAGAGAGAGATTGAGAGTTGCAATCTCTTTTGTAATCTTTGTATTTCTTGGGGAATAAGAAGTATTGGTTATGTCTGCATATTGATTGTGTTCTTGTGAGATCTTGCATATATTGTGGTGGCTTGTTCTTGGTTCGTTTAAGTCTTGGTGGGTTCTATTGCTTGTGGTGCACTTCCGCTATTAGCACTACGAGTTGTGGTAGATTCTTCAATAGTTCCCACTTCCGGGCGTGTTGGGAGTCTCTCTGGCTAAGTGGCTTCTGTCGCACAATGTGCATCATCTTACCATCATCTCTTCTTCTACTAACCACGTTATTGCTGAGGTAGGAATAGCACGAGGTCAGCCGACATGGAATCTTGTTTGTGTTTATCGGGATCCAAACCGACCAAAAAGAAAAGAAAAAAGAAGAACATTCTGGGGGTAATTTTACTTCCATCGTCTCATCTATCCAATTTTCTTTATTATGTATTAGTGATTTTAATGCTGATCTGGCTTCGCAAATGACAAGTTAGGTGGTGATCCTGTTAGTTGGAGGGATATCGAACGATTACTTCATTGATTTTCTGAACACTTGTAATTTGCTTGATCTTGGTTTTCATGATGCATTCTTTACTTGTTCTAACATGCAACTTTCCAATCACATTCGGGAGAGACTCGACAAAGCTTATGGCTCTCCCTCCCTCCTGGATGGATGGAAGTCTTCCCTAAAGCTTAGCTACTTACTGCTCACCATCTTCTTGCCTCACAAAATGACCATTCTTAGAGGGAGATAGAAACACCAAAACTACTTCCATTCAGAAAGAATTTTTTAAAAAAATACTTCCATGATATCTATCTTCAGCTCCAGTAATCCCTCATCGCTTGCACCTGCTCTCGGCCAGAACATCCTAATCAATCCTGCAAAGATCGAGCATCTTGATTCCCCACCTACTACTATATATGAATGAAATTGAAGGGGCGATCAAATCCCCAGGCCCTGATGGGACTCAACATCCATATTTTATCAATCAAGCTGGAGCTCCATTAGTAATGATGTCTTCAAGATCGTTACTCAAAGTATTTGCAATATGGTGTTACTCTTTCATAAGGAATGGATCATACAATGTGGTCCTAATCCCAAACAAGCACTAACATGTGAGACACCTGCTGATTACCGCTGTATTGCCTTATGTAGTATGGCCAAAATGAACGCAAACAGGATCCGCCTATTTCTCATCGAGATGGTTTACCTTAATAAAATGACATTTGTTTCCAGTAGACAGATTGCCGACAACATCATTGTCGCTTAAGAACTCATTCATGTTAGGGATGTGTCTTGAATACTCGTGGTTCAGATTAGAAGAAGGTAAGATGAAGCATTGTGGTCGAAGCGTCGAAGAGAGTAGAAGGAAAAACAGAAACAGCAAGGTGCAGGCAGAGTTGCGGTCGACTGTCCTGGGAAAAGGTCGACCGCACACCCGATCATAGTTGTACAGGGTTTGGACGAGAGGAGGATGGTCGACAGCTCGCGATGCTGTATATTTTCTGGACCTCGATTTGTTAGTTCGTTTCAACCCAATCTTCAACTCCAAGTCAAATCGTACAGCTCTTATTCAGTTACTTCTTCTACAGGTTATATCAGACGACTGAGAATCCAGATTAAACATAGGGTTCTCTCTATTCTTCTACATATATTGTAAACTCCTCCAATATGAGAGTAGAGTACTACATTGATATTTTCTCCATTGAAAAAAGAGGCTTGAGTGAGAGATAGTTTTTTGTGAGTGAGTTTGATTCCTTGTATTTAGTGAATCATTAACTCATTGTAATCTCTTCCAGTTGAATATCAGATCTCCTTATATTTCCCTTCGGATTAAGCAAAAGCTAACCAGGATAAATCCTTGTTGTGTTTGTGTTGGATTGGTGGATCTACTTGCTTGCTCAATTGATTCGTCTCATCTACTTCGATTTTCTCATTGCTCTATTTAGTTCCGCTGCAACACCGGATGTTTGTTGATGCCCCAATCCCAACAATTCATACCATGAGTAAAAAATCTCGTAGATCTCGCCTATTAGCAGTGAAGGTAGACAAGTCAAAAGCTTATGATCAGATTGAATGATCTTTCTTGTTAGAAGTTTTAAGAAGATATGGATTTCCGCATAAACTAGTGGAGGTGATTATGGCTTGCATGAGTTCTACCTTTATTTGCGTCAATATTAATGGTGATTGCAATGGGTTCTTCTTTAATCCTGGTCGTGGTATCCGATAAAAGTGTCCCCGTTCCCCTACCTCTTCATTATGCGCACCGAAATTTTATCCACTCTCCCAAAGATTTAGAAGCGGCTGGCAACTTCAAGGGTATCAAAATAAATCATCGGGATCCTGTCATTAGCATCTTCTTCTTGTATATAATTTATTCATTTTTAGGGAGGTGTCGAATAGAAACTTGGAGGCAGTCAAACACATCATCTCCCAGTTCTCTTCTTGGTCGAGGCAGGTAATCAACTACATCAAGTTGTCTACTCTCTTTACACTTGGGGCAAAACATAACTTGAGCAACATCCTTCACTTGAAATTAATGGGCAAAGATGATACATACATTGGTGCTCCCGTATTCCTCAAAGGCATATCCATTTCAGCTAATAAGTATCTTATGGAAAAACTCCACAAGAAACTCAATGGCTGGAAACTAAATTCGCTATCGCATGCAGGATGAGATGTATTGTTCAAATCCCCTTGATGGTGATCCCATCATATTAGATGAGTTTGTGTCTCCTACCGCAGTCCACATTGAAGGAGATGTATGCCACTTATCGTAACTTTTATTGGGGTTACCAAACAGGGGTAGGCAAATATTTCCAAGAGCATGGTAGTATCTCAAAAAACCGAAAGGTATGGGTTCTCTAGGATTCCAAAATTTGCAAGATATCAACAAGAGTATTGATGCTGCTGTTTTTCGGGTGTGGGAGCAACAGATAGTGAATTCTTTGGATGAAGAAGAAACTCAGAACTTAGCCATAGATCTGACCCTGATGCGTGTTTAATATGATTGAGGTGTGTGGATATGGCGATCGCAGAAGACTTACAAAAAAGTCTGAAACACCGAGAGGATTCCCGATGACAGACCCTCCGATGCTCAAGTCAGTAACCAACAGTTTAAAAACGGATTAGGTGGTAAAATTGTGATTACCTGGTAACTATTGATGTGGGTATGTATTTATAGGCCAGTGGGAAACTAATAAGGAATGTGTTCCAGCCGCTAATCCTCTGATTATGAGGGATCTGATTACCAATCATGGATGGTGGATCAATCCTTTCCTGGTGGGTTGGACCCCCATGATGGGTCTGGGGATAGCCCATGAACTACCACTGGGCCTGCCGTTAAGGCCTCAGGAGTCCTGAGATCCATGTGGTGAATCGTACAGTGTAGATCAGCCATGATTTCCACCCTCATCATAAGCCCCCCACTCTCGGAGGTAGCCTTTCGATCTTTTTCGAGGAATAGGTAATTCGGAGAGGGGATTGCATAGGGGAAAGAGATCCGTAGGTATCGAAGGATGAAAGGCTTGGCAGGAAGCTTGGGGTCAGAGGACCCCGCTAAGGCTCGAGTTTATGGAAGGCATGGAGTTTAGCTGAGGCTTGAGCTCGTCTGACACTCGGGGTCGGATACCATGCCGAGGTTCATGGCATGAAGCAAGGTCCTCATTGCGGAAATTTTCCCACAAGGCCTCGGAGTCGAATAACACGTCGAGGGATGTAGCACGTGGCGAGTTCTCATTGTGAGGTTTTCTCAGTGAAATCTCGAAGTCAGAAACCATGCCGAGGGGTGAGCAACTGGGCGGGTTCTCGTTGTGGGATTTTCTCAGCGAGATTTCAGAGTTGGAAACCACTCCGAGGGTGAGGCACAAGACGAGTTCTCATTGTGAGATTTTCTCAGCAAGATCTCGGAGTCAGAAACCACGCCGAGGGGCGAGGCACGAGACAAGATTCTTGTTGTGGGGGTTTTCTCGAAGGGTCTCGTGGTCGGAGACCAGACCGAGGGGCGAGTTCTCATTGTGAGATTTTCTCAGTGAAATCTCGGAGTCGAAAACAATGTCGAGGGGCGAGGCACGAGGTGAGTTCTCATTGTGAGATTTTCTCAGCAAGATCTCAGAGTCAGAAACCATATCGAGGGGTGAGGCACGAGGCAAGTTCTTGTTGTGAGATTTTCTCAGACATATCTCGGGTTCGGAAACCACATCGAGGGGTGAGGCACAAGGAGATACTCTTGTTGTGGAGGTTTCCCTAAAGGGTCTCGTGGTCGAAAACCAGGCCGAGGGGCGAGGCACGAGGCGAGTTCTCATTGTGAGATTTTCTCAGCGAGATCTCGAAGTCAGAAACCATGCCAAGGGGAGAGGCACGAGGCACAAGGCACGATGAGAGTTCTCGTTGTGAGATTTTTTTAGAGAGATCTCGGGGTTGGAAAGCACGTCGAGAGGCGAGGCACGAGCGCAACAAGGTGGATGATCGTTTGTCAGATTTGATACACGTGATTTCGCGACCACTGGGGTGTCGTTGCATGAGTTTTACAGTTATCGAGGAGTCGTCATGTGACTTCTGTTATTCAAGAAGTCATGCTCCTCCTCTATAATTTCATCCCCTTTCATTTTCCAGGACCACTTTCTCTTTCTTCAGATAGTTTCTCTCTCTAGATCCCTTTGCTTTGAGCGAACATGTCTAGTGACTGGTTTAGTCGTTCAGTCTCGAATTCATCTTTGCAATCATCTTCTCAGTCGTACTTACAAGAGAGTGAGCCTGAGGAGCCGAGGACTGCCCGTGTTCCTTCTTCGGAGGAGGAAGTGGAGGTTGAGGTTTTTTCGAGCTCTAAGGAGATGAAACCTGTTCACCCAGCAGGGGAGACCGTGGTTGGAGAGGTAAGTGGGGACCTTGCTGGCGAGGAAGTCGAGAAAGAGATGGAGAGCTAGGAGTTGCTGGTAAAGAGGGAGGTAGAATATGAGGATAGTTACATCGATGAGATTTTGAGAGATGGCAGCGGAGAAGGAGGAGGAAGCCATGTACGAACAGTGGGGGTCTCGTCCCTTAATGATATTGTAGCTGTCCCTCCTCTACGTGGTCACCACCCTCCGAAGACAAAGAAACGAAACTTTTCTCCAAATAGGGGGCTTGAACCGATGGAGTATGAGCATGAGGGGGGTGTGTTCCGGTCGTCCATGGATCAGAAGCCCATTCAAATGTCCCCATAGGCTTCATTGGACGTGGTGTGATACGGCGTGCAACCATCCTCGTCAAACAAGTCGAAGATAGACACCAACAAGACATAGAACACCTTGGTGTAGAGTGATCTTGACTGTGTTCGGGAGTTGTACTTCATTCCCCAAATGTTCGTTTTGTTGCTTCCGAGCCCTGGGGCCCGGTCGACCGATAAGATTTCAAAGTGGTTTTGCATGTTTCCTTCGGATGCCTTCATCTCAGGCTTGCGTCTCTCCCTCCACCCATTTATTAAAGAGGTCGTGAACTGGACGGGGATGAGTTCTGTGCGGTACGAGCCGAACTCGTGGAAGCAGTTGACTAGCCTCATCATGCTTTGTTAGAAGAAGAATGCCCCCATTAAGCTCAAGTACTTCCGAATGTGCTTGGGGTTGAGCGCTCTCCCGAGGTATCGGAACCGATGGTACATCTCCCCTTGTCATGGGAACCACGTGGTGCATAATCACCCAGACTCTATAAAGGTATGGAAGGCAAAGTATTTCATTGTCTACAGTCCTGAACCTTGGGATATTCCGACTGTGATCGTACAGGTTTCCGCCGAGGAAGTCCCCGAAGCTCGTGGAGTTCACTACTGAAGAGCGAGTTGAGTTCAAGGAGGCATTCACCTGGGGTAATAGCATTGATTGGGCCAGGGTGACGGAGCAATCGCTTGTGGTGAGCAGCCTGAGCTTTCACGTTCCTCGTAAGTTCCGAACCTTACTATTTTCTTTCTAGTTTGTTATCTGGTTATGTTCTTATGCATTTCTTTCACAACGGTGGTCGACGATGATATCGACATTCTACTTACTGAGTAAACGGTACATAGGAGTGTGGTGGAAAGAAAGAAAAAAAGGGTGATGACTTCGGTCTCTGATGGGTCTCCGAAGGGACGACCAATGAAGATGCGGAAGTTGAAGGCCTTGACCATCCGTGATCAAGAGGAGGAATCTTCAAGGAATGCGCTGAGCGAGAAATCGCTCAGAGCCGAAGAATTAGCTGAGCCCCCCCCCCCCAAATTGTGAGGACCTTCCTCCCCGAGGAGGCAGAGGAGACCTTCAAGCCTAATTGGGCGGTGAAGGTGATTGACTCCGTCATGGATTCCCACGTGGCTCTCGAGGTGGTGAACAACATTGCCCCGCCGAGAGATAGGAAAAAACTTGCAAAGGAGACAACTGGCTCATGCTATCTCAAGTACGCCTAGGCTTTCGTCATGGTAGGCACTCGATACTGAGCAATTGTGTTTTTGCTCCTCTTGTATTTCTTTTGGGTGTATTTCCTAACTATTCCACCCATTTTTGCAGGCCATGCCTCACGAGGCGGAATAGAAGAGGCAGCTTGATTATGACATGAAGTGCACTATCTGGAGGTTACAACGGCTTGAATTGAAGTGGCAGGATGAGAAAGATCATGCCGAGGCACTGGAGAAGAGTTGGAGGGGGAGAGTGATGAGTCGGCGGGCCAGATCGTTTCAGCACAGGATGAGGGCTACAAACAGGCCCTTCAGCATGTCCGGGAGGGGCACCCTGGCATCAATCTTGATGGCCTTTGTTTCGAGCTGGATGTTGACAGTACTCCTCTGACTCCTGGGGAATGGCCTTCGAAGGTGGAGGAGGCTCACGATAACCATAAGGTGGTCGGGACCGAGGACCCACAGTCTCCTTCTCGGGAGGTGCGCCCTTCTCCTTAGGAAGATTTCCCAATCTCTCCTCTTTTTGTAAGGATGCCGACTACGGATTGACCATCGCGTTGTAACTATTTCCTCAATGAAAATTTGTTCGGTGTTTTTCTTTATGTTTTGTTTCTCATTCTTCTGAGCTCTGAGATTGTTGTTCTACTGATCAGATTGAGGTACGTGTCCCGAGAGGAGGCGCACGAGGATGAGGTGCCAATCCTCCGAGACAAGTTGTATCAAGCCGAAGGTGTCATTGCTCGTCTTTGGAAAGAGGTGACCGAATGGGAGGGAGCATTCAGCTTTCATGTCCACCACTCGCAGGATGTGGCAAAGGAGTTAGCTCATTTGAAGGCATTATTTCCAGACATTGTTTTGGCCCTTGCCCGAACCAAGGGTGGTGGAGGTTCTCGTTCGATTGGTGAGCAATCCTCTGATTTTATCCTAAGTTGAATGCTTGTGGAAAGAGACTTGGAGATTTAACGGCTGAAAGTCAGGCTCGGAGTGATGGGGTAGACTTCCACCTTTTGGAGCTCATTCTCGAGGCTAGAACCCTATATGGGGATTCGATCAAGAGTGGGGGCTTTGGGGGATGCCCAAAGTGGAGTAATAGGATCTTTGAGTGTTGCTAGCATTAGGGGAGGTCTGGAGATGCTCGTACTTGGTACCCATCCTTCTAGGACTGATGTGATAAACTTAGGGTCGGAGTTCCCCGTAGGGGATCTCAAGAATCAGGCCTTAGTGCCTTGAATCATGCAATCCCTAGTGTTATCTTGCAAATGTAACTCTTGGTTTTTGGAAATAAAGACATTTGCGCGACTTTGGTTCGGAGTCGGATACCACGCTGAAGAGGAATCCTCATTGAGAATTATGGGACTGGTTCGGAGTCGAGTACCACCTCGAGGAGCGATCCTCATTGAGCTTTCCATGACAGGTTCGGGGTTGGGTGCCATGCTAAGGGGGAATCCTTGTTGTGGGTTATGCGACTGGCTTGGCTTCGGATACCACCCTGAGGAAGGTTCCTCAACGATATTTCCATAACTGGTTCGGGGTCGGGTGCCACGCTGAGGGGGAATCCTCATTGAGGATTATGAAAATGGCTCGGTGTCAGATACCATCCAGAGGGGCAAGCCAAGCTATATTGGAAATCTAGCGTGTGTGCTCACGTGTGCGTTCACATGTGGCGTGAAGTCACGCATTTGGCACAGTGATCGATTCGTAAAACCGAAAACCTTTTTGAACAAATATCACCAACACATTTGGGAAAAATATCGGGTGATATATCGGTCGATATCCAATATATCAGTGATATATTCCCCAAAAAGAGATATACTAATTATATAAGTATATCATGTCAGCTTAAATGTCCCCTTTCTATATATATGAGTTCCCCTATCTTCATCTTTGTCTACTAGTCTCATTCTCACTTCGACTCTCCTTCATTCTTATTTTTTCACTTTGCATTCTCTCGACCAACGAGAATGGTAACCGACGAAATAGTGCAGGAGAAGCATGTTGCCATGAAGGTCGAGGCTAAGGCGAAGGCTGCGGCTGAGGCGGTAGTGAAGGCCAAGGCTGACGCGGAGGCAAGGGCGAAGGCCAGAGAGGAGGTAAGTGTGAAGGCCACGGTGCACGAGCAGCCGCAAAAGCGTCCTCCTCCCAAGATAGTGGAGTTCGCCAAAAAAAAGGTCCAAGGGCACCAAGCCCCCAAGGCCAAAGGCACCGAAGGGATCATTAAGAAGGAGGGCAAGAAGCCTCCAGCTCTGATAGCGCAAAATGCAGCGATGGTTCCCAAACCACCTTCGCCTGCGAAGGTGTAGGCACCTTCATGGTCTGTGACTGAGACGAATTTGCTGGCCGACCGCCGAAATGCCTTGGAGGTGGTTACCCACCTCGCCACCCCTCGTGACCGGAAGGGTTTCAACAAGGACTCCGAGGAGGACATTTATACACGCTCGGCGCAGTCCTCTATTATGGTGAGGCTCTTCTTTAGCTGTTATTGGTGCCTCTTTGTCTTTTCTCCCATTTCGTTGTTTTAAATGTGCCCTAGTGTTTTTGTAGGCGGCTATCCTCAGGGTCGAACTGCATAAAAGGTGGGGGCACCTCCTTCGATAGGCGGAACGGGCTGAAGTCGAGGAGAAGGAGCACCTCAACTGAAACATCAACTACAGGAGGCAAGTGAGGGAGATGAAGATGGACTTGGCAAAGGAGCGGGATGCCCGGGAGGGACTTTTGAAGGAGAAGGAGGAGCTGGTCAACGAGAGGCTGGCATGGCAGTCGAAGGAGAAGGAGATGGCGGAGGCATATGAGGATGCTCTGGCCGACATCGTCCACGACCAGGACTAGGGGTATGATCATGCCCTTGAGCACATCAGGACGACGTACCCAGATATCAATTTCGGGGCTTCTCTTTCGAAGGGAAGGGTAATGACGTGACCCCTCATGCCATGGGAGAGAGTCTGAAGAACCACGGGCTAGTCGACCCCACCCCTGCAATTGTTGAAGAGCGCTCCGCCCTTATCTTTGAACAGGGGTTCTCCTCTAAGCAATAGTTCTTAGACTCTGTTTTGTTTTTTGCCTTCTTGCAGACTGACCACCGCTCTTGTACTTGGTTTCTATGAATGAATAAAGTGTTTTTAGATAAATCCGTATGCTTTCTTTTCGATGGAGCTTCGAACAGCTCTCCTGATGAGATATGAGGACAGAGGGCGTTCCCTCGGTGTTAGAGGCCTCACTTCTTTGGGTTTCTCTTCATTTCTTGAAGCTTCAAACGAGTTGACACATGTCGACTTATGTCACTCGTTTGAGGTATCCCAGGTGTTTTGAAAGTTGTAGCGTTGACCGCAATAAATGGAAAAGTTTGAAACGATCGAGGAGTACGGCTCTGGAATGCCTATAAATTTTCTCCATTCTCAAGAAATTGTCTCACAAATCCGATTTCTTTACCCTTTTTGAAAGCTAAGGTCCCGGGGGGGTACCTTGTCGAGCGCCTCGAATGGCAATCCGAGGGTCAAAGCCGATGGGGGCAGGTTGTTCAGAGCATGGTCAGAGCGAGCTTGCCTTACTGTTCGAGCGTTCGACCCAGAGGGGATTGGCATCCGGTCGCACCTCCCAGGTTTCAAGATCTGAAGTTTCACCCCCGCAGTCCCGAGATACATGGTCTAACTTGATAGTGTCCCTTTAGGACTCGGGTGCGTTCGACCCTGTTGGCGCTTCTCTGGCGGCGAAGATTCGGAGGAGCCCGAAGTGGATCGGGGTAACCCTGTTGGACACCATTAAGTATATTCCGGGTTCCGAGATCTGATGCACGTCTTCGATTTCACTACCCGAAGGTCGAACGGATTATCCTTGTAGAGATCGTTGGTCTGCTTAGGTTGGCCAATTATCCCTTCTGTCGATGCCCTCATATGATCCCTACCGGTCCCATCATATCAGAGTGATCACCGACTATTCGGGAGTGGATAAAGACCATCGGTCCGTTGCAAAAGTGGATGGACGCATGCATTGCAACTCTACCAGTCACTAGATAAATGTCAGAAATAGAGTAAGAGTACAAGAGTAGGTTTACGTGGCGATGGATTGAACCCTATAATCAGAAGAGCATAAGCTTGATTGGGGATTATGTAGCATGGGATGTATATGTTTCCAATCAAGTGTGCATTAGAATAAGTGCATCGTGAGCATTTGTGTCTGTGCATTGGATTCTAGGGTCATGAAATACACCGACACTTCTGTTTGTATGTGTAATCCCCTATTCCAATTGTACGAATTTTATTACGTAAATTTTTTGTATTATCAATCAATTTTTATTTCTTTTCTTCTCTTTGGACTTTATCGGGCATTATTTCATTCTTATTAGAACTCAAATATTTTTCTGATCCAATCTAATTTTTTGTGAATTTTTCCATTGGAGTTTAAATTTAAACACTGATCCTAATCTAATTCTAATCCTAATCCTAATCTAAATCTCTAATCCAACAGCCAACCCCTCAACCCCGAACTCTTTTTACAGTTTTAAATGCCTCCCATATACTCCTACTCTATCCCTATATATATTTTATATCCCATGCTTCTTCTATTTTCTTCGTTCCCGTCAACTCTTCTACACCCTATTGCAACCACCCTATCATACAAACACACACACAAGCAGAACCCACTATATATATAAATCTATATTCATCCATTTGCCTAATCCCTACCAATATATAAATATATATTTAGATATATGATTTTATATACACACATGCATGCAGCCACTCCTATATCTATAAATACACATGCACACATTCACAATTCATTCCCTGCCAACTCATATTTCATCCCTCAAAATCTGTGCTTCTCCTATTCTTCATCAGCTTCTTCTTCTTCCACTTCACTGCCTACCCCCCGACCTCCCCTACCACACCCGCACCAACTCCACCCCCCGACGTCACCTCGCCAGTGCCTTCGTCATCAACCTACGGTTTTCTTCTACTTCTTCAACCCAACTCTGAACTCCAAGCTTCATTTCCTTCGCCTTCTTCCTAAACCCGACACCTTAACTTCAACCCGAGCTCCACTCCATTTCCGCACTCCTCTTACTATCGTTGCTTGCCGAAGGTGTTGTCTTACTCACCATTGCTGTTGTTGTTGCTGATGTCACCGTTGTATTGCCGTACTTGCATCTCGCTACCATAGCCATTGCCGTGGTGCTGCTTTTCGCCATATTGTTCTTCCCACATTCATAATCGTCATGTGAAAGGCAAGCGTCTTTTGAACTCCATTTGTTGTTTCTGGTTCAAGAAAACATTTATTGAACTCCGGCAAGTAGTTATTGAATTGATTATCGTATCTCATTGTTCATCAGTAAATCTGATTCATAGTTTTCTTTCGTGCCTTGTTATTGATTGCAGTTTAGAACCGTTAATTTGTCGTGTTATCAAATATTCAACTTTACTGTCTTTAAATTTCTTTACCTTGCACTGAAAATTTGACCCAGTTCCTGATATTGAAATTCCAAACTTTATACATGAAAATCATAGTTCTTCGAATGTAGAATCCATAATATTTTACGGTTTCACAATCTGTTTTATAGATTGTGAGATATCACGATTTTAGTACTGTTATATTGTAATTTCCAGAACACCGAAACTGTACACAAACCCGTAAAGAGCAAAGAGATTGACCTAGTTTCCTATACTGAATCCAAGAACTTTATGCATGAAAATTGTATTCCATCGAGTCTAGAATCCAGAACATCTTACAGTTTCACAATCCGATTTATAAAGTATAAGTTATTGATGTTTTAGTACTTTGACTCCTGAATTTTCAGAATAGCGTATGTTCACGAAACATAAAAACCAGTAAAAAATGAATTTTTACCCATAGCTACTGTCCCTAGAATGTATCGTGTGAATATGCATTGGAACCAGAAGGGAGTCTACTTTCTAGAATCTCTGACGGAATCAGATTTGCTTTTATGTAGCAACAGGAAAGTGAATTTGAACGCAAATAGGTGTTGTTGTCTAAAAATTCATCTCTACGTTTTTTCATGTAAACCCTTTTTTCCATATTTAATGAACTGAACTATAAATATTGTTCATAATTTGTACCGATAAAATAGGTTGATATATTTTCTTTATATCATGCATTTGCATCTACCGCTTGATACTTTTTTGATTACCGCCATGACTCTATATTATGTATTGCATCATCTCTCAATACCTTCCCGATAACTGTCTTGATAATACTGTCCCTTTTATTGATTATACCGACTGCATGTTCATGATTAATTATTGTAAAAGAATAACAAGCCAGGGTTATAAGAGTACGGCTTAGTAGTGGATAATATAGGGGAGTATACTCGGAAGGGGGCCCGTGTTTCCCAGAATAGTGATTCATGATTACATATCTTATTTATTGATACTTTCACTGGAAGACCCGAGTGCATAATCCTAAAGAGTTTACTACTTAATTCCAAACGTCACATGATTTATATGCATCCGAACTTGTGGTATGAGACACAGGATTGCGTGCATTAGATATATTAATAAAACCGGTAGTCTTAAGACCAACACTAAGCATGATGTGTAATTACACGATTCTTGAATCTTGATTACACGATTTCTGATTCTTGATTAATTGATGATGGGTTACCGACTGATTATACTTTGAGGTCTTGAATACACCTATTTATAGTTTTTACTTACATGATCATATTGTTTTGGTTCCTTGCCACCTTCCATATTGTAAGGTACCATTTTTCAGTAATTGCACAGCTACTTGTTGTTCCTTCCATGTTATATCTTGTTATCTTACCATTTTACTGTTTGTTGCTACTTGCTATCTGAAGCTTGCTCTAACAGACATTTTTTCCCCAACCCCACATGTTGATTATGCAGGTACCGATGGACTTGACAAATAGACTTTCTAGATGACCGTGAAGAATTGTCGCATTGTTACCACTTCCTATTGTTTACTTTCAGTCGCTATCTTATCTAGCTGTCTTAACGAACTGTTTATCGTACTGCTTTAATTCCAGTACATTGTACTCCCAGGCATCTTGACCCGATGTTTATATATTTCCCAGATGATGGTTATTTCTATTTCCATTCTATGTGATCAATATATTTGTCTGCGTGGATGTTTTATAAATATCTTGTTGAGCTTATAACTGTACAACTTATTGATGATGTCGTATCATTCGCCGGGCCTTAGTTGCATACCTATATTTCTGTATATTGGAAAGCAGGGCGTGACAGTATGACCTTCACATTTTCTTTCTGCATTAATATTGATTGTTGAGAATTTTAGAGATCGGCGATATCATCAGCATTGTGACAGTTGTATTCAACTGACGTGCCCACAGTTTGATTAGTTGCATGATTACCTGATTGTAGGAGCAGGGGACTCAAGCTGCGTAGAGCATCCAAGAGAAGGATATGGGTTTTTGTGCAATGTAATTTATTGATGTAATTTATTGTAAAGCAACATGTACATTTTAATATTCTGGAATGTAATAAAAGTTTTTAATTTCATGTGAATTTTACTGTGTTATGTACTCGTTTGAAGAAAAGATTCTGGATTATGTCATGAGTTTTTAGTATACGAAAATCGGGGCGCTATAGAATTCCCACTTGATTTTGCTTCTTAAACACTCTCCTATCGAAGACAGCTTCAGGCTCCTCCTGTATATTAGCAGTATCCCACTAAGTACGGAGCTCATCAGTTACATTGGGCAAATGTTCACCATGACACTTTTTTAACTTCGAAACATGAAAAATGGGATGAACTGTAGCACCCACTGGTAGCTCCAACCTATAAGCCACCGTCCCAATTTTTCAAGCACACGATAGGGACCAAAAAACTTCGCAGCCAGCTTTTGAGGGGTAGAGTTTCTCACCGAGGCCTGTCTATATGGTTGAATCTTGAGTAAAACTAAGTCCCCCACTTCAAACACTCTTTCTGTTCGCCTATGATCAGCAAAGTGTTTCACACGAATTTGTGCAATAGCTATATTATCCTTAGTAGCTTTAGTATAGCATCCCTGGAGAGCAATTCCTCTTCAACCACAGGTAGATTTGAGGTACCTTGTACATAATGCAGTAGTGAAGGAGGAGGCCTACCATAGGCTCTTTCAAAGGGAGTGATCTTAGTCGACACATGCCAATTTGTGTTGTACCAAAACTCTGCCCATCCAAGCCATTCGTACTAGTTTGTAGGTTTTTACCACAAAAGCAACGTAAATACATTTCCAGGGCCTTGTTCACTATCTCTGTTTGACCGTCGTTTTGTGGACGGTAGGCAGTAGAATGATTCAACTTACAATTCTCCAATGCCAAAAATTTTTTCAAAAATTTAGTGATGAAAATTGGATCTCGGTCACTTAAAATGGTCCTCGGTCACTTAAAATGGTCCTCAGTATGCCATGGAGTTTGTACACATTATCCAAAAACACTTGGACAATGGATTGCACAGTATAAGGATGAGAAATCCCCCTATGAAGAGTGCATAATTGGTCAAGCGATCCACCACCACCAAAGTTACACTCTTGCCCCTGATTTTGGGAAGCCCTTCCACAAAATCCATGGAAAAGTCTTCCCACACCTTATTTAGAATATGTAAGGGATGCAAAACACCTGCATGCAAAATGATTTCACTTTTGTTTTGTTGGCAGACCACGCATTCCCTGATCACGAGCTTAACATCTCAATTGATTCCCTCCCAAGTAAAAGCCCTCCTAATCCTTTGCACTGTCTAGTGAAACCCTAAATGCCCTCCATTACTTGAAGAATGATGATCATAAAAAATTAGATTCCTCACATTAGCTGTAGGGCTTACAAAAATATTCCCTTTGTAATACCAAACACCTCCCATTTCTTGTACTGTACTTGATAGTTGGCTATTATGTAACTTTTCTTGAAGTGAAATGAAATATGGGTCTTGCAAAACCATGAGTTTTATTTCCACAAGCCACTCTGGAACTACGAAAGTAATCTCAAAGCAAGTTTCATGTTCACCTTCCCTCCTTGATAGGACATCAGCTGCAGTATTGTCTAGCCCCCTTTTGTACTCAACATAGAAAGTATACCCCAATAACTTCCAGAGCCACTTCTCTTGGATTTCAGTGTTGATTCTCTGATCAGATATGTACTTAATGCTCCTCTGATATGTTCTTATGATAAAAGGATTCCCTAAGAGGTATTGCCTCCATTGCTTCACAGCTTGTAAGATAACAAAAACTTCCTTTCGTAAGTGGACAAAACCAAGAGTCTCCCTTTCAATCCTTTGCTCATGAAGGCTACGAGGTCAGATTCCTGCATGAGAATAGCCTCAATTCCAATTTGTGAATCATCAGTCTCCACCACGAAGGTCTTTGAAAAATCAAGTCCCTTCAAGACTGGAGTGGTAGTCATAGCCTTCTTGAGTGCAGTGAATGCTGATGTTGCCACCGAAGACCAATTGAATGAATTTTTCTTCAATAACTAAGTAAGAGGAGTTGCAATGCCACCATAATTCTTCACAAACCTATAATAGCCTGTCAAACCTAAGAATCATTTGCATTCCTTCACTATTTTAGGCTCATGCTAACTCTCAACAACTTGTATTTTACTTGAGTCCACTAAAATACCCTCTTCACTGATAATATGACCCAAGTAACCAACTGATTTCTGCCCAAATGTACATTTACTAGCCTTAGCGACTAGTTGATTATCCCTCAAAAAGGTGTGAGATAAATGGATGAGATGGCTTTCCCAAGAAGGGCTATATACGAGGAAATCATCAAAGAAGATGTGACAGTGTAAAAATGGCCTGAGGCCCAACCAGGGCCCAATACAATTCCTACTCAGAAAAGCAAAAATAACAACCTGGTTCGGCTCCGGACCACTTCAGGGTCGGCGCCGAACCTCGTGTTTGCCCTCACAGTGCCGGCCTCCTCGTACTGACGAGCCTCAGTATCCCCCGGAGTCCGATCCGGAGCAGTCCCTCAGGCCGTCCCCCCTCTCTGGCGGGGCAGAAGGATGACCTGGCACAGCCTAGGCCCTCCGATTCCCCCAGAGGCACAGAGGGCTCACGATGGGCCACGTCAGCTCCAAATACCGCCAAGGGTTTCGCCACGTCAGCCCTATACCACTCCTGGTATCGCCACGTCCGCCCTAAACCCCCTGGGCCTTCTGCCACGTCAGGCCCATGGGCTTTCGGATCCAAACCCGGCCTCCAAGTGGAACCAAACCCGGTTGGGATTCTCTATAAATACTAGACCCACACCCACCTTTTTGAGGTAATCAATCTTTTGCCACTTAATATACCTAGTTATTGCTACTCTCTCACAGAGACTGACTAGAGCGTCGGAGGGTCCGCCACCGGGACAAACCCCGGTGTTTCAGGACCGTCTGCAGGTACACAAGACCTCGGATCCGACCCTTCCGATCCGAGCCCAACCTTCAACATCTTTCCGAGCTCATCGTAGGTCCCAGAAGGTCAACTGAAGGTCGGCAGACGAGCGGCAATCTCCTTCAATACAAATTGAGTTCGAACTCACACCTGGTGCTTCCACACGTTTCTCAGAAATAAACAGCATCAGGTTGGCGCCGTCTGTGGGAACCAGCTGCTCTAGAAGCCGATCCGACCCAGACCCTCAAAGGCCATCGACAGCCGAATCCTCATGGCCTCCAAAGGCAAGGGGGCTGCTTCCTCCGTCAACCAACGGGACTCGCCCCCACCCACCGATAAAGCCAGGCCGCGCCCGTCGAAACACAAGGCTCCCTCTCGGGAGTCCCAAAGGAGCGTCGGCCGGCCAGCCCAGCCCGACCTCCGGGGAATAATCCTCAACCGCAAGATTACCCGCAGCAGGGGAAGGGCCGCTTCCAACCCGGTCCCGAACCGCCCGAGGCCACCGCCCGAGGTGCGCAGACCCGCGCTCAGCCGAGTCGGAAGACAACCCTCGGACCAACCAAACCGGGCCGAAAGAGCCCCCGTCACTCATAAGGAATTCCAAGACTTCCGAAAAGAAATGCTGGGAGCCCTCCGACGGGCCCCCAGGGAAGAAACCCTCCATTCCCAAACGGGGTCGGACGCCGAAGCCAGTGCGTCCCGCCCTTCAACGATCCAGCCGGAAGACGACGACGTACTCCTAAGACGCCTACAAGAAATGGAGGACCGCCTCGATCACATAGGGGACGGCGGCCAAAGAATGGCTCAGGGGTACAGACCTGTCCGTCCACCCTTCTCCGCCCCCATCCTCCAAGCGGAAATACCCCGGAATTTCCGACCCCCTTAATTCGAGACCTACGACGGCGAGGGAGATCCTGCTGATCACATGGAGGGTTTCAAAACCCTCATGATGATTCACAGCGCCTCGGATCCCCTGCTCTGCCGAGCCTTCCCCGCCACCCTTCGGGGTCCAGCTCGCGAGTGGTTCTCGAAACTCGCCCCCGGCTCCATTTACTCCTTCGACCAACTCGAGGGCAATTTTCTTGCCCATTTTGTCACTAGCCGGAAGGCCGAAAGGACCAGCGCCTCATTACTTGGGCTCAAACAGATAGAGGGGGAATCACTCAGAGTGTTCGTCCGGAGATTTACCGCTGAGGCAAGGTCGGTCTCCTCCCTCGACCCAGGCGTCGCTTCAGCGGCATTCCGACACAACGTCCGCCCCGGACAGCTGAAGGCCTCTCTGGCCAAGAGACCCCCCGTCGACTTTCCCGACCTCCTTAATAGGGTCGAGAAATACATTAGGGCAGAAGAGGCCCTTAATCCCGAAGATGCCAGGGATGCCACCAGGAAAGGAAAGCGGAAGACCGAGGAAGTCGAACCACCAAAGAAAGCTCCAAGGGACCCGGGGGCCATAAAGAAGGTCCCGCCAGTCCCCCGCTTCGAGAGGTACACTCCCCTGACGCATAACATCTCCGCCATCCTCTTGGAAATCGAAGACAAGGGCATTGTCCGACTCCCCCCCCGATCTAATAACAACAAGAATCGAGACCAGCGCTTTTACTGTCGCTTCCACAGAGATCACGGGCACGAAACCGACCAATGCCGAGCCCTGAAAGACGAAATTGAAGAACTCATTTCCAGAGGATACCTCCGAGAGTTTACCCGAGAAGGCCCACGGGATCGGCGAGACGCTAGGAACCGGAGGCAATCGCCCCCGAACCCTGCTCCAAACCAGTCCCAGAGTCGGGACCCCGACTCCGAGGGAGCCGCGGATATCCCTTTCATCTTGCACTGTGTCCACGGAGGGCCGATGGGAGGTGAATCAAACACTTCCAAAAAAGCCTTCCTTCGAGAGGTGAACGCTGTCAAAGACAACCCCTCGCCCAAATTACAATCAAGGCCGGTCTCCTTCTCAGGAGAAGACCTTGAAGGTGTTCGCTTGCCCCACTGCGATGCTCTCGTCATCAACCTCCACATGGCTAATTGTGAGGTCCGCAGGATCCTCGTCGACAACGGTAGCTCGGTGAATATTCTTTTCCTCGAAGCCTTCGAAAATCTCAAGTTACCCCGAGGAAAACTCAAGCCAGCTGGGTACACCCTGCACGGGTTCTCAGGCGTCCCTGTCGTAATAGAAGGGATTGTTACCCTCGACGTTACCGCCGGGTCGACTCCTGTCAAGAGGACCGAATCCATGGACTTCATGGTGGTCAACGTCAAGGCGGCCTACAACGCCATACTTGGCCGGCCTGGACTATGCTCCCTACAAGCGGTGCCTTCGGCTTACCATCTGAAGCTCAAGTTCCCCACCCCTCAAGGAGTCGGCATCGTCCGAGGCAGCCAAGAAGCAGCGCGATCATGCTACATGACCACCGTCGGTGGAGGTGTGTTCCCCCTCGACGCCGGACGAGCATAGACTATGGCCCGGCTAAATGTAAATCTTTTTTTTGGTGTAAACCCTCGTTTGTAAAGGGCTGCCTTAGCGGCCCTCCCTACCTTATACTAAAAATATCCCTTTTTATCCGAACCCCAAATGTCTCGGTAATCTCAATACGAGTCCGGACCGAAGGTCCTTCCTAAGGCCCCACTTCGATCCCTCGCGGAACGATGGAGCCAGACCTTGCCTCCGACATTTCGTACCACATCGCTGGTCGGAGCGAGGAGGGAAAAGGATTCTTCTTTCATACCCCTTTATTTTTCGTTCCAAAGAGAAAAAATAAAACGAAAGAAAAACAAAGACCGTTACAAGACCGCTCCACTCTTCTCAAATCAGGTAGATCAGGGCCCCTCGGGCCCAACGAGGGACAAAGAGTACTTCGACCAAGCAACTAGGGGCCCCTCCCCTCGTTGTGATATTCCTTAGCCTCAGCCACAATCGACAGTCCAGCCACCGAACTCTGGGCGTCATCCGGTCGCGCCCACTGCAACAGCAGCAACGCAGAGGGAACCCCCTCCGCCTGTCGACCCAAGGAGGAAGAGAACGAGGCACCCAACATCGCCTTGTAACGAGGCATCTCCATCTCCTTCTCCACAAAGACGTCGCGAGGTAACCCCCCAGGAGAGGACCTCGGCACCAAGGTACTTAGCCCGGCTCGTCTAAGGTCCGTACCGCCGAGCTCCCGATCCCACATCGCTCTTCTCAACCGGCGCGCCTCCGCACTCAAGACGGCGGACTTATTCCGATAAAAGTTACAAGCTTCATTAGTGTCCCGAGCTCCCCTTCGATGACGAGCCAGCGCGGCTTCCAGGACCTTAACCTTACTCCGGAGTCGCGCCACACAGAAACTACGGGAGTCCCCTTCAGGGAGGAGAGCCGCAACCTACAAGATAACCAACCAACTCAACACACATTCTCAAGAAGATTCAGAAATGTCCGAGGTCAAAACAACCGGCCGGTCAAAAAACTTTTCTTGCCACTATAAATCCAGGCGTTTCTTACAAAAAATGCGGTGGCCAGTCCGCGGGAGGCAAACACAATCGAGGGAGAGAAAAAGAAAGACAAAAATTACACAACTCATTGACCCACCTCCGCGCCGACGGACGGATCCACGGGAGCGTCGGCCGAGGGGTCGACGACGGGCCCTTCTTCGCCCGGAGTCTTCGACGTCCCCTCGATCTCCATATCATACTCAAAATTGGACAAATTGAGGGCCGGGAAGAAGTGCCTCACGTGGCTGAGGGCCCTCTCATAGCTCTTGTCCTGGGCCGCGATCACCATCTGCTGGCCCGTATGCAACACCTCCTTCGCCTCCTTGGTGAACTTCGTCTTCAGGGAGGCCATCTTCTTCTCCCACTCCACATCCTTGGCCTTGAGCTGGAGCTCCAGCTGCTGCTCTCTCTTATGCGAACCCTCGAGTTCGATTCGCATCTCCTTCATCTCCAGCTCGCTTTTTTCCGCTCGAGCTCGCTCTTGAGCCAGGGACGCCTCGTACAGGTTCTTGATGTTGGCCCCCTGTATACAAGCCTACAACCAACGGCAGACAAAAATGAGGCCTCGGCACATAAATCAACAAGGAGGGACAGAGTCGACAGACTTACCTGCACAGTGGCCTGTGCCAGGCGGGCGAACGCCGCCTCTACGGGCTCACCCTCCATCGCCTTGCGATCGCGAGGGGTCGCCAGCTTTTCCACCACTTCGACGGCTTGGGCCTCCTCTGTCAGGCGGTCCCCCATCAGAACCGACCAGTCAGGAGCCCACCGCTGCCGCAACAGCTCCACCACCGGATCCTCTTCCTCGGCCTCGACCCAGGGACCTTTCCCCTTGTCGAGAACAGGGGCCCCCGCTCGGCCCTGACCCTTCGAAGAAGCCACGCCCTTGCTCGTCTCGGAGCGACCCCTCTTGGTCCTCGGCTCGAGTTGAACTTCCGAGATAACAAGGGGCAGCTCCCTCGGCCTCTTCGCCGCCTCCGCCTTCTTCTTCTCGGCGTTTTCCTTCTTCATGGCAAGCCGCCTTGCATGGATCGATGCCTCATCCATATCTGCAGAAAAAACCATTAAGAACAATGAGCAAGAAAGCAAGAAAGGACCCAGAGGAAAGGAACAACTACATACGCATAACAGCTGGGCTTAGTCCAGCGCTCGCCAGAGTGGTCTCCGTCACCTCCGTCCAATCAATACTAGGTGACTGGCGGAGGCGCTCGACAAACCCCCATTCATCTGCCGACAGATCCCCCTGCCTCGGCGGTGGGTGGCTCGGCTTGGAGTGGTTCCATCGAGTAGGAATGTCCCATGGCTCTTCACTCCGGATCACCAAATACTTCTCCTTCCATCCCTTGATGGAATCTGGGTGGTGGCGAACGACCTTCCCCCCACTCCGGGGAGAGATATAGTATACACCCTCGGCCGACGGATTGACCATCAACATTGCACGGAACACGTTCAGCCGCAGGGGTACTTGCTGTTCCTCGCACATCAGCATAAAGCAGATAATCTGCTTCCAAGAGTTCGGCCCGTACTGCATGGGCGCCAAGGAGGCCCAGTTCAACACGTCCCTAATGAACGGGTGGATTGGCAACCTCAGGCCAGAGATAAAAGCGTCCACTGGGAAGACGCAGTACCAAGCTGATAAGGGATCGGTGGGACGCAGAGTAGGGCTCGGCATCAGCAGTTCGTGACCTGGCCCTATATGATACGCCAGCTGCAGAACCTCCAAATCCCCGCCCTCCAAAACGGTCGAGATCGCGTCCATCATCACCCTCCCCCGGCTCGGCGAAGAGGGTTGCACTCCGAAGAGCTCCTGGTCAGAAAGGTCGTCGGGATACTGACGGAAATGCTTCGGCTGAACGGGCGAACCCGTCATCAAATTACGGAAAACAGGCGCCTTGCTCGAACCGCCGGTCCTCGACCCTGGTTTTCCTGGGGCCCTCTTCTCCTTCTTAACTCGCTCCGACGGTCCTCGACCCTGAGCGGTGGATCTCCTCACTATATTACCCTCGCCCCTCTCCTCATCGGAAGACAGCTCCAGCACGTGAATGCCGTCCGAACCCTCGCCGGTTCCCTCCGACCCGCTACTCTCCACCACAAAGGGACGTCGAGAACGCGACGCCCTCGACTTGTGTACCGCTTCCCCCTCACCTACTGAGTCCTCCAAAGAAACCGAGCCAGTATGGCCCACAACGGGCACCGACCCCTCCTCGAACATGGGCTCTTCCCACGACGTCGACGGAGAGTCAGGCTTTACTTCCCCCCTGGACGACGACGCCGACGAACCGGACTGAGCCCTATCCATATGTGCCTAAAGATAAAACAAACTTACCAAACTAACCTGGGACCGCTTCGGGAGGGCGAGCCGAGTACGGCAAACTGCAAGAACAATCGCTGAAGGGTTGGGAGATTTTTTGAAGAAAAAAGCAGCAAGATTAAAGTGGGCAAAAGGAAAAAAAGGGGGAATACTTATATAAGGGAAGAACGGCTCCTCGACTTCCGCGATTACTGTTCACTGATTGACGCACAACTGCCGCCTGGAAAATCGCGCCGCGTCCTCGAAACCTGTGCGGGGGACGTCATCAGACGCCAGACTGACGGCCTAACTCTGGGGTCGGGTCGGGTGGGATACACGACGGAGAAAACATTTTTTACTAGGTTTAAGGCGCCATCATATGACAGACGCCCTGGGCTCCAGCGTTCGACCAGTTCCCCTCTCACCCTCGAGCAGCCCGGGACTTACAGCCTCGGCAGCCGAAACCCCGAACTGTTCGAGGGTGAAACAGAAACCGCCATCGCCTACAGCCCTATCAAGACGGACTGACCGACCCCCGACGGGAGGTGATCCCCCCCATCCGAGGCCCTTCAGCCCCAAGGCCGGTATACGGTGGGTGCGTCTTTTCGTCTGGATCTCTCCCGGGCCAAACCTCCATGACAGGGCAGTCTGACCCGAAAAGGGATCCAGACGGCAAAACCACCACTAAACCGAAGCTCCTCTTCCCACAGCACGGATCTCGGCCGTCACCCCTCTCGCCCTGATCTCCCGTAGATCTGGCTACCATATCAAGGTCCATCAGATCCAAGAGAAGATCAGGGCGGCAGAGTAGCCACCTCTCCGACGCTGCTAGGATCGTAAATATTAGCCAAAGACAGGCGTCCGCCGAAGCAGACACCTCTGAGAGCCAATGGGCCACCCCTGTTTTGATCATACCTACAATGGAGGGGAGAGGTATTTATAACCTCCCCCAGGGACTAACCGTCGAGGCGCAGGGAAGGTCAATCAACGGAAAACCATGCACCATCTACATTTATTAGGCGGCGCCATTAAATGCCCCTAGGAAATTGGACCATCACACCGTTCTCGGAGAGCCTTCAATGCTCCACAGGAATGGTGGGATATCCCCGCTCAATCACTCTGGGGCGCCAACCGATCGCCATCCCCCTTGTTAGCCCGAAATCCCTCGACCAGCTCGAGGTCAGGTCTAGCACCAGGGTAGTCTTCTCAGGAAGGCTTCACGGCTCGCCATCGCCCTTGCCTTCTTGTAATCCCTCGCCAAGCTCGAGGTCAGGTCTGGCACCAGGGTGGTCTTCTCAGGAAGGCCAATGGCTCGCCACCCCCCTTGTTGGCCCGTAATCCCTCGACCAGCTCGAGGTGAGGTCTAGCACCAGGGTAGTCTTCTCAGGAAGGCTTCACGGCTCGCCATCGCCCTTGCCTTCCAGTAATCCCTCGCCAAGCTCGAGGTCAGGTCTGGCACCAGGGTGGTCTTCTCAGGAAGGCCAACGGCTCGCCACCCCCCTTGTTGGCCCGTAATCCCTCGACCAGCTCGAGGTGAGGTCTAGCACCAGGGTAGTCTTCTCAGGAAGGCTTCACGGCTCGCCATCGCCCTTGCCTTCCAGTAATCCCTCGCCAAGCTCGAGGTCAGGTCTGGCACCAGGGAGGTCTTCTCAGGAAGGCCAACGGCTCGCCACCCCCCTTGTTGGCCCATAATTCCTCGATCAGCTCGAGGTCGGGTCCGGCACCAGGGGAGTCTTCTCAGGAAGGCTTCACGGCCCGCCATCGCCCTTGCCTTCCAGTAATCCCTCGCCAAGCTCGAGGTCAGGTCTGGCACCAGGGTGGTCTTCTCAGGAAGGCCAATGGCTCGCCACCCCCCTTGTTGGCCCATAATCCCTCGATCAGCTCGAGGTCGGGTCCGGCACCAGGGGAGTCTTCTCAGGAAGGCTTCACGGCTCGCCATCGCCCTTGCCTTCCAGTAATCCCTCGCCAAGCTCGAGGTCAGGTCTGGCACCAGGGTGGTCTTCTCAGGAAGGCCAACGGCTCGCCACCCCCCTTGTTGGCCCATAATCCCTCGACCAGCTCGAGGTCGGATCCGGCACCAGGGGAGTCTTCTCAGGAAGGCTTCACGGCCCGCCATCGCCCTTGCCTTCCCGTAATCCCTCGCCAAGCTCGAGGTCAGGTCTGGCACCAGGGTGGTCTTCTCAGGAAGGCCAACGGCTCGCCACCCCCCTTGTTGGCCCATAATCCCTCGACCGGCTCGAGGTCGGGTCTGACACCAGGGTAGTCTTCTCACGAAGATCCAGTGACTCACCATCCCATTTCTACAAACATGAGCACTCCTCCACGGCTAGCTCCCGCACCCCCTGCAGGAGTGGGGGGCTTGTGTGACAGTGTAAAAATGGCCTGAGGCCCAACCAGGGCCCAATACAATTCCTACTCAGAAAAGCAAAAATAACAACCTGGTTCGGCTCCGGACCACTTCAGGGTCGGCGCCGAACCTCGTGTTTGCCCTCACAGTGCCGGCCTCCTCGTACTGACGAGCCTCAGTATCCCCCGGAGTCCGATCCGGAGCAGTCCCTCAGGCCGTCCCCCCTCTCTGGCGGGGCAGAAGGATGACCTGGCACAGCCTAGGCCCTCCGATTCCCCCAGAGGCACAGAGGGCTCACGATGGGCCACGTCAGCTCCAAATACCGCCAAGGGTTTCGCCACGTCAGCCCTATACCACTCCTGGTATCGCCACGTCCGCCCTAAACCCCCTGGGCCTTCTGCCACGTCAGGCCCATGGGCTTTCGGATCCAAACCCGGCCTCCAAGTGGAACCAAACCCGGTTGGGATTCTCTATAAATACTAGACCCACACCCACCTTTTTGAGGTAATCAATCTTTTGCCACTTAATATACCTAGTTATTGCTACTCTCTCACAGAGACTGACTAGAGCGTCGGAGGGTCCGCCACCGGGACAAACCTCGGTGTTTCAGGACCGTCTGCAGGTACACAAGACCTCGAATCCGACCCTTCCGATCCGAGCCCAACCTTCAACATCTTTCCGAGCTCATCGTAGGTCCCAGAAG
Source organism: Hemerocallis citrina (assembly GCA_017893485.1). Lineage (NCBI taxonomy): Eukaryota > Viridiplantae > Streptophyta > Magnoliopsida > Asparagales > Asphodelaceae > Hemerocallis > Hemerocallis citrina. Next base: position 1,043,378 of record JACEHZ010000572.1, read on the forward strand.
GTCAACTGAAGGTCGGCAGACGAGCGGCAATCTCCTTCAATACAAATTGAGTTCGAACTCACACCTGGTGCTTCCACACGTTTCTCAGAAATAAACAGCATCAGAAGACATGCACAAATTTCTGAAGATATTCTTTAAAAATCTCATTCATCAAGCCTTGGAAAGTTACGGGGGCATTAGTAAGCCCAAAAGGCATCACTACAAATTCAAAATGACCATGATGAGTGTGGAAAGCAGTTTTAGCAATATCATAATCTTTCACTCTTATTTGGTGATAACAAGATCTTAGATCAATTATAGAAAAATACTTAGCCCCATTCAACTCATCATGAAGCTCATCAATGACATGTATTGGAAATTTGGCTTTGACAGCTTAGTTGTTAAGATCCCTGTAATCAACACATAAATGCCAACTACCATCACCCTTTTTCACTAAAATCTCTGGTGATGCGTATGGGCTGCTTCTTGGCCTGATGAAACCTGATAATAACATCTTTTTCACTTGTTTTTCAATATCATTTTTATGATAATGTGGATATTTATAATGTCTAACACACACTGGTTTAGTTCCTTCAATTACGGTAATCTGGTGGTCTATTGAAACTTTTGGAGGTAGGGCAATTTAATCCGCAAACACATCAGGAAATTTTGAAGAATTTGTTGTATATTTGCAGTATCATTACTAAGTTGAAAGAAGCTACTCGGCTCTTCTTCATTGCACAACACTTTTTGCACTCAGATCATATAGGCTTGGCATATACAGCTGCTCATTTTAGCTAACTCATCAGCCTCCATGAACTGCAACTGAGGGTTCACAATTCCTTGCAATCTCTTCATAGTTCCTACAACCTTGAAGTTCATAGTCATAAAGATAAAATCCATGGTTACGGGGCCCAAAGTCCTTAACCAGTGTGCACCCAAGACCATTTGAGCAAGTCCTAGGGGTAAAAGCAAAAGCTCAGCTTGTAGATTGACTCCTTGCACCACAAAGTTAACATTTGCTACTTTACCTGCATTGTACATACACTGGCCATTAGCTACTGTCACTTTGTATCTGGGCTCTCCCATGAATTGCAAGTTAGCTTTTATAGCTGCTTGAGGGTCGAGATAATTATGTGTAGATCTTGTATCAATTAGGATATTGACTTCTTTCCCATTGATCTTGCCCTTAACCTGCATGGTTTGAGGATAAACTTGTGTTCCAACTAAGGCATGTAACGATATCTGTGTTGGAGAGTGGTTGGAAGAGATGTTTGAATAGGAATTTGGGTGGTTTCTTCAGCATCAACAACATCATATGCAGCTCTTCTTCTTCTTTATCTTCCAAGCCTTCCAGAAAGTAGAATTTATGAGTCTTACAATGATGGCCTTGCGTATATTTCTCATCATAATTGAAGCATAGCCCCTTAGTTTTTCTTTCTCTCATATCTTGAATGTTTAACCTCCTAGGAACAAAATTGGTGATAGAATTTGAATCGGTGCTCTTGCAGGTTGAACAGGAACTAGAGTTGATGTGATGGAATTCTTAGGTACATAAGTGGGCCTATAATTCTTTTTCAAGCATGTGATATTCTCTTCAACTCCCCTTGCTAAGCCAATAGTCTCATTCACATGTTTTGGCTTCTGCGATTTAACATCCCAACGAATTTCATTTCGTAATCCACTGATGAATGTGCTAAAAAAAATGAGCCTCTGACCAATCCTCTACAAAAATTGATAGCTTATCAAACTCATGTATATACGCTTCAAGATCTCCCTTCTCTTGCAACTTGGACAACATTCCTCCATAGTCTTGGAAAATAGTAGGCCCAAAACGAGTTATCATCTCTTCCAAGAATACCGACCATGAGATTCCGTGAGCTCTAGGTTTTATATGCCAATAGTACCATTGAGCTGCTCTTCCTCTTAGGTTTAATGAAGCATATTTTAGCTTCTGAGAATCTTGGATTTCATAAAAATCAAGGAATTTCTCCACCCCACAAATCCATTTAGTTGGATCCCCTTCTTGAAAAATAGAGAAGTCCATCTTAAATGGAGCTATAAACACATTTTCACTATCACTATGCCCATTCAAATTGACAGAGTTGGGATTAGAATTAGTTACCTCCCTGGTAGGAATTTGATGAGGAGCGATCAGAAACAGAGGAGGAACTGGGTGTTGTGGATTTGATTCCCTATTTGGAACCTGCTGCGGAACGATTGGAAATAGAGGGAGAGTGGGAGGTTGTGGGTGTGGGTGTGGCTACTGCATCATCGACATCATCGCATCCATGTCATCGCTGCAAATTTCTCCTCCATACTGGTCAACATCACCTCAAACTTCCCAGTGAGAAATCCATTCTGGATTTGAGCTTCCGCCATTTGGGTTTTTAGATCTCCTACGTCCACCTCAATCGTCGTCGTACTCCCCTTGTCACGGCCATCGTCGTTGCAATTATCCTGCTCTGAAGCCACGTTGTCAGGAGTTGGGTTCCTACTTGATCGGGCTCTCGGCATTAATGGAGGATTTAAGGAATTAGGTTTAGGACGATTGAGGTAGGAGAAGAACTTTAGAATTTTATTGATTCCCAAAAACTTATTACATAGCAGTTTTTATAGTGAGAAGAGACTGGTGGTTATTCTACAGGACAAACAACCAAAGCACGTGCATTGTACATGACTCCTTACCCGCCATCTCCACATTTAAAAGAAAAAGTGTGTCACACGTGAATTACAGATACTGAAAAGAAAACAGACACAGACTCAATAACGACTATAACTCTCTGAACCCGAACACTCTGATGATTGTATCCAGTTCCGGTCACGCCTCCGACGTCCCTGACAATGTGGTAGATATTGAAAAGAAGGTGTGATCACGCCTTCTCTTGAAAAATCTTCAATCCCAAAGAGGTGGTCAGCTATGATTGCATGTCTGGTATTTGACAAAATGTCGAAGCCATGTTAGGAGTCAGGATTGCTGGTCTGAAGTGGTCCTTACTAAGTGAAGGTTCAGTAAAAATCAATTGTGATGTTGTTATTGGCTTGTTGGAGAGTGCAGTAGAGTTGATTGTCCGATACCATGAGAGATTTGTCAAGTTAGTCTTAAGCGAGAAGGTTGCATATATTGATGTGGAGCAAAGTGAAGCCGAGGTAGTATACCAAGGGCTGCATTACATTACCTTGGTAAGCCTTGCTTGTTGTTAGTGACTCCACTAAGAACATCTCCAATCGTTCGCTATTTTGGCAAAATGGCAAAAAAAGTAGCAAACGACAACTGCAATCGTTTGCTATTTTGCCAAATTTTAGCAAACGAGGAACAGTACGTTGCCTTGCAAAATATAGCAGACGGAACATCGTGTTCCGTCTCTATTTTTTAATAATTTTTTCAGTCGATCAGATGCATCATCATGTTCCGTCTTAGGGTTTTTATTTAAAAAAAAAATAAATATGTCGGACGGTACATGATGTACCGTCCAAAAAAAAATTTAGGAGATGGGACAATACATGTTGTCCCGTCCGAAGCTTTTTTGCTTGGATGGGACGACATGTCCCGTCCTAGGATGGGTGGGTTTAATCCCACCAAAACTCCTTAATCCATCCAATTCCACCCTAAACTCACTTTTATGTAATAGTATATGTAACGCCCCGGATCTCCGTCATCGGACATCCGTGACACAACCAGAATCTTTGCCTTCAAATGCATCTCAACGCAGTAAATAGTACGGAAATTTAACACTTTTATTGCCATCAGAGTTAATACATCAATAGTTACGAACACCAATTATTCGTATCAAGCTGTAACGCCCCCATTTTGACTCCAAACTCAATTCTTTCAATTTCTATATCACTTTAATCATAAACTAAGATATTTATATTTCAAAGAAAAATCGGGCAGAGTCTCCCCTGAGATTTCTACCCCGAAACACAAAAAGCTTACGGAATTCAGCTCTAAATTCCGTAGCTCACATCACAGGCAATTATATCACGGGCTCCCCAGGCCAAAATGAGCAGAATCACACAGGCAATATATATATATGCTCTGGGGGCCAAACTCATAATAGAATATCAAATATCAATTAAAAACCATAAATTCCTTTGAAAACATAGTAAGGTTTTTAGAAAATAATTCATAAAACACAGGGCCCGGTACTCCACAACGAGATGGATATGGGTCAACAACATGGCATACCACCCCACACTATACTCATCATCATTATCCACATATTTATACATCACAACTATAGTTTAAAGCATAAAATTCACTATTCACCCAATTAAACCTTTAAGCAACAAATAGTAAAATGAAGCTCCATCCACAGAATCATGAATCAACACCTCACCTCTGCACCGCTGAGGACCTGTAACAGTAGGGGCCTAGGTAGTCCGGAGACTCCCTAACCCCCCAAACACTAAGGGGTTAGCCATTTCTGGTGTGAGTATAATTTATTAATAAGCAACTAATTTAAACTTTATAAGTAAACAGAACGAACTTACGAATACCAAGATAAACCTGAACATGTAAATATCATAAATGGAATTTCACATCAAATACTCACTGCATCACTTCCTGTATGCATATCCACACCTGATCACAACATACTTATCATAAGTTTGGAAACCATTCCAATTTGTCGCTTAAGGCCCATCACTTTACGCCTTAAGCAGCCATTCCTATAGCTTTATTTTTTTTTTTCCATAAAGCTTTACATTCACAAATACTCTACTATCACATAACTGCACCATATTTACCATTCATTGCAATTACAGACTCACGACTTATCTTCTTTCCCAATCTCATATCACATAACACCGCATTCATTCATTTCTTACAACATATATCATCACGTCTCGCAATACATCACTTCCACACTCATACTTCATCTTAAATGGAAAATAAACGTGTATCCTAATTTTCTAGTGTTTGTGTATGCCATGATCTGAGTCTAATGCAACAATATAGAATATAGAACATATGCACTTAATCTAATGTCAGCAAGATCCTGGATGCACATGCATCCCATACTACATGTGACCCAGGTCAAGCCAACATACTTAGTCTAATGCAAGCGAGACTTTGGAAATGTATGCATCCCATACTACATACTTTCCAAATCAAGCCATTGTCTCTAAGTTTAGGGATTCGAACCCTCGCTATGCAATGCATTCTAATTTGGTCTACTTCCTGTTCCTGATAGTATGACATGGTTGGGTTCAAAGCCGTGACGAACTTAAAGATATACCGCAGTACACCTATAGCATCGTATTTCACCGGACCGCAGTCCGTACGACCCGTTCGTGTCCACTAGCATATACCTGGATCCCATTTAACAGCCGTGACGAACTTAAAGATATACCGCAGTATACCTATAGCATCGTATTTTACCGGACTGCAGTCCGTACGACCCGTTCGTGTCCACTAGCATATACCTGGATCCCATTTAACAGCCGTGACGAACTTAAAGATATACCGCAGTATACCTATAGCATCGTATTTCACCGGACCGCAGTCCGTACGACCCGTTCGTGTCCACTAGCATATACCTGGATCCCATTTAACAGCCGTGACGAACTTAAAGATATACCGCAGTATACCTATAACATCGTATTTTACCGGACCGCAGTCCGTATGACCCGTTCGTGTCCACTAGCATATACCTAGATCCCATTTAACAGCCGTGACGAACTTAAAGATATACCGCAGTATACCTATAGCATCTTATTTTACCGGACCGCAGTCCGTACGACCCGTTCGTGTCCACTAGCATATACCTGGATCCCATTTAACAGCCGTGACGAACTTAAAGATATACAGCAGTATACCTATAGCATCTTATTTTACCGGACCGCAGTCCGTACGACCCGTTCGTGTCCACTAGCATATACCTGGATCCCTTTTAACAGCCGTGACGAACTTAAAGATATACCGCAGTATACCTATAGCATCGTATTTTACCGGACCGCAGTCCGTACGACCCGTTCGTGTCCACTAGCATATACCTGGATCCCATTTAACAGTCGTGACGAACTTAAAGATATACCGCAGTATACCTATAGCATCGTATTTTACCGGACCGCAGTCCGTACGACCCGTTCGTGTCCACTAGCATATACCTGGATCCCTTTTAACAGCCGTGACGAACTTAAAGATATACCGCAGTATACCTATAGCATCGTATTTTACCGGACCGCAGTCCGTACGACCCGTTCGTGTCCACTAGCATATAACTGGATCCTATTTAACAGCCGTGACGAACTTAAAGATATACCGCAGTATACCTATAGCATCGTATTTTACCGGACCGCAGTCCGTACGACTCGTTCGTGTCCACTAGCATATACCTGAATCCTATTTAACAGCCGTGACGAACGTAAAGATATACCGCAGTATACCTATAGCATCGTATTTTACCGGATCGCAGTCCGTACGACCCGTTCGTGTCCACGATGAGTACTAAGTACATGAACTTATCAAGTCCCAAATAAAATGCTAAAACACCATTAAAACCCGATAGCGCATAATCACCACACTGCGATATGCAGAGGGCTCCTCATCAATTATCCGATGAAATAATTCAAGAAGTAGCAGTAGCTGTAACCCAGGCTACGCTCATCGGAATTTAACACAATCAGACTTCTAGAAGGGTGGGGAGATCCCCAGCAATCCCCTAGTGGGCGACTCTCAGCTATTTAAGAGCTCAAGTCCCCAAGCTAACTTAATCTTGAAGTCAATCTCAACAACAGGGTGCTAAACTTACAACAACCACAACTTCCAATATAGCACACAAATTCAGCCACTCCTTCAGCAGAGCGTTTACTACCCTTGACCAAACGAACTTTAGAATTTCTAACGCTTGAGAATCATCAAATAAACCCATACAAAAAGCTACTCTCAAGGTTCATAGCAAGATCATACCTACACAAATGGTTATGACCTTTTGGACTTCAGTCCAAAAGCGACCGGCTTCAGCTCTGCCCTTTCAGACCAGCTGAACTCTGCAAGTTCTGAGGTATCAACCGACCTCGATAATTTATGAAATTAAACTATAGTTGTGGACACATACAAGAGTGTCCACACAAATCCTTAACTCAAAACATCCATGCTACACTAAGGTACAAAAACAAAAATACACAGCAATTCGTAGTTTAAAATTTTCACAACGCACCATGTGCGTAAAATAAAAGATATCATACTCACATAGCATCCCGCGAAGACTAGAAGTGCCATCTCACCATCCCACATCCAAAGTCGCCAACATATCCTATTATCAAATGTCAACACAATTAAGGATCAAATCATTCAAACCAGCTACGGGAAAACAATAATACTAATTATCTTACTATCACACAGACGTTTTATTGAATGTCTGGGATACACGTGCGATGCACGTAATAATCTAATGTCTAAGGGATTTTTATTCCCCAAACAATAACAAAAATCACCTCTAAAATAACCTAATGGCTCACAAAAATTCTACTACCATGAAGAGAAAATACTCATATGTTAACTTCCCTTTTTATAATACCCAAAACCCTAATTTATAAGCAAATTGTAAAATATCCAAGAATTTGCTAATTTCTCACCTCAACCATCTCCAACGTCTTCTAATATCCCTACCATAATACTTTTACTCAAAATAAATTAACCACACTAAATTTCATACAATAAATAAATCTAGGGTTTACATTTTTGAAATCCTTTCGAAAAACGGACTCCGCCACGATGTAGAGGACCCTCCAATTAGTCAATCCCTCAATTTAATTTGAAAACGGTGGAGAAATGGAGTGGATTTTAGGTGGGGAGAGGGGGAGCCGATGGGTTCGGTTCGGCTTGTGCTGTCGGCTGGGAAAGAAACGGGGAGAAGGAAGAAGTGGAGAAGGAAGGAATAAATGTGGGGGAGGGTTTTATAAAAGGAATAATAAATAAATAAATAGATAAATAAATAAATAATAGGGGAATATTACATGTAAGCCCCCTAGTCTCAAATACATTTCAATTAAACCCCAACTCTCACTCTTTAAAATACTAATAATCAAAAATACATAAAATTGTCTCATAATAACCCTCCAAAAAGCATAAAATAAGATAGACAGTATATCTGATATTTCTCAATAACAATTAATTATTATTAGAAAATACATAATTGTGTGCAATTCTCAATTGCGCACGGATTTCGATGCAAAATAGCCATATGCTATTTTTGCGGGGTATTACAATATATTTAATTAATTAAGCTAATGTAATCATTAATTCCTAATTTAAACATTTTAAACATTATTTATAAATAAAAAATCAGACATAACAATATGTTCCGTCCGATCATTTGTTGTCCTTTGTTATTTTTTAGCAAACAACGATTGTTGAAAACCCTTCTTTTGCCATTTGCTATTTTGCCAAATGTGCAAAATAGCAAAAACGATTGGAGAAGCTCTAATGTAGTAAAATGGCTCAACAACGTGAATACTACTACTCCACCATGGAAGGCTCGGCATGTCGTCATCAATGTCCGTGAACTTCTCAAGCACCTGCCAAATGTGAAAGTTGTCTTTGAATATCGTGAGACTAATATAGCAGCTCATAGAGGTACTCATATGCAGTGCCCTAGGAGCAAAGCGGTTCTCGTAGAGGTACTCAGCGCCCTAGGGACGTCACAATACCCTAGTGTATATGAGGATCTGTGGGTAGGCCCTAAATTCGCGTCAGAGAGGGGTTCTATAAGAGAAGCGTGGTACATTGCTATCGTCACAACGTCCTGGGTTCTTTGGCTAGACAGAAATAATCTTTACTTTCGTAGAACTTGCAATAGTATTTCTGGAAATTTGACTCACATTATGCATTTTATTTCATTTTGGGCTAATGTGGCCACAATAGGTCCCAGGGGACGCATTGCGAGCGTATTCCAGGTTCAGGAGTTTGATGATGAGGAAATTGAAATCGGTCCGACGATCGATTGATAGCCTGCACTGCCGACGTTGATCATAGGTGCCCACCCCCCAGGGTCTTGTTGGGGGGATTATGATGTATTTCTTTTCGGCTATGCTAGTTTACTTTTGTCCCGCCCCCCATGTTTGGGGTGGAGTTTACTTTTGTTCTGTTCGTAGGACTTTGTAGTGAGCTCAGTACTCTGAGTTTATTTTATTAATCACTTATTAATGAAACAGGGTGGCCAGACTCCACATTTTCGTCAACAAAAAAAATATAGCAGCTCATAGAATTGCAAAGTCTTGTATTCAGACTAGTTGTTATGGATTTTGGGATGTAAGTTCCCTCCCTCTAGTTCTTTCGATGGAGACAGAGATGGAGATGGAGATGGAGATGGATGTTTGTTTGCCTTGTTTAATAAAAAGCAAAGGCTAATTTCTACTGTAACTCAAGATTTAGAAGTGTGTAATTTAGAGATAAACGAACATAATTAATCTAATCTCAACCATACATTTCTAAGTGAGAGTTATATTAATCATCCATTTCTAATTAATTAGCCAGTTACCATAATTTTCTCAAACTTCAAATTTATTTACGACATAATTATTTACGAAAGTGATATTCATATAAAATAAAAATTTGCGCTACTAGAAATAATTTGTAAAAAGTATGAGCTTAAGAAAAAATGGTGAGCATCACATGTGCAGATTACAAGTTCGAGATAAAGTATAGGTGTGTGGCTAAGAGCATATGTAGTTGTTGGCTATAATCCCAAGTTTTGCAAAGTTTGGCTAAAAAATTTTTACAGCCGTTTGGCCGAATACCCAAATTTTGGATTTGAAATGAACAGTAGGCTGCTGATGCTGTTTATTTCTGAGGCACGTGTGGAAGCACCAGGTGTGAGTTCGAACTCAATTTGTATTGAAGGAGATTGCCGCTCGTCTGCCGACCTTCGGTTGACCTTCTGGGGCCTACGATGAGCTCGGAAAGGCGTTGAAGGTTGGGCTCGGATCGGGAGGGTCGGATCCGAGGTCTTGTGTACCTGCAGACGGTCCTGAAACACCGGGGTTTGTCCCGGTGGCGGACCCTCCGACGCTCTAGTCAGTCTCTGTGAGAGAGTAGCAATAACTGGGTATATTTAAGTGGCAAAAGATTGATTACCTCCAAAAGGTGGGTGAGGGTCTAGTATTTATAGAAAATCCCAACCGGGTTTGGTTCCGCTTGGGGGCCGGGTTTGGATCCGAAAGCCCATGGGCCTGACGTGGCAGAAGGCCCAGGGGGTTTAGGGCGGTTGCTGTGATACCAGGAGTGGTATAGGGCTGACGTGGCGAAACCCTTGGCGGTATTTGGAGCTGACGTGGCCCATCGTGAGTCCTCTGTGCCTCTGGGGGAATCGGAGGGCCTAGGCTGCGCCAGGTCATCCCTCCGCCCCGCCAGAGAGGGGGGACGGCATGAGGGACTGCTCCGGATCGGACTCCGGGGGATACTGAGGCTCGTCAGTACGAGGAAGCCGGCACTGTGGGGGCAAACACGAGGTTCGGCGCCGACCCTGAAGGGGTCCGGAGCCGAACCAGGTCGGTATTCTTGCTTTTCTGAGTAGGAATTGTATTGGGCCTTGGATGGGCCTCAGGCCATTTTTACACTGTCACACAAGCCCCCCACTCCTGCAGGGGGTGCGGGAGCTAGCCGTGGAGGAGTGCTCACGGTTGTAGAAAATGGGATGGTGAGTGATTGGATCTTCGTGAGAAGAGTACCCTGGTGCCAGACCCGACCCCGAGCCGGTCGAGGGATTATGGGCCAACAAGGGGGGTGGCGAGCCGTTGGCCTTCCTGAGAAGACCACCCTGGTGCCAGACCTGACCTCGAGCTTGGCGAGGGATTACTGGAAGGCAAGGGCGATGGCGAGCCGTGAAGCCTTCCGGAGAAGACTCCCCTGGTGCCGGACCCAACCTCGAGCTGATCGAGGGATTATGGGCCAACAAGGGGGGTGGCGAGCCGTTGGCCTTCCTGAGAAGACCTCCCTGGTGCCAGACCTGACCTCGAGCTTGGCGAGGGATTACTGGAAGGCAAGGGCGATGGCGAGCCGTGAAGCCTTCCTGAGAAGACTCCCCTGGTGCCGGACCCGACCTCGAGCTGATAGAGGGATTTATGGGCCAACAAGGGGGGTGGCGAGCCGTTGGCCTTCCTGAGAAGACCTCCCTGGTGCCAGACCTGACCTCGAGCTTGGCGAGGGATTACTGGAAGGCAAGGGCGATGGCGAGCCGTGAAGCCTTCCTGAGAAGACTCCCCTGGTACTGGACCCGACCTCGAGCTGATCGAGGGATTATGGGCCAACAAGGGGGGTGGCGAGCCGTTGGCCTTCCTGAGAAGACCTCCCTGGTGCCAGACCTGACCTCGAGCTTGGCGAGGGATTACTGGAAGGCAAGGGCGATGGCGAGCCGTGAAGCCTTCCTGAGAAGACTCCCCTGGTACTGGACCCGGCCTCGAGCTGATCGAGGGATTATGGACCAACAAGGGGGGTGGCGAGCCGTGGGCCTTCCTGAGAAGACCTCCCTGGTGCCAGACCTGACCTCGAGCTTGGCGAGGGATTACTGGAAGGCAAGGGCGATGGCGAGCCGTGAAGCCTTCCTGAGAAGACTGCCCTGGTGCTAGACCCGACCCCGAGCTGGCCGAGGGATTTCGGGCTAATCAAGGGGGATGGCGACCGGTTGGTGCCCCAGAGTGACTGAGCGGGGATATCCCACCATTCATGTGGTGTATTGAAGGCTCTCCGAGAATGGTGTGATGGTCCAATTTCCTAGGGGCATTTAATGGCGCCGCCTAATAAATGTAGATGGTGCATGGTTTTCCGTTGATTGACCTTCCCTGCGCCTCAACGGTTAGTCCCTGGGGGAGGTTATAAATACCTCCCCCCTCCATTGTAGGTATGATCAAAACAGGGGTGGCCCATTGGCTCTCAGAGGTGTCTGCTTCGGCGGACGTCTGTCTTTGGCTAATATTTTCGACCCTAGCAGCGTCGGAGAGGTGGTTACTCTGCCGCCCTGATCTTCTCTTGGATCTGATGGACCTTGATATGGTGGCCAGGTCTACGGGAGATCAGGGCGAGAGGGGTGACGGCCGAAATCCGTGCTGTGGGAAGAGGAGCTTCGGTTTAGTGGTGGTTTTGCCATCTGGATCCCTTTTCGGGTCAGACTGCCCTGTCATGGAGGTTTGGCCCGGGGGAGATCCAGACGAAAAGACGCACCCACCGTATATCGGCCTTGGGGCTGAAGGGCCTCGGATGGGGGGGCCACCTCCCGTCGGGGGTCGGTCAGTCCGTCTTGGTAGGGCTGTAGGCGATGGCGGTTTCTGTTCCACCCTCGAACAGTTCGGGGTTTCGGCTGCCGAGACTGTAAGTCCCGGGCTGCTCGAGGGTGAAAGGGGAACTGGTCGGACGCTGGAGCCCGGGGCGTCTGTCATATGACGGTGCCTTAAACTTAAAAAAAATGTTTTCTCCGTCGTGTATCCCACCCGACCCGACCCCAGAGTTAGGCCGTCAGTCTGGCGTCTGATGACGTCCCCCGCACAGGTTTCGAGAACGCGGCGCGATTTTCCAGGCGGCAGTTGTGCGTCAATCAGTGAACAGTAATCGCGGAAGTCGAGGAGCCGTTCTTCCCTTATATAAGTATTCCCCCTTTTTTCCCTTTCGCCCACTACAATCTTGCTGCTTCTTTCTTCAAAAAATCTCCCACCCTTTCAGCGATTGCTCTTGCAGTTTGCCGTACTCGGTTCGCCTTTCCGAAGCGGTCCCAGGTTAGTTTGGTAAGTTTGTTTTATCTTTAGGCACAGATGGATAGGGCTCAGTCCGGTTCGTCGGCGTCGTCGTCCAGGGGGGAAGTAAAGCCTGACTCTCCGTCGACGTCGTGGGAAGAGCCCGTGTTCGAGGAGGGATCGGTGCCCGTTGTGGGCCATACTGGCTCGGTTTCTTTGGAGGGCTCCGTAGGTGAGGGGGAAGCGATACACAAGTCGAGGGCGTCGCGTACTCGACGTCCCTTTGTGGTGGAGAGTAGTGGGTCGGAGGGAACCGGCGAGGGTTCGGACGGCATTCGCGTGCTGGAGCTGTCTTCCGATGAGGAGAGTGGCGAGGGCAATACAGTGAGGAGATCCACCGCTCAGGGTCGAGGACCGTCGGAGCGAGTTAAGAAGGAGAAGAGGGCCCCAGGAAAACCGGGGTCGAGGACCGGCGGTTCGAGCAAGGCGCCTGTTTTAAGTAATTTGATGACTGGCTCGCCCGTCCAGCCGAAGCATTTCCGTCAGTATCCCGACGATCTTTCTGACCAGGAGCTCTTCGGAGTGCAACCCTCTTCGCCGAGCCGGGGGAGGGTGATGATGGACGCGATCTCGACCGTTTTGGAGGGCGGGGATTTGGAGGTTCTGCAGCTGGCGTATCATATAGGGCCTGGTCACGAACTGCTGATGCCGAGCCCTACTCTGCGTCCCACCGATCCCTTATCAGCTTGGTACTGTGTCTTCCCGGTGGACGCTTTTATCTCTGGCCTGAGGTTGCCGGTCCACCCGTTCATTAGGGACGTGTTGAACTGGGCCTCCTTGGCGCCCATGCAGTACGGGCCGAACTCTTGGAAGCAGATCATCTGCTTTATGCTGATGTGCGAGGAGCAGCAAGTACCCCTGCGGTTGAACGTGTTCCGTGCAATGTTGATGGTCAATCCGTCGGCCGAGGGTGTATACTATATCTCTCCCCGGAGCGGGGGGAAGGTCGTTCGCCACCACCCCGATTCCATCAAGGGATGGAAGGAGAAGTATTTGGTGATCCGGAGTGAAGAGCCATGGGACATTCCTACTCGATGGAACCACTCCAAGCCGAGCCACCCACCGCCGAGGCAGGGGGATCTGTCGGCAGATGAATGGGGGTTTGTCGAGCGCCTCCGCCAGTCACCTAGCATTGATTGGACGGAGGTGACGGAGACCATTCTGGCGAGCGCTGGACTGAGCCCAGCTGTTATGCGTATGTAGTTGTTCCTTTCCTCTGGGTCCTTTCTTGCTTTCTTGCTCATTGCTCTTAATGGTTTTTTCTGCAGGCATGGATGAGGCATCGATCCAGGCAAGGCGGCTGGCCATGAAGAAGGAAAACGCCGAGAAGAAGAAGGCGGAGGCGGCGAAGAGGTCGAGGGAGCTGCCCCTTGTTATCTCGGAAGTTCAACTCGAGCCGAGGACCAAGAGGGGTCGCTCTGAGACGAGCAAGGGTGTGGCTTCTTCGAAGGGTCTGGGCCGAGCAGGGGCCTCTGTTCTCGACAAGGGGAAAGGTCCCTGGGTCGAGGCCGAGGAAGAGGATCCGGTGGTGGAGCTGTTGCGGCAGCGGTGGGCTCCTGACTGGTCGGTTCTGATGGGGGACCGCCTGACAGAGGAGGCCCAAGCCGTCGAAGTGGTGGAAAAGCTGGCGACCCCTTGCGATCGCAAGGCGATGGAGGGCGAGCCCGTAGAGGCGGCGTTCGCCCGCCTGGCACAGGCCACTGTGCAGGTAAGTCTGTCGACTCTGTCCCTCTTTGTTGATTTACGTGCCGAGGTCTCATCTTTGTCTGTCGTTGGTTGTAGGCCTGTATACAAGGGGCCAACATCAAGAACCTGTACGAGGCGTCCCTGGCTCAAGAGCGAGCTCGAGCGGAAAAGAGCGAGCTGGAGATGAAGGAGATGCGAATCGAACTCGAGGGTTCGCATAAGAGAGAGCAGCAGCTGGAGCTCCAGCTCAAGGCCAAGGATGTGGAGTGGGAGAAGAAGATGGCCTCCCTGAAGACGAAGTTTACCAAGGAGGCGGAGGAGGTGTTGCGCAAGGGCCAGCAGATGGTGATCGCGGCCCAGGACAAGAGCTATGAGAGGGCCCTCAGCCACGTGAGGCACTTCTTCCCGGCCCTCGATCTGTCCAATTTTGAGTATGATATGGAGATCGAGGGGACGTCGAAGACTCCGGGTGAAGCAGGGCCCGCCGTCGACCCCTCGGCCGACGCTCCCGTGGATCCGTCCGTCGGCGCGGAGGTGGGTCTATGAGTTGTGTAATTTTCGTCTTTCTTTTTCTCTCCCTCGATTGTGTTTGCCTCCCGCGGACTGGCCACCGCATTTTTTGTAAGAAACATTTGGATTTATAGTGGCAAGAAAAGTTTTTTGACCGGCCGGTTGGTTTGACCTCGGACATTTCTGAATCTTCTTGAGAATGTGTGTTGAGTTGGTTGGTTATCTTGTAGGTCGCGGCTATCCTTCCTGAAGGAGACTCCCGTAGTTTCTATGTGGCACGACTCCGGAGTAAGGTTAAGGTCCTGGAAGCCGCGCTGGCTCGCCACCGAAGGGGGGCTCGGGACACTGATGAAGCTTGTAACTTTTATCGGAATAAGTTCGCCGTCTTGAGTGCGGAGGCGCGCCGATTGAGAAGAGTGATGTGGGATCGGGAGCTCGGCGGGACGGACATTAGACGAGCCGGGCTAAGTACCTTGGAGCCGAGGTCCTCCCCTGGGGGGCTACCTCGCGACGTCTTTGTGGAGGAGGAGACGGAGATGCCTCGTTACAAGGCGATGCTGGGAGCCTCGTTCTCTTCATCCTTGGGTCGACTGGCGGAGGGGGTTCCCTCTGCGTTGCTGTTGTTGCAGTGGGCGCGACCGGATGACGCCCAGAGTTCGGTGGCTGGACCGTCGATTGGGGCTGAGGCTAAGGAATATCACAGCGAGGGGGGGGCCCTAGTTGCTTGGTCGAAGTACTCTTTGTCCCTCGTTGGGCCCGGGGGGGGCCCTGATCTACCTGATTTGAGAAGAGTGGAGCGGTCTTGTAACGGTCTTTGTTTTTTCTTTCGTTTTATTTTTTCTCTTTGGAACGAAGAATAAAGGGGTATGAAAGAGGAATCCTTTTCCCTCCTTGCTCCGGCCAGCGATGCGGTACGAAATGTCGGAGGCAAGGTCTGGCTCCATCGTTCCGCGAGGGATCGAAGTGGGGCCTTAGGAAGGACCTTCGGTCCGGACTCGTATTGAGATTATCGAGACATTTGGGGTTCGGATAAAAAGGCATATTTTTAGTATAAGGTAGGGAGGGCCGCTAAGGCAGCCCTTTACAAACGAGGGTTTACACCAAAAACAAAAGATTTACATATAGCCGGGCCATAGTCTACGCTCGTCCGGCGTCGAGGGGGAACACGCCTCCACCGACGGTGGTCATGTAGCATGATCGCGCTGCTTCTTGACTGCCTCGGACGATGCCGACTCCTTGAGGGGTGGGGAACTTGAGCTTCAGATGGTAAGCCGAAGGCACCGCCTGTAGGGAGCATAGTCCAGGCCGGCCAAGTATGGCGTTGTAGGCCGCCTTGACGTTGACCATCATGAAGTCCATGGATTCGGTCCTCTTGACAGGAGTCGACCCGGCGGTAACGTCGAGGGTAACAATCCCTTCTATTACGACAGGGACGCCTGAGAACCCGTGCAGGGTGTATCCAGCTGGCTTGAGTTTTCCTCGGGGTAACCTGAGATTTTCGAAGGCTTCGAGAAAAAGAATATTCACCGAGCTACCGTTGTCGACGAGGATCCTGCGGACCTCACAATTAGCCATGTGGAGGTTGATGACGAGAGCATCGCAGTGGGGCAAGCGAACACCTTCAAGGTCTTCCCCTGAGAAGGAGACCGGCCTTGATTGTAGTTTGGGCGAGGGGTTGTCTTTGACAGCGTTCACCTCTCGAAGGAAGGCTTTTTTGGAAGTGTTTGATCCGCCTCCCATCGGCCCTCCGTGGACACAGTGCAAGATGAAAGGGATATCCGCGGCTCCCTCGGAGTCGGGGTCCCGATCCTGGGACTGGTTTGGAGCAGGGTTCGGAGGCGATTGCCTCCGGTTCCTAGCGTCTCGCCGATCCCGTGGGCCTTCTCGGGTAAACTCTCGGAGGTATCCTCTGGAAATGAGTTCTTCAATTTCGTCTTTCAGGGCTCGGCATTGGTCGGTTTCGTGCCCGTGATCTCTGTGGAAGCGACAGTAAAAGCGCTGGTCTCGATTCTTGTTGTTATTAGATCGGGGGGGTAGTCGGACAATGCCCTTGTCTTCGATTTCCAAGAGGATGGCGGAGATGTTATGCGTCAGGGGAGTGTACCTCTCGAAGCGGGGGACTGGCGGGACCTTCTTTATGGCCCCCGGGTCCCTTGGAGCTTTCTTCGGTGGTTCGCCTTCCTCGGTCTTCCGCTTTCCTTTCCCGGTGGCATCCCTGGCATCTTCGGGGTTGAGGGCCTCTTCTGCCCTAATGTATTTCTCGACCCTATTAAGGAGGTCGGGGAAGTCGATGGGGGGTCTCTTGGCCAGAGAGGCCTTCAGCTGTCCGGGGCGGACGTTGTGTCGGAATGCCGCTGAAGCGACGCCTGGGTCGAGGGAGGAGACCGACCTTGCCTCAGCGGTAAATCTCCGGACGAACATTCTGAGTGATTCCCCCTCTATCTGTTTGAGCCCAAGTAATGAGGCGCTGGTCCTTTCGGCTTTCCGGCTAGTGACAAAATGGGCAAGAAAATTGCCCTCGAGTTGGTCGAAGGAGTAAATGGAGCCGGGGGCGAGTTTCGAGAACCACTCGCGAGCAGGACCCCGAAGGGTGGCGGGGAAGGCTCGGCAGAGCAGGATATCCGAGGCGCTGTGAATCATCATGAGGGTTTTGAAACCCTCCATGTGATCAGCAGGATCTCCCTCGCCGTCGTAGGTCTCGAATTGAGGGGGCCGGAAATTCCGGGGTATTTCCGCTAGGAGGATGGGGGCGGAGAAGGGTGGACGGACAGGTCTGTACCCCTGAGCCATTCTTTGGTCGCCGTCCCTTATGTGATCGAGGCGGTCCTCCATTTCTTGTAGGCGTCTTAGGAGTACGTCATCGTCTCCCGGTTGGATCGTTGAAGGGCGGGACGCGCTGGCTTCGGCGTCCGACCCCGTTTGCGAATGGAGGGTTTCTTCCCTGGGGGCCCGTCGGAGGGCTCCCAGCATTTCTTTTCGGAAGTCTTGGAATTCCTTATGAGTGACGGGGGCTCTTTCGGCCCGGTTTGGTTGGTCCGAGGGTTGTCTTCCGACTCGGCTGAGCGCGGGTCTGCGTACCTCGGACGGTGGCCTCGGGCGGTTCGGGGCCGGGTTGGAAGCGGCCCTTCTCCTGCTGCGGGTAATCTTGCGGTTGAGGATTATTCCCCGGAGGTCGGGCTGGGCTGGCCGGCCGACGCTCCCTTGGGACTCCCGAGAGGGAGCCTTGTGTTTCGACGGGCGTGGCCTGGCTTTATTGGTGGGTGGGGGCGAGTCCCGTTGGTTGACGGAGGAAGCAGCCCCCTTGCCTTTGGTTGCCATGAGGATTCGGCTGTCGATGGCCTTTGAGGGTCTGGGTCGGATCGGCTTCTGGAGCAGCTGTTTCCCACAGACGGCGCCAACCTGATGCTGTTTATTTCTGAGGCACGTGTGGAAGCACCAGGTGTGAGTTCGAACTCAATTTGTATTGAAGGAGATTGCCGCTCGTCTGCCGACCTTCGGTTGACCTTCTGGGGCCTACGATGAGCTCGGAAAGGCGTTGAAGGTTGGGCTCGGATCGGGAGGGTCGGATCCGAGGTCTTGTGTACCTGCAGACGGTCCTGAAACACCGGGGTTTGTCCCGGTGGCGGACCCTCCGACGCTCTAGTCAGTCTCTGTGAGAGAGTAGCAATAACTGGGTATATTTAAGTGGCAAAAGATTGATTACCTCCAAAAGGTGGGTGAGGGTCTAGTATTTATAGAAAATCCCAACCGGGTTTGGTTCCGCTTGGGGGCCGGGTTTGGATCCGAAAGCCCATGGGCCTGACGTGGTAGAAGGCCCAGGGGGTTTAGGGCGGTTGCTGTGATACCAGGAGTGGTATAGGGCTGACGTGGCGAAACCCTTGGCGGTATTTGGAGCTGACGTGGCCCATCGTGAGTCCTCTGTGCCTCTGGGGGAATCGGAGGGCCTAGGCTGCGCCAGGTCATCCCTCCGCCCCGCCAGAGAGGGGGGACGGCATGAGGGACTGCTCCGGATCGGACTCCGGGGGATACTGAGGCTCGTCAGTACGAGAAAGCCGGCACTGTGGGGGCAAACACGAGGTTCGGCGCCGACCCTGAAGGGGTCCGGAGCCGAACCAGGTCGGTATTCTTGCTTTTCTGAGTAGGAATTGTATTGGGCCTTGGATGGGCCTCAGGCCATTTTTACACTGTCACAGCTGCTATAATTGGGAAGAGATATAGGAATTTGAAAAATACAGCTACCGAAAGATCATCTTTCATCCGTTCAAAGTTTTTCTTCTAAAGCTCTCGGACGAGACATGATACATCGTCGCAATTTTTTTTAATTAATAAAAGGGACGAAAAATGATATCTCATCCGATGCTTTGTTTTCAAAATGTAAAGGGTGTGTTCTATGGAATTATACCTATATGAATTGCTATGCGTACATATTGGGATTTAAGTGAGATTTAATTAAGATTTAATTACATTTCTTAATCAAAAAGAGCTCTTGCACGTGATTTTTTTTAAAAATATTTTTAAAAATCGGATGGAATTTGAACTCCTGTCCGATGCCTTTTAAATTATAAAAAAAAATAATGTGACGAAAAATTATCTATCATCCGTCATTTTTTTATTTTAAAAAAAACCGCATTTTAGGTTAAAACGACTACAACTGTAACCTAAAATTTCTATTTCTAAATGTCAAGTACCCAAATTTTGGATTCAAACAATCGCATATGCTCTAAGGTCTTATTCAAAAAAACAATAAAAATTAAAAAGAAAACTAACCTAAAATAATAAAAAATAAAAAAAAAAAAATTTAAACCTACCACATGCACTACGCGTGCCAAAAAACTACAATCCTCTAACTCCATACTCTCCCCCTCGCCCTAAATTACCCCCCCATTAGTGCGGGCCCCTTCGTCAGTCCACTCCATCCGCCACTAGGCATCCCATAACTACCTCAAGCTCCCCTCCCAAATTCTGTTACAAAGCTCTGAAGTTCCAAGAAAGGCCTCACCAAACCACCCCATTTACCCCCAAAATAGCCAAACCCCCAACCCCATTCTCGTAATTCCCCACCCTTCAAAACCCCAAACAAAACCCCCAATCGCGCGCGCGCGAACCTCACACCTCTCCATCAATGGCGGTGATCTCCCAATCATCGCCGACGAAACCTCCCCGTCGATCCAAGATCTACGGCCTCCGCACCTTCCTCGACCCCGGTTGCCCCAGCGACTTCGCCGACGCCTTCCGCGATAACGTCCGCCGGTTCGTTCGCGAATGCGCCGATGCCGAGGACGACGACGAAGAGGCGGATTCTACAGTGGACGAGGCGGCGATGACGTGGTGTACGCTGCTCGTTGACGAGAGGTCGGGGGCGGTGGTGCCGCTGTATACGGTGGAGGAGAACGTGCGGCGATCGGCACGGCCATTCTGCGATTACTGCCGCTGCAACGGTAAGGTTACCGCCTTGTTTACTGTCACCTTCGGAATTGGGGGTTTGGGGTTTCCGGTGAATTTAGGGGGGTGTTAGGGTAATTTTGATGTTTGTTGCTAAATTGCGTAATTAGGACAAAAAGAAAATTGGAAGTTGGTTGTCTTAAAGGGGTTGGGTTTTAAGGGGTTGGTTGAAAGGTTTTGATGAATTTAGGTTTTTTGTTTTTGATAATTTCGATATTTGTTTATTTATTCAATTATCAGGTAAATTCGGGAACTATGACATAGATAAGCTTTAAGGTGTGAAATATGCGGGTGATGGAATTGGGTGGTTGACTTTGACCAGGTTTATGGAGGATTGTGGATTTGGGTGTCATTGGATACTAATTGGAAACCCCATTTATTAGGGAAATTAGAGAATCAAGATTGGGGTAGCAAAAATATATACGCTAATTGGGCCCCAAAAAATCTGGGATTAAAATGGATTGGGTAAGGACTTTTTTAGTACTTAGTAGGATGACGGTATTTCATACTCATACCCTGTTCAAGAAAACAGAGAACATGAGTAAAGGGTTATTTCTTACTGGTTTGCTAATATCAGTCTACCGTAGTTTGGAGCAGTTTGAACTCTTAATCCCATCTGAATTGTTTTTATCACAATAAGAGTGATTAGCAATTTTAATTTTTTAATTTTTTTCCTGCATGTTTCATGTTATGCAAAATTGTTTTTCCAGTCGCAATGAAAGAGATTCTTCTGTAGGCAAAGTGAACGAGCATCTATTAGGGTCAAGTAATTTTATTGTTCAGACTATCTCTAAATTGCTAAAGCAATTTTAGGGCAGGGTAAAAATATGGCCACTAGCTCACCCTTATCTCTATAGCTTCACTGGAGATGTGCAAAAAGAAATTTGCAATAACCAACAATTTGATGAGTCAAATACCCAACACAATTAAGCATCATTATAGAGAATTGATCATCCAAACTCTAAAATTAAAGTAGAGAAACCAGTTTTATAAATGCTATCTTTTATAGTCTTGTATGAAGCAATTGGGATGGTGGTCGAATAATGGCCATTAAAGTATGGGTTGATGGTAAATGAGTTTATACCCAAGATATCATTTGGATTATCCTTTGTGGTCTATATTGAATTTAAACTAGTTTGTGAAATCTCCGTTTAAGCTAGTGCTCGAAACGATAAGGTTCTTTGTTGCTAGACAAATCTCCCCCTTCATGTTACTCATATGTGGATGATTATACAATAGAAGTAGAGCACCCTGGAATAAGTAGACGATTAGAATCCGGTTAAAACTTTATCTGTAATTGTAGGTTTCAAGCCCTTTAAAATTAGTTATCCTATCTATGATAGCCATCTAGATAATTGCAGTATTTCTTCAGTTGGTTAAGTTTTTTGAAGAAATTCAGTTGGTGAAGTTATCTCTCAGCTTTGAGCATTTAACCTCTTATTACATGTTCTTAACTGCAGATTTGACCTCTTGCGAAGTAGTGTAGCACATATAATACTGATACAGACATACTGAATTTCTTCCTAAATCACTTAAACATTCATGCTGAGTAAAATGTAACCCCTAATTTATTGATTAGACATAATTATTTGCTACATTGTGAACTGGTTTGAAGCATGATTTGGATGCAATTAAATCTGTAGATGATTGTTAGCATTCTGTACCACAGAATGTTAGGAAAGGTGGTAAATCTCTTCATAATTTTTTTTTAATTTTTAAAATGAGTTTATAATGGCTAATTTTGGTTGCATGTCCTAACTATTGAAGTAGTACGGTAGCACAAATGATACTCTCATAGTTACCCCTACAGATTTTTGTTCTGAAACACTTTAAACATTCATTTTTCGTAAATCTAACCCTTCATTGTACATTATGTATAATTATTTGATACACTGTAAAATGTAGCTGTGCTCAAAGCATGACTTGTATGCAATAATCTGTCCATGCGCATGATAACTAATATTTACAGAATGGCAGAACTTGTGTGATTAAATCTCTTTATATTGACTAAATTTCATTATCTACTTATTGATGATACTGATGTAATGAATTGGTGTTTTCAGGTTGGAGTCACCACTTTGTGTCGAAGAGGAGATACCACATCATTATCCCTGCAGATGAGGCGTGGGACAAGCCCCTCCACCCGAATGCCTTTCACCTCTGCAATCACCTTCTCCATGGCCTTCTCCATTGCAATGGCTTCGGCCACCTCATCCTCATCAATGGCCGCGAGGGTGGGTCCAAGTTCATCTCCGGTCACACTCTAATGGACCTCTGGGATCGCCTATGTACCTCTCTCCGCATCCGGTACAGTACTCACTCACATAATTAAGAAAAAACTTGTCATAAAACTCTTTATAATTATCTCTCTGACTTTTATTATGTACTTCAAATTCTTACAATCTAAAATATTCGAAAAACTACAATTTGTTATATAAAGCAACTTGGTTAGCCTTTTTAGTTAAGATACATTAGATTGAACTCTTGGCCATTGAGGGAAATCATGTTACCTTCACTGTAAGACAATGTGTTTTAATAGTACATTATATTAGGGAAAACAAAATGTATTTAGACGACAATACATCTATTAGACTATTACAGTTAATTTGCATCACTATATCAGTAGCATATAACAAATCTTTTTTTTTTTTTTAATAATCTCTGTTATTCCCTGATACAAATGATGCTTCACACATAGACAATTGAGAGCAGTTAAATATTTTGTAAGGCCTAATTCAAATTTCGATGTTCCCGTCACACAATGTACATCATGATAGTTAGAATACAAGTGCAATTTCCCTTAACCCTTCTACAACTTCGAAGTTTTGGTCCATTGGTAGGGTCTTTAATATGGTATCAGAGCAATCCAGGTTCGAATCCTACTGGCTACACAATTTAAAATGCGGATTAAAAAAAAAAAATACCGCTGTGTATTGTCCAGGTCTCGGCCCACAATTTGTTGGGCCCATAAAAAAAAATGGGCGCTCGACCTGAGGGGGCATGTTAGAATACAAGTGCAATTTCCCTTTAATAATGATTGTTGTCTATTTGTTGCAAACATAAAACAAGCTGATACTAAATCATATCACCTTACAGGGAAATAACCGTCGAGGACGTCACCCGAAAGTACTCACTAGACCTCCCCCTCGTCCATGGCATTGCCTACGGCAGCTCCTGGTTCGCTCGTTGGGGCTACCGTTTCCGCTCTGGCAGCTACGGCCTCACCGAACTCCCCTACTCCGAATCCATCGACCACCTCTCATCCCTCCCCCTCTCCTCCCTCCTCTCCCTCTCCACCTCAAAAGACATCCACCGCATCATTGTGGCCTCCTCCAAACTCCACCCCCAACTCACCACCCTCCGCCAGCTCCTCCGCCATCTCATCGACCTCCAACACCACAACCCCTCTCCAAAATCCAAACCCAAGCCCAAACCCGACATTATCAGAAAGCCCAAACTCGACATTATCAAAAAGCCCAAACCCAACAGGTGCCGCGAGTTCGCCAAAGTCGCCTCCGACCTCGGCAGCCGCTGGCCCACCCGCCGCCTCATCACCACCGCCGAGGTCATCGTCGACGCCCTCACCGAATGCGGCGGTATGATGACACGTCAGGACGTCCGCGACGCGGCCCGCCAAACCATCGGCGACACTGGCCTCATCGACTTCGTCCTCAAATCCATCGGCAACACCGTCGTCCGCCACCACATCGTCCGCCGCGTCTCCAACCCCAGAACCCGCGTGCTCGAGTTCTCCCTCGACTCCTTCACCCCATCCCCCACCCCCATAGTTGATGACGTCAGCAAAAGGGCGGAGGAAGACCTTCAGATGGTGGTGAAATGCGTGATGGAGGTGAGGCCAGAGGAGAGTAGACTTGTGATGGACGCCAAGCACTGGGGGAAGACGTTCGAGCTGAGGGACGAGGCGGACGACCTGCTGAGATTCTACGTGCAGTGGATACCGTCGGTGTCGCAGATGGAAGGTCTAATGCTGACGAGGGCGCTGCCGCCGGCGGAATTGGTGGTTCTGAAGACGTACGCGTCGATCGGGGAGCTGAAGAGAGAGGTGGAGAAGGCGATGAGGGAGACGTACATGATAACGGAGGGGTTTCGCTGTACGGATGTGGACGGGTTGGAAGGGGAGGACTACGAGGCGGTGATGTTCGGCGGGGCCCAGTCGGGATCAACTGTGTGGGTGAGAGGCGAATTGTTAAGTGATGACGTGAAGATGAAGTATGAGGGTGGGGCGGACACGTGGGCAGTTGGGTGTGGGTGCGGGGCGAGGGACGACGATGGGGAGAGGATGGTGGCGTGCGATGCGTGCGACGTGTGGCATCACACGAGGTGCATCGGTATTCAGGATGAGGAGCCGGTGCCGCAGCTGTTTCTGTGTGGAGGGTGCGGGACTGAGATTCTGAGGGCGGCCAGGGAGGATGAGGAGATGAATCTGGGCGGCAAAGGGGAAGCTTCGTGATCGTGAGGGACATAGATCTCAGGGTCAGGATGATGCGGAGGACGGCCGGCTTTGGTTTTTTCAGTAGCGGTTGGAGGTTTGTAGGAAAACCGAGGATGATTCTTTCTCTGTGTTGTTGTCAAAGGTGTTAATAATTGGTTCTGGACAAGGCCCGGTGGTGTTAATAATTGTTGAGAGTGTGTGTGATGTTGTTGTAACGGGGGCTCATACAGACTGTAGATATATGATGGGTACCCAATTGCTTTTTTGAATGAGATAACCAACTGTTATGTGCACTGTGTTAGTATTAGTATGGTGTATGATTAGCTGGTATGATATGATAGACATTATTGATAATTGTCGGTATAATAAATACGAGAAGAATTTTGAGGGCATTTTTTTAAAAATTTATATTTTATTTTTCCTTGGTAATATAGATTTTTTAGCTGAAAAATATTCACATAAATATATATCTTTAGCTAGCGGAAAAGGTATTTAATTATGTTCACTATTTTTTTTATTTTTTATTTTTTTTTATACGTCCCTTCCCAAATTAAAGTGTTATCAAAATGATCATTGCATAACATAAGAGGTACCTTTTTTAAAATGATCGTACTACTTCACTACGCCTAACTAGGATTTTCAACATGCATCTTATAAATTACATAACTGATCATACGGTTGTGTTATAATCACAGAATGCTTGAATATAATAACTCGTGGATACAAAATAAGATAGTAATTAAATCAAATTAGATGATTAATGATAAGAAGTTAAAAATAAAACTTTATTTTTTTTATAGTTAAAAGGTGGTAAATTTCCACTCGGAGTAATAATGAAATAAAGTGCATACACAAAAACAAAGAATGGAGAAAAATACAGTGAGAAAACCAAAAATTAATAAAAACATAACAAAAGAAGGAGGCAGCCAAAGAGAGCATGAAAGAAGCTAACACGGTCAAAACAAAAAACATAGAAATCAGCCACCGCCAGTTAGTTTGAAGAATTATTGATCAGAGGGCACAATCAAATGCTGCAAATATACTAGAGAAACCTGTATTCAGGATCAAACCAGCAGCTCGCACTCTACTCACTAGAGAGAGAGAACTTAGCCAAGAGGCAACCTCATACTACGACCAATTGTGGGTTCTGCAACGTACACGTGAAAAATCTGAACCATCTGTTTCTTCTCTGCACAAGAAGTAAGGCCATCATGATTGAGGTGCTAAGAGCCCTAGGAACAAATGACTATCCAAGAGACTATGAGAAACTATGGGTTGGCCCCAGATTTGCATCAAACCGCCATGATATGAAAGACGCATGGTTTATTGTCATTGCGGCAACCACATGGGTGTTATGGCTAGATAGGAACAATTTTTATTTTCGTACTTCATGTAATTCTATTTCTAGTAACCTTACTCATATCATGCATCTGATTTCCTTTTGGGCTACAGCTGCTGCTTCAGGAGCGAGAGGGAGGATTGCAAGGGTATTCCAGGTGGAAGAATTTGACGACGAGGAGGTAGAGTTCGGGCCAACTCTGGATTAAGGAGTGGGCACCTGTTCTGTATTTCTTTAGATGCACACTCTGTCTCTATATATTTTGTTTTAGGCCGTGGTATTTTGTATTTTGGTTGCCTAGGGTTGGATGATGTAACCCACCCCCCAGGGTTTTGTTGGGGATTATGTTTTATTTCCTGCACTGCACTTTTATTTTCCCGATACTTCGGGGTCGTTTATTAATCTCTTATTAATGAAACAGGGTTGCGTTATTCCACCTTTTACCTCAACAAAAAAAAAAAATTTGTACGAGTAACATATACAACACGAAAGTACTCAATGCAGGCCACAAAATCGAGTTACAAGTAGGGCTGCAAACGAGCCGAGTATCTTGAGGTTCGAGCTCGGCTCATTAAGCAATTGAGCTCAGTTTCGAGCTCGTTTCGAGCCGAGCTTTGACCGAGTTCGAGCCGAGTAGCTCGCGAGCTTAGCCAAATAATCACAAAAAGCCCAAACTTGAGCTCGGCTCGAGCTCGTCTCGAGTCGAGCTCTGACCGAGTAGCTCGCGAGTAACTCGAATCGTTTGGAGCCCTAGTTACAAGTTACTACATCCATCCAACCCATCAAACTAACATAACAAAACCAGCTAGCAGCAGTAAAACAAACAGCAATTGAAACAAAAGAACCTCCCAGATAATATAAATAAAACTTATAGAACCATTTAACATGATCTTATAAGGGGTGGCAATCGGGTCGTTCGGGCCGGATCGGGTCGAAACCGCTCGTGTCGGCCCGATTTTTGGGCTGGCCTGGGTCGGGCTGGGAAGTTAGCCGGGCCGGGCTGGGTTCGAAATTGAAAATTTCGACCCAGCCGACCTGCGAACCCATTAGGGTCGAACTCGTTTCGGGTCGAGTTGGGTCGCGGGTTGGCCTGATATATTTATTTATTTATTTTTAATTTTTTTAACTTAACTTACAAAAATTTTGAAAAAATACAACAAGTATAGCTGTATAAGAGTGGAACAAAATTGTATATATTATTTATTTCAACTGCTATGAATTTTTACAACTTGTTTACATACTAATACAAGTAAAAAAATTCCCAAAAAGAACATAAGTATTTCTTTAATTACATTTACATGCTTGAGGAGATAATCAGAATCTAGACTTCGAGATAGTCTAGAGTTAGATTAAAGAGATGGCATTGGACTACTGCCGTGCACTTCTACTTAACCTAAACCTAGGATCTCATCGCCCTAAAATCCCTACTCTTGTTGTTGGACTTCAGGCGAGTTGTTTCCACTTGTTGATGTAGATGTTTCTTTTCCTTTAGTCATATCTCTACTCTTCATCCAATCTTCGGTGCACACAAGCATCTCCAACGAATCCGGCTTCAAGTGATTCCTGTAATCTGTTAGAACTCTGCCAGTTGTAGAAAAATCACTTTCTGAAGCAACTGTGGAGACATGAGAAGTTAGTAGATCTCTAGTGTGGTAGGGTAAAAATGGCTTGGGGCCCAACCAGGGCCCAATACAACTCTCACTCAAAAATGATAAAAAATCAATCTCGTTCGGCTTTGAGCCACTAAAGGGTCGGCACCGAGCCTCAAGTTCACCCCCACAGAACTGGTCTCCTCGTGTCCGACGAGCCTCAATGGTCCTCGGCCTCCGATCCGTGACAGCCCCACGGGCCGTCCCCCCATCCTGGCGAGGCATGAAGATGACCTGGCACAGCCTAGGCCCTCCGATTCTCCCAGAGGCACAGGAGACCCACGATCAGCCATGTCAGCTCCAAATACCACCAAGGGTTTTGCCACGTCAGCCCTATACCACTCCTGGTACTGCCACGTCTGCCCTAAACCCCCTGGGCCTTCTGCCACATCAGGCCCATGGGCTTTCGGATTCAGACCCGGCCCCCAAGCGGATCCAAACCCGGTTGGAATTCTCTATAAATACTAGACCCTCACCCACCTTTTGAGGTAACCAATCTTTTGCCACTTAAATTCACCTAGTTATTGCTACTCTCTCACAGAGACTGACTAGATCGTCGGAGGGTCCGCCACCGGGATAAACCCCGGTGTTTCAGGACCGTCTGCAGGTACACAAGACCTCGGATCCGAACCCTCTGATCCGAGCCCAGACATCCACCTCATTCCGAGCCTCTCGCAGGTTCCGCCCGGTCAGTCGAGGGTCGTCAGACGAGCAGCTTTCTCCTTCAAATATAAATCGAGTCCGAACTCACACCTGGTGCATCCACACGTCTCCCAGAAACAAACCGCATTAGGTTGACGTCGTCTGTGGGAACCACTGCTTCAGAAGCCGACCCGAGCCGACCATCAAGGGACCTCGACAGCCGAACTCTCATGGCCTCCAAGGGCAAGGGGGCTGCTTCCTCTGTCAACCGACGGGACTCGCCCCCACCAACTGCCAATGCCGGGCCACGCATTTCAAAACACAAGGCTCCCCATCAGGGGTCCCAAAGGAGCGTCACCCGTCAAGTCCAACCCGACCTACGGGGGATAATCGTCAACCGACAGATTAGCCGCAGCAGGGGAAGGGCCGCTTCTAACCCGGCCCGAACCATCCAAGACCGCCGCCCGAGGGACGGAGGCCAGCGCTCAGCAGCGTCGGAAGGCAACCTTCGGACCAACCAAACAGGGTCGAGGGAGCCCCCGTCACTCATAAGGAGTTCCAGGACTTCCGAAGAGAAATTCTTGGGGCTCTCCGACGGGCCCCCAGGGAGGAAACCCTCCATTCCCAAACCGGGTCGGACACCGAGGCTAGCGTGTCCCGCCCGTCAACAATCCAGCCAGAGGACGATGACATACTCCTAAGGCGGCTCCAAGAAATGGAGGATTGCCTCGACCACATAGGAGACGGCGGCCAACGAGCGGCTCAGGGGTACAGACCTGTCTGTCCTCCCTTCTCCGCCCCCATCCTCCAAGCGGAAATACCCAGGAATTTCCGACCACCTCAATTCGAGACCTACGACGGCGAGGGAGATCCTGCTGATCACATGGAGGGTTTCAAAACCCTCATGATGATTCACAGCGCCTCGGATCCCTTGCTGTGCCGAGCCTTCCCTGCCACCCTTCGGGGTCCGGCTCGTGAATGGTTCTCGAAGCTCACCCCCGGCTCCATTTACTCCTTCAACCAACTAGAGGGCAATTTTCTTGCCCACTTTGTCACCAGCCGGAAGGCCGAACGGACCAGCGCCTCTTTACTTGGGCTCAGACAGATAGAGGGAGAGTCACTCAGAGTGTTCGTCCGGAGGTTTACCGCAGAGGCAAGGTCGGTCTCCTCCCTTGATCCTGGCGTCGCCTCCGCGGCATTTCGGCACAACATCCGTCATGAACAGCTGAAGGCTTCTCTGGCGAAGAAACCCCCCGTTGACTTTCCCGACCTCCTCAACAGGGTCGAGAAATACATTAGGGCAGAAGAGGCCCTTAACCCCGAAGATACCAGGGAGGCCACCGGGAAGGGAAAGCGGAAGGTCGAAGAAGTCGAACCATCAAAGAAAGCTCCGAGGGACGCGGGGGCCATGAAGAAGGTCCCAGTCGACGCCAAGCACCTAATGAAGCTCCTTGAGGGACGAACATAGGTTCTAGCCTGGCTAAATGTAAATATGTTTTCGTGTAAGCACTCATGTGTAAAGGGTCGTCTTAGCGGCCCTCCCTATCTTATACGAAAGAAATCTCTTTTTGTCAAACTCCAAACGCCTCGGTAGGTTCAACCCAAATCCAGATCAGGAACTCTTCCTAAGGCCCCACTTCGATCCCTCGCGGATCGGCAGAGCCGAACCTCGCCTCCGACATCATTCGCTACGCTACTGGCTGGAGCAAAAAAGGAAAAGAATTCTTTATTCATACCCTTTTATTCTGTTCTGAGAAAACAAACAAAGACCGTTACAAAACCCCTCCACTCATCTCAAACTAGAGGAAGTCGTCATCTTAGGGCCCCTCGGGTCCAACGAAGGGCGGGATTACTCCGACCGAGCGACTAGGAGCCCTCTCCTCGTTATGATGGTCCTTAGACTCAGCCACGGTCGACACCCCAGCCACGGAGCTCTGGGCGTCATCCGATCGCATACGCTGCAACAGCAGCAGCGCAGAGGGAACCCCCTCCGCTTGCCGACCCACGGAGGAAGATGGCAAGACACCCAGCATCGTCTTGTAACGGTGTATCTCCATCTCCTTCTCCACAATGACATCGCGAAGTAACCTCTCAGAAGAGGGCCTCTGCACCGAGGCACTTGACATGGCCTGTCCAAGGCTTGCACTGCCGAGTTCCCGATCCACCATCGCCCTCCTCAGCCGGCTCGCCTCCTCACTTAAGGCTTCAGACTTATTCCGATAATAGTTAAAAGCCGCATCAGCGTCACGAGCCCCCCTTCTGTAGCGAACCAATGCGGCCTCCAGGGCCTCAACTTTGCTCCGGAGCCACGCCACGTCAGAACGACGGGGGTCCACCTCGGGAAGGGGAGTCGCAACCTACAAGAGAACCAGCCAACTCAACACACATACGCAAGAAGGTTCGGAAATGTCCGAGGTCAAAACACTTGGCCGGTCAAAAATCTTTTTCTATAAATTCAGTTGCTTCTTACAAAAAAAAGGGGGGCGGTGGCCAGTCCGCGGGAGGCAAATACAATCGAGAGAGGGAAAAAGAAAGACGAAATTATACAACTTATTTTCCCACCTCAGCGTCGACAGACGGGTTCACAGGAGGGTCGGCAGGCGGGTCGAGAGCGGGCCCTTCTTCGCCAGGAGTCTTTGACGTCCCCTCGATCTCCATGTCGTACTCGAAATTGGACAGATCGGTGGTCGGGTAGAAGTGCCTTACATGACTGAGGGCCTTCGCATAACATTCGTCCTGGGCCTTGATCACCATCATCTGACCCGCATTCGTCAACTCCTCCCTCTCCTTGGCGAACTTCTTCTTCAAGGAGGCCACCTTCTTCCCCCACTCCGCATCCTTGGCCTCGAGCTCGAGCTTCATCTGCTGCTCCCTCTTGTGCGAGCCCTCGAGCTCGATCTGCATCTCCTTCATCTCCCGCTCACTCTTATCCGCCCGAGCTCGCTCTTGTGCCAGGGACGCCTCGTAGAGGTTCTTTATGTTAGCCCCCTGCACGCAAGCCTGCGACCGACAAGCGCAGATAAGGAAAAGACTTCCGCAGAAAAAACAAAGGGGATAGGGTCGACGAGCTTACCAGCACGGTGGCCTGCGCCAGGCGCGTGAACGCCACCTCCACGGGCTCGCTCTCCATCGCCTTACGGTCGCGAGGGGTTGCCAACTTCTCCACCACCTCAACGGCCTGGGCCTCCTCGGTTAGACAGTCCCCCATCCGAACCGACCAGTCGGGTGCCCACCGCTGCCGCAACATCTCCACCACTGGGTCCTCTTCCTCGACCTCGACCAAGGGACCTTTCCCCTTGTCATGAACGGAGGCCCTCGCTTGGCCCTGGCCCCTCGAAGTAGCCACCCCCTTGCTCGTCTCCAAGCTAACCCTCGTGGTCCTCGTCTCGAGCTGGGCCTCCGAGATGACTAGGGACGACTCCTTCGGCCTCTTCGTCGCCTCCCCCTTCTTCTCGGCCTTCTCCTTCCTCAGGGCGAGCCTCTTTGCCTTGATCGATGCTTCATCCATATCTGCAGAAAAATCCATTAAGAGCAATGAGCAAGAAAGTACGAAAATATCGAAAGAAAAGAAACAGCTACATACACAGAACGGCTGGGCTCAGTCCAGCACTCGCCAGGTGGGCCTCCGTCACCTTCGTCCAATCGATACTATGTGATAGACGGAGGTGCTCGACAAACCCCCACTCCTCGGCCGTCAGATCCCTCGGCCTCGGCGGTTGATAACTCGGCTTGGAGTGGTTTCATCAAGTGGGAATGTCCCAGGGCTCTTCACTCCGGATCACCAGATATTTTTTCTTCCAATCCTTGATGGAGTCCTGGTGGCTGTGAACGACCTTCTCCTTACTCCGGGGCGAGATGTAGTAAACACCCTCAGCCGCTGAGCTGATTATCAACATCGCTCGGAACACATTCAGTCGAAGGGGTACCTTCTGTTCCTCGCACATCAGTACAAAGCAGATAATCTGCTTCCAAGAGTTCGGCCCGTACTGCATCGGCGCCAAGGAGGCCCAGTTCAGCACATCCGGAACAAATGGGTGGACTGGCAGCCTCAGTCCGGAGATGAAGGCATCCACTGGGAAGACGCAATACCAAGCAGAAGGGAGATCGGTGGGGTGCAGAGTAGAGTTCGGCAACAACAATTCGTAGCCAGGCCCTATGTGGTACGCCAGCTGCAAAACCTCCAAGTCCCCGCCCTCCAAGACGGTCGGGATCGCGTCCATCATCACCCTCTTCCGACTCGGCGAAGAGGGCTGCACGCCGAAGAGCTCCTTGTCAGAGAGATCGTCGGGATATTGACGGAAAGGCTTCGGCTGAACGGGCGAACCTGTCATCAAATTGCGGAAAACAGGCGCCTGGCTCGAACCACCAGTCGTCGACCCTGCCTTCCTCGGAGCCCTCTTCCTCTTCTTGACTTGCTCCGACGAGGGGGTAGATAATGGCCCCAGCTCGGCCGGCCTGGAACTCGAACCCGCACCCTGAACCGTGGATCTCCTTACTGAGTCGCCCTCGCCTCCCTCCTCCTCGGAAGACAACTCCAGAACACGGACACCGTCCGAACCATCACTTGCTTCCTCCGACTCGCTACTCTCCACCACGAAGGGATGTCGGGAGCATAACGGCCTCGCCTTGTATACCTCCACCTCCTCACCTACTGGTTCCTCCCACGAAACTGAATCGGAAGGCTCCGCAGCGTGTACTGACTCCTCCTCAAGAATGGGCTCCTCCCACGACGTCGATTTGGAGGCAGGTTTCACTTCCCCTCTAGACGTCGACTCTGACGAACCAGACTGAGCCCTATCCATCTGTGCCTAAACTAAACAGACTTACCAACTAACCTGGGGTCGCATCGGAAGGACGAGCCTAGTACAGCAAACTGCAGAGACGAGCGCTGAAGGGTTGGAAGATTTTTTGAGAAAGAAAGCAGCGAGAAAGAAGTGGGCGAGAGGGGGAGAGGGGGGAATACTTATAGAGGATAAAAACGACTCCTCGACTTCCGCAATTACTGTTCACCGATTGACGTGCAACTGCCGCCTGGGAAATCGCGCGTCCTCGAGACGTGCGCTGCTGACGTCATCAGGTGCCAAGCTGGCAGCCAGACGCAGGGGTCGGTTCAGATGGAGTATTCGGCAGAGAAAACATTTTACTTAAGACTTAAGGCGCCGCCCTTCGACAGACGCCCCGGGCTCCAGCGCTTGGTCGGTTCCCCTCTCACCCGCGAGTAGCTCGAGGCTTACAGCCTCGGCAGCCGAAACCCCGAACTGTTTGTGGGTGGGACAGAAACCACCATCACCTGGAGCCCTATCGGAAGACAGATTGGCCAACCTCCAATCGGAGACGATCCTTCTATCAGAGGCTCTTCAGCCCCAAGTCCGGAATACGGTTGGTGCCCCTCCCGTCCGGATCTCTCTCGGGCCAAACAACCGTGTCAGGGTCGTCTGACCCGAAAAAGGATCCAGACGGCAGAGCCACCACCAATCCGAGGTCCCTTATCTACCGGTCCGGATTTCGGTCATTACCCCTCTCGCCCTGATCTCCACTGGATCTGGCTACCGTATCAGAGCCATCAGATCCAAGAGAAGATCCGGGCGGCAGAGTGACCACCTCTTCGACACGACCGGGGGTAAAATTTTGCAAGAGACAGACGTCCGCCGGAGCAGACACCTCTGATGGCCAATGGACCACCCTTGCTGTGATCAAACCCGCTGCGGAGGGAGGGGTACTTATAACCTCCCCCATAGGCCGGCCTTTATGACATGGGGAAAGCCAAACGACGGAAACCCATGCGCTATGCATTTATTAGGCGGCGCATTTAAGGCCCCTGGGAAATAGGAACATCGCACAAATCCCGGAGCGCCTTCAATGCTCCGCAAAAACAGCGGGCTACCCCGCTCAAACATTCTAAGGCTCAACGGCTCGCCCTCACCCTTGCCGACTCGAGGCCAGGTCTAGCACCAGGGTAGTCTTCTCGGGAAGGCTCAATGGCACGCCCTCACCCTTGCCGACTCGTAATCCCTCGCCCGCTCGAGGTCAGGTCTGGCACCATTGTGGTCTTCTCAGGAAGGCTCAACGGCTCGCCATCACCCATGTTGACCCGTAATCCCTCGCCAGCTCGAGGTCAGGTCTAGCACCAGAATAGTCTTCTCAGGAAGGCTCCACGGCTCGCCATCGCCCTTGCCGACCCGTAATCCCTCGCCAAGCTCGAGGTCAGGTCTGGCACCAGGGTGGTCTTCTCAGGAAGACCAACGGCTCGCCATCACCCTTGTTGACCCGTAATCCCTCGCCAGCTCGAGATCAGGTCTAACACCAGGGTAGTCTTCTCCGGAAGGCTCCACGGCTCGCCATCGCCCTTGCCGACCCGTAATCCCTCGCCAAGCTCGAGGTCAGGTCTGGCACCAGGGTGGTCTTCTCAGGAAGGCCAATGGCTCGCCATCATCCTTGTTGACCCGTAATCCCTCGCCAGCTCGAGGTCAAGTCTAACACCAGGGTAGTCTTCTCAGGAAGGCTCCACGGCTCGCCATCACCCTTGCCGACCCGTAATCCCTCGCCAGCCCGAGGTCAGGTCTGACACCAGGGTAGTCTTCTCAGGAAGGCTTAATGGCTCGCCATCACCCTTGTTGACCAGTAATCCCTCGCCAGCTCGAGGTCAGGTCTAGCACCAGGGTAGTCTTCTCAGGAAGGCTCCACGGCTCGCCATCACCCTTACCGACCCGTAATCCCTCGCCAGCCCGAGGTCAGGTCTGACACCAGGGTAGTCTTCTCAGGAAGGCTCAACGGCTCGCCATCACCCTTGCTAACCCGTAATCCCTCGCTAGCTCGAGGTCAGGTCTAGCACCAGGGTAGTCTTCTCAGGAAGGCTCAACTGCTCGCCATCACCCTTGCCGACCCTTAAACCCTCGCCAGCTCGAGGCTCGCTCTAAACATCAGGGAAACCATCCCTCGCCAGCTCGAGGCTCGCTCTACCGTCAGGGCAATCAACCCTCGCCGGCTCGAGGCTCACTCCAACATCAGGGCAACTCCCTCATGAAGGCTCAGCGATTCGCTATCCCATTTCTAACAAACCATAAACACTCCTCCACGGCTAGCTCCCGCACCCCCGCAGGAGTGGGGGGCTTGTGTGGTAGGGTAAAAATGGCTTGGGGCCCAACCAGGGCCCAATACAACTCTCACTCAAAAATGATAAAAAAGCAATCTCGTTCGGCTTCGAGCCACTAAAGGGTCGGCGCCGAGCCTCAAGTTCACCCCCACAGAACTGATCTCCTCGTGTCCGACGAGCCTCAATGGTCCTCGGCCTCCGATCCGTGACAGCCCCACGGGCCGTCCCCCCATCCTGGCGAGGCATGAAGATGACCTGGCACAGCCTAGGCCCTCCGATTCTCCCAGAGGCACAGGAGACCCACGATCAGCCATGTCAGCTCCAAATACCACCAAGGGTTTTGCCACGTCAGCCCTATACCACTCCTGGTACTGCCACGTCTGCCCTAAACCCCCTGGGCCTTCTGCCACATCAGGCCCATGGGCTTTCGGATTCAGACCCGGCCCCCAAGCGGATCCAAACCCGGTTGGAATTCTCTATAAATACTAGACCCTCACCCACCTTTTGAGGTAACCAATCTTTTGCCACTTAAATTCACCTAGTTATTGCTACTCTCTCACAGAGACTGACTAGATCGTCGGAGGGTCCGCCACCGGGATAAACCTCGGTGTTTCAGGACCGTCTGCAGGTACACAAGACCTCGGATCCGAACCCTCTGATCCGAGCCCAGACATCCACCTCATTCCGAGCCTCTCGCAGGTTCCGCCCGGTCAGCCGAGGGTCGTCGGACGAGCAGCTTTCTCCTTCAAATATAAATCGAGTTCGAACTCACACCTGGTGCATCCACACGTCTCCCAGAAACAAACCGCATCATCTAGTCATATGTGAAAGAATAGGAAAAATATTTTTCTATTCTTTCCACCATTGTAGCACTTTAATCTTAGCACTAAAACTCTCACTATATATCTTATTGATTATACAAATTTAATTCATTATGTGCATTAGCCCTAGATTTTTTTTGATTGAATATGAACAAATAAATTAGCAGTGGCATTTTCTAATGTACTTTTACCCTTACCTCTAGAGGTAGAAGAAGAAGAAGTAACTACACTAGTTGTACTACTAGATGCAAAAATTCTATCCTAATAATTATACAAGTTATTCAATGTTGATTCAAAGCTAGCTAAAAAATTTATTACAATTATATTCAGAATCATCACTAATTAAAGTAAAAAATATTTCAATTAAACTCATCGTACCCGCTAATTTGAGACGAGGATCCATAATAGTAGCAATACAATACAATATATGAGGATGATTAAAATACATCAAAATTTTAGTATAAGCGGGAACAACAATATCGCTAATGTATTCGTCCGTAATCATGTCTTGAAAAGTTTGCATCATAGTAATTATTGAAATAAAAATACTACTAGAAGTAGAATCTTATGATGTAGAAAACTTCACAGTTGCGGTTTTAAAATGTTCCAAAAATTATAACAAAGATTCGGCAAAATAACATAATTGGGGAGTCATTTGAAATTTTTTCATGTTCTTTGTAAGACAAAATTCGTTTATAATATCTTTGTATTGAATAAAAATATTTAGTAAATCGAAAGTAGAGTTCCATAGATGTTTCACATCTCTAGAAAATTTTTCAAAATGTATGTTCCTAAGTTTACACCATTCTTTAAATTGTTGAAGCATAGTACCACTATGTAACGCCCCGCCCCAATATTCAGACAATTTGTATTATTTTTAGAAGACAAATTAATACTTATAGTACAACTGCCCACCACAGGCTACCTCTCAAAAGGTGGTTAACCAATTAGGTGACTCTTGATCATGGACAATTATATTTATACTTAATTAATTATTGTATTCTCCCGATATGGGATTATACAAATCCATCTCTTTTACTACTCCTCAAATCCAATCCCGTGTACAAGCTGAAAGCTCGTGGGCCCCCAACCTTATGCACACGTCACCACTAACCAAGACAGTGCTCAGTCTTCTCAACCTGCAGGTGGGCCCCAGTGACGTCATGTTGACGTCACGCCCCCACACAGCACACGCCTTTGCTGTGTGCTTCAGCTCACGTGGGTCGCCCTCCTTACCTTCTCTTATATATATATATATATATATATATATATATATATATATATATTACTCTTCGAAATTACGGGGTATTACATACACCCCACCTTTAGAAATCAGCAACCTCGCTAAGTACGGGACATGCACATCTAGTGCAGAATCAGTCTTTCTAGCCGATGTGGCGTCATCCTCGATCCCAGAGATCAGTTACTCTCAACACCGCAGATCATATCCGATCCCGGAGATCAGTGACTCTCAACACCAAGGATCATACTGAGGCCCTCTTCCACACTCGGTGTCGAAAGTCGACTCTGATACCATTTGTAATGCCCCACCCCAATATTCAGACAATTTTTATTATTTTTAGAAGACAAATTAATACTTATAGTATAACTGCCCACCACAGGCTGCCTCTCAAAAGGTGGTTAACCAATTAGGTGACTCTTGATCATAGGCAATTATATTTATACTTA
This sequence comes from Hemerocallis citrina, assembly GCA_017893485.1. Taxonomy (NCBI): domain Eukaryota; kingdom Viridiplantae; phylum Streptophyta; class Magnoliopsida; order Asparagales; family Asphodelaceae; genus Hemerocallis; species Hemerocallis citrina. The sequence goes on from JACEHZ010000572.1 coordinate 1,081,410, forward strand.
ATTAATTATTGTATTCTTCCGATATGGGATTATACAAATCCATCTCTTTTTCTACTCCTCAAATCCAATCCCGTGTACAAGTTGAAAACCTGTGGGCCCCCAACCTTATGCATACATCACCACTAACCAAGACAATGCTCTGTCTTCTCAACCTGCAGGTGGCCCCAGTGACGTCATGCTGACATCATGCCCCCACACAGCACACGCCTTTGCTGTGTGCTTCAGCTCCCGTGGGCCCCCCTCCTTACCTTCTCTCTCCTATTATATATATATATATATATATATATATATATATTATACTCTTCGAAATTACGGGGTATTACACACTCAAAGCAATCAAATGTACACAATTTCTAATTGCAATTATATGAATCAGCTACTTTTGTCACGCTCTGCTTTCCAAAATACAGGAATACGAGTCCATGACGAAGGCCCAACGAATGATATTAACATCATCCATAAAATGTACCAATCTTAACTCAATAATATGAATTGAATAATCACAACCACGCAGGAAAAGCATAATCACATAAACAAAGATACTATGATAAAACATGCAATAGTCCAAAGTAATAACCAACAACTGCGAATAACAACTTTGGGTCAACAAAAGTCCGAGATAGAAAGTTCAACAAAGTAATAATGCAAGTACGAAATAAACATGCAGGAAATAAATTATTGTTGACAATGCTCCAACTTCCATCCTAGAAGAATTGCTCGCCAAGACCTTCAGGCAATTCTCCTTGTGCACCTGTAATTTGATCATCTAGAGTTGGGGGGGAGGGGGGAGGGGGGGGGTCCGTTAGAGCAGGTACGGACAGCAAGTAGTGAAAAATAAAGAGTAAAGAAACATGGTACATCAAGGAATATAAAGCTAGAACAAAATTAAAAGCAATAACAAGGACTGATGAAGAGTCTAGATTTAACAATAATCAATAAACAATGTCAATGTCAATAGTCATGATCAATTATGCAAAGTGTCAATCTAGTATATTCGTATTTAGCCTAACTAATGCACATACTAATGCGTCCCATACCACGGGTTCGGTGCATGCAACCAGTGTTCATTTTAGACTGATGGTGAACTTAACAGATCTTGTACTCAGATATCAAGATGACAAGATAACGTGATACCATGAGAACAAGATAACAAGCATTTTTCCACCTTCCATGTCAAGTGTTCATGTAACGAGAAGGGCCTTACCAAGTATAGTTTTCGATTGTTCATTGCCAAGTCAACCCTTATTACCCCGACTTGTTAATATTTTATTATGTCATTCATGATCATGCTGATGATGGTAAAAATTGCAGTAGATCAGAGCCATACGATCCCTACACGGATCTTAAAGCATGTACAGGCAGATTGCCATCACAGTCCTATTTTACAGGCCTGGGCCCACTCCGAGACATGAACTTCTCTCAAGCCCATAAAAAGTGACAGACTAGGTCCACTAAGAGAGAAACCTAGCCCATGATGGATAGGAGTCAAATCTCTTATCTCCTCACAATGATATCTTATCTCTTCAGGAGGGAGACATGAAAGATCCGACGGTCACAATTCGGCTTCTATAATGTCTCTCGGGCCTATAAATACTCCTTCCCTTCTTCAGTCTCTAGGTAATCAACAATTCACCAGTTTTTACGCTCTTACTCTCTCTTTCTCTCTTTCTGGTTCTGACTTGAGCATCGGAGGGTCTGTCGTCGGGGCCACACCCCGGTGTTTCAGGCATTTTTGCAGGTCCGTCGGCCGCATTATCCACTGTCAAATTCAGATCACAGCAGGTTAATCAACGATCCAGATCCATTCTCAGGAGCCCTAATAGTTCATAACAGTCAGGTCACAGGTTTGTCTTTTAGTAGTGTCCTTCACTTATTAACTCACTATTTGTTTGCTCCCACACCGAAATAAGTAGCAACAGATTGGTGCCGTCTGTGGGAAACCACTGCACAAGTCGAACTTTTCTCTATGCCACCAAGACTAAGAGGGGCAGGCTCCACCCGTCGCACAAACTCTCTTCGTCATCCAGCTCTGGTTCCTCCTATGGAAGATCAAATTTCTCCGCAACAACAACCCCTGGAGCTTAATAACACTCCTATCAATGGAGAGGCACAGGGGGGATCCCGACAGAACCGTCCCGAACAGCATCCTCACAATGACTGCCTCTCGGTCCACAATGCCTCGACTGATTCAATGGCTACACGAGGCCCACAGGGATCTAAAAATCTCAACCAGATCGAAGGCGACTTGCGGATAAAGCTGAATGAGAGGCGTGCCCGATCTGAGGCCTCTCGTTCAGGACATCAAGCAAGCCAGAGAGCCTGGCCTTCTAGACAAATATCAAGGTAATCCTCCTCTCACAGGGGGCAACTAGCTAGGGGAAACCCAACGCAGGATGATCAAAGGCAACCTGGGCAGAACAGAGATTGAAATGCACCGGTCACCAGGGCCGAGCTTGATCAATTCAAACGTGACATTCTCCATGCTCTCCAAGCAAGTCACACTCAGAGCCTTCCCCTGAACGAAGGATCCACCGACTCAACAGGATCCCAAAAGAAGGACGATCAAGTCCTCTGTCGAATCCAAGAGGTAGAGAAACGTCTCGAACAAATAAAGAATGAGGAGAGCTACCCCAGCAAGGCCTACCGCCCTAGTTAACCTCCGTTCAGCCGAACTATTCTCGATGCACCTATTCCAAGGGGCTTCAAGGATCCTCAATTCGAATCTTATGACGGGGAATCTGATCCGACATACCATATTGAGAGCTTTAAAATGCTCATGATGGTCTATAATGCCACCGATGCACTCATGTGTCGGACATTTCCCGTTACACTGAAAGGATCAGCTAGAGAATGGTATTCACGTCTAAAACTCGAGTCTATATTTTCCTTCGATCAGTTTGAAGAACTCTTCATCGCACACTTCGTTACTAGCCGGAGGACTGAAAAGACCAGCGTCTCCCTGCTAGAACTAAAGCAAAAAAGATGGAGAATTACTAAAGGACTTTATCAAATGATTCACAGCGGAAGAGGTATCAATTTTCTCTCTAGACTCCTCAGTGGCGGTGTAACACCCTGGATTTTCAAATCTTATTTAAATTAGAGTTTGTGATTTTACGTGTTTTGCACGTATAATTTTATATGTATATTTTCTTTTATAAAAATATTTCTTCATAGCTTGAGCTAGTAATTATTCTCTTTATTTCCTAAAAGATCTATTTTTAAAGCCTAATTTAATCCTAGGCCAATTTGTCTATTTGTAGCCCACATTAGTTAATTAATTAATTAAATTATTCGAGCCCATGGTCTTTTGGCCCATTAGTAAGCCCATTTAATTTAATTCCTTTTTATTTAGCCTAACTTGTAGTGTTGACTCAATTAATAGATAATTAATTTAATTAACATGAACAACTTGTAAGTGGGGGACACTAGGGTGGCACGTGTATGCACTAGCACATGCATTGCACACCCCTTTGAGGTTGGCCGGATGGGATTCAAGAGAGAGGGAGAGCGGATGAGGTGGAGAGGTAGTTACTCCATCATGAAAAGTTATGGCAACCCCCTAATTCATCTAGGCCCTTGATCCTTAACCACTTGATCTAATCCTAGCCTTCTATTCTTACTAAAAATTTGTATAAATAACCCCCCCCCCCCCCCACCCACATTAGTTGTCTTTGCACCTAATCTACATCAAAAGAGTAAGAGAAAGAAATACAACTAGTGAGTAAAAGATTGAGAGAATAGTGAGTTCAAAAGATTGAGAGTTGTAAATTGTGTGTTCTTCATCCTAGAAGTGGCCGGTTTTTCTTCAAGAAGCAATGGGAGGCTCGGGTTGCTTATCATACTAGGAGGAGATGTCAATTGGTGGCTCGAACTAGGAGAAGAAGGCCTCTTTCGATCATTCTAGGGGTTCTTAGGAGTTTCTTTTGTTTTCTCTCCAAATAAGGTGTGCAATTTTCTCCAACTTCTAAATAGATACAATGCTAGGTTGTGTTTTGATCATGCTAGAATAAACAAGAGAAAATATTGCTTTATGTTAGTGCTATGATTAAGGAGAAAAATGGATCCTTGTGAAATTGCATGAAATGACTGGTAAAAATTAAATTGAATGATGTGATTTTGTTGTGGTAATTTGTTATTACACTAGCATGTTAATTAAGAATGAAATCTCTTTATAGAAATGTTCATGTTTGTGGGAAAATGCAATATGAAGAAATATGTTTATGTGAAAAATGTGAATTATATGGAATCTCCATGCTATGAAGTTAGATTGATTAAATAATTATGTATGTTGTTGTTAGTAAGATTGACATTAAAGATCCTAAAGTTGCATTTTGTTTAGTTGGGAATGAACATTGTTGCAATTAGGACTAAGTCTAAGAAAAGATTGGATTTTTGTTAATCAAGAAGGAAAGAAGAAACTTATTAGTTTAATAGAGAGAAACCCAATTATAATAAAAAAGTATCAAGTAGAAATTACTCTTTGGAAAAGAAGTAATTAATAGAACACAATGATGTTTTTGTGAACTTTCTGTATAAATAAAAGAATAGTATTTGTATGAAAAATGAGAGTTAAATGTTTTTAAAATCTTAAGTTACTATATAAATTCCAAATTTCGGATTTTAGTCATAGAACAGTCGACCGACTATGCTTTAACTGCCGACTGTCCTGACTATTTTGATTTTCGAGTTTTTTTATCCTCGCAGAACAGTCGACCGACTATGACTTAACAGCCGACTGCCCTGACTATTTGAATTTTGGAGTTTGTAACCCTCGCTGAATAGTCGACCGATTATGCTTTAACAGTCGACTCTCCTGACTATTTAATTTTCGAGTTTTTAATCCTCGTTGAACAGTCGACCGACTATGCTTCAACAGTCGACTGTCCTGACTATTTTGATTTCTCAGGTTTTAAATTGTCTTTGGATAAAAATAAATGTATTGTTTAAAAGAGTTTGAAATGAGATTTGATAATGGGAAAATGAAAGTATGAATGTTAGATTTAGTATTGGTGAAATGAGATTAAGAGAATTATATAGAAAGAATGAAGAATGAATGTGACAAGTTAGAAAATGAATTTATTTGTCTTATGCATGAAATTGTACATGAAAGTGAAATCAAATATCATGATGAATTATGAAAAGTCTTATGAGTATGAATACACATTGCTATGAACATGAAATGGAATTGAAAGCTAGAGGGCAGCTAAGCCTTATACCGGCATTGAAAGATATTTTTGAGATGAGATATTGAAAAGAAAAGACCAAGTTTGGTCGTATTGTTGAATTGATGTTTAAGACCAGTATAGAGGAAGTGCTAACTCTAGGAAATTGATTTTATTCATGATTCAAATAAACTAAGGACTAGATATATAGTGGTGATGTGACGAAAGTAAGAGAGTATAAGGGCCATCAGATTGGCTGTGTGAAAGTGATTCACAGACTTCCTGCTTGATGCATCATGACAAGGCGTGAGCATTACTTCGGAATTATCGTCCCGGTGGAGACACTTGTGGGGTGTTTGGTGACTACGGGTGGTGCCATCGTTCCATGACGGAAGTTGAATTGTCCATAGTCTGCCTGCATGATGTGTCATATCAGTGTGTGGGATTCTCCTCCAGACTGTCTGGATATGGGCTCGTAACTCTTAGAACATCTAGGATACTTATCGTAGTTACCGTAGTAGTTTAATTCATGACGAGGGATTGAACCGTACAAGATGAAGAACGATTAAGGACTTGCCATCGGACCTATGTAGTATGGGATGCATATAATCCGAACAAGTGTGCATTAGTGTCATATAATATAAACAACTGCATTAAGGACTAAGTGCACAGCACAACACGACATCAATAGGATAGTCTCCATAGTTTTGTTTGTGACAAGTGTGTGTTTTTTAAGTAGGAGAAAATTGATGTTTTATATCCTTGCGTCAGTTGAATGAACTGACAAGCCCACAGTTTCTATGGAGGATAAAGAGATTGACAAGATTAAAGTATGCATGCTGCTTAAAGAATGTTTCAAGTGTTATACATTAATTCATGTAACTATTGTAAATGGCTTCCGCTGTTTAAATGTAATTCAAGATGTAACTCTGATGTAATAAAAGTTTTAATTTCCTTGTAAAATTGTACGAATAGAAGTGTAAAGATCATGTGGAACTTCGAATTCAGTCTGTTTTGGAATTCAGGGTGTTACAGGCGGCTGCCGCCTTCCGCCACAATGTCAGGCATAAAGAGCTAAAGGCATCCCTTACTAAGCGGCCGCCTCGAGATTTCACAGAGCTCCTAGAACGGAGTGAGAAGTACATCAGAGTTGAGAAAGCTCTCAACCTTCCAGACAAGAAAGAATCACTCTCCGGGAACAAATAGAAGAGCCCAACTGAGGAAATGCCCAAAAAGTTTATGAAAAACGACACAGGACTGCACCGCCCTCCTCCTATGCCTCGCTTCGACAAGTACACTCCTCTAAATGCAAGTACATCTGCCATTTTTATGGCAGTAGAGAAAGATGGGATAGTCCGTCCTCCTCCCAGGATGACGACACCCGGCAATAAAAGAAAAAAGGGCCTACGGTGCGCATTTCACAGAGCACTGATAATTTCAAAGCCCTTAGACATGAAATTGAAGACCTGATTCAACGGGGCTACCTATCTCAGTTTGTCCAACTAAAAAACAAAGCTGAAGACCCTCCGCCACGGGGGGCTAATAATCGTCCTGAGAGGCCTTCTCAGTCAGGTCCTTCTGAGTGTGTCTTCGTCTTGCATACAATCCATGGCGGACTTATGGAGGAAGATTCAAACTCTTCTTGCGAAACCAATGTGAAGGAGGTTAATTCAGTTCATAACACTCCCCCTCCAGACGGTTCAGACCTCTTAGTATCCTTCTCTGATCAAGATCTCCAGGGCGTCAACACGCCTCATTGGGATGCTCTGGTTATCAAACTAGGCATGGCAAATCACGAGGTGCGATGCGTTCTTGTGGACGATGGCAGTTCTGCAAATATCCTCTACATGGCTGTATACAATGCCCTAAAACTCCCTCGAGATCAACTCAAACAGGTCGGCTACACGCTCCACGGCTTCACTGGCATACCCGTCCATGTTGAGGGAATAATCACGGTTGAAGTAACAGCCGGAAAGGCCCCAACAACTCGGACGAAGACACCCAACTTTCTGGTAGTCGACGTTTAGTCCGCATACAATGCCATATTTGGTCGCCTCGGACTAGCCACCTTCCACGCTGTCGCATCCATACTTCATCTGAAAATGAAATTTCTGACAACGGCAGGCGTAGGTCAAGTGCTAGGAGACCAACGGGCGGCGCGGGCATGTTACGCCGCCACTATCGGGTGCTCAATTCTCCCGCTTGATACCATTGAGCCCCCGCTAGAAAGAAATCATGTGAACTTGGAACCCGTAGACGAGCTGGAGGAGATCCCCTTCTCTCGAGATGACCGAAGCAACAATTTTCAAGTTAGCAAAGCCCTTTCTTCCCAGCTCAAGGAGCGCCTCATCACTTGCATAAGGCAAAATCAAGACTTATTCGCCTAGACTGCAGCTGATATGCCGGGGATTCCCAGAGATCTAATCATGCATCGTCTTAGTGTGAGTCCCGACGCCAAGCCGGTTCAGCAGTGACGCCTCAAGTTTGCTCTAGACAGGCTCCGGGCAGTCAAAGAGGAGGTCGACAAACTCCTAGCCGCACGCTTCATCCAAGAGGTTAACTACCCAGAATGGTTAGCAAACGTGGTGATGGTTCAGAAAGCCAACGGTAACTGGAGGATGTGTATAGACTTTACAGACCTCGACAAAGCATGTCTAAAAGATCCATTCCCGCTCCCCAATATTGACGCGATGATCGACGCCACGTCGGGCCATGAACTCCTGACTTTCATGGATGCATTTTTCGGATATAATCAAATTCAGATGTTTCCACCAGACACTCCGAAAACATCCTTCATCACCGATCAGGGTCTGTATTGCTACTGAGTTATGACTTTCGGCCTGAAAAATGCCGGCGCTATTTACCAACGCCTGGTAAATAAGGTCTTTAAAGAACAAATTGGCAGGAACATGGAGGTCTACGTGGATTACATGTTAGTCAAAAGCCTCCGGAAAGAAGACCACGTCACGGATCTTCAAAAACCATTCGGAGAATTGTGCAAGCATAACATGCGTTTAAATCCCACCAAATGCGCTTTCAGAGTCTCCTCTTGTAAGTTTTTGGGCTTCATGGTTAGCCAAAGGAGAATTGAAGTCAATCCCGAGAAAATCCAAGCAATTCGTAACATGACTCCCCCAACAACAGTCAAAGAAGTGCAAAAATTAACCGACCGCTTAGCTGCCATCGGCCGATTCCTCTCCAAATCTGGGGAGAAGTGTTTATACCCTTCTTCAAAATCCTCAGGGGCGTGAAGGGTTTTGAATGGAAGGAAGAACAACAGAACGCTTTTGAACAACTCAAAGTGTACCTAGCAAACCCTCCACTTCTTAACAAGCCTGCGCCGGGTGAAGTCCTTTTTCTTTACTTAGCTGTTTCTGACCAGACTCTCAGTGCCGTCCTAGTCAGAGAAGAGGACAGGGTCTAAAAACAAATTTACTATGTGAGCAAGGTGTTCCATAATGCAAAAATTTGTTACTCAAAAATGGAGAAGGTAGTCTATGCACTGGTTACGGCAGCACGAAAACTCTGCCCTTATTTCTAGGCACACTCCATATGCATCCTAACTGATCAGCCGCTCAAGCAGGTGCTCCTTAAACCCGAAAGCTCAGGAAGGTTAATAAAGTGGTCCATTGAGTTGAGTCAGCACGACATCAGCTACCACCCCAGGACGGCTCGAGCCTTGGTCGAATTCATCGTGGAGACCACCATCACCGACTTCCCCGAGGAAGACGAAACCCCCTCACTTTGGAAAGTATACATAGACGAGTCATCTTGCCTCAAAGGGAGCGGCGCCGGAATTATCTTGCTCGGTCCCGATAATTTTACTCTCCAATATTCCGTGCGACTCAACTTTTCCGCATCCAACAACAAAGCGGAGTACGAGGCGTTAATCGCTGGCCTCCGTTTAGCACGAGAGGCTAGCGCACAGAGAATCGAAGTGTTTAGTGACTCTCAGTTAGTTGTTAACCAGGTCCAAGGCGAATACGAAGCCAGAGATGAGCGCATGGCCAAATAATTGTCACGGATACAAAAACTCCTTATGGCATTCAAAGAGGTCAATGTCACTCGTATTCCCCGCGAGCAAAATGGGCAGGCAGATGCCCTTTCCAAGTTAGCTTCCTCATCTGTCGATGGGCTGGACCGCATAATCCTCATTGAGGTCCTTCTCAAACCAAGAATCGAGGAGGAAGAGTTGGAGCTCATGGCCATCGTGCCCCAAATACCTAGAGATTGTTGGATGAAACCCCTAGTCGACTTCCTCGACAAAGGAATCCTCCCCGAGGACCCCAAAGAAGCAAGGAAGATCCGAACGAGAGCAGAAAGATACACTCTCGTGGACGGACTCCTTTACAAGCGCTCGTACACCATAGTGGATGGCAGGCCCTATCATAGATGTCTCACTCCGGAGGAAGCGCAATATGCCCTCAAGGAACAACACAAAGGGATCGGGAGCAGCCATCAAGGGGCGAGGTCTCTCGCGCATAAGATACTCAATCACGGGTACTATTAGCCTACGTTTCTCAACGATGCACAGGAATATGTCTGCCAATGCGATCCCTGTCAAAAGCATTCAACAATCAGGCATGGGCCACAAACAGTCCTCAACTCTATGTCTAGCTCTATTCCCTTTGCCATGTGGGGGATAGACTTGATTGGACCATTCCCGCCGGCAGCTGGGCGAAATTTTTTCCTAGTAGTTGCCATCAACTACTTCACTAAGTGGGTCGAAGCAGAACCGCTAGCCACAATCACCGAGCAGAAAATCCAGCAGTTCTTCTGGAAGCACATCATATGCAGATTTGGGATCCCCCGAGTGCTTGTCTCAGATAACGGCACGCAATTCACAGGCAAGAATTTTTGCCAATTCTGTACAAATTTGGGAATCACCCAACGCTTTGCCTCAGTCTCGCACCCCCAAACTAATGGCCAAGTGGAAAATGCGAATCGACAAATCCTGGACGGCCTTAAAAAGAGATTGGGGGAAGCTACGAGAGGACTGTGGGTTGAAGAACTACCAAGTGTTCTGTGGGCCTATCGGACCACAAAGTGAACACCCACCGGGGAGTCACCTTTCAACCTTGCTTATGGCTCAGAAGCACTCATTCCCCTAGAAGGGTGACTAGCATCTCCCCGTCTCCTCTCTTTCAATGAAGAGCAAAACTCGAATAATCTTCGAGCTAACCTTGACATCATTGAAGAGATACGGGAAAAGTCGGCTATACGGAGGAACATTTATCAGCGAAGGGTCGAGAAATTTTATAACAAGAAAGTCCCGCGGAGAAAAGGAAAGCTCCTCTCGGGGACCTTGTCTTGCGTAAACTTGAGATCTCGAACCCGCGGAGAAAAGGAAAGCTCTCCCCTAACTGGGAGGGGTCGTACAAGGTCTCTCAAGTGATTCGCCCAGGATCTTATCGACTTGAAGACCTGGGGAGGAAGAAGATACCCAGAACTTGGAACGCCGAGCACCTAATGAAGTACAACGAGAGCATCTGAAATGCGTTCTCCCAATAAGGAGTGTTTGAAACACGCTCTCTTAATTTCTGCAGAATTTTTAATATTTTGTAATAAAGGCCAGCCACTATAGCAGCCATTCAATTTTTCTTTCAATAAGAACCGCCATTACTGAAGCGGCCAAGCATGTAATAAGGGCCAGCCATTAGAGCAGCCCCTCTAGTTTATTCTTTAATAAAGATTAGCCAGTTTATTTCTTTACATCTTGGTCAATTAAACAAAGCAAACAATGAACTAGAAATGCCCAACTCATACTCAAAAGTGGCGCTAAATACTCGTTACAAGCTTTCTACAACGCAAGTTCGGAATCCAAAACTTGAGAGTTGCAGCGTGCAAACATGCATGTTTAGAACACAACTCACCGATCGATCTGTTCTTGCAACTAATTGAACTTCTTTGGAGGCTTAGAAACAGCGAGTTGAGTGCCACACTTATACACTTAAGCAGCACCAAACACTCGTTGCGAGTCTCCCCGTAAGATGGATTCGGAGTCCATACCCATGGCTCGAAAGAGACTATAACAATTTGCAATAACGCAAATTCACAGTGCACTTCGCTATTCGATCTGCTCCTGCAATCCTTTAACGCCTCGACGACCGGTTGGAGTCCATGTTCATGGTTCAAAAGAGACTCTGTCAATTTGCAAAGAGGCAAGTTCAGAGTGCGCTTTACCATTCGAGCTGCTCCTGCAACCTGTTAATACTTAAACTAACAAGTTCGGAATCCATGTTCATGGTTAAGAGTTACTCTCGCAACGTGTAATCACACACGTTCAGAGTTCAACTCGCCATTCGTTCTGTTCCTACAACTAGTTAAATTCCCTTAACAACAGATTAAAAGGTCCAAAATCATGGATCGAAGTTACTCTAGCAACACTTGTAAAAAGCCACGTTTGGAGTTCAACTCTCCATTCAATTTTATTCTAACAATCTGTTAGAGGACCTATACAGCAAATTGGGAAAGCAATTCTTCTTCAGAATTGTCCCTACAACTAGCTGGGTACAAGACGAAAAAAATTTCAACTCCGTCATACACCATCGACAGCTCTTTAAGCTATACGCAACAGACTTGAGGCCATGTTATTTAGCGACAAAGAACCCGTCAATAACACCTCAACCACGACAACAATGACTAAGCACGTAAAGAGAGTTGTAGAACTATCGCAAGTCCACAATTTTATATTCAACGACACTACAAATATTTACAAGAAAGGAGTCATCAACCATACAACTCAATTTACAAGCCGTCCCTGCAACTTACTGGGCGAGGAACGTTGTTTCTGAGAGACACGTCCTCCTTATAGAATGCCTGACAGCCACCACCTTTCCTTGGCTGCCAGCACCTTGCACAGCAAACGTCGATCCCAGAGAATGTGACTGCTGACCGACACACGAGGCGCGTGACTCTCCACCAATCAAAGTCAGACTCAACAAAGCCGACGCTCCTCTCGGGGTGCCTACAGGGTGTTGAAAGGGCACCAATGCTGTTTGCACAGCTCCCCCGATACTCGACCCAGCTCCTCTTACCGTCGCACTATCCTTCGCAACAGTCGTGGTGCTTTTCTTCGCTCCAACCAGCTGGTTGATGAACACAATATTATTCACATTTTAGAGCAATAATCTTAATGCAATTAGACATTTAAAAGCTCTATATGTGATATTTAACTCTTATTTTCTCTTTTCCAGAGGAAACAGCCTAAAACGGAGAAACGAAGCAGATTCAGGATTTTAAGGATGATACACAGAAAACTGCAGATCATCGGTCGACTGGTTCCCCACAGCAGGCGACTGGACAGAGAAGTTGATTTTCCACAGCCGCTCGTTGTAGCCGACTTATTCCAAAGCACAGTCGACTGGTTCGCTGACAAGTCGACTGGTAGGAGGCAGAGTTGAAAGATAAGATATTTGAAGATTCGTCCAAATCTAATCCAAATCAGAACAGAAAAGGAAGAATAGAAGAAAAGAGAAAGAAAGAACACGCAGAGCAACAAGGGAGGAAATAAATAAAAGAAAAGGACTTTTCTATAAAAAAGAAGAGTGCAAACCCTAATTCTCTAGCCGTGTTCTATAAATACCAACCAAGAAGCATTATTCTGGATATGTACGCGGAGGCTCCCGAATCCCAAAATCACACAACTTTCAGAGTCATCAACAAGAGCACTTTATCAACATCGAAGAAGAAGAGAGGAGAGCAAGCATAAGGAAAGTAACGGCCGATCGACTGTGTGACAGCCAGCCGAGTCATCTAACCGAACCACATCAGTTTATTCCTTCTCTTTCTAATTCTTTTATGTTAACCATGTATTCGAACTTGTTGATCAATAAAAATATTATTATGTGGAACTAACTTTCATAGTTGGGTAGATTGAGACCATAGTTATGTAATGCTTGCTACTCTCTTACTTATTGATTAAACCTGAGTGAATTGGAATAGATTTATAATAATCAAACTAGTTAAGAATCCTAAGGGCAGTCGACTGAAGTGACAGCCAGTCGACTGGTCCGAATCTGGGATTATAAGTTTGTGCAGTGTAAATCTGAATCTATTAGATGAGCATATTGAGACGACCCGTATCTCGTGTTCATAACTTGTAACAAGGGAATCCTTAGAGGTTCTTGGTTTAATCAACTTAAGGGATCTAGATCTGATACCAATTTCTAGAACCTTAAGTGTTTGTTCGTTTCCACTGTTCTTATGTTTTCTTTAAGTGCAACTTAGTAGATACCATGCTAAATACTTAATGAAAGAAACGAATTAGAGTAGATACCATGCCTAATTCTTGGCTTAGGGAAACATTACTTTAAGGAGTAGATACCATGCCCTTGAAGAGAACAAACATGAGTAATGGATGTAGTATATGACTCAGCATTACTGACTATTGGTGGAGATCAAAACCCAACTACTTTAATAGAGATTTGTGGCCCAACTTGTGATGCTACTTATTTAGATTTTTATCCTTTTATTTCCTTAGACCTTTAGATCAACTCTTTAAGATTTTGTTTTCTATTTTATTGATGAGTAAGTTAATTTCTACAATCTCTGTGGGATCGACCCTTGCTATTGCTACGCTTCTATAAATGATTCGTACACTTGCGAGGTTTTTAATTTGTGTCTAGTTTATCTATTTATTTAGGTAGCTAGATTGCACAACAAGTTATTGGCGCCGTTGCCGGGAATTGTCTAGTATTTTAACTTACAGATCAGTAGAAAGTTTTTATTTTCTTTCTTTTAATTTTATTTTTCTTTTAGGTTACAGGATTTTGGTGGATGCACGGAAGGAGATCACTTCGTCCAGAACTACTACCTATTGACGCAGAAACAGAACGCACTTTGCACAGACTAGGTAAACTGGTTGCAGCAAACCAGTCGACTGTCTCTACAAACCAGTCGACTGCTCAGAGACCCAGCTCACATACAGCAATGGGTCAGAAAATGCCAAATCGAGTGCCAATGCAGGACAAGTTCACGCCTAAGAATATCGAGCAACCTTCCTGCATTGCGTATCAGCCTAATGTCACAGGAAACATGCATCTATCTCCTCAATTACTTAGCATGGTTCCCCACTTTAGTGGCAAGCCAGATGAAGAGCCTCATCTCCATCTACAAGATTTCTTCGATCTTTGCAGGACACAAAGCGTCCAAGGGCTTACCCCTGAACAAATCAGGTTAATCTTGTTTCCTTTTTCCTTAAAACTTAATGCTAAACTATGGTATAATTCTTTGGAACCAGGATCAATAAACTCATGGGAGCAATTGGCGACAAAATTCTTGAAAGAATTCTTTCCAGCCCAAAAGACCAAACAGCTGAAAAGGGAGATTCAACTCTTCCAACAAAAAGATGGAGATTTATTCTTCGAAGCATGGAAGGATTTCAAGAACAAACTTCTCAAATATCCTACACACAACATGCCTAAAGATGATCAGGTACAAGCATTTTATGAAGGTTTAAATGATACTAACAAGGCAATTGTGGATTCAGCTTGCAACGGGATCTTAATGAGGAAAAGCGGTGAAGAGGCCATTGAACTATTTGAAGAACTCAACGAGAATTCACAACAATTCTCAACAAGGAGGGGCCCTTCCAAAAAACAGAGAGTTTACAAAATTTCTAATAGCAATAACATTCAATTAGAAATGGTAAACATGAACAAGAAAATTGATATGCTTGTTAATGCAATGTCGATGATGGGTGGAGTTAAAAATCAAACAAACGAAATTTGTGCAATTTGTTCTCATGTAGATCATACCACTGATACATGTCCCATGTCTTCTTTCACAGATCAGGAGCATGCAAACTATGTAGGTCGAGGAGTGTTTCCACAAAAGAACAATCCCTTCTCGAACACATACAACCCAGGGTGGAGGAACCATCCAAACTTCTCCTGGAGCAATAATCAGAATAATCAAGGGACTCAATTCACACAAGGACATGCACGGAACTTCCAAATGGGAAGTGGGTTTGATAGGCCAGTTCAAGAACAGAAGAAGTTGGATTTTGAATCCACCGTTCTTCAATTGCTCCAACAACAACATCAAACAAGCAACCAACAAGGGCAAGCAATTCAGAAGTTGGAAACGAAAATTGGTCAAATTGCGAAAGAATTAAGCGAACGAAAGGCAGGTGAACTCCCATCACAAACTATACCAAACCCTGGAGGCCAAGAACAGCTCAAGGCAGTGACAACATTAAGAAATGGTAAAATAATTGACAACAAAGTTGGAACACACACAGAACAAGCAGAAACACAACCATCAAAAGTTTTGGGTTCCAACAAGGTAAGTGAAAAAGAAAGAACAGTTGTGCCACCATTCCATCAAAGGTTAGTCAAGCAAAAGAAAGAACAACATTTATTTGACATCTTTGAAACTCTCAGAAAGGTAGAAATTAATATCCCCTTACTTGATGCTATTAAACAAATTCCTTTTTATGCCAAATTTTTGAAGGACTGTTGTACTCACAAAAGAACATTTCAGGTTAAGGAGGATGTGGCTTTGACAGAGGAAGTGAGCGCTGTATTATTAAGAAAACTACCTCCTAAATTGAAGGACCCAGATAGTTTTACCATTCCTTGCAGGGTTGGTGAGCACTTCTTTGAAAAGGCACTGCTAGACTTGGGGACAAGCATCAATCTTCTTCCTTACTCTGTTTATGAAAAGCTAGGATTGGGGGAACTTAAACCAACATCCATCACTTTGCAGTTGGCAGATCGCAGCATCAAAAGACCTAGAGGTATTTGGAAGATGTCCTAGTTCAGGTAAACGATTTTATTTTGCCTGCTGATTTTGTTGTGTTAGATATGGAAGAATCTTCAACGCCGTCGTCCCTACCGATTATCCTAGGTAGGCCCTTTATGAGTACAGCTGATATAAAAATTTGTGTTAAAAATGGTACTATAAGTATGAAGATAAACGGAGAAAAAGTTGAGTTTAAAATGTTTGATACGCTTAAATTACCACATGATGATCATGAATGCTATAATGTTGATGTAGCTCAGGAGATTGTTGATCAAACATTTCAGGTACATAGCGTTGAACCACTACAAGCCACGATTACACAATCTCTAACTTTATCTAATGTTGAACAGGAATACGATGACTGGGGGATTGCAGAGACAGTACATCACCTTGAAACTCCAAAGTCATATTCAGGTAACTTTGCACCTGTATTTGAAAAATTGGTGACTGATGACATTTTTGTTTCTGCAGACAAGTCGACTGGTGGACAGAACCAGTCGACTGCACCGAGACTTCCAGACGAAGAGCTTAAGCAGCTGCCCGACCATTTGAAGCATGCATACTTGGGCGAGAACCAAACGCTACCTGTGATAATTGCTGCGAACTTGAGTGCACAGGAAGAAGATAAGTTGCTGAGGGTACTACGAGAACACAAAGGTGCAATAGGATGGACCATTGCAGATATCAAGGGAATAAGTCCATCCAAATGCATGCATAGAATACTTCTTGAAGACAACGCAAAACCAAGTAGGGAAGCACAGAGAAGGCTTAATCCAAACATGAAGGAAGTGGTAAGAGCAGAGATTTTGAAGCTACTAGATGTTGGAATCATTTATCCAATCTCAGATAGCAAGTGGGTGAGTCCTATACATGTAGTGCCTAAGAAAAGTGGAGTCACAGTGGTGAAGAATGAAGAAAATGAGCTTATCCCTACTAGAGTGACTACAGGATGGAGGGTATGCATAGACTACAAGAAGCTGAATAACGAAACCAGGAAAGATCACTTCCCTCTTCCTTTTATTGATCAAATGTTAGAAAGATTAGCAGGATATAGTCATTATTGCTTTTTAGATGGTTATAGTGGCTATAATCAAATTGCTATTGCTCCAGAAGATCAAGAAAAAACTACTTTTACATGTCCTTTTGGTACTTTTGCATACAGGAGGATGCCCTTTGGATTGTGCAATGCACCAGCTACATTTCAGAGGTGCATGATGAGTATATTTTCAGACATGGTGGAAAGGTTCATCGAGGTATTTATGGATGATTTTAGCGTTTTTGGATCTTGTTTTGATGAATGCCTTAACCATTTGCAGCTTGTGCTTAAAAGATGTGAAGAATGCAATTTAGTGCTGAATTGGGAAAAGTGCCATTTTATGGTACAACAAGGTATTGTCTTAGGACATATGGTGTCAAAAAGAGGTATAGAGGTAGACAAAGCGAAAATCGATATAATATCAAAACTACCCCCTCCCACTACAGTCAAGGGTGTTAGGAGTTTTCTTGGACATGCAGGGTTCTATAGAAGATTTATAAAAGATTTCTCAAAAATCTCCAAACCCCTTTGTGACTTGTTGACTAAGGATGTTGAGTTTGCATGGACAGAAGAATGCACAAATGCTTTTATTACATTGAAAAATCTTCTCATTTCTGCACCTATTGTCATGGCACCAGATTGGAGCCATCCTTTCGAGCTCATGTGTGATGCAAGTGATTATGCTTTAGGGGCTGTTTTAGGTCAAAGAATCAATAAGACACCCCATGTTATTTACTATGCTTCTCGAACTTTAAACGATGCACAGCTAAATTATTCCACTACTGAAAAAGAAATGTTAGCTGTTATTTTTGCTGTAGAGAAGTTTAGATCATATTTAATTGGTTCTAAAGTTATTGTTTTCACTGACCATGCTGCTTTGAGATATTTGTTTGCCAAAAAGGATGCTAAGCCTAGGTTGATCAGATGGGTGCTGTTGCTTCAAGAATTCGATCTTGAGATTAGAGACAAGAAAGGAAGTGACAATGTTGTGGCAGATCACATGTCCAGACTACTGCATGAGGAAGAAAGAATTCTCCCACTTAATGAAAATTTCCCGGATGAACACCTATTTGAAATAAACATATCATCGGGACAGTCGACTGGTAACAGGACCAGTCGACTGGTATCTCACTGCTCATATTTTCCATGGTTTGCAGATATTGCAAATTATCTCACTGCTCATGTTTTCCCTCCAGGTATGACAAGTCAAGAAAGAAAGCGACTGGTGGCTATGTGCAAGCACTATTATTGGGATGATCCTTATTTGTTCAAATTTTGTCCTGATCAAATTATAAGAAGACGTGTGGCAGAAGAAGAGCAAATAAGTATTCTACAACATTGCCACCAATATGCATGTGGAGGACATTTTGGACCAAAAAGAACAGCACTCAAGGTATTACAATCTGGATTTTATTGGCCTAAAGTATTTAAAGATGCTTTTTCTTTTTGCAGGACTTGTGACAAATGCCAAAGGACAGGCAACATCTCTTCTAGAAATCAGATGCCACTGCAAAACATCCAAGTAATCGAGCTTTTTGACGTTTGGGGAATCGACTTCATGGTTCCCTTTCCTAACTCATTCGGTTATTTATATATTCTTGTGGGTGTGGATTATGTGTCTAAATGGGTCGAGGCTGTCCCCTCAAAAACTAATGATCACAAGGTTGTTGTTAAGTTTTTGCAGGAGAACATTTTCACTAGGTTTGGTACACCCCGGGCAATAATTAGTGATGGAGGGAGCCACTTCAATAACTTTCCATTTGCTTCTTTGATGAAGAAATATGGTATCACACATAGAGTGGGCACCCCATATCACCCTCAAACTAGTGGGCAGGTGGAGATTAGCAACAGAGAAATCAAAAGCATTTTGGAAAAGACAGTCAACACAAGGAGGAAGGATTGGTCGCTGTGCTTGAATGATGCATTATGGGCCTACCGAACAGCTTACAAAACACCCATCGGCATGTCACCATACCGTTTGGTTTTTGGAAAAGCCTGTCATCTACCAGTGGAGTTGGAACACAAAGCTTATTGGGCCATTAAAAGGTTCAATTTTGATATGAACACAAGCAGGTGACAAAAGAAGATTGCAACTAAATGAGCTTGAAAAGTTGAGGCACGACGCATATGAAAATACAAAATTGTACAAGGAAAGGACCAAGTTGTACCATGACAAACAGCTAGCAAGGAAGGAGTTTTATGAAGGACAGAAGGTACTGATATACAACTCAAGATTAAGACTTTTTCCAGGCAAGCTCATGTCAAGATGGTATGGGCCATACATTGTCACAAGAGTCTTTCCACATGGTGCATTGGAGGTTCACAGCAAAGAGAAGAATCAAACATTTAAGGTGAATGGGCATAGAGCGAAGCCATACATAGAGATGAGCATAGAACCGCAAGAGGAAGATGTGAATCTTCAAACCATTCAATACATGGCATGACCTCATCAAGTCTAGCTGAAGACAGAAAACACAGCACTTATTGGGAGGCAACCCAATTTTCAGGGGAGTATTTACACTTTCCTTTCATTTTCTTTTCGTTATTCATCTTTTTATTTTTAGTCTCTCCTTCTTACTAGATGGTAACACATGTCTATATTTTAAGCTTTGCGCGAACATTGAGGACAATGTTCCATCTAAGTTTGGGGGTATTAGTTAGTTATATTTGGAGTCTTTTGAAATTTTTTTTAGGATAAACAAATTCTTATAAAGTAATAGTAAGGATACTTATTTACTTTAGGATTGTTAAGTTTCATAATGCCTTACAAAATTATATGAGTCATGCGATTATACATAATAAACAAATGTGATACTTTTTCTGGTGATTATTCCCTTTAGATCTAGTCCTAAATTGAGTTTAAGTAAATAGAGTGATAAAATATATATATATATTTGAATAAAGTCAATCTACTCCAATGTTTTGGGTGCTTAGTAACTAGGGGTATTCATCACCAATGTTTACCTTTACGTCAAACGGCAACTTGAAATATGAGTATGAAAACACTTTAAAGTTTGTGACTTGCTGAGTAACCGGGTGGATTCATCACAAATGTTTTGCATTCGCGTAAAAAGGCAAGTGACAACTTTAGAGAAGAGACTTTAAAAAAAAAAAAAAAAAAGGGATAATCACAGATGGAGTTGTTACATACTATAATTAAAATTAATTACATGACAAATATGATTGGGTTTGGGGATTATGACTAAACAATTGCACTGGAGAAAGTGAGTATACTTGTTTTTACTTTATTTGAAATTGTTTATATCGAAATTTTGATGCTTGCATAATAAGAATTTTTGGTGGTTGAGTCTACTATTATTATTATTCCCTTGTTCATAAATTCACTTTTTGCTTGAGGACAAGCAAAAGCTAAGTTTGGGGGTATTTGATGAACACAATATTATTCACATTTTAGAGCAATAATCTTAATGCAATTAGACATTTAAAAGCTCTATATATGGTATTTAACTCTTATTTTCTCTTTTCCGTAGGAAACAGCCTAAAACGGAGAAACGAAGCAGATTCAGGATTTTAAGGATGATACACCGAAAACTGCAGATCATCGGTCGACTGGTTCCCCACAGCAGTCGACTGGACAGAGAAGTTGATTTTCCACAGCCGCTCGTTGCAGCCGACTTATTCCAAAGCACAGTCACTGGTTCGCTGACAAGTCGACTGGTAGGCGGCAGAGTTGAAAGATAAGATATTTGAAGATTCGTCCAAATCTAATCCAAATCAGAACAGAAAAGGAAGAATAGAAGAAAAGAGAAAGAAAGAACACGCAGAGCAACAAGGGAGGAAATAAATAAAAGAAAAGGACTTTTCTATAAAAAAGAAGAGTGCAAACCCTAATTCTCTAGCCGTGTTCTATAAATACCATCCAAGAAGCATTATTCTGGATATATACGCGGAGGCTCCCGAATCCCAAAATCACACAACTTTCAGAGTCATCAACAAGAGCACTTTATCAGCATCGAAGAAGAAGAGAGGAGAGCAAGCATAAGGAAAGGAACGGCCGATCGACTGTGTGACAGCCAGCCGAGTCATCTAACCGAACCACATCAGTTTATTCCTTCTCTTTCTAATTCTTTTATGTTAACCATGTATTCGAACTTGTTGATCAATAAAAATATTATTATGTGGAACTAATTTCATAGTTGGGTAGATTGAAGCCGTAGTTATGTAGTGCTATATTCTTCTGAATCCTTCTACTTTACTTATTGATTGAATCTGATTGAATTGGTATAGATTGATGAAAATCAAACTTGTTCTCAAGTTCTGAGAGCAGTCGACTGAGGTGACAGCCAGTCGACTGACATACAGAACTTGAGAATATCAAGTTTGCATTACCATCTATCTGAATCTGTTATATGAGCATATTGAGACGACCCGTATCTCGTGTTCATAACTTGTAACAAGGGAATCCTTAGGGGTTCTTGGTTTAATCAACTTAAGGGATCTAGATCTGATACCAATTTCTAGAACCTTGAGTGTTTGTTCGTTTCCACTGTTCTTATGCTTTCTTTAAGTGCAACTTAGTAGATACCATGCTAAATACTTAATGAAAGAAACGAATTAGCGTAGATACCATGCCTAATTCTTGGCTTAGGGAAACATTACTTTAAGGAGTAGATACCATGCCCTTAAGAGAACAAACATGAGTAATAAGAAGAAGTTCAGAAGGTAACTTAGCATTATTGACTATCGGTGGAGATCTAAACCCAACTACTTAATAAATATTTGTGATTCAGTATATCTTAATCTTTTCATTTCTTTTAGACCTTTAGAACAACTTTTTATCATTCTCACATTTTCTATTGATTAGTAAGTTAATTTCTACAATCTCTATGGGATCGACCCTTGCTATTGCTACGCTTCTATAAACGATTTGTACACTTGCGAGGTTTTTAATTGTGTCTAGTTTATCTATTTATTTAGGTAGCTAGATTGCACAACACTGGTCCTCCGTAGAACCAACATGTGGGGTGCTTGCCGTCCACAACCCACCAGGCCTCGCCTGGAGGTGATATAGCTCCAAGTCATTCCCAACAATTATCTCCCTGAGTAGGGCGCATTCCCCAATGCTGTCTTTTGTCACTTTCGAAGGTAGTGGCAAGCTTGCCAGACGAGTGGAATACAGGAGTGCTAACTCACAATCCTGCTCAATTAGTGCCGACTTAAGGCAAACGGATTCCAACCATTCCTCATCCGACTGAACACGCAAACGGTCGACCGCCAATTCCGTTATGCGCAGTTGCTTGCGGAGGCGCCCCACCTCGTCACTGTGGGGATCTTTATCAGATCCAACGGTCACCTGTCAGCAGGCCCAAAAAGTATAATCATACATAGGATCAAAGTACAAAGTGTCACAAGCGAACACTGCTCCAAGTCACATCAACACAACTTGACAAGCAATAACCAGTCTAGAAGATAGTTTCTTTAAAGCACTAAAAGGAAGATACAGAGATACGGTGGCCAGTCCGCAATTAGGCATCACAGAAGCAAACTATAAAGTCTCATACGAAACAATCCAACAATAGACTGGAAAGATAAAAAGTACATCAAGGTGAATCAAGCATCCACCTGCTTCGGTATCATCTCTAACAAGGCACTTCCACCTGCGCCTTTCCCCTTGTCCTTCTTCCCAGAACTGCTCCTCGCACCACCCGTAGGAGTATCAGCCTCAACATCGTCCTTCCTGTTGGGATCTAGAGGCTCACCAGATCGAAGCGCCACATGGTAACCCTTCCCGTCAAAATCGGTAACGCGCTCCACCACATGTGATATCACCAAAGCATAGGACCTCAACATCACCCCCGAAGCTTTGATTTACACTCTGCATGGACCTTGGCCACTTCCACCTTCACAACCGAGGCCGCGTCAGTGCGGCCCTTCTCCAGCTCTAACAGAAGATCGGTGTTCTTCTTCTCTAACGCCAACTCTCTCTCCTTGGACGCCTCTAGCTCGAGGCGCACCCCCTCCACCTTCGCGGACGACGCCTCCAACTCAAGGCATGCCTCCTGCTCCTTCTTCTTCATCCCTTCCGACTCTGCCTTGCATGCCTTGGCAGCTTTCTTCTTGTCTTTTTCAGCACGAGCGATGCGAGCCTTCATGTTCTTCTCTTCGGCCACGTAGAAGTCTACCAAGTGCCCGAAGTGGCTCACCGCCTGGAACAAGGAGAAATCAGTTTAAAATATAACAATGCAAGAAAAGGGAGCACAACATAACTAACTAAGAAAATGGGGCCATACCGTCACATGCGCCCTCGCGATCTCCAATACCTATCTCTCGGGGGGCTCCATCTTCAACCTCTCCCTGTCAGAAGGAGTAGGGAGGTGGCGACAGGCCTCAAGACAAGAAGCAGAGTTTCCCAAGAAGTTCTCCTGGGCCTTCACATTCCAGTCGGGAGTGTAGACTACGTCTCCCTGACTAACAAGCACTGCGGAAGCCGTAGCAGTCAGAGGGGCTGATGGGGCGCTAGCCACGACCACAGCTAAATAGGAACTTGCCCCAACGGCAGGCGGCACCCCTACAGGGGACTCAGGCTGTGCAACAGGAACCATGGGCGGTAAGCTCAGGGAAGTAGAAGGACGCAACGCCATCCTCTTCTGCTTCCTCGGCTCCTCCTCCCTCTTGTTCTATATCGCATCCAGCTCTGCAAAGATATCCTCAAAATCCATGTCCATCTTGCCTGCGAGATGAAACACAGAATAGTCAAAAACCGTGAAATCAAAGGAAAGCAGTAGAGGCATAAATCAAAAAGCTAGAAATCGACAAAAGCATGGATAACAAGGCATGAAAACAGTAACAACAAAATCATACTAGGAACGGCCGGTCCAAGACGGCCTTCAAAGAGCACTTCGTTGGTAATATCTTGCCACGATAACACCTTCAACCCCAGAAGCGCGTCGCTAAGGCTCTTCACCTCTATGCTCGTTATCGGCTCCGCTCGAACCGCCGAGGGAACCGTCTCCCTCCAAGTAGTGGGAATCCCCCACAGCTCGGCACTGCGAACAATGAAGAACTTCTCCTTCCAACATCTTACTGATCGAAGGGTATCAACCAGCCCCCTTATTCTTGCGAGGGCTGAGATACCAACGTTCCTCCATTTGGCTGAGTCGGATAAGCTTGAAATGTCGTCTAAACACCGCGAGACTCAGTACAGCTCCAAGCTGGCGACACTGCAAGACGAAGCCGGTGACGTGCCTCCATGTGTTCAGCATCAGCTGCACCGGGCACAGCCGATACCAATTAAGCACCTCCTTAACAAAGGGATGGAGGGGTAGACGAAGTCTTGCAAAGAAAGCATCGCAAGGAAAGAAACAATATTCCTCCAGCATGGCATAACATACCTTGACACTAGGCCCTGGCAGGAGCAGGCTATACTCACTAGGAATGCCAAAACCTGCTCTTATCACGACCAATTCATCGCGTGTAAGAATGGTGACGATATGATTAGCCTCATTAGTATGAACAAGCTTTGGCTCATCGTATTCCATGCCGCCCCTCAGGAACTGTTGATCTACTATCAAGCATTCCTTAATCAACTCGGGAATAAGGAACAATGGGGTCTGGAGCCTACATCCCCTATCTCTCTCAGGTTCGACGATCGTTTCCACAGCGGTGGAACGATCAGACTCACTACGAATGCCCTTCACTCCATGAAGGTGATCAGGCTTAACGCCCTTTTCTCCATCTAGACCAGCGGATCTAGTAGAGGCACAGATCGACGGAATACTAGACATGGTAAACAACAATCGCAAGAAAGTTACCTAGTCCAAGCGGAAGAAACTCCGAACCAACAACTGAGTTAGCACCACCAAATGCAATGCCACAGTTTCTAGAGAAAGAAGCTCTCCAAAAAATTTAGGAGAGAGAAAAGGGAATGTGGTAAATGAGGAAGGGGAGATAGGATCAACCCCTATTTATAGAACCAGAGAGGGTAAAATTTCCACATGGAGACATCTAAGCTCTTCTCAACAAATCAACGATCGAATCACACCGATCCGAGGCCAACCATAGCAGTAACTTAACAACGAGACAGTCAGTTAACAACACGAACGGTCGCCACAATGTTCGATTAACAGAAGAGACAACACCCAGGAGCAATCTCACAAACACCTTGTGAACATCTTGGAAGGGCAATCTCACAAACACTTGGTGACTATGGTGGGGTGAGCAAAATCACAAACACTTGGTGGACACTATGTACACCACCAACAAAAACCCATTACTCATCAAGCTCCACTTGAGACAAAGCCTACTATCCTGTGACAACTCCAAGGTCGATCAAAACTCTCTTGATTAAAACCAACTCCAACAATCCGAGCACAATATTAATCCTACCTCAACGAGAAGACACAACAACGGAGACGATCCAACTCCAAGCAAAAGAAAGATTTTTTGAAAGATTAGAAGATGGGTATACACATATAAAGGTGTATGTATATGTATTTGTTGCTTATACACGAAACATATGCATCTAAATATTTTTGTATGCAAAACCCACTTTCTAAAACTTCAAAAAATACCCAAAATACAACTCTCGGTGGAGCCTAAAGAGAAAAGGGTGCAAACGGGTCGGATTCGCAACCCAAACCCGCAAACAAAATCAAAGAACAAGCCCAAGGGGTATTAACGGGTCGGATCCAAAACCCGGCTCCACTACCAAACCTGCTCCACCTCAACTCCTTTCTTCTTCTCCTCCAAATTTTCCCGCCAAAAATCATGTCTTCGAAAACTCGAAGACCACCGCTCGCCTGAGACCTCCGACTTGTCTCCTCACTCCAAAATCGAGCTCCGCAGCTCCTCGTCCCACCGACAACAGCGGACTCCCGCCTCCTCATAAGCTCCGCCGACTTTGAGTTCCCACAAAGCTCGACCAAAAAACAGAGCTAAAAAAAAACTCTAACTCTGTAGCTCGGCGAACCCATAGCTCGACGAAAACTTAAGCACCATAGCTCGGCGAACCCATAGCTCGGTGAAAACTTAAGCACCGTACCTCGGCGGACCCATAGCTTGGTGAAAACTTAAGCATCGTAGCTCGGCGAGAACTTAATCATCGTAGCTCGGCAAAAGAGCTCCGTAGCTCAGCAAACCGAAAGCTCGGCGAGAACTTAAGCACTGTAGCTCGGCTAGAACTCGAGCTCCATACCTCGGCAAAACGGAGCCTCGGCATCTCCGCAGCTCAGCGAAAGCAGCCATAGCTCGGCGAGAGAGCTCAAACCCCATAGCTCGGCGAGACAAGCTATCGTCATAGCTCGGCGAAAAAGCTCAAACCCATAGCTCGGCGGAACGGCCTATCGCCATAGCTCAGCGAAAGCTCGAAGCTCCATACCTCGACGAAGCCTCGACGTCTCCATAGGTCGACGAGAAGCTCGACGCAGCTCCACCTCAACAATACCATCAAAAGCTCGATGAAAAGTCGGAGGCCATACCTCGACGAATTTGCATCACAGCGTCGATGTCACCGTAGCTCGACTAAGACGAACAACTCCCTTAGCTCGGCTGAAATTCGCCCTGTAACTCCGCAATCGCCTACTAGAGCCTCCGCCGAGCTATGCATCGAAGGAGAAGAAAGTAGCTCGACAAATTGGTTCGCCGAGCTGAGGGTTAGAAGAAGACGAGGGGGAGCCGTCCGATCTCCACAAAATTCGTGCTGGCCCATGATTAATGCCCTGCATTTTTTCGATCTTGACCTCGCCTCTCCGCCGTCCGATCTCCATCAGCGGGCGAGCTACCACATGATGGGCGACTCAGATCGCGCCAAGATCAGCACATCTCCGATCTGCACTTCAGATCGCTCCAAAAAGCAAGCCCAGATCTGATAAAATCATAAAATTAATTAAAAATCAATTTAAAATCATTTTTAATTTGAAAAATTGATTGAAAACTCAAAAATAATTATTTTAATTCGGAAAAAATAATTTAAAAAATCCAAAAAATAGTTAAATTGAATTTATTAATTATAAAATTTGAAAAAGAGATTTTGAAACAGTAAAGCATTCCATAAAATTCGGAGAAATCCGAAGAACTATGGAAAAATTCCCAAAATTTCCAGAAAATTCGGAAAAAATCCGAAAAAATATGGAAAAATACAGGAATGTATTCACTGCCTTCAGAAGCCACAGATAAGTTCCAGGTATCTCCGAACACTCCGACTGCTAAGATTATTCGTCAGATTTTAAAAATAAGATGTACTACTTACCGATAGCCATGAAAATTACTTTCCGGGAGTGGGGGGCTTATGATGATGGTAAAAATCGCAGCAGATCAGATCCATACGATCCCTGCATGGATCTCAAAGCATCTACAGGAAGATTAGCCATTACATGCCTATTTTACAGGCCTGGGCCCACTCCGAGTCATGGGCTTCTCTCGAGCCCATAAAAAGTGACAGACTAGGCCCACTAAGAGAGACACCCAGCCTATGATGGCTAGAAGTCAAATCTCTTATCCCTTCACAGGGATATCTTATCTCTTCGGGGGGGGAGACATGAAAGATCCGACGGTCACGATTCGGCTTCTAGAATGTCTCTCATGCCTATAAATACTCCTCCCCCTCTTCAGTCTCCAGGTAATCAACAATTCACTAGTTTTCACTCTCTTACTCTCTCTCTCTCTTTCTGGTTCTAACTTGAGCGTCGGATGGTCTGTTGCTGGGGCCACACCTCGATGTTTCAGGCATTTTTGCAGGTTCGTCGGCCGCATCATCCACCGTTGAATTCAGATCACAGGAGGTTAATCAACAATCCAAATCCATTCTCAGGAGCCCTAACAGTTCATAACGGCCAGGTCGCAGGTTTGACTTTTAGTAGTGTCCTTCATTTATTAACTCACTATCTATTTGCTCCTACACCAAAATAAGCAGCAACACATGCAAATGTGTATAAGAGTGTCAAGGCGATGATAAGGATGCAACAAAATGATGCGATGCATGATATAAATTTGATTCTCATTCATCAGATGCAGGTTTAACACATTTACATGCAATACTACGAAAGTGCACATTCTGGACAGCAAGACGTTGTTGTACAAAAGTGAACTTTTCCACTGCTAAAGGAAGGAAAATATGGATCCTTCAGAGATTCTAGAAACTAGACTCTCTGTCAGTTCCAATGCATATACACACAATATATAAAAATTACAGCAACTGGGTTCAATTACTCATTCTACACAGATTTTCATGTGCAGACAGAATCTTAAAGTTATGTTTGCATGCATGTATCAGGTCTGAAATCTCATCAATAAATCCAGGAAAATTAAGGGTGATTCCCTAGCATGTCTAGTCTCGGCAAGATAAATTTCATATTATTATATTACTGATAACATATTCATATTAAATTGCAAGGCAAGGTGATACACTGTAATTGTGAATCTGGATATCCAGACCCAGCAGTACTAAAATAGCAATATCTCACATGTTATAACTCGGAATTTGATTCTGTCAGATGTTCTGGAAAATAGACACATAGGTCTACAACTTATGTTTATTAAGTTTCAATTTATTCTGACTATAGCTAGGTTGATTACTCTACTCTTTACAGCTTAAGGGTTCTGGCACAGCTTATAGTCAAATCTCTACGTGTGAAATCGATGTGTAAATTCAACATAAAAATCTATAAATTTTAGAAAGTGGACCCTAAGCATGTCTATTAATTTCCTGGAGAATTTCATGTCATTATTCTACTATTAATACTGTATTTCAATTAGAAGTTGTATCGATGTTCTACTAAACAGCAAATCTGGAAATACACAACCAGTAGTGACAAAAAGTGTGATATCTAACAGTTCACGAATCGGAATCTAGATCCATAAAATATTCTAAAAACTAGATTCATCAAGCTACAATTTCTTTTTATATAGTTCCAGTTGATTTTAATAGTAACATGGTCGAAATCTTAGTACAAAATAGGACAGGCAGCAGGATAAGATGAAATGCAATCATATACATCGACATAATGAACAATCTACATGCTCCTATATCATGGAATGTACTACCATTATATGCAGCAATTTAAGATGAATTTCTACGGCACACAAAGAAAAACTATCATGTTACGATTCATGCCTTGAGATCACAATCAATCAACATGCATTCAAATCACCCTATAATTCCTATATGTGAGTTTCTAGTCAAGTTATTCATGTCGTGTGTGCATATGACTATACACAAGCTTGGGTTTGAATCAAAGGATATTGGAACGAGGTCAAGAATACCTCGGGTTAGCTCGTGTAAACCCTCGATATCCTCAACGGAAGGTATACAATATAACAATATGATAATTGAAAGAGAACTACTTGCAGAGATCAATAATCTTGAACTAGAATGACGAGTGAGTTCAAGTAGACTTGCCTTTGAATGACGATTACCGAGATGTAAAGAATATCAGGACAAGAGTCCCGGAGGTAACTATACGTGCAATGCACGTAGAAAGCAACACCACAAGAGTACGTGCACACAGCAACCCAAAAGAGACAGGGGAATGCGGCAAGGCAGATGGCAACACAACCGCACATAAGCGGCAACGGCGAGGGGGAGGCACTGGCGGCGCTAGGCGGTCGACTGGGTGGCGATGGTCGACGGTGGCAGTCGAGGTGGTGCACAGGGCAGATGATGTGAACAGGGGGCTTCGGGATGAGGGCTGACGACGAGGACTGGGGCTTCGGCAGTTGACTGGAAGGAGGGTGATACTGGACGACGATGGAATGGAGGTTGCTGCGAGGGTGGTCAAGGAGCAACGGGGTATGCAGTCGATGAGGAAGGGGTGCAGCGTCGGTGGCTTCGAGAGCGGTGGTCGCGAGAGGGGAGGCGAGTGGATGATGACAATGGGGTTTCGGGATGGACTCGTCGATGGCTGCGATGACAGTGCAGGGTGAGGGTGGTTCGAGGGTGGTGTCGCAGTTGCGGTATGAAGGCGACAGTCTGGCGGAGGAGACAGGGATGGGGTGAGGAGGATAGTGGGTTGCAGGGGTTCGCGAGGCGAGGAGGGTGAAGGACGGGAGGAAGATGATCAGGGTTGGCTGTTCGGGGAAGATGAACAGTGGGGGAAAGATGAAAGGTCTGTTGGGTTTTGATATGGCTAAAAATAGGATTAAATTGGGACAGTTCAAATCGGGCACGAATCTTAAAACTCACAGGGGTAAAACGGTAATTTTACCTACAAACGGGTCTGAAATGGGAACTGGGTCTTTCTTCAAAGCCCAATAACTTATAAACGGATCTATCCTATTGGGTATGAGTAGCAGCCCGCTACAAACCAGCCCAGGATATTTAAAGAGTAATTAAAATTCGTGATAATCTCTAAGAGGTGGTTTTAACCAACTCTCTTATCATGAAATGAGTTCAAACTCTACATCTTATCCAAAAACACTGGGAAGAAGAGATAAATCCTTATCTCGAAATGGGTCCTTAAGGTGACTATAAATACCCCTCTCCCCCCACCATAACACGTTAACCAATATTTTTCCGCATAAAGCTCTTTCATAATCTTTCTGATTACTGAAAAGAGCATCGGAGGGTTCGTCATCGAGATCCATCCCGGTGTATCGAACTTTTTTGCAGGTCAACGGCAATGGCAAGAAATAAGTCAAACGTCGGTTAAGGTCAACAGGTTTGCTTTACTATTTCAAAAAAAAATCCACAAATTCATCTGTTTGCTCCCACACCAAAATCAGTAGTAACAGATTAGCGCCGTCTGTAGGAAATGGAAAAGCAATCCAACCTTACTTGATCAGCAAAAGTAGTTTCAAACCATGCATCCGAAAGAGAAGAGGAAGGCAACGACCTCCAGTAGAAGAGCCACTCCTCTTCCTCGTCCTCTTCTAGTCCAAGATGTTCTTCCTCAACAGGCCCCTCCAGGGTCTCAGGGGGGCTGCCCAGGGGGGCTCTCGTCGGAGTCGTCCAAAGCAACATCCTCTTTATGACCATGTCTCGGTCCACAATCCTTTAGTTGACTATATGGCTTCTCAAAGCCCTCTCGAGCAGGATCTCCATCAAGTGATTGTTAGCCACCAACAGGGGGTTGACCTTCGAACTCGCTTGAATGGATGCGAGCTCTTGAGGGAGTCCATCAACTTGAGCCCTCAGGGATCTCGAGAGTCCGGACCCCCCGCAGACCGAGGACTAGAAGATCCCCTCCCCTGAGGAGGCGAAGAGAGTCCCCTCCACATCGTCGGTGGAAAAGTCGTACTCCAGTAAGCCGAGCCACACATAAGGACCGCCAAGCAGTCATAAGGGCGATGTTCCAGGATTTTCAAAAAGTCGTTCTGCGGGCCCTCAATGTCGCTCCCAACCACGAGCAACGGGTGCTTAGTCTTCAACCTGCCCCAAGCCATCACCACCGCACTCCCAGTCCCCTTCCGTATGAGAAATAGTCTTGGGGCTCGACAAGATATAACTGAAGGGAAGACTCGGTCTACCGCTGTCTCCACGAGATAGATAGGTGCCTTGGCCGACTTGACAGAGAAGAGGAACAACAGGTGAGGAATTCTGCCCGAGTAGGCCTCCGTTCTCCCGGACCATCATGGAAGCCCCGGTCCCCAAAAACTTCAAGCCCCCTAACTTTGAGTCATACAACGGGGAGTCGGACACCGCCGACCACATCGAGAGTTTTAAAACTCTCATGATGATCCACCAGACTTTGGATGTGCTCCTATGCAAAACCTTCCCTTCCACGCTAAAGGGGCCGGCGAGAGAATGGCACTCTCGACTCGCCCCGGCCTCTATCTTCTCCTTCGATCAGTTCGAAGGGCTCTTCCTTACTCATTTCGTGAGTAGCCGCCGGGCCGAGAAAACAAGTGCATCTTTGGTGACCCTCAGCCAAAGAAAGGGTGAACACCTGAGAGATTATGTTCGGTGCTTCACCGCCGAAGCCCGGTCTATTGCCTCCCTCAACTAATCAGTAGCCTCCGCGGTATTCGGTCACAACGTCACTAACGCCGACCTCAAGGCATCCCTTGCCAAGAAGCCTCATCGGGACTACTCAGAACTCCTGCTTAGGAGTGAAAAGTACATCTGAGTGGAAGAGGCTCTCAACCCCCCCTCTCGAAGAGTCGTCTTCCGGAAACAAACGGAGGAATACGAGCGAAGAAGGGTCCCAAAAATTCCAGAGGGACGACAATGACCAACGCCGCCCAGCTCCTCGTTTTGAGAAGTTCACCCCCCCTAATGCTAGTATATCGGCAGTTCTTATGGAGGTGGACAAGGAAGGGCTACTCCGCACTCCCCTAGAATGAAAACCACTGGCAAGAAAAGAAACAGGGATGAGTGGTGCCACTTTCATAGGGACCACTGCCACGACAAGGATGATTGTCGGGCTCTTAAAGAGAAGATCGAAGAACTCATACAGTGGGGATACCTGGCCAAGTTCGTCCGAAAAGACGGGGCCGATCTTCCACCCCGAGGAGCCTACAAGCGAACAGAGAGGTCCGCAGAGTTCCAAGATTCCGAACCTGGGGCCGTCCTCCACCTTATCTATGGAGGTCCAATGGGGGGAGAACCAAACTCCTCTCAATAGGCCTTCGCCCTATCGTAGAAGTAGGATTTTAGTTTTCAATAAGGCTGATGCTTGTAGCACGGCCAAAAAGCATGTAATAATGGCTCGTCCCATTGAAGCGGCCACTTAGTTTATTCCAATAAAACTTAGCTTTTTCTATTGAAAATTATTGCATTTGCCTCATTTCTATCTCTCTGGGTCACATCTATGACCCGTTAAATGGTAAGTTCGGAGTCCAGTTTGTCCTATAGGGTTGCTCCCACAACTTACTAAGCTTGAAAAACGAGTTTGGAGTCCAATACTTGGTTCGACGCCGCTTTAGCCGTTTGTAAACAAACAAGTGCGAAGTAGCTCACCATTCGGAATTGCTCCTACAACTCGTTAAATACCCTCAAACAACAAGTTCGGAGTCCAACACTTGGTTCGATGCCGCTTTAGCTACTTGCGAACGAGCGAGTACGAAGTAGTTCACCATTCGAAATTACTTCTACAACTATTGAAACTCTCTTAAACAACAAGTTCGGAGCACGACTCTCCCCTAGAATTTCTCCTCAAACTTGTCTCCCAAATGGCTCTCTCCTAGAGCCTGGTGAAGCTCATCACTTTGCTCGCCTCCAGAGCGGACCTCTTCTAAACGAGTTCGGAGCTCAACTCTCCCCTAGAGTTGCTCTTCAAACTTGTCTCCCAAATGGCTCTCTCCTAGAGTCTGGTGAAGCTCATCGCTCCGCTTGCCTCCAAAGCGGACATCTTCTTAACAAGTTTAGAGCTCAACTCTCCCCTAGAGTTGCTCCTTAAACTTACCTCCTGAGCAGCCTTCTTCCAAGACAGTTCGAAGCCTAACTCATATAAAGATGCCGTGCAACTCGCCCCCAAGAATGGATCTTTGCAACAGACATACAATGCTCTTCCTAACTTCACGAAGACAAAGATGTTGCGGGACCATTGAAGAAGGGTGATTCTTCAACTGACGTCTGAAGAGAAAGCT
This sequence comes from Hemerocallis citrina, assembly GCA_017893485.1. Lineage (NCBI taxonomy): Eukaryota > Viridiplantae > Streptophyta > Magnoliopsida > Asparagales > Asphodelaceae > Hemerocallis > Hemerocallis citrina. The sequence goes on from JACEHZ010000572.1 coordinate 1,114,836, forward strand.
TGCCGAGCAAACAGTGATCCGATCGAAAAATTAGGGAAGTGGCGTTGACCAGTCAACGGTCTGGAGCCACGTGTCACTCTCCTTTAGTTTGACATACGCTCACCAAGCTCGCTGCTTCGTGTCGAACAAACAGTGATCCGATCAAAAAATGAGCGAAGTGGCATTGACCAATCAACGGTCTAGAGCCACGTGTCACTCTCCTATAGTTTGGCATATGCTCGCCAAGCTCACCGCTTTGTGCCGAGCAAACAGTGATCCGATCAAAAAATGAGCAAAGTGGTGTTGACTAGTCAACGGTCTAGAGCCACGTGTCATTCATCTGTAGTTCGACGCACGCTCCCCACGCTCACCATTTCAAGCCGAGCAAACAGAGAACCGAACGAAACGAGGCCAAAATCGTTCACCGGTGATTTGCCTATTCGTTTGCCAATGTTGTTCAAAACGTTCGCCAACAATCGCAAGCGCTCACCATTTTTCTGCCGAGCAAACGATGATCCGAACAAAAAATGAGAGAAAAACTCTGCCTCAAAATCCGCGCTCAAATTTGGATCAATAGTTCAGACTCGCCCAAAACAAAACAAAAAATAAAATAGAAAGAATTAGGAGCTAACGGGTCGGGTATGAACCCATTTGGACCAAAACCCGGACCACTTCTCTCCTCCGTCTGCTTCTTCTCCTTCAAAATGAAGAACGATTTACCGCTAAAAACCAAAAACGAAACCCACCTCCTTCTTCGTCGAAGCTCTGAACCCATCGTCGCTCCGAGTTCCCCCACTTCCAAGCTCGACCTCACGCCGCCACCATCGAGCTCCCTCCTTCACGAGCTCCACCACCTCCTCGCCAAGCTCCCCTAACGTCGAGCTCGAGCTTCCCCTCTAGAAGAGCTCCGAACCACTGGCCTCCCTTGTCCTCCTCTTCTTCTTCTTTCGAATGGGTGCCAAACCAAGAAACGAAAACCCAACAAGCTCTTCATCACCATCCCTATGCCGAGCTCGAACCCATCACCTTTCCAACTCCTCCTCGCCTCCGAGCTCAGTGAGCGCCTCTACCAAGACCCCCACCGAGCTCTCCTCCAGTGTCAAGCTCCGACCTCGACTCCAACTTGCCTACCGTCTCTCCTTCACCGAGCTCGTCTCCATGCCAAAGCTCCTCGTTTGCGAGCTCACCCCGTTCGCCGAGCTCCCGTGTAAAACCCCTCCACTATGTCGAGATCCAACGACATCGAGCTCGATCATTTGCCGACCATCTCCTCGCCAAGCACGACCTCATCTCCTGCTCACCAAGCCGTCGAAAAGCTCTTCTTTGTCGAGCTTCGGCACCATTGTCGAGCTCTCCACGAGCTCTCCTCTCCTTCTTCACTGAGTGCCAATCGAATGCCATCAACGAGCTCCAACTCAACATCGAGCTCCTCTCTCGTCACAAGGGATGCTCGGCAAATCGGAGAGGAGGGTCAGAGACGAGGGCAAAAGGTTTTAGACGAGGTCGAAAGGCAGAGATGAACGAAGAAAACGAAGAATGGCGATGTCGAAGAAGGCAGGAAAAAGTGAAGAAATGAGGAAGAAAGAAAGAAAAAGGGGGGGGGGGGGGTTTGAACGGGTCGCCGTTGACTGCCACGTGTCAGCACGGTGAGCGTTCGCTTCATGTGTCGAACAGAAGGGTTTCCGAACATTAAATGGGGAAAAACACCCCGCTTTGTGATGCGCGCCCTCTGCTCGTGATCAACGCACATGATTGCACCACGTGTACAGGTAAAATTTAATTTAATTGAATTAATTATTTAAAAAATCCGAAAATTAATTAAAAATCGAAGAAAATAATTAAAAATTATAAAAATAATTATTAATTCGGAAAATAATTTTAAATTTATGAAAATAATAATTAGTAAATTAGAATAATTAATTAAAATTTCCGATAATTATTTAAATTTCGAAATTGAATAAAAAATTCAACAAATAATTAAAAATAGGAAAAAATCAAAAAAATCTAGAAAAATCTGGAAAAATTCATAAAAAATCCAGAAAAATCTGAGAATAATTTTGAGCATTTTACAAGCTCAGAATAACACTGTTACCCCTTAAGCAAGATCGAAACTCCCTCGAGAACTCCTATAAAATCTCGTACACCATTAGAACAATAAAACTACTCCTCAAAGGCTGTTAAACTAGTCTTCGAGAGTGGGGGGCTCGTGATATGGCTAAAAATAGGATTAAATCGGGACCGTTCAAATTGGGCATGAAACTTAAAGCTCTTAGGGGTAAAATGGTAATTTTACCTACAAACGGGTCTAAAATGGGAACTGGGTCTTTCTTCAAAGTCCAATAATCCATAAACGGATATGTCCTATTAGGTATGGGTAGCAGTCTGCTACAAACCAGCCCAGGATATTTAAAGAGTAATTCAAATTCGTGATTATCTCTAAGAGGCGGTCTTAACCAACTCTCTTATCATGAAACGAGTTTAAACACTACATCTTATCCAAAAACACCGGGGAGAAGAGATAAATTCTTATCTCGAAACGGGTCCCTAAGACGACTATAAATATTCCTCTCCTCCCACCATAACACGGTAATCAATATTTTTCTACATAAAGCTCTTTCATAATCTTTCTGATTAATGACAAGAGCATCAGAGGATTCGTCGCCGGGATCCATCCCGGTGTATCGAACCTTTTTGCAGGTCAACGACAGCAGCAAGAAACCAGTCAAACAATGGTGAAGGTCAACATGTTTGCTTTATTATTTCCAAAAAGAATCCAAAAATTCATCTGTTTGCTCCCACACCAAAATCAGCAGCAACAGGTTTCAACAGTGAAGGGGCTAGGGTTGAATAGTAAAGGGGAGATGAAGGGGTTAGTGTTGGGATTCGTTTTGGTTGTGTATAAAGAAGAGAGAGAGAGAGAGATACGGGGAGAGAGAGTGGGGGGGATTGTGGAGATATTTGGGGAACGTAAGGAGAAAATTAGGAGATACGGGGAGATGTGCAGTTGAGGGTCAGATTAGAGGGGAAATTGGGTTGGCAGGCCGGGTCCAACAGGTTGAAACCCATTTTATCCAACCCAGGTCAACCAAGTTAAGGTTTCGGGTTCAACCCGAACCCGAACCTGGGGATGGCAAACGGGCCGGGCTGACCTGTGACCCGCCTACCAAACCTGGCCCGTTAGAAGTTGGTTCGGGTTCGGGTCGAACCTGCAATTATAAGCGGGTCGACTCGGGTCATGAAAACATGGATTTGGACCCATAGAACCCGGCCCGTGAACCCGATGAACAGTGCTCGACCAGCGAGTTTCGAACCATTAGACCCGTACTGGTCAAACGTTTGACCCGCGTGGGTCAAACGTTCGACTCGCGGGTCCAACGGTAGAATTAAAGGTCTAACGGCTGTTATAGCCATTTTTTGGTTTTTTTTGTCTTTTTGTCTTTTTTTACCAATAAATACCCCTTAAACCCGAACTAAAAATTTCATACATTACTCTCTTACTCTCTCTACTACTACTACTCAATTCAATCTCAATTCATTCCAAATTTTGTGAACAAAGAAGCTAGCAACATAGAAAGATCAAACGACAATTTCCGATCGTATCGAATTTAACATTCAACTACGTCTTCAAGTCTTCAACTCCTCCAAGGCTCCAACAAAGAAGCTCTCTTTCTATCTATATACGAGTCCGGACTTCTACTTCTACTTCTAGTTTTATTTTCACTCTCATTTTATATACAAGTATCCGCGAAGTACGGTATCAAATTTTCACAACCCTCTTATTGTCTTGATATTTTTTTTGTAGTTATAATTTTTTTTATCATATTTGTTTGTTGATTTTTTTGATCTTCTCTCTCACAACCCTCTTATTGTTTTCTAGATTTTTAAAAAAACTTATCTCGCCTAGATTGTATTTAATTTTTCACATACACTACTATATCAACATGTTAAGATCACGAGGTAGCTGCCGTAGCCAAAGTGGACAAGATTCCACCGGCACTTCTCGTGGGCCTCCAATTATCCCACAAGATGAGCCCGCCGAAGAGTGCCCTATGACCTAACACATTGGTACACACGATGAGTTTGTAGGAGACATAGACATAGAAGAACCACAAACACAAGTAACCGAAACAACACAAGCGAGTAGTAGTTAGAAAACTAGAGGGGAAACTAGTGATTGGCACAAATTTTATGATTATATTTCGGACGAAGAAAATTCCGGTATTCCGGACGAAGAAAATTCGGGTGTAGGTATAAAAGTTGTAAAACGTGTTCGAATCCATAGAAATGGAAGAAGGGTGAGGGGATGGGTACAATAAGACGATACATCCAAATGTGCACAAAGAACTTCTTGTAGACCTACTCGGCCAACGAAAAATCTACCCTAGGACCGATGTAGTTTATAGCCATTCTTATGATCCCGAACTTGTTCGTCGGGAAATGGCCCAACTAGTAATCAAGGAAGAGTTACCATTTTCTATCCTAAGAGTAGAGACTTAGAAAATTTTAATCAAACCACCTTAAACCCGCATTTTAAAAGAATCCCTAGGAATACTGTAAAGTCTGATTGTTTTAAAATATACACTGAAATGATAGAAGCATTGATTGCTATTTTATGGAGTTTAACTTGTAGAGTTTCTTTAACTTCCGATTATTGGACGTGTTGTAACAATATTTCAATGATGGGAATAACTTGTCATTGGATCGACAATGATTTGATTATTCAAAAAAGGATCATATCACTTGCTGCGTTGCCCTATTCCCATAGTGGTAATGAAATTGCAAATCGTATTTTAGAAATTTGTGATATTTTTCATATTCGTGATAAAATAATGTGTATAAGTTTTGATAATGCATCTAATAACAATGCATCAATTAGTATATTAAAACCGCATTAAACCCTCCATCTGATAATATTTTTCATGTTAGATGTGCATGTCATATTTTAAATTTATGTGTTCAAGATGCATTAAAAATATCTGAACCATATATAGTTAACATTGGAAATTGTGTACATTTTATTGCATTAAGTGGCACCATATTCTAAGAATGGAAAGCTTGATGTAAGCTTAAAAATGTACATTTTAGAATATTTTCAAAGGATGTTAAACACCGATGGAACTCTACTTTTAATTTGCTACATATTGTTACTGAATATAAAGAATGTATAATGATTTTTGTATTGCAAAAAATATGTCAAATTTTGAAATGACTCCCCAAGCTTGGTTTTATGCCGAATCTTTTGAAATTTTTAGAACATTTTAAAACCGCAACTTTCAAATTTTCAAAATATTATGAATCTACTTCTAATAAAATTTTTATTTCAATAGTTACTATGATGCAAACTTTCAAACAAATGATCGATGATGCTTTTATTGGTCATATTGTGAAACCTGCATACACCAAAATTTTAAAGTATTTTAATCCTCCTCCTATGTTGTATTGTATTGCTACTATGATGGATCCTCGTATCAAATTAGAAGGTACGAAGAGTTTGATTGAAATGTTTTTTACTTTATTTGGGGAAGATGAATCTGAAATTGATTGCGGAACATTTTTAGTTAAATTCGAATCGACATTAAATAACTTGTATGATTATTATGATAGAAGTTTTGCATCTAGTAGAACAACTTCTTTAGTTAGTTCTTCTTCTGCTACTTCTAAAGGTAAGGGAAAGAGTAAATTAGATGATGTCACATTTAATTTACTTGCACAAATTCAATCAAAAAAATATAGGACTAATCAACCAAATGAATTAAATTGGTATAATCAACAAGATTCTGAATCTTTTACTTCTTCACTAGATATTTTACAATGGTGGAAAGACCATGAACATACTTATAGTATTCTTAAATATATGACTAAAGATCTACTAACTCCTCCTGTCTCTACAATTGCTTCAGAAAGTGCATTTTCTACAAGTGGTAGGGTTCTAACCGATTACAGGAATCGCTTGAAGCCCCAATCGTCGGAGATACTTGTCTACACGGAAGACCGGCTGAAGGCCGAAGATAGAACTCGAGGAAAAGCATTTGACACGTCTACAAGTGGAAGCAGCTCGCCGGAAGAACAATAACAACAACAATAGCAACCAAAATGAAGAATTGAAGACCAACAATAAGACCAATAAATTGAAGACAATTGTAAATGTTTAAAAAATTGTATAAAATCTTTGTTTGTTATTAAAAATTAGGATAATTGACGAAAATTGAAATTGTATCTAAGAAATTTGTTATTGTATAAAACAAATTTGTAGATTTCTTTATTTCTTATTACAAATTGTGAAACTTGTATAAGTTGAAATCATACTAATAATATATACATTTTTTTTTGACAATTTTACTCTTTGATTCTTATTATTATTATTACATATTTTTATTATTAAAATTACATTTTTTAAAGTAAAAAAAATTAACTTTAGACGGGCCCAACCCGCGACCCGGGTTGGACCCGAAAGGGTTGGCGGGTTGGGCGGGTCGACTATTTGCACTTACGGCCCGACCCGGTTGCCACTTGGACCCAACCCGAACCTGCCCAAGTTGGGTTCCAACTCGGACGGGTTCGACCTGACCCGGCCCAGTCGACCAGTTTGCCAACCCCACCCAAACCAGGTCTAGGCGAGTCGGGTTGAGCATTGCAGGTCGACCTGCCATCTCTAGTACATAGTGAAAATGAAACCTGACCACTACAAAATTGAGTAATTTGGTGTTTTCCTACCGATGATCTAGTTTTTACAAGCTATGCATGTATAAGTTGCTAGTATTTATTAAATTTTTGTGTTTAAATATGTAATTTCTATGATATCATAGATTCACAGTTCAAGAAATTTTCACTTTTGTGGGGATAGCAACTCAATGCACTTCATTGCTCATGAAAAATAATAAAATTAACGAAAAAAGACTGCACTATTGATTACCTCATTGAAGACTTTATTCATTTTGTTCATTTGTGGGCTAATTTACTTTCTTCTAATAACAGTGAGTCTCTCAACTTTACCTCGTTGATGATGTTGCGTCGTTGGTGCACCTGAGTTTGAATTTGGTTCCTTAGTTTGGTTTTAGAATCGATTTTAACATCTTTCTGTGTTTGCTATGGAGCAGTGATGCTTGCCCCAGGGATGTTCTCTGCAACTTCACCGTCCTCACTCTATTTGTTGTGTTTGTATAGACTTCGCTATGATTCAGATGTTCTCTTTTTGGTGGTGTTTTCTTTCTGTCCTAGGTTGGTTATCTGCTATTGTCTACTGGTTGTGTTGTTTTGTTTCGTGGTGCCTATCGTGCAGGGGCTCTGGCTTGTAGTGTGGTCCTTGCGGCAGGATGTTGTTGTTTGCATGTTCCTTTGTAATGTGATGATGTGCTCCTTGCATTTGGGCCGTCATTGCTTTGCAAGTTACTGCATTATGTTATGCTTTTGTTGGGGTGCGGATTGTTGCTGTTTTGCTCGAAGCTTTGGATGTTAGAAGGAAGCTCTTTTTGGGTTGTTTTTTAGATGTTTATTTCCTCTGTTTTTTTTTCTTGTTCTCGTACATTTTATGTGATTGATGCATACTTCCGCGCCTTGTATTTATTGTTGTCTTCGATGTGGTTATACTTAACTTTGTTTTCCTCGGTATGGTTACTGTGTCATGATATATATATATTCGATTTTTTTCCGAAATAGGCCACTTTTCGATACTAATTTTCAAAATAGACCTCTTTTGAAACTAATTCCGAGAATAAACCAGTCCTCATAAGCGACAGTATCGAATTGCGGCATCTTCGATTTCGTTGGCGCAGTTAACAACTACGACCCAAGTATTTATCATACATATTTGGCTAATAGGCTCGGAGACTTGAAAAAAATTGTCCAAATGTAAAATGTGAAAAATAAGAGGCCGTAGTACAGAACTATGACCTCTTCGATTTCGTGACCGCAGTACAAAACTGCGACCTCTTCGATTTTGTGGCCGCAGTTCACAACTGTGGCTCAAGTATATATTATATATATTTGACTAATAGGCCCGGAGACATGAGAAAAAAATGTCCAAATGTAAAAATGTGAAAAACAGGAGGCCGCAGTTGGGTATTGTGGTCTCGATAATACATAGGCCGTAGTTCACAACTGCGGCCTCATTTGTATGGTCCATGAGGTCCAGTGCTTAAAACCTTCTAATACCCATTCGAACGTATAACTGAGGCTGCAGTTGTGATATCAAGGCTGCAATACCCAACTGCGGCATTCTATTTTTCACATTTTACACTCGGACAATTTTTTCCAAATCTCCGAGCCTATTAGTCAAATATGTATAATATATAATTGGGCCGTAGTTGAGAGCTGCAGTCACGAAATCGAAAAGACCGCAGTTCGGTATTGCGGCCTATGATGACTGGTCTATTCTCGAAATTAGTTTTGAAAGTGGTCTATTTTGAACTAGTGGCATGGGAAAAAGTCTTATATATTCATGGCTGGAACATTGGCTCTATCCTTTTACATCAAAATAATAATAATAATAAAAAGGAAAAAAAAGTGATTTTTTGAAAAAAAAGGAAAGGGAGCTGCATACTTGTAGAAGAAAATTTCTCATATAAAGTAGTTGTAATCATATTGTGGGGCTTTGCATCATTCATAAAATTTATAATATCATAAAATGTGTGTATACAAAAAATCAAGTTGTTCGGATCCTTTTTTCACATATGGCCAATTTGTTATATTTCATTTTACGACCACTTAAAGTATGGATAAATGATCTAATCTACTAATTCCGGTTAAAGTATAATCTAATCTAATAATCTAATAATCTCTAATCTCAAATCTCTAATATTATAATAAAAGAGTTGTGGTTGTCATTTGTAGACAACCAACCATATAATCTCAACAATTTATTTTTAAGTACGAGTTATATTAACCATTCATTTACTCAACTGTTGTTAGTTACCATAATACCCTCAAAGTTCAAATTTATTTATGATATAATTATTTATAAAAATGTCACTCATATAAAATAATATTGAAATATAGTAAGTACTAATATGTATATTCTGTTTCTTAATCTATAGGAAACAGATTCCCCAAATCTCTCACCCTTCAATCTTCTTTCAATCTCCTTTCTTCTCCTCCAAGAATGTAATCCTTATATATAGATGTATACTGTAAAGAATAAAGAACAATAAGAATAACAATTATTTTTCCCCAAATCTATTTTCAACATGGTATCAGAGCCTAACCAGATCTAGGCTAGTTGAAGAAGAAGAAGAGAAGGAGGTGATTGGATCTGACACCTCCATCCCGATCCGATCCTGAACCCAACCCCTTCCCCAACCAAATTCCGATGCCACCTCTGGCGATCCCCGTCGAACCACCTCACCCCGTTGACCTCCCGAGCATCCCCTTCCTCCTCCGTTAGCGACCCAAGCCACTCAATCGCCCAATCCCATTCACCCCCTTCATGTTCTTCAACTTCAGCCAAACCCTAACCCACTTCATCGTCTTCTCCGGCAACCCCCGTCGCCATTCCCCCCTCCAGAGCACCGGCGACCTCCTTACAGCGCTGCCCACCTCCTCCTCAACGCCCAGCCACCATAGAACCCCACCTTCGGCCTCCCTTCTTCTCTCTCCTCGACATTAGCCGATGCCAGAGCCCAAAACCCATAGCCTCTATCCTCCTCCTCTGTTCGACCGTCGACTAGAACCACTAGTGCTGCCACCGTTGTGCCCTATCGTCAACCTCGCCGCCTCTGGTCGCCAGTGCTGCCGTCGCTCGCCGCCAGCGACGCTGCTCCTTGCTGTCGTGGTGTTCTCTAGCTGCTGTTGCTGCAGTCTCTTTGAGTGTTGTTTGCTGTTTTTGATCCCGTCTGCTGTTTGGTGTTTGGATCATTGGTTCTGCTTGCTGTGTTGTTTGTTGTGTTGCTATGGGACAATATCCGTATGAGTTAAGGAAGTGTACTAATTGTGGCAAGATCGACCACACGAAAGCTCGTTGTTATAAGATTATCGGCTATCCGGAGATCTGGGATCATAGCAGGGATATTCGGGAGAACACTTGCAATCAACCCACTGTCGCAGGTAGAGTTGCTGATCATGCTGTTGCAGGTAATGATAAGGTTTTTAATATTTCTGGCTCTGTTATGAATAATGCTTGGATAATTGATTCGGGTGCTACCAACCATATGACTTTTGATTCTAGACAAATTCAAAATTTTCAACCTTCCACCAAATCAACTGTGTCTACTGCCAATGGTAATCCTGCCATTATTACTAGCGATGGTACCATACCTCTCACAAACAACCTAACCTTAGATACTGTCCTAATTATGCTATCCTTGAATTTTAACCTATTATCTGCTGCTCAAATAACTACTGCCTTACATTGTATTGTAGTCTTTTGGCCTTCACATTGTGTGTTTAAGGATATTCGGACTCGCAAGACGATTGGTTATGAGGTTGGACATGGGAAGTTCTATTACCTGGATTTAGAATCTGAAAATTCAAGCAAGTTGATTCAAGCTCTAAGTGTGGAAGAATCCGAAGGTGAGAAGAAGAAATCAGATATTTGGCTATGGCATCGATGTCTAGGGCATGCTTCTTTTCGTTATTTGAAGAAATTATTTCCAAGTTTATTTTCGGTGTGATGTGTGTGAACTCGCAAAAAGTCACCGTGTCTCTTTTCTTCCAAGTCCAAGTAGAAGCTCTCTTCTATTTATGATTATCCATTTTGATGTTTGGGGTCCATCCAAAACCACTACATTTGGAGGAGTCAAATGGTTTGTGATATTTATTGATGACTGTACTCGTATGACCTGGATTTGTTTGATGAAGTCGAAAAGTGAAGTTAGTGGCTTGTTTCAAAAATTTCACAAGCATGTTATGATTCAGTATAAACCACAGATTCAAGTTCTTAGGAGTGATAATGGCGGAGAGTACCTGAGTTCAAATATGCAACAATATTTGGTGGAACACGGCATTGTTCACCAGACTACAAGCTCATATACACCTCAACAGAATGAGACTGCAGAAAGAACAAATAGACACTTGCTCGAGGTGGTCCGTGCTTCTCTTATCTATGGAAATATGTCACTCATTTATTGGGGGGAAGACCTTGCTTCTGCTGCATACTTAATCAACTGAGTTCCCTCTAGTATCCTAAACTTTCTCACACCATTTCAAGCATTAACTGAAGTTGTGAATGCACCAAAAGTCGTCAACTTGCCACCTCGTGTGTTTGGGTGTGTTGCATTTGTTCATCTTCATCAACATGAACGCAATAAGTTAATTCCTTGAGCTGTCCGCTGTATTTTTTTGGGATATGCACCGAATAAGAAAGGGTACCGGGGCTATCACCCACCAATTCAAAGGATGTTTGTGACTATGAATGCTGTGTTCCATGAAGATAAGGCGTATTTTTCTTCTTCTACGACTGAACTTCAGGGGGAGTACCGAAGTGAAGTTCAGACTCTTGGGTATGATGAAGGGGTTAGTGAAGTTCAAACTCTTGAGTATGATGAAGTAATTACCTTACAGAACGAACAACTAGATATAAATAATGGCGAACACTTGAATGAAGACCTAGTAAGGGAGGAAGACCCTCACAAAGAAGTGCAACCAGAAGAAGCCCCTCTTGAAGAATTGCAACCAGTACCAAATCTCAGTGAGAGTGAACCGTCAGAATCCTAAAACCAATCGTCATCGTTGTCCGAAGCTCCTAGAAGAGAACTCCCGCACCGTACTAATAGAGGTATTCCAAAACCCCCTTATGAACCTGATCCCACTAGTAACGTCAAATATCCCATGAGTAATTATGTATCCACTCACCGCTTGTCGAAATCAAATAAATCATTTGTAAATCAATTATCTACTGTATCTATTCTTAACAGTGTGCAGGAAGTCCTTACTGATTCAAGGTGGAAAGCAGCTATGGATGAGGAGATGAAGTCTTTGAAAAAGAATGAGACTTGGGAGATAGTCGAGCTGCCAGCAGGAAAGAAGCCAGTAGGATGTAGATGGATTTATACGGTGAAGTATAAGTCCGATGGTTCAATAGAGCGATACAAAGCAAGGTTGGTTGCCAAAGGATACACTCAAACATATGGAACTGATTGTGAAGATACATTCGCATTTGTGGCAAAATTCAATATTGTTCGAGTCCTACTGTCACTTGGTGTAAATTTTGACTGGCCGTTGGAGCAATTTGATGTGAAGAATGCATTTTTGCATGGAAAATTGACAGAAGAGGTTTATATGGATCTTCCACTAGGGTCGAACAGACCAGTCCAACACAGCAATAAAGTATGTCGTTTGAAGAAAGCATTGTATAGACTTAAGCAGTCGCCAAGAGCTTGGTTTGGGAGGTTTACAAAATCAATGAGGACATTCGGATATTGTCAGAGTAATTCAGACCATACCTTATTCCTGAAAAGGAAAGAAGGTAAGATTGCTGCTCTCATTATATATGTGGATGATATGATAGTAATTGGGAATGATCCTGATGAGAGAATGGCATTGAAGAGCTACTTGTCACAAGAGTTCAAAACGAAGGATCTTGGCTCGTTGAGATATTTTCTTGGTATTGAAGTTTCTTGCTCGAGAAATGGTATATTTCTGTCTCAAAGAAAGTATGCTCTCAATTTATTGAAAGAAACTGGAATGTCTGTTTGTCAGCCGATTGGTACACCATTAGAAGAAGGTCTGAAATTTTGCAACGAATCTGATCACGTGCCTTGTGATAAGGAAAGATATCCATGTGACTTACCACACTTAAAGCATATGATAAATCTGATCGTGTATGTGCAAGATACATCAGTCGTCCAACCAACCAACGAGTCAGATTATGCATGCACCTCAGGAACATCACATGGATATAGTGATGAGAATTCTGAGATATATTAAGTATGCTCCAGGAAAATGGGTCCTATTTGCGAAACATGGTCACTTGAAGGTTGAGTCATATACTAATGCTGATTGGGCTGGATCTATAATTGATAGGCGCTCCACTTTAGGATACTTCACCTTTGTTGGAGAAAATATAGTTACATGGAGAAGCAAGAAGCAAAATGTTGTTGCATGCTCTAGTGCAGAGGCTGAGTATTGCGGAGTAGCTCTATGTATAGTGGAAGCTTTATGGCTGAAACTCTTGTTGTGGGACTTAGGTTGTGGTCTGAATAAACCTATGAAAATGTATTGTGGCAGTCAAGCAACATGTGATATTGCCGCCAATCCAGTTCAACATGATAGGATGAAACATGTAGTGGTGGATAGATTTTTCATCAAGGAGAAATTGGATGAGAAAGTCATTGAGATATCTAAAGTGAAGTGAGAAGATCAGCTCGCAGATATCCTGACCAAGGAAGTTTTGAGTCGGGTCTTCTTGAAATTTGTTGACAAGTTGGACATGTTCAATATCTATGCACCAACTTAAGGGAGAGTGTTGAAATGTAGTGAGTATTAATATGTATATTCTGTTTCCTAATCTTTAGGGAAAAAAATCCTCAAATCTCTCACCCCCTCAATCTTCTCTCAATCTCCTTTCTTCTCCAAAAATGTAATCCTTATATATAGATGTATACTGTAAAGAATAAAGAACAATAAGAATAACAATTATATTTCCCCAAATCTGTTTTCAACAAATAAAAGTTGATGCCACTAGGAGTAATTTGTCAAGGGTACGTGATGAATAAATAGAGGTCTCATGTTCGATGTCATATTATGTCTTAGTATTTATTTTAAAAAGGAAAAAATTATTAGAACGTGCATCGCATGTGCAAATTACTAGTAATTAATATTATAATGAAGGAGTTAGGGCTGTCATTTGTAGATAACAATTCATCCAACCATCTAATCTCAACAATTCATTTTTAAGTAGAAGTTATATTAACCATTCATTTACTTAGCTGTTGTTAGTTGCCATTATACCCTAAAAGTTCAAATTTATTTACGACATAATTATTTACAAAAGCTACTCATATAAAATAAAAGTTTGTGGCACTATGAATAACTAGTAATTTCACGTGCGATGCACGTTTTGATAAAAAGTTGGAGTTGAACGTGTGATACATGTAAGTTGGTAGTAATCAGTGTTGGGATTGGGGCATCAACAAATGCCCTCTCGTCGCAGCGGAACTAATTAGAGCAATGAGGAAGTCGAAGTAGACGCGGCGAATAAATTGAGCAAGCAAGTAGATCTACCAAACTAACACAAACACAACAACGATGACTTATCCCAGTTAGCTTTTGCTTAATCCGGGGGGAAATATAGGGAGATATGATATTCAACTAGAATAAATTATAAGGAGTTACTCACCCGCCAAGAACTATCTCTCTCTCGAGCCTCTCTTTGCAATGGAGAAAGAAATATATGAAGTACTACCTCTCATATTGGAGGAGTTTACAATATATATAGAAAAATAGAGAGAATACCTAGGTCTAATCTTGATCCTCGGTCGTCCGATAAAACCTGGAAAAGAAGTAACTGAATAGGAGCCGCACGATTTGACTTGGAGTTGAAGATTGGGCTGAACCGACCTAACAAATCGAGGCCCAAAACAGATTCAGTGTCGCGGGCAGTCGACCGTCCAACAAGACCGGTCAACCGTACCACTCTCTGACTTCCCAGTACAACGAGCGGTCGGGGGTGCGATCGACTGTCACCATGACCGGTCGACCGCAATTATCCTGCACCTGCTGCTGCCGCTGTTCTCCTTCTACTCGCTTCGACCTCCGTACTTCATATTACCTTCTTTTAATATGAACAACGAGTATACAAGACACAATCCTAACAATCAACACTTTTGATAAATGCCTTAAACTTAAAAAATTGGAGCTGAACGGGCATTGCACGCATTTTAAAAAAAATTTTGAAGGAAAAACCTTGAATTGTACGTACGGTGATGGATTATAAATAGATTTGGAGTTGCACGTGCGTCGTACGTATTTGCTTTGTGACAAAAAAATTTAAAAATTATTTGTTTGGTGAAGGAAAAACTTTGATTTACACGCATGATGCACAGGTTAATAAATAGAGTTAGAGTTACACGTGCAACGTATGTGTTTCATTTGCGACAAAAAAATATTGAAAAATTGTTGGTTTGGTTACAAACTCAAAGTGACAAAGTGATAAACTCTCCCATTAATAGTAGTGGATTTATAGTATGTGATGGGTAAATGAAGATCTCATGTTCGAGGCCGAATTACATCTTATTATTTACTATATATAATAAAAAAATAATTAAACCGTACATCACACGTGCAGATTACTAGTCCAACACTCCAACCCAACTCTAACCCGACAGTTGGAAGCATGTTAAAGAAATCCACTTTTTAGTCCCAAATCCCTAAATTCCTCATTTCCTTTTCCAATTAGATTTCCATTAAAAAAGGGGGGAAAAAAAGAAGCTATGGTTCACAGTGCTTACGACTCCGTCGAACTCGTAACCGCCTGCCCTTCCAAAATCGAAACCGTCTCCACCTTCAACTACACCCTCCTCCTCGGCTGCTCCGACTGCGCCCTCCGCATCTACTCCTCCCCCTCCGATTCCTCTGACGTCATCTCCGATGGCGAGATCAAGCGCAAACCCTACTCCCTTCAGAAGACGATGCCCTCTTTCTGGAAGAAGCCGCCCATCGCCATGGAGGTCTGCCGCTCACGTGACTTGCTCCTTTCCCTCTCCGAGTGGATCGCCCTCCACCGGTTGCCCAATTTGGAGACTCTCGTCGCGATCGGGAAGACCAAGGGCGCTAATGTCTACAGCTGGGACGATCGCAGGGGGGTCTTGTGTGTTGGACGGCAGAAAAGGGTCGCGATTTATCGACTCGATGGTAATTTCATAAACCCTACAAAATTTTGTGTAATTTGTAATTAGTTATTATATTTAGGACGCAATTGTAAAATTTTCTAAGGAAATATGAACTGTTATTAGTTGTTTAAATCGTTGGTTGATTTGGAGCATTGGAAAAAGAAAATGTATTATGGTTGGGATTCAGTAGTTGATAACAACATGTAAACAAACTGCATTTTAGTGTAGTTGTAGATAACAAAATGCTGATCTTAGTAATTTAGAATGGGAGTAGTAGGGTTTAGCGTATTTTGCGGTGAATTAGCCACGAACGTTGAACATATGCCTAGAAGCACATAACTCTTGCTTTATGTTTATCTCTTTCAATTCATAGTTTCTGAAGGTTCTCTCTGTTAGTGGAATTATACATTCTTCAAGTGTAATTTCTATATGAATTTCATCTGATTACCTCGGCATTTACCTGTTTGAATGGTTTGACTTATTATTTTGTACATGGGATTACGTATTTTATTTTGTGTAAATGCTTTTTCGAGATGGTATAGGTTTGCCGAGAAGAAGTTAGATACGCAAACAAAATTTTGAAATATATATCAAACTAATTGTGATTGGTCTGCAACAATTAGTTTTAGTTAAAGTTTTATGTTTGCTTAGGCATCATTAGTTTGTAGGTTTTTATTAGTGTTATCTGTATTGTTTATTGTTGAGTAGGTGGTCGAGAATTTGTGGAAGTGAAGGAGTTTGCGGTTCCTGATGTTGTGAAGTCTATGGCTTGGTGTGGGGAAAATATATGCTTGGGGATTAGAAAAGAGTATATGATAATGAACAGTGCAACTGGTGTGTTGTCAGATGTATTCCCTTCTGGGCGGATTTCTTCTCCTTTGGTCATCCCACTTCCTTCAGGAGAGCTACTTCTGGGAAAGGTTTGTGCTAGCTTAGTCTACTTCTGTTTGAAATTATTTGTACTTCTTCATTGGTTAATACTTAATATCAGTAACTTATGCCCAGTGGCTCTATTTAAAGATGTTTAAAATCACTCACCCTGTTAAGCTAATATCTCATTAGAGATATAATGAAATATAGAATTGACATTTTATGTTTCATCATGACTAATTTCTCTCGTGAATATATTAAAATTACCATGTGCTCGATATCTTCTATTTTGACGCAAATCTTTTCAAGCATCAGTAGAAGACATATTTGTATGAACTAGTGAACTTAAATGAAGAGATTTGATGCAAATTGATGCAAAATATTAACCATATCAACCTTGGTAGGTATCTAGCTTGCTAACATGTTCTAGAGTTCACCCATTCAGACATTCAATAGGTCTATATGTGAAAATTTTCAAAATCTGTCTATTTTGGATAACATGACAATTCCCAGTTAGATACTGTGAAAGTCCCTGCCAATACACCAAAATTCTGAAGTTATGGTGACTGGTGGGGTTTGAGGCTTTTATATTTTATATTCAAACACACCCACAAAGGCTTTGTGCCCCCTTTGTGCAGAGACCTACTTTGTATTCAATGGTAACTTTAAAATATATATATATATATATAAATCCTTGTTTGATATGCTCCAGATGGGATTTGAATCTGGTCTTATCTGAGACCAAGTGGATGTCCCTGAGACTTACACCAGAACTCCAAATGTAGGTGAGGGTTCAAGGTTTATATTTTACATTCTAACAGATACAGACACTTTATGAGATCCTATCAGAATCATTTACTTTTAGTAATGGGAAATTTTCTTATATAGACCATGATGTTTGTGATGTTTTTACTTGTTTTGTTAATCTTAACATGCCTACATATATAGGATAACATCGGGGTTTTTGTTGACCAAAATGGAAAGCTTCTACAAGATGGAAGGATTTGTTGGTCGGAGGGCCCTGCATCTGTGGTTATTCATAAGCCATATGCTGTAGCTCGACTATCGAGACATATTGAAGTGAGTTTATCTTTTGTCGTATCTACTTGTTTATTGTGATACTTGTGTCTTTCATCTCAAGCTTCTTGTGAAGTCTTCCGTGATGTGAAATTTTGTGTGTATTTTCTCTGTAGATACGTTCTCTTCGATCTCCTTATCCATTGGTTCAGACAGTTGTTCTCCGAGATGTGCATCTCCTTCATCAAAGCAACACTTGTGTAATTGCTGCATTAGGAAATTCCATATACGGCCTGTTGCCTGTTCCTGTTGGTGCGCAGGTAGTTGCTGTTAAATATAGCCTTAAAATTTTATGGTTATATCACATTTCTCTTAACCTCATTGACACTATTGCATGAATAGAAACATTTTCAAGCCATTACCAGTTTAGTTTTGAAATTAGAAGTCCCTGTGTTTTTAAATCTGGTTTCCCCTCTAAGTTCTATACGTTTCATATAAATATTCTTTTTTGAATATGAGGTGGAACATTAATAACTGTTTTCCTCAATTAAGGTTTATTCTTCATAATGCTGGTGGGATTGAGGAGGTTGGCAGTCCTATGAATATAATTAAATCTATACTATTAAAGTGGAGAAATTTCGTTAGACTATTATGTAATGCAAAACACTTATGAGATTGAAGGAGAAGGTTTATCAGATAGTTATTCAACGAACAAGATAGGTGTACTTAAAATAAGAATTTTGAGTTGGAGCAGAAAACACCGAGGATAGGATATGAAATGACCCAAATGGGTGCGTCTATGAGCAGTTTTATGTAGTTTTGATTGAGGATAAATGAGAGAACCGGTTTAGATAATTCGTGGCGATGTAATGGAGGCTAATATATAATAACTGCTCCATTTAGGAGTCAGAGCGATAGGATTGTAGTTAATGGAGTAAGGAGGACTAGGCATATAGACATATACAACCATGGTTCAAGGCAAATAGTTGTTAATTTGATAGAGGAGACAGAGGTGGCTCTTCGTATTGTGGAAAAAAATAAATAAAAAATCTTATAGCTGGCCCTGAAGATTTAGGATTAAGGCTTCTGTTGTTGTTACTGTTCTGAAACTAAAGTTATGGTTCGCATTGGCAATCACTGAACCTTCTGTTATTCCATTTACCTTGGTCTTGATTACATCAGATAAAGGCAATTCACCCTTAACATTACATTATAATTCTTATAACCTCCGTAGTTATTGCCTTGTAGGTATTTCCGAAGCCTTCTATTTACATGTATAACTACCTAATGTGGTTATATATTGACTTGTTAAAGATCCTGCTTTATTGATAATGGCACAAAGATGCTCATAGTTCAGTTAGTTTGGAAAAGCAAGTCACTTCTATTCTTGGATGTTGTTGTGTGAACTATTTCCCATTTTATGATACAGATTGTACAGCTAACTGCTTCTGGAGATTTTGAGGAGGCATTGGCTTTGTGTAAGCTACTGCCTACTGAGGACTCAACCCTTCGAGCATCGAAGGAAACCTCTATTCATATGAGGTAGCTTGTCTTATATCTAAGCATTATGACTAATTTAGATGGAACTTCGAATATAGTGTCACTAACCTTTATTCCCTAGAATATGGAAACCAGACTACATTATTGCAGTCATGTAAATACTTCCTCTTCTGGTCGAAACGTCTTTTTCTTAAATGTGAACATGAAGATAATAATCATTAATCTAGGATGCTTCCATGTATTCACTCTAGTTTTCAGCAACACTAATGCAGCAGTTTTAGATATAGTCTTATAGACATAATTATTCAAAGGTTCATTATCATGTCAGCAGTCAGCATTTTCGGCCATGTAGTTATCATCAGACCATAGCTCATTTGCTTATTACGTGTGGATACTTCGCAGATATGGGCATTATTTATTTGACAATGGGAGTTATGAAGAGTCAATGGAGCAATTTTTGGCTTCCCGGGTGGAGATCACCTATGTGCTGCAATCTTTGTACCAATCTATTGTTCTTCCTCATGTTCCCTCTGTTGCTGAAGCTGATGAATCACCATATGCTTCACATCTATCAAGAGTTCTTTCTGATGCTTCAGAAGAGTTAGAACCATCATCACCAACACAGTTACAAGAATCCAATAATAGATCTACGCTTGAGGTCAAGAAAATGAGCCACAACGCCCTTATGGCCCTCGGAAAGTATTTACAGAAGAGAAGATACAGTATAATTGAAAGGGCTACGGCTGAGGTTACTGAGGAGGTTGTGTCAGATGCTGTGCAAAGCAGTTTGCCATCAGAATCTTATAGGGCGAAGAGCACTCAGAAGGTAGGCAAATCCTTGATGGAAGTTAGTTGGAACAACATGCTTTTGCTTAACTATCCTGTATTTATTTTAGGTCAGACCAAATTACTAAGTATGAGTCAGCTGTCAATTTTATATGTTTAAATGTTTAATGGGTACATTGCAGTAAGCTATTTTTTTTTTGCTTGATACTGAACAACCCTGAACTTGTTTGATATGCATGACTAGTATTGACTACCAATAACATGATTTAGACGCTACTTTTTGTTCTGCTACCTTGCATCAACAATCTGTCACTTGGTAGTCACGCTTCCACGGTTGTCTTTTTTTACCAAAATGCCCCTTATTTTAACTGAAGTACGTAGAATACAATCTCCTAATTAAATTGTCATCCTTATCTCATTGCTTGTAGGGTTTAACTATCTGTCTAGCCCCCCCCCCCCCCCCCCCCCCCCCCCACCCCCACCACCACCACCCAAACACGCACGCACACACACACACAAAAGATGAATGAAGATAACACACTCACACACACAAAAAAAAAAGAGATGAAAGAAGATAGGAACAGAACGAGCTGATTTTGTTTTTGTTTTTGTGTGTGTAACTTAAATAAATAAATTTATGAGACAAGTACACTCACTTAAAAAGAAGGGAATTTTTGTCATTTTTCATGTGGTGTTAACACTATATGGGAGTAACTCATAAAATTGTAACTGATAGTACATGGTAGTATGTATATCAAAACAAGTTCATGGTAGTTAAATAGAAAAGGGGTAAATTACTCTTAGGCCCGTGACCAAAAAAGTTCTTACTTCCAACCTCTTTGAAAAGTCGAACTACTTTTTTAGCCTCTGGGTTATTTATTTATTTATATAGTTTTAGAAGAGTAGTTTGACTTTTGAAAGGGACTGGAAGGAACTTTTTTGGCCATGGGCCTAGGAGGAACTTGCCCATTAAAAAAACACTAAAAGGCTCATGGAACTCCACTGCAATTTACGCAATGTTCTATGCATGTACCTGCATAATCCTATAAAAGTTTAGGTTCTAAATGTCTGTTGTCATAGTTGTCTCGGCCTAAGAATGTTTATGTTGGACAATAATGTAGGGGACATAATGGTAAACATTGGGTTCATGTCAGATGAAAATATATATTTTAAATGTGTCAACATAACCTTTAACTCATTACATATCACATTTTTTTTTTGATAATATTACATCACATATTACTGTATACCAAAATGTAGATATTAAAATTGCATGCAAACTATTGAAATCAAAATTAGATTAGATAACTTAATTATACAATCATAATTCACTCATTATTATGTGTATAATAACAACAAGTTGATTACATATTGCTTAACCAAATTTGTATAAATATTTGATAATATCAAAGTAGAATACTATATCAGTGGATATTTTCTTTCTTTCAATTGTCGAAACCCCTGTTTCTTGTGTTGCAGATATTGATTCATATTTCATTTATGAGGGTTTACTATAAAGATACAGTTCGTTTTGAGATCTAACCAGAGTATCTGCATCTTCAGAAACTTGGTCATTCACATATTAGTTCAGTTGCCAGGGAGACCGCAAGTGTACTCGACACTGCACTTATTCAAGCTCTAATTCATACAGGGCAGTCTGCAGCAGCATTGGAGTTATTGAAAGGTCCCAATTATTGTGATTTAAAAATATGTGAAGAATTTCTGAGGGAGAGGAAATGTTTCCCAGTGCTGCTGGAGCTTTACAAGTGCAATGAGATGCACCATGAAGCTCTCAAACTCTTAAATCAGCTCATCCAAGAATCGAATTCTAGCAGTACAAGTTCTGAGCTCACTCAGAAGTTCAAGCCATATATGATAATTGATTATCTCAAGGTAAGCTGATTATTTAATGGAAATGATTGTCAAAGTCCTTGAAGTTAGTTTTTGTGAGTTCAGTTTTTTTCTTTAATTTAATGGCAGTACTTTTTTCCCCTTTATTATTTACTAGCTGTAGATTAAGACCTACTCTCCTCTGGACTGCAAGTGAGACACACACATCCACCTCACTAGGACCCAGTTCCCTGTGGACTGCATAGGGAATAACATCAGAAATGACTTACTCCAAGAAGGAATTTAATTTACTGAGGTCTCCAAAACAAATATGATTATCAAAAGATTGTTTTCTTTCTTTTGCAAACCACTATGATTCTCTTTTTATGAATAGATGTTGGTGCATATTTTACGAAATAATTTCTTATCACAACTTACCCAGATAATAACAGATCCATGCACTATGATGTAAACTAACACAAATACTTTGAATAGAATATGTATAGAAAATATATGAAAGCCAATTACTAAGTGTTTTCTTTTTCTTTTTCTTTTTTTTTGGTTAATTTTTTTAAATTTGGCTTTTGGTTTTTGCTTCTTTTTGTATCTTATAGTTATCATAGGATTCTGCATCCATTTTCTAAATAATCTTTACATGAATAACTAATTCGTTATTTTAATTTTCATTGTCTATGTCACTATTAAACCATAGTGAAATATTTCAAACACTCCATTGTTCCATCTTTTTTTTCTCCCATTTCTGTAATCCATCATAAGGATCTACATTCATTTTCTAAATGACCTCTACGTGAATTAGCTGTTTTAATGCAGCACTTCCCTTGCCCATGTTTTTAATGAATCATAAATATTTCAAACAATCCAATGTGAGGCCTGTATTGACTCACTTGATCCCTGTCTGTTGCTTCCTACTATTTATTCTGTGGCATGACTGATGACTTTTTTTTGCAGCCGATTTGTAAGACAGATCCTATACTTGTTTTGGAATATTCAATACATGTCCTCGAAAGCTGCCCAACCGAAACTATTGATCTCTTTCTGTCTGGAAATGTTCCAGCAGACTTGGTAAATTCATACTTGAAACAGCATGCACCAAATATGCAGTCCACTTATTTAGAGCTTATGCTCTCAATGAGTGAAAATGGTATCAATACAAATCTGCAACATGAATTGGTAAAAATATTTTCATTTCTTTTCTTTATTTTAATCATTTGTAATTGAAATTGGTCAGCTTGTCAGATCATCTTTTTTAATTTTTAATGAGCAGTATCGAATGGCAGGTGCAAATTTACCTCTCAGAAGTAGTTGACTGGTATAAAGATCTTAAAGAACAACATAAATGGGATGAAAAGGTTTATTTTCCAACACGGAAGAAATTATTGTCTGCTTTAGAGAGCATTTCAAGTTATAATGCAGATGCTCTATTGAAGCGTCTTCCTTCGGATGCTCTTTTTGAGGAGCAAGCGTTGTTGCTTGGCAAGATGAATCAACACCAGCTTGCATTATCTCTTTATGTTCATAAGGTGCTACACTATATATGAAGGAATCTTTTATTGTTTCTTCACTTTCAAAATATTGTGTCAGATGTATTATTTGCACTAGTTAAGGTATGAGTCACTTGGATTTGGTTTACACTTTACACACACATGTGGGCAATTGTAACATTTTTCCTTGTGTAGATAGTCTATGCTGCCTGTAATTATATTTGTGCTCTACTTGCAGCTTCAGTTACCTGAACTGGCACTTGCATACTGTGATCGCGTTTATGAGGCAGGAATTCACCAACCTTCAAGATCTTATACTAACATATATGTCACACTGCTGCAATTGTATCTTAATCCACGATGGGGAATTAAACAAACTGAACAAAAAATTCAAAATCCAGTACCTGTACAGAACTCTAGCAACATAAAGGTTAGTTCAAAAACCAAATGGGGCCGAGTTGCAAAGAAAGTTGCTGAAATAGAGGTTGCTGATGACATTCGGATCAGTTCTAGTAGCACTGACAGTGGACGAAGCGATGGGGAAGGAGATGATGTTACTAAAGGAGGTCCTATTATGTTGAATGAAGCACTTGATTTGTTGAGTCAAAAATGGGATAGGATTAATAGTGCTCAGGCCCTTAAACTACTACCAAGAGAGACAAATCTCCATGTATGGATGTTTTCACTTTACATCTTGTCTCTGACAACTTTTGAATTTTTGCTCCTGGATTTTGATTATTACTTCTGATGACTATAAATCAGTGTCTTGCTGTTAATTTATATTTATAATACAAGGGAGAAATGTACTAAGATTTTGGTGTTGACATGCATGGCAGTAAAAATTAACTTTAGTTTGTAGTTTTTTGTATTATTTAGGTGGAATTTACCTTGCAACATTCTGGTTAATGAATGTCTTAAGGCAGGAAAATGACAGATTGGCGTATTTTATCAAATTATTCCATATTGCATAATAAATATTCATCTCAATCTCTCTTCACAACACGAGAAGTACTATTGTTTATTTAGGTATTGAAGTTACTAGTTTAGTCTGTAGGTCTAGGTTAGCCTCCGACAGCAGACACATATGGTCAAACAGTTGCTTATTCATTCTTCATGCTTATAGTAAGTTCTTAGTGCACAAGATATGTACTTTATTACTTTGTAAGCACAATTTACATAGTATGATTATTATCAATTATGTAAGCGTTGGCCAGTTCTTTTCATTTGAAAATAGTACATTTTGTGGTGACTTATTTTGTTCACATAATCTCCAGGATCGTCTTCAAATGTTGACCTGTGGACATATTTTTTTCTTTTGCATTTCATTGATTGTTATTTCAAATATATGATTATTTTCATCTAAGTTAATATTGATAACTGGTGATGGGAATGTTTCTAGATAATGCAGCCTTATGTTGTTATTCTTCATGACATTTGACTAATTTGTTTGGTCTTAGCAGAACTTGCTTCAATTTCTCGAGCCTCTCCTGAGAAAGTCCAGTGAAGGTCGCCGAAATTATTCAGTTATCAAGAGCTTGAGATATAGTGAAAATTTACAGGTTTGTCTTGCTGGATTCTGCTAGGTTCATAGTTGAACATACAAATCTTGATATGCCTTTTGGAAAATCTTATAAGAATAGGGTGTTGTTTTCTGGTGATGATTAGCATGGGTTTCTTTGTTCTACATTCCTTTACCACCATTTGTGTGAACAGATTGTTGTTACCTGAAGTTAACGTAGAACTAATGTGATATAGATAAGAACAGGATGAGATAGCAGAATTGGAGGGTTAGAAGAAGGGGAAAATTGGAGAGATGAAGAAGATAATGGCACACAACGAAGCACACAGCTTTCATAATAACTTCATTATCAAAATCAGTCGACTATCATATGGGAGGCGGAGACTTCAATAACCTAAATAATTTGACCTTTAAGAAACATTATATATTTTACCAAATCTAGTGTCCCATAAGGATAGAAAGCAAGGAGCTCACATTATTTTAAAAACTACCGTAATATACAGATTAATACAATCTAGCCCAAGAATATCTTCTAATAAGATCCATATCAGAAGCTTTAGTGTCTGCCTGATATAATTTTTATTGTTAATGGCAATTTACTCCTTCTATAGTACTACTTCTTTGATGTTCTCTAATTATATATGTTTTTTTATTTTGGAACTAGGTAAAAGACGAGCTCTATAAGCTTCGTCGAAAAGTGGTGGAAATTGACGGGGATAGCACATGTTCTATTTGCAGCAAGAAAATAGGGAGCAGTGTTTTTGCGGTGTATCCCAATGGCAAGACACTTGTACATTTTGTTTGCTTTAGAAATTTTCAGAAATCATCAAGACCTTGAGGGTCGCCTTGGAAGAACCACAGCCAATTTGATTAAGTAAGTATTTTCACATCCTAAGTTGACCTTTTGTTGTGTGTGCATATAGCATTAATATGCTCACATCATTAATTATGTGAATATGAATTTCAAGTTATTGTTTTGCAACCTTATTGATGGATATGGTATTTCTTGATACTTGACAACACAAGACTCACAACACAGATACTGTCTTTCCTTGTAATTTCGATAAGAATTAAAAGAATATATAAATATAGTGTGTGCATTTTCGTTTTCATCTGTATTTCTTTATATATATGTAATAAATGATGCCATGTCATACTTGGGGATTTTGATGTCTCCATAGCATATTAATTTATTGGTATTTTATACAACTTAGCTGGGCTATTATGTTTGGTTCTCTTTAAAGGTTTCGGACATGGTGAACTAGGATGAATTTCAAGGAAAAGATGAGGGCAGTTAGTTAGGACTACAGGGTCATTAATACACAGATTACAAGATCTGAAGAAAGCACCAAATTACTCAATTTTGACCCTCAACTTGGAGACTAATTACAATCTTGCACAAGATGTTTGAAGGATGTAGTAAATTCCCCCCTGAACAAAATCTTTGTGCTTAATTAATACTGACATTTTATTCAATAATGGGAATGCATTCTGTTTGGCTCTTGGCTTTATTTGTGACTTGGACATAAATTGCAATTTTTTGTTGCAAATTTTTCTTGTTCCCTCTTCTAGAAATTTTTCCATCCTCAAGGATGATGAAGCTCTCCTCCATAGCCTTGCCTTGGCCAGGAATTTGCTGCTAAAAGCTATATTTTGTATTGCTTTTGATGTACCCAAAAACATTTGTTGGACCGTAAAAACATGGTATATGATAAAACTAATTAAAAGTGTGTTAATAACCCCATCCAACTCCAGAATTGGTGGTTTCCCTCTTTTCCCACCCCACCTCAAAATGTTAAATAGTTTTTCTTACAAAACATATTTTGCCCCTTGAGAAAAAATCTTTTGTTCATACGTACCTGATTTCTTCTTTAAAGTATCTTAACAACTTATAATGGTTCTTCAATGTATTGGAGATGTGTTATACACGTAAGGGAGACTTGAAGTAAAAAATATCTAATACTACACAATGCCTTCAAGATTTGTACTTTGTGTAACTTCCCGACGTATTTAATAAAGAATATGAATCTCAGATTGGTCAGGTAAACTACTGATTGTATAAGTTGAAAAATGTGGTAATATTCAACTAATTATTCTTTTCTGGCAGTTCTCGTCTTACAAATTCAATTTATAAATAAAGGATATTGACTTATAATATTTATATCATGATGTATTTGTATGCTAACTGTATCATTATCCCCAATAATTGTAATCCATTACCATGTCTTACAAATTCAATTTATATATGAACATAACTTATATATCTATATCACAATGTATTTGTATGCTAACTGTATCATTATCCCCAGTAATTGTAATCCATTACCATGGCTTAAAAATTCAATTATTTATGAACATAACTTATATATCTACATCACGATGTATTTGTATTTTAACTCTTATCACTATTGTATATCCACAATAATTATGTTCATACCCATGTCTGTATTGTTGCATCATATGAAATCATTGAGAGAGGACATGAGTACCATTTGGTAGATGGAAACTTGCCAGGGATAGATATTGCTTGGTTCTTTAGGGCATGATATATGAACAAGGTGTGTAGGTGGCCAGGAAGATAGAAATTCCATAAACGAAAAAATAGTTCAAAAAAAATACAGGATATGTATGTATGAACCATGGAGAGTTACCTGCTTCCGAAAACAGTTGGCTTGGATTGATACTGGCCTGTAGTTGAATTCTACAGCTCCTAATCTAACCCTACTCATACTCTGTGAGTTTCAGGTTTCTTCGGGGTAGGGTATGTTCAGCTTTGGAATGTGGCATCTGCTGAGAAAACATTTATTTTAAGTACACAGATACGGGCGTTGGCATGAGATTTAAACTGGAAAAGGAGATAGGAGCGTTCAGGAGTGAATTGAAGGCTTGGAGAAGAGAACAGATTTTTAAGAGAGGACATTAAAAAGAACTGAGGAATAAAGTCAACTATGGTGTGGGAGATATATCAAAGAATGAAATCGACATACCTACCGGATATCTTTAAAATATCCTAGGAACTTATAATGGATCTTCAATGTATTGGAGATGTGTTATACACGGAAGGGAGACTATGAAGGAAAAAATATGTAATACTAGGCAATACCTGCACTTATATAACTTCCCTACATGTTTAGTAAAGAAACATGGATCTCAGATTGCTCAGGTAAACCATTGATTGTATAAATTGAAATTTTATACTGTACTGTTCAACTAATATTTTTCTTCTTGGCAGTTCCTCGTCTTACAAATTCAATTTATAAGTAAAGGACACTAACCTGTAACATCTGTATCATGATGTATGTGTATACGAACTCTGTCAGTTATCCCCAATAATTGTAATCCATTGCCTATGCCTTACAAATTCAGTTTATCAATGAACATAACTTATATATCTATATCAGGATGCAGTTGTATATTAACTATATCATTATTATATATCCACAATAATTATATTCATACCATGTCTGTATTGTTGCATCATAGGAAATCATTGAGAGAGGACATGAGTAACATTTGGTAGATTAAAAACTTGCCAGGGATAGATATTGCTTGGTTGATTAGGGCATTGATTTATGAACAAGGTGGGGAGATGGTGGCCAGGAAGACGGAAAATTCCAAAAAAGAAAAAGGAGTTGAAAAAGAAAACAGGATATGTATGTATGAACAATAGAGAGTTACTTGCTTCTTAGTAATGGTTGCAAAAGGGCCGGCTTGGATTGATACTGGCATATAGTTGACTTCTACAGCTCCCTTAGCTAACCGTACCCATACTCAGTGTTTATGAGGCCTCACCTATCTAAACCTTACCTTTGAGTGTCAGGTTTGTTCGGGTAGGGTATGTTCAGCTTTGGAATGTGGCATCTGTTGAGAAAACAATTAAGTACAAATTCGAGCCTTGGGATGAGATTTAAACTGCAAAAGGAGAGGGGAGCTTTCTGGAGTGAATTGAAGGCTTTTGCAGAATAGAACAAATTCGTAAGAGAGGATATTAAAAAAATTTTGGAATAAAGTCAAACCAGGGTGAGGTAGATATATCAAGGGAGAACGAAATGGACATTTTTATTTTAAGGAATAATTATTTGTTTTCTTTCTGATACTGATAGTTAAATTCATACGTATATACAATTATAGATTTGTACATATTCATATATAAGAGATACAATTAGAAAGATCATAAAACGCTTAGATGGATAAGTATCTGCATGGGTTCACTTCAAGCAGGTTGTTGGTGATACCTGCACCTGAAAACTCTAAACCAGAACTAGTTTGAGGTCTTTAATACGTGTTCCACATCCAATTCTTTTGTGGGTTTAGGTGTTTGCTCTGGATTGACCAATCTGATTAACAGCCCTGTTCCGGAAGAGTCTCTGGTGCTGAGAGTTAGAACACATCTTATTTTCTTAGTTGTTACCTGATGTTCTCTTTCATTTTTTATTATATTTTTTGGTACTACCTGAAATGCTTCGACTAAGGATAATGAGGAATGCAACTTTGTCATGGTATGCTTATCCGGATCTTAGTGATGAGGTCCGGGTTAGTGTTGGGAGGGTCCTCCACTATCTAAGAAAAAAACTTATGAATACAATACATACTATTTGATTATCAGCTGTCGAACCCCTTTATTATGTAGATTAAATTAATACATGTTACACAAAAGAAGAGTACGCCATCCTAGAGTCGCTAATAATGCTTTTAAAATGCCATCATTTGATTCTCCATACTCCACTTGTCTAATTATCTTCATCTCTTACATGTAAACTCGTGAGATTGCTGGATCTGCTTTCTTAATTATCATGTTATTGTCTTTTATCTTAGATGTTAGAACTGGGCTGCCAATTTTTCTATGATTGAAGAATTATGTTAGTGGATGCACAGCATGAGAAGCTTTACCTTTCACAAGAACATCTAGAATCTTATTTCATTCAAAAAGAAAATATAAACAGATTTTCGTCGAAGTAAATTTGACTAATGCAAAAATTATTTTTTACTCTTCAATGCAGCTGCAGGAACATCAGAGGATAGCTATCTCAGTTTCCGCAATGAAAAATTTGGAGGTAAAAAATTCTTGTTAATTTAAAGTTCAAATCTGCTTGAGCTTGTTTTTGCTGCTATAAGAATCTGAGCGGAGATGGACTCTGGGTTCTCAAATATTCTGTTGTATCTGTTTGCAATCTGAACCAGAGAAATTAGGCTCTCCTACTACTAAGTGCAGCAGGCCTGCATATTTCTTCCATTGTATCAATATTTCTATGTATTTCGGGCAAGATTGTAATTTATTTGTAATTTGTAATATGAATAAATCCAATATTTATTTGTAAAATGAGTTTCTGGTTTCTGTATATTGCCATTGGGCAACAGTTTGCAGCACAGGATTGCAAAATTTTGCTCTGAGTTGTTTGTATTTTGTCAACATTCCATGTTTGTAAAACTCTCCAAAATTCTACAGTGGATGTGATGAAACTAAAAGTCTTTGTTTAATGCGTAAAGTGCATTACAGAGATAAATTATTCTTGAGCAGTTTGACCCTTCAATTGTTTTTCCATAGTTTTGCCTTCTAGATGTTGTCCTTGTTTCATCCTACTCATTCAAAGTTTGTTATCAATGAGAACTGTTTCAGTAGCCTATAGTTTGTAAACATTAAAGATGTGTTTGGGAATGGCTTTTGGTTAACTAATTTTATGTAGGGATAGAAATTTGCGCAAACTTCTATGATCACACCTTTGCTCTACTCAAAAAATTATCTTAATTGGGCACTAAATTCTATAATTTTGAAGTGTGCCAAATTTTAGATAAATAAGGTTCTTGCCAAATCGAACTTCAAGAGTGAGAAAGGTTAAGGCTGCGTTTAGTCCGTTGTTTTGAAAATTCATTTAAAATGTGATTTTTGAAAAAGGAAAATTATAAAGTTATTTTTTGTGTTTTTCGAAAATAGAGTATTATTTGGTAAACTGTTTTTATAAAACAGTTTTTCAAAATTAAATTATAAAAGGCGTTTGGTAATAAACTATATATATTGTGAGTGATATTCACTGTTGATTCTGGCATAAATCACGAAGCAATCATTTGGGCCCAGGCCAAACAGATCCATGAACTTTCTGCAAGCTTATTCGCCTGCCCCGGTGAGTCGCCTGTCGTTTGTGCAGGACACGCATAACCACCCCCTAAAAATCACGGGCATAATCAATCACAAATCAAAGGGATCCCCCCCCTAGCCTATAACTACAATGACCACTGTACAACTAGAGGTAACAACTCATTCTCCACAGAATCCATACCGTAAAATAGCTGCTTTCTAACTTAGGCATAGGAGGGTCTGTCGCCGGGAATACTCTCGATGTTTCAGGCTTTATTTTGCAGGTTTGTGGAGCGACCATCGATCGTCCCATTGGTCCGATGTCCATCCGAGTTAGAGCGAATGATAGGATTATCGCGGTTTTCTCAAAACTAAGAACTCACATTATCTGTCGGTCCCACACAACCAAGAAAAAGACCATAATATATATATATATATGTGGGAAAAAAAGTATGAGCAACTTGCTCATTTAGTAAATGAGCAATTAATGAGGTGACATGCATGTTATTGGAAAATTCTAAAAGTGGTTAGTTGTCCAATGTATCACATGCATGCCCCACCATCAATTGCTCATTTACTAAATGAGTGCTCATATCTCTTTCACTATATATATATATAGGAGTCCTTCGGTTGAGCACTACTTTCGTGAGCACTCTGTAAGCATTCACCCTTCCGGCCATTGCATGGATGATTCAAACCGTTCACACTGATTTACACATTTAAATTAGTCTAAGTATGTAAAATCAAGTCATTTGAAATTCATTTGCCCATCCATCATGTCATTATGAAAAAATGATATCCAGCCATACAATTTTTGTAACGCTTCAATGAATGAGAAAATGAATTTTAAATGACTTGATTTTACATATTTAGACTAATGTAGACGTTTAGATCAATGTGAACGGTTTGGATCATCCATACGATGGCTAGAAGGGCGAGTGC
Organism: Hemerocallis citrina; assembly: GCA_017893485.1. Lineage (NCBI taxonomy): Eukaryota > Viridiplantae > Streptophyta > Magnoliopsida > Asparagales > Asphodelaceae > Hemerocallis > Hemerocallis citrina. Next base: position 1,146,615 of record JACEHZ010000572.1, read on the forward strand.
TCACGGAGTGCTCATGGAAAGGAGTGGTCAATGGAAGATTTTCCTATATATATATATATATATATATAGAGTAAGTCTATTAAGAGCTGGGAAGTTGGGCTCCTTATCGGGAGCTTGAGATCTCAGCCATCCGATCGATCTTGATCACGATCGGACGGCTGAGATCTAATGCCGCTTATCTTCAGATAGGGTGAGGGGTAAAAGTGGTATACTCAATCGATTGAGTATACCCCTTATCTCTTATCTTCGACAGCTCTCTTCTCTCCCGCTTTCTATCGTTCCAAACCCTAATATCTTCTCCCGCTCTCTCTCCCGCTCTCGAAGATCGCCCCGCTCTCTTCACAAACCTAATCGCTATCATCTCTTCTCTTCTCACGCTCTCAGTCCCGATCTCCATCTTCGAAACCCTAATCCACCTCTCTTCGAAACCCTAATCGAAGATAGCGAAGTCGAGCTCTTCTCTCCCGCTCTCTTTCTTCGTCACCTGTGTAAACCCAACTCCACCATCGACTGGATCTCCAGTCGCTTATCTTCAGATCTGTCGAGGGGTAAAAGGGGTATAATCGATCAGACCCCACCGGCCTTGTCGTCGCAGCACCAAAGAAGAGCACTTACAAGTTCGTTCTCTCTCTCCGACGGAAAACCCAAACTGCGACAAGGGTTTCGATTTCTCATCTCGAATTCAAATTTTATTTCATTTATAAATGCTTCTAGTTTGTTGTTATATTTTTAGCGCTTAAATTATGCTTTGATAATATTCGCACTAGTATTCGTACTAGTACATTTAGAATAGCAAATAATATTCGTACTAGTATATGGAATTTTAAGATGTGGACATGACACATGCATATAAGCACACAAAATCCATGTAATATGCAGTCTAGTTTTTGTTTCTTTCGAGATTTACTTCAATCACTGCTAATAGGACATGACACATGCATATAAGCGCCCAAATTCTATGTAAAATCCATGTAAGAAGCTGAAGGTTGCTTGCCATTTAACTATGGATGTTTCTCCCCAAAAAGAAAAAAATTTATCTGTCTAAAATCTGTACATACTTAAATTCTCCAAACACTAAGTTTCATAACCCCTCAGTATGAACACTTTATTACTTGTAGATCAAGAATGTAGTCTGTTGGACTTTTTCGTTTGTGTTAATTTAAAGTTGTAGCTTTTTTTTTAATTTTTGTTGTCTCATTCCCCTATGAAGGATGGAGGTTGAAAATGAAGAATTACTAAGCCAAGATGTTCAGTCCAGTTGGAGGGACGTTGATGATGCTTCTAAACCATTTGTTGGTTTAGTATTTGCAACATTAGACGACGGATATGAATTTTATAAAACATATGCAAAATTAGTTGGTTTTTCAGTACGCAAGTTTGCAACGATGGTTGACACTACCACAAAGGAGAGATATTCACAACAATTTGTTTGCTCAAAGCAAGGCAAGCCGGTTGATACAACTGTTGTGAATGTTGCCAATAATGAAGAATCGTCTTCCTCAAATTTGATCAAGAGAAGGCGAAGGGCTGTGACGAAAGAAGGGTGTATGGCTCAAATACGAATGCAAAGGGATGATGACGGGAGATGGTCAATCCGTAGATTTGTTGAAGAGCACACCCATATTTATGTCACACCTAGAAAGCAACAATTTTTAAGATGTAATAGAACTGTCTCTGAAGCGCAAAAAAGTTTACTTAGTTCTTTCAAATAGGCTAACATAAGAACTTCAGAGTTTATGTCCTTCATGGAAATAGAAAATTAAGGTTTCAGTAATATTAATTGTACTGAAAAAGATATTAGAAATTCGTTGCAAAGAGAGAAGGATGGTATGAGAGCTTATGATGTTGATATATTGCTGGAGCACTTGCAAAAGGAAAAAGAGATGAATCCTTCTTTTTGTTTTCATTACAAGGTTGATGAAGACAACAAATTAACTCATGTGTTATGGGTTGATGCTATTGTCAGGAAGGCTTATAAGCATTTTGGTGAAGTGCTAATTTTTGATACCACATATGATACCAATGAATACAAGTTGGTTTTTGCTCTATTTACTGGAGTTAATCATCATGGCCAATCTGTCAATTTTGGTGCGGCTTTTATAAATAAAGAGACCACCGACTCTTTTGCTTGGTTGTTTCAAAAATGGGGTGAAACAATGGGTGGGTCTCCACCAAAAGTGATCATCACAGATCAAGATCCTGCAATGGATAATGCAATTTGCATGTGTTTTCCTGGTTCGAGCCACAGGCTTTGCATGTGGCACATTCTTAAAAAGCTTCCCGATAAGCTTGGTGGCCCGGGCCTGAATAGTGATTTTAGCATTCCATTCCATAGTTGCATTTGGGAATCAGAGACCCCGGAAGAGTTTGAGATGAGATGAAATGACGTAATGAACGCTAATGTGCAAATTGCAGGTACTACTTGTTTCAATAAATTATAGTTATGTTTGAACATTTTTTTGTACTATTAGTACTTGATACATATTATAATAACAGGTAATCCTTGGCTTTCTGACATTTATTTGCTTCGTGAGAAGTGGATACCAGCTTATGCTAAGCATATTTTCACTGCTGGAATTCGCACAACTCAGAGATCAGAAAGCATGAATGCTTTTGTAGATAAATATGTTAATAGCAAAAATTCTTTACATGAATTTATGATGAGGTTTGAAAGGGCAATAAGGAAACAAAGACAAAATCAGTTAGCAGCTGACTACATCACTCTGCATACAAAACCAAAGCTGCAAACAGATTTTGAAATTGAGTCCCAAATGTCTGAACTGTACACTAGAGCGAAATTTCATGTATTTCAAGCTGAACTAGTTGAAAGCTTGAATTATGCCTCTTTAATGAAAGCTGACGATGGTAGTGTGCGACACTATATTGTCAGGAGAATGGGAAAGTCGGTACAATCTGATAAAACAAGAGATGTGTTCTACAAGGGAATGGATAATGCTGGGACTTGCACTTGTAGAAAATTTGAAGTGGAGGGAATTCCTTGTAGACACATCCTTGTGGTATTGAGGAATGAGTTTGTTGATTTCCTACCTTAATCTTATATTTTAAAGAGGTGGACCGCTTCGGTAACTACCGAGATTGTATATGATGATGCTGGTGATGAAATCATCGGTAGCTACGGTAGTCCACAAGATTTGGACATGGTGGAATTGTCAAATAAAATCAACAAAGTGATGAGGATCGCTCGCTCATCAAAGGAGATGCGGCAGAAGGCTAAAACATTACTAGTTGGTGTTGTTGCAGAATTGCAACAAGATATGCCCCAAGAATTACAACAAGCAACAACTAGTTCACTACCTTGAACAGTCCATATTCATGTACCCGATATTGCAAAAACCAAAGGTAGTGGGAAGCGCATTAAAGGGGGTAAGGAGAAAGCATTGGAGAAGGCTACGAAACCACTAAGAAAGTGTCGTTTGTGCAAGAAGCTTGTTAATCATGACAGTCGTACCTGTCCTTTAAAGGAAAGGTTAGTAATTAAATACAAAGTTTATAGTTTATTTTCTTTATATATAGTATAATCTTAATTTCATTTTGTGAATATTAATCGTGTAGCTCTATTATAAATGAGTCACAAGCTTCTACTACATTTTCAACAATGGAACCTATAACAGAGGAGGCTCCGAATATTGCATGAACTTTGTTGGTTTATTTCTGTGGATTTTGCAAGGTACGTGTCATACATGAATTAAAATAATTTCTGAACCATATCTACCGTTATTGTACTTTAATACATTATAGCACATTTATTAAATTAACCCTTATGTCTTCTTTGTGTGCAGGTAAAATATTGATGGAAAAAAATTGATGCTCGATAAGAAATTTAGTTCCCGAAAAGTTGGTAAAAAAATTGGGCTTATAGTTTATAATTCCAAGTTAGTAGGCAATGATGAAAAGTTTATGCAGCTTGAATTTTGTTCTTGACCACTAGCCGGTGTGGCTTAATAAAGCAGCCCTAGTGACAAATTCAAAATTCCACATTTGACTCATTTATACTTGATTTAATATGCGGCGGTGATGAAAAGTTTATGCATGATTTGATACTTCATGATTATTGGATGGTGTTCAACTTCATGTTCATTTTGGGTTTGTTTTGAGCCGGGAAGCTGAAATTATTTGACACTTCATCCTTTTGTTCAAACTAAGTTGTTCTGAGCTTACCCATTTTCAATTTCATTTTGAAAATGCATTTGTAACAATGGTTTTACCAGATATTAAGGTTGATGGTGGTGTTTTTCTGAGCCGGCATGATTTTTTCATCCGAGTCTACTGTTTTATGTTTTCTGTTGCACTTGTTCTGAGCCTACAAGTTTTAACCATGTTCAACATACACTCTCCAGAAACATGCCACATACGTACTTGCATTTTCTTCTATTTGATGAATCATTTGGTGCAGGAATTGAAGAGAAAGAACGAGAAGGTCGTTAGCGAAGAACCGGAGATACTTCAAGTTCTGTTTCTGTTTGTTCTGGGCTTACTTCAAGTTGACAAAATTGGATACTTCATGATCTGCACTTGACAAAATTGGATGCTTCAAGTTCTGTTTCTGTTTGTTCTGAGATTACAAAATTTGATACTTCATGATCTGTATCTGATTGTTCTGAGCTTACAAAATTTGTATACTTCATGCTCTGTTTGTGTTAGCTCTGGACTGGCAAAATTTGATACTTCATGTTCTGTTTGTGTTATTTCTGAGCTTACAAATTTTGCATACTTCATGATCTGTCTGTGTTAGTTCTGGACTGGCAAAATTTTTCATACTTCATGCTCTGTTTGTGTTAGCTCTGGACTGGCAAAATTTGATACTTCATGTTCTGTTTGTGTTATTTCTGAGCTTACAAATTTTGCATACTTCATGATCTGTCTGTGTTAGTTCTGGACTGGCAAAATTTGTATACTTCTTACTCTGTTTGTGTTAGCTCTAGAATCATAAAATTTGATACTTCATGTTTTGTTTGTGTTATTTCTGAGCTTACAAAATTTTCATACTTCATGCTCTGTTTGTGTTGGTTCTGGAGTGGCAAAATTTGTATACTTCATGCACTGTTTGTGTCAGCTCTGGACTGGCAAAATTTGACACTTCATGAGTTGTTTGTGTTATTTCTGAGCTTACAAAATTTTCATACTTCATGCTCTGTTTGTGTTGGTTCTTAGCTTACAAAATTGGTATACTTCATGCTATGTTTGTGTCAGTTCTGAGCTTACAAAATTTGATACTTCATGATCTGTTTGTGTTTGATATCAGCTTACAAAATTTGATTCTTCTGGGTTTGTTTGTGTTATTTATGAGCTTACAAAATTTGATACTTCATGGTAATTTTGTTAGTTCTTAGCAAGGGCAAAATTTGATACTTCGTTATCAGTTAGTGTTAGTTCTGTGCTGGCAAAATTTCCATACTTCATGATCTATCTGTGTTAGTTCTGAGCTTACCAAATTTGGTTACTACATGATCTGTTTGTGTTAGTTCTGAGCGCTTTACAAAATTTGATACTTCATGATCTGTTTGTGTTAGTTCTGCGCTTACAAAATTTGATACTTCCTGGTCTGTTTCTGTTAGTTCTGAGCTTACAAATTTGATACTTCTTGGTCTGTCTACATGCTCTGTTTGTGTTAGTTCTAAACGGTCAAATTTTGATGCTTCCATGATCTGTTTGTGTTAGTTCTGAGCTTACAAATTTTTCATACTTTATGCCCTATTTGTGTTGGTTCTGTGCTGGCAAAATTTTCATACTTCATGCTGTGTTTGTGTCAGTTTTGAGCTTACAAAATTTGTTACTTCATGCTCTGTCTGTGTTAGTTCAGAGCTTACAAAATTTTGGTACTTCATGCTCGGTTTGTGTTACTTCTGAGCATGGAAATAAATTGGATACGCCATGCTGCGTAATACATCAAAACATACACAGAATTTCAATCATGACATCAAAACAATAATGAACTGAATATGTGGAAGAAATTCGATCTTCATAGAATTGCAAGGTAATACTTTACAAAAACTTTACAGCATAAGAAATGTACTTGACATCTGACACTTTACAAAGAACTAAAACATAACAAAAACTTTACAGCGTAGTACAATGTTTAATAACGTACAGGTACATGACAAAATTTACAAATACTGAAAGTATACAACTTATTGTTGCCCCTAATACATATTTTGTTCTGTATACTGTCAACAAAAATACAATTTAAGTTTGCTCCAAATATCAAATTTTTCCGTAGTCCAGTATTCAATAGCTCCAAGAAGCACTTCATGTTGAAATCAACCTGAAATCAAAAGTAAACATAACTATTTAACCTGGAAAAGACAAAATAATTACAACAGATAGTCGGTTCAGAACGCAAAAAATCTTCAAGTAAATATGGCAGGCTCAGAAAAACAGAGGCTGAACATGAAGTTCAAAATTTGTTGGCTCAGCAAAAACAGAAACTGAGAAACAAGCAGCTTGGGAGCAAACAGAAACAGATAGTGAAGTATCAAATGTTTGTAAGCTCATAGCAAACAGAGACAGAGCATGAGTTGTCAAAGTTTGTAAGCTCAGAACTAACACAAACAGATCATAAAGTGTTAAATTTTGCCCTCGCTCAGAACCAACACAAAAATAGCATGAAGTATCAAATTTTGCCAGCACAGAACTAACACCAACTGATCATGAAGTATCAAATTTTGTCAAGTGCTCAGAACTAACACAAACACAGCATGTAGTATCAAAATTTTGTAAGCTCAGAACCAATACAAACAGATCATGAAGTATGAAAATTTTGCCAGCTCAGAACTAACACTAACAGATCACGAAGTGCCAAATTTTGCCCTCGCTCAGAACCAACGCAATCAGAGCGTGAACTATGAAAATTTTGTAAGCTCATAAATAACACAAACAGAGTCTGAAGTATCAAATTTTGTAAGCTCATAACAAACACAAACAGAGCATGTAGTATCAAATTTGGTAAACCGAGAACAAACAGAAACATATTGATGAAGTATCAAATTTTGTTCACTCAGAACAAACAGAAAATGAACTCTTTGAACCTTGACATGAAGTATCAAATTGTGTATGCTCAAGACAAACAGAAGCTTGGCATGAAGTTTGAAATTTGGTATAGTGTCAGAACAACAGACACTGAACATGTGGTTTAAATAAAACCAGTAGGCTCAGAACACACTATTCATAACTAGGGCTGCATTGGGGTGCCGCGCCAATTAGGATATGATAGATATATAATCAAGAATAAATACAACAATCTTGAAATAAATATTCAGATCATAAACTGTTTTGCATCACGGTCTACACCAACAAACAGTTGGAGAGAATCAAAGACCAAAAGGCTTAGATGAGTACCCAACACATACGCATCCAACGTCAGTTACTATAAAATCTAGTTTTCTGTTGTTTGGAGCCTACAAATTTTGATACTTCATGCTCTGTTTCTGTTGTTTTGAACTTATTATCAACTGTCTTACATAAACAAAGAAAAAACCAGTGGCTCAGAACACACTATTCATAACTAGGGCTGCATTGGGGTGCCGTGCCAACTAGGATATGATAGATATATAATCAAGAATAAATACAACAAATTGAAATAATTATTCAGATCATAAAGTGTTTTGCATCACTGCCTAATATATAGTTTTTTTGTAGTGTCATGATCTATTTGTGTTTGTTCTGAGCTGACAAAATTTGATACTTCATGTTCTGTTTGTGTTGTTCGGAGCTTATCATCAACTGTGTTATATATATATAGTAAGTCTATTAAGAGCTTGGGAACTGAAATCCTTATCCAGAGCGGGGGTTTTTAGCCATTCGTTCGCGATTGATCGCGATGGAACGACTCATATTTGATACCGCTTATCTTCAGAATGTTTGGGGGGGTAAAAGGGGTAAAATCAAAAACCCCTATCTCTTATCTTCTCACAATCAATCGACCAAGCTCACATAATAGACTTACTCATGAATATATATAAACTAAAAAAACCAGTAGGCTCAGAAAACACTAATCATAAGTAGGGCTGCATTGGAGTGCCGCGCCAACTAGGATATGATAGATATATAATCAAGAATACTTAAAACAGGATTGAAATAATTATTCAGATCATAAAGTATTTTGCATCACTGCCTAAACCATTGTGAGTCATCGGTACCCAAAAATTTGGTGAATTGGGCTAGTCTCAAATCTCATAAATGTAAGGTAAGTGTTGAGGGCATTGGACATTCAAACACCATACTTTCATTTCTTCACCATCTACTCTCCCGCTCATACCCCAGATGTGTATTCAACTTTGAATAATTATCATGGCACACAACCAAATACCCTTGAAAACAATAATTTCAATGCCCAAAAATTTTGTAACCAACTTCTATCAAAATCAATCTCATCATTGCCTACAAACAAAACCGAATGAAAATGCAAGAAATTAAACAGAAATCATAAAAGCATTTATGAGAGTCAAACACTTCCCTCAGGAATCTGAGAGAGGCAGAATCCAATGAGCCGAGAAATCGAAACCCTTATCGCCGGTGGGGTCTGATCGATTATACCCCTTTTACCCCTCGACAGATCTGAAGATAAGCGACTGGAGATCCAGTCGATGGTGGAGTTGGGTTTACACAGGTGACGAAGAAAGAGAGCAGGAGAGAAGAGCTCGACTTCGCTATCTTCGATTAGGGTTTCGAAGAGAGGTGGATTAGGGTTTCGAAGATGGAGATCGGGACTGAGAGCGTGAGAAGAGAAGAGATGATAGCGATTAGGGTTGTGAAGAGAGCGGGGCGATCTTTGAGAGCGGGAGAAGATATTAGGGTTTGGAACGATAGAGAGCGGGAGAGAAAAGAGCTGTCGAAGATAAGAGATAAGGGGTATACTCAATCGATTGAGTATACCACTTTTACCCCTCACCCTATCTGAAGATAAGCGGCATTAGATCTCAGCCGTCCGATCGCGATCAAGATCGATCGGATGGCTGAGATCTCCAGCTCCCGATAAGGAGCCCAGCTTCCCAGCTCTTAATAGACTTACTCTCTCTCTCTCTCTCTCTCTCTATATATATATATATATATATATATATATATATATATATATATATATATATATATATATATATAGCAATGCTCCATAGAAAACGCTACTGCACTCCTCTAGTGCATACAGTCATGTGCAATCCTCCTCCGCCGTTTGATCTGGTGCTTGATCAAGATCGCGATCGAGCGGCTGTTAGCACCCCATCCCACCTTAGGGGTATTTTAGTAATTTCCCATGCCCAAACCGTAAATCGCTCCCTTTCTCCTTCTCAAGTTGCTCGGTCTCCTCGCTCCCCTTATCCTTCTCAGAGCGCGCCTTAAAAAAAACTAGCTCCCGAAATCCATCGATTTTCGAGTGAATCCCCAACCTCAATCCTTTACCTCATCGACTCTCTCGAGTCTCTCTCTCTCTAAACCCCCGTCGATTCTCCTCTCCAACTCCACCAATGTAGGAGATCGAAGAAACCCTAGCTCCCGATACCCATTGCTGCTCGCGAGCGAGCGAGCTCGCTTCCAAGTATCTCTTTTCCTTATCGACTCTCTCTTTCTAAACCCCCGTCAATTCTCCTCTCCAACTCCACCAATTTAGGAATTCGAAGAAACCCTAGCTCCGAAATCTATTGCTGCTCCTTCACTGCTGCTCAATCGATCTCATGTATAATTTTTTTCATGAATTTTCTCTTAATCCAAATCATAATTTCTTGAAGATGAGCAGGAAAAAAAATTACGGTAAAGAAGAAAAAGTTATAATCAATAAAATTCAGTTTTCATATTATAAGTTAAATTAATTTAGGGAGTTGAAAAAGAAATGAAGGAAAAAAAGTATAATGAGTTAAAAAAATTCCATCATTTGATATCCTGTTAATTTTTGGCTGCATTATTCTGTAAAATAACTAGTATGCTTACTGTTAAAATCAGTATGATTGATGAATGAACTCATGTTATTAATATATGTGTCTATGTGAACAATTTTCATTGCCAAAGATTTAAGTTCCTTCCGTAACTTGCATTTAGATGGCACAAGTTCAATTATAACAATTTTTACAAAGAGCAGGCTGTAAAATTTTCATATGACAGTTAATTAATCTTTGTACGTACAAAATCTCCTTTCATTCTCTATAGTGAACAGTTATATGTATGCATTAATTTAATTAGTGGCCTACAAGAGCACCATAGATGAGAACTAGACCTTTCATTCTCTTTACACTTCCAGCCAAGAAGAGTCCCAACTTTGTTGGCTGTCAATTTTCGACAGATATGGAATATTACTCTATTCAAGGAAAAATGATCACATCTCAGTTTAGGTTGCTTGAAGAAGAATAAGGGAGCCAACTAATTTCTTTTCTTGTTTTGATTTATAAATTGTGTTTAGTGGTCAGTTAATAGGATGTTTTGTGTGTGGATTTATTGGCTTAAACCTGACAGAATCTTGTAGGATGGCATCGAACTACTCTTCCAACCAAATCCACAATCACTATGGTGGTAGCTCCAGGTCTTCTAGAGCTAGTTCATGACAAAGATTTAGAGCTCCCAAATGTTTTTTGTCGAATCCAAACAATGGTTAAATATTCTACTTCGGAGAAGAACCCTGGTAAAGCCTACTACAACTGTCCTAATTTTCCTAGCGGCTGTGATTTTTTTTGTTGGCTCGAGAATTATGGGGAAGACGAGGACAACAATGCGAAAGTGAGAGAATTGTACGAGGAGCTCGTGATTCAATCATTGTTGAGGAGAGAAGAATATGATGGTGAGAGGAAGAATGGTTATAGGGAAGGTGCAAAGCATTATTCGGTGTTTGGATTTCTCTGTGGGGTTTTGGTGTCCATGTTGTTCGTTCTTGTGTTCTTGAAGTAGTAGTGCGGTGGTGGTGGTGGTGGTGTGGTGGTGGTGGTGGTGGCGTGTGGTGAAGTATTGTTTTGGAATGTAGCGGTTGTAGTGGTGGTGTATGTTTCTATTTTGTATGTTTACAGGACCACTCTATGTGTAAGTTTGGTGGATGTTTCTATTTTGTATGTTTTCTTTTCAGTTGGACTGGCTTGTATGAGGAATAGTAGTATTTTGGTGGATGTATCTATTTTGTATGTTGTATTATGGTATTGTAAATGTGTCCATCTTCTACTATGTAATGCTTAATTATTAGTGAATGTGTGTCATTTTCTATTTGTGTCACTCTACTATGTAATGCTCAAGTAATAGACTATGCAATTCACTCCTTTCCTCGATTCACTTTATTGCAATCTGTATCATTATGCTAATCTGTGTGATTTATTTATATCCCCTTTTTTTCCTGGAATTTGTATGGCACTATGGCCATTTGCTTTCAATATAGTAAGAATAACATTTTGTTGAAGGCTTAAGATGTCCTTAGTATGCACATTAAGAAGTGACGTTTTCCAAGAGGGCAAGCCTAATGACATTGTTTGACGGTTCTTGTTTAATCCACCTTAGTCTGCAAGGTTAGCCAAACAATGCTTCAGGCTTTGGATGAAACTAAGTACTGTGACTCTGTGAAACATATAAATTGATGGAGAAAGATGCATCGTGTGTACATTGACCTTGTGATTGACATTTTAAAATTCTCAATTTCTGCCTCTTAGTGTTGTCTCTCCAAATTTTATTGCAAAAAAAAATGTTTTACTAATGTAGTCGAAAAACTTGAAAGTTCTTAATATAATTTAACTTCTATACAAATATAGAAGCTCACATTGCATCATTGATTATCACTTATCTGTTTAGAACTTTAACTTAACTGTGATGTAGGAAACATTGCATCCTTGGTTATCACTTATATTTCTTGTAAACATAGCTCAATCAACCTGATACAAATTATACATCGCTCAAAGTTCTCATAAACACATAAACAGAGCGATGAAATGCAACAAAACAACATATACAGCCAATCAGCCTCCTAAACAGCATAAACACAGCTCATTCAGCCTGGAAACAAATGTATACAGAGCTCAAAAATATCATAAACACATAACCACATGTACAGTTAACAGTTTTGTTGACAGCTCAATAACCACATGTAAAAAGTATAAATCAGTTGCTTGTGCTTTTTTTTTTGCTGCTGCATGCTTCAAATCAATCTTCGTAGGCATCCCCTACACAAGAAAATCAAAAAAATGTATCAAGCATAAGTGTATTAATCGTAAGTTTATGAAATGCATCAAATTGAGAAGCACTATGGCTGAAGTATATGCCATGCCACCTCTTTCAAGTATCACAATGACATGACTAAAGTAACCGAAATCAAATATTTGAATTGGGAAACAAACATAAACAGAGCTTAAAGAACTCACAAACAACATAAATTTATGCATGCATTCATCACTGCCTACAACAACAAATTTTTTTTTGAAATCACCTCTTGTTAATTGAATCACCTATCAGTTCATATAATCGGCATTGTCATAGGAACTGTTGCTTCAACTATTACTTAAACATGCTGCTGATAAATTGCTGCTTAAACACAAACATTGGGCCCTTAACATGCTGCTTCAACTGCTGCTTGTGCATGAATTTCAACTGCTGCATGAATCATATGCTCCATCTGCATGCTGATCCCCTTCACAACAATATCAACAAAAAAATTAATTTGAGTTTAGATGAAGCACTATAACAAAACTAACAGTGAGCATGATTTGGCTCAGAACATGAATTTAAGTATAAATTAATGTAGGCTCATAACATGAATTCACTACTCAAGTGTATCAAATAGTCACAAATTTTTGACTAGTTAAGCATAAGTGTATCAAGCACAAGTCTATGAAATGCAACAAATTCAGAATCACTATGGCTGCAGTAGTTTGCCACGCCTACTAGCTGCTATCTTCACAAACCCCCACCTCTTCCAAGTATCAAAAGCCATGACTAAAGTAACCAAAATCAAATATAAACAGAGCTCAGAAACTACATACATAGTGCTTAATAAGCCAATGATGCTTCTCATTAACTGAGATTAGAATGGTCATATATGAAGAATATTAAGCTCAATAGACTAAAAAAGTACAAGTTCCTGACTTAACAGTCAGGAACATAGAAGCACTAAACTTTACTTGACTTAGTAGGTGGGGAAAACACAAATTTATACTTGACAATTGCATCCATTCATCACTGCCTACAAATTCATCCACAAAATAAAATACAATCAGGCAGCAAATTTACCACATATTAGCGAATCAAATACTTCCCTTGGTTCATATAATCGGTATTGTCATCGGAATTTTCTTCAGTAGAGGAATTCGCCTCTTGTTCATTGAGTGCACTACAAATTTGAAAAAATGAACAAAAAGTAAGTCAATATTCTGATTTAAACAACTTATATGAAAGTGTAGGGTAAATTTAGATTTAAAAATATAGTCAACTTCAGGCTATACCTATCAAGCTTCTTTGGGCAAGTTCTCGCATCATGGCCTTATCCGCGCAATCCACAACAATTGCACTTTCTTGGTTTTTCTCTTAATTTCTCTCGTATTGGCTTCAACCTCTTCCCACTTGGTCTTCCCTTGGTTTGACATTGACGAGGTTCTTCAACCGAAACTTGAGACAATACCAAATCCTTCCCATGTAATCTTGTTCCACTACTTTTGGCCACTCCACTACAACCTTCGGGTGCAATAAGATTAAAGCCTTCAATACACTTGAGCATACTGTCATGCATGAATATGTACCCTACATCGGAAGCTAGTCCAATCTCAACTTGTTTTTTTGATAAGTTATTTAACTCACAATAGCGGGAAGCAAAATCTCGCTATTATTGCCTTCATCCATGCCTTTTAAATTTGTGAATGTGTAGCTTCTTCCAATTACTTTTCTGTACCATCTTCTTAAAATATATTGCTTCAAAAGTTCATTACAATTAGAGTACTTAAGAAAAGCCAAAATATGTTTACAAGGGATGCCAGCAAATTCAAACATGAAGCATGAACAACACCCAAACTGAGTTTCCTTCGATTAAGTAATCATGGTCTCCTTTTCTGACCTACAAATGAATGTCTTTGCATAATAAGCATTAGCAGCATTGTTGTCATCTTCCACAATATTCACATTATATAATAGGCTTGATTTGAGTTGCTTTTGGAAGTCATAAAACATTGCCAAAGTGTACACCTGGGCCATTTGTTCATCCATATACCATTCAGTCTTCAATTTAGGTTTTCTCTCAAGTGTGTGATGGTTTTCTTTAAGTTCTTCTTCTCTTTGTCTTCCAATTACTCTTTCGAATATCAAGAAAAATTCATGGAGTGAATACTTCTTTGCGTGTGCTTCTTTAAGAAAGAATTCATTGTCTCGCTTCTTTGGCTACTTGACATGCCTGCCCAAAAGTGAGCCCTATGATATGCCGGGACCCATTTCTCACGAATTTCAAAAATATCATTCAACCATTTATTGTTTTCCGCACCATATTCCAAAACTAAAGACTTCCATTGTTCTTCAAAACAAGTACTATTATAAGAATTTTAAATATTATCTTTAAAAGCATCCATAAACTTAATATTTTGAATCAATTGAGGCACCTCCCCAGAAATCTTATCTAAAATATACCATATGCAATATATATGGTGAATTTGAGGAAAAACTTGTTTTTATTGCAACACTATTCCCCGATCTTGATCCGTTATAATGCCAAGTAGAACATGTTTCATAACTCCTAACCATTTTTGAAATAACCAAACAAAAGATGAAGCCATTTCCTTTGGAATGAAACCACAACCGAGAAAAACAGATTGCCAATGATGATTTATTCCAACAAAGGGAACAAATAGCATTCCGTAGTGGTTTGTACTATGTGTTGCATCAAAGAAAACTACATCACCAAATAGCTCAAAATTCATTCGAGCAATCCCATCAAACCCAAAAACAATGAGACAATCTACAAGACTCATCTTTCTCGAATGCATAAAAAAAAGAAGGATCGTTTTCCTTTTTCCATTTGAAAAAGTCTATCAACATTTGACCATCGTGACCTTTCATTAACTCCCTCAAGTCTCTTTCATGATTTCTAGCATCGGTTTGGGTAAATCCAACCCTATCATACCCCCTACTTGAGTTTTCGAAAAAAGTCATTAGTTTGCATGTAGGAATATTAGCACCCGTAAGTTGCTCAATTATTACTTTATCGGAACTTGACACAACACGGTTTCGCGGCAACAAATGCCGTCTACTGGGTGAGGTGAAAGCATGATTGTGTACCTCATGAAAAAAATAAAAAGACCATGAATTCGTTTCTTTGTTTAATTTCACATGAACCAATGCATTTCAACCAGTTCTGAATGTAGTACCCATCCTAACTTCATTATTCTTACTTTTTGACACCCCTGCTTTATTACAAAGAAACCTCTTTTCCACTACCTCACCATTCTTCAGTTTATGAGGTCCCTTACGCATTTGAAAATCCGCACATTTCGCATAACTATCATAATAATTTTCTGGTAACTCAAGAGTATTAAATGTCATACCTAGCTTTGCTATTAGATGCTCGTCAACTATGGGTGTAAAATCACCTTCTTGAATACCCAAAAAAAATTCACCGAGTTGTGAGCAACCTTCCCCACTCTCCATACCTATTATAAAATAAAACATATAATCAAATAGCTATCACAGTATATGTACATATTTGCTTCAAGAAATTAGGGTTTCGATTGAGTGAAAAATCAAGGATAAAAATTTATACCTGAGATCGATTCGAGATGGTAGTATGATGTGTCTAATTTATATACAAATATTTGTACTCATTTACCTATTAAAATGACTTGTTTTCGCTGATATTGTCTATAATTCATCTTATTTCTATATGATTTCATTTAATTAATAATTTTTGAAGAAATAATATTTTTGAGGCAAAAAGTAAAGAATTGTGGAAAAAATCAACAAACAAAGTGAAATAATTGGTTTTTCGATTTTATTGTTTTGTTGACTTAAAAGTGCGACAAATAATGTTTAAAAGGATTTTTTATACGCTAATATAATTTTTAGTTAGTTTAATTAATTTTAAATTAATAAATTTATTTTATTTAAAAATCCTAATTTCGGATATTATTTTGTGTATGCAGAAGCACGTGGTGGACAAAAAAGACAGAAAAGAAAGAAAGAGAAACAAATAAAATTCTGCATTAAAAAAGGAAGAAAATAAAGAAAGAAGAAAGACTATTCTGCAAAAAGTGCAAACCCTAACTCCTTCCCGTTCTCTATATATACAAAGCAAAGAAGAGAGAAGAAAGTAGGAGGTGATGGCTCATTATTCAAAAAATAAAATTTTATATTAATAATAAACAGAGAGAGAGAGATTCTTCTCAATCTCTCGTTCTCTGTTTTGAATCCTTCGGCACGGAACCACACGCGGAGAGAGAGAGGGACTTCATCAGCAAACTCAGAAGTGACAGCTGACGTGGCCGGGACCAGGTGCATGTGACAGGCGCTGGGCCCCACACTTGGGCTCCTTCTTCTTCTTTTCGCTGGTGTGGACAAAGCGACAAGAACAGCACGTTTTGGGCAGTAGGGACTGCTGTCTTCGGCGCGGTTTCCGAAGTGCACCCAGACGGACGCTGACTGGCGATCTGACTGGCGACGCAGTCTTCAAGGCTAATTTTGGCTCTGGTTTTGGGACACGCGGCCCGACAACGGTAGTGTGACAGACTGATACGTTGATTGACGGCGCGTGACAGCAACACGTTTGACTCCGACTATTGAGACAGAAAAGTGGTTTGACTTAAATTTTGTATTCTTTTATCTTTTCTTCTCTATATTTTTTTGATGCAATCCCAAACAAATATGAACTAAATTTAAATGTTCTAGAGGCTAAGGTGTAGCCGAGTTTTGAGAACACAAATTTAAACTCCTTATTATTACTCTATTTTTTCTGATTGTGTTTTAATTTTTATTATTTATGCGTACAACATGGTGGATAGACATTTGTATGATTTTTCAAATCATAAAGAGACCGAACAGGTTATTTGTGATTAATAAAAAATTAAGACCGTATATTGGAGGACGTGACCGTTAAGAAATCCAATTTCTCGATTAATAATTTGGTGGATAGACGAATGATTAATTGAGAATAATTTTTAGACTACGTTGATAGAGTGGTTAATATCTTTAGGATTTTGGTCGACAATTGGGAAAGATAATATTTTTTACAAGGAATAATAATTTGTGTGTGTGATAAACGAGGTGAACCAAGAGCCCTAGAACTAATTTTACCATTAAACAAATTACAAGAGCTTCATCGTTTCACAGCCCTCTCCCTCTTCACCAATTTAGTTAGATTACTTTAATTTAGTTATTTTATCCTTATAAAATTCGATCATCCAAATAGTGATTCATCTAGCGATATCGGTACTCAGTAAAATATCTAGTCCCTGTGGGTTCGACACTCTACTCATCTATCTATATTACTTGTGCGATTTTGTACACTTGCAAATATCAACATCACAGTACGTTTTTTCCCTGAGAACAAAAACAGAAAAGAGGAGAGAGCGGCCGAGCAGCAGTGAAGGAGCAGCAATGGGTTACGGAGCTAGGGTATCTTCGAATTCCCGAATTGGTGGAGTTGGAGAGGAGAGTCGACGGGGGTCTAAAGAGAGAGAGAGAAAGAGAAAGTCGATGAGGAAAAAGGGACGATTGGAAGCGAGTGGTCGAGCAACAATGAAGGAGCAGCGATGGGTTTTGGAACTAGGGTTTCCACAGAAGGGTTTGGTCTGATGCGAGAGAGAGAGAGAGAGAGAGTAGAATTTTGATTTGGGGATTTCGTCAAGATTTGGGTTTCGATTTGGGGGAAGAAAAGACCTAGTTTTGATCAGGGGATGAGAAGAGATCGATGAGAGGGAAAGAGAGAAGTAGAGGAAAGAGAGCGAACAGAGGGGTAGGGAAAATTCCCAAACTACCCCTCTGTTAACGTGAGATGAGCGGAGCCATCAGATCTCGATCTTGATCAAGCACCAGATCGAACGGCGGAGGAAGAGTGCACACGGCTGTGAGCACTAGAGGAGTGCACATCTGAAGGCCACTATATATATATATATATATATATATATATATATATATATATATATATATATATATATATATATATATATATATATATATATAAACCCATGTATGTATATACAGTATATATACTCTGATACATACATACTTTAATACATATGCATATATACATATTGATACATACATACTGATATATAATAATATAAAATAGTTATTATAATAAACATATAATAACAATATTATTATTATCGTTATTATTAATATCTCTACTACTATAATGGGAGAAGGCCTTAGTCCATAACCCAACCCGTGCAATGCACGTGCTGGTAAATTTTTTTCCCTTTTCATTCCCCTCCCTAAAAAAAATTTCCCCACGTGCAAAGCACGTGCTGGTAATTTTTTTCCCTTTTCATTCCCCTCCCTAAAAAAAATTTTCCTACGTGCAAAGCACGTGTACAATACTAGTTATATATGGGTAAAAGGGATATGAGCAACTTGCTCATTTAGTAAATGAGCAAGTGATGAGGTGGCATGCATGTAATACATTGAGTATCTAACCACTTTTAGCATTTCCCAATCACATGCATGCCACCTCATCACTTGCTCATGTACTAAATGAGCAAGTTGCTCATATCCCTTTTACCCATTATATATATATATATATATATATATATATAGTGGTGCTCAGACCCGTTGCAAACTGGCCTATGGGCCGTTGGATCGTTTCGATCATGATATAACAGCCAGGATCGATTCCGCTCATCTTCCCATCTTCCCCTCTTTCTCACTTAACTTCAGAGGGGTAAAAATGGTATTTCGCCCCCAAATAACTCTTCACTTAGCATTTTGCTCACACTCTCTCGATCGCGGCTCATGAACTTGTATTTTTTTTGGCCTAATTTTAACCTAGACGACTATTAGATACAACGACCTATGTACTTCGAAATCCATCTTCCAACCATGGTCGTTGTTTCCCACAACGGCCTATGTATAATCTAGAACGTTGTGTGGAACAGCGGCTTAGGTTATACAATTATTTTAAAATACTTGTAGAAATCTCGCTCTTCTCCTATATTCTATCTCTCATTCTCACACTACCCTTTCTTTCTCTCTCTCGCTCGTTCCCGAACCCAAATTCGAAACCCTAGCTCCTCCTTCACCTAATCCACCCATCATCCGTCACTTGACTTTCTCACTCATTCTATCCCGCTTCTCGAACTCTTGCCCTCTTCCTTTGAATCTCCCGATCCCAAAAAATCTTAACTCTAACGAGCTCTCCGAAACCCTCGTCACCGTCTACAGCAGTGCAACCACCTCCTATCTCTCCTTCTCAAAGACCCACATTGTGCAAGTTATTCACTGTATTCTAGCTTAGTAGATGTAGCTATGTTGGATGATTCATTTTTTGTTAAACTTTTTAGTCTACAATTTTTTTGTGATGCGTAGTTATTTGTTTAATGTGTATTGTATATAGTTTTCCGATAATTGTAGATTGAATTGTAGAAGTAGTTGTTTTTTAAAAATTATAGTTGTAGTTATATATTATATCGTTCTTTTTTTTGTAAAGGTGCACAAACGAGATCAAATTTTTTAAAAATATGTAAGCTATGTATTTTAAGATAATCATGTGTGCATGTATAATGGTATTCTAAGCCTTAGTATCCTAAGCATTTCTCCACCTATATAAGGAGAAGCCATGGGTTGGTATTAAGACATAAAGTTTCCTAGTAAGAATAAAAGAAAGAGTGTATGTATGTGTGCTACTATCTAAAAATAAAATCCTTCCTCCTTTTATGTTCTATCTCTACTTACATTGATTTTCTGCATACACTCTCAAACTGGTATCAGAGCTTGACAAATAACTCAAAGTTTTTCTCTTTTAATCAAGTATATTCTCTAAACTATTCTTTGTGTAGTTTAGAATAGAATGGAGGAATAATCTCCTTCATGTTGGTTAAGCTAGCTATGAAAGATTATTTTACCATAATAATATCCTTAATTGGAAAGATGATCATGCTTGAATAATACAAGGAGCATATGATAAACTTGGGAATATCTTCACCTGTCCAATCGATAAGGATGATATTATCTTAAACCAGTGGCGGAGCCAGACAATTGAAAATGGGGGTCCCATTTTTTTCGGCATCATCATGATTGTTGCAGAAAATTTTCCACTTCATGTTTGTTTTGAAAAACCAAAATAATTTGATCAAATATATCATAAAACCCATAAATTTATAACCAAATGACATATCACATATGAATTTGATAAAGTAACAAGAAAATACTTTGCTAGTTAAAAAAAATAACAAAATACGTCAATAATATGACTCAAGTTTTCAAAAATTACAATCAACAAATCTATCTCTGTTATCGAGGTTTCAACCAACAAATCCCACTCATTCTTTTAGTTTCAAAGACTGAGAAATATAAAAGGACGAGCAAAAGAATTTGTGATCATGTGTGTACACTTTATTAAAGATTTAAAAAAAAATAAAAGCCCCCAATCTAATTTAACAGCATCTTCTTAAATTGTAAGTGGTCTCAGTTGAGTTCCCAGATATTCAGTCCATTTTTTATAGTTCCAAATAGACACAGTATAGATTCCTCTTCTTTCTCACAGACTGATTTGTGAGAAAGGACTAAAATCGACAGCTCACCTGAGATATACTAAAATCGTATAGTGAATAGTATAGTGATACGGTCCTGACTAAAATCGACAGGTCAACTGATTTGAATCCACAGTGAAGGTAGTATGCATATGAAACCAACAATATTTAAATAGTATAGAATCAAGAAATTTAGGAGACGATATACTAAAATCAACAGCTCACCTGACGTCACCGTCGGTGGTCAGGCCCAACTTCCGGCAAAAGATGAGGTTCCTCCTCCTCCCTTCGATCAAGAAGTACTCTCCATTGTCCGATTCCACCACCTCCGCCAAAAATCGTCTCCGCTGTACGTCCTCCTCCTCCTCCTCCTTCCGCCTTCGGAATCCGCGCCGATCGTCGCTGACGAGGCGATGAGAGCGGCGCCACTGACGTGACGGCACATTTTTTGCGGTTGCGTTGAGAGAATGAGATGTGAGAGAGTGAGAATGGGATGAGTTGGGTTGAGAGAATGAGATGACAGAAAGGGAATGGAAATGACAAATGAGTGGGGATATGATGGATCTGGGTGTGGGTTTCGATGGGTATAGGGTGTTTTAATTTATTATTTTTTTTGAAGTACTGAGTACCTAGGGCCAAGTCTTTGAAGCTTGAGAATGGGATGGGTTGGGGGTTCAAATAATTTTTTTAGGGGGGGCAAATAAAATGGGTGTTTTACAATTTTTTAGGGGTCTCATTTGTCCCCCCTCCTTGATATGTGCCTTCGCCCCTGTCTTGAACCTGTATATTTTTACAGAAAGTATATTTTCCCATAATTCTAGAAAAGATTCTTCTGTAGCTTTATACTTGCTTTTTTCGGATTCAAATGTTTTATTATTTACTTTTTCTATCTAGAGTGTTGGCTCGATTTATACTATGTCTAATTTCCATAATTGGATAGACTTGTACTGGAGAATATATTGCTTTTCTTCCCAGATCCAAATTTGAAACTTGTAGATTGTGTGAAACTTATTTTTCTTTGATAGTATAGTTTTTGCACATATTTCAGAAATAGTTATGGAAAAGTCTTATGGTCTGGAGAGGTTGATGTAGATTTCATGAACGATCTCGGCTTGAACTGTTCTTTCGAATTGTGGTATTTGCTCGAACCATGCCAAAATTCTATATCTGTTATATTTATTTTTGACCAGATGATCGGATTTTTTTAGCAGATCTTCTAAATTATTTTCTCCTGTCTTGTGGAGAAGTTCAATGAATCTTTCTGTGAGGAATACACCTATTTGTTATAAATCTAAAAATTCAAGGAGATGAAGATCTCATTCTATTCTTCCTAGTTTCTCATCTTTGAACTTAAAGAGTTTTGCAAACTCTGTAAATTCCTTGAGTCTGATGTTTAAAAGGTCACAAATGTTTATTTGAGACATTACAGCTTGTAGTTGTTTGTTAGCAGGTGTGTTTCCTCTGATCAGATTATCTTTCTTTCTATTCAAAGAAGATGAGGTAGAAGTGTTGCTGAATTTGATCATATTACTGGCAATGTGTTTTGCTTTATTAAATCCTTCGTTCTGCTATTGCATTTTTTTTTCTTTAACTGAAGGATTATCTTTTCTATTTGTGATGAGTGGTATGCTCCTATTTTATCACTTGGGTGTAATGCCCTTCAAACATTGTTTATATGATTGTAAATATTTGGATTCCCATGTTTTAATTCTTCGTTAAACCAATCCTTTTTTAGGATAGGATTGATAGAATTCTGCTTCCATTCAGTTTGTGTGGGTGGCCTCAAAAGGACATGTTTTGTTTGTGGAACAATGGTTCTTGTATTTTTTGATATAGTAGTATTAGTGGATGTTGTAGTAGTAGCTCCCTTTGAGTCGGTAGACTCTGAATATTCTTGCTGAATAGAGCTATTGGAATTTGTAGATTCTATTTCTGAATTAGAATCAGATTCTTCTTTAGACATAAAGTATCTTATTGCATATTTATGTTTTTCAAAATATGATTGAACATCATTACAAGGAATGATACCTTCTAGCTCTTTTTTTCTTAATTGAAGGAAACAATTATAATATGTTTTTTTTTTCTATTTCATCAACTGAAATAGTATTTTCTTCTAGAGATGAATGTTTAACCATATTATTCACAAATTGAAATTAATGTTCTTTTCTGCTGGAGAAGATAGTTCAACTTCTGGTCTAATGATAGATTTTAAAAGTTGTTTAGGTTGAACATTAACATTTAGGGATGCAATGTTGTCCCAGATATGATCCAGATATAAATTTAAAATATGGGTGTGAACCTAAATTTGGATCTTATAATAGGAATTCCAAAAAAATTAAAATTACAAGAAAAAGGTGGAAGCCAGAATTCAAGAAAAAGTGGCAAAAAAATAATTATTCTAAACTAAAAATGTTTATAAAAAATAAATTTCCTAAATACCGAAAGGGATGCAAATGCTTCAAATGTGCAAAAGAAGGACATTATGCAAATGAATGCACTGAAAAAAATTCATAATGTCATAATAAATAATCTACAATAGTATGATATTCATACCCAAACCCTTGAGAAAATTTCTACAGATGAAAAAACTTCTATTTATGAATTATCCTCTGTTAATGAAAGCAATTATAACTCTGCTTCCTCTTTGAAAATGGAATCTTTAAAAATAAATATGATAACAATTAATAAAATAGCTAATGCTATCTAGGTAGTAACGCTTTCTTCTAAAGCCCCTTTACCAACAAGAGACAATACATGCTCTCATGCCCTAAATTTACGAGCAGCTGAAAGCATAATAACAGAAAGATATTTAGTATTAGATGTCCCACTGGACTTACGAATAATAATCCCCAGGGGATATTATGGAAAAATAGTTAACACTACTGCAATATCAAAAAATCAACTATTTGTTATAAATGGAATAATAACTTTTGAACACAGGAATAAAATTTCAATATTCTTTAAAAGTTTGAGTGAAAGTGATACATTGTCATATATTGCAAACCGTGAGTCAAAACTCGCTTCTACAAGTTGTGTTGTCTTGTGTGTGCTGAGTCCGACCTACTCGCAAAGTTTTGAAATTTTTGGATGTCATTTGTGCGGTTTTCTCCCGTATCAAACAACAACAACAATTATACTTTGATATTTTTGAGTGACTTTTCACTAGAAAACCGCACATAGGGATGGCAAACGGGCCGAGTCGACCCGGGTACCGCCCGCGACCCGTCTGCCTAACCCGGCCCGTGAGTAAACGGTTCGGGTTCGGGTCGAACCCGTTATTGTAAACGGGTCGATCCGGGTCCTCAAATTTACGAATTCAACCCGTTGAACCCGACCCGCAAACCCGGATGAACAGTTCCGACCCGCCCGCGAACCCGCGAGTCGACCCGCGGGTTGAGAACCGTTTGACCCGCAAACGTTCAACCGAGAGCTCAACGGCTCATTTAGCCGTTATTTTTGGGTTTTTTTTTTTTGGTTTTTTTTGGTTTTTCCCCCCTATAAATACCCCTAAAACCCACACTAAAAATTCACACCTTACTCTCTTACTCTCTCTACTATTATTACTCAATTCATTTCAATTTTAGTAAACAATTGAACAAACAAGGTAGCAAGACATATACACGATCAACTCAAAATTCCGATCGTCTTCAAGTCTTCAACTCTCCTCCAAGTGATCAAGTCTCCAACTCTCCTCCAAGCTCTCTTCAAGTCTTCAATTCCAGACTTCTACTTCTACTTCTATTCTTATTTTTACAGGTTTTTTTTATATACAGTATCCACGGTGAACGGTATCAAAATTTCATATCCCTCTTCTTCTATTTTTTTTTAGTTATAATTTTTTTGTATCATATTTGTTTGTTGATTTTTTGATCTTCTCTCTCACAACCCTCTTGTTTTCTAGATTTTTTTTGTAACTTATCGCTCCTACATTGTGTTTAATTTTTTTACATACACTACTACATATCAACATGTCTAGATCACGCGGTAGCGGCCGTAGCCAAAGTGGACAAGATTTCACCAAAATTTCCCGTAGACCTCCAATTGTCCCAGAAAATGACCCCGCCGAAAACTACCCTAATCCTCCTCCCTAACAATGGGGTACACACGATGAGTTTGTAGGAGACATAGAATTAGAAGAAGAACCACAACAGCAAGCCACCGAAACAACACAACCGGCTACTAGTAGGAAAACTAGAGGGAAAAGAAGTGATTGGCACAAATTTTATGATTATATTCCAGACGAAAATTACTGGGCGTAGGTTTAAAAGTGTGTAAAACATGTTCAAAGGCATACAAATGGAAGAGAGATGATGGCACAGGTACAATTAATCGACACATCCTAAATGTGCATAAAGAACTTCTTGTTGACCTACCCAGCCAACAAAAAATCCACCCTAGGACCGGTCTAGTTGATAGCCACCCTTATGATCCCGAACTTGTTTGTCGGGAAATGGTCTGATTAGTAATCAAGGAAGAGTTACCATTTTCCCATCTCGAGAGTAGGGACTTGGAAAATTTTAATCAAACCGCCTTAAACCCTCATTTTAGAAGAATCCATAGGAATACTTGCAAATCGGATTGTTTTAAAATGTACAATGAAATGAGGGAAGCTTTGATTGCAATTTTATGGAGTTTAACTTGTAGAGTTAGTTTAACTTCCGATTGTTGGACGGGTTGCAACAATATTCCATTGATGGGAATAACCTGTCATTGGATCGACAGTGATTGGATTCTTCAAAAAAGAATTATATCACTTGCCGCGTTGCCTATCCCCATAGTGGCAATGAAATTGCAAACCGTATTATAGATATTTGTGATGTTTTTCATATTCACGATAAAATTATGTGTATAAGTTTTGATAATGCATCTAACAACAATGCATCAATTAGTATTTTAAAAACCGCATTAAACCCTTCATCTGACAATATTTTTTATGTTAGATGTGCATGTCATATTTTAAATTTATGTATTCAAGATGCATTAAAAATAGCCGAACCATATATAGTTAAAATTAGAAATTATGTACATTTTATTGCATTAAGTGGTACCATATTTAAAGAATAGAAAGCTTGGTGTAGGCTTAAAAATGTACCTTTTAAAAAATTTCCAAAGGGTGTTAAACACCGATGGAACTATGCTTCTGATTTGCTACATGTTGTTACTGAATATAAAGAATGTGTAAATGATTTTTGTATTGCAAAAAATATACACAATTTTGAAATGACTCCCGTCGATTGGTATTATGCCGAATCTTTGTTGAAATTTTTAGAACCTTTTAAAACCGCAACTTTTAAATTTTCAAAATCTTATGAATCTACTTATAGTAGCATTTTTATTTCAATAGTCATTGATGCAAACTTTTAAAGAAATGATCGATGATGCTTTTATTGGTGATATTGTAATACCTGTATACACAAAATTTTTGAAGTATTTTAACCCTCCTGCTATGTTGTATTGTGTTGCTACTGTGATGGATCCTCGTATCAAATTAGAATGTACGAAGAGTTTAATTGAAATGTTTTCTAATTTACTTGGGGATGATGATCATGAAATTGATTGCGCTTCTTTTTTAGTTAAATTTGAATCGACATTAAATAACTTGTATGATTATTATGATAGATGTTTTGCTTCTAGTAGTACAACTTCTTTAGTTAGTTCTAATTCTGCTACTTCTAAAGGTAAGGGTAAGAGTAAATTTGATGATAGAACATTTAATTTACTTGCACAAATTCAATCAAAAAAACTAGGACTAATCAACCAAATGAATTAAATTGGTATAACCAACAAGATTCTGAGTCTTTTAGTTCTTCACTAGATATTTTGCAATGGTGGAAAGACCATGAACACACTTATAGTATTCTTAAATATATGGCTAAAGATCTACTAACTCCTCATATCTCTACAGTTGCTTCTGAAAGTGCATTTTCTACAAGTGGCAGGGTTCTAACTGATTACAGGAATCACTTGAACACCCAATCGTTAGAGATACTCGTCTGTACAGAAGACTGGCTCAAGGCTGAAGATAGAACCTAAAGAAAAGCATTATCGACGTCCACAAGTGGGAGCAACTCGTCGGAAGAAGAAGAAGAAGAAGAAGAAGAAGAAGAAGAAGAAGAAGAACAACAACAACAATAGCAACCAAAATGAAGAATTCAAGACCAACAACAACAAATTGAAGGCCATCAAATTGAAGACAATTGTAATTAGATAAAAAATTGTATTAAATCTTTGCTTGTTATTTAAAATTAGGAAAATTAAAGTAAATTGAAATTGTATATAAGAAATTTGTTATTGTATAAAACAAATTTGTAGAAAATCTTTATTTCTCATTACAAATTGTGAAACTTGTATAAGTTGAAAACTTGAAATCATATGAATAATATATATTTTTTTGGGCAATTTCACTCTTTCAATATTATTATTATTATTACAATTTTGTATGTTTATTATTAAAATTACGTTTTTTTAAAGTAAAAAATAATAAAAACTTAACTCTAACCGGGCCAACCCGCGACCCGACCCGACCCGACCCGACCCGGGTTGGACCCGAATGGGTTAACGGGTTGGGCGGATCGCAAATTTAGGCCTCCGACCCGGCCCGTTTAACCTCACAACCTGACCCGAACCTGTCCAAGTTGGGTGCAAACCCGGGCGGGTTCGACCCGACCCGGCCGCCTAACCTGTTTGCCAACCCTAACCACACATATGATATCCAAAAAATACGTAATTTTGCGAGTAAATCGGACTCACCACGCACAAGCCAACACAACTTGTAGAAGTGAGTTTTGACTCACGGTTTACATGATACGACTGTGTATCGCTTTCGATTTTTTTCGAAAATGATATATTGCCATATATTGCAAACCGTGAGTCGAAGTCGCTTCTACAAGTTGCGTTGGCTTGTGTGTGGTGCGTCCGACCTACTCGCAAAGTTTCAAAATTTTTGGATGTCATTTGTGTCGTTTTCTCTCTTATATCAAACAACAACAACAATTATACTTTGATATTTTTTGGATGTCATTTTTGGATGTCATTTGTTTGTTTCTAATTTTAAAATAAAGCGATACATTATTATTGTTGTAACTTATCCAATATGTGTCAAATGCAATATCGATGCCGAGTCACGGCCGTATAAACCAACACAGCTACATCTACTAAGCTAGAATAGGGTGAATACCTTGCACAATGTTGATCCTTGGGAAGGAGAGAGAGGAGGTTGTTGCACTGTTGTGACTAAAGAGACATAGGATTTAGGAGAGCTCGTTAGGGTTGGAGTTTTTTGAGTTCGGGAGATTCAAAGGAAGATGGCAAGAGTTCGAGAAGGAGGATGAGCTAGGGTTCCAACTATGGGTTCGGGCGCGACAGAAAGAAAGAAAGAAGGAGAGAGAGAGAGAGAGAGAGAGAGAGAGAGAGAGAGAGAGTATACTGAGTGTGAGAGATAGAATGTAGGAGGACAACGAGTTTGTACAAGTGTTTTAAAACACATGTACAACCTAATATGTTGTTCCACACAATGGCCTAAATTCTATATTATACATAGGCCATTGTGTGAAGCAACGACCAAGGTTGGAAGAAGTTTTTTGAAGTATTTAGGCCATTGTTTTAGCCTAGGTTAAAATTTGGAAGAAAAAAATACAAATTGATCAGTGGCGAGCGAGATAGAGTGTGAGCGAAAGGCTAAGTCGAAGAGTTATTTGGGGGAAAAATACCAATTTTACCCCTCCGAAACTTAAGTGGGAGAGGGGGTTGATGAGCGGGATCAATCCTGGCAGCTGGATCATGATCGAAACGATCAAACGACCAGGAGACGATTTTGCAATCTGTATGTGCAAATAGATCCGTTTGCAATAGAGCATTACTTATAATAATAATAATAATAATAACAATAATAATAATAATAATAATAATAATAATAATAATAATAATAATAATAATAATAATAATATGTACAAACTATATACATATACATACATATTGATAGATACATACTGATATATAATAATATATAATAATAATAATATGTACAAACTGTATACATATACATACATATTGATACATACATACTGATATATAATAATATATAATAATATAAAATAATTTCTTATAATAAACATATATATAAAATAATATATATAATAATAATAATAAAATATACATACTATATACACATACATACATTTGTTTACATACTGTATACATACTCTGTGACACACAGTATGTATACAATATGTATGTATATGTGTGTGTATATATATTGTTGATGCTGCTTGTTTTTGGTCGCAGTGTGGGTGCACCAGGTGTAAGTTCGGACTCAATTTGTAATGAGGGAAGAGTGCGGTGCCGGACGGTGAGCGAGAGGCTCGCTTCGGCGCTTGAGGATCGGCTCGGATGTCCTCGCCTCGAGTACCTGCAGACGGTCCTGAAACACCGGGGTTTATCCCGGTGGCGGACCCTCCGACGATCTAGTCAGTCTCTGTGAGAGAGTAGCAATAACTAGGGGAATTTAGGTGGCAAAGATTGATTACCTGAAAAGGTGGGTGAGGGTCTGGTATTTATAGGGAATCCCAACCGGGTTTGGATCCGCTTGGGGGCCGGGTCTGAACCCGAAAGCCCATGGGCCTGACGTGGCAGGAGGCCCAGGGGGTTTAGGGCGGACGTGGCAGTGCCAAGAGTGGTATAGGGCTGACGTGGCAAAGCCCTAGGTGGTATTTGGAGCTGACATGGCTGATCATGGGGCTCCTGTGCCTCTGGGAGAATCGGATGGCCTAGGTTGTGCCAGGTCATCCTCATTCCTTGCCAGGCTGGGCGGACGGCCCGTGGGGCGGTCGCGGATCGGAGGCCGAGGGCCATCGAGGCTCGTCGGATACGAGGAGACCAGTTCTGTGGGGGTGAATTTACGGCTCGGTGCCGAGGCTGTAGTGGTCCGGGGCCGAGCCGGATTGTTTTTTTTTTCTTTTTGAGTGAGCCATCCTGGGCCTTGGCTGGGCCCCAGGCCATTTTTACCCTACCACACAAGCCCCCCACTCCTGCGGGGATGCAGGAGTTAGTCGTGGAGGAGTGTTTATGGTCGTGGAAATGGGATGGCGAATCGTTGGGCCTTCATGAGAAGGCTACCCTGGTGCTAGACCGAACCTCGAGCCGGCGAGGGTTTATGGATCGGCAAGGGCGATGGCGAGCCGTTGAACCTTCCTGAGAAGACTACCCTGGTGCTAGACCGAACCTCGAGCTGGCGAGGGATTATGGGTCGGCAAGGGCGATGGCGAGCCGTTGAGCCTTCCTGAGAAGACTACCTTGGTGCTAGACCGAACCTCGAGCTGGGGAAGGATTATGGGTCGGCAAGGGCGATGGCGAGCCGTTGAGCCTTCCTGAGAAGACTATCCTGGTGCTAGACCGAACCTCGAGCTGGCGAGGGATTATGGGTCGGCAAGGGCGATGGCGAGCCGTTGAGCCTTCCTGAGAAGACTACCCTGGTGCTAGACCGAACCTCGAGCTGGCGAGGGATTATGGGTCGGCAAGGGCGATGAAGAGCCGTTGAGCCTTTCTGAGAAGACTACCCTGGTGCTAGACCGAACCTCGAGTTGGCGATGGATTATGGATCGGCAAGGGTGATGGCGAACCGTTGAGCCTTCCTGAGAAGACTACCCTGGTGCTAGACCGAACCTCGAGCTGGCGAGGGATTATGGGTCGGCAAGGGTGATGGCGAACCGTTGTGCTTTAGAAGGTTTTAGCGGGGTGGCCTGCTGTCTTTGCGGAGCATTGAAGGCGCTCCGGGATCTGTGTGATGTTTCCACTTCCTAGGGGCATTAAATGGCGCCGCCTAATAAATGCATGGCGCTTAGGCTTCCGTCGTTTGGCTTTCCCAATGTCATAATGGCCGGTCTATGGGGGAGGTTATAAATACCCCTCTCCCCACAGCGGGTTTGATCACAGCAAGGGTGGTCCATCGGCCACCAGAGGTGTCTGCTTTGGCGGACGTCTGTCTCTTGCAAAATTTTGGCCCTGAGAGCGTTGGACGGGTGGTCACTCTATTGCCTTGTTCTTCTCCCGTTCCTGACGGCCTCGATGTGAGTGTCAAGGTCGGGGGAGAACAAGGCAGAAGAGATGGCGGCCGTAGTCCAGGCTCGGGGGACAAGGTGCTGAAAGGTTTTAACCCTGGGAACCTCGGACTGGTGGTGACTTTGCCGTCCGGATCCTTTTTCGGGTCAGACGGCCCTGACACGACTGTTTGCCCGAGAGAGATCAGGACGGGAGGGGTATCAACCGATTTTCGGACCTGGGGCTGATGAGCCTCGGATAGATGGGTCGTCTCCGATCTCTGTCTTCCTTCTGGTGCTGACTGTTTCTGATGGTCTGTCAGCCCAAAGGAGTTAGAGATGGGAGGTGGGCCGATCTGCTTCCCGATAGGGTTCTAGGCGATGCTCCAGGGCGCCTGTCTAAGGACGGCGCCTTAAATCTTTAAGCAAAAAATTTTCTTCGCTGAACACTTCATCCGAACTGACCCCTGTGTGGTCTTCAACCGGCACTAGGTGACGTCAGCAGTGCCCGTTTCGAGGATGACGTGGCGCGATTCTATTGGTGGCAGACGCGCGCTATTCGAGGAACAGTAATGCAAAAATCGAAGCGTCATCTCTCCCTCTATAAATATCCCCCCCCTCTTCCCCATTCTGTTCATTTCCCTCCTGCTGTCTTCTTAAAAAAAAATCAAACCCTTCAGCGCTCGGCTTGACTGTTTTAGCGGCACCGGCTCGTCAGTCCGAGGCAACCCAAAGGTTAGTTTGTAAGTTTCTTTTGTTAGGCACAGATGTCTAGGGCTCAGTCTGGCTCGTCGGCGTCGAGGTCGAGGGGGGAAGGGAACCCTGTCTCAAAATTGACTTCGTGGGAGGAGCCAGTGTGCGAGGAAGAGTCGGTACATGATGTGAAGCCTTCCGATTCGACTTCGTGGGAGGAGCCAGTATGCGAGGAGGAGCCGGTATACAATGTGAGGCCGTTACGCTCCCGGAATCCTTTCGTGGTGGAGAGTAGTGAATCTGAGGAGGCAAATGATAGCTCTGTCGTTGTGGAGATAGTGGGTACGGATTCCGAGGGGGAAGATAGTGAAGGAGAAGGTGAAGCAGCCAAGGCTCGGACTAGAGGCACAGGGAGGGGCCCTAAGGTTCGGGGGGTAGGTTCTTCTTCCACGCCAGCCGGTCTTGGGCGTTTATCTACTCCCTCGCCGGAGAAGGCTCGGAAGAAGAGGGTGCCGAGAAAGAAAGGGATCAAGGCCGAGGGTTCGAGCAAGGCGCCCGTTGTTCGGAACTTGGCGACGGGGTCTCCAGCGCAGCCGGACCACTTCCGGCGGTACCCCGATGATCTTTCTGACACTGTGCTGTTTGGGGTCCAACCTTCTTCGCCGAGTCGGAAGATTGTAAAGATGGATTCGATTCCGACGATACTGGAAGATGGTGACTTGGATGTTGCACGGTCGCATTTCCACATCGGGCCGGAGTATGAATTGATGCTGCCGAGCCCAAGCCTTCGTCCCACCGATCCTCTGCCGGAATGGTACTGCGTCTTTCCTGTAGATGCCTTCGGCTCCGGGCTGAGGCTGCCGATGCATCCGTTCATCAAGGAGGTGCTCAACTGGGCGAAGCTGGCCCCGATGCAGTACGGGCCAAATTCGTGGAAGCAGATCATCTGCTTTGTGCTGCTTTGCGATGAGCAGAAGGTACCCCTCCGGCTGAATGTGTTCCGAGCGATGTTGGGAATCAGCTCGTCGGGTGAGTCGGAGGGGATATACTATATCTCCCCTCGAGGTAAGGGGAAGGTGGTTCACGGCCAGCCAAACTCAATTAAAGAGTGGAAGCGGAAGTACCATGTGATCCGGAGCGAGGGGCTTTGGGACATCCCCACTCGGTGGAATTATTACAAGCCTCAGTTCAAAGCGTCGAGGCCGAGGGATATGTCTGCCGAAGATTGGGGGTTTGTCGGGCGTCTGCGGTTGTCGCATAGCATCAGCTGGCCGAAGGTGACGGAGGGTCACCTGGTCAGCACCGGACTGAGTCCTGCCGTGTCTTGTATGTGGTTGTTCCTTTCTTGTTTTACTATTCTTTTGCGCTCATTGTTCTTAATGGATCTTTTCGTAGGTATGGATCCAGAATCAATCAAGGCAAAGAGGCTCGCCATGAAGAAGCAGAAGGCCGAGGAGGAGGCAGGCGCGAAGAGGGCGAGGGGGCCTACCCCGGTTGCGTCTGAGGCCATACTTCCGCCAAGGGGCAAGAGAACTCGCTCGGAGACGAGCAAGGAGGTTGCGATTCAGGGGAGCTCGGGTCAGGCTAAGGCTTCCGAGCGCAGGGAGGGGAAGGGTCCCCTGGTCGAAGGCGAGGGGGCGGACAAGATGACGGAGGAGCTGCGACAGCCGTGGGTGTCAGACTGGGCGATCCGGAGGGGGGATTGTCTGACCCGGGGGACCCAGGCCGTCGAGGTGGTTGATAAGCTGGTGACCCCCCGGGACCGCACGGAGATGAGGGCCGAGACCCTGGAGGAGGCGTACACGCGCCTCGCGCAGGCTAACGTGCTGGTAAGTCTGCCGACCCCGCTTGCCTTGTGATTATGTCGTAAAGGAGGTTTTCTTAGTAGTGCTTGGTTACTGCAGGCAACCGTGCAGGGGGCCCACGTGAGAGGCCTTTATGAGGCGACCTTGGAGCGGGAGCGAGACCGGGCTGACAAGGCCTTGCAAGAGATGAAGGAGATGAAGATAGAGCTCGAAGGCTCGCATAAGAGGGAACAGCAGCTGAAGGTCGAGCTCGATGCCCGGGATGCCGAGTGGGGGAAGAAGGTGTCCGCCCTAAAGAAGAAGTTCGCGAAGGAGAAGGATGAATTGACGGCGGCGGGTCAGAACCTGGTGATCAAAGCCCAGGACGAGTGCTATGCGAAGGCCCTCAGTCATGTGAGGCACTTCTACCCGACCATCGACATGTCTAATTTCGACTACGACATGGAGGTTGAGGGGACACCGAAGACCCCTAATGAGGAGGGGCCCCAAGTCGAGGGATCGGCAGTCGACCCTCAAGTGAACCCGGCCGAGTTTGAGGTGGGGAAACAAGATGTTTAGCTTCGTTTTTGTTTTTTCTTTTCTTCCCATTGTATTTGCCGAACGCGGACTGGCCACCACCTTTTTGTATGCCGAACTTAATTTATAAAAGAGGATTTTTTGACTGGCCAAGTGTTTTGACCTCGGATATTTCCGAACCTTTTTGCATATGTGTCTTGAGTGATGGCTGGTTCTCTTGTAGATTACGGCTCCCCTTCCCGAGGCGGACCCCCGTCGCTCAGATGTGGTGTGGCTCCGGAGTAAGATCAAGGCCCTGGAGGCCACACTGGTTCGCTATCGCAAAGGGGCTCGCGATCAGGATGTCGCCTTCAACTATTATCGGGACAAGTCTGAAGCCCTAAGTACGGAAGCGAACCGGCTGAAGAGAGCGATGGTGGATCGGGACCTCGGAGGCGCCAGTCTTGGATACACCATGTCTGGTGCAGAGGCCCTTGTCTGAGAGGCTCCTCCGCGACATCATAGTCGAGAAGGAGATGGAGATACACCGTTACAAGACAATGCTCGGAGTGTCAGGGACGAGGACGACCTCTTGCTCGGGAGGCCTGCGAACGGAGGGGGTTCCCTCGGCATTGCTGCTGCTGGAGCGTGTTCGACCGGGGGATGCCCAGAGCTCCGTGGCCGGTGGGTCGACCGTGGCAGCCCCCAAGGACCATCTTGACGAGGAGAGAGATCCAAGTCGTTCGATCGGCGTGGGATTGCCATCCGTCGAACCCGAGGGGCCCTAAGAGTGATTTCCTTCTGTTGGAGATGAGTGGAGTGGTCCTGTAACGGTTTTGATTTGTTTTTCAGAACTAATAAGGGAGTATGAATAAGGAGTTTCTTTTTCATTCTTTGTGCTAGTCGATAGCTTCTTGATTGATTGTGGAAATGAGGTTTGGCACGGCCGATCCGTGAGGGATCGGTGCCGGGCGAGGCTCCTTGGAGGCCGAGAGGTGTTAGGGCGACTCCTTGCCCTGAAGCCGGTTCCTTCCTACCGAGACATTAGGGGACGACACCGGAGTGGGGACTCGGGTGCCGAAGCTTTTGAGAAAGCGATCCCGTTGTCCGGTGTTAGGTCGGACCTGCCGAGGCATTTGGAGTTTGACAAAAAGAGATCTCTTGTATACATGTTGAGAGGGGCGCAAAAGGCCCTTTTACATATGAAAGCTTACAAAAATTATTATTTACATTAGTCGAGCGAGAACCTATGTTCGCTCTTCCAGGAACTTCATTAGGTGCTCGGCGTTCCAGGGTCGGCTGATGGGCCGGCTGTCCATATCCGCCAGTCGGTACGTACCAGGGCGTACGGCCTCGACTACCCGGTATGGGCCTTCCCAGTTGGGAGCCAATTTCCTCTTCTTGGTTGGGTCGGAGACGGACAGTTTTCGTAACACGAGGTCCCCCGCCTTGATGTTTGTGGGGCGGACCTTCTTGTTGTAAAACTTCTCGAGCCGTTGTTGGTAGATGCTTCTTCGGATTGAAGACTTCTCTCTGACCTCGGCGACGAGGTCCAGGTTGGCCCTCAGGCCGGACGAATTGTCAGCTTCGTCGAAGGCCATGATACGGGGAGAAGGCAGGCCGACCTCGACGGGGATAACTGCCTCTGTCCCATAGGTCAGACTGAACGGCGTCTCCCTCGTGGGGATCCTCTTGGTGGTTCGGTGCGCCCATAGCACGCTAGGCAGTTCTTCGACCCACAGCCCTTTGGGGGAGCTGTCGAGGCGCTTTTTGAGGCCGTCGAGGATTTGCCTGTTCGCGTTCTCCGCTTGGCCGTTGGACTGAGGGTGGCAAATAGCGGAGAAACGTTGCTGGATGCCGATGTCTGCGCAGAAAGTTTGGAAGTTCTGACCTTGGAATTGGGTTCCGTTGTCCGTGACGAGGACCCGAGGGATTCCGAACCGGCAAATGATGTTCTTCCAAAAGAATTGTTGTACTTGGCGCTCGGTGATGCTGGACAGAGGCTCGGCTTCGAGCCACTTGGTGAAGTAGTCGATGGCGACTATCAAGAATTTCTTTTGCCCTACCGCTACGGGGAAGGGGCCCACAAGGTCCATGCCCCACATGGCGAATGGCGTAGGACTAGCCAGGGATCGAAGATTGGCTTGAGGAAGCCTCTTGATAGGGGAGAACCTTTGGCATGGGCCGCACCTCTTGACTAGGTCTTGCGAGTCTTGGAGCATGGTCGGCCAATAGTACCCCTGATTCAGGGCCTTCCGAGCGAGTGTCCTGCTCCCCATGTGGCATCCGCCGATCCCCTCATGAAGATCTTTTAGCGCGTAGCTGGCCTCGTCGCTGGTGAGACAGCGGAGGTATGGTTTGCCGTCGGCCAAGGTGTATGAGCGTTTGATGTCATCGATCATGACGAACCTTTCAGCTCGGACTCTGACCCGTCTGGCCTCGGCCCGGTCTTCAGGAAGCTCGGCATTAACTAAGAATCTCCGGATGGGGGTGGTCCAGTCGTCTGGACTGGCAACGCCTTGCACACACATTGCCTCCTGGCCTTGGTCATTGATACTTGGCTTTAGGAGGATTTCTATGAGCACCGTCTGATCGAGACCCTCGAAGGAGGAAGAGGCGAGTTTGGACAACACGTCTGCTTGAGCGTTCTGCTCCCTAGGGACTCTGGTAACCGTGGCGCAGCCGAAGGACGCCATGAGTCGCCGGACCACGGCCAAGTACCGTATCATCCGGTCGTCGCGAGCCTCGTATTCCCCGGTGATCTGATTGACCACAAGCTGAGAATTGCTGTAGACTCGGATTTGCTGGGCACCGGCTCGGTGTGCTAGGGTCAGTCCGGCGATCATGGCCTCATATTCCGCCTCGTTGTTGGAGGCCAGAAAGTTGAGGCAGAGGGAGTATTGAAGTAGGAATTGGTCGGGGCCTTGGAGGATGATGCCAGCACCACTCCCGGTATCGCAGGAGGATCCGTCGACAAAGACCTCCCAGGTCGGATCCGACCCCTCGAGGTTGGGCTGCTCGGAAATGGTGCACTCGGTTATGAATTCGGCGAGGGCCTGCCCTTTGATCGCCGTCCTCGGCTGATAGCTGATGTCGATCTGACTCAGCTCAATTGACCACTTGACTAAGCGGCCGGAGTTTTCGGGCTTGTGGAGGACAGTCTTCAATGGCTGGTCGGTCAGCACTTGGACGGAGTGAGCCTAGAAGTAAGGGCAGAGCTTCTGCGCTGCCATGACCAGAGCATAGGCCACCTTTTCTATCTTCGCATACCTCGTCTCGGCGGGGAGCAAGACTTTGCTCACATAATACAATGGTCTCTGAACTCCATCTTCTTCTCGGACGAGGACGGCGCTGAAGGCGCTATCCGAGGCGGACATGTAGAGCCATAGTGGTTCGCCCGGCTCGGGCTTGCTGAGGAGAGGAAGGTTGGCGAGGTACTGCTTCAGCTATTCGAAGGCTTCTTGTTGATGGGTACCCCACTCGAAGCCCCCTTTTTCGCGCAGGGCCTTGAAGAAGAGGAGAGACTTCTCCCCTGACTTGGAGAGGAAACGGCCGATTGCAGCCAACCGGCCTGTAAGCCTTTGAACCTCCTTGACATTCCGGGGCAGGGCCATGTCAATAATAGCTTGGATTTTCTCGGGGTTCGCCTCGATGCCGCGCTGGCTGACGATGAACCCCAGGAATTTCCCAGTGGAGACGCCGAAGGCGCATTTAGCCGGGTTGAGCCTCATGTTGTGATGCCGGAGGACTCCGAAGGCTTCCTCGAGGTCGGCGACGTGGTCCGGCCCGGCCCGTCTCTTGACGAGCATGTCGTCGACATAGACTTCCACGTTGTGGCCGATCAGGTCTTTGAAGATTCTGTTGACGAGCCGTTGGTATGTGGCTCCGGCATTTTTCAGCCCGAAGGGCATAACGCGGTAACAAAAAAGACCCTAGTCGGTGACGAACGAGGTCTTGGAGATGTCCGGTGGAAACATCCGGATCTGATTGTACCCCGAGAATGCGTCCATGAAGGACAGCAGCTCATGCCCCGAGGTTGCGTCGATTAAGGCGTCGATGTGGGGGAGGGGGAAAGGATCTTTCGGATATGCCTTATTTAGATCCGTGAAGTCGATACAAATCCGCCAGCCCCCGGTTGCCTTCTTCACCATGACGACATTAGCCAACCACTCGGGGTAGCTGACTTCCTGAATAAATCGAGCGGACAAGAGTTTGTCGACCTCTGTCTTCACAATTTGCTGTCTCTCCGTGGCGAATTTGTGCCTCTTCTGGACGACCGGCTTAGAGTCCGGGATGACGCTCAGTCGATGCATAATCAAGTCTTCGAAGATCCCGGGCATGTCGGAGGGCCTCCAGGCGAAGAGATCAACGTTGCGGTGGATGCAGGCGATTATGCCTGGCTTCAAGTCCTCGGGGAGCGAGCGGCTCACTCGGAACCATTTCGATTCGTCTTCGGCACCGAACGGGACCTCCTCCAGTTTGTCGACAGGCTCGGGAGCGGGGCCGTCCCTCTCGGGTTCGAGCTCGACGGCGTCGAGGGGGAACACACCCCCTCCGACGGCGGTCATGTAGCACGAACGCGCTGCTTCTTGGCTACCTCGGACTATGCCGACCCCTTGCGAGGTGGGAAATTTAAGTTTCAGATGGTAAGCCGAAGGTACCGCTTGAAGGGAGCACAGTCCGGGTCGGCCGAGTATGGCGTTGTAAGCCGCCTTGACGTTTACCACCATGAAGTCCATGGACTCGGTCCTCTTAACAGGAGCCGATCCTGCGGTAACGTCGAGAGTAACAATCCCTTCTATTACGACAGGGATGCCGGAGAACCCATGCAAAGTGTATCCGGCCGGTTTTAGCTTGCCTCTGGGCAGCTTGAGATTCTCGAAGGCTTCGAGGAAACGAATATTTACCGAGCTGCCATTGTCGACGAGGACTCGGCAAACTTCACAATTAGCCATGTGGAGGCTAATGACGAGGGCATCGCAATGAGGGAGGCGAACGCCTTCGAGGTCCTCTCCGGAGAAAGAGACAGGCACCGGTTGCAACCTGGGCGAGGGGTTGTCTTGGACAGTATTCACCTCTCAGATGAAGGCTTTTTGGGAAGTATTTAACTCTCCCCCCATTGGCCCCCCGTGGACACAGTGCAAGATGGCCGGCGTATCCGCGGCTCCTTCGGGCGAGCGATCCCGATCCTGGATACGGTTCGGAATGGGGGTCGGAGGCGAAGGCCTCCGGTTCCTCATATCCCGCCGATCCCGTGGGCCTTCTCTGGTAAATTATCGGAGGTACCCTCGTGAGATGAGGGCCTCAATCTCGTCTTTTAGGGCCCGACATTGGTCGGTTTCGTGCCCATGATCTCTGTGGAACCGGCAGTAGAAGCGTTGGTCTCGCTTCTTGTTGTTGTTTGATCAGGGAGGTAGTCGGACAAGACCCTTATCCTCGATTTCTAAGAGGATGGCGGACACGTTATGTGTCAAGGGAGTGTACCTTTCGAAGCGAGGGACCGGAGGTGCCCTCTTCGCGCCGACCCCTTCCTTTGTTGTTTTCTTGGCAGGTTTGGCCTCATCGACCCTGCGCTTGCCCTACCCCACGACTTCCCTGCTGCCCTCTGGGTTAAGAGCTTCTTCAGCTCGTATATACTTCTCGAGCCGGTTGAGAAGGTCAGGGAAGTCCAGAGGCGGCCTCTTTGCCAAGGAGACCTTTAGCTGGTTGTGCCGGACATTGTGTCGGAAAGCTGCCGAGGCAACCCCTGCGTCGAGGGCAGAGACGGATCTGGCCTCGGTTGTGAACCTCTTGACGAAGTTACGGAGCGACTCCCCCTCCCTCTGGGTGAGGTCGAGCAGGGAAGCACTCGTCTTCTCGGCCTTCCAGCTGGTGACGAAGTGGGCCAGGAAGCTGGCTTCCAGCTGATCGAATGAGAAGATCGAGCCGGGGGAAAGCTTGGAGAACCATTCTCTGGCCGGACCCCGGAGGGTGGCAGGAAATGCTCGGCACAGCAGGGGATCCGAAGCGCTGTGAATCATCATGAGGGTTTTGAAGCCCTCCATGTGATCAGCTGGATCACCCTCGCCGTTGTAAGTTTCGAACTGTGGAGGTCGGAAGTTCCGAGGGATTTCTGCCTCCACAATGTTGACAGAGAATGGCGGCCGGGAAGGCCCTCGGCCCGGGACGGCGTGGGGATTCCCGTTGCCAATGTGCTCGAGGCGATTCTCCATCTCTAGGAGGCGTCGGAGTACCTCGTCTGTGCGCTCCGGAGGAGGAGTCGGCGCTCGAGTGTAGCTCCTTCCTTCGCTAATCTGAGGGGGTCGGCCGAGTGTCGCGGACCTCGGCGCTCTGTGAAGAGCATTCAAGATTTCGTCCCGGAAACTTCGGAACTCGGCCCTGGTGACCGCGCCATGGTCAGAAGGTTCGGGGGGTGGCGTCGGGATTCGGCCGATGCGGCTAAGTACCGACGGCCTCTCCCCGGTTGCATGTCGGAGGTGGTTCGGGGCCGAGTTGGAAGCGATCCCTCCCCTAACCTGATTAGCCCTTCTGTTCATGATGACCCGACGAAGGTTGGGTTCGACGACATGAGGTGCGCTTCGTTGGGGTCCGGGGTTCGCCCCCGGATTCTTGGATGCTTGCCCTCCGTCGAGGGCCCCCTCGGGAGGAGGCCCGTCTGGTTAGGTGGAACGGGCCGATCTTCGGGCTCGGGGAGCCATGGGAGATCGGGTCGAGGGAGAGCGTCGGTGGCGAGGCTCGGACTGTCGTCCGTACCGGATAAAAGGGTTCCCACAGACGGCGCCAACCTGATGCTGCTTGTTTTTTGTCGCAGTGTGGGTGCACCAGGTGTGAGTTCGGACTCAATTTGTAATGAGGGAAGAGTACGGTGCCGGACGGTGAGCGAGAGGCTCGCTTCGGCACTT
Source organism: Hemerocallis citrina (assembly GCA_017893485.1). Lineage (NCBI taxonomy): Eukaryota > Viridiplantae > Streptophyta > Magnoliopsida > Asparagales > Asphodelaceae > Hemerocallis > Hemerocallis citrina. The sequence continues at coordinate 1,187,171 of JACEHZ010000572.1, forward strand.
GAGGATCGACTCGGATGTCCTCGCCTCGAGTACCTGCAGACGGTCCTGAAACACCGAGGTTTATCCCGGTGGCAGACCCTCCGACGATCTAGTCAGTCTCTGTGAGAGAGTAGCAATAACTAGGGGAATTTAGGTGGCAAAGATTGATTACCTGAAAAGGTGGGTGAGGATCTGGTATTTATAGGGAATCCCAACCGGGTTTGGATCCGCTTGGGGGCCGGGTCTGAACCCGAAAGCCCATGGGCCTGACGTGGCAGGAGGCCCAGGGGGTTTAGGGCGGACGTGGCAGTGCCAAGAGTGGTATAGGGCTGACGTGGCAAAGCCCTAGGTGGTATTTGGAGCTGACATGGCTGATCATGGGGCTCCTGTGCCTCTGGGAGAATCGGATGGCCTAGGTTGTGCCAGGTCATCCTCATTCCTTGCCAGGCTGGGCGGACGGCCCGTGGGGTGGTCGCGGATCGGAGGCCGAGGGCCATCGAGGCTCGTCGGATACGAGGAGACCAGTTCTGTGGGGGTGAATTTACGGCTCGGTGCCGAGGCTGTAGTGGTCCGGGGCCGAGCCGAATTGTTTTTGTTTTTTTTTTCTTTTTGAGTGAGCCATCCTGGGCCTTGGCTGGGCCCCAGGCCATTTTTACCCTACCACAATTGTATATGTATACAATATATATATACATAGATATACATACTATGTGTGTGTGTGGTCCCTTCCATTGTGCACCACCTATGGTGCACACGGCGTGTGCACTCGGCCTTCGGGCGTTCATATCAACGATTCGAACCGTTCACATTAATCTACACATCTAAATTAGTCTAAATATGTAAAATCAAGTCATTTGAAATTCATTTGCTCATGCGTTGAAGTATTACAAAATTGTATGGTTAAATATCGTTTTTTTTATAATGACATGATGGATGGGCAAATAAATTTCATATGACTTGATTTTACATATTTAGACTAATTTAGATATGTACATCAACGTGAACAGTTCACATCGTCGATATGAATGTCTGAAGACCGAGTGCACATGCCGTGTGCACCATGGGTAGTTTACAACGAAAATGGACTATATATATATATAGGAAAAAGGGGTATGAGCAACTTGCTCATTTACTAAACGAGAAATTGATTATGTGACATGCATGTGATACATTGGACAACTAACCCTTTTAAGGCTTTTCCAATCATATATATATATATATAATTGTTTGAAAAATAAAAAAACTTGTCACATAAAATATGTTTTTCTGTTTTCAAAAAATTCATTTTAAACTTAAATTTTGAGTATGAAATTTTGAAATAAATTTTATAAACATTTATATTCAAACAAAATTATCCTATATTTTGATTTTAAAACTAAAAACTGTGTTTAAAAAACCCGAAACAAAGCACCCTAAAATTTTCCAACCTCACCTTAATTTCCATGCACACCCCAAGAACACGGTCGGCCCAGGCCTGATACAAGTGAAACATTTACATCCGGACCCCCCCCCCCCCCCCCCCCCCCCCCCCAAAAAAAATATTGTATATGTGGGGGGCCCCGTTTCACACAAAAAAAAAAATAGAAATGTGTATATGTGGGGTATATGTGGAAAAAAAACTAATACATGAGGGGGCCCCGTTTTCAGAAAAAAATAAAAAAATTGAAAATGTGTATATGTGGGACATATGCGAAAAAAAATTCTAATACATGAATTGATTTTTTTTTTTTTTTCCGAAGATATGTGGCACTCCTTCTTGAGAATTTGCTTCACGCCTCCAAAATCTTAGGGCCGGCCCTGCCCAAGAACTAAACAATCATTTGTGATTTCATCCTACAAAATATTATTGGTTTCTAGTGTATTACGATCCACTCTGAATCCAACCCGCCAACCCATTTAGCTAAGCACTGCATGATGTGACTCACTGAGTCACGCTTACTTGTCCCGAGGTTGAGCTTGTCTTGGTATGCAGCGAGTCAATCAATCTAATCAAATTTAAGCTTTTCTGTAATTTCCAATGCAAAAGCAACAAGTCATCACGCAAGAACGAGACACCTTATTTAGTTATTTATATTGAGAGGAGTGCTGCACGGGCCTAAAAAATTATCCCTAACTTATTCTCAAGCATTAAATCACAAGATTTGAGTGATTTTTTAAATTATTTTTATTTATCTTTTGGTGCTTCAGATAGATTTGAGGTGAGTAATAGGATATGTGTAGCATTTGTGATTTATATTACATTGATAGATTATTAAATAATAGCAAAATCAAAAATAAGTCAATTCCATCTGTTTCAAAATATAGAATTTTTTTTTTTTATATGCCACTTTCAAAACTATTTACAGAAAGATTATAGTTGCCAAAATATTTTCGTTCGTTGATTCAACGGTGAGTTTAGTAGACGACGAGTTTATTGCTAATTGTTTGAGAAACTCGATGTTCCCAACGGTGAGTTTAGTTCAAAAATTTCAAAAAAGACTCGAGGTTCCCAACAACGAGGTTCTTTGTACTATACTTAATGTTGGTAACAACGAGTTTAGTTCAAAATTATCAAACAAGACTCACTGTTCTCAACGGCGATGTTCCTTATACTAGACTCGCTATTAAGAACGATGTGAATATAGAAAATTTCACAAAGAGTGAAACACTATGTTGGACTTAGTGAATTTTCGAAATAAAAAAACTTCATAGAATTTAATTTTGAACTAAACTCGCCGTCCCTTACAACGAGTCTAGTACAAAAAACCTCACTGTTGGAAACAGCGAGTCTTCATTTAAAATTTTGAACTAAACTCGCCATTGAGAACGGTGGGTTTCCAAAAAAAATAAAAAAAAATAAATACACTCATTGTGTCCCAACGACGAGATTGAAACAACTAAACTCACTGTTGGGAACGACGAGTTTAGTTGTTGAGTCCATGAGCGCAAATATTTTGACAATTGTCTTTTTTCTGCAAATAGTTTCGAAAAGTGACATATAAAAAAAATCCAAAATATAAGTCATTATAGCCAAAAAAAAATTCTTAATATAAGTCACTTTAGTGTTTTTAGGATATATATCTTATCATTCTTAAATGTCCATGAATTAATTAATGAGATTTTCAATTTTATCCTTGTACTTTTTATAAGAGAAGAAATAAAAAATTATAGTGGAGGGCAAATAGGACATTGTACAATTGATGGCTCATTTAGGAGTTTAAAAAAACCAAGAATATAATACTTCTACTCAATCCTATGTTGTTTCTTAATAGTGGTGTAGAAATCTAGAATGACTTATATTTTGAAACAATTGGAATATATTATGTTAATGGATTTACCGCCTTTCCCCTTCCTCTATTTTTTGGAACACATAAAGGAAAGTAAAAGTATGAATCTCATTTTAACTAACACGTGTGTTTCGCATTTTTTTATAAAATAAAATAAGTAAAGAAATAAATATGTTATAAATTCTCCCCAGTCACGATCTCATTTTCTCCCACTTTCAAAAGTCTTCCCAACCATCACTCTCACGCTGCCCCTCACACGCCACACATCCTCCTCGCCCCCGAGCCGCCTCACGCTACACCCTCTGACCTGCTTCTCACATGCCCTCCTCGTCTCAGACTGACCTCCGACTAAATTCTCGCGCTCTCCTCTTTGCTGAGCCACCTCTCGAACTCCCATGCCCTCCTCGTCTTCGAAGCTGCCCCCTCTGACTTGCCTCTCATGGGCCCTCCTCGCTTCTAATACTGCCCTTTCCTACGCGTCCCACCCCAATCTTGATCTCGCTTCTGACACTGTCGTCTCCCACTTACCGTGCCACCTCCTTCGCCGTTTCTAAACTACATCATTCGTCAATGCAGTATTTCCACTGAAATTATGGAAGAGTATGAGTTAAAGAAGAAGGCCATTGTGATGTTGGATTCAATAATGAGATTTTATAAGGCTTCTTATATTTTCCATTTTTTGCTATTGCCTCATCTCTAATATTATAATGGGAGAAGGTTTTAGTGTCATTTGTAAATCTATCAACGCGTGTGATGCACATACATAACTAATACGAAGAAGGTTTCAGGTTCGTGTCCTCACTACGTCAGAGTTTCTATTTTAATTATTTTTTTATTAAGATGTGCATTGTCCGTGCATAATTAATATAAAAGAGGTCTCAGGTTTAAAGGCCAGACTACGTCGAAAATTTTATTTTAAAAAATATATGTGCATCACACGTGTAAATTTAAAATAGAAAACACTTAAAAACCTAGAAATCTAGTGCTTAATTTCTAGAATTGTGTTTTTCTTATCATCTGTTCGATAAAATGCCTATATAGTACGTAAGGTGTTTGTGAAAATATTTTTGATAAACTTTACTTAACTAAATCAACTGTATCAATGTGTGGTGTTTATATTACTTTATGAATCCCTAATTTACTACATGATTTCATTTTCAATTTCTAATTTTTGTTTTTTAAACCCCAAAATTGGATTTGAGGAAGAGTATGGATTGAAGATGGAGTTGATTGTGTTGTCGGATTCAAAAATGAGATTTATCAAGTTTCATCTACTTTTTCCTTTTTGATGTTGTCTCATGAAAATTTGAATATGAAATACTTGAAAACCTAAAAATCTGCTACTTAATTTCTAGAACTGTTTTTTGTTCAACAAGTATTCGATGAAATGCATATGTATTGTGCGAGATGTTTTTGAAAAATATTTTTGATAAATTTTGCTTCCCTAAATCAATTGTATCTACGTGTGGTGTATGTATTAATTTCTAAACTACTTGATTTCATTTTAAATTTTAAATTTTAAATTTGTATTTTTGAAATCTCGAAATCTGAATTTAGCAAAATGTACGGGTTAAAGACGGAAATGATTGTAGTGTCAGATCAAATAAAGAGATTTAGTAAGGAGGTAGGTGACGAGAGATTTAGTAAGGAGGTAGGTGACGGAGGACAAGGTGAGGCGGACGAATAGGAGGAGGGGGTGTTGGAGAGGAGGACGAATAGCGTTGGTCGATGACGGCGGAGACCTGGGAGAGAAATAAGAAGTGGAGGGCAGCATGTGAGAGTGTAGATTTGGAAGAGGGAAGAAAGGAAAGAGATGAAGTTGGTCATGGTGTGAGTGTTATGGTACTATACGACAAAAAATTTACCAAACTAACATTTGAAAAGTATATAACTCTCTGGCGATTTTTTTCTCCCCTCTCTTTGTCATCTTCTCCCCCCAGATCCGCCGAATCGGTGGTGCTTTCTCCCCTTCCCCCTTCTTTAAAGTTGGTGCTACTGGTGCCCTCTACAAACCCTTTTCGTTGTTACTCCATTGGTCCCTTCCTCCCTTTCCCCCCTCTTCTTCCCTTCTCCCTCGCCCGCTGGTTAGCTTCGCTGATTCTTCGTCCTCTGTTGGGCTTCGATTCGCTTCCTCGGTGGTCAGCTCTGTTCGTTTTCCTCCGTCGATGTGCCTGTGCGCTCTGAGCCCTTCATCCCCAGTTTTTTTCTCCGGCTGTCGCTGTTGGCTGTGGTCCCCTCGTGTGCTCCATCGTTCATCTCGCCCCCCCCCCTAGTGTGTGCTTCCCCCCAGCTTGCTTATTGTCCAGGTGCTCCTTATTTATTGTCACTCCAGACCACTGTAAGTATTCTCCCCCCTGCTTTTAGTGTTTATTGTTTGGATTTCGTTTTGTGCTTCTGGTGCTTTTAGTTGGGTTTTGTTCTAGCTGTGATTGTTGTATGCTGGTAGTTGGTTTGGTATTCCTCGGTATCGGGTTTGTGCGCTTGGTCTTGAGTGCCCTTGTTACTGTGATTGCTTCCGTCTTCCTCTTCCTTTTACCTCATTTTCTCCTCGTCTTCTCCTCTCAATTTCCTCTCGCTCTCTAAATTTCTCTTCTCTTTTCTTCTCTGGTTCACTCTTCTGAGGAACCTTGCTAGGGACGATTGCCCCCTGTGGCATTGTTTCTGCCTTTGTTGGTATTTTTTACATTTGTGGGCTTCTTGTGACAGGCCCATGGACCTCTCATGGGTCGACGTTATTAAAGGAAAAAATAAAAATAAAAATAAAAATAGAAAGGATTTTTATTCCAAATCCTATTCAGGATTGGGCTTGCCTGGTCTGAAGCCCACATTCTCGACTAGTACTTCTCTTCCAGATCCTTCCTGTTATAAGTATTCCCGCCTTCATCATCACTCGACCACTTCGTCTTCCTCCTCAACCCAACATTTCTCTCACCGCTCATCCCCTTACTGTTACCGGTGTCTCCAACCGGGTCATTTGAAATTAGTCTGTGTAGTGAGGATGAAGTGTTTATTTTGTCTCAAAGATGGCCACGCGCGTCACCGTTGTTTCTCTCTTCAAAAACTCTTAGGCCTCTCAGTGGGTGTTTCGATAGCTGATTCCGTGTTAGAAGCTCTCGATTTTCCTGCGTTGCAAAAGAAATTAGCTGAGCTTACTTCTTCTAAATCGAAGAAGCTGAAAGCCCCTTCTCGTTCTCCTCTTCTCCCCACTCCTGCTTCCGGATCTCGCCTGTCTTCTCCTGCTGCCCCGACTCCTTTGAAGCTGGCTGCGTCCTCCCCTCCTCCTGTTAAACCACTCATGACTCAGGTGTTTTTAACTAACACGGAGCTTTCTAATCGTCTCAAAATCTTCAGCAATTATGGTGCTATCACTTTCTCCAAAGGCTCTATCCCTTTCTACACTCTCAATGCTTTTCTTTGCAATTGTTGCAACGTTAAGGAGTGGGAATGGGTTCTCTACTTGTGTACCAACGGAGACGCGGTGATCCAATGCCCATCTTCTAAGGTGCTTGATGATCTTTGTGCCAACCAGTCTCTTACAATCGGTTCTATTGCCCTGTCTATTCGCAAATGGGTTTCCTATTCACCATCTTCTAAAGTTCTTGACCACAAACCCACCAAGGTTTCGCTGGTTGGCCTTCCCCCATTCTGTGACTCTCTGAGGTTGGTTGCTGCCTTCTCCAAATGCATAGGAGAGATCATTAGTATCTCTTCATGCGCCCGCTTGGCTTCTGGCAGTATCCAAGTTGAAGCTTTGTTTCGCTGCCCCTCCCCGAAGGAGCGTATTGAAGCCTTCTGTCTGAACGACGGTCTCTCGTCCTTCACTATCTCGGTACAGTACCACGAGACTTCCCCTCCGTTGGCTCCCGCTAAGCAGGGCTTCTGCCTTATTCCCACCCTCGAGTTTCACCCAGGCTCCTCCTCTGGTCCCAAGACTATGCCCTCTTCAGGAAAGTCTATCTCCCTTCCTACGGCGCAGAGAACTCTTACTCTCCCTCGTAAACCAATTGGCTCTTCGGCTCCTCCTAAGTTCTCTCCAGCTAAGTCGCCTAATCTGGTATGGATCAATCCCGATCGCTCTTCGCAACCTCTTTCTAAACCTCCTCCTCCTTCCTCTTCACCCCCGCCGGCTCTAGCGCCTTCGCCTGCTATCAATACTCAGGCTCCGTCCCCCTCTCCTCCCAAATCAGAGGGCTGGCCTGCTTGGGATGTCAATCCCGCCTTCGCCTCTGACTGGGAGCAATTTCAACGTACTGCGCACTTCCCGTCCTCCAACGCTCCCCGCTCTTCTTCTTCCACTCTGTCAGCGAAGTCTTCTTCTCTTGCTAAAGCCAAGGATTGGTTAGATAAAGATGACCTACTTAGTGAGGATTTAGCTGAGCTGGAGAGCGCACAGGCTTCCAAACAGGTCTATCTCTCTTCCTACTCTTTTAATTTCACTAATTTATATCGTTTATTGTTTGTTGCTAGTCGTTTTTCTTGTGCATTGGAAATTGCCTTTCCGACTTTTCGGCTCTCACCAGTTTATCTGGTGAAGGCCCCTTGTTCTATCTCCTCTCTCTCTCTCTCACATTAAGCTCCCTTCGGATTTATTGGCCCGTTGTTTTGGTTCTCGAAAGGCCCTGCCTCCCGAGCACCTCGTTGTTGCCAACGTTTCTCGCATCCCTGCATCCGATTTTTCTTCTCCCAACTCTTCCCTTAAGGTTCCCCACTTTGGTTCGGTTGGGAATAGTACTAGCTCTCTGCCTCCCTCTACTCCGGAACCTTTGTGTTCTATCCATTTTCACTCTCCCGGTTCGTGTTGTAGCCCATATCGTTTAATCCGATCGAGTGCCCGGCTTAAGGCTAAACGATCGGTGTCCTCGACAGCTGTTTCTTTTCCCGACCCTAGCTCCTCGCCACCCCTTTTAGGCTCACTTTATCATCATCAATTTGACGACTTATCGGACTCCGAGATGTTGTTGCTCACCCATTCCCTAGGTTTCTCCCTCTCCTCCAATTTTTCTATCACCATCTCATGTCTTAGAAAGCTTGAACGTTCCCGAGTCCAGGAGCACCGTCTCAATCATGATTAGTATCTCATGGAATATAAGGGGTCTCAACTGCCCCGCTAAGCAAAGGGCCATTTTCGATCTTATAGCTTCCTCTCACTGTGATATCATCTCCATTCAAGAATCTAAGATTGAGTCTCCCTCCCCCCGCCTTTTCCGCTCGCTTGGAGGTTCTTCCATCACGAATTGGATCTCCCTAGACGCGATAGGCTCTAGAGGTGGGATTCTTTTTGGATTCAGGGACTCGGCTTTCTCTTTAATCGCGGTCCACCGCCTTAATTTCTTCCTGATTGTTCAGCTGCACTGGCAGATTCTCGATTGTGTCTTAACAGTGATTTCGGTTTACGGTCCGTCGACTTCTGATCGACGTCCACTCTTCTGGCACGAATTCCGATCCCTTCACCATTTTGTTCAGGGTCTCGGCTTTTTCTGTGGGGATTTCAACATTACTCGTTTCGCCTTGGAAAGGTCGAACACGGGTACCTCTGATTCCCAATCGTGCATCTTCAACGATTGCATTCGTGATCTTCAATTATCCGACATCCCTATAAATGGCAGGGTTTTTACCTGGTCGAACCAGCGTCTTATCCCTTCCTTCGCCAAACTAGATCGTTTTCTAGTTGCTCACTCTTGGTTCTCGAAATTTCACAACTCCTATGCGAAAGCCCTCCCCAATCCTTCATCGGATCACGTGCCCATCGATCTTTTCTCTGACTTTCACTTTCCCCACCACCACCAATTCCGCTTCGAAAAGTTTTAGCTTCAAGATTAGTTATTTGTTAAGCTGGTCGAGGAATGCCTCGCCTCCATTAATGGTTCTCGCGGTTTGGGCAATCTTCTTCTTAAGCTCCACGCCATCAAATATGGCTGTAAGATCTGGCGCCGCGAACGGCAATCCAACACCAATTTCCTCAAAGAATTTCTGTTTGGATCCATCCAGGCTTTTGATTTGATGGAGGAGCATGCTCCTCTTTCAATCCATGCTCTTAACGAGCGTCTAGCCTGTAAGCGGGATTATGCCGATATCCTCCTTCAAGATCACTCTAAATGGGCTCAAAGGGCCAGAGTTAATTGGTTGAAAGAGGGCGATGGTAACACTGCTTTCTTTCATCATTTTGCTTCGCATCGCAGGCGTTGCAACCATATTTCGGTGATTCATGATCAAGGTGCAGAATTGCGCTCTGACCCTGATATTCACCAAGCATTTCTAGCTTTCTACAAAAACCTTATCGGCTCCACCAAACCATGTTTGATTTCCCTTGAATGGCAGCAACTCTATGGTCCCCCAACCATTGATTTATCCTCGCTAGAGGTTCCCTTCACTATGGACGAGATTAAGGCGGCTGTTTTTGCTTTAAAAAGCGATTCAGCGCCTGGTCCGGATGGTTTCCCGGCTTTCTTTTTCCAAAAATTCTGGTCTTGGATTAAGGATGACCTGTTCGTTCTTTTCCAAGATCTGCATCAAGGTTCCCTTTCTTTTGATCGCATCAATTATGCCCACATCGTTCTGATCCCAAAAGTGCCGGGTGCCAATGCAGTGACGGATTTTAGGCCCATTAGCCTTATTAACACATCGTTCAAAATTATTATGAAAGTTCTGGCTGCTAGGCTAAGTGCTATTATCCCGCCACTGATAGACCTAGCCCAGTCAGGTTTTATCAAGGAGCGGTTTATTCTTGACAGCGTCGCTGCTGCTCAAGAGATTATTACGCTTAGCCACTATCACAAATTAGAAGGTATCCTTCTTAAGCTTGATTTTCAAAAAGCTTACGATAATGTTAATTGGGACTTTCTCCTTGATATCATGATGCACCGTGGCTTTGGTCCGAAATGGATTGGATGGATTAAATCCAGTTTGAACGCTGGTACATCTTCTATCCTTATCAACGGTTCTGAAGGCCATAAATTTAAAGTCAAGCGTGGTCTCCGCCAAGGAGATCCGCTTTCCTCCCTCCTTTTTTCTCTGGTAGCAGATGTTTTCAGCAAGTTGCTTCGCAACACCATTGAAGCCCAAGTCATTGAGGGCATTGGCCGTTCTCGTAATTTTGTTGGTATCCTCAACTTGCAATATGCAAACGATACCATTATTTTCACCAAACCTGAGCGCACTTCATTGCGCAACCTGAAACTTTTGCTTTACTGCTTTGAACAGGCTTCTGGTCTTGCCATCAATTTCAACAAATCTTCTGTGTATTGGCTCGGTGGGGATGATAATCGCCATAACGAAGTCTCTCAATTTTTTAACTGCCGTATCGCTTCCTTCCCCATCTCTTACCTGGGTATTCTCCTGAGATGGGGAAAGCTCCACAGATCGGACTGGTTCCCTGTAATTGATAAAATCGAATCTAGGCTGAATGTTTGGACTGGTAAATTGCTTTCCCGAGGAGGAAGATTAATTCTTCTTAACTCGGTTCTCTCTGCTATTCCTCTATATATGATGTCATTCTATTTCTTCCCTTCCTGGGTCCTCAAAAGGATCGATCAAATTCGTAGCAATTTCTTTTGGACTGGTGTGGCTCTTTACAAGCAGGGCTCGCATCTGTGCAGTTGGGACATCATCTGTTCTTCGAAAGCAAACAGTGGACTGGGAGTTTTGAATCTTCGTGACCATAATCTCGCCCTCTTAGGTAAATGGCTATGGAGATTCCATAAATCTCCTCATTTATCTTGGGTTCATTGCATCAAGGAGTTTTATTTTACTTCCACTCCTTGGTGGCAATTCAATGCCCCTATCCATTGTTTTGCTTCACCTTTCTGGAAAGGAGTCTGGAAGGCTTCTCCTGCGTTCCAGTCCAGCATTTCCAGGCTTTGTGCTGATGGGTCAAGGACCAAACTCTGGACCGATATTTGGTTAGGCAACACCTCCCTCGCCACAGCCTACCCCTCTCTATTCAGTTTTGCTGCCTATCCGAATGCCTCAGTCGAGGAATCTTTCGTTTGGATTCAGTCCTCTAGGGTTTGGAATATCCCTTTTACTATCCAGTTAACTCCCCCTTTGATAGCTGATCTGCAACATCTGATTGCATCACTCAATCTCTTCGAGTGGAAACAATCGGAAGACATTGCTTGGCGATGGAGTGCCTCTGGATCTTTCACAGTTAAATCTTTCTATAAGTTTCTCAATTTCCGAGGCATCGTTTCCCCTTTGGCAGATTTCATCTGGAAATCCTGTGTCCCTCTCAAGGTTAAAATTAATTCTTGGTTGGCCCTCAACAACAAGCTCCTCACTGTCCAGGTGCTCAACAACAGGAACTTAGCGTGGGGTCAACTCTGTCTCTTTTGTTCGATTGCCTCGGAAGACGTTAATCATCTCTTCGTTGATTGCTCTTTCATTATTCCTCTTTGGAAAGTAGTAGCTCTCACTTGGGTTAATTCAGCTTTACCAACTAACCTTCTCGCCTGCTGGAATTCCCCCTCAGTGCCCCCCATATATAGTAAGGGTTGGAACCTTTCCGTCCATATTATTACTTGGATAGTCTGGATGGAAAGGAATCGCAGATTGTTCTCGCACAAAGCTTCCGCCATCCATTCACTTATAGAAGAACTTTTATTTCTTTTTAAATTTTGGACTTCGCAGATTAATGTCGATAATCGACAGTCTTACTTCTATCACCGTTTAGATGAATCCCTTACTGTTCTCTCAAGTCTAAATGCATTATGAATAGTTCTAATCCTTGTTTCTGAGTTGTTTTTTTATTCTGCTATTGTTTCCTGTTTTCTTTTACACTGCTTTGCAGTCTGAGTGGATGTTATCGTTCATCTTTTCACTGGTTCTCTTTCTTTTTTCTGATTCTAATGCAGGTTTAAATGCTTGGTATTTTGGAATTCCTCTGAGGTTTCTCTGAAGCTTGTTTGTTCCTGGAGTTTGTCCTTTTGCGCCGCTAGCGAATTCTATTTTGTCGATGCCTGGGTTTTGGTCGGGGATCCTCTTTGCTGATAGTCCTTAAGCTTCTGTGCAGCACTTTTGTTTTTGCTACTGTGGTTTCTCTTTGTTTTTTCTTTCCTTATTTTTGTGGAATGTAGTAACAAGTTAGGAGGGTGAGCGCGCGATGGTGTTTTTTGGTGTTCTATCTCCTTGACTTGTGCTCCTATCTGGCTATCGCCTCCCATAGGGTCTCGTGGTATTGCCGGTGTATGACTGTTGGTCGTAGAGGGATCCCTCCCCTCCTTTGTGCATATTAATGTGCTGTTTTCTTTACTTATGTTGTTGTGGCTGTGGTTTCTTTCTGTGTTTTGATTCTGATCGTTTCCCTTTAAGTGGCAGGTGCCTTGTTATGATCTGGGCTTTAGCTTTTATTGTCATGCTTTCGCTCTCATTGGGCATTCTGGCTGTTTGTTTGGGTGGTTTGCTTGTTGCCTTTGTCCAGGATTAAAGGACTTCTGTTTTTTCCTCCTACCGAGCTTCTCTTGGCTCTTTAGTCATGGGGCCTTCATATGTTTTGCGCTGAAGGCTCGGTGTCTTTGGCCCTGGACCCTTTCTCGTTGTTTGTGGCCTGAGTTATTGTTTCGACTGCGGTAGCTCTCCCCTGTTCCTATGATGTTATGTGTTTTCAGGTGAATCTCTCTCCATCGCATGGTGTTTCGCCGTTCATTCGGCTCTCTAGTAATCGGATTTCGATCCTCGTCCGACTGTACGCCAGCTCCTCTGCTTCCTGCTCCGATGGCTGCTTGCGCTGATGGTGGTTTGTCGCGTTTTCGTTCCCGACCAGCCCGTCTCGTTTGCTATTTTATTTTTCTATTCCTGTTGTATAGTCTCTAGTTAATGCACGTCTCCTGTATTTGTTTGTAGTCAGCGTTTTTTGTCGGCTGACGTTTTGTTTTACTTCTTGTAAAACCTTTATTATCGTCTTGTACAGTTTTTATCGCGTTATCAATATATTTTTTGATCGGGCTGGAGTCGGTTGACTCTATCTGCTTACATCAAAAAACATTTGAAAAGTATAATTTATTTCAATTCTCTAGCATTTTTGTAGAGCCTTATATAACTTTATAAGTTCCTCTAAATTATTTTAATATTTAATACTATTTATAGAGAATAAGTTTAGTAAAAGAAGAAACGAACATCAAAGAAAAGCCCCGACTCTGAAAGAGCACTGTATAGCAGTCAGTCTGCAGAAGCAGCCAATTTACTCAAAATTATTACGGAAATGCCATACAAATTTGCGGATTTAAAGTGGATTCGGATTCTGAACCCATCTGTCCCACCTAAATGCGCGGGAAGGGGGGGGGGGGGGGGCGTTATCCGAGGAGGAGGAACAACAAGAACGACACCATTGCGTGGGGCCGATACCATAACCCTCCACCACTTGAAACCAAGTTCCCATGCATCTATCTATCTTAGTCTACCTATCAAAATCTGCGACGCTTTTATTTGTTTATTTCGTTCTTTAATAATCGCCGATATATATTCATCAAAAAAAAAAAAAAAAAATCGCCGATATACTCCATATGGAGTAGAACTGAACAGAAGAAGGTGGGCACTGGTATCGGACAAGGGGGAAAAAAAACTGCAACCGGTTTGTTCACAACAACAGCTTCATTCGTTCGTTGGTTCGTTGGATCGTCATTCCAACCAAACGACACACTGATTGAGGCGTCGCCGCTCTTTGTCCAACAGTGTAAGTCTTTACACAATGGAGAGAGTATTAATACCACATTCCTCTATTGTATATCAGACCATGTATACATACTACTCTGAGTTACTACTACTTAGTTTTAACTCTTTTTCGACACCAATAATCTTGAACCCTTTTGTTCTTTACTCATAATTCTCAAGAAATTCTTCGATTGCTTTCGGAAGCAGATGATTATTCATCTGCTGATGAAACTCAACTAAGAAATTTATTATCCAAAAATACATAAATTTAAACTTCAATGCATGGAAACACACTACCAACGTTAGAGTATCCACAGTCGTTTGCTTTTTTGTCATTTTTGTCATTTTTTGTATACTGTAGCGCACACAGTCGTTTGCTATTTTGTCATTTTTTACCAATAGAAAGGGATAAATAGCATTCGAAATAGCAAAATGCATATTATAGCTGACGAAACATCATGTTTCGTCTGGATTATTTAATTATATTTTTAATTGATCAGACGAAACATGATGTTTCGTCTAAATTATTTAATTATATTTTTAATTGATCGGACGAAACATGATGTTTCGTCTGAATTAAATTTTTTTTTAAAAACCAAATAAATTAAATGGTTAAATGAATTTAATGGTGGGAATAAACATGATTCCCAATCATGTTTCGTCCCAATCCATTTTTTATAAAAATAAATAATTTTAAAAATTAATTTTGTAAAGTTTTAAATTGTTTTTGAAAATTGTTAAATTGTTTTTGCAAATATATTTTACAAACTATTTTTTAAAATTTTTTTTGCAATTTTTTTTTGCAAAAAAAACTTCCTTAAAACCCGGACGAAATATTTTGATTTTTTTTCCTTTTTCGTCCTGTATTTTTTATTATTAATTTCTAAGTATAAATTATTTTTTATTAATAGACGAAATAACATGTTTCGTCTGTTCATTTTTTAACGAATTTATACATTTTTTACCGTTTAACGACTGCTGTATTTCTTCGAAATAAAATGCTAAAATATACATTTTACAATTTTTTCTATTGAACGACAGTGGACGCTCTTACACTTGTATTGAGCCAGTCAAGCACCAAATTCATTTTCAAAAGCTAAGATAGGTTACCAGCTAATTAAATTCTCTAAGGAAATTTGTGTTCCTAGTCCCGACGCAATTTAATTATTAAAAAACATTTTAATAATAATCCATGAATAATGCAGAAGGAATGACACTACCCAAAATGTGGATGAGTACATACCCCCAACTGGAAACTGACATGCCGCTGATGTGACCACTGACTTAGAATCTGAGTTATTGTACAGCAATAGTACTATTGTCCCATACTGTAATAATCCTAGGAAAACTCAATAATTAAACAACTATATACTTCATTTCGAGGTGAACTTTAAGTTCTCTGTTATCGTAACTTCAAATCTATATTAAGTTTACAAAACTTAAAACTTAATAAGTACTTATCATTTGTATTTAATATATGTTTCCACAACATATACCCCCTTACAGATATTTGAATTTTATATTTAACCATCATAAATATAAATTTTCACATTTGATCCCAATAAGAGCATCCATAGACGTTTGCTAAATTTGCATATTATCCATATTTTAGCACATACCATTCTGCAGTCATTAGCTATTTATTCATATTTTAACAAAATCGACGGAGAAGATTGCAATATTTGAGAGGCGATTTGAGAAAATGCATATTATAGAGGACAGATCTTCAATAAAAAAATTAGATCGGACGGAACTTGAAGTTCTGTCCGATGAAATTAGATTTTAAAAAAAGGTTAGGAATTTAAAAAAATGCATATATATATATATATATATATATATATATATATATATATATATAGGGAAAGCTTCGGTTGTGCACTCCTCTAGAGCACACGGAGTGTGCACTAGGCCTTCGGGCGTTCATATCGATGATCCGAACCGTTCACATTGATTTACACATCTAAATTAGTCTAAATATGTAAAATCAAATCATTTGAAATTCATTTGCCCATTCATCATATGACTATAAAAAACAATGATTTTCAGCCATACAATTTTGTAACACTTCAATAGATGGGTAAATGAATTTCAAATGATTTACCGTCATCTTCGACCGTGTCAAATATAGAAAAGAAATATTCTTTGCATGAATTTGTCGTCATCTCCGACTATTTTTTGCAAAGGTAAAGACACGATGAACTAAAAGAAAATCATCGTAACCGTGAGAAGAGACCGAAGTTGAAGAGTGAATGGGCTTTGGAGGCACAAATGGCGTGAACATATATTTTGAATTTTTTTTTACAAATTTCAAGATGAAGTTACAAAAAGCTTCATGTATAATGTGACATTCGTTGCCGATCTTGAGACACTGGATAGTTCAATCTTCCGTGTGATACTTTGTGGAGAATCAGAACCGGCTCGCATTCTTCAGTTATGCAAACTCCTTACAATTATTACATGTTCTTGTCACTTCTTCGACTTCGTTGGCATTCCTTACAGGCATATTTTAGCGGTTCTTCGGTTCAGCCATTACACTTCTCTTCCGGATGTATACATTAGAAGAAGATGGATCCGGAATGTGATGAGAAGAAGTTATACATATGTTCTAACCGAACGCAATATCGAGAATTTTGCTTCTCGATATTGTGAATTGAACTACCACGCAAAACAGATTGTTGATCTTGGTTGTTCCTCCAATGAAATTTACAAATACACGCTCGAGAATTTGGCGAAGATCATTGACGGCATTTCTCAACTACAACCCGGATTGTATGAATATCTTGAAGAGGCCTCACAACTGCATGATAGTACACAAGTGCATGGTAGTGCACAACCGCATGGTAGTGCACAACCTCATGATGACGGCAGTGGACATGTACCTACACGCGTGAGGGACCCACAATAATGCATTACATAGGGAAGGCCTCGCGCCAAGAGATTGAGGCCGATAAGAGAGCAACTACACTTTAAAAAACCGAGACGGTGTAGAACATGCGGCATTATGCAAATGGATCATAATTCAAGAAATTGTCCAATATTATTTGAGGGAAAATACATTTTTTGATTTGGTTATCATTAATTTAAATTTATTCTATTTGATTTGTGGTAAATAAATTTGTCACTAACTAAAACTTGTCATTTAATTAAGGGCAACCATCCGCAAGAAGTGAATCTATCCAATGAAGAGAGTTCCGACGAGAGATATGATGAAGCGTTGTAAAATATTTATTGAATGTACAGTTCGAGTATATTTAATTTTACATGTTGTTGGGACTCAAGTGTTGTTGTTTTGTTTTTTTTGAGGGAAGTGTTGTTGTTTTGTGGTTGCTGATTGTATTGTGTATTTATATGTTGGTTGGAAAGCAGTGTAGCAGCTACAGCTGCAGTTGAAACTTTTAATTATTATTTTTTCTTTTTATACCTACACAACGGCCTAAGTTATATATGTTAATATTGATTTTTTTTAGTTGCTCTCTGTCTTTATGAAGCCATAAGAAGCAGCAGCTTATAAAAAATTCTCATTTATTTTTTTATAACCTAGGCCGTCGTCTCCAACAACGGCCTAGGTTATATGAAAAAAATTGAAATTGAATGAGTTGCTCTCTATCTTGGCTAAGCCATAATGAGCAACAACTAACCAAAAATCCAAATTTTTTTAACCAAGATTGTTGTTTCTAACAACGGTCGAGGTTAAGTGAAAAAAGTTAGACTTTTACGAGTTGCACTCTGTCTTGGCCAAGCCAAAAGGAGCAGCAAGTCATAAAAAATTTCAATTTTCTTAAAACTTAGGCCGTTGTCGCCAACAACTGCCTAAGTTATATTCAAAAAAACTGGATTTTTGCTGAGTAGCTCTCTGTCTTGGCCAAGCCATAGGAAGCAACAACAAAAGATCAAGAACCCAATTTTTTTAAACTAAGGCCGTTGTTGGCCCTAAGTTATATGAAAAAAATTGGTTTTTTTTTGTTGCTCTCTGTCTTGGCCAAGCCAAAAGGAGCAACAACTCATCCAAAATCCTCCTTTTTTTTTACGAAGGCCGTTGTCGCCAACAACGGCTTAGGTTATATGATTATATTGTTCATTTTTTTTAAAAACTTTTTACAACTATCTCTCCACTCTTTACGAACTGTGTCTCTTGAATTGTACACCAAAGACATTCATATGTTTGTATATTGTCTCTATATTTTATTAATTTACATTCTTAGCCACCTAAATGAAAAAATATACAATCGTTAAGGTTGAATGCTTAAATATCTTAGCCGAAAATAAAAGATGAACTTCTTTTTTATAAAAACCTTTTTTTTAAATCCCTTATATGTAATTTCTTCTAAAAAGTGTATACCTATTCAGTTTAACACCTAACCCCTAAACATACCTCCCTAACCCATAATATTTCAACCACAGGTTTGGTTAGGGTTAGGGTAAGGTTAAGGTTAGTGTTAACGAGAGTTAGGGTAAGCTAGGGTTATGGTAGGGTTACGGGTTAGTGTAGGGTTATGAGTAAGGTTACAGGTTAGTGAAGGGTTATGAGTAGGGTATTGGTAGGGTTAGGATAATGTCTGTATAAACGATTGAATCTATTAGATAATAAAATATCTACTAATTCGAATAGTGGTTGGGAATCAAGTGTTTCAATAGTGAACGATATTGGTTGGGAATAAAATATGAATCACGTGAATAGAATATAGCATATTGAGAAATATTTCAAATCATTACGGAAATAGACAGTTTCTCACATTACATGTGATGCCAGTTGATGTGTTCACCACAGAAATCAAAAAATGCCACAAGATTTAAATTTTGAAATAAGTGTGAAATAAACTAGGTTAACTTCAACCATAGACTTCACTACAAAAAAAGGATTACACATTTTTTTAAAAAAAGATTAATAATAATATTTTGGCATTCATAATTTTGGTGGGGTTGAGGTAGGGTTACGGGTTAGTGTAGGGTTATGAGAAGGGTTATGGTAGGGTTACGGGTTAGTGAAGGGTTATGAGTAGGGTTATGGTAGGGTTAGGATAATGTTTGTACAAACGATTGAATCAATTAGATAATATATGAGAACTAGTTCGAATCGAGAGAGTACATCCCTGTGTTCAACTTTGGTATTGTTTCCAGCTTTCCATATTAACCTTAACATTACTCGAATATTTGGTATTTTTTTTAACATGGACAAATAAAATAATAATATTATACATCCAAGCATTCCTAATTTTTTATTTTATTTTTTTCCAAGTCCAAAAAAAAAAAGGTCGTTGTTTACAACAACGGCCTTAGTACAGAAGGGTTATGTGAGGGCTAGGGTGTAGGGTTGTGGACTTTATTATTTATTTATTTATTTATTTTATATGTATTCTGTTTTTTGTAGTGAAGTCTGCGGTTGAAGTTAACCTAGTTTATTTCACAATTATTTCAAAATTTTAATGTTGTGACATCTTTGATTTTTGTGGTGAACACATCTATTGGCATCACATGTAACATAAGAAACTGTCTTTCTCTGTAATAATTTAAGATATTTCTCAATATGCTATATTCTATTCATGTGATCCATTTTTTTTTATTCCCAACAACTATCGTTCTGGATTGAAACACTCGATTCGAACTAGTTCCCATGTATTATCAAATAGATTCAATCGTTTATACAGAAATTATCTTAACCCTACCATAACCTAGGCTCATAACCCTTTACTCACCCGTAACCCTACCATAACCTTACTCATAACACTACACTAACCTGTAATCCTACCATAACCCTACCAAAATTATGAATGCTTGGATTTACCACCTAGCTTACCCTAACCCTATCCTAACCCTCGTTAACACTAACCTTAACCTTGCCCTAACCCTAACCAAACTTGTGGTTGAAATATTGTGGGTTTGGGCGTATGGTTTGGGGTTATGTATTAAACTGAATAGGTTTACGCTTTCCAGAAGAAATTACATATAAGGGTTTAAAAAAAAGGGTTTTTACAAAAAAGAAAATCATCTTTTATTTTTAGTAGATATTTAAGCATTTAACCTTAACGATTGTATATTGTTCATTTAGGTGGCTAAAAATGGAAATTAATAAAATATAAAGACGATATACAAGCATATGAATGTCTTTTGTGTTGAGTTCAAGAAACACTGTTCGTAAAGAGTGGAGAGATAGTTGTAAGAAGCATAAATTTTTTTTCCAATTTAATCATATAACCTAGGCCGTTGTTGCGCCTAGGTAGGAAAAATAAATTTGGATTTTTTTATGAGTTGTTGCTCCTTTTGGCTTGGCCAATATAGAGAGCAATAAAAAAAAATCTATTTTTTTTCATATAGCCTAGGCCGTTGTTGGCGACAACAGCCTACGTAGAATTTCTTTTTTTTGGATTTTGGATGAGTTGTTGTTCCTTTTGGCTTGGCCAAGACAGAGAACAACCCAAAAAAAAATCCAATTTTTTCATATAACCTAGGTCATTGTTAGCGACTAGTAAAAAAAAATGATTTTGGATGAGTTGTTGCTCCTTTTGGCTTGGCCAAGACAGAGAGCAACCCAAAAAAATTCAAATTTTTTTCATATAACTTAAGCCGTTGTTGGCGACAACGGTCTAGGTTAAAAAATGAAATTTTTTATGACATGCTGCTCCTATTGGCTTGGCCAAGACAGAGAGCAACTTGTAAAAATCCAATTTTTTCATATAACCGAGACCGTTGATGGAAACAACAGCCTTAGTTGAAAAAAAAATTTAGATTTTTGATGAGCTTTTGCTTCTTATGGCTTGGCCAATACAGAGAGCAACTTTAAAAAAATTCAATTTTTTTACATATAACTTAGGCCGTTGTTGGAGATAACGGCCTAGGTGAAATTACATATATCGCCTCAATTTATTGATAAAACCTTAGCCGTTGTCTTCAACAACGGCCTAAGTAAAAAATAATTATGACAAGTTAACACAGCAGCTGCAACTGTTACACTACATTCTCAAAAAAATTGCTATACACAATCCCATCAGCAACAACAAAAAAATAACACTTGAATCCCACCAACATATACAATTAACAACAAAACTAACATCAATAACGACAAAAAATCATCATCATCAATAACAACAAAATTAACAATCAGCACAAAACAACAACAATAACAACAAAAAATCATCATCAACAACAACAACAACCAGCACAAAACAACAACAACAAGTTTTATCAATTACAATCAACATGTAACGCCCCTGCCCCTAGCTCAGACAATTTATACAATTTATCAGATAAATTATTTATAGTATAGTACAACTGCCCACCACATGCTGCCTCTCATAAGTTTTATCAATTACAATCAACATGTAACGCCCCTGCCCCTAGCTCAGACAATTTATACAATTTATCAGATAAATTATTTATAGTATAGTACAACTGTCCACCACATGCCGCATCTCAAAAGGTGGTTAACCAATTATGTGACTCTTGATCATAGGCAATTATATTTATATTATTTAATCTATTGGATACTTCCAATATGGGATTATCTTAATCAACTCCCTGTTCTCTCTCTCATCCTGAAAGTAAGAAACACACACAGGCAACCTGTGGGCCCCCTATCTACGTCAGCCACAACCAAGGACACAGCGCCTCTATCTTCACATCTCAAACGGGTGGGAACCCCTCCCCCTCCCCCCCCCCCCACACACACACATGGTGACGTCACCTCAAACCATACAGCACGCATGCTGTTCTCAATCCCGTGGGTCCCCCTCATTCAATTTATTTACCAAACTGCACCTCTTATATATATATATATATATATCCTTTAGAAATTTACGGGGTGTTACTCAACAACAACAACAAAATTAACGAGGAAAAAACAATATCGGGAAACACTCAACCACTGGGCGTGTAAGTTTGTGGTGCTCGCCTCTTCTGAGCAGGTTGTCGCCGCCGGATTGGGGATGACGCCGCGACAATTTCTTCTTCTTCTCCCTCTTGTCTGTCTCTAACAACACTTTCTTGATGCTCTTCTTCTTGAGGTAGAGATGGAGCATGATATTGCCGTTGTTGCCTCGGGCCAGATAACCTACCTCTCAACTCTTACGTCGTTGTGTACGTACGGATTTATCCAAATAACGGTTCAAAGCTTCACCCTCTCCAAAAACTTATAAATTGCCCCGACATGAAGAGAGCTCTTCTGAGCGAACTTCTTCATAGGTTGGGCATCATTATTTTTGAGTACCTGCGCACATTCTTTTGCCATGTCCCATGTATTATCGATCTAAAACACAAAAACAAGTATATTAAACACAGTCCGGTTTGTAATAAATTTAATCATTTTAAAAATAAGAAAATTTCAATAAAATTTAATCATTATACTCACTAATGTATGTATAGATGACACTTTCGGTTGGAACATGGTTGTGAACTAGAATACGCAGGTGGTGGTTCAATCTTTCTCTCCTCAATTGGTAGTTGAATACCGGCAGATAGTTCTGTATTTAGAGAGATGTAAAAACGTGTAATCCTCTTGTACCAATCCATGTACTTCATTTGCTGCGTGCCATCGTACAGGAGAACTTCATCAATTACAAGTTCAAACCGTCGCTCATTCCAATCTGTAACATGAGCACGGTGAAAATCTGTCCAGTCATGGGTAGGCATACGACCGGTACCCCTAACAGCGTGTAACTCAAAGTTGTATAGGTTTGCACATCGTTCGGGTATATTTTGTTGAAGATCGAATTGCCGAAGGACTCTGTTCGGCAGCAGATGCTCCACTGTACCAAAGTTGATGAGTGGAGCCGTTGTCATCCACAACTGCGACCCGGTCATGCACACCGGTGGTAGTCTTCCCACCCACTCGGGTGTATACGACACCCAAATCATGAACTCTTCTCGTAGTTGGTCGAGCTCGTCTCTGTAGTAAGTTAGTACACCTTTTGGGTTTTCTCTATAACTCCATCTACCCGCCCAATATACACCTAAAGGTGCTAACATATCAACATTTGGTGCTTTGGCCATCCAACCGTCCGTCGGTCTCATAATTTAGGGACGACCCAAGTGTAGACGCTCCCATGACCAAATCTGTAACAAGACCATCGGACCGGTCATCTCGGTTCCATCTAACGCTACCGAACACAACGTCCTGTACAACGTTGCTAACACGCAGCTTCTCCAGCTGTACTGGCCAGCTAAGCCTAGTTTGGCGAGCAATCGTAGATACATAAGCGGTACGTTATCTCCGGATAAGTTAGGCAAGATAACCCCTCCAAACACCGTTAGAATGTACGCTTTGGTGTAGCACTGCACTTCGTGGTCGGTCGATGCATCGTTTAACCACCCATCAAAATTATCCTTCAACCAACCTAGTCGGATTGATTGTCCGACAAAAATAGTCCTATCTTCCTCGTCCCCCTCATCAAACTCTAAACCGAGGAGTTCATCACACAGATCTCTCTTATCAAAGTTTATATTACCCGTTACAGCCATCCCATCTATTGGATGACCGTAGATTATCGCTATATCCTGTAGCGTCACTGTCATCTCTCCGACCGATAGATGGAAGGTGTGCATCTCCGGCCTCCATCGTTCGACGAGTGCTGCAAGAAGTGCTCGGTCGAGTTTCACCTGGCCCATCATACTGATTCCGTAGAAATCGGCCTGGACTAGGTACTCGACGGTACGTGGGTGCACCATCATAGTCTCGTGAGTGCGGAAATTGCACCTTCGCGTCGTCCCACCCCACACTGCCTCGGATCTGTGACAGTCTTATAAAGTGAGTTCATTATTATATAATGGCCCTGGACCTCGTTTTGCTGCCGAAGAGGATGCACAAACCTACACCAACACATTGTCAAATTATTATCAGTGTAATAACAATACAAATTTCACAATAAAAATTAATAGTTCTCTTACTTCTGTGGAATGTTCGTCCCGACCACTAACAAATGGCCTTCCGGTTTCCCTCGTTTTACCCATTTCTCTGTAAGAAAGTTTGCATATATATAAAATAATTTGTTTATAAAAAATTGGCGTATATATATATATATATATATATATATATATATATATATATATATATATATACGAAACAAAATACGTGAGAAAATCACACAAATGACTTTCAAAAAATACCAAACTTTGCGATTGGGTCTAAATTGCCACACACAAGCCAACACAACTTGTAGAAGCGAGTTTGGACTCACGGTCTTCAAGATACGACCATGTATCGCTTTCACTCTTGAAAAAAGAGTGGAATGCGATCCACGGAAGCATATAACAAACCATGGGTGAGAACTCGCAACTAAAAGTTGCTTTGACTTGTGAGTGGCGAAAACGACCTACTCGCAAAATTTCGTATTTTTTTAGCAAGTTCTCTATTAAAAACTCGCTAAATACATAACAAAATAAGTGAGAAAACAATACAAACAACCTCCAAAAAATACAAAACATTACGATTAGGTTGGTTTCTCCGTACATAAGCCAACACAACTTGTATAAGCGAGTTCCGGCCCACGGTTTGAAAGATACGGCCGTGTATCGCTTTACTCTTGAAAAAAAGCGAAAAGCGATACATTGACGTATCTCGCAACCGTGGGTCAGAACTTGCAACTACAAGTTGCATTAGGTTGTGAATAGTTAGCCCGACCTACTTGCACAGTTTCGTATTTTTTGGACTTCGTTTGAGATGTTTTCTAGTAAGACCGTGCTAAAAAGGTTCCGACGTATATAGAAGTTCTTCCATATACGCCACAAAACAATACAAACGAGATGCAATAATTCTGAAATTTGGCCGTTATGTCTGGCACACCAAACACAAGCCAACGCAACTGCAGAGGTGAGTTCTGACTCTTGGTTTTGTAATATACGGCTGTTTATCGCTTTATTTTCACTTTATTGAATAAAAGTGATAAACGGACATATCTTGTAAACCGTGAGTCGGAAATCGCCTATACAAGTTGCGTTGCCTTGTGTGTGGTGAGTCCGACGTACTCGTAAAATTTGGAAATTTTTG
Organism: Hemerocallis citrina; assembly: GCA_017893485.1. Lineage (NCBI taxonomy): Eukaryota > Viridiplantae > Streptophyta > Magnoliopsida > Asparagales > Asphodelaceae > Hemerocallis > Hemerocallis citrina. The sequence goes on from JACEHZ010000572.1 coordinate 1,212,035, forward strand.
GATCTCGTTTGTTTGCTTTTCCTATATTCTACAACTACAACTAACACTACATCTACAAAAATGTCACCAAAATATATACAACACACATGATACAAAAACTATAGACTCTAAATTGTAGACTACTACATATAATACAAAATATCAACCTAAAAAATTGAAAATAAATTCAATAAATTAACATAGTTCATTCTACTAAATTGTGAAAATGTGAATACCTTGTCCAGAGAAAGAGAGAGAGTTTTCGAAGATGTGAGGAGCGCTGCTACAGACGAAGAAGTTGTAGACTCTAGGGTTTCGAAGAATTTGTGCTAGGATTCGGATGATTTGGGATTTCGGGTTGGGTTAGGGTTTGAAGTATTCGGGAGAGGGGGAGAGAGATAGAGAGGCTTCGAGAAGAGGAGGAGATCGAGAAGAGGAGGTCGGAGTAGAGTTAGGGTTTGGAAAATGGGTTTCGCGAGCTCCAGTTGCGAGAGAAAGAGTTGTCGAAGAAGTGAGGAAGATGGTGATCTGAATATGTACAAGTGTTTTAAAAAACACTTGTACATACCTAGGAAACAACGACCTAGGTTGATTTATTTAATAAAAAAAACTTCGGCCGGCCTAAGTGTTTTTTTCGACAAAAAAAGATTCGCGCCAAATAATGCTAAGTCTGAAGTGTTTTTGGCGTGCACTACCCAATATACTCCTCCGCTCTTAATAGGAGATCTGAGCGGCAGCGATCTGAGCCGTTGATCATGATCAAGAGCGATCCAACGGCTCAGATCGCTGTTTTCTAACCCGTTGTAAACAAACCCATTTTCAATTAAGCAAAACTCATATATATTTATATAGGGAAATGCTCCATTGAAAACGCAAATATTGTGAAAATCCGTGAAAACAACCTAGGCCGTTGTTGGGAAAAGCGGCCTAGGTTATAATGCATTATAACTTAGGCTGTTGTTCCCAACAGCGACCTAAGTGGTTTTCCACATTTTCACAGACATTTGCGTTTTCAATTAAGCATTTTCCATATATATATATATATATATATATATATATATATATATATATATATATATATATATATATATATATATATATATATATATATATATATATATATATATATATATTTATTTATATATATATATATATATATATTTATTTATTTATTTATTTTCCTCTGACGGAGCTTCAAGTTGCGTCCAGGAATATTTTATGTTTCATTGTTATATTATAGCATTTCACTACTGCAGCAAACTCCCCTTTCCTATTTTTATAATATGCATTTTGCTATTTTTTAGCAATTACACCCGTGGATGCTCTAATTGAATATAATATTCAAAATTTTGGGGTATAGTATATGTTAAAAAACTCATTATAATAAGAGTAGCACTAAACTCATTACCAATTTCTCAGTATTTCTCTTCTATTTCTCTTCACTAGTATAGGTGACACACTTCAATATGTATAAAAAAAGATAGGTAGGAAAACTCTTGAATAAAAATGTGCCACCTACAATGTTCTAAAAAGCGCTAGGCGGTAGTCGGGCGGCCGATGGGGGCCTAGCGCCTAGACCTTGTAATCGGGGATTAAGCGGCTGGGCGGTAGGCGGTTTTTCTAATTTATTTGTTTATTTATTTATTTATCGATCTTTTGGGTTTATTTTGTTGTTACCCCTTTTTACTTTTTATTGCTACTCATTCTTACTTTTGAACTTTTTCTCTTTGCAAGTGTAGGATGGGCTTTACATAGTCGAATCGGTGTATTATTGTATCGGTGAACATGAGGACTCTATCTTCTCCATATCCGATGTAAACCATATTGTGGCTACTCATAAAAGAATACAAGTTCTAAAGAGAGAATAAATGTAAAGTTGATAGATGATCTCATGATATGCTTGATAACGATGAGCAGCCTTAACTAATAACCACACTTAAATCAGATAACTTCCTCCCATCTCATGACATGCTGTCCCATACTAAGTGGATTGGCCATCCATAGATTGCTTTGGAAAGATATGTAGATCTGGGTGACATTTTAGGAGCTGAAAATAGAAGATGAATAAATAGCTTTACTAATGAGGAAAAGTATACTACTTATAATCTGCTAGACTGATTGAGCCTTGAAGTTGTTGGCACATGATACTTCTTATAAACTTCCCCCTTTGGTGCATAACTTCACTTATTTGGCTGCGTTAGTGATATTAAAGTCCATACTTGTAAGTTTTAACATGATTGCTGTGAGAGTGCGAATACATGTCAAATTATGCAAGATAAAAAAAAACCTAAAGATATGCTTAAATTTTATTAGGAGGAGAAAGTGAGAGCAGTGGAGTTTTTTTTTTTTTAATTACTTAAGGCGAGAGCGGTGGGTTTTTTTTACTTTTTTTAAAAAAATTACTTGAGGCCTAAGCGGGTCTAGTCTGCCTAGACCCGCCTAGACCGATTTAACGCCGCCTAGGTCCGATTTTAGCCGCCTAGAACCCATTTCCGATTTTCATAAACGCCTAGGCCCTAGTCGAGGCGTTGGAGGGCCGCCTAGCGCCTAGGCGCCGCCTAGGCGGCCGCCTAGACCGCTTTTTAGAACACTGGCCACCTAAAATAGTGAAAAAAATAGTAGTACAATTGGTAATGAATGAAGCATTACTCTTATAGTAACATGTATAAAACTATTAATAAACCCTTCCAAAAAAAAAAAAACCCTATTAATAAAACTATAGACAAACAAACATAAAGCAAAATAACAGACCAACAGTGCTTATCATATATAATTTAATTTTAAAGTATGCAATGTTCCCCACTCACTCCTTTAAGCTGTACACCACTAATGAAGACAATGCAGCGCAAAATTAGGAGCACAAACATGTAATCACAAACTAGATTACATGTTCATAATTAAATTCCTTTATATAAACATATATATATATATATATATATATATATATATATATATATATATATATATATATAATTGTCCTTTTGATTTAGAACACAAAAACAACATGACAATTTGGTTCCTCTTGAGTGCCCTAGTTCCTGGAGGGTCCCCTGCTTTCCATCCAACCACAGAGACTTACAACAAAAGTAGATGCTTCCTCCAGATATGGTCGGATAATTTACTAAACCCTCCTATGACCAAATCGCTAAGAGAACCAAAATCCATAGCTCGAAAAGTCTCAGAAAGACGGAGACCTACAGGGAACCCCTTTTCTCTTAGAGCCGCTAGTCCTCGCCGTTGATGATGAGATCTTCTCTTCGGTTGAATCCGACGGTTGATTTGATAGCAGCGAGGATAATGAAATGTCCTCGTCAGGCGAGAGCTCATCAAATTCCGGTGTCATCGGCCGAATGGACGGTCCAGATATCACTTCCGAGTCAATTGATATCTAAATGAAATAACAAATCATAACTAAATAAATTTATTCTTATCAAAATTTGAAGAGCATTTTACACAGAAATTGTTTACCTTGCAAGCAATGGAGCAAAATCTTACCTTGCAAGCAATGGAGCAAAACCTATTGGGTTCTGTAATTATACGACCGCAAATATCGCAAAAAGCAGCATTTGGAGTGGGCTTTGGCGGTTTAGTTGATTTGCGAGGATTGAGAAGTATTACTCTAGCACTGTTAACCGTATAAGGCTGGATAAAAAATGAATTAATTAAGATTAATTTTTAGTTTAAAATAATGATATAATGGATAAGTGTAAAAGATATTTTTTTGATATATCGGATAGAGCCAAACGGCTCCGGCCAAGAGTAAAAGATATTAGTTACAACTTTTAACTATTTAGCCACCAAATTGCAAAAAATTATCAATTTCAACCAATTCACATTTGGGAAAAAATGCAAATAGTGTGAACATTTATTAAAAAAAATTAATTTATATGGGAAGAAAATAATTGAGTAACAAATTTTTTTTTTTTTGCTAAATAAATACTATAAATTGAATACATAATTTAGGCATAAATTTCAATTCAATCTAATGACAACTCCTGATTAGGAAAAAAATATCAAATCAAATCAAATCAAATTTGTGAGAATTCTATGAGTTTTGAGCATGATTTGATATGATTATACAATTCCACAATTTTAACCATAAGTGATAAAAACAACAAGCTATCAAAAGTTCTCCATTTAATGAAATTTTCTACCAAATAATTATTATAAATTCAACAAAAATAAGACTACAAAATCATAACCACCACAAATCATAACGAATCAATTGACAAGTAAATTAGATTGGAAAAGAAAAATTAAAATTTGAAGAAGAAAAAAATTACCTGAACTTTGGAGCAATCAATGAGCTTCTGCATATCGTGAATTCTCACAACATCCTGGTAAACATAACGCCTGATCTGGAGAACACGGTGAGAACAATGAATCACAGACTCAGCGGCAAGACAGTGAGAACACATACACAAATCGCACTCGATGCAGTAATTGTTGATCTCACACTTTCTCAACTCCTTGTGTTCTTCGCAAATTCCAAAAAAACTCTTATCCAGAAAAGATTGAATCCAATCAGGTCTCATCTTACTCTTTTTCTCCTTGTTGAGTGTCCTCGAATTCTTATAGTGAAAAGCATAGCCAACCTTCAAGATTATTCAATAATTATATAATTAACAAGACAATTGGTAATTAAAAAAAACAAGCAATTAAGTTGGCCAAATTAGAGTTATTACTACCATTTTGCTGGCGGCCGCAATAGAAGCAGAGCAGAAAATGACAAGAGGATGAACAATTGATAAAAACTCGGCCGAGAAGTTAGAAGGTTCTGGGTTTTATAGAACGTTAAGCGCGAAATAGAACATATCTCAACCGTTCACTAAATCACGATATCAAAATGTAATATGAGCCGTCCGTTCAATGTTGATGCATGGGATACTCGCTCCCAAAACCCTAATTGTACGGATTCTACACGTGGCTGAAGATTAGGGCGGCGCACTTGACTTCCGGCTGTCTTTTCCCGCAGTGATGAATTTCAACTTGTGGGTTAAAACAGGATGGGACCCACATGGAAGTGATAGGGTGACGATTTGGGTGTAAAATGTTTGGTACATGATAAGTTGGGAATCTTATTACTATAACTTGACCGCGATTTGCGCGATTTGCGCGGTTTCGTAAGCGTTATATTGATAGGCTGAGGAGGGGTTGTGTGGGGCCGAAGGGCCGCTGATAGTTGGTAGGGCCCGCGGCTGTGGTGAGTTGTTAGGCCATCTCCAACCCATAACTCCATTTTGGAGCAACTTTTACTTCAAAATGGAGTAACTGTCACATCAAACAGTAACTTCATCTCCAACCCATAACTCCATTTCTAACTCCAAAAAGGAATATTCTCAGCATATTCTTTTTTATCTACCTTTTAAATTAATTCTCTTCTAACTCCTCACTATTTATCTATTTAATCAATTAGCCACAAACAAAAAAAAATTTATGTAGTGATCCAATAATATACCTCAATATTTAACATTAATAATTAATATTTTATTATAAATTGACCATTCTACAAATAATATAATACTTAGAAAATAAAATTTGCATTAATTAAAACAAATGACTACCAAAATATTACATTCAATAACATAAATAGGAACACTTAATATATATATATATATATATATATATATATATATATATATATATATGGTTTAATTAACCATCTGAGTTGGTGTACTCCTCCCACAAATGTTCAATTAATGCATTACGAAGTGCGATGTGAGCATCTTTATCCTTGATTTGTCTATGGCGAGCAATAAATTGTTGAAATCTTGCATTTTCATCTACAACCATTTCATCTTCTGGAACTGCAGCCTCCCTCGTATCTTGAATTGGTGCATGAAGATCACGTTCATCCTCGATAATCATGTTGTGCATAATAATGCACGCAGTCATTATATCATGTAACACATTATTGTTCCAATAACGTGCCGGTCCCGCAACAATTGCGAATCGTGATTGGAGAACTCCAAATGCTCGTTCTACATCTTTTCTACATGCTTCCTGTTTCATAGCAAAATATTTTTTCTTCCGACCAAGCGGCTGATGTATACTTTGTACAATAGTGGACTATTTAGGGTATATACCATCAGCTAAATAATAGCCCATATTATACTCTTTTCCTAGAATAATATAATGAGCAGGAGGAGCAATACCTTGAGCTAGGTTAGAAAAAAGATGAGATGACTCCAACACATTGATATCATTGTTGGTGCCCGGCATGCCAAAATATGCGTGCCATATCCAAAGATCATAATCTGCTACAGCTTCAAGAATAATAGTTGGATGCCCACTACGACCTGCATATTGTCCAGCCCATGCTGTTGGACAATTTTTCCACTTCCAATGCATACAATCAAGACTGCCCAACATTCCCGGAAAACCACGTTGTTGGCCAACATAGAGTAGCCTTGTGACATCATTAGCGGTTGGTGTTCTTAGATATCGCTCTGCAAATATTTTCACAATAGCACGACAAAATTTCTTCATACTTTCAATCGCCGTTGACTCGCCTATTTTAATGTACTCGTCTGTCGCATCTGCCGGTAGACCATACGCCAACATCCGGAACGCGGCTGTTACTTTCTGTAAACTTGATAATCCAGCTCTACCGAGTCCATCATTTCTTTGGTGAAAATAATTGTCATGACCTTTGACCGCATCAACAATACGAAGGAACAAACTCCGAGACATTCTATACCGTCTGCGAAACATGACTTCACTGTAGCGTGGGTTTTCGGAGAAATAGTCGTTGAACAAATTACGATCCGCAATTTCCCTATCGCGATTGATCACTACATGACCCGGAATCGAGCCACCATGGTGGCTTTGTTGGTTGAAGTAGCGCGCAAGAACCATGTTGTTGTTAGCGATCCCCTGATATATTGCATCTTCGGAGGCGAACAAATTTTCCATAATGTTCATCGTTGTCGCATCATTGTCGGCATCCGAAGATGAAGTGGAACTTGCTGAATTAGATGGACCTCCAATATTGAAGTTCATTTTCAAATTGAATAAAATGAACAAGTTTGTTGAATCTTTATTTTGAGGAAATGGAAGACAGGAGAATAAATTTTGAAATGAGGCTATAGTACGTTATTGATATGAGGCTGTAGTACGTTATTTATAGTAAATCAATGAAGTGTCTCAAACGGCTATAATCCAAACGGCTATTCTCCAAACGAATATATTCCAAACGGCTATATTCCAACGGCTATAACCCAAACGGCTATAATCCAAACGAATATATTCCAACGGCTATATTCCAACTTCTTTCTCATTCCAAACGGCTATAATCTAAACGAATATATTCCAAACGGCTGTATTCCAACGGCTATAATCCAAACGGCTATAATCCAAACGAATATATTCCAACGGCTATAATCCAAACGGCTACAATCCAAACGAATATATTCCAACGGCTGTATTCCAACGGCTATAATCCAAACGAATAGATTCCAACGGCTGTATTCCAACGGCTATAATCCAAACGGCTACAATCTAACATCTATAAATAGAGATATTATTTATCTTCTTTCTCATTCCACTCATCTTCTTTCTCATTCCACTTGTTCTCAGAAGAAAATGTCTGTCCGAGCTTCTTCATACGTTGTTAGCGAAGACGTGCACCTTTGTCAAGTTTATTTAGAAATTTCTCAAGACCCTATTACTGGTAGATACCAGTCAGCAGATCATTTTTGGTCTCGTGTGGAGAAAAGTTACAATGCATCAAGAAACCAGAGTTGGGAGTCTCGTTCAAAAAGATCCGTGCAATGTCGAATTCAGACTATAATGGCGGAAGTAAAAAAATTAAATGGTTGTCTGAAACAAGTAGAGAATTTGAATCCAAGTGGTGCCTCAGATGCGGATATTGTGAGTATTCTTTTAACTTTCACATTCAAAAGTTATTTATTTTATTACGATTACTTAACCTTATGTTCACAATAATTTACAGTTTAGTCGAGCGAAGGAATTATTCATGCAAGATCCAAAGTTCAAAAAAGGATTCAAATTTGATCATGTTTGGAATATAGTTAAGGATTTTGAGAAATTTAAAGATAATGTACCAACTGCAAGAAAAATAGCTCGAAATTTAAACTATGACTCGCCACAGTCAGATAATCCTACTCCAGAGTCTCCAATGTCATCTTCTCCTGGGCTGCCTTCATTTTTTCCAACTTTAGATGAAGAAAATTTTGGAAGTACTTCATCGCAACGACCCATTGGGGTAAAAAAAGCCAAAGGAAAAAGAAAAAATGATGAAGAATTAAATGATATTAAAGAAAGTAATCGACAACTGCTGGAGATGTTACAAAATACCAGATCCGAGAGGAAGGAACTTCTGGAAATTCAGCGGCAAAGTTTGGCCTTTAAAGCAATGAAAGAAGAAAATAAAGTTTTATTCAAAGACTTGAATTCCATTGCTGATCCAAACGTGCGTGAGCACTTCCGAGTTGAACAAGCAAGAATTCTTCAGAAAAGAGCCCAACAACAACAACAACATCAAGGGTCATCTTCCGATGCTTTTGGACAGTTTTTCAATGATATTGGAGGATCCGGAACAGATTTACCACCTTTCTAAATTATTATTAGTCTTATGTGTGTTATTATTTTATTGCGATATGTATTTTGCATTTTTTTTTGCACGAGTTTAGTTTGATTATTGTATTTTGCAGTATGTAGTTTGTATTGTTTTTTATTTGAATGTTTATGAAATTTTAATTAAGACGTCTTAAAATGTACGAAGTTTATATATATTGTAATTGACATTTCGTATTATTTTATAAATATTAAATATACTTAATATTTAATTAATAATCTTCAATAGAATGCAAAAAAAATAAATTTTTATTTCTGGGAGTAGAATGTAATTAACTTTGTTAAGAAAATATTTAATAAGGGTTTAATTAAAGATTAAAAAACTTTTAGGGGTTTTAAAAAAAAAAAAAAAAAAAATTTTGGCGTTGGGTGAACAGTAGCGCGCCATATATGGCGCGCCACTGTTCATCCCAACCCAACCTGCGCTATTATAGCGCTGAAAATAGCGATGGGTTGGAGGGAGTTTCCAACGCCATCTACCAACTCAGCGCTAAAATAGCACTGGGTTGGAGATGCTCTTAATGTTTTAGAGGTAGCATTTGGAATGTTATTTTAGTTTATTAGAAAGATATTTATTTATTATTTTTTGAAAGCTTAGAAAGAAATTTATGGGTAATCTCTAATTTTCATAAGTTCTTAGAATATTGACCAAGAAGTAAGGCTCTTGAAACATCCGTGTAGGTATGAAGATCTTTAGATTGAGCTCATATTTGCCAATGTGAGACGTGAGATAAGAGAAACGTGGTATAATGTAATTGCCGCAACGGCATGAGTTTTATGTCTTGACAGAAATAATTTTTACTTTCTTAAGACTTGTAATAATGTTTCTGACAACCTTATCCATATTATACAATTTTTTTTTGCTACAATTGCGGCAGTGAGTTCAAGAGAAAAAACCGTCAGAGATTTTGCGGTGGAAGAATACAATGATGAAGCATTGGAGATAGACCCTACTGTCACGGACAAATTCTAGAAGTTTCCGGAAGCATCCAAGCTGTTCAAGAGAAGTCCGGAACATTCCGGAATGCCCCGGAAGGATCAAGAACATCCTAGAGTTCTCTAGGATGGTGGCACGTTCTAGAGCAAACTAGAACCTTTTGGAAGAATGTACATAGTTATGGAGTATTGTAGAACTCTCTAGAGAACTCTTGTACATAGTAGAACTCTTGTAGTCTAGAATCTTTCCTTGAGGAGGAGAAAGATCTTGCTAGCACTATAAATAGGGAGGAGCCTCATTTGCTCCAACCATCCAAGAAAAAGCAATCCAAGTCACTCTTGTAAAGTTCTCTAAAAGAATAAATTCTCTTCCATCTTATTTTACTCACTTTTCTTCAATCCTCTGCCTTCTTAACCCTCAATTTGCCTGACTTAGCCCTCGATCTAAGGAGTAAGCTAGGTGGCACATGGCCTGACTTGAGAAAAAAAAGTCGTTCCGTGACACGTGGTATCAGAGCCAAGGTTTTCGTTTGACAGAGATTATGGTTGGACGCGAGGAAAACGTGAGTGATGTCACCACCAACATGGAGGTAGTTGGTGATAGGGAAAGAGCGGAGACAAATGCCAAGAAGAACAAGAGCAAGAACGCAAGGGAGCAGTCGATGGATGTTTTGGCCAGCTTTGATTCGAGATTGGCTAAGGTGGAGATTTCCATGGGAGAGTCCATTGAAAGGATGGATGCCATGGATGACACCATGGACGGTGTCAGAGAGGATGTTGGTGGCCTAAGGGAGGAGATCCTTGGTGTCCTCAACACCCTAAAGGCCGAGTTTAAGACAGAGATAGCGCAGCTTCAAGAGGCGTTCAACACCCAAGGAGAGGAGGTGAAGTTGTGCAAGGCAGCAATAGCAGGTGGGACTATTGCAAGGGAGATGCCACGCACTAAGGCGCCGAAACCCTTGAAGTATGGAGGTAAGCGTGATCCCAAAGAACTCGACGAATTCTGTTGGTCCCTAGAATGCTACTTCAATGTTGTAGGAATTAAGGATGACCAACCCAAAGTGGATACATCCATCCTTTACTTGAAAGAAAATGCAGCATTATGGTAGAGAAGGAAGCATGGTGACATAGCCAAGGGGCTATCCACAGTGGATACTTGGGACGAGTTCAAACAACAACTCAAGAGGCAATTTTGTCCCCAAAATGTCAAAGATGCAGCTATGAAAAGGCTACGTGGGTTGAGGCATACTGGGAGTATCAAGGAGTATATTGTCGAATTCACATCCTTGATACTAGAGTTACCGGATCTGAATGAGGAAGATAAGCTTTTCTACTTCTTGGACGGACTACAATCTTGGGCCAACTTAGAACTCAAGAGGAAGAACGTCCAAGATGTTAAGACGAAGCTATAGTCGTGGCGGGGGACCTTGTGGAGTTCAAGAAAGACTTCGGCGGCAACAAGAAGAAGAGTGTGGGAGACAATTCCCACAAGTTTGTGAAACAAGATAAGAAGTATGACAAGCTGTTCAAAAGGGACAAGCCCAATGAGGGAGGAAGCAAGAAGAAGGAGTCGGAATGTTACTTGTGTAGCAGGCCACACTATATTCGAGACTGCCCGAAACGGAAGGCCCTTAATGCTATGGCTTGTCAAGCGGAAGAAGGAACGCACGTTGGTTCCATGCGTCTTCTTAACTCTTTTAAGGCCAAGGATGAGACGGTGAAGATGTCCAAGGAAAACGAGACCAAGGTCGATGGTCTCATGTTCGTGGAGGCCAAGGTGAATGGAGAATCCACCAAGGCATTAGTGGACACAGGTGCATCTCATAACTTCATTGCTGAAGAAGAGGCTGCTAAATTGGGAATCAAGTACGCCAAGGAATTGGGTTGGGTGAAGGCCGTCAACTCATCATCTCAACCCATCCTTGGAGTAGCTCGTGGAGTACCTATCCAGCTTGGAAGATGGAAGGGCACTATTGACTTGACGGTTGTCCCTATGGATGACCACCGCATGGTTTTGGGCATGGAGTTTATGGACAAGGTATGCCCCTTATCGTTTGAGAAAGACTCAACCATGTGTATTGCAAAGGGATCTACTATCCACATAGTACCTTTGGAGAGAGGAAAGATGGAGTCAAGAAGCTTATCTGCCATGCAACTCAAAAGAGGTCTCAAGAAATGGAAGACCACTTATCTAGCTGTCTTGAAGGAGACAGATGTTCCGACAGAGACGGGTGTGTCGACCGGAGTGAAGAAAGTGTTGGTAGAGTTCAAGGATGTGATGCCACCGGAGTTGCCGAAGAAGTTACCTCTGAGACGGGAAGTGGATCACGTGATAGAACTTGAACCGGGTGCAAGACCCCCAGCCATGGGACCTTACCAGATGGCTCCGCCCGAGTTGGAAGAATTGAGGAAGCAGTTAAAGGAGTTGCTTGATGATGGACTCATTAGGCCCTCCAAAGCTCTCTATGGTGCCCCGGTGTTGTTCCAAAAGAAGCATGATGGAAGTCTACGGATGTGTATAGACTACCGGACACTCAACAAAATCACGGTGAAGAACAAGTATCCTATACTGTTGGTTGCCGATCTCTTCGACCGACTTGGTAAGGTGCGATGGTTTTCAAAGTTGGATTTGAGGTCAGGCTATTGGCAGGTACGCATAGCCGAAGGGGATGAAGCTAAGATGACTTGTGTGACAAGGTATGGTTCGTTTGAGTTCTTGGTGATGCCTTTTGGTCTAACCAATACACCTGCGACATTCTGCACCTTCATGAACAATATCTTCCATCCGTTCTTGGACAAGTTCGTGGTAGTGTATCTGGATGACATCGTGGTATATTCAGACACGTTGGAGGAACATGTTGAGCACCTATGACAAGTCTTCCAAGCACTAAGGGAGAACAAACTCTATGTCAAGCCAGAGAAGTGCTCCTTTGCCCAGCAGGATGTGATGTTCTTAGGGCACAAGGTAGCTGGTGGGAAGATCTATATGGATGAATCCAAGGTGCAGGCCATTGCGGAGTGGGAACCGCCCAAGAACGTGACTGAGCTACGGTCTTTCTTAGGCCTTGTGAATTATTACAGACGGTTCATTCTTGGATACTTGGCTAGAGCCACACCACTCACCAACCGACTCAAAAAGAAAGTTGTTTGGGAATGGACAGATGACTGCCGAGCTGCCTTTGAAGATTTAAAGAAGGCCATCACAGAGGAACCAGTTCTGAGGCTGCCAGATTACTCGAAACTGTTCGAGGTACACACTGATGCATCCGACTTTGCAATAGGAGGGGTACTCATGCAGGAAGATCATCCAGTGGCCTATGAGAGTCGGAAGTTAAATGAGACAGAACGGAGGTACCCGGTGCACGACAAGGAGATGATGGCTATCATCCATTATTTTCGGGTATGGAGGCATTACTTGTTGGGGAGTCAGTTTATGATCAAGACTGACAATGTGGCTATGAGCTACATCCAAAATCAGAAGAAGCTAAGACCCAAACAAGCACATTGGCAAGACTTCTTGGCCGAGTTTAACTATGTGATGGAGTATAAGTCGGGTAAGACCAACATGGTAGCCGATGCATTAAGTCGCAAGGCGGAGCTCGCGACCATCTCCCAAGTAGAGTGTGATCTTGCCAAACGTATCAAGGAGGGATTGAGTCATGACCTCTTAGCTATTAATGTGGTGAATATGGCTAAGGAGGGTAAGACACGCAAATTTTGGATAGAGGATGGACTTCTCCTCACAGTTAGTGATCGTCTCTATGTTCCCAAATGGGACAACTTGAGAAGGGAAGTCTTGAAAGAATACCATGATTCAAGGTGGGCTGGACATCCAGGCACGCACCGTGCACGGGCATTAGTGGAGCGGTCCTATAATTGGCCTAGCATGAGGGATGATGTGGAAGCTTATGCGAAGACTTGTCTTATATGCCAACAAGACAAGGTGGAACAAGATAAGCCAGCTGGGTTGTTGGAACCACTACCCGTACCGGAGCTTCCGTGGGAAAGTATATCCATGGACTTCATCTCAGCGTTGCCTTTGTCGGAGGGATGCAGTTCCATAATGGTTGTAGTGGATCGGTACTCTAAGTATGGAACCTTTATCCTAGCCCCGAGAGATTGCACGGCCGAAGAAGCGGGAAGGTTATTCTTCAAACATGTGGCTAAGTATTGGGGACTTCCTCGGACCATCATAAGTGATCGAGATCCGCACTTTACGGGCAAGTTTTGGAGAGAACTATTCAAGTTGATGGGCTCGGATCTCCACTTCTCCACAAGTTTTCATCCTCAAACCAATGGCCAGACAGAGAGGGTGAACCATCTGTTGGAGATATACCTTCGGCACTATGTGAGTGCCAACCAGCGGGATTGGACTAAGTTGCTCGATGTGGCCCAGTTTTCATATAACCTGCAGAAGAGCGAGGCTACGGGAAGGAGTCACTTTGAACTAGTAACCGGACAATAACCGATGACACCTCAAGAGCTAGTAAAGGGGTACACTGGTTCAAGTCCGCCAGCCTACAAGTTTACCAAATGGTGGAATAAGGAGATAGACATTGCCCGAAGTTACTTGACCAAGGCGGCCAAACGGATGAAGAAATGGGCCGATGTGAAAAGGCAGCCGAGGGAATTCATTATAGGTGACGAGGTGATGGTGAAGTTACCCCAAAATATGTTCAAGTCCACGTGCCAAGTCCACAAAGGCTTGACACGAAGATATGAGGGACCGTACCAGATAGTGGAGAAAGTTGGCACGAGATCCTATAAGGTAGCTTTGCCGTCGTACCTGAAGATCCACCCAGTTTTCCATGTTAGCATTCTCAAATCTTATAGTAGGGATGAGGAGGACCCAAGGAGGAACGAATCTCATCGAGCCCCACCAGCAAACGTGGTTTCATATGATAAGGAAATCGATGAGATCTTAGCCGACCGAGTTGTTCGCAAGAGGGGCACGCCTAACTGGACCGAGTACTATGTGCGCTGGAAGGATCAACCAGAGAGCGAGTCTAGTTGGGAGCGAGAACAAGACCTATGGCAGTTTCGTGATAAGATTGAAGAATTCAAGTCTAAGGCTTGACGAGGACGTCAAGAACTTAGGTGGGGGAGGGTGTCACGGACAAATTCTAGAAGTTTCCGAAAGCATTCAGGCTGTTCAAGAGAAGTCCGGAACACTCCGGAATGCCCCGGAAGGATCAAGAACATCCTAGAGTTCTCTAGGATATGGTGGCACGTTCTAGAGCAAACTAGAACCTTTTGGAAGAATGTACATAGTTATAGAGTATTGTAGAACTCTCTAGAGAACTCTTGTACATAGTAGAACTCTTGTAGTCTAGAATCTTTCCTTGAGGAGGAGAAAGATCTTGCTAGCACTATAAATAGGGAGGAGGCTCATTTGCTTCAACCATCCAAGAAAAAGCAATCCAAGCCACTCTTGTAAAGTTCTCTATAAGAATAAATTCTCTTCCATCTTATTTTACTCACTTCTCTTCAATCCTCTGCCTTCTTAATCCTCAATTTGCTTGACTTAGCCCTCGATCTAAGGAGTAAGCTAGGTGGCACATGGCCTGACTTGAGAAAAAGAAGTCGTTCCGTGACACTACTCTCGATTGATACAGAGTTTGATGATCTGGTTGCCCACTCTCTAGAACGATGTTAGAGGAACATATTATGTTATACTTGTTTCGTGCTCTTGTATGCAATACAAATGAAAGGCCCTACCTCGGCGTATGGGTAGTTGCGCCGGTATCCCCGACGGTTTTTTGAAAACCGCCGGGGTAGGGATACGGTATGAAAACCCAAATCCCAAACCATACTTTCCAATTATTCCAATTTTCCTCTCACTCCCGCTCGGTCTCTCTCCCTCCCCATCGTCGCCCACCGCCCTCCTCCGCCGCTTTATCCCTCTCCCACTGTTGTCCCCTACCTCAGCCGCTCTCTCCCTCTGCTGCCGTTGTCCATCTCTCCCGCCATCTCCATTCCCTTTTCATTCGCGAATGACGATTCAAGGGGCGAAGAAAAGGAAGGAGGAGAACAAGAAGCACATGGCCAATCTCCAATGCCTCATCATCGCCTGCACGTAAGTTGTTTATTCTCCAATCTCTATTTACCTTCTTATCTTTTGGTGTTCAATCTCAGATCCTCAATTGTTTTACATGTTGGGAAGGCCAACATGTCTCTTTTCTATAAGGAACAAAGATGAGTAGGAATGAGACTCAGTTTGTGGAGGATGGATAAGCTTTCTATGTGAATGGGTGGAAATCTTACTGGTTGATGGATCAAGCTGTGGAGGATTTTAGTAGACCAAGAAGCAAGGCTATGTTTCAGACTGCTGCAAAAATGGGGCTCAGTTTGTAGGACCTGGGCTTTCAATGATGGGGACTACAATGCTCTTCAGCTCTCACTTGGCCAGTTTGATGAAGGGGTCTTTCAGGTTTGGGATTCAGATCCTTTTGCTAATTTTTTTCATTCATTTGTCTTTTTGATTGTAGAGGTTTAATGCTTGTATTATGTGTTGCCGCTAAATTCGGTGTGGGGGCAAACAGATGAATTTGTGGGTTCGAGGAAAAACCTGAATAGCGAAACCAAACCTGACCCGTCGTTGACTGGTCGTTGACTCCCGCCGTTAACCTGCAAAAAGTGCGAGACACCGGGGGGGATCCCGGCGACGCACCCTCCGACGCTCAAGTCAGTTATCAGAAATGATTAAGAAAGAGCGTAAATTGAGAAAATACTGATTACCTCTCAGAGGAGATGGATGGGGGGTATTTATAGGCGTCTTAGGGACTGGTTTTAGGAATGTAATCCCCGTGATTAGATAAGGAATATTCCTCGTAATCAGATAAGGCATGTAATCTGATAAGGTATATTCCCTGCAATCAGTTAAGAAATTTAATCCCTAATCCCCAGTGAAAAGATAGATGTGAATCATGGCCGTTGATTTAGATCTAATCAGGGACCTTGATTGTATCTTGCTGGATCGGGCATGCAGCGGGTTGGAACCCGTACCCGGTTGACGTGGATCCGTTCATGAGTTATTGGGCTTTGAATAAAGACCTAGTTCCCATTTTAGACCCGTTTGTAGGCGAAATTACCGTTTTACCCCTGAGCTTTAAGATTCGTGTCCGATGTGAACGGTCCCGATTTGATCCTATTTTTAGCCATATCACGAGCCCCCCACTCCTAGAGACTGAGTTTGATCAGCCTTTGAGGAGTAGTTTTACTGTTCTAATGGCGTACGGGATTTTATCGGTGTTCTTAAAGGGACTTAGGATCTCGCTCGGGGGTGTAACGGTGTCATTCTGGGCTTGTAAGATGCCCAAAAATATCCTCTGAATTTTCTGGATTTTTGGTGATTTTTCCAGATTTTTCTGAATTTTTTCTCTTTTTTTGAATTTTTTATTCATTTTCCGGATTAAATAATTAATTATCAAAAATATTAAATAATTATTCTAATTAAATAATTATATTTCTCAGAATTTAAAATATTTTTTCTGAATTTATAATTATTTTTAGAATTTTTATTTAATTTTTTCCGATTTTTTTAAATATTTTTTCGGATTTTTTAAATAAAAAAAACAATTAAATAATTAAATAAATAAATTAAATATTACCTAGACACGTGGCAGATTTCTGATCGTCCATCATGATCAGATCCGCGCGCATCGTGAGGCAGATCACGATCGGGACACGTGGCGCGTTTCTGGCCGTCCATCATGATCAGATCTGCGCGCATCGTGAGGCAGATCACGATCGGGACACGTGGCGCGTTTCTGGCCGTCCATCATGATCAGATCTGCGTGCATCGTGAGGCAGATCACGATCGGGACACGTGGCGCGTTCCTGAGCGTCGATCGTGTCACGACGCGAATTTTGAGACAATCGGACGGATCGTGTGGGTTGGCTGATTTTTTCTCCATATAAGAGGATCGGTGCCATGCGCAAGCTTGGCAAAAGGTGGCCGAGGTCCACGAGGACGACACGTGGCGAAGTCAACGTTTGACTTTTTTCTTTTTTTTTTTTTTTTTTTTTTTTTCCGCTCTGTTCCTTCTTTTTCCCTTCTTCTTCGCTTCCTTCGCTGCTTCTCTCTCTTCTTCTAACTTTCCCCCGCTGCTTCTTTCTTCGACTTTCTTCTGAGCTTTCGTCTCCTTCTCCGACACTATCTCCGAGCATGGCCAACCGAGGAGATTTTGGTGCGTCGCCGAGTGGAGCTCGGTGCTTCATCGAGGAAGAGAGCTCGACGGAGGAGATGGAGCTTGAGTTCGGAGCTCAGTCGCTAGGGGAGCTCGTCGGAGGTGGTCGTCGAGTGGAGCACGGGGCTTCGTCGAGGAAGAGAGCTCGACGGAGGAGCTAGCTCCGGCGTTGGAGGTTGGCGAGCTTGGCGATAGTGCTCGACGTCGTCGGAGGAGCAGGCGAGGGAGGGAGCTTCGTGAAGTTCGGCAGCGAAGCTCGACGGAGGTGGAGACGGAGCTCGGCAATGGAGCTCGTCTGAGGTGATGGAGGAGTTCGACCATGGTGGAGCTTGGCACGGCGAGAAGGAGAGCTCGGAATTGATGAGAGCTCGCTCTCGTGAAGGTTTGAGTGCTCGGCACCGGAGTGAAGGTTGAAGCTCGGCTTCAATGGGTTCCGCCAGGGCTTGGAGCTCGGAGAGGAGCTCGTCAATGCCGTGGATGTGAACTGCGAGCTCGGAGCTTGGACGCGGTCGGAGCTCGTCTCGTGGAGGGCTCGGAGCTCGTGGCAACGGTGGGGCCGTCGAGGAATGAGCTCGGAGCTCCGGAGTCGAGACATGGCGGAGCTTGGTGCACGGCATGTGTTGCTTTGGAAATGAGCTCGGGATGGAGAGCTCGACGCCGGAGCTAGACGACGGAGGGAGTCGACGCCATGGTGGAGCTGAGTGCTCGACTCTGGGTTGGAGTTCGGAGGTCGGGAGTTGACGCCGGGGTTCGCGAAGTTAGGCGAGGGTGCTCGACGTCGTCTGAGGGGCTCGACGCCGAAGCACTCGTTGGAGCTTATTTTGAGCTCGGTGGAGGACGAGGTCGGAATGGAGCGTGACGACGACGAGTTGGTTTTTGGAGAACTCGAGCTTGAGGGGAGTCGGCGACGACACGGTGGTGTCAAGGTTAAGGGGAGCTCGGTTGCAGGCGTTGGCTACGGCGGAGCTCGCTCGCGGGGAGCTCGAAGTTGAGGGTGACGAACTGTGCTCTTGGCTTTTGCTTGGGTTCTGTTTTGGCGCCAGGATATTGGAGAAGTTGGTTTTTGTTTTGGGGAAGATGGGTGACGTGGCGGAGGCGGGTTCGGGTTTGAGGATCCAAACGGGTCCGAACCCGGCCACTTGTAAAAATTTTTTTTTTGTGTTGCTTGTGGGTCGGTGCTGAGAGTGTTCCGAACTCAATTGTGCCGAACTCAAATGTGCCGAACTCAAGCCCGTAAAACGGTCGGTGGTAAGAACGTTCGACAGCGGGTGCCGAACTCAACTGGTGCCGAACCCAAATGTGCCGAACTCAAATGTGCCGAACTCAAGTTCGTAAAACGGTCGGTGGCAAGAACGTTCGGCAGCGGGTGCCGAACTCAACTGGTGCCGAACCCAAATGTGCCGAACTCAAATGTGCCGAACTCAAGCCCGTAAAACGGTCGGTGGCAAGAACGTTCGGCAGCGGGTGCCGAACTCAACTGGTGCCGAACCCAAATGTGCCGAACTCAAATGTGCCGAACTCAAGCCCGTAAAACGGTCGGTGGCAAGAACGCACGGCAGCGGGTGCCGAACTCCAATTGGTGCCGAACCCAAATGTGCCGAACTCAAATGTGCCGAACTCAAGCCCGTAAAACGGTCGGTGGCAAGAACGCTCGGCAGCGGGTGCCGAACTCCAATTTTGCCTGCAGATTTCTTCTTGATATTCCCGGTGCTACGGAGGTCGGCTCGGGGCGTGCGACCCCTTGTTTCGAAGCTAATTCGAAGATCTACAACTTCTCTTTAGGAGTGAGATGAAGATTCACCCTCCTTCATGGTCAAAATAGCCCCGCAACATCCTTGTCCGCCGAGGTTTGAGACTTGTTGATTTTTTGGTTGTCTTGACTGCCGAACTCAAGCCCGTTATACGGTCGGTGGCAAGAACGCTCGGCGCGGGTGCCGAACTCAAATGTGCCGAACTCAAGCCCGTAAAACGGTCGGGGGCAAGAACGCTCGGCAGCTGGTGCCGAATTCAACTGTGCCGAACTCAATTGGAGCCGAACTCAAGCCCGTAAAACGGTCGGTGGCGAGAACGCTCGGCAGCTGGTGCCGAACTCGAATGTGCCGAAGCTTGAGACTTAGAAATTTTTGGAGATCTTGGCTGCCGAACTCAAATGTGCCGAACTCAAGCCCGTAAAACGGTCGGTGGCACGGGTGTTCGGCGGATGGTGCCGAGCTAGAATGGGTGCCGAACTCAAGCCCGTAAAACGGTCGGTGGCACGGGCGTTCGGCGGACGATGCCGATCTGAATTGGTGCCGAACTCAAGCCCGTAAAACGGTCGGTGGCACGGGTGCTCGGCGGATGGTGCCGAGCTAGAATGGTGCCGACCTCAAGCCCGTAAAACGGTCGGTGGCACGGGTGCTCGGCGGATGGTGCCGAGCTTAAAAGGTGCTGAACTCACGCCCGTAAAACGATCGGTGGCACGAGTGTGTTCGGCAAACTGTAGCGAGCTGAAAACGTGCCGAACTCACGCCCGTAAAACGATCGGTGGCACGAGCGCGTTCGGCGAATTGCTGCGAGCTGAAAACGTGCCGAACTCACGCCCGTAAAACGATCGGGGGCGCGAGCGTTCGGCGAAAGGAACCGAGCCGAGATCGTACCGAACTCTCGCCCGTAGAACGTTCTCAGCAACAGAGTGTTGGAGTCCGAACCTTTGTAAGATTGAGGGCGTGGGAGCAATCCCGAATGGCGAACTACCTCTGGTTCGCTCGGAAGCAAACTTGCGAAGTAGAATCGAGCCAAGTGTTGGACTCCGGAACCATCGTGAGATTAGTTTAAAAGATGCAGGAGCAGTTTCGAATGGCGAGCTACTTCTAGTCCGCTTAGGAGCGGACTTGCGAAGCAAAATCGAGCAAAGTGTTGGACTCCGATCCATTCAACGGCTGCAGGAGCAATTTCGAACGGCGATCTACCCCCGGCCCGTCTGAAGACGAGCCGAGGAGGAAGAGTCGAGCCGAGTGCTGGACTCCGAACCATTGTGTGATTAGTTTAAGAGATGCAGGAGCAGTTTCAAATGGCGAGCTACTTCTAGTCCGCTTAGGAGCGGACTTGCGAAGTAAAATCGAGCCAAGTGTTGGACTCCGATCCATTCAACGGCTGCAGGAGCAATTTCGAACGGCGATCTACCCCCGGCCCGTCTGAAGACGAGCCGAGGAGGAAGAGTCGAACCGAGTGCTGGACTCCGAACCATTGTGAGGTTAGTTTAAGGGATGCAGGAGCAGTTTCGAATGGCGAGCTACTTCTAGTCCGCTTAGGAGCGGACTTGCGAAGCAAAATCGAGCCAAGTGTTGGACTCCGATCCATTCAACGGCTGCAGGAGCAATTTCGAACGGCGATCTACCCCCGGCCCGTCTGAAGACGAGCCGAGGAGGAAGAGTTGAACCGAGTGCTGGACTCCGAACCATTGTGAGGTTAGTTTAAGGGATGCAGGAGCAGTTTCGAATGGCGAGCTACTTCTAGTCCGCTTAGGAGCGAACTTGCGAAGTAGAATCGAGCCAAGTGTTGGACTCCGATCCATTCAACGGCTGTAGGAGCAATTTCGAACGGCGATCTACTTCCGGCTCGTCTGTGGGCGAGCCGAGGAAGAAGAGTCGAACCGAGTGCTGGACTCCGAACCATTGTGAAGTGCTTAGCAAGTTGTGGGAGCAGCCATGTAGAAGAAGCTGGACTCCGAACTCGTTGAGAAGAGGTCCGCTTCGGAGGTGACCAAAGTGAAGAGCTCGGCTCTGGAAGAGAGCCATTTGTGAGACGAGTGTGAGGAGGAGCTCTTGGTGGGAGTGGTGAGCTCCGAACTCGTTGAGAAGAGGTCCGCCTTGGAGGTGGACGGAGCAAAGAATTCGGCTTTGGAAGAGAGCCATTTGGGAGAAGAGTTTGGGGAGCGACTCTAGGAGAGAGTGGTGCGCTCCGAACTCGTTGAGAAGATGTCAGCAAGTTATGGGAGCAGCCGTGTAGAAGAAGCTGGGCTCCGAACTCACCTTTTAGCGAGTCATGACTCGGAGAGATAGAGATGAAACGAGAGCAACAATTTCCAATGAAAAACGTAAGGTTTTATTGAAATAAGCTAAGTGGCTGCTTCAATAGAGCGTGCCGTTATTACATGTTGTTGGCCGGGTTACAAGCATCGGCCTTATTGAAAATCAAGATCCTACTTCTATAATTGGGTGAAGGCCTCTCGAGAGGAGCTGGGAGGTTCTGAGTCTTGAAGCTCGGAGGGCCTTTCCGTTCGTTCGTTGGTTCCTCAGGGGAGAGGCTCGGCTCCATCGTTTTGGATGAACTTGGTCAGGTGTCCCCGCTGTATGAGTTCTTCGATCTCCTCCTTGAGAGCTCGACAATCGTCCGTGTCGTGGCCGTGGTCCCTGTGAAAGCGGCACCACTTATCTTTGTTCCTCTTCTTCCCAGGTGTGTTCATTCTAGGGGGAGCGCGGAGTAGTCCTTCCTTGTCCACTTCCATGAGAACTTCTGATATATTGGCAACGAGGGGGGTGAACTTCTCAAACTGAGGAGTTGGGCGATGCTGTCCATTATTGTCCTTCTGGGATTTTTGGGACCCCTCTTCGCTCGTGCTCTTCCGTTTGTTTCCGGAAGATGTCTCCTCAAAGCCCGGGAGATTCTCGGCTTCTTCGGCCCGAATGTACTTTTCACACCTGAGAAGGAGGTTGGCAAAGCTCTGTGGAGGCTTCTTAGCAAGAGAGGAACGGAGGCTGGAATTGAAGACATTGGATTGGAAGGCGGCCGTTGCGACGGATTGATCGAGGGAAGCTATGGATCTGGCTTCAGCTGTGAACCTCTTCACGTAATCCCTTAATTTCTCCCCTTTCTTCTGGTGGAGGTGCAATAAGGAGATGCTGGTCTTGTCAGCCCTTCGGCTGCTTACAAAATGGGTGACGAAGAGAGTCTCGAACTGCTCGAAGGAGAATATTGATGCTGGGGCGAGGCGAGAGTACCATTCTCGAGCCGGGCCCTTAAGAGTTGCAGGGAAAGTTTTGCAGAGGAGGGCATCGGAAGCTTGGTGGAGGAGCATCAGGGTCTTGAAGCTCTCCATGTGGTCAACGGGGTCGGTCTCCCCGGTGTAATTTTCGAACTGGGGAGGTTTGAATCCGAACGGCACAGGCGTATCCACTATGGTTCGGGAGAAAGGGGGTCGGCTAGGTCGTATGGTCCTTCCCCTAAGCTCCTCTTCTTGGTTTATCTGGCCCAGACGCCTTTCTACTTCATTAAGACGACGGTACATGGCGTCATCCCTCCGACGGTAACCTACCGAGCCTCGAGACTCGTCTTCGTATGAGGGAGAGCGAGGGCTGCGGCGATGGTAGCTTCGGGAGCGACGAGGACTTGGGGTATGCCGGGAGTTGGTAGGAGCAGGATGAGGAGAGGGGGACCGTCGGCGAGGGCTTCGAACCGGGGGCGGAGATGGAGCCTTGGGTGCGTTGGTGTTGGGAAGGTTGTTGAGAGCTTGTAGAATGGTTGCTTGGAGCTGCTGGAACTCGGCACGCGTAATGGGTGCCTCATTGTCCCTGGGCTGTCTCCGACCTGCAGGGGAGTGCGGCCTTCTTCGGTAGTGCTCGGGAGATTCTTTCCGACCCCTTCGATTAGGGGTCCTCCTATACTCCTGGCGGTGAAGGTACCGCTCATCCGGACGGTGCTGGCGGGGGGTTCCCTCTCGCTTCCGCTTCTCCTCCAGATGACGGCGAAGATCCACGTCCTTCTGCCGATTCTGAGGATTGTGTGAGGCCATGGAATCTGTAGAGGCATTGTGTATGGAGACGCGGTCTTGGTGGAGGGGTTGCTTTCCGCGGGAGCCCCCCGGACCGGCATTCTGAGGTCCGGTAGGAGCCTTCGGGGGTTGTTGATTCTGAAGGGGCTGATCTTGCTGAAGAGGGTCTTCCGTCTGAAGTGGAGGTCGTTCTTGCTGCGGAGCGGGTTGGACGGGGACTACCTCTTGCTGATCGGCGGGGTTGGGTCCACGGTTGGACCCTCTGGATCTTACTTTCCTAGGAGGCATGGCTGGAGAAGATCTGACAAACGGGAAGAGGAGGGGCTGCTATTCGTATGTTTTCCACAGACGGCGCCAATCTGTTGCCGCTAAATTCGGTGTGGGGGCAAACAGATGAATTTGTGGGTTCGAGGAAAAACCTGAATAGCGAAACCAAACCTGACCCGTCGTTGACTGGTCGTTGACTCCCGCCGTTAACCTGCAAAAAGTGCGAGACACCGGGGGGGATCCCGGCGACGCACCCTCCGACGCTCAAGTCAGTAATCAGAAATGATTAAGAAAGAGCGTAAATTGAGAAAATACTGATTACCTCTCAGAGGAGATGGATGGGGGGTATTTATAGGCGTCTTAGGGACTGGTTTTAGGAATGTAATCCCCGTGATTAGATAAGGAATATTCCTCGTAATCAGATAAGGCATGTAATCTGATAAGGTATATTCCCTGCAATCAGTTAAGAAATTTAATCCCTAATCCCCAGTGAAAAGATAGATGTGAATCATGGCCGTTGATTTAGATCTAATCAGGGACCTTGATTGTATCTTGCTGGATCGGGCATGCAGCGGGTTGGAACCCGTACCCGGTTGACGTGGATCCGTTCATGAGTTATTGGGCTTTGAATAAAGACCTAGTTCCCATTTTAGACCCGTTTGTAGGCGAAATTACCGTTTTACCCCTGAGCTTTAAGATTCGTGTCCGATGTGAACGGTCCCGATTTGATCCTATTTTTAGCCATATCATTATGTAAAGTTAGAAATTGCTGATCTTGTGACCTCTTATGTGATTCATCCATTAGTTACATGTCATAGCGTGATAGTTTGTTTTCATTATATAATTACTAGTAATCTGTACGTGCGATGCACGTTCTAATTATTATTATTTTTTATATAGTAAATAATAAGACGTAATTTGGCCTTGAACCTAAAATATTTTTTTACTCGTCACATAATCTTTACAAATTACCTAGAATGGCACAAACTTTTATTTTATATTAGTGACACTTTTATAAATAATTATATCGTAAATAAATTTAAACTTTGAGGTTATTAAGGTAACTAACAACAGTTGAGTAAATAAATGGTTAATATAACTCTCACTTAAAAAATGAATGGTTGAGATTAGATGGTTGAATGGTTGTCTACAGATGACCATCCCAATAATATTAAATATTACAAATGACTACCATTCTTTTTTAATTTCACAAAATCAACTATATATTGATTATTATTGCCTGATATGATGATCTATAAAGCATTTGGTTGTTGTAATACATGAATTATATTATGACGATTCCTGCAAATTTTAATCTAAATGATAAAAGGAAGTAAAGTTGTATGTACTTGAGCAGTACCAATCTTGGGATAATAGAAACATTATCCCATTGCTTCGTTATTTAGTAGTAAAAACTTTGAGCAACATGTCCAATTTGTCTTGCATTTATGAATTTCGTTTGAGGGTAACTCTGACTCGTGGAGGAGATCTGATACTTATAGCCCTACACCAGTATAGATGGCAAGTCGTTCTCGTTCACGTTTGGATATCATACCTCCTTCTCTGTTTCTGATTTCGGGAATGATGAGTACAAGCAGGACTAAACACATTCCGATAGGAGTTCCAGGCTGTGTGGCGCAATTACAGTGCGCTGTAAACATACTGTAGGGATTGTGTGATGTGAGTAGTTAAACAACTTTGTCTTTTTATTGCATATCTTCTATTTGTAGTATAATCTTTGCATTTTCTCTTCTAAAACATGATCAGAAAATGCTAACTTATATAGGTCAATATGGTTTAACTTGAATCGAAAATTGCATAAATGAGCCTCCTTTTCTGTGGTTAATCTTTAGCAAAATACTAGGAAGTAGGAACCTAAGATGCAATTCCCAATCTACGTAGAGATCCTCGACCAGCATATAAACTGTGCAATATTCTTGCAATGTATGTAATTAAGACCTTTAACATATAAACTATGCTGGATTAGATCCCCTTTTGTAAGTATATACATTAAGAAAATTCACGTGCAGTGAATCATGTGGTCTTGTAGGTAGAACATGTTATTAGAGAACAAAATGTCATGGCAGCAAATGAGATCATTGAACTCTTCTGTGAACTAGTAGTTGTGCGCCTTGCTATAATATCAAAACAAAGGTTTATTCAACAAAATCCCTTCATCTTAAAAATTCTTTAATATTCGGAAATAATTTCAGTCTGTTCTTTTTCCCGCTTTTCCTTCTCCAGGGATTGCCCTGCAGACATGAAGGAAGGGATTTCAAGTTTAATATATGCTGCTCCTAGATGTTCAGAAATCCCGAAACTCTACTGGCTTAGTGAATTATTTGAAAAGAAGTACGGAAAAGATTTTGTATCTGCTGCAAGAAATTTACGTCCTGAATCTGGTGTAAATCGCCAGGTGAGAGCATTGTACTCAACTTCGATTTCCAATTATCAGAGTAACATTAATTAGCTAGCGAGTCTGTATGGTGGTTTGGAGTATTAGTTAGCAAGTCCGTATGGTGGTTTTGTGCTCTTAAGTACTTGTATATATATATATATATATATATATATATATATATATATATATATATATATATCTAATCTAATAATCTAATAATAATATTATAATAGGAGAAGGCCTTAGTGTCATTTGTCATTTTGTCATTCTACCAACATGTGTAAAGCACGTACATAACTAATATAAAGAAAGTTTCAGGTTCAAATCCTTCCTACGTCAGAGTTTTTATTTTTATTTTTTGAAATTATTAAAACGTGCATCGCATGTGTAAATTACTAGTGTGTGTGTGTATATATATATATATATATATATATATATATATATATATATATATATATATATATATATATATAGGGTAAAAGGGATATGAGCAACTTGCTCATTTAGTAAATGAGCAATTGATTATGTGGCATGCATATGATACATTGGACAACTAACCCTATTAAGAATTTTCCAATCACATGTATGCCACATCATCAATTGCTCATTTACTAAATGAGCAAGTTGCTCATACCCCTTTTTCCCATATATATATATATATAATGATTAATTGAATTTGTGAATGATTTTGATTGAATTGTTTAATTATTGCTTGACTATTAGAATGAATTTGTGTTGTAAAGTATTTTCCAATTGTTTATTATGTTTGATTCATGAATTTGTGGAAGATTATTAGAATGAATTTCTAAAAATAATTGTAAATTGAATTGCTTGTAATTTGATTTGATAAAATAATAAACAACAACAACAACAACAATAATAACCACCACCACCACCACCACCACCACCATCAAACAATTATTTTTTACCCCCTTCCCCTCCAAAAAAAAGACAAAAAAAAAGCCTATCCCGGCGTTTTCATACGCCGGGATAAGTTATGTAATTGAAAAAAAAAAAATTAAAATTGAAATCAGTCGATAGCCTTTTCGCATTCCCGACAGGGTTTTCCCTTGTGCTTGCGACGACATTTTTCAAAACGCTGCCTGTATCAATCCCAACATTTAAAAACACCGGGATTGGGCACAAAAAAAATTGTCAGGGTTTCCCTCTTCCTTTGTAGTGATGTTTTACTTTTGGCATTTTGTCCCACCCTCCTATGTTGTTTGGAGGTGTTATGTATTGACCCTTAGTTTGGTGAGCACAAAACATGTTTATAAATATTAATAAGTTTAAATTGAGTTATTCAGATTTTCAGGATCAAATAATATCCATAAGAGATCCAAGAGAGATTCAAGAATATTCAAAGAAGGAAAGTAATAAAGAAAGATTGAGAGATCAAGCAAAAAAAGAAGATTTTCAAAAAGAGCAATTGATTAGTGTTCAAGAAAGCTATCAAGACCAGTTGCTATCATTCTATATTTGTGAGATTTAATCTGTAAAAATATTGATTGATTGATTGATTGATTGATTAGTTTTTGGTAAGAAAATAAAGTGGATTCGGCATGAACAGCGCGATACCGGTCGACCGCACCTAATGACGGTTGATCGCATCGCAGCCGACTGCAACTCCCAAGTATGTAAGAAGCAGTCGACCCTTCATCTCTCTACCTTACGTCAGAGAGATGAACAGTCGACTGCACTGAGATTGCGGTCGACCGTATTTTGCGTTGTTCACATTTTTAGAATGTATTGTTTCTAATTTTGATCGATACATTTCTCAATTTATTTAATTAGCCGAACCCACTTTGTATTCTTCACCTATTACTTTGGAGAAAAATCTTTTGAACTAATCTTTCAACAATCAATCTGAGTGTGTGTGATAATTTTTGCATTCTTCAGTCAGGATCACTTAGGATCTTGAGTTTTTCTTTTCTTCCACTTTGGTGAGATTAACAGGACTTGTGTTAGAAGTTCTGTGGGTGTAATAGGTCTCTCGGCCTGAATTCGAGAATCAGTGTACAAGAGTTTGAGTATAGTGGAACGCTTGTGACGGAGAACTGCTGCAAGTAGGTGGTGTGGACGTAGACCTGGGGGGTTGAACCACGTTATATCGCTGCGTCACTTGTGCTATCTGTGTTTGCTCTTCTTATCTCTTTTATTTACACTGCACTTTAGGTTAATTTTTTTTAATTCCGCACAATCACCCTATTCACCCCCTCCCTCCCCTCTCCAGGGTGATTAATAGTGGTATTAGAGCGAGGTGCTTATCAAAAGCTTAAAAGCTTACACAAAAGGTCTAATGGTCGAAATTCCTCCTCCCAAAAACTTGTACTCATCGGAGCCATTCGTCTCCAATGGGACAAAGTTTTACACGCTTACCATTTTTTGAAGGAAAATGGTACGATGTTTAGAAAGTTCGTATGTCTCATTTTCTACAGATGCTTGGAGAAGAAGTATGGAGTGCATAAACAAAACTGAGATTCCTGTCAGCGATGGAAAGAGGGCATTCACAAAAGCTGAACTAACATTGAAAGCTGCAAATTCCATGGCTATGAAAGCACTCTATGCATGGTTGAACAATGAGGAATTAATGCGATGCGAGCAAAATTATAAGACAACATACGAAATTTGGAACAACATACTGAAACGACACGAGGGAACTACTACAGAAGTTTGATATTTTTCGTATGTTGCCAGGAGAAAACGTAGATAAAATGTTTTGCTCGTTTCGATATCATTGCACACGAGCTTGAGAGCTTAGGAAAGGGATTGGATGATGATCGAAAGGTCGGAAAACTCATAAGCTGTCTCACGCCCGAGTGGGATGTAAAAGCTACTGTAATGAGGGAAACCCTTGAGGAAAAGGGATTCGATTACTATACATTCCAAGGAAAGCTGAAGACATACGAGATGGAGATGACAAAAACTGAAAGACACAAACAGAACATCGGGATTGAACAAAAAATCGAAAAGAGGACCATTGCCCTAAAAGCAGAGAAATCATGTCCATCAAAATCAGAATCAGACCATGAAGAATTAGACGAAGATTTCATACGGCTAAATAAACAATTCTGTAAGCATCTCAAACGCAAAAAGTACAACAGGTCACAAGGAGAAAGAAATAAAGACAAAAATGATGTGTGCTAAAAATGCAACAAGCCAGGACATATACGCCCAAACTGTCCCCTATCGAAAGGTAGGAACAAATATTATCATCATTCCAATTCAGGATTGAGAAAGAAGGCATTGAAGGCAACGTGGCTAGACTCATATTCAAGTGAAGATGAGCAATATCACAACAATGTCAGCTTCATGGCTCTTGGGAATGGTGAGGTGCAATCACCATCTCAAGAAGATGTAATCAAAGAACCCACTTATGATGAGTTAGTAGATATGTGTAATGGATTAAAAGATTATGCTAAGAAATTGAGTCGTGAACTAAGACAATATAAACAAATTCCAAATGGATCTCATGACTCTTGCATCGCTAAAAATCAAAAACTGAAAATAAAAATTTCTTGATCATGGAAAAATTCGAGTCATTTAGAAAAGATCATGATGTATTCCTAGAGGAAAATGAACTCTTAAAATAACAAATTCAAGAATCCTTAGCAACACATGATGAACACTTGAGAGAAATTCACGAGAAATCTGTTTATATTGCTAAGCTCACTGATGATTTAAAAGAATGTAAAAGAAAATTTGATGAAGTAGTGGAAGGTTGTAACGAAGCTCTTGAGCAAAATAGAATACTTGATGCTACTCTAGACACTCTTCGTTGGGACACTAAAGACGATGAGATGACTAGGAAAAGACTTTGTAAAAGAGTAATTGTGCTCGAGAAAATTGTTGAAAGATATGAAGGGCCCGGTTACCTTATTATAAAGAATTCAAGATCTTATCATGATAATCGAGTGCTTGGTTACAATGAGTCAATACAACATCAAAAATCTAAGCAATCTTGTCATACACATATGCATAGCCACCAAAATAGTTTCAAACCAACACACAATTATGCATATGTGCATGATCCAAAGCATAATCGCATTACTTGTCACTATTATTGTAGATTAGGGCATATTTCTAATAATTGTGCTTTAAAAATGAATACTAACTTCGTTTGGATAAAGAAGAATATAAGTGCAGTAACAGTACCTACTTGGATACATACTAATCTTAATATAGGTACATCAATGCACTTCACCTAAAGATCGGTAGCACCTTGATAGTGGATGCCTAAAGCTCACGACGGATGAAAACAACACTTTTGAATCACTATCAAGTAAAGAAAAGGGAAGATCATATTTTTTTAAGGTAAAACAATTTTAGTTTAATTCTTTGTCTGGTAAGCAAATTTAAACTCATTTCATTCTCAGCTTGTTGATATCTTTACTAAGCCTTTAGATGAAAAACGATTTTATTCTTTGAACGGAGAACTGAATGTTATTGATATTTCAGCTTTAAAATGCGTTTTGGTCGACTAGACGGGCGACTGTACCCCTGTGAGGGTGTACGGTCAACTGGGCGGTCGACTGGCACACTCTCGGTCTTCGTTTTGTTTTATACTATGTTTTCAAAAAGTTTGGCTTTCAGTATTTGCGGTCGACCGGATAACCCTCTGTCTTGCGTTTTGTCTTTACAAGATGTGCGGTCGACCAGTTTGCTCTCTGGAAATTTTTTGACTTCTATTGGTTTTGCAGTCGACCGGTTACACGTTGTGTTTTTTTTTAAAAGAACTCTATGCTAATTTTTCCTATACTATTGGTTTCTTGATATCCATTCTTCACTTATTCTTCTTATCCATGATTCGCATCTGTATTGGGACAATCTCAAATCTATGATACCATGAAGAGCTCTCCTTGTATATCAAAGAGTCTTGCTATCAACGATATCATGTAAGTAGATCTTTCTCCGTTTTTAAGAAAAATTCTTATCTTTCCAAACATCATCTCTCTTGTTTTGCTTAATGAAAGTTCCTTTTCACTTACAAATAGTTTTCGTGAGGAGTAATTTATACTTTTCTTTTGCCCCCTATTGGTGTGTTCCAAAAAGGGGGAGAATATTATGGATATTATGAATGAATGAAAGTAAACATAAGTAAATATTTTTTATCCTCTATGAAGTGTTGAGTATTTACAAATCTTTCTTTACCTGTGAAAATCTGTGTTACAGGAAGTACTGAATTCAGGGGGAGTATTTTTTATGCTAAATTGTTTAATTTTTACTTTCAATATTCAAATGACATGTTTTGTTCACACCAAAAGGGAGAGATTGTTGACTCTTAGTTTGGTGTGCACAAAATGTCTCTATAAATACTAATAAGTTTAAATTGAGTTATTCAGATTTTCAAGATCAAATAATATCCATAAGAGACATAAGAGAGATTCAAGAACATTCAAAGAAGGAATGTAATAAAGAAAGATTGAGAAATCAAGCAAAAGAAGAAGATATTCAAAAAAAGTAATTGATTAGTGTCCAAAAAAGCTATCAAGACTAGTTGCTATCATTCTATATTTGTGAGATTTAATCTGTAAAAATATTGATTGATTGATTGATTAGTTTTTGGTAAGAAAATAAAGTGGATTCGGCATGAACAGCGCGATACCGGTCGACCGCACTTAATGACGGTCAACCGCATCGCAGTCGA
This sequence comes from Hemerocallis citrina, assembly GCA_017893485.1. Lineage (NCBI taxonomy): Eukaryota > Viridiplantae > Streptophyta > Magnoliopsida > Asparagales > Asphodelaceae > Hemerocallis > Hemerocallis citrina. The sequence continues at coordinate 1,243,798 of JACEHZ010000572.1, forward strand.
CTGCAACTCTCAAGTATGTAAGAAGCAGTTGACCCTTCATCTCTCTACCTTACGTCAGAGAGATGAACGGTCAACTGCACTGAGATTGCGGTCGACCGTACTTTGTGCTGTTCACATTTTTGGAATGTATCGTTTCTAATTTTGATCGATACATTTTCCAATCTATTTAATTGGCCGAACCCATTGTGTATTCTTCATCTATTACTTCTGAGAAAAATCTTTTGAACTAATCTTTCAATAATCAATTTGAGTGTGTGTGATAATTTCTGTATTCTTCAGTCAGGATCACTTAGGATCTTGAGTTTTTCTTTTCTTTCACTTCGATGAGATTAACGAGACTTGTATTAGAAGTCCTGTGGGTGTAATAGGTCTCTCGGCCTGAATCCGAGAATCACTGTACAAGGGTTTGAGTATAGTGGAACGCTTATGACGGAGAATTGCTGCAAGTAGGTGGTGTGGACGTAGACCTGGGGGTCGAACCACATTATATCGCTGTGTCACTTGTGTTATCTGTGTTGCTTTTTATATCTCTTTTATTTACTCTGCACTTTACTTTAATTTTTTTAATTCCGCACAATCACTCTACTAGTTTGCAGGAAAATCATATATTTCCTTGTGAATTATATAGTTTGGGAAGACATAAATATAGTTTTGAAAGTAATTATAAATTGAAGTTGTAATCATATTCCTCTTTTAAAGGGGGATTAGCAATCCCGTGAAAAGTGTGATAATTTTTTATTCCCCTCAATGAGGGCTGCAAACGAATCGAGCTATTCGCGAGCTATTCGGCTCGAGCTCGGTCAAAGCTCGGCTCGAACCGAGCTCGAGCCGAGCTCGAGCTCCAAAACCGAACTCGTTTCGTAAACGAGCCGAGCTCGAGCTTTATTTTATTATATTTTTTTAGGCTAAGCTCACGAGCTATTCGGCTCGAATGTGGTCAAAACTCGGTCAAAGCTCGGCTCGAACTAAGCTCGAGCTCAAAATTGAGCTCGTTTCGTAAACGAGCCGAGCTCGAGCCTGAAGGTATTCGGCTTGGCTCAGCTCGATTGCAGCTCTACCCTCAATACATAGTCAAAGTGTAACCAATAATAAAAAATCCTGAGGAATGCAACTTATTCCAAACTCAACAATATAACATTCTAGGGTATCATGATCCCTTGTAGCTTTCTTTTGGAAATATCAGCATATCAAATTAAGGAGCTAAAGAGGATCAATCAACCAAATGTTTTCTACACATTTTAGTCGACCTAACACATATAGGGTCTAATCTTAGGGTTGTTAATCAGGTCAGTTTTAACCTGGATTCGCCCCTAATCCAACCTATATAATACGAGTATAAACCCACCTGAACCCAAATAGGAAGATCCCACCCAAACCCTAGAGTCATTGATGAAGCAGTTCAAAATGGCTTAGTAGGGCTCAAACCTACAATATCGCCGTTATGAGCGATATGTTTCAACCAATTAAACTGTAAGCCCCAATTACTTACTATCTCTACATGCAATTCCTTCGGAAGAGCGGACAGAAAGAGGAGGCCTTTGCTCGAACCTTGTTTTACTATTCTATTTTCATAATTCTACTTTTATAGGCAATACTAACTGGTAGTTCAAAAGAAATGAGCATCTGGCATAGGCAGCAAGCCTTGGGAAGGCTTTCTTCATATGATCAGTTCTTTCTAGGCTTTCCGAAAAGTCCGTTTCAATCGTGGAGATGACAATCTTTGTGTCGAAATTGGACCAGAATCTATATAAGTCCAACTCGTCCATCCTATATTTAATGTAATAAATTAAATGGCATTGGTGGTTCAACATATACATGTTAAATTGCATCGGTGTATCCTATATATACTAAACTTTTTTTCTTATAATAAGTAAGGTATGTGATGCTGCTGATTTTGAGGTGGGAGCAATTAGAGTGAATTCTTGTAATTTATAGTGGAAGAGACATGTCTGAAACAGATCTCAACCATAGATCTGGATCTGAGATATGTATTTTGTGTGGAGCTTGAGACTGAGTGCTACTGATAGTTGGCCTCCCTAAGTACCTGCAAAGTGCCTAAAAACACCAGGAGATATCCAGGCGATAGGCCCTCCAACGGTCTAGTCAGTCACCGGAAAAAAAATGAAAGCTATGGTTCAGATGGAGAAAAGTTGATTACCTTCCAAAGGATGGATGGGGGGGGGGGGGGGGGGGGGGGGGGTTCTGGTATTTATAGGCAGAGAGAAAAGAGAAGCCCTATCCCTAATGGGCCGGGTGACTTTCTTATGTGGGCTTGAAAGTGATAGAAGGTCCATAGCGGCTCCTAGATCTAATCTGGAGGAGTTTGCAGATCCTGAGGGGATCAGACGACTGAGAATGAGCTGCATTTTTAGCCACATCATAGGCCCCCAATTCTTGGAGGGTGGTATGTACTAGCCGTTGAGGAGTAGTCCAATCTTGTAAGAAGATTATCCGACAGTGCGCATAAGGACAGAGCGAGAGATTCCCATAAGTAGTAAGAATATGGTTGAGGCCGAGTGGTGTGACACCGAGCTCAGTCCTCCGAGCTGCAGGGCTCGGATCTTCAGTCATGGCATGCTTGCGGGAGAGCCCGTAGGCAGCTTGAAGTTTTATGCTGAGCGTTGAGCTCTTTGTGATCAAGCGAGTAGGTGGCTTGAAGTTGGTGCTGAGCGCCAAGTCGAGCCTCTTGATCTTGTGTGAAAGACAGGGGCTTATGATATGTCTAAGTTTTATATAAATATTTGTACACATTTACCCATAAAAATTGCTTGTAATCGTTTATCTTATTAATAATTTATCTTATTTCCATAGATTCTAGTTAATTAATTATTTTTGAAGGAATAAATTTTTTTTGATGCAAAAGGTGAATATTTTCAGAAAAAATTAACAAAGAAAACAAGGATAATGATTGATTAATTTTTGTTGATTTGTTGAATTTTGAATTTTACAATTTGGTCCTCGAAAAAGTCAATGGAAAATATTAGTATCAATTAGAGGTTGGAATGAAATTATATAATTTTAAAAGTAAAAAAAAAAAGAATAAATGAACAGTACGGATTGATGGATGAGGAAAGAGTTAAAAAAATTAGTTAATTTGATTAATAGATTAATCTTAATCTAAATATTCTAATTAATTAATTTTTTATTTAACTAAACTTAATTAACTAACCTTACCTTATTCTACTTTTCCTATATAAAGTGCAGGTGAAAGGGTGGAAACCAGGAAAGGAGGGGGTGGTGGCAGCGTGAACAGAGAAAGGGCGGCTGGAAAAATCAAAGAAAAAACAATAAAAAAAAACAAGAAAAGGTCTGTTTGAGCGGCGTGAGAATCAAGACAGAAAAGAAGAAGAGAGGAGACAGAGGCACTGTTTGCTGCGCGGAGTTCGAGGAGTTTCGATTTGGAATTTTGCAACAAATAGAGTGCTTTCTTTTCTCTTCTACTCTTCTAATTTTTATTATGCAATCCATGAATATGTGTGGCCGTTGAAAATCCATTATGAACTAATTTTATTCTTTAAAATTTTTGATGTAGCATAGTTTTGAGAACACAATTTTAATTTCATATTATTTTTCTATTTTTTCAAGGTTGTGTGTTTAGTTTTTGTTCTTAATGCTTACAATTGTTTGCCCAACTTTTGTATAATTTATTGGATCATGGAGAGACCGAGAGGTAATTTGTGATTTAGAACTATAGAATTAAACACCATTGATTGAGCGAAATTAGAGATAATTTATTGCGATTTATGTGACTATAAAAAAATCTATAGAACTTAATGAGTCTTCAATTAATTAAATTTGCATAGAGATATGAAAAATTGTTAGTTGGAGATATTTTTAATGTTGTTCGAGAGAAAACATTGAATAATTATGAAATTTTGGTCTATAACTTGGAAAAGTAAAATTTGTTATTACATGGAATTATGAATTGTGTGAGATAAACTAGGTGAAATCGAAAGCCTTAGAATTAATTTTGCAATTAATAAACAACAAAATTTCAGATTCCGCTTTCTTTTTAATTAATTTAGTTAGTTCTTTAGATTAATTTAATTTAGTTGCTTTCTTTATTGAATTTCGATTATCCAAATAGTAGTTAATCTAGTAAATTTCGGTACTCGATAAAATAATTAGTCATTGTGGGTTCGACACTCTTTTTACTTAATTATACTACTTGTTGCAATTTTGTACACTTGCAAATAATTCACATCAAGTTTTTGGCGCTGTTGTCGGGGACTAATTATTTTTTTATTGATATTGATAATTGCTAGATTGTTACTAATTTGGATTTTTCTATTTATTTTCTATTTTTTTTTTTTATTTTTTTTAGTTTTTCTGTTATTTAATAGCTATATTTCAGGACATAGAAGTGTATCATGATGACATCCAGCACTTACTAATGGTGTTCAGAAAGAGCAATACCAAGAAAAGTGGCTGGAGTTTATTAGCTTGATCCTATTACCACATTGAGTGCACAATTTGATATTTTATCTAAACAATTAGGTAATATGAATGTTAATTCTATTCAAACTAATATTATTTGTGATAATTGTGCAGGAAATCACCCAAGTAATGATTGCCAAGTGGGAAATCCTTTTGCTCAATCAAATTTCAATCAAGAAAATTACGTGTCCAATTTCCAACATCAAAACAATCCTTATTTGAACACGTATCATCAAGAATGGAGAAACCACCCCAATTTTTCTTGGAACAACAATCAAAGAGCTATTAGACCACCTCAAAATTTTCCACAGCAAGAAAAGAAGCCGACACATGAAGATATGTTCATGCAATACATGCAGAAGACAGATTTGGCAATACAAAATAATACGGCTTCAATTCACAATCTTGAGGCTCAGATTTGTCAAATTTCAAACATTCTTACAGAGAGAAGAACAAAAACATTATTACCTAGTAACACAGTGACAAATTCTAAAGAGCGTGTTAAAGCAATAATACTGAGAAGTAGGAGAACAATTGAGCAGCCACTAGAAGAAATTGCCGAACAAAATGTGGTTGAAAAGGAAGATGAGTACGAATCAATTTTGGAAGAATAAATGCAGCAGGTAGCCAATCACCATTCTAAGAAGGATAAAGGAGTTTTAAGCCAAACAATTTCAGGGGAGTTTAATTCTGACACTCATCCTAATAAACCTTATGATCCACCTATTCCTTTTTCGCAAAGACTTAAAAAGAATAATCTCGAAAATCAATTTTCTAAATTTTTAAATATTTTTAAGAAATTGCATATTCATATTCCTCTTATTGAAGTTTTAGAATAAATGCTTAAATATGCTAAATTTTTGAAGGATATTTTATCAAACAAGAGGAAGCTGGAACAGCATGAGACGGTGATGCTAACCGAAGGGAGTAGTACAATTTTACAAAAGAAGCTGCCTCCTAAACATAAAGATCATGAAAATTCTTATTTTGATAAAGCTTTATGTGATTTAGGAGCAAGTATTAATCTTATACCTTATTCTGTTTTCAGGAAATTAGGTATTGGAGAAGCAAAGCCTACCACAATCTCATTGCAATTGGCAAACAGATCTATCAAGTATCCAAGAGGGATTATTGAAGATGTTTTGGTGAAAGTAGACAAGTTCATATTTTCCGCTGATTTTATTATGCTTGACATGAAGGAAGATGAACAAATCCCTATGATTTTGGGGCGACTTTTTCTAGCTACGGGGAGAGCTTTGATTGATGTCCAATAAGGAAAACTTATTTTGAGGGTTGAGGATGAGTAAGTAACGTTTGATGTTTTTAAATCCATAAAGTTTCCTATCGAAGAATAGTCGTGTTTTTAAGTAAGTAAAACTGATTTAATTTTGGGCGAGAAACATAAGGCTGAAAGTGAAAAGTTACCTGTAAAATATGTCTAACAAATTCAGCAAGTCATGAATCTGAGAAAAAAAATATTTTTGAATATGTTATGTATTTGGATGCCGCACCATCTATTCATCCATTTTCTCACCTGAAATTCAAGGAGGTGGGGATATCAAGAACGTCATCTTCAAGAAATACACGACTCAAACTCGAGCTTGACCCAATCCTTACCTGAAGAGAAGTATTAGAAAAGATGTTCTTATGTTGTTGGATCTTGGAGTCACATAACCATCTCCGTTATCAAGTCTGGCTGAAGACTTAAAACTTAGCGCTTCTTGGGAGGCAACCCATGTTTTCTTTTACTGCATTTAGATTTTCTTTTTCTTTTAGTTAATTTTAAATTTTAAAATTTGATTTTATTTTGTAGGATTGCATGAGTTTGGAAGTCGCCGGGCGGAGCTATTTTCTATACCTACATTGATGGCTGTTTTTTAGCAAGATGAAGTCAGAATCTGGAAAAGTGTTTCAAAGAAAAATCGTAGAAAATTGTCATAGCTTTCCAGAACAAAAAGAATTAGGCAATTTGGACATCTACAGCTCCAGATATCACTGAAACAATGAACGTCGCGCGTGCAAAATTTTAACACGAATCAGGGGAGAAATTCTGAACTTTTCACATTCTTTTTGTTTTTCTTTTTTCCTTTCCCATTGAGGACAATGTGATATTCAAGTATGGGGGAAGGGGTACAATTTTTTTAAATATATTTCATATATATTTGAAAAGAAAAAAACAAAACAAAGCATTTCAATTAGGCTTACCATTACACTTTTGAGTTCTATATTGTGCTGAAGCATTAAAATAAATTTTTTAGGATAGATAATATCTTATAAAGCAAGATGAAGCATACCTATTTACTTTAGGATTATTGAATTTCTAAATTCCTTATACAATTGTGACAGTCATGTTTTTATACATAAAAAAAATGTGATGATTTTTCTTGTGATTATCCCCTTTGATCTAGTCCTAAACAGAGTTTAAGTAAATAGAGTGATATATATATATATATATATATATATATATATATATATATATATGGTAAAAGGGATATGAGCAACTTGCTCATTTAGTAAATGAGCAAGTGATCATGTGATTTTCCAATCACATGCATGGCACATAATCACTTGCTCATTTACTAAATGAGCAAGTTGCTCATATCCCTTTTACCATATATATATATATATATATATATATATATATATATATATATATATATATATAAAGTTTTTTCTATTCCAATGTTTTGAGTTGCTTAATAACTAGGCGTGTTCATCACCAATGTTTACTTTTTCGTCAAACGACAACTTGAAATATGAGTATGCAAAAGTACTCTAAGTGCGTGACTTGTTGAGTAACCAGGTGAACTCATCATAAATGTTTGCATTCGCGTCAAAAGGTAAGTGACAACTAAAAAAAGAAAAAAGTTTCCTACTCGGTTTGTAGTAGTGAGAAGGAAAAATCACAGATGAAGTTGTTACATGATATAATTACATTAATTGCATGAAAAATATGATTGAGTTTGGAATTATGAATAAATAATTGCACTGGAGAAAATGAGTATGCTTGGTTTTACTTTATTTGCTATTGTTTATGTATTAGTTGAAATTTTGTTGCTTGCTTGCGTGATAAGATCACTTAGTGTGATGAGTTGAGCCTACTATTGATTATTAATCTTTGATTTATGGATATCCTTTTGCTCGAAGACATGCAGAATCTTAAGTTTGGGGGTATTTGATATGTCTAATTTTTATATAAATACTTATACTCATTTACCCATAAAAATTGCTTGTATTCGTCTATCTTATTAATAATTTATCTTATTTCCATATATTTCAGTTAATTAATTATTTTTGAAGGAATAAGATGTTTTTTTATGCAAAAGGTGAATATGTTTCAGGAAATTAACAAAGAAAACAAGGAGAATGATTGATTAATTTTTATTGATTTGTTGAATTTTAAATTTTGCAATTTGGTCCTCGAAAAAGTCAATGAAAAATATTATTATCAATTAGAGGTTGGAATGAAATTATATAATTTTAAAAATAAACAAAAATGAATAAATGAACAGTACGGATTGATGGATGAGGAAAGAGTTAAAAAAATTAGTTAATTTGATTAATAGATTAATCTTAATCTAAATATTCTAATTAATTAATTAATTATTTAACTAAACTTAATTAACTTACCTAACCCTATTCTACTTTTCCTATATAAAGTGCAGGTGAAGGGGTGGAAGCCAAGAAAGGAGGGGTTGGTGATGACGTGAACAGAGAAAGGGCAACTGGGGAAATCAAAGAAAAAATAAAAAAATAAAAAACAAAGAAAAGGTCTATTTGAGCGGCGCAAGAATCAAGACAGAAAAGGAGGAGAAAGGAGATAGAGGTACTGTTTGCTGCGCGAAGTTCGAGGAGTTCCGATTTGGAATTTTCCCACAAAATAGAGTGCTTTCTTTTCTCTTTTAATCTTCTAATTTTTATTATGCAATCCATGAACATGTGTGTTAGTTGCAAATCCATTATGAACTAATTTTATTCTTCTAAGGTTTTGATGTAGCCTAGTTTTGATTACACAATTTTAATTTCATATTATTTTTCTATTTTTTTAAGGTTGTGTGTTTAGTTTTTGTTCTTAATGCTTACAATTGTTTGCCCAACTTTTGTGTAACTCCCGTTTTCATTTTTTCCCTTTTATTATTGATTCCCATTGTAATCTCCATTGTAATTCTATTTCATTTCTTTTTGTCTTATTATTGTATTGAGTAATATTAATTCTAATGTTATTCATAATTTATTCCTGATCTCAGTTTGATTATTTAAATCTCTCCTTATATTCCTAATTCGGATTTAATTTCATAAATTGCCTTTTGTCTTATTGGGTTGTGAATTGTCCTCCTATTTGATCCATTTTGTGCCCAAAGCCCAATATCCACCTCCTATTGGATCTTGTACCCAAACCCACTATTCCAAAACAACCCCCAAATTCTTCCTAATAGTCAAATTCCACAAATCTCTCCTAATCACTCCCCACAACCTGTAACCCCCAAAATTTGAAAATTGAATCCCAAATATTCAGCCCTATAATCTCTCCACATTACTATTTTTAATAACCCTAACTTAATACCCCAAAAAAAAATTGCAGCCACTATTACCCCCAACCCTAACCCCTTACTGTACAAACCCTAGCCCTACTGTTCACCCCCCCCAATTACTGTTGAAACCCCATTTTCCCGCTCATCGTCTTCCTCCTTCCGCTCGACTTCATCCTTGCGAGCGCCCTCGCTCGCCATTGTCCTCAGTCCTCTCCCCATTGTGGCCTCACCGCGATGCCAGCGCCCTCACCCCTCGAGCCTACCTCAGTGCCTCTCCTTGTCTTCAACCTCCGTCCCTTTCGTCGAACCCGCTATCGCCATCACCATCTGATCGCCACCTCCACCTCCTTACCTTCGTCGACCCTCTCTGATCACCCTCCTCAACCACAGGAGAACCCCCCATCGCCTCTTCACCATCTTCTAACATCGTCATCATCATCTCCTCTGTTCTCGAGCAAAACAGAGCTTTGCTCGTCGCCGCCATCTTGATCGCTGCATCACTTCCCGACCGCAGCATCGCTGCCGCTTGTCATCACAGTCGCAACGCGCCGCCAGTCGCTGCCATTCCTCTCCCACGCCCTCTCTCTCTATCGAAGTGAGGAAGAAGACGAAGCGTGATTGGGTGAGATTGTGTGTTTGCTGTTGTGTAGAAGGGGGATCTGTTTTGCTGTTTAGTGTTCGGTAGTGAAGGGATTGGATAGATTCTGTGTTTGCTGTTGTGTGAAAGGAGATCCGATTTGCTGTGTGTGTTTTGCTTTGGGATTCGAGCCTGTTGTTGATTGCTGTTTTGGGCTTTACACGTGGCTCGCACATGTCTTGGATTGTCGCCCGGGATCGTAATCCTGTTATTCTTATTATATCGGAGCTAACGTCATCTAAAGGCAAGTCATCTTACTCGAATTGTATTGTATCATGTTCGAGATCATTTATTGAATTATGCAAGTAGATCCATATTGAATATCGTATATTGTTATTGTTATCTATCGTTGGGATATTACAGATTTACACGAGCGAATCCAAGTAGTAGTCTTGACTCCGTGCCATCTTTTTGCCTCTAATGTATAGAGATCTTACATGCACTCATGTAGTTAGTTATTGAATATAAGAATACAGAATTATTGTTACATTTCATCTCATGACATTATACATGACTATCGTAGATTGTATATTAGGGTTGATTGTTCATGTAATTGATAATGATAAATTAGTTGATTGTAATTAGTAGAGTTATGGACATTATATATCTTAATATCATGTTCACAATAGACGTAACTTGTTGTGATTTATGATTGTTAACCCCTAACTCACCATTTATAACGTTCTAATTATTTTGTGCATGAAAAATATATTGAAACCCTCAGATTTTACTGCCAACCTGAACATTGTCGTGCTGTTTCAACCTACATAATGTCATTAAAACCAGTCACTTTTTGAATATGAAACGTAGGCCTAAGTATTTAGTTGTCAATAACATCCAGAATTTTCGATTTCCGACTTATATCGCATGAGTTACGACCCTTTTGCTACTACTGCGCTGTAATTTCAGATTCACGTACATACCATGTTAGACTGATGAATTAAGTGAACTAATGATCAAATTTTGCCATGACAAATTCCAGATTGGTAGATAACATGCTTAGGGTGATAAAATTTATTTTTACTGATTTTTACAATGAATATTTACTGTCCTTACAACTGAAATTAGTCAACATCGATAACTAGTTAGAAACTAAAATCTGTAAAGAACACTGAAATTCGCCTAGCTAATGTTGTCGGAATTTAGACTTTAAATATGCATTGGAACCGGGCAAGAGTCTAGTTTCAAGAACTTCTGACGGATCCACATTTTCTATCATGTAGCAACGGAAATTCTGATTTTGGTACAACAACCTACTACTGTCCAGAATTGGGTTCCTATGTTTAATAACATACAATTAAATGTATAATGTTATATTTAGTGCATTGAATTGTATAGAGTACATTGCATGATCATAGGGTTGTGTAGTCCCCTTTTCTAGTGTCCCTTATTAATCGCATTATTGTATGTTAATTGAATAAAGAATGTTAATCAAGCCGGGGTTAAGGGTTGACTAGGGTAGTTGATGACATAGTGACTGTACTCGGGAGTGTGGGGCCCGTGTTTCCCATGTCTTATCGTTAAATGGGACTAAGTGCCACGTCAAGGATTGACGGAAGCCACCTCTAGGACCTACAGTGGCCACCTCTAGAACCCATTACATGGAATTAAGTGCCATATAGAACTAAGTGCCACGTCAATGATTGACGGAGGCCACCTCTAGAGCCTACATGGGCCACCTTTAGAATCCATTACATGACAGTATTATTGTTGAAATGTTATATTGTGCAAAGTACATGATCTATAGAATCTTCTACCTTAGTCTAAACGAAATTGATTGTATGCATGGAACATGTAGTATGGAATGCAGTAGTACATACATTAGTTAGGATTAAAATAAATAATAGACTTAAGACTTTCATCACATTGTCATTGCATATTGTCATCTTTATTGAACAGTGTTATCGTTATTGTTATCATTATTGTTATTGTTTATCGTTATCGTTATAAATCATCATTATTGCATATTATACTGTTATCACTTTGTCACTGTTCAACACTATTGATTTTATCATTTATTGAATTCATCATTATACCGTTATTGTCATTGTTCTCTGTTTTTCTACTTGCATGTCCAAGACTTGCTCTAAGGATATTTTTCCTCTCTTTAGATGAACAGCTTACAGGTAATCAAGGAGATTTACCTAACGGACTAGGAGAGAAACAATGGTGTTTTGCTGTTCCGCTTAAATAAATATTGCTTTATTTGAGAACTTTAATAAATTGAACAAATGTTGTTTTCTTTGTATTGTGGGCTTTAACCCGAATGTTGTTTGTTAAATTCCAGATGTTGGGTTATTTTGTTGTTGGTTATTTTTATGCATAAATTCCAATGTTGTTATTTATGTGATTATACTTTCATTGCATGCGTGGTTGTTTTTACTTCTTGTTTATATTGTTGAGTTAGATCGATAACAGCCTATGGATGATGGAAGTCATTTGCTGGGCTGTGTCACGTGCTTGTATTTCGTATTTTTGGAAAGCGGGACATGACATTTTGTATGATTTATTGGATCAGGGAGAGACCGAGAGGTAATTTGTGATTTAGAACTATAGAATTAAACACCATTGATTGAGCGAAATTAGAGATGATTTACCGTGATTGATGTGATTATAAAGAAATCCATAGAACTTAATGAGTCTTCAATTAATTAAATTTGCATAGAGATATGACAAACTGTTAGTTGGAGATATTTTTGATGTTGTTCGTGAGAAAACATTGAATAATTAGGAAATTTTGATCTACAACTTGGAAAAGTAAAATTTGTTATTACATGGAATTGTAAATTATGTGGGATAAACTAGGTGAAATCGAAAGCCCTAGAATTAGTTTTGCAATTAATCAACAACAAAATTTTGATTCCGCTTCTTTTTAATTAATTTAGTTAGTTCTTTAGATTAATTTAATTTAGTTGCTTTTTTTCTTGAATTTTGGTACTCAATAAAATAATTAGTCCTTGTGGATTCGACACTCTTTTCACTTAACTATACTACTTGTTGTGATTTTGTACACTTGCAAATAATTCACATCAACTTGCTTGAAGTTGATGCCGAGCGTCGAGCCGAGCCCCTTGATCTTGTGTGAACCGAGCTCCTTGATCTTGTGTGAAAGCCAGGGGCTTGCTCGAAGTTGATGTCGAGCGTCGACCCAAGCCCCTTGATCTTGTATGAAAGACAGTGGCTTGCTTGAGGTTGATGCTGAACGTCAAGCCGAGCCCCTTGATCTTGTGTGAAAGACAGGGGCTTGCTCGACATTGATGCTGAGCGTCAAGCCGAGCCCCTTGACCTTGTAGGAAAGATAGTGGCTTTCTCGATGTTGATACCAAGCGTCGAGCATAATGGTCTTTGTAAGGAAGCCAGTAGTCAGCTCGAGGTTGATGCCGAGTGTCGAGTCGAACCCTTTAATATTCTATGAAAGATAGAGGCTTTCTCAAGGTTGATGCCGAGCGTCGAGCGTAATGGTCTTTGTGAGAAAGCCAGTAGCTAGCTCGAGATTGATGCGACGTGTCGAGCCGAACCCCTCGATCTTGATGAAATACAGGGGCTTTCTCAAGGTTGATGCTGAGCATCGAACGTAATGGTCTTTGTGAGAAAGCCAGTAGCCAGCTCGAGATTGATGCCGAGCATTGAGCCGAACCCCTTAATCTTGTATGAAAGATAGGGGCTTGCTCGAGGTTGATGCCGAGCGTCGAGCATAATGGTCTTTGTGAGAAAGCCAGTTTCCAGCTCGAGGTTGGTGTCGAGCGTCAAGATGAACCCCTTGTTCTTGTATGAAAGACAAGGGCTTGCTCGAGGTTGATGCCGAGCGTCGAGCCGAGCTCCTTGATCTTGTATGAAAGACAGTGGCTTGCTCAAGGTTGATGCCAAGCGTCAAGCATAATTGTCTTTGTAAGAAAGCCAGTAGTCAACTCGAGGTTGATGCCGAGCTTTGAGCTGATCCCCTTGATCTTGTATGAAAGACAGGGGCTTGCTCGAGGTTGATGTCGACCGTCGAGCGTAATGGTCTTTGTGAGAAAGCCAGTAGCTAGCTCGAGGTTGCTGCCGATCGTTAAGCCGAACCCCTTGATCTTGTATGAAAGATAGGGATAGCTCGAGGTTGATGCTGAGCATCGAGCAAAATGGTCTTTGTGAGAAATCCAGTAGTCAGCTTGAGTATGACGCCAACTCCGCTTCTTCGCAGGATGATCCATTGACATAGAATTCCCATACTAGCTCGTATTCTTGGATTTTAGTGGACTCGGGGATGGTGCACTCTGTAATGAATTCTGTGAGGGCCTGCCCTTTGATGGTCATTCGGGGTTGGTAGCTGATATCATGCTGGCTTTGCTCGATTGACCACTTGATTAAGCGGCTGGAGTTCTCAGGTTTGTTGAGTACAACCTTGAGGGACTGATCTATAAGGACTTGAATGGAGTGTCTAAGTGACCATCACCAATGCATATGCGACCTTCTCCATCCCTGTGTATCGAGTTTCAGCATCGTGCACGACATTGTTGACATAATAGCAGGGCCTCTGAACCTTGCCTTCCTTCCTGACTAACACGACACGGAGCGCGTGTTCCAAAGCGACCAGATAGAGGAAGAGGGACTCGCCCGGTTCTGGTTTGCTGAGGAGCGGGGGGTGGCCAGGTAAGACTTTAGTTGGTCGAAAGCTTACTGCTGAGAGTCTCCCCACTTGAAGCTTCTCGCCCCCCAGAGGGCCTTGAAGAATGGGAGTGACTTCTCTCCATACTTGGAGAGGAAACGGCCGATGGCTGCCAGTCGACCCGTGAGCTGTTGAACTTCCTGAACATTTCTTGGAGGGGCCATGCCCAAGATGGCCTGAATCTTTTTGGGGTTTTCCTTGATGTCGCGCTGGGACACCACGAATCTGAGAAACTTCCCCAAGGAAATGCCAGTGATGGCTAGCTTCAGGTCTGGAGCCAGAGATTGGCTCACTCGGAACCATTTGGATTTGTCTTCCACAGAGAAGGGGACCTCCTCCAATTTGTTGACTGGCTCCGAGCCGAACTGACTCCTATCATATGGAAGCTCCATCGCATCGAGGGGGAAGACTTTGCCCCCTACTGTGGCCATGTAGCACGAATGTGCAGATTCTTGGTTGCCTCGGACAATACCAACCTTGTGGTCAGTGGAAAATTTCAGCTTCAGGTGATAGGCGGAGGGCACTGCCTGAAGAGAGCAGAGGCCAGGTTGCCGAGGATGGCATTATATGCGACCTTGACATCGACCACCATGAAGTCCAGTGCTTCAGTTCGGAGGAATAGGGTTGTGCCAGGAGTCACATCGAGTGTGAAGATTCCCTCAATTTGGATAGGGATGCTGGAGAACCCGTGAAGCATGTACGTGACCGATTTCAGTCTCTCCCAAGGGAGTTTGAGGTTTTCGAATGCGACTAGGAACATGATGTTAACCGAGATTCCGTTGTCCACTAGAATGCTGCAAACCTCATGATTGACCATTCTGAGGATGACTAAGTGGCATCCCAATGAGGTAATTAGATACCTTCCAGCTCTTTGTTAGAGAATGAGACTGCTAATCTTCGATCCTCGGGGGGCGGGTAGTTGTGGACTGAGTTTACCCCTAGCACGAAGGCTTTATGGGAGGTGTTCGATTCTCCCCCCATGGTTCTGCCATGGACACCACAAAGAATGGCCATCCCCTGGCTTCTTTGGGCTCGGGCTCAGGCTCAGGCTCAGGCTCAGGCCGCCTATTGGCTGTTCGAGGAGGAGGCGAAGAAATCAGGTCTCTCAGGTTAGTTCGAGTGAACTCTCTTAGGTATCCCCTCTGGATGAGGACTTCAATCTCATATTTGAGGGCACGACAATTATCGGTCTCATGCCCGTTGTCCCGATGGAACTGACAGTAGAATCTCTGGTCTCTCTTTTTATTGTTGTTAAGTCACGGAGGAAGATGGATGATCCCCTTATCCTCGATCTCCTTGAGGATAGCCAAAACACTCTGTGTTAGCGGTGTGAATCTTTCGATACGGGGGATCGGAGGGGGTTGTTTCTGCCCAAACACATCTTTCTGAGCCTTCTTTATAGGCTCGGAGTCTTCAGTTTTTCTCTTCCCCTTGTCCGGAGTTTCTTTCAGGCCTTCGGAGTGCAGAGCTTCCTCGTCTCGGATATACTTCTTGACCCTGTTGAGAAGGTCGGGAAAATCAAGGTGAGGTTTCTTGGTCAATAAGGCCTTCAACTGGCTGTGGCGAACATCGTGTCGGAAGGCCACAGATGCGATGCCAACGTTGAGAGAAGAGACCGCCTAGCCTCGGTAATGAACCTCCGCACGAAGTCCCGAAGGGACTGTCCTTTCTTCTGCAAGATGTCCAGAAGACCTTGCGACTGGTCATGAAGTATGCTAATAAACTCGCACTGTGTTGGTCGAATCAAAAACTGACTCGGGTGAGCTTGGAGAACCATTCTCGCACAGGACCACGCAGAGTGGCTGGACATGCACGACATAAGAGAGGATTCGATGTGATGTGAATCATCATGAGGGTTTTGAACTCTTCCATTTGATCCGCAGGATCACTCTCTCCATTGTACGTCTCGAATGGAGGCGGTCTGAAATTCCTTGGAATCTCAATGTCGAGGATTTGAGTGGAGAATGGGGATCAGATAGGTTGATACCCCGGCTGGATTGCAGCCCGCCCTTGCCGATGCGAGCGAGGAGATTATCCATTTCTTGGAGGCACCGAAGGACGACCTCATTCTGTCCCGATGACTGAGTTGAGCCATGAGACTCGCTGCCTTGGGCTTCCTCCTGTCGTGGGCTACCATTTTGCCACTCGGTTCTGGGACCACCTCGAAGGGCTTGGAGGACATCGTTCCTAAAATCTTGGAACTCGGCTCTCGTGACCGGGACTTATTCACCTTGGCTGCGAGAGGGTGGACGATCGCTCGGGGAGTGGCTAGGCCAATGCTCTCGCCCAGGGATGGGTGAGTGTTGTGGATCGGAGCCGAGTTGGAGGGGGTGCTCCACCACTCGATCGGCTGAGCTAGTGTCAGAGGTTATTCACGGGTTGTCGTGATTGATGATATGTAGAAGGTCATCGGCGACCGAGCGTGAAGTGTTCGGACCGGGTCCCGAGGGATCCTCGACTTGCTATCTTTGAGACCCCTGTGTGTTCACGCGACTGCGAGAAGGATGATGGTCTGGATGACGTCTAGCCGTGAGGGCTCTTCTGGCTTTAGGAGACATGGAAGGGTTCGGCTTCAAGGTGAGACCCGAGTCTGGGATTGAGTTAATCTGTCATTTCCCACAGATGATGCCAATATGATGCTTGTGATTTTGAGGTGGGAACAACAAATGTGAGTTCTTGTAATTTATAGTGGAAGAGACAGGTCTGAAACAAATCTCAGACACGGATCTGGATCTGAGATATGTATTTTGTGTGGAGCTGAGAGGGGGTGCTTCTGGTAGCTGACCGCCTCGAGTACCTACAAAGCGTATAAAACCACCGGGAGAGATCTCGGCGACAGGCCCTCTGACAGTCTAGTCAGTCACTGAAAAAAATGAAAGCTAGGATTCAGGTGGAGAAAAGTTGATTACCTTCCAAAGGATGGAGGGGGTCTGGTATTTATAGGCAGAGAAAAGAGATAAGCCCTAAACCTAATGGGCCGGGTGACTCTCTTCTGTGGGCCTGTAAGTGGCAGAAGGCCCATAGAGGCTCCCAGATCTGATCTGGAGAAGTTTGCGGATCCTGAAGGGATCAGACGGCCTAGATTGAGCTGCATTTTTACACACATCAGTATGAGTATATATGTTATGTAATATATAATATGTATTGCCTTATATTTTTAGCATCACATTCACTCACCTAAAAAAGATGATTGGATAAATTAAAATTTTGATTTAGTTCATCAACTATTTGTTTACAGTGAGTTCACCCACCCAAACCTGAAATATTCCTACCCAATTTTAAGAACCTATCTGGACCTGAAACCCGCCCGAATCCTTATGGTTCGGGATTGGATTTAGTGTTGATATGGGTTAGATGACATGGTCCCTCCCAGGCCATCAGATCTCCTCAAAACCTGCTCTTCCCTGATCATCAAGTCAACAGAAGTCCAACGGACCGTTACCGCCTCAGGCCCACAGGAAAATGGGTCCAACCCGGCCCGCTCACGTCCCAGACCCTCCTGATATGGGTTAGATGACGTGGCCCCTCCCGGGCCATCAAATCTCCTCAAAACTTGCTCTTCCCTGATCATCAAGTCAACAGAAGTCCAACGGGCTGTTACCGCCTCAGGCCCACAGGCAAACGGGTCCAACCTGGCCTGCTCAGGTCCCAGATCCGTTTTGCCTCTGCCTATAAATACCAGACCCCCTCCTTCATTTCAAGGGTAATCAAAACTTTCCCTTCTAAACCCTAGTTACTGTTGCTTTTCCAGTGACTGACTAGATCGTCGGAGGGCATGTCACCGGAACTTCTCCCGGTGTTTCTAGGAAGTGTGTAGGTACCCTGGATCCGAGCCGAGCCAAGCCAACAGATCCGAGCCGAGCACCCGGCCTCTACCTCTGCTCTCCTACTTCCAAACCGCTCCCGCTACCCGGGGTCGGATCAACGCCAGTACCACGGTTTCCATTCCACAAAACAAACAAGAACTCACACCTGTTGCCCCCATACCCCAAAAAAAACAGCATCAAGTCGATGCCGTCTGTGGGAAATCACCTTTTAGGTATTGTCGCCCTTCCGAGCCCAGCCAAAGTCGTCACCTCGGGTCCGAGCCTCCATGGCTCCTAAAGCCAGAAGAGCCGTCACCTCGGCACGACATTCAGACCCTCTACATTACAGCCAGGCGAATGACCAGGGTTCCAACCAACCTCGGGTTAACGGTGCTGCCCGACCTTTAATCGTGTCTGATTTGCATCGCATCATCTCGGACAGGCAGGCCAGCCGGACGAGGGGAGAGGCCGCTTCCAACCCGATCTCGAACCATCATCAACAGCCTTCCCAGGTGCGCGACCCCCCGCAGGACCCGATTGGGCAAGCCCCCGTCACAAGGGTCGAATTTCAGAATTTTCGGGACGAGATTCTCCAAGCCATCCGAGGCGGCCAGACTACCGAAGTTCGCAACAGTTCCGACCCCCGGTCAGGAACAGGAGCCGACGAGTCCCACAGATCGGCTTGTCCCCAAGAGCAAGCAGACACTGTCTTTCGTCGTTTGGAGGAAATGGAGAACCGCCCGCCCATCTCGGCGAGGGCGGAGCAGGACCGGGTCGTGGTCGTCCACCGACTGGACCCCTTTTCTTCCCCAAATCCTTGAAGCCGGGATTCCTCGGAACTTCAGGCCTTCTCAATTCGAGACCTAAAACAGCGAAGGTGATCCTGCTGATCACATGGAGGGATTTAAGAACCTCATGATGATTTCCAGCGCTGCGGATCCCCTCCTCTGCCGCGCCTTCCCGGCTACCCTCCGTGGCTCGGCTCAATAGTGGTTCTCCAAACTTACCCCCGGCTCGGTTTTCTCTTTTGAGCAGCTAGGAGCCGGTTTCCTTGCCCACTTCGTGACTAGCAAAAAAGTCGAGAAGACGAGCTCTTCCCTTCTGGACCTCAAACAGAAGGACGGGGAATCCCTCCGGGAAGTCGTTCGGAGATTCACCACTAAGGCGAGGTCAGTTTCCTCCCTCGACGCAGGGGTCGCCTCTGCAGCCTTCCGACACAACGTCTGCCACGGCCAGCTCAAGGCTTCTTTGGCCAAGAAGCCACCCGTGGACTTCCCCGACCTACTTAACAGGGTTGAGAAGTATATCTGGGCCGAGGAGACCCTCAATCCCGAGGGCACCAAGGAAGCCACCGCTAAGGGGAAGCGTAGGGTCGATGATGCTGAGCCCTTCAAGAAACCCAGGAAAAAAGCAACTGGTTTCAAAAGGGTCCCTCGCTCCCACGATTCGAGAGATATACGCCCCTGACTTAGAACGTCTCGACAATCTTAATGAAGTTTGAGGATAAAGGGATCGTCTGTTTCCCTCCCCGACAGATGAACAATGGTAAGAAGCGAGACCAAAGGTTCTACTGCCGCTTCCACCGAGACACCGGGCACGATACGGATCATTGTCGAGCCTTTAATGAGGAGATCGAAGCCCTCATCCAGCGGGGGTATCTAAAGGAGTTTGCCCGAACTAATCCCAGAGACCAGAGAGAACCGAGGAGCCCGAGGCCTTCACCTCCTCCTCGAGCAAACAGCCGCCTCCCTGAGTGAGATCCTAAACCTGGAGAAGCAGGGCGACCGACTATCCTCCACTGCGTCCGTGGTGGACCCATGGGGCGGGGACTCCAATACCTCTGCAAGGCCTTCATACGAGAGGTCAATTCTGTTCGGGACCACCCCTCCCCCCGTGTCCAGCAGCTGGCTGTCTCATTCTCAGGAGACGACCTCGAAGGCATCCGGCTTCCGCACCGCGACGCCCTCGTCATCAGCCTTGTCATGGCCAACTTTGAGGTCCGCCATATCCTGGTGGACAACAGCAACTCAGTTAATATCCTATTCTTAGAAGCATTTGAGGACCTCAAGCTCCCCTGAGAAAAGCTTAAACCAGCTGGCTATACCCTTCACGGGTTTTCGGGCATCCCCATACAAATTGAGGGGATTGTGTAACACCCTGTAATTTTCAAAAGAGTATATATATATATATATATATATATATATATATATATATATATATATATATATATATATATATATATATATATATATATATATATATATATGTTGAAAGTAAAATAGTGGCTGTTTGTATATAAAATATATGCCAATGGCATGGTTTGTAAATATTGTGATGTTGAATGGTAGCTAGGGGGACCATGTGAAGGAAAACAGCAAGTACTGCTTTGTTTCCCGCTGACGTCACCATGAGGGTGACGTGGCATCACATGGGAGTTTTCGGCTGTCCTTTCACAGAGAGAGAAGGAGGAGTTTGAGTATGGGATTGTCCCGTATTGGAAAAATACAATAACTATATAATATTAAAATAATAATGCCTATGAACAAGAGTCACCAATTCGGTTAACTACCTTTTGAGAGGCAGCATGTGGTGGGCAGTTGTACTATACTATAAATAATTTGTCTTCTAAATTGTATAAATTGTCCGAGCTCGAGGCAGGGGCGTTACAGATTGTGACACTAGATGTGACTGCAGGCACGACCCCCATCATCCGGACCGAGTCGATGGACTTCATGGTGGTCAACGTCAAGGCAGCATACAACGCCATCCTCGGCCGACTCGGGCTCTGCTCGTTCCAGGCCATCCCCTCGGCCTACCGACTGAAGCTCAAGTTCCCCACCGACCTTGGGGTCGGGGTTGTCCGAGGCAACCAGGAGTCTGCACAATCGTGCTACATGACAGAGTCGGGGGCGGGGTATTTCCCCTCGATGTGGTTGAAATATCTCTGGAGAGGGACCATCCGGAGTCAGAATCGGTGAACGAGCTGGAGGAAGTCTCGTTCGAAGCAGAGGACCAGTCCAAACATTTCCGTGTGAGCCGCACTCTGTCCCAAGACTTAAAGCCAGGTCTAATCGATTGCGTCCGCTGGAACATCGACCTCTTCGCTTGGACCCCATCCGACATGCCTGGGATTTCCGAAGATTTGATTATGCACCGACTGAGCACCGACTGAGCACCGACTGACCCTCGGCCCTCACATCGAGCCACGCCCTAGCTTTCTCAAGTTAACAGGGCTCCCCGCTCGGTAGTGCCTCCGAGCCACAACCCAATAGCTCTTCTCTTATGTTAAGGGGGCTCGACCCGCGGCACTCACCTCGAGTCACACCCTAGCTTTCTCAAGCTAACATAGCTTCGCGCTCGGCAATGCCTTCAATTCACAACCCAACAACTCCTTTTTTTGCCAAGTTAAGGGGGCTCGACCCTCAGCAATCACCTCAAGCCACACCCTAGCTTTCTCAAGCTAACAGGGCTTCGCGCTCGGCAATGCCTCTGAGCCACAATCCGACAGCTCTTCTTTTGCGTTAAGGAAGCTCGACCCTCAGCACTCACCTCGAGCCATGCCCTATCTTTCTCAAGCTAACAGGGCTCCGCGTTCGGCAGTGCCTCTGAGCCACAACCCGACAGCTCTTCTCTTACGTTAAGGGGGCTCGACCTGCGGCACTCACCTCGAGCCACACCCTAGCTTTCTCAAGCTAACAGGGCTCCGCGCTCGGCAGTGCCTTCGAGCCACAACCCGACAACTCTTTTTTCTACCAAGTTAAGGGGGCTCGACCATCGGCACTCACATCGAGCCACGCCTTTCTCAAGCTAACAGGGCTCCATGCTCGGTAGTGCCTCCGAGCCACAACCCGACAACTCTCCTAAGTTAAGGGGGCTCGACCTCCGGGATTTCTTAACCCCTCCTTGCCCAAATATTTTTATTAAGTTTTAGGGTGCTCGCCCTCGGCAAACGCCCCGAGCCCCGAACCTTGGATTGACCCTCCTCTCACCCGCTGACGACTCGGGGTAAATGGCCCTCAGAGCCGAAACCCCGAATTGTCAGAGGGTGACAGGAGAGTCATCGATCCGGGACTCTCAACCAAAGATTCCATTTTGGGGCGCCCACCTTCGGCAAGCACCCCGAGTCCTGCCCCCGGGATCGACCCACCTCTCACCCGCTGACAACTCGGGGTAAGCGGCCTTCGGAGCCGAAACCCCGAATTGTCAGGGGTGGCAGGAAGGTCACCGGCGACGAGATCTCACGGTGAAGTCAGACAATTTCTGATGAACTACTGGTGCAGGGGTAAGGGATATATAGCACTCCGGAGCCGTATTTATGACACTGGGAAGTCCAAACGATGGAATATGAAACATCCCTCATTAAGCGACAATTGGAGGACGAAACGGTCCGCCTGCCCAGTCAAATGGGAATCCTCTTCCCGAGCAGAGATGGGCAAATAAGCACTCGACGCCGTCTCAAACCACTCCCTCGTTCACTACGAGGCAGGGGGTTCGGAGCTGGATTCGAGGGACAGTCAAACATCTTAATTTATTCCAAGTAAAATAGGTTCAGGCAAATAAAGTATTATTCATAAAACACATTCAAAGGCTACGGTACAATTGAAATTGTTACAACATTCTCCCTCTACCTCTACTTAAGGGTCCCTCGCCTGACCCTTCGGCCTCACAAGAGCCGTCTTGAGTCCTACAGAGTGGCTCCGCCACCTAGCAATCCCATCCCCCATCTTGGGCGTGGCCATAGTCGACGTTCCTTCCACCGAGCTCTGTGCATCAGCGGGCCTCGCCATCTCCAAATACAGGGTCGGCGAGGAGCCTAAGACAGAAGGGCCTCCTTGCTTCGGACAACTGAGTCGAGGTCGCCCTGCGCCTAGCAACACCTTCAACCTCTGAATCTCCAGCTCCTTCTCAATAATGACCTTGCGAAGAACGAAATCGGAGGTCTGGCGCCTGGCGAAAGAACCAGATAGCACCCAGTTTGTCTCGGCTCCCCTAACCGCGGTCTGCCAGGGCTTTCTTCAGACGAGTCGCTTCTAAGCTGAGCTCCTTAGACTTGTTCATAAAATAGTCCACCGCGGCTTCTCGGTCGCGATCCTGCTTACAATAGCAGATCAGCACTCCCTCCTTGGACTCTAGCCTGTTTCGCAACCGCCGGACCTCAGCCGAACTGAGGTCGGCTCTGGCAGTCTCTTCCATTTGGCAAAAACAGGGGAGAAGCGACGATTCACTAAGAAAGTTTGCTAAAAACAACAACTCACAGAGGGTCGGCCAAAAGTTTCTTTTCATCACTTCAAAAATTCTGTTACAAAAATGCGGTGGCCAGTCCGCACAAGGCAAGTAAAAATAAAAAAGAATGTAAAAATTCCAAAACTACTTTGGCACCTCTTCGGCGGCCGGATCGCCTCCTGCCTCCTCCTCCAGACAAGGGTCCTTCGGAGCCTCGTCTTCGTCACCCCCGGGGGTAGGCGGAAGTGCGAGAGGCACCCACCCGTAGTTGAGGTGGTCGACCTTGTCCTCCGTGTAGAGGTGCAGGAAGTGCTCCTTGGCCCGGTCATATGCATCGTCTTGAGCTTGGATCAGCTCGTCCGCAGAGGACATCTCCAACGCGTCATACGCCTGCTGGGCCACGGCCTGAACTACCGTGATCTCGCGCGCATTCTGAGCCTGCAGAGTAGCCATCTCTGCTTGGAGGACCGCATGGGCCCCATGAGCCACCGACAGCTCGTCCTTCAACTTCTTCCCCTCTCGGAGATACTGCTCGGCATTCTGCTTCTCGAGCTGAACCTCCTTCTCCAGGCACTTCTTCATATGTGCCCCGTGCAACATCGCCTGGCTGAGGAGAATTGAGTTAGACGCAAAACTCATAAACACGAAAAACAAAGCGGTTAAATCACAAAAACTTACCGCGATCTGCGCCTGTGCCCACTTCATATGGGCCACCTCGGACGTCTCTGTCGCCAGATTAATTCGGTCATGCTCGGTGATGATCTTTTCCGTCACCTCCACAGCGATCGGGCCCTCTGTCATGGAGTCGCCCTCCTTCACCGCCCAATCCGGGGCGAACAGCCTTAAACTCTTCTGGCCCACCATCTCCATGGCATCTGGGCAGAGTGCTGGGGTCCCCACCTTCTTGCTATTGGGGCTCGGATCTGCTTCCTATGGCCCTCTAGACGAGTGGGCTCTCTTCGACTTCTTCGGAGATGGCTGCGAAGATCCTTGGGCCGCCCCCTTGGCGGACTCTGCTATCGGGGCAGCCTTCTCCTTGGCAGCCACTTCCCTGTTGGCCTTTCTCTTCGCGGCCAGGGCCAGGAGGGCATTCCTCGTCTCAAGGTTCTTCGCATCCATAGCTGAAAAAAGTGGAAAATGTTAAAGCAAAGGCAGAAAATTAAACAAAGTAAAAACAAAAACATACAAGGGGGTGCTGGGCTCAGTCCGGCTCGGGCTAGATATAACTCTGTGATGCATGGCCAACCAATGCTATGCCCCTCTACAATTTTGTCCACTTTCGCTAACTCCTTTTCCGTCAAGTCCCTCCGCCTCGGGGGTTTGTGATTTGGCTTGTAAAAATTCCAGACTGTGCGGATTTCTCAAGGCGTCTCGCTCTGGACCACGAGGTACTTCTCCTTCCATGCCTTTATCGAGTCCGGATGTTCGTGCATCACTCTCTTATGGGGGCGCGGTGACATGTAGAAGATTCCCTCCATATCTCCGAGCAAACTCACCCCCAAGATGGTGCGGAAATACTTGAGCTCCAGCTTGACCCCCTTCTCCTGGCACTTTAGGATGAAACAGACCAAGTGCTTCCACGAGTTGGGCCCATACTGCATCGGACCCAGCCCCCCCCACCTTAGCACCCTCTTGATAAACGGGTGCAGCGGAAACCTCAGTCCCGAGACAAATGCGTCCTCGAGGAACATACATAAACTCCTCTCCAACTCAGTAGTTAGACGAAGACCGGGGCTCGGAATGAGTAGCTCAAACTCCCGAGGAATGAAGTAAGCTACCCTTAAAATCGGCAGGTAGTCCGCCTTCAGCGCACATTGGACGCTGTCCATCTTTATCATTATCCGATCAGAGGCACGCTCCCCCACGAAAAATTGGACAAGTTCCTCAACATCGTCAAGATACATCCTGATTGACCCCGGGTTCCGATTGGAAAGATGGGGAGCCTCAAGCCCGAACTGTTCGGACTCATCCGCCGCGGCTGGATAGTCAGGCCGAATCCACTTCCTCTTTCTCTTCGGAGATGGGGTCACCAACAGGGGCAAAGGGGGAAGACCTTCTTCCTCCGCTACTACTCCCTTGGCCCCTCCTTCGCCCCCCTCCTGGCCATCCTCTCCTTCGGTTCCTCCCTTGCCTCCCTCCTGGTCGCCCTCTTTCTTTACCAACTCCTCAGACCCCTCGCCAGTCTCCTTCCCTGACGACCCCTCTTCTAGCATACGACTTCGCAAAGGGGCCACGACAAGAACCACATCCCTCGTTCCCTCGGATCCCGAATCCGACTTCCCCTCCTCCTCAAAACCAGGGTCACCCAGGGACCAAGACATCGACTGCGACTCGACTTCCTCCACATCACGACCCAAAGAGCTCGCCTCGAAATCGGACTGAGAGCGCGACATAAGGAAATAAAATACTAACCTGATTTACTAGGAACGGAAGGATCACCGTAAAAAGTTTTCGTCGACAGTAAGGAGAGAAAATCATGTTATTAAGAGAAAGAATTCGAAGTAAAGAAATAAGGGGAAGGGTGGGGGATTTATAGAATGGAAAAGATTCCTCGAATTCTGTAAAGGAATCCTAACTGTCTGGTCTTGATCATCAAGATCTAACGGCCACTAGGATCTTAGACGCCTCGATTTCCACCACCATGACGTCAGCCTGACACATCAAATTTTGGTTTTACCCTCGGCTTTGTCAGTCGGTACAGTGGCTCGCCGCTCCCCCTTCCTCCCACGGTGGAGGAGCAAGTTGAGCCTCTTCGTTCCGTAAAAGTTCACACGAAAGCTTTTTCAAACAGCTTTGGGGCGCAGCGCTCGGTGGTGACCTCGAGCCATACCAAAGCTTTTCCAACAATTTTTGGGACTCGATGCTCGCTGGTGACCTCGAGCCATACCAAAGCTTTTTTAACAAGTTTTGGGGCTCGGCGCTCGGTGGTTACCTCGAGCCATACCAAAGTTTTTCCAACTAGCTTTGGGGCTCGGCGCTCGGTGGTGACCTCGAGCCATACCAAAGCTTTTCCAAAAAGTTATGGGGCTCGGCGCTCGGTGGTGACCTCGAGCCACACCAAAGCTTTTCCAATTAGTTTTGGGGCTCGGAGCTCGGTGGTTACCTTGAGCCATACCAAAGCTTTTCCAACCAGCTTTAGGGATCGGCGCTCGGTGGTGACCTCAAGCAACACCAAAGCTTTCCCAACAAGTCTTGGGATTAGGCATTCGGTTGTAACCTCGAGCCATACCAGGGCTTTTCCAACAAGTCTTTGGGGCTCGGCGTTCGGTTGTAACCTCGAGCCATACCAAGGCTTTTCCAACAAGTCTGGGGGCTTGGCGCTCGGTGGTGACCTTGTGCCACCCCCAACTTTTCCAACAAGTGAGGGGGGCTCAGCACTCGGTGGTGACCTCGAGCCACCCCCTAACGTTTCCAACAAGTGAGGGGGGCTCGGCGCGTGGTGGTGACCTTGAGCCACCCCCAACTTTTCTAACAAGTGAAGGGGCTCGGCGCTCAGTGGCGACCTCGAGCCACCCCCTAGCTTTTCCAAAAAGTCTTGGGGTTCGGCACTCGGTGGTGACCTCGAGCCATACCAGGGCATTCCCAACAAGTCTTTGGGGCTCGGCATTTGGTTGTAACCTCGAGCCATACCAAGGCTTTTTCAACAAGTCTTGGGCCTCGACATTCGGTTATAACCTCGAGCCATATCAAGGCTTTTCCAACAAGTCTTGGGGCTCGGCGCTCGGTGGTGAACTCTACCCACCCCCCAACTTTTCTAACAAGTGAGGGGGGCTCGGAGCTCGGTGGTGACCTCGAGCCACCCCCCAACTTTTCCAACAATTGAGGGGGGCTCAGTGCTCGGTGGTGACCTCGAGCCACCCCCCAACTATTCCAACAAGTGAGGGAGGCTCGGCACTCGGTGGTGACCTCGAGCCACCCCCAATTTTTCCAACAAACGAGGGGGGCTCGGCGCTCGGTGGTGACCTCGAGCCACCCCCAACTTTTCCAACAAGTGAGGGGGGCTCGGCACTCGGTTGTGACCTCGAGCCACCCCCAACTTTTCTAACAAGTGAGGGGGGATCGGCGCTCGGTGGTGACCTTGAGCCACCCCTTAACTTTTCCCACAAGTGAGGGGGACTCGGCACTCGGTGGTGACCTCGAGCCATCCCCCAGCTTTTCAAACAAGTGAGGGGGGGCTCAGCGCTCGGTGGTGACCTCGAGCCACCCCCCAGCTTTTCCAACAAGTGAGGGGGGCTCGGCGCTCGGTAGTGACCTCGAGCCACCCCCAACTTTCTCAACAAGTAAGGGGGCTCGACGCTTGGTGGTAACCTCGAACCACCCCTAGCTTTCATCACAAGCAGGGGGCTCGTCTTCCGACCCTTGACTCTCGGCTAATAGAGCCCCTACTCTTTGGCTCTCGACGTCCCCATAGCTTCTCCAACAAGTATGGGGCTCGTCTTCCGACCCTCGATGCTCGGCTAAGCGAGCCCCTACTCTTCGAATCTCGACGTCCCCATAGCTTTTCCAACAAATATGGGGCTTGTCTCCCGACCCTCGACGTTCGGCTAAGCGAGCCCCTACTCTTCGACTCTCGACATCCCTATAGCTTCTCCAACAAGTATGGGGCTCGTCTCCCGACCCTCGACACTCGGCTAAGTGAGCCCCTACTCTTCGACTCTCGACGTCCCCATAGCTTTTTTCAATAAGTATGGGGCTCATCTCTTGACCCTCGATGCTTGGATATGCAAGCCGATACTCCTCGGCTCTCGACGTCCCCATAGCTTTTCCAATGATTAGGGGGATCGTCTCCCGACCCTCGACGCTCGGCTAAGCGAGCCACTATTTTTGGCTTTCAACACCCCTCATGCCTTCAAAGAGATCATCTTCATCCTAACCCGCTGGCCTCCCCAGGAAGATAAGAACCACATTCTTACCATACACACCGCTCCGTTCTTCCTTTGGAGACTATCCACTCCTCCACAGCCGGATTACCCAGCCCTCCAGGAGTGGGGGACTCCTGATATGGGTTAGATGATATGGCCCCTCCCGAGCCATCAGATCTCCCCAAAACCCGCCCTTCCCTGATCATTAAATCAACAGAAGTCCAACGGGCCATTATCGCCTCAGGCCCACAGGCAAACGGGTCCAACCCGGCCTGCTCAGGTCCCAGACCCTCCTGATATGGGTTAGATGATGTGGCCCCTCTTAGGCCATTAGATCTCCTCAAATCCCGCTCTTCCTTGATCATCAAGTCAAAAGAAGTCCAACGGGCCGTTAGCACCTCAGGACCACAGGCAAACGGGTCCAATCTGGCCCGCTCAGGTCCCAGACCTGTTTTGCCTCTACCTATAAATACCAGACCCCCTCCTTCATTTCAAGGGTAATCAAAACTTTCCCCTCTAAACCCTAGCTACTTTTGCTTTTTCAGTGACTGACTAGATCGTCGGAGGGCCTATCGCCAGGATTCTCCCGATGTTTCTAAACAATGTGCAGGTACCCTGGATCCGAGCCGAACCGAGCCCACAGATCCGAGCCGAACCGCTGGATCCAAGCCAAGCACCTGGCCTCTACCTCTGCTTTCCTACTTCCGAACCGCTCCCTCTACCCGAGGTCGGATCGACGCCAGTACCACGGTTTCCATTCCACAAAACAAACAAGAACTCACACCTGTTGCCCCGACACCCCCAAAACAAATAGCATCAAGTGTGATAAATTTCATGCAGGTTTTGAAGCTCTTAAAAACCTACCCTCAGTTTTGGGTTCGGATTCAGAACCTCCTCTAAAACCTGCCCAACTCGGCTCATGAACAACCCTAGTCGAATGATTATGTTTAGGAGAATATTTTTAAGAAAATCAAGCTAAATTTAGCAGGGTATTTAGAAGATGGTTAACACAAATTATATTATATCTATATATTATACTTAGAGCTGGTATCAGGTCTTATCGAATCGGGTCCTTTATTATCCGAACTCGAACCTGGTACCTCATGGGTCCAAAAATTGGACCCGGATCCGAACCCGAACTTGCGAGAATTGGGTTCGAGTCTTAGTTTTGAAAACCTACCCATCGGGTCCTGTTGCAGGGAAAAAATTTTGCACAAGTATTTTTTCACTTGATACCCTACGGTTTAACAATTTTTGCACTTAAGCAAATGAACAAATATTATATTTACACATCTATCTTCAACAATTACTATTTACGTGTATATCCTTATAACCCTATTATTCAAATTTCTTATTTTTAGGGATATTTTTTAACGGGATCGGACCCGGTCTATTTTGAGCAGACCCGGACCCGGACTCTAAAGTGCATCGGGTCTTATTTTAGGATGCGGACCCGGAATCGTATAGATCAGGTCGGTTCTGGTCCAAAGTCGGATCTGGGTCGGGTCTAGAAATTAGGTTTTTGTACCGGTCCTAATTATACAAATATGAGAGAGTGTCTAGCCCCTCTTTCCTTCCTCTATTTTGAAACTAGTAATCTGCACATGCGATGCACGTTTTAATTAAATATTTTTTATATAGTAAATAATAAGATATAATATGACCTTGAACCTGAGACCTCTCTTTACTCATCACATACTCTTTACAAATTACTCATAGTGACACAAACTTTTATTTTATATGAGTGACACTTTTGCAAATAATTATTTCGTAAATAAATTTGAACTTTAAGGGAATTATGGTAACTAACAACAGTTGAGTAAATGAATGGTAAATATAACTTCCACTTAAAAAAGATTGGTTGAGATCAGATGATTGAATGTCTACAAATTACATATTGTCTACAAATGACAACCTAAACTCTCCCATTATAGTATTTGAGATTGAGAAAGAAGAGAAAAAGGAGGAATTCACATTTATTAATACGTGCAGTATACACATTTTCAAAATAAAAATAAAATAAATAAAAGCTCCAAACCTATAAATCTGGGTCTTAATTTCTAGAACTGTGCTTTGCTAATTAAGTGTACGATGAAATACTTATATATCACACAAGGTGTTTGTGAAAATGGTTTTGATAAATTTTTCTTAACTAAATCAATTTGTATCTATGTGTGATGTATGTATTAATTTCAGAAACCCTAATTTACTACCTCATTTTATTTTCAATTTCTAATTTGTGTTTTTGAAATCCCGAATTGGATTCGGGGAAGAGTACGGGTTGAAGATGGGATGACTACAATATCGGGTCCAAAAATGAGATTTGGCAAGGAGGTAGGTGGCCCATAGTAGGATGAGGCAAACGTAGAGGTGGAGGGGGATGTTGGGAAATGGGACGTAGTTACGGTCGAGGACGGCGGAGACGCGGGAGAGGAGGGAGAAGGCAAGCGTTTGACAGGGTGTGGATTTTTATTTTTATTTTTTATTTTATTTATTTATTTATTGCGGGGGGGAAGGGGGGGAGGGTCGAGATGAGGTGGGTCAGGCCTAGGTGTTGTCGGTCAAGATTTATACATAGGCCGGGCTATGAGCATATTTTTTAGAATAAATATTACTAAACTATACTCTTGAAAATGTAATTTCTCTCAATTCTCTTACACTTTTTAAAGTTCAGTATAATTTTATGAGTCCATTAAAATTATTTTAGTCTGTGCAATTTGCGTAACACTAGTTTAATTTATAAATATTTGATTTTGAATTATTTTCCTAGTTTGCAGATATTCTTAAATAATTTGTATTTTATTTTCTTTGTGAATATTGAATAGATTAGTTAGTTTCTTTTTCTCCGAGTTTTGTCAACCTATATAAGGAGTTATTAGGTTTCTTTTGCATGGTACTTTTTACCATTTTCATGTTTAAGACGTGTGATGCACATCCTAATGATCTTTTTTTCCCTTTTAAAGTAAATACAAAGACATAATCTAGTCTCAAACTTGAGACTACCCTTTATTCATCACATACTCTTTACAAATTACCCTTGGTGGCATTAACTTTTGTTTTATACTAGGTTTGCCTTTGGATACGTGCATACGACACATTTTCTTGTGTATAGCAACTTGGAAACAACAAAAACTCAACCAAAATTGTCAAGACAAAGTCCCAACTATCGCATTCCCACATGTTCTCTTAATAACCCATATATATGGTCAAGAAGTTTACTCCATCTGTTCGTCTTATTACAACATTCAAGTAATGATCAATGTTATTTCATGTCCATTTAGACTGATAGAAAACATAGAATACAAAAAAAGGATGAGGGCCATGAGGCTTTTAAAATCCAGGAATTGATTCCAGATTGTACTTGGATGATACTGCGGCATCATTTTGATAACCTCCAATTATCTAAATTCTTCTTCTACAAAACTTAAATTTCAAAAACCACATACACATAAATCAAATTCAGTTTCTACTAATTGAAAGATAAATGGATCCTGAGGTGTGTAGGGTAAGAATTTCATAAGCTTTGTTACTAACGCTCTAATACACATGTTTATGCGAATTAATTCCAAAATCATAAACCACCAATTTCATATAAACATAGCTCAAAGCATAGACAAAGACAGAGTAATACCAACCACTTTCAAGTCCTAAGAATCTTGCTTTCCGTGATGCTCTTGACCTGCACAATGCCATGAGAATCACGAAGAATGACAGCGATCTCACACGGCGTAAGCCCCTTCTTCGTAAACTTGCAGATGCCCCCATCGACCTAAAAAAATCAAACAAAGATACCAAATCCATCAAATCCAATCTTAGAAAACTAAACTCGAAACATGTAATGTCTGATACTCACATCTTGGGCTGAGATCTTCAGCCAGCTCAGTGGAGTCCTCTTGTACAGCAATGCCGACGAAGAGATCACAACTGCAAAGCATCTCACCTGATCCATGGCGAAGTCGAAATAATACCCCATTGGCCATGCCTCTCATGAACCATATGATGCACCTCCGCAAAAGATTGGAATCCAGCGTACACAAATCCAATTACATTCACACTCAAACAATACCTAAAAAAGTTATTAAAAAGAACAATTTACAATTTTGCAACAAACCCCCTTTAAAGAAACCTAATTTACAAATCAAGAACACAGAGACTCCTCACCTGTACTCATTATAGTGAATCGAGAGTCCAACCCTTGTTCTTGTAGAGAATCGCCGACGAAACCTTAGCTACGATCGCCACCTTTTTTAGGGTTGCGGAGGCTCGATTTCGACGGACGATGGAGGCTACGGATCGAGATCCTCCGTCCTGATGTGGTGGCAATGGTAGCGCCGCCTTGGTGTCGACAGAGGGATGTGGCGGGTGGGACTCGGCGGTGGCGGCGCGGGTGGACCAGCCGACGATGGACGCAGGAGAGGGGAGATCGGGGTGAAAGGGGGAGTAAGAAGGGGAGAGATTTTCGAGGTGGGAGGCCGGTGATCAGAACGGAAACTCGGCGGCCATCGGAAAATTGGAGAGAGAGAGAGAGAGTGATGAAATTTGTTTTGTAAGATTAGATTTGGACCTTTGATTTTGGGAAGATTGAATGAGAGCCACTTGATAGCTTTCTTTGTGTTTTATTATATAGATACAGAGGCGGATCTGGGCCCAAGCAGCCCAAGCGGTTGCTTTGCCCCCCCCTCTCCCTCTAAAAAACTATCTACTGTTATAACAAAAAAA
Source organism: Hemerocallis citrina (assembly GCA_017893485.1). NCBI lineage: Eukaryota > Viridiplantae > Streptophyta > Magnoliopsida > Asparagales > Asphodelaceae > Hemerocallis > Hemerocallis citrina. Next base: position 1,276,659 of record JACEHZ010000572.1, read on the forward strand.
ATACCTGATCTCATATCTCATGGTGAGACGATTCGCATTCATGCATGAAGCATTCATTTATGGCTTCTCACAGTAAACGAAATCTTGATTTTAATCTCTCTCTCTCTCTCTCCATCTCTCTCTCCATCTCGTTGCTTTTGGGTTCTTCTTCTTCTAATCTTCTTAATCAAATCGGCGCCTCCTCACCAACGCGGCATCGCCAGTTGCCAGCCGTCTGTCGCCGTTGCCCGTCGCTAGTCGCCGCGACCGCGCGACCCCGCACCATCCCCTGCGGCCCTGCTCCTGGCACCTCATGACACCATCCCCCACATGACGCCGTGACAGCGCAACATGATTTCTTTGAATCTTCTGTTCACAGTGCCAGGTAAATGTGTAATTTCTTTCTTCTTTGAATCTTCTAATTCTTGTTTTTCTTCTTCTACCTTTTTTTTATGATTTTTTTTGAAGTCATTTAAATTATTTAATCATTTTACTTGCTGAGTGTGGGACAGTGGTGTGTTGAGTCTCTTGGAAGGGAAAACTTTAGCATTTGAGAATTGAGAAGTGAGAAGATTAAAAAATTTGTACTGTAGTTGGTCAAATAATTTGTATTGTGTTATGTCCCAAATCAAACATTAAAAAATTTGTATTGTTTTACTAATCACTGAGTAATTTATACTGTAGTTGGGTATTTGAGATTATGTGAAGAAATTATTTAATTATTAATTTAGTATTTTTATTTTATAATTTCAGAATTCATTTGGAGAAGAAGTATTCAATTTTTGATTTGGGACTGAATTGGAGAAAATTGTTGAAGATTTCAAGAAAAATTTGGAAGCTGCAACAATTAGGTACTATAGTTCCTTAACTTTGTTATTTATTTATTTATTTATTTATTTTTTTTTTGATGAAGAGGATAGAATCAAAAGATTCTAGCCCAGAATATATAAATAAAGGAGAGTATACAATAAGGTACAATTTTACCGAGCGGAAAACTATAAATAAACAACAAACCCCCAAACAACGAGAAAACAAAAGCAATTGAGAAAATTGCCAAGCACTAACAGCAGATAACAAACAGCCAAAAGATCGCAAATAGCAACATATGAGGCGGGGCCCAAGAACAAAACCGCAACCAACGACACCAGCTCGCAAGCAAAAGCCGAAAGCCACCAGCCCCAAAACTGCGCAAGCCAAACAGAAGCCACAGCTACAAACACGCAACAGAGAACCAGACAGCAACCCAACCAAAACGCTGGCTGAAACTAGCAGCCGAACACACACCTAAACCGAAAAACAAACACGATGCAAGACCAGAGAGGAAAACCAAACCGGGAATCGCCAATAGGGAGGCAAGTGAACGACAATAAACAGGTACTAGGCACCTGAAGGCGATGCAACACTACCACCGCGGCAAACGCACTAGAATGGAACCGCAACAATCCACAGCGCTGACCCCAACAATCGGAGGATCACCACCTCGGCCACCACCGACAGAAGGGACGCACAACAATGGCGTAGGAAAGCAAGAAAACTAAAAAATACAGAACGCTACCATTCAAGTAAGGTAATAGTGTGCAACACCTCAAACACATCTAAAATAAAATTCCAGGACACCCTGTAAAAGCTACCAGGGCCGAAGCCATCCATCACCAAGGTGCAAACACAGCACCTAATGGGACAGCAACGAAAGACCCGATACAAAACAAGAGGCTCAGAAAAAAACCACAACCAAAAAAGAACAAAGCCTCTAGAGACTAGGCCAAGAAAATAACATCCTAGGTACCAAAAATCGCTGCATCGCAGATAAGGCGACCCCCACCAGAGTAAATCCAACAACCAGAAACATAAAATCATAGTAACCACAAACACATATACAACCCCATGTACAAACCAAGAAACAAAAGCAGAACAAAAGACTTCTCAACATGGGAACTTAAGCCAGCTAACAGAACATCCAGCCATACTAAGAAAAAGAGACATCCAAACAGCATAATCCAACAACAGAGCTGCACCAAACAGAACAGAGCAAGCGAAGAGCTGTAATGCTAGCCAAGCTCCACGGCCATAACCATTAAATTTTGTATTGTTAATTTAATATTTGAAGTATGCATTCTAGAAAGTATGATTTCGGACATGAAAAAAGAAAAAAAAAACAAAGAATTGAAGAATTTACCAATATTTAATTTTTTTAGAATTGAAGAATTGAAGAATTATTATTCGGACTAGTTTTTTATAAACTTGCAAAAGACCCCATTTTAAAACTTGCTTAGGTCCCCTGAAACTCAGATACACCCCTGTATAGATAAGTGTCACTTTTATAAATAATTATGTCGTAAATAAATTTGAACATTGAGGGTATTATGGTAATTAATAACAGTTGACTAAATTAATGGTTAATATAACTTACACTTAAAAATAAATGGTTGAAATTAGATGGTTGGTTGTCTACAAATGACAACACCAACTCTCACATTATAATATTACTAGTAATTTACACGTGCGATGCACATCTTAATAAATATAATTTTTTTTAAAGTAAAAATTCAGATGTAGTCTGAGTTTGAACCTAAGAAATTCTTTATAATAGTTATGCACATTTAATATATTAAAAAAATTAAAGTAAAAAAAAATTGACGTAGTGAGGACTCGAACCTGAGACCTCCTTCATATTAGTTATGCACGTGCAATGCACGCGTTGATAGATTTACAAATGATATTAAGACCTTCTCCCATTATAATATTAGAGATTAGAGATAAATATTAGAGATTAGAGATTAGAGATCAGAGATATACAAGATTTTCCTTTTCTTATTTAAGGATTCAAGGATCTGTAAAACTTGAGCGAGATCAACTTCCATCCCGATTCACATCCACCAGCAAGTTCACCCTCTTAGAGCAACACCACGCAAGTTCAAGATTCTACAACAACAATAATAACAAAGCATTTTTTCCAACTAGTTGAAATTCCAAGATTCTACACATCCAAAATCTATCTCTTCTCTCTCATGCAACAAAACTCACAATTTCTCACCCACAAAAGAAATCTCAAATCTGCACAGAAATAATCTAAAGATTCAAAACTTAATATATCAGATAAATTAATTTTTTTTAATAGGCCCAGCTCATAAACGTAACCGTCAAGTTTCAAAGCCCAAGCGGTCTCTTTCCTCTATATAACAAGTCGCGCCTTTCACATTTTGACTTCACCCGTGACTTTCGTCGGGGAAAAAAAAATCAAATAAAACTCCTTCTCTTTCTCTCCCTCAAAATGCCGGCCCAAATTTGGCATGGCTCCTTCCAATCCTCTGTTTCCTTCTCCCCTTCCTCATTTCAATTGCCTTCAATCCCCTGAATTTTTTCCCAAAACAACCCTTTTTTCAAAATTTTTTCCCAAACCGTCCTACTTTGTTTTTAATTCCTAAAGCATCCCACTCGGTCTTTGACCGAGTCTAGTACAAACTAGCACGGTCTTTCAAAGACCGAGTCTTGGACTTTGAAAAATTGAAGAGTAAGACTCGGTCTTTGAAAGACCGCGCTAGTTTGTACAAGACTCGGTCTCTTGCACTTTGAAATATCCAAGAGCAAGACTCAGTCTTTGAAAGACCGCGCTAGTTTGTACTAGACTCTGTCTTTCAAAGACCGAGTCTTGCACTTTGGGGGTTTTAATATCGCCGATCTCCTTTCTTCTTCTTCTTCGTAGATGCTTTAAAAACTTCGACTTTTTTCTTCTTCTTCTCTCTGTCCCTCAACGAACCCATCGCCCCCTAGCCAATTTTGTGGTCGATTACCCCTTTAATCGATTGATACACTCTCCAAAACCAATTAATCTCTCATCGATTTTCGATTTTCCCCATCCTTATTCCCCAAATTTGATTATTTCTTTAAACCCTAAATCCCGAATACCCAATTTCTTAGACCTAGTTTAATTTCGTCTTCGTCTTTGGAAGATCTTGGCTGAAGGATATTGCTCTTCTCTACCTTGTCAGTAGCTCGCTTTGGAATCTCCCACTTGAAAGGTATATTTCTGAAGCTTTTCATAAGCAATTATTGTGTTAGTCTTGATGCTATTGTGAAGGTGCTGAGTTGAATTTGACTTATTGTTGACAATGTAGAGTAGCTATTGTTGTTATTTTTAGTTTTAATTAGAGAAGGAAAAAAAACAAATAGTAACTTCATAAATTTTGTTGAAGAAGATAGAGTTGAAAGAGTTGAAGTTGTTGCTATCAACGGCATTGTTATATTGAATTTGTTGAATTCTATATAGAATTTTGCTAAAATTAAGAAAGAGTTAAAAATTTTAGAATTTGTTATATAGAATTCTATATAGAATTTTGCTAAGAAACAGTTAAAATTCTCTAATTTGCTAAAATTAGAGAATCAACGGCATTGTTATATAGAATTTGTTGTTGTGGAGATGTTTCGAGATTGTTGTTGTTTTTGTTGTTGAGATGTTGTGGTTGTGGAGAAGTTTCGAGATTTTTGATGTTTTTGTTGTTGAGATGTTGTGGTTGTGGAGATGTTTTGAGATTGTTGTTTTTTATATCTAGATCACTGTTTTAAATCTCGGCCATATCGGCCGATATTTCGGCCGAGATATCGTATCGGAAGCCTCAGCGAAACGAAATCAGGATTTTAAGCCATTTTTCGTTTGAACCCGAAAAGTGGATATATCGGCCGAGAAGTCCGATATTTCGTCCGATATTTCGCCCGAGAAGTCCGATATTTCGCCCGAGAAGTCCGAGATTTGGAAAAGGAAAGCTTATAATCTAATAAATCTAGAGATTGAATGATGAAAACAAACTATGTGGATATGTTATATCTAATACACCTTTTAGCCTTCTCTTTTACATGTAAGAACTGAAAAAAAACATGTAAAATGGACTAGAGATTTGGAAAAGGAAAGCTTATAATCTAATAAACATGTAAAACAACATTACGACATGAATTTACAAATTCCTCATACAACAAATAGTGCATATTTCTCATACAACATTACAACATGAATTTACAAATTCCTCTATCTTGTTTTCAGCTTGTTTAGCTTTTTGTATATAGTGAAGTCATCTCATTTTGGTCCTGCAACAATAATACAACAAATGTTAAGAGTTATAGAGCATTAGAAAGTAATAAATAGACATATTAATGTTAAATGACATGTAGAACATTTTATATATTGTTTAGTAGCAATAAATATATATTTATTGAGTGTCCGAAATGAACATCCGAGATGATCCCATTTCCCCGAGATCTCCTCCGATATCTCCGATACGAGACGAAACACCCCTTGCCGAGATGAGTCCGAAATCCGAGATTTAAAACCTTGATCTAGATTATGTGTACGTAGTTAATAACAATTTTGTTAAAGTTGTAGGATTTGTATTCTATTGTAAATGGCACGCACAAGGGGTAACATGGAGGTAGGAGAAAGTAGTAGACCTCCACGTGGCGATGGACCACGTACTCGCGGTGGACGTGGTCGTGAGCGTGGTCGTGCTCGTACCGAGGGTACTAATGTAAGTAATTAATTGTTGATTCTAATAGAATTATATTACATTTCGGTCTATTGATGTAAATGTTATTGTTATGTAGGTTGAAGTCAATCCAAATGAGGTGGGCACTTCTTCTTCAGTCCCTTCGTTATCGTATATCCTTCTGGAGGCCCAGGACCCCTCGACCCTTCACTCCTCACTCTTCAGTCGTTGCATCGATCTCAGAATATTTGGAACGGTGAGGCTACGGAGTGCCGCTTTAGGACTGGTCATCCGCTACCTGTGCACCCACGTATACACGAGATACTAAGAGACTGTGGATTTTACGGTATTGCCAGGATGACATCCATCAAGTGCGATCGTCCTCTTTTGGAAGCACTTCTTGAAAGATGGAGGCCCGAGACACACTCCTTTCACCTGCCAGTTGGGGAGATGACAGTCACTCTGCAGGACGTTGGGCTTCCAATCGATGGAAAGGCAGTTACAGGATCAATGGACTTCGACCCGGTTTATATAGTCGAGGAGTACTTAGGGGTTGAAGTTGAAGCCGGTGCGGTAAATGATAAATTTATCCGTTTGAAGTGGTTGAAGGGCACGCTTAAAAATAAACTGAATGAAGGTTCAACTGCGGCAGAGGTGGAGTGCTATTGTAGGGCGTACATTCTCACGCTATTCGGCACCGTCTTGTTTCCAAATTCGACAGGAAATAGCGTCTCTTTGATGTTCTTGCCATTAATTGCCGATCTAGGTAACGTCAGCCGTTACAGTTGGGACAGTGCAGTACTTTCGTCACTGTATCGGAGCTTGTGTTTGTGCAGTATAGGTTCGAACCAGATGAATGGGCCTATGATTTTACTGCAGATCTGGAGTTGGGAGCGGATTCATGTAGGTCGGCCCGTAGTACGGATCCAATCTCAACACTGGACAGTTCTTCCCGATGACGTGGACATGCTACCTCCTATTGGTGTGTACTGGACAGGCAAACTGACATGGACAGCCAACCCCAATAGGTGCTTAACATACTACCGCGATGAGCTCGATAGGTTGGCAGCTGACTGTGTAGTGTGGTCTCCCTACATGGAGGAGCGACTAATTCGACTGCCGCCTAATTGCATGTGGAGGCGTGATTTGTGGCTCACGAAAGCACCGTTAATCAACTTTGGGGTTGTCGAGTTTTACTACCCCGATAGAGTGTTACGCCAGTTTGGTCTTCATTAAGGGATTCCAGTTGCCGCGCCATTCAATGCCGAGATGCACAACATCACAGGAATAGCGCCATTCAATGCCGAGATCGCACGATATGCACAGGCTGCTAATACATGAGAACAGAGAATATGATATAGATGAAACTTCATACATGTGCATGTTTTCGTACCCAAGTTCACGGTGTGTAAGTTCCCACCCTTCCGTTCTCCATTAACCATGTGTATACCCGTTTTCACGGAAAAAACTCCAGGCTGATGATGAAACATTGTAATCTCATGTTGGTTTGCTCTTTCACGGCGACTATCAATCAAATCATGTACACTTTTAGCAAAAATCTTTCCTTCACATAAAAGCTTACTAGCTTCCTGTCGACGCGTAGTAAAGTAAGAGTTGAGACATAAAAAGATCGTCTCAACAATCGCAGTTACTGGTAAACTACAGACTCCTTTCAAGACTGAATTGAAGCATTCTGACAGGTTTGTAGTTATTATTCCATATCTTCGACCTTCATCTGCATAAAGTGCCCATTTCTCAACCGGCTTCTCTTTCAACCAATTAGCCGCCTCGACATTGACGGTTTCAAGTTCCGCGAATTTGGCCATGAACTTTTTGGGTTGGTTTTGACAAGCTATAATTTTGGCCTTTTTCCGCAATGCCTTGCTACCAAATTTACTAAAAAAATTTGTGGCAAAATGACGCATACAATATCGATGAAATGCATTCGGTTCGTTCCAAGCTCCGTTTTGCAAATCCATAGCAGACAATATACCAGCATGACGATCCGAGATAACATACAACTCAGTGCGATCGGTGACATAATACCGGATGCAAGTCATAAACCATGTCCACGTATTTATACTCTCTCCATCAACCAATGCAAATGCAAATGGAAATAAGCAACCATTTGCATTCGGGGAAACAGCAATTAGCAAACAACCCTTGTACTTACCGTACAAGTGATTTCATCTACACTAATAACCGGTCTGCAAGACTTGAAGCCTTCAATCGAAGGACCAAATGCCCAAAATACTCCCTTGAATGTTTCCTCGCTAGGACTAGACTCATATTTATCCCAGTGGACAACGGTTCCTGGATTTGCTGCTTGAATTGCTGTTAGTAGAAAAGGCAGCTTCGTGTATGCTTCTTCGAAGGTACCGAACAACCTCTCAATTGCCTTTTGTTTTGCTTTCCAAGCTTTCTTATATGAAATCTGATAATTATATTCTATTTTCACAATCTCAATAATTGCCCGCGGTAATAAAGCAATATCCTTCTTCACCACACCCACAATCAAATTACTAATAAGGTTGGCATCAATTTTACAGTGGTCTTGATTCAACGTGGGATTCGTACAAGTATGAGGCCCAACTATCTTCTTCACCACAAAATTTCTCCCCCCTTTTGGAACAATAGCTCGTAATCTCCAAGGGCATCCACCATCACTTACTCCTGGGGGACCTTGTACGATCTCCTCAATTGTACATTTTCTAGGTGTCATTTTGCATTTAACAGTGTACAGTGATGGTGTTGTTTTCAATGTGACAAATTCACGATGTTTCTTGATAGAATACACCTTCACAGCTTGCTGAATGGACTCTTTACTTACAAACTCCTGTCCAACGTAAAATTCGTCTACATTGGATGAACCAGAAGACTCTTGTGGAAATGGGGGTACTCTAGCAGCTTGAGCCATCTCCTCTGTAACATGGGCGTTAACATTAGCTTAGCTATCAGTAGCTCTCACTTCGTTAGAATTGTTGTTACTAGAATTTACATTTGTTACATCATCATCTTCTTCTCCATCATCATTTTCTACACTTTCATCATCGTCTGTTTCTTCCTCTTCTTTATCATCGTCTAATAAGCTGTTGTTAACCACTGCATTTTGAAAGAGCTCAAATACACTGTCATTTGGAACATAGTCAGGAACCGGACTAGGTTGGGGTGGCAACTCAACATCTGTAGAATCAGCGTTTCTTGTATTTGTGAAGGTATTTTCTTGTGAGGACAGTGGATTTGGCTGTGAAGATTGAGTGGGGTTAGAGCTCATCTGCTGTGTATGTACTACCCTTATGAAGCTTGAACTGGGAATATCATGTGGCTGAGTATTCAAAATTTGAATTTGCTGAATATATAACTCTAATGCAGACCAAGCACAATTGGGATCAAATATCCTAGCAATCATTGACTTCAGCGCATTATCAGTAGATACGGGCACTGTCATAAAATACTGACCATCTTCTCTACCTGCTGCGTATCGAGCTAAAATTTTCACCTTCCATTGATTCCTATCCCAATTAGTAACTTCATAAATTTTCTCAACTACTTCTGCAAATGTAATGGTATGAGGTACCCAAACTATTTCCGGATCCAACACACTATAGCAACTACCAATCTTTGGATCACGAATTATTTCACCACCAAAGTATAACAAAATAGGAATCTCAAGATCCATACCTACGTATATTTATACGATTCTAACCACAAACAAAATCAATAAAAAAAGATTGGGAATTAAAGGCCAATATTCATCATACCTTCACAAGCTTCAAGGATAGAGCCGTAGATATTTGGGTAAAATGGTTGAAGTTGCTATCCTCTTCAAATTTAGCAAAAATTCAAAGTATGGATCTTTCTAAAGATGGGTTTAGGATTTTTATAGTGGAAGGTAAGAGGGTTAGGAAAGAATTGGTAAATATATTTAGATTAAGATGAGATTTTGTGGGTAGGAGGTCGCCCTAGATTTACGAAGATGGGTTAGAGAAATAGAATAGGTTAAAGTAGAGAGAGAAGAAGAAAAAAGGAGAACTGCGCTTTGAAAGACCGAGTGGGGTGGTTTGAGTTTGGGAAATAAAAAAAAATTAGGGCGGATTGAGAAAAACTTTACAAAAAATGGTCATTTTGGGAAAAAATTCCAATCCCCTACTACTAATTACTACCATCATACAACCCCATCAACTTCCAATTTGCAAATTTGCACCGATATGGCTAATCTCCATCTCTCCCTCTTCCTCTTCTGTTTCTTCCCCAACTCTCTATCCTTTTGGTGGTCTTTGTCTTCGTCTCCAAACAAAGAACTACATGATACAAAAATTACGGAATTTACGGTACATGGGTATTCGGATGCAAAGGGTGTGAAGGTAGTGGAGGGAGCAAAGAGGAGGATGGCGGTGCCGAAGAGTTGGTGGCATTATGCGTATAAGACTCTGTTTGAGAGTTGTTCGGAGATTATAAGGGATGAGGAGAAGAAGAGGAGGTTGGCTTGGCTGCTTAGTGATTGCTTTCAGAAGGAGACGGGTCAGTCTGGTTTTCCTGTTTGTAAGGATAGCACGGTGATGAAACAATGTTTCAGGAAGTTGGATGATGGGGACCTTGAGTTCTTTATCGAGACAAACTCTATTTGTCGCCAGTTACAGTAATATTCTAGCCCCATATTCTCTATTTTGAAGCAACAAACTGAAAAATAACCAGAAAAAGAAATCTTTGATGATAAAATATAGTAGGTTGTTGAGGATTTTTGGTATTATTATTATTATTTTTTCTTGTATTTTCATTAGTTCCTTCAACATTTTAAATACCCTCTATAACCATCATGGTTCAAACTGTTTTCTAAATCCTGTATACAACATAAAACAGTTAAGCTGAACATTTTCATTGGATGAATTACTAAGTCAGAAATAGAACGTTTCAAGAAGAAACAATACACTTCAGATCAAACTAGTATGTTATGATGGAAAATCAATATATTTAATTAACATTTTTACACTTCCATATAAAAAATGGTAGTATTTAATCAAAAGATATTGCATCTTTAATGCAAAACAGCATGTTCCTGAACGAATAGTAACCCTTTTATAGCACAATGGAAGTTTCAACTGGAAATCATTCTCGAGGTCATTGTGGTCTGAAACAAGTAGTATATTTATAACAAACAAAAAAAAAGTTCACAAAATATCTTGAACGGTAATTTCATGTCTGTTTTCCTGTTGTTATTTTTTTTTCCGCTTACAAATAGTGAAATTTATACTTCAAATATGATTTTTTTCCTGCAGGAGTGAGACATTCAAACATGAGACAGAGAGGCTAGTCATTGAATTAACTAAATCAGCACATTTGGCCGAGGATAAGTTAGATACCATCAACTAGAAATCAAACCAACTGTCACAAGTTTCCAGTATGTAGCCCAAGCCTCTAAGAATGTCGAAGCCCAGTTATTAGATGTGTTGAAAAACTCCCAGGATATCTTCCTACAGTCAAAGAACATTGCAGAATCTCAAGTAGAGCTAAAAGAATCACAAAAAGAGATGAACAAAGCAGTTATGTCAGGAATGGCTACGTTGAAGGAATCATATGAGAGCTTAGGCAAAGGGATGGAGAACTTGATGATGGAGACTGTGGAGATTGAGAAGGAGGTCAAAGTGGTGGGGGAGTCGATGGTTTCCAAGATGCACGAACTTCAGAGCATGGCTGATAACATTGAAGGGGTTGCAGGGACGACGCTGGAGAAACAGCTGCTGCTTCTCGTTGGGCAAAACCAGGCCATTGAAGGACTTGATTCCCTTAGAAAGTCTCACTCTGAAGCTCTTAAAGAAAGCCGGTAACTACTTTTAAACTCAGAATTTATTCAAATCTTACAATTGATTGTTGAGTTTAGATATTGTAAGCCGGTAACCACTTTTCTTTTCTGCATGTGTTATCATTCTTCTCTATATGCTTTCAAGTGCAAAACAGACTTTTGGCATCAGGGCTCTATATTATTCTTAGGTGTCTATTCAAATACATCGACAATAAATTTAACTATTTGATGGTGTCTATTCAAATAGCAAGTTTTCTTTTGTCATTTTTTGATTCAACTTTGACACAGCGTGTAATGTATCTGTGAGTTTATACCGGCAGGTCTTTGTGTAACGTTGTTGCTTGAGTTGGCAATTATTAAATGGCTCGCAAGAACAACTTTCCTAGTTGCAGTTTCTATCCAAATCCCATATTCTATTTTTACTTACAGGTACACACATCTTATAATCTTCCTACATTTAATATCTTTTAATATATTATTTCCCATTCTGATGTTTTTTTTGTCAAGACAAGTTAATGAACTTTAATTCCATAGGAAACAAGTCCTTATATTTAGGGATGGATAGTGATGATGACAGTCTCAGTGATTATTCATGGATTGAGGAGGAGTTGCCAGAAGATGTAGATATCAATGAAGATCCAAACTTTGATCCTGAGGGGGTTGGAGAGAACTCTATTACTACATCCTTGATTCCTTGGTTACTAAAAGTTATGATTTTCGGCCTCGCAAATGATATTAAAATTATGTATAACATTGTTATTTTCATTCTGTTCCCATGTATCAAATATAGTAGTACGTATTTATTCTTAAATAACATTTTAGATGATTACTTAGGCCAAGAGCATTAAGAAAATAACATCGTAGATAAAATGATATGAATTTGAAACCCTGACAGTCTCTAATGCCATAAAGTGGAAGAGAGATAAATGAAATACAAGTCCAAAATCCAGTCTGGCTGTTTCACCTACTAGA